>JASKUP010000070.1:10000000-12400000 GCA_030448955.1 Trichopoda pennipes | reverse complement strand
CACTTGTGGCATCAGCGCGATTGCAACGAAGGACATTAATTCCATCTGGATTTAATTATACCATAAAATATGTTAAAGGAAGCCATAATAAAACTGATAACCTATCAAGGATGCCACAACCAATTTTTTAAACTAAAAAAGTAGAAAATTCATACATTAATTTTATTGAGAATCAAAATCAATTTAATATCAATTTTAAAGATATCGCACGTGAAACAAGAAGGACCCAATATTATCTAAAACTGCAGAGTCAATTTTTGATGGAGCGTTAGATAAATTGTTTGGTGATAATTTTGCGCCATACCGAGAAAAAAGTACACAAATCTCTGTGGAACATGGGTGTATTTTGTAGGGTTACAGGACAATAATAGCAGAGAAGTTCAGATCTAGGATTCTAGAATAATTTTATTGTTCACATTTAGGCATTGTAAAAACAAAAGTCCTAACCAGATCGTATTTACAGTGGCCCGGACTTAATATTGAAAATTTAATTAAAAATTGTTTGCCATGTCCACAACCACAACCCAGTCCTCAGAAGAGCAGTCTTATTGCGTGGACTCCTTGTCGATCTGCATGGAGTCGAATCTAGTTCGACTTTGCTGGTCCTATTAGAACCTTTTATTTTCTATTTGTTATCGATTCGTTTTCTAAATTTTTTGAAGTTTTTAAACTGAAAAAATTGCAACGTTTTTCGCAATTGGAAAGTAAAGAGATATGTTTTTACGTTTTGGATTAGTGGGAACATTAGTGAGTTATAATGATCGCCAATTCACTTCGAATGAATTTCAGCAATTTTTGTCCTTAAATGGAATTAATCACATATTAACAGCACCACGAAAACTTTGTAAAGACATTAAAGAAGTCTATTTTGGCTAATTTAGATCAACATAGAGATGCTAATATAGATCAAATGTTATACCGACTTTTATTGGACTATCGCAATATGAACCACTGCAGTACAGGCAAAAGTATTTTTCGGTAGAAAACTCAAAACTTGTTTTAATAAGCTTAAGCCACCAACAATACAAGAAAAAATAATTCATTCTCAAAACAATAACATCAAGAATCACAAACAGGAAAGAATCCTTTGAAAATGGTCAAAAAGTTATGGTGCGCGATTATCGAAATTCAAATAAGCTTGCATGGACTCAGTCTGTAATTAAACAGAAACTTGGACCTTAATCATATTCATGCATTTTGGTTTATAACAATTATTTAATTAAACGTCATCTGGATCAAATTAGAAATCAAAAGGTTAGGAGTTTGCTATTTAATCAAAAATATGTTTTCCATGTTTTTTTGCATATTTCGTTTTTCTATGCATCTATGGCTGTAAATTTTCCAAAATGTTCTCGCTCGCGTATGGGGCTGTTTTGAATATATAATCCTGAATGTTGTCTAAATAGCAAAAAAAAAAAATTCTTCCACGCATTTTTTATGTTACAAATAGAGAATGTGCGAGAAATAACAGTAACCACAATATGAGGTAAAATTAAAATTTTTGGACCGCTTCCAATAATATATTTTTATCTTTGTTCCTTCAATAAACGTTTAGTTTTTTGAGCTCTTTTATTGGAAAATAATTACACACAACTTTTACATTTTTAATTGCGTAACTTTACCACTTTAAAGAATAAAAGCTGATGTATCAACTGCTGCCTCTTCACTTCACCATCAGACTGACTGACTCATTAGTAAAGAAGCTTTTATATACTGTTTTACAATTTTTTAAAAATTCCACATTTGGAAAGTTCTACAATCGCTTTAATACACATGCTGTTGTTATTATTATGCAGGAAAGGTGTTTGTTGTTTTTTTCTGGTTGTTACTCATAGTTTGTGGAATTCAATATTAAATCAGTACAGCAGTATAAAATAGCCCACTTTCTTCCCCAGCTTAAAAAAGGCGCATTACACCTTCTATGCAAGGATCTATCTATAATCCAAATTTAACTAAACTCGTAACCGAGCCTATATATGTTACGTTTTAAATTTCACTAAAATCAATATAGCCATGATTGATACCTAAGTAAATAAAAAAATATTTATGTAGGATCTATCTATAATCCAAATTTAACTAAACTCGTAACCGAGCCTATATATGTTACGTTTTAAATTTCACTAAAATCAATATAGCCATGATTGATACCTAAGTAAATAAAAAAATATTTATGTAGGATCTATCTATAATCCAAATTTAACTAAACTCGTAACCGAGCCTATATATGTTACGTTTTAAATTTCACTAAAATCAATATAGCCATGATTGATACCTAAGTAAATAAAAAAATATTTATGTAGGATCTATCTATAATCCAAATTTAACTAAACTCGTAACCGAGCCTATATATGTTACGTTTTAAATTTCACTAAAATCAATATAGCCATGATTGATACCTAAGTAAATAAAAAAATATTTATGTATGTAACCGTAATGCATGTTCCTTGTAAGATTGCAGATCACAGTCACTGCTATGTACTAGTCTTTGAGCAACAAAAATCAGTGGCTACATTGGAAAGCTGATATTAAATGTCAATATATATTTGCTTAATTTGGAGCATACTAGATCAACAGTACTACTGACGATGTCACTAGTAAAGCGCCACAATTTCATTATTCGCATTTGCGACAGGGTAAAATTAATTTGAGGTGGTTGTCAATACTAAAGAGAATGTTTCGAAACTTAACTATCAAGTTGATCCAATATATAATTTAATGGGAATAAATATATTATGTATTATATTTTAAAATTGATATGGAAAAAGTTTTAAAGTAATAAAAGGAGAATTGACTTAGAAATATCCTTACAGGTCTTGGCTTTTCGTTTTAAAAAACGCTTGTGAAATAAGAATGAACGTTTTCGCGAGATTGAGAACTTTGATCTATTTACTAGTATTTAGAACTTTAGTTTTTATTTTTCGTGATGGTGAAACTATTCAAATTAAGTTTCAGTTTTAGTATGCAATTTATTCAGTTATAGTTTCATTAAACATTCTCCTATAAAAAAATTGTGGTCGTGAAGACACAAAAAAAATTAGTTTTGGAAATATCTAAGCATTTTGAATGTATAAATGGGCATCATAAAAGTAATGCAAACAAAACAACAACAAACTACTGTTATCTGTTCTATTATACTTTTATATCCATAGTTATTCCTATCTTGAATGATGTTTTAATACAATATCTTATTTAATCTTTAATAACATGTTCAAACTGAAAATTTTAATTAATGTTATAAATAGGCATGCACACATCGTTACACAAAATGAAAACCCATGTTACTGACAAAAAGTTAGAGTCTTAATTTTTTAATAGTAAGTTTTACTTTCAGCTAACGATATACTTATCTATCAACGTGCCCCCTAAAAATTAATGCACATTTTATGTTTTTTCCGTCTCCTGTTTTTAAATGCACACTTACATAATTAAAGGTATGGATCCAAATTGGCGACACATTATACCACCTGGTCAGAATAAAGTCATATCAGAGGGACAATGTGTAGAGGATTGCACAGCATTTGCGTTTCCTCCCGAAGGCATTCAAATATTTGCTGTTATGATGAGTACTCATTTAATTGGAAGGGAAGTTAAACTTCGCCAGGTTTGTAATGTTTAATATTTAGAATCAAATTATGTAAGACGTTTCTAGATTTTTATTATATAAATTCAGTTATACTTTTACACATACATTGTTCCTTTTCTTACTAAAATCTGGCATAATATTGTATTCAAATATATAGATCGCAAAATATATAAAACGTTTATTTCCTATTCCCGAAATTGTTTTGGATATCAAACCTTTTTTTGCTGATATAGAAATCAATATCTTACATACCAGCATATTCCTTATCAAGCAATATAAAAATATCTTTTATTTTGTTAGTAATTTATTAATTAAGGACTAGGTCTTTTTTATAAAAAAATCACTGGCCATTGGCTGGCATCTTCACGAAAAGCATAAAGTGTTGCCGAAATATCGAGCAATAATATAAAAAATAAAGATTAACTAAATTTTTTATAAAAAAGACTTAGTGCTTAATTAATAAATTACCATTAAAATATTAAAAAGGTCAAATAACTATAAATATTAAATCTTTTATTGTTAATTTACACTTTTCATCAGCTTTCATTTTTATGTGTTGTGTACCATACAGTTTTCAACAGCTAATATTTTTCTTCATTTAGTTCATATGAATAGAACTTTTATTAATTTAAGTTATATAACTTAATGCTAAGATAATTGATAGCATTACTGGGTGCTACCTTGTTACTGAAATAAAACCATTTCAGGAACCCTTAATATATGTGCTTGGATTTTCCGACGGAGTTAAAATTACTTTTATTTGGGTACGGTTTTCAGTCGACCCTCGTCAAATTTGGTTTGTGAACAAACCGGTTTCGGCTGTTTGCCATCTTCAGTGTTCTTTTCGTACTAGTTGCGGAAAGTGACGAACGCAATCATACGAAGGGAGACACGAACTATATAAACACAACTGACAATAGAACGCAACTAGTACGAAAAGAACACTGAAGATCACAAACAGCCGAAACCGGTTTGTTCACAAACCAAATTTGACGAGGGTCGACGGAAAACCGTACCCAAATAAAAGTAACCCTTAATATCTTGAATTAGTGACCAATTATTGTCGAATTGCCTTTTATGGACCCGTGAGATCGTTACATAAAAATAATCTACTTTAATGCCTTAAACGTTTGCAACTAGCTTTCGTATCGTAAATGTAATATTTCAATCTATCTAGGATGTCTAAATATAATTTCTCTAAAAACCACAGTATGGTAATGTATCCCATGTCACATGCTTTCAAGCAAATTCTAAGCGATGCGTACATTTTTCAAAGTCGCGTTTTCTGTCTGCAACGCATTGTGCGAAAACTAGGAAAAGAGGTTGTAGGAAGGAGTAATATTTGTGGTCATTCGATTATAATTGCATATAGAAAGTGACAAGAAATAACGACTCCTCCAGATGAAGAACATTTTGCACACTTTTTAGGAAAAAGTTTCCTAATTTTATTAGAATGCATTCCGTTGCAGTAGCGATTAAAAAGTGAAACATATTATACATTACGTCGATGCTCTAGTGTGTCAAAAGAGTTGGACACCAAACTGTCACCGATGTGACTTCAAACTGAAGCACCATATCTTGTATGAAGGTTTTATCCCATTTCCGATAGAATTTAGATGGCATCGATAGTAACGCAATCATTTAAAGCGAAGAACGCCGTTTTAAGACACCAAGGTACTTGAATGCTTCTTTTGCAACCAGCATATCGTATTGAATTTTGGCACTAAGAAATCTTTTATTTCGTTAACGTCTGCATTAACCAGTGTATTTATATTCGGCCATAAGCCTGTGCAATAATATATAGCATGGGGTTTTCTGAATATTTAATTAAACCACATATGCAAGTCTCCATTCAGAGATTTTCAAAAGATCGAATCATCCATATCCCTTCCCATAGCTTCAATTTCCGGTGCAGTATCACTGAATTTAGCAATTTATCTTTAACTTCCTCAAATGGCTTCAAAATAACCTCCGACACCACCTTGATTTCTCCAAAATGGTTAATAGATTGACACCATTTTTTGGAAAGTAAGTCCAGTAAGCCACCGTAAATATCGCTCTATGGAATCAAAGCTTCCGATCACTAAGGAAGTTGTTCTTTAAGTCCAATACCTTACATCATCAAAATTAGCAAACTTTTTAATACTTGCGCCGAGAATATTGTAATTGTGACGTCATTAAATTAGCAAGCATTCAGCATACTGGGAGTTCACAACAAAATTACGCTTATTGCTCTATAAATGAACTTACTCATGAATATATATATTTGGACTAGTTACTTATACTCTTTCCAACCAACAGGAGTTACTTACAAAAATTTAAGACACTAAGTTAGCTTTGACAAAGTTGTTAACAAAGTGATCATCGCTTCACTCTTTTTAATAGATAAAAGCTTTTGCTTGGATACGTGCTATTATGGACAACGACGACTGTAAGTTAAAAGTTGGCGGTCTAAACAAAAACCTAGAATGCAGTAAACTTTTCCAAAATTAAAATGATTCCTTAAACTTTATACAAAGAACAAGTAACCCACATACGTTGATCATCACCCCACCCCCTCCGGGGGCACATTGATATGTTTTGAGGAAATCTCACCGTCATTACAAGTGTCACTGGGGGTAAAAGAGAGCCCCAATCCCCCAAAAGGATAGCAGGAGCCAACTGGACAACACCACTTTATTTCCATGGGAATCAGTAAGCCCCAGAGTTCAGCTTTTTGGCTTTTTAGCTTTTTAGCTGTTCTCTGACTGATTATTGAGGTTGGCCCTTCGAGAGCATCGTGGTGGTTGTAGTTTCGCGGCCCCGTTTGAGTTGTTTGGGTCGGATCATTCGCAATGAACGCAATGAATGGTCCTAGTTCATTGAGCATGTTTTTGTGGTTGTGTTCTGAAATTTTATTAAGCTTGCATGTGTTCTGAACCGGGAGTTGGATAGTCTCCAACTCTTCAGCAAAGAGTGAGGGCTTCGGCCTGCTCCGAGCTGTCGGAGTTGCGATCAGGAGTGACTGGAGGATAGACATGTCTGAAGGCCTCTTGGGGCGTGGGTGACACTTCAATTCATCCACAGTGGTATGATCCACCATCAGGTTATGACATACACAGCTAGGTACTGACGTAAAACTTATCACGCATACGTTGATGATCATTGACACACTTAAAAGGATTAAAACTGAACAATGAACAAAGAAACGTTAGGACAATTAATAAAGCAACGGAATTGCCTATAATTAATCGTAAAACCATAATTTTGCCTTATAGTCATAATCGAATAATGGCAGCGTTATACTATAGAGAAAATGGCAAGGAAAGCGGAGAAGGGCTAACAACCACGAAACCCCTTAGAAATACCTTAAGTTTAAAGTTTATTTTAAACCGGATAACGTTTTTACGCTAATGTCGGTAAATTCATTACCATTGTGCAGTGTTTTGCACCCGCTAAAAATAAGGTAAAGACGACTTCTACAGTCGATACCAAACCCAATTCTTTGAAAATTGTCAATATTGAGCTAACGAGGTCAGTATTTCGCACAAAGATACAAATAGACGTAGTTAATGAAAATAGCAAATAAATCGCCATAAACGAAAAAAATACCCTACAAGTGCACCTTAACGTTGCAAATTACTTGAAAAAGCAAAGAATGATAAAGCGAGGTTATCCTCTTCGCTGTCGTATTAGATGAAATTATGATTACACTATCGTAAAAAAGAAGGAATGGAATCTCACCAAACACTTCGAAATCTTGCAGTCGTATGTGGAAGTCAATATATAAAAATAAGTGCAATTAGTATCAATAATATCTTTTACCATAGATACTTACATGCAGCAAAAATACTAAAAAAAGCAAGAGCTGCAAGTGGAAGCCATAACATATAGGGCAGCCGTTCGAGATTTCACAACAAATAGAATACCTCAAAGAAGGCTTCTGTATTCATTAGCAAATGTCGCGTATAATTTATAGAACCTAATAATACAAACTTGTGCTGTGAACATTTAAAATAATTAGAAGGCACTTCCACCTCAAATAAGTGAGATATACACCATGCAGATCAAGGATAAAATAAAAATAAAATCTATTTAAACCGTAACAATGGTTTTCCAAACGTAATGGATTCTTTTGATGTTAAATACCAGAACGAGAACTTAAATTTAACTTTTTTTACCTATTTCCTTTACTTTTTACTCTTGACTCTTCTTACTTCGGTCTTATGTCTTATTTTAATTTATTTTTTAATACCTTGAGTGCATTGAAATTGTCAACAACAAAGTGTCTTTGCAATATTTCCAGGAGGATATTATATGAAAGCGTTTCGCGCTTTCTATATAATTTTCTATTCTTTGGTTAAAATAATAGAAGCCCTATGCTCCAAAGTAGAATGAGTAAAGGAAAAAATGCTTGAGGCTGATTCATGGCGCTAAAAAAAGAATAGTTTGACGCATTCTCAATATTTCTTTTTTTGTTGGAAACCTTCTTTTGTAATTCTTTCTGTAGCTTTCATTATCTTTTAAGTGTCTGTCGATAGTTAGATCATGTTATTTCCATCATACAAATACATTTCTTGACGACAGTAAGATAAGGATACTAAAACCAGAATTGTTAGGTACTCCAAAGTTTTTATTATTAATTTTGTTATTGGCAAAAAATTTTAAAATTACAGTAAACCTTTAATATCGTAAACTTAACTAAAATTTAAGTATAAAGAAAGCTAAATTTTGAAAAAACTATATAATGATTAAAAAAAATAAAATACAAAAAATGCGAAACTATATAATACCTTTATGCTATAATAATAGCACTAATAAGGGAATATAATATATAATATATGTTGTTAAACTAGTTTGTGCATCTACTTCAATAGCTACAGATATGCATTTCTAAAATATGCCTTGGCAATAGATACTTTTCAACCACTCCGCTGTGCACGTAATGAATGCACAAGGAAATTTTAATCTATTAGACAATCATGTTAGATACAACGTTGGCAATTTAACACAAAACTGAACATCTTATTTTTTGCTTTACCAAGGTTAATAAAAAAAGTAAACTGAAATATGTGAATACCAAATTTTTGTCAGATAACATTATTCCTTAGTTGCAGAATAAATATAAAATTGTCGTAGTAACATTATTCAGAGTCAGTTTTTCTATAAAACTTAATTGTTTTAAATGACGGTTCACAGTTTCAAAAGTCTCAAGCGTTCTCCTAACTATAATCTACTTATTATGCTGTCTAAATTTGCTATAAACTTAGCAAGCTTTCCAATTTAAACATCCAGAATATCAGATATTTTTCAATGTGATAAATTAGTGAATCTAACGTATATTACGAATCTTTGTGCTATTTTTTTGCTTGTAGCATCAGTCATATCGAAGCGGCTGAAAAATTAAAAACATTCGTGTGGTACATTTTCAAACAAATGACCAGGAGAAGGAATAGTAGGAAACTTTGGTTAAACTGATTTTAATGAAATTTGAAACATGATCTAAACCAATAGGTACTATAACGCAAGGACCTAGATAAGAGAAAAAGGGAAAAGAAAAACAGGCATTTACTACTGCACTAATTTTATTAAAATTTTAAGCGTGGTTAATTTATTTTGCAAAATAGTTTAAAAGATGGTGGTGCCGGAGAGAACAAAGCCACAGCAACTGAATCGATTTAGTAAAATCCGATTTTAAAGCTATTTAAATGTAGGTAGATCGTTAAGGCTCAATAGCAAAATGAAATATGCTGCAATGTATAAAACACTGTGGTCTTATCAAAGATATGCACTCTATTTATATATTACTACTTGCGAAAAATATATTTTATAATATATTTATGTAATTGAAATCTTCGCAAGCTAACTTATTTATATTATTACGAGTAAATCACATCAATTCAAACGACTGAACTGAGTTTAATGAAATTTTATTTATAGTTGGACTCTAATCTATAAATTATAATTTACTGTGCCTAATATTTTAACTCGGGACAACAGGTGTGAAAAAATAAAAACGTGCAAAAGTTATCCTAGAGCCTAGAAAAATAGGAAAAGCCATGTACAATGAGGTGGTCATTATGTACTTATATTGTTAAATAATATAAAAGATGTGCTATATAAAAACTATTTAACGGGTTTCGTTAACCAAAATAATTTACTGCAACTAAACGTTCATTATTTTTTTAAACTTATATAAATATATGTATATGTTTATGACATATGACAATGGTGTCCAACTCTAACACACATTCTGCTGAGATGCAAGATGATATAATTTTAATTTCATATCTACAGATTTAACTTTCATATCTACAGATTTTTTCAGTATATTTGCATCAAAGACACGAAACAATGTTAATGAGCAAATCTATTATAGATTCGCCAGACTGAGGAATTGCCACCAATTGCACACGACAGCAATATAGATGTCGCCTATCAGGACTTTCGCCGTCTGCTGATGCCGGTTCGGGTAATGCCTGGTGATAGACTTGTAGCTGAATGTATTTATGACAGTTCGTCACGAAAAGCCATTACGCTAGGTAAGTACTGTAGAAGGAGTATTATACACTACCTACGTATATCACACAAGCACTTCTGATATGTAAGAATATTTGTTGCTATTAAACTTTTAACAAAGTGAAAAACTCACAAAACCACAACCAATACGTTTGGGAAGCCAATTTGAAATCTTAAAATGTCTGGATCTATTGTAATTACTAGAACGATAATATGGTTTATACAAATTATCACCTTTATAACGTCCTTAAGCCATTTATTTTCTTCTACAATGGCATTTCTGCACAAATTTATATATTAAATATCAAAACTAAAGTTTTTCTCATTCTATATATTTATTTTGCCATTGCAGTAGCATTTACTAATAATTTTCATTCAAGAATGTATTGTGTTAGAGATGCATACAACCACGGTTAATCTTAAATCTTAGTCTTGGTTGCAATTTCGATATTTCATCTATAATTAAAAATTTACATCATACAAATTAATTATGCTGTTTGATGGTATGCCAAACTGTTGGAACGTAAAAGTCCACAATTTAAAATTGCATTGGTCTATACTTATTGGTTTGTTATTCAAATTTGCGATTTTAATAATAACAAACAAAATAATAATAAAAACAAACAAAAATAAAAATTTTTGAGTTTTAACTAACATCTAACAAATTTGTAAAAGGAATAAAACAAATAATTTCTCGTTCTTTTACTGTTTTTTAATTTTGAAGTTCGGGACATTTTGCATGTCTGAAGAAATATGGCCCTGAAAGAAGTGAATTGTATGAAGAATTTCAAATTTCTTTATAAAATTCAAATTTCATCAAGGAATTATATAGAGTATTAGTAAGGAGGGAGAGAGCGAGAGAGAGAGGGAGAGAGAAGAGTTATATTAGTAAAAAGTATGAGTTAAGTAAGAGTGTGTGTATTTATTCAAATATTTAAAATTATTTAATTAATTTAGAAAGCTTTTATTTATTCAATTCAAGTTTGGTAAATATAATATTTAGAAAAAATTTTTTTTTTTATTAGCCACTTTGGTATTTAATTTTTTAGATAGAAACTTATTTATGCTTTAGGAAATATTTAGTTTTCTTCAAATTGGCATTCACTGAAGTAATGTGCACTTTTGACTTCGGTAAAAAAAGGAATTCAAAATGGTTTATCTTTACATAAAGTTTTGTAGCAATCAGTTTTAATTATATGTTGTTTCCGAATTGTATCTTCAAATTTCTAATTCACAATTGAGCCAGTTACAATTAGTTCATATATAGTTCATTCATTCTTTAAGACAAACCAAATATTTCATTAAAATTTTAGTATAAAATCATTCGATTTTATACAATGTCCTCCGTTTTTCAACCTTTACGTAAAAAAGCACTTGCTTTATGAGACAACAAAATATCAAATTTCAAAGTCGTATCGCTGTTGGCTATAGCTGTTTTACCATATTTAAAAATCAGCTTTGACAAGCAGAAAGTCATATAAATATATTGAGTTGTTGAGTCATATAATTTGTTTTGTTTTACTTTCTATTTTATCATATGTAACTTTAAACTTTCCTCCCAGTGAAAAAATCTCTTGTATCCCAAAAGGGGTATTGGTCTCTTTTTCTCCCGTTCTATTCTCGCTTTCAGTATTAAGAATTATATTTTTGTTTTTTAATTATTATTTCTCTGTGTAAGTCTCCTATTGTTAATCATATCCAATATTAATTTTTATTGTGTTCTTTTTTCTTGTAGGTGGTTTAACTATGAAGGAGGAAAGTTGTATTGTATTGACACTATACTACCCGCGGCAGAATAAGCTGACTACTTGTCATTCACTTCCAAGCCTGCCTACAGTTTTACATTCACTTGGCATTGAGCAACTGGCAACGTGAGTATATTTTCGATTGTTACTAACAAATTCTGGTAGCCTCAGTGCGATTTTTGAAACATTTTTAAAATTAGTATAGTCTACCATGTTAAAAGTAATGTTTGAAATGCAGTGATTATCTTAAAACAGTCCATCGTTCACACGGATCTAAAATGTTGTATCATTATATTTTACGCCTTTTTTAAACAGGTTTTATTAGAATCTTTTTTCGATTTTAATCAAACTGAAATCACAATTTCAAAACTTTTCGTTTTTATCTTTTTACTCTCTACCAAATAATTACCAACTTTGTATTTATCAAATTCATTAAATTTTGTTTTATTGGGCAACTATTTAAAAGGAAAGGAACTGCTTTTTGGCGATCTGGTATCCATATTATAAAAGCTGAAGGTTCTCGCAATTTTTCACCAAAAATTAGATTATATAAAAACAATGCTATTCTATATTGTTACGAAAGCATCTTCGTTAAGTTTTAAACGACAATAATAAAGTAAACAACTTTATTACTCAATTAGTAGAGAAAAGTTATGCACGCAAGACAACAACAACTTTATACTTACAAACTGCGTGGAAATTTTATACACGCAAGATAACAATTGGGTATGCTGTTTATTAACTTCGTAGTTTTCCAAGAAAACTTATGTACACAAGACGACAACAACTATTTTAAAATAAATTTCAGGGAGAAATTTTATCAGCATAAAAAAACAAAAACAACAATACACTGAATGAATAACATAATAACAACAAAAATGTAATACAAAGGGAGTAGAAGATTTGTAATTTTTCTAGACCTCTAGTGGACAAATATAAAAGGCAAAGTCTGAGTGGATAGTTAGTTAGTTGCATCTTAAGTAAATTGTTCTGTAGTGTAAACTGTGTGTGAAGTTAAAGCAAATAAACTTAAAAACTCTTAAATCTGGTGTTATTTATTTTGCAATAAAAAACTCACAACAAAACGTTTATAAAAGGTATAAACAGAAAGAAACAGAAAAAAAATATTTTTTTAAGTGGAAATGTTTATTTTATATCTGGCGATAAGGCCTTCGAAATATTTAATTTAGTTACAAATTTAGAATTGGAATATGCTATCGATCGCTTTCAGACAAAGCTTTAACAATTATTAGCTAATTATTTGATATTTCAGCAAATGAACTAAATAATTTAGCTTATTTTGCTTCAAATTTTTATTAAAGAGAAAAAATTTTTTACAAATTTTGAGGACGTCTTTTAAAGAAAGCAGGAAAAGTAATGCAACATTTGTTGGATTGCTACAGGTGTCATCGGTGTGCTTTACATTCATTAAATTTAGGTTGTGTATATGGTTAACATCATCTATTTAACTAGCTCACTATGTAATTAAGCAAAGAGTAATATTCAAAATCAGGCAATATAAATTTGGTTAGATGAAGTATACACAGAATACTTAAGAATTCTTTCATTGTTCTCTAAAAATCGCCACCAACGCTTGTTCTTGTTTTTGCAAATTGATTTGCTAATGAATTAATTCGGCTAAAGTTCAATTTTCTAAATCAGCTTTTTAATAGAGAAATATTTTCTTTAAAAACAACCGGAAAAATTAAACATAAACGGAATGTAATTTTTAAATTTAAAACCGAAACCTACCGCATGCAGTAAGTTTTTGTATCAAATTATTGCTAAAAAAATATATAGATATTATCTCATATTAATTTATTTACATTATTTCTTATTATTATATATAACGACAGTTTAGATTCCATCAATTAAAAATATGTATATTGACTGCTAACTATATTTGCATCCTTCATTTTAAAATATATATTTTCAGAGAATCGAACCCAGTTCTAATCTCTTCTCCCCCAGAACTCTCAGGAATGACATTGGAAACAAGGCTGTTATCTTATGATTGGAAAAATCATTTTAATGAATTCCAAGAAGCTACTAGAAGAGGATCATTTAAGCCTCTGTGTTGGGGTGCAAAAAATCATATTATTCCGGTAAAAACTTTACAAATATAAATTGAACCTAAGCATTATAAGCGCACTTATCTAAAAATATTTATTTTAATAAACTTTAGTAACGCATTTACATTTTATGCAATACTTTTTCTTAATATGAACGACCAATCTATGGGAAAATATTTATTTAGTAAATTATAAGACTTATCAGCCTTATAGTTCCAAAATATTGATTATTTGCCATGATATCTCAGACAAATTGTGTTTATAAACCTAAAAGAAATTGAAATCATATTTTTAACTTCTAAAGTTCAAAATTAATAAATAAATCATATTAGAAGATTGCTGACTTCAATTCTTGTAACTTCTGTCCTCTTGAACCGTAATGCAAAATTCCATAGGAATTCGGATCGAAAAGAAGTAGGTAGTTTCTATGGTGAAATCATATACTAGCTGGTAGCAATGGAGAATTAAATCATTTTCGCTCTTGCTCGAAATTTCAGAAAGTTTGACAATTTTATTTCTAAAGAGAAGGAGTAAAATCGTCACTGCTATCACCGAGTAAACCATTTCGCCATATAAATTCACTAATTTGACTTTTGTAGTTTGTTGTTTTGATGTTTGAAAAGGGCGAGCAAATACTAAAAAGTCTTTGATTAAATTCGTGATAATTTTACAGAGAGTTAAATATCCCGGGTGTCCATCGGGAAGGTATACTACCTGGTTTTGCCGGCATTTTGGTAAACATTAGTCACATGGCAAATTTATTATGGAAAGATATTCGATAAACCAACGTGTTTGATCAAAATCAATCATCGATTACTGTGATGATGAGAAAGTAACGTGAAATTTTTGGGAAAATCATCGTGCCAACAAAACGCGCTATTTATCGTAGTGAATGATATCGAAAAAAGAGCGTATGTAGATGATATGCCCAAGCATGGAACACTGCTGCCCAAGAAAGTGTTCAAAACAATCCATCAACCTCAATTCGACGCCGTGCTCGAATTGTTTTCCACCTTTGTATCAGAGGCAGAAATTGCTATGAAAAAAGGGGAAGCCGTAATTATTATGCGTCCGAATTGATAAAAAAAGAATTTTGCCTATACCGACTTTAATTACATTCTAAATTTCTGTAAACGATTACAATATCTCTGTCTCCAAAGTTAAGATCCAGAAGAGAGAGATAGGAGACGGGCACTTACCGCTGCCCCGATTTTAATACAATTTGAAACATGATTAGATAGAAATTCCAATATTTGATGTTTCCTTAAAAACATCCTTGTGGAACATATCTCTATTATCAAAATTAATGTAATGAAAAACTCAAACTTATTAACTGCACTTCATCGTTCAATTTTTTTTTTTGTTATATCATCGTTGTTTTTTGTATTTGCTTAAAAATTGCTCTTCAAAAAGTTAGAAAAGCGGTATAAATCATCCATATAATTATTTGAGATATAATTGGATGTATGGAAATCAGGTATAACTTTTTATTACACACCCTTTTTGCTTTTAGCACCATTTCATATATATTTCTCAAATTAAAATTTTTTTAACATTCAATACGTTTTTCGTCCACCTTGACAAAAAGAAAATTTTTTCCCTGGCAAAGGTCGGTTTATTAGAAAAGTGTCAAATGGTAAAACGGTGGACTAAAGTCAGGGAATAAATATAGCACATGAGAATAATCTCCAAATAACAAAAATTCCTGCAGTAGGGGATTTGGTAAAAAGATTAGATAAGATAATTCCGGAGTTTCAAAAGGCTAAAGTATGGCTGAAGTCGACTTTATGTTTTAAATGCAGGTATTATTTCTTAGAGAGCTGACTATGCGATTGTTTAAAGTAGCACTCCTTTGGCTTATAAAAAATTAAAGTCTTGTTAAAATTTTGCAAAATATGTGCAGTACCTTAAATAGTTTAGCAGATTCAGAATATTATGTTTTGTTATATCATTATTTAGATTTTTACTTCTAGCTGAGGATTCCTTAGCAGCCTGAAAGATAGTTAAGAAAACTTTTTTAGCTTAGATTTTTTGTACTTTTTTTGTGAAAAAATTGCAACTATTCTGTGTTATTATTAAATGTTCATACTCCTTTCAGTTTGGCGTTGCCCTCGTATGGCGCCGTATACGCCACAATACGTTTAACCTCTGCACTCGTATGTCGCCCTATAGGCGGCATACTATGCGCATTTCTAACATGATATTTATTTAATACCTGCCATCATCAACTGTTTATTTTATGGTTTTATGTTGGTTATATTTTCTCCGCCGGTAAATGAAATACTGTTGTTATTTCCCGTCTTATCTGGCTGTTGTTCTCCTGAAGTTAATGGCGAGCGCTTTCGATGTGAAAACATCATTTTCAAGCCGTGGTATAATTTGTACTGGTGAGTCAGTGTTCGTGTTTAGGTAGTTCTGTTGTTAAGTTCATATCTATTCATGTAGACAGAATGCCAGCCACCTGGCACTTTATGCAAAGTAAATGCGTGCGTCCGTCTGAGGGTGTTTTTCGTTTGTTCGTGTGCATGAGCAGTTTTAATGGTGTGAAAATTGTATCTGAGGCGGGTTTACCTGTTCGTTTATAATGTCACTTTTGAAGGTTTTTGTTTTGCAGATTTCCATGTTTTCAAGAATGTCTAGTCTTCGTCCTTTTTTGCTAGGATGTAGTAATGTCACATATTCATCTATTTCCCTTGGTGTGTATGCGTGAGTGTCAAGGTGTAATGCAAAGTTGGAATCTTCACTTTTCCATTTGTATGAGCGTATGTGTTCTGTAAACTTGTTTTAAGTGTTCGTCCAGTTTGCCCTATATAAGTTTGTTTGCACGTACAAGTAAATTTGTATACCCCGCTGGAAATAAATTTGTCAATTGTTTCTGTCGTTGTTTTGAAATTATGTCTTAGAGTGTTGCCATTTTTTAATGCTGTGAGTATTCCTTCTTTGTGAAAAATGTTAGTTAGTCTGTGTATTTGTGGTCCTGTGTAAGTAAAAGTGTGCCGTCGCGCTATATCGGTTGTCTCTTTGTCTTCTTTATTCCTGTTTTTAGTGTTGTATTGTCTAAGAAGTTTATCAATGGTAGTGACCTTTTAGCCGTTATTTGTCAATTGAGTCGAGTTCTTTGCTGTACTTATTTGGTGTAAGTGGAATTATCTTAACTCTGTGTATCAAATGTCTAAATGCTGCCAGTTAATGTTGGGTAGGGTGGTTCAAGGTGTTGTGGATGGTAGTATCCGTCGTAGTTGGTTTTCTATAGATGTCAAATATTAAACAATCAGTTGTTTGTTTGGATTGTGTTTAAGTTTACAAGAATTTTTTCCCCGTTGTCTTGTTCGAGGATGCATATAATGTATCTATAGTAATGAGTTATTTTTTGTTTTTCCATTAATGTTTTCACGTGTAGTGATTTGAGATGTTGCATGAAAATTTCCATGAAGATTGCGAAAGTTGGATTTCCCATACCGAGTCCGTCAGGTAATTTGTAAAAGTGGTTATTGAATCTAAAGTAGTTCTAATTTATTATCGTTTTTGCTATATCTGTAATAGCAGTGATGTATTGGCTTTCGTATAAATTGTGTATTGCGTAGAATATCTAAGGTTTCATGTGTTTATATTGAAGTATATAGATCCTTGATATCAAAAAAAAATGAGGTGTGAGTTTTCGGTTATTTTGATGTCATTAAGTTTACCGATAAAGTCTTGTGTATTACGTATAGTATATTTGTTTTATAAATTTATCTTTTCTCTAAGTAGACTGGTGAGGTGTAATCAATAATTATATTTATTATTATATTTATTAGTCCTGAAATTTTCATATCATTCACATTCACACTATGTATATCATGTCACCATGTATATGGTGCAAAACGAAGTTCTCATGTGAACTGAAGTTCACAGCCAACGAAAAGGGGGGTCAGAACTTCTGCCGGATGCTAGCACCGGGTATGTTTATTCAATTTTGCCGTACTACGGAAGCTTGACGTCAGAAGATTTATTGCGTCCTGATTTACATATAAGTACAAGAATAGTGCTGTAAAGGATGTAAAGAATATCATTTTTACACCGATAGATACTATACGAGCTTGTCACTTGTAGAAGAGTTGTTAAAGCTAAATGTTTATTTTGCAGGCTCTATTTAAATCAATCGCTTATTTATACCGATTCTATCAAAAGACCAACATTGTTGAAAATTTACAGACAGATCGGGTAATTTCATGTTAGCATTAGCAAAGCTAAAAGGGTCGTCAACACACTTACTTCGTGGTATATTTCAGAAACGCAGCCTATCAAAAACAGAGTTCGCAGGGGGAACTAACAAGTTGTAAATAAGCCAATTATAATATTATTCAGCGTCATACTGTTGCCTGAGGAAGTCTTTAAAAAGGTGGCGAAGGTTATTTTTCTGGGGACTCGATATGTCCAGCGTAAATGACTATCTAAATTTTATAATGATGCCAAACCAAAAAACCAATGACACATCTAAAGTTTGTTTCGAATTTGCTTGCCGAGATGACAAAGAACTGTAAAATAAAACACTTTAAATGTTATTTATTAACCATATTATATCACTTGTTTAATTATTATTGAATTATGATTAACTTACTTCTATATTACTACAATTTTACAAATAACTTATACACTAATACAACTACAAACTACTATGCAACGTTTGCATATTCCACACATGAATTGATTTCAATGCGAGTAAACGCACCACAACCAAATGTAGGGCGTACGATGTCAAGTAAAACGCATGGCAGTCGCGACAAAATACACACGCTACAAAATACACACACTACACCTCCCTTTTCCAGACGGAATAATCAATATACCTTGATTATCCTTCCTTTTCCAAAACAATATAATAAAAATAAAAGTAAAGTTGATATCTCCTCCCTTTTCAGAAAGAATAATCAACATATTAAAAAATTTACAGTAGTAACTGAATTTAAAAAGTAAATAAACATAGAAAACATTTAAGTTTTCTTTTTAACATTATAATAGTTAATTTTTAAATGAATTATAGAAAATTATAAAAAAGAAATTATTTAATAAGCAAAAAGAAAAATATCAAAAACAAGGTGTGTTTTGGGAACAAAATTATTATAAAACATATATATGTATAAAAACAATCAAAATTTTAAATTAAAGGCCAAATGCCGTGATCAAAAGGAATCAAATGGAATCTAGAGTCCACCAAAGCTTCCGCAAATGGTTAGAAGTGGAGTGAAATCAACTCAATCATTATCCTTATTTTTATGAACAACAAATGGTTTTCCATCGTCGTTTCGAAGTTCCACATTATTATTATCAGGTAGTCCTATAACGGTATAGGGACCTTATAAACAGGATCTAATTTACCCCCAGTTTCATTTTTCAGTAATACCAAATCACTAAGTGATAGTGTCACTAGATAAGCCTGTTCTTCAGAAAGGTAATGTCATTTTAATTTAGCATTATCTATTAGGCCAGCCGCTCTGCGATGCGCAACCTGAAGTCTAAATTTTACTTCTTTTTCGTATGAATCCGTGTTATACGTGAAAAAAGTCAAGTTTTGGTGGTATTTTCCCGAAAATTAGTTCGAAGGGACAGTATTCATGGGCTGTTGATAGAGTCGTATTATACCAGAATACAAAAAACCTCAACCATACATCCCAATCCGACTTATCTTCGGATATATAGGTGCCCCTGTAGGCTAGGAGGTAGTGTACTAGCTTGTAAATATGGGGGTTGTGGGTTCGATTCCCAACGAAGACCTTGGTTTTTTCACTACAAAAAGATAAAAATTGACTGTCGGTGGAGCTGCTCAGCGATGAAGGCATAGTCACTGGTCGCTGTTGCTGTCTTTATACGGCAGTTAATTTCCGACTATCCTTCTGCTTTCACCACCTGTTTCATCTCTTCTCTATCCCTTTCCTAAAGAAGGTAGCACGGTACTTGACTAAATAGGCATTGTTGCCTGAAGTGCTACTTCTCTTTTAAAAAAAAAAAAAAAAAAAAAAAAAAATCTTAGATATTCGTTGAAGGTTCTATGCGAACGCTCCTCGGTACCCAGGGTTTCATGGTAATACGGAGTAGAGTTAACTTTCTCCACTCCCATGAGACTGCAGAGCTCCTGTAGGATTTGATTCATATATTCGGTGCCCATATCGGTAACAATCTTATTCATGGAGCCATAAGTTGGTATAAAGCCCTCCATGATTGCCTGAGCAACGCTTCTTGCTGATTTGTTACCGACTGGAACCGCCACTAAGTATTTAGTGAGGTCGCACATTATAGTAACGGCATATTCGTTTGGAGAGTTGGATCTCGGTAAGGATCCAATAGTGTCAATAATGACAATCTCAAAAGATTTTGCTCTGCGGTTGGAGTCAGTACTGGAAATTCCCTAATCCTCCTTGTGGGCTTATTTGTCTGGCAAGCTTTGCATTCTCTGACATATTTTTCAATGTCTCTGGTCATGCTCTTCCAATAATATAGGAGTCTAATTTTACTTAACGTGCGAGTTATTCCACTGTGACCTCCACAGATGGGGTCATCATGATATTTATGCATGATGGATAATTTTTCCATACTGTTGGATACCTTACTTATTTTGGGTAGGGGCACTAAAGTCAATTTCTTCAAGAGACCATTACCTTTGCTTTTAAAGGTTTCTATATTTATTCCCGGGATGTTAAAAAGACGATCACCTTGTGAAAGTCATAGGGTTGTAAAACCAATGTTATCGGCTATTTTCTCAAGTCTTGGAAAGAGGCGACCTAAGTCCACTTTTCCATTAATAACCAGATCATCCAACCTATACTCGGAAAGTTTTTTCCTTCCTTTAAGGATAATTAGTTTATCCTGAGCAAAATGCATTTTTGGCATTTTGCGGTGCTCAAGGGCGAATCGCCTTATATACCTTTAGTGCAACCGGTTCCCGCTCTCCAGTATTATGATCACCTTTACGCATGTTATGTTTCGCCTGAAGTCTAGTTGTTACCTTCAGTACTTGTTTGACTCCTCTACTTTGGATATCCGAGAATTCTATGCGCGACAGTGCGTCCGCCGCATGATTATCCTTACCCCTCATATATTCAACGACAAAGTCATATTCTTCCAGATCTAACCTCATTCTCGTCAGTTTAGACGATGGATTTTTCAAAGAAAATAGGTAAGTGAATGGCCTATGATCACTTCTAATCCCAAACTTTCTTCCGTACACATATGGTCTGAAGTATTGAATGGCCCAATGTATTGCAGTCAGTTCCTGCTCTATTGTAGATTTATTGCTCTCGCCCCTTGTGAAAGATTTCGATGCGAAGGCAACGGGTAAATGCATGCCTCCGGTCTCTTGACTCAGAACGGCGCCACAAGAATATTTGTTTGCATCTGTAGTTATAAAAAACTTTAAAAAAGTTTTTTTGAAATCCGGATATTGTAGAAGGTGTAGGCTTATGAGCCGGCTTTTGAAATAATTGATGCATCTTCGCATTCCATTCAAATGTTGCGTTTCTTCTAGTTAATCTAGTAATATAACGCGAGTGTTCTGCAAAATAGGGCATGAATCTCCTATAATAATTACAAAAGGCTATAAAGCGTTTAGCTTCATCCCGATTCTTGGGTGTTGGATAATTCTTTATTATCGAGAACTTACTGTCGTCTGGCAAGATAATATTGTTAGTGCATTTATGACAAAAAACGTGCATTTATGAAAAATGCACATTGACCTGGATGTAGTTTTAGGTTGTATCTTCTGCACAGTTCAAATACGTTTCTCAAGTTAGTAAGCAGGTGTTCAGCAAAACAGCCAATGACAATTAAGTCATCCATATACACAAAAGCTTGGACGGGCGAAAGTCCAGAAAATGCCATGGTCATCATTCTTTGGAATGAGTTCGGTGCGATTTTTATGCCATATGGTAGTCTTTTAAATCGGAAGAAACAGTGATCAGTTAAAAATGAAGTAATATCCCTTGATTTTTCTTCCAACTCTATTTGGTGAAAACCGGATATTAAATCAAGGCATGAGAAATACTTCGCTCTACCCAACTGAAAAATGCACATTGACCTGGATGTAGTTTTAGGTTGTATCTTCTGCACAGTTCAAATACGTTCCTCAAGTTAGTAAGCAGGTGTTCAGCAAAACAGCCAATGACAATTAAGTCATCCATATACACAAAAGCTTGGACGGGCGAAAGTCCAGAAAATGCCATGGTCATCATTCTTTGGAATGAGTTCGGTGCGATTTTTATGCCATATGGTAGTCTTTTAAATCGGAAGAAACAGTGATCAGTTAAAAATGAAGTAATATCCCTTGATTTTTCTTCCAACTCTATTTGGTGAAAACCGGATATTAAATCAAGGCATGAGAAATACTTCGCTCTACCCAACTGGTCTAATATATCGTCTATTCGAGGTAAAGGAAATTTATCAGCTACTAATTTCTTATTAACTCCTCTGTAGTCAACTACTAGCCTCCATTGTTTCTGATTAGTACCCGGTAAGGCTTTCTTGGGGACCAGTAGTAAATGGCTATTGTAGTCGGAGATAGATGGTTCTATTATATCGTCATCTATTAGTTTTTGGACTTGTTTGTCCACTTCCTCTTTATAAGAGTGGGGAATTCTGTAATTCCCAATGTAAACTGGTTGTTTATCATTTAGGGGTAGTTTCTGTTTATAGAAGTTGTTTGCCGTAATCTTTTCAGACTCTAGTGCAAACACATCTATAAAATTTTAGCATAATTTGTTTGTTGCGGGACGAAGACCTCCTCATCTTCTATATCAAAATTCAGAGGCCTTATGGCCTCGGATCTAGCCGGAAGTGTAATTGAACTGAGTTCCGAGCGGTTATATAGAATAATAGTGTAGTCATAGGGCACGTTGTCGGTTAAAGTTAAAGTATCCCCCTCACCGCCAAAGTCAATTATACACTTATAACCTCTTATGAAGTCCATGCCAATAATTCCATCAGCCTGAATTGGGAAGTCTTCCCCCACAAAATGAAATTCATGTTCTATTGAGATGTTTCGTAGAAGAAGGGTAGTTTTTATTTTGCCTATTGTATTTATGAATCCCTTTCCTATCCCATTTAATTTTAGTTTTATGTTTTTCAGTATAGGAGGGTAAAGAATCTGACTTAGTTTTATAATAAAAATATCTGCGCCTGTGTCTATTAAAAAAGTTGACGTATTGTCGTTCATCGTTGAACCACATTTGAAGTAGCTATATAAATTGAGGTTGATGGAATAAGTTTTTATTGAATATCTTCGGGGCCTTGCCCCTTTTCCGAATTGATTTGCGAATTCATTGTATGCACCCTGGCATTGCCCTGGTTCCTACTACGATAATTATTATTGCGGAAGTTGTTTCCACCTCTGCAACTATTGTTCGATCTATTGTTAAAATTGCTGTAGGCCGCAATGCGACCGATCAGTCCACTTGTTTAATTATTATTGAATTATGATTAACTTACTTCTACATTATTACAATTTTACAAATAACTTATACACTAATACAACTACAATCTACCTGTGGGAATATGCAGCGTTTGCACCTTGTCCGGGTTGGGTGCGGCGGGAATATGCAACGCTTGCATATTCCCACACATGAATTGATTTCAATGCGTGTAATCGCACCACAACCAAATGTGGGGTGTACGATGTCAAGCAGAAGGCCCCCCAGGGGCATATAAATATGGTCTTTATAGAATTCCACTATCTAGACTCAGTCCCCTGAAGACAGGCAGGGAGTCAACTGGAAGCTCCACTTTATTTCCACGGGGATCAGTGAACCCGCGGAATTCATTATTTATCTCTTTAGACATTTAATAGTTCTCTGACTGATTATTGAGGTTGGCCCCTATATGGGAGTATGGTGGTGGTTGTAGTTTTGCGGCCCCATAACAGTATAATGGTTATTATGGTGGCCAGGATCATTTTACTGATAATGACACGCCAACTCTTTAGCAAGGTGTGATGGTTTGCACCCCTGCCCTGGAATCATTAAAGTTGCAACTAGGTGGTTCTGTTGCTTAGAATTATGTCTTCGGCTTCCTAGGACGCCTGTATGACGTTCCAAATTAAACAATAGTGGTTTGTCCACCATTTGATTAAGGCTACATAGCCAGGTGCGGATGTAAAACAAATCGCACTCTGTCAAGCAGAAGGCATGGCAGTCGCGACACAATCACACACACTCCTGGCAGACCATAATCTGTAATCTGATACAGAAGAGCCATTAAATGCGCGGTATGTTCTAACTATAAAGTGCAAAGTGGCAGGCTGGAAACTAGGTATATTTGTGACACTTGCGCCCTTACGTCAGAACTACATATTGATGACTGCTTCAAACGGTACAATACACTATAACATTATAACACGTAATTTTTTTGTAATTCTCTTTTATTTGAATAAATATCTGTGTAAAAATATTTATTTAAAAAGCAGCCTGTAGCTATTAACCTTAAGCGATTTCTTTTTAAATTTTTCCAAACTTTTATTTTATTTTTACACTAAGTGTATTTACTAAGCAATATCAGCGCATTTAAAAAAATTCCACATAAAAAACATTCCGAGTAGACAGATAAGTAGATAAAATAAAAGTTCGAGTACAGTGTAGATCATAAAAGGACATATATACTCGTACGAGTGCAAAGTTTGAAATACCATACCAAAGAGTTAAGTCAAGTTCAAGTTCTTATTCAGTTAGAATTAGAAACTTTCACTGGTAGTTATTTGTATTTTAATTACACTGTATTAAATTAAAACTACTTTTCCTGCTAATCTTTGTAAAATTCATTCTTTTATAAATCCAATTTACCTGTAAATAAATTTTTAAATTAAAAACCTGCGGCATTTTTAATATTTTTGAATATTTAATTTCAGTTTCTGCATATTGTAATGTTTTCTCAATTAGATTGTTTATGCAATTTTGATGATTCCTATATAATATCCTCCAACATTTGTTATCTGAAAAATATAAATTAATATAGCATTCATGCTACAAGTTCTCAAGTTTTGGTGATATACACCTGCCCTTATTACAATCAAAATTAAGGTTATAATTTAGGACTATGATTTTTCTTAATTAATAAAAGGTTTTTCAGCAAGTAGTTTGTTTTCTAAAACAAAATAAAACAAACAGTTTTAGATTAAGATGATTGAAATTTTATTTTATTACAAAGAGAAAAGTTCGGTCACCACGACCACGGTGACAGATTTCGATTCTTTCATCAAAGTTCTTAATCACTTTTGGCAAAAACATCACATAACGGATTTTGGGGCTGGAATAGATTCGATTGACTCCGTATATACTCTCTGTCCTTAACATAGACTCAGAAAAAATAATCCAGTGGTGTTAAATCGCCACAGTGCCTGGCCAGTTAGTTGAAGCCACATATCAGTGATATCCACGTCGTCAATAATGGGCCAAAATTGAGTTGTAAGCATTTCGCGACAGCGTGATCCATTGATCGTAACCGCATTTCCAGCCTCATCTTCGAAAAAAAGGCCCACTTACGCCTCCAAACTACATAGGGTACCATACAGTGATGCAATTTTGCTTGTTGACATACCCTGACAGGTAAAAAAACAGCCGATTGTTCTTGAATAATTGAGTGAATCTACGGCGATGTAAATGGTCGGCCGGCTTTAATACCTGCTACAATTGAACCTTGTAAGGCTTAATAGGCAAATCCCTATGCAAAATTCGCCATGTGGTGTTTTTGTAAAACCGCAATAGTTGAGAACGTCAAGGAATTGACAAATTTGGATCTGCTTCAACACTGCGGCTCACGTCTGCGATGTTTTCGGTTGAACGACCCAGTCAAACACGCATTGGTGTTCGCACATTTTGTATCGAGCCTGTCGACTCAAATTTAACGAACAAATTCTTCATAGCTGTCTCAGGAGGATAATTATGTTGTCCGAAAAAATCACGAATTTTACGAAATGTAAATTTAGCAGAACCACCATTTTCATAGAAGATTTTAATTATTTTAATGAAATTTTCGTGCGATATTGAATTCATTGTAATACGAATATCCGAATATGTCAAAACTATCACGTTGTTACTGTTGCCACAATTGAAAAACAAACTTCTTGTTGGAAACCCCGATAAATTCATATTTCTATATTGACTATTTAGATTATAAAAACCATTTTGGGCAATTCTGGATTTCGGTTCATGTAAGGTTGGCAACTAAGATTCACAAAATCAAAAGAGATCTACATAATGAAACAAATACCAGATGTAATGAATTCTTCTGCATCTTGCGCTTTAAAAAAATATTATTTATACAATTGCTTACATATACTAAATGTTAAAATAGGAATTTACTATTTAGACTTTTCCAAATATGATTACCACTTTAAACGCGTCTTTTACATGTAACTAATTGAATGTGTAAAGAAGGCTTATACCATGTAACTAATGTCAAAAAATATGCCTATTAAAGCGTATCAACATTAAGATATACAAATTTGTTTTTTTAACTTAACTTATGAAATTTTGAACTCAAAGCCCACACCACTAACTCCACCAAATTATAAGTGACAAAATTGTTGTCTTCTACTTAACACAAATATTTTTTTTTACTTTTCTTTTTCTATGGTTTTCTATTTTTATGACATAAAGAATACGGAATACTTGGAAAGCTACAACGTAAACATTACGAAATCCTATAAAAAGCAGAAAAGCTGTAAGCACAGGAGACTGTTTGTGACGGAAAAAGCAGCGCCTGACATCAGCTTTCCTGTTCTCCATGAAATCGAAAACAACAACATTATTGAGGGTGCTGCTCGTAGCAGTAGAAGTGCTGCTGCAGATGGATTAAGTGTTACTCGTGGCTACAGTAAATCGATTGCAACAACAGTTTCATCTACTATAGTATTGTTAATGCTGCAACAAACGTTTCGATGGTGGAAGTTCCAAAAATCATTAAAGATTTAAAGTGCTACATATGTATTTACCGCAATTTGGTCAGTAAATATTTGATACTGCTACATTGTGCATTAAGGTAAAATAAAATAAAGAAATGCATTGGAAGGAAAATTCAAATTAATAATCCATGCTTCCTCATATCTTCACCCCCCTTTTTCATTTTGCAATCAATTATTTAGTATCCCAAGTTTTTAATTTTTTTATCAAATTATTTAAATTGATTAAGTTTGTTCGTGGTACAACAGATTTCTTATTAAATTTAGTTTAAAATATATTTTGGATGGATAGCTATTAACTGAACTAAAAACAACTGTGTAACTGTTACCGCTTTGTAATTGTGGCCATCTTATTACGAAAATTTGTATTTCTATAGATATTTTTTTTTAATTTTAATCAATCATAACTTGTGCGACTATTTTTAAGATATTCTTATATTCATTTTTATTATAGGTACTAGTTTAGAAATTATTTAAACACAGGAGGTAAAAAATTTTTCAAGCTAAATTTCACAAATTTTAATTTTACGAAATTAGCAAAAATGTAAAGTGATAGAAAAACTACTATTTTAAAGTCGACATAAATTTCAATAAAATGAGGACAAATATTTTACGAATGGGTGGGTAAATATCAAATTTATTAGCAGTTACATGAAATTACTTAGTGTGCGCAAAATATGGATATTTTTACTTAAATGCTTAGGAATTAAAACATTTGTTAAATTTTCATATTCCATTTGGTTCAAAGAAAAAACTAACAAAGTTTAAAAAAACTGTGTAAAACCGTGTGTGACAAATATACTACAAAACCACGGATAATAAACACCTAATACGATATATCATAAAAGCGTTTTAAAAATATTCTGTTCTTATAATTATAATTAACATAACATTGAAAATGTATCTGTAGAAATAAATTTGTTACAATTTTCGTAATAATTTAAAGATACTAGTGACTATTAAAAGTTAAACATTTTTTTTTCAATTATTGTTTATATTTTGACAAAATTGAAATGTGCTTAAAAAGATATAAATTGCTGTGTAAGTTAGTCCAATTAAAAAAGTTATTTTCGAATAATTCCGGCATTCTCTGAACTTAGAAGTTCTTGTACTAAGAGTCACTTGTGTCACTTCGATGTAGGAAGTTAAATCACCGTAAAAGTAATGTTATTGGAAAATATTTCATTGAAAATGGTCAAAAAATATGCTTTGAGCACTATGTGCGGAAAAGCGAGCAAATTTTTTTTATTAAAATACGGTAACAATTCTAATTGAGCTTTTAAGCCAAAAATTTATAATTATCGTGCTAAATAAATTCAACCAAATAATAATAAAACAACATTATATACGTATGTACGTATCTTGAATTTTTGCCGCCTCACCACCAACTCTGATTGAAATAACCAGCTTTTAAACCCCTTCCATTCTCTCCCATGACTTGGTTCAAACAATTAGATTCACCGTAAATTAATTTTATAATAAGTTAACGCTACATTGTTTCCTGGCTAGACATTACGTTTATACTGCACCCTTGCTGATATTTCCTATTCGTTAAAGTTATAAACGTTAAATTCTTTTGACTTTCACGCTTTTTTTATGAAATAGCTCATCAATAATTTTAATGTTCATTCCTTAAATTTAATAAATTAAAATTAATAGAAATGTTTTAAATTTACAACATTAAGAAAATTTCAAATTACCTGTGAGAAATCAACAAATGTTTTCTCACTCTCATCTGTATGTACGTATTAATAATAACAGAATAACCATTCGTACACAAATACATACATACATTAAGGAGTATTTTTATGTATAAAAGTGGCGGAACATAACTATATTACATTTATCTGAAATATAAAGTACCTTTTTAAACTGAAGGCATTTTCTTACAACAAACAAAGCACTTGCTTTATCAAATCATTGTTCCTTAACTTCTGATATACATATATTTTGACAATTATAAATACAATGGAATTTTATTCGTTAGTTACTTTTTTATTTTTTATTAAAGACATCTGAATTTTAAATTCTAAAACTTTAATTTTAAGCGGAGAACAAATTGCACTGTTATAATGTTGATATAATCTAATCAAAAACAAAAATATGGCACAAAATATTTATAGATTTTCTTCAAATGGGAGATCTCTTTAGCTTACTAATCCCTAAAAAGGAATTCAAAAGTTTTAGAAACACGAACTAGAATTGTAGCATAATAAATGTACGAAAGTTTAAAAGGTTTATTGATAATTTGGTACTAAGCATGTTGACGAAAGTAATACTAAAAAGAAGTAAATTCATGAATTTCATTTCTGTTAGTACTCGTAAGGTGAAGACATGTATTAAGGTTATAAATGGCAACCTGTAAACAATAGAATTTGCTATTTTTATTGTTGTTATTTTCATTTTGTAACCTGAAGAAAATTGAAATATGAATTGATTTTAAAAATAATTGAATAATTTAATAAACTTAAAAGTAAGTACTGCTCGCATTACACTTAGGTATTTTTTATTATTATTTAATTTAAAATGAAATCATCAATTTAAATTTAGATTGACAATTACGCTTTTCATAAATGACAAAAAATATTAGTATAGATAAACTTAACATCAAGGTCTTCATAAATAATAAATTAGGTAAGAAGTTAAATGAAAGAATAATAAATTATTTTCTATAAATCTATAAAACTTAGTTTATCTACTAGAATTTCTCGACTTGTTTGTTGACTTATTTTTATCAATCCACTTTTTTAAGGGATAATTTTTGTTTCTTCGTCAAAACACGATTTTCAGAATATAGAGTTTGTTTTTAACAATTTTACTTTAGTATTTCTAATACACGAAATTTTTTAATAAAAAATCTATTTTGCTCCAATTAAAATATTCCAATGTGAACGTGTATGAACTTGGATATTTTAATAATATATTCAAAGTACTTTACATCATAGTTGAAGGTCTACCTCTTTTCAATTTCAATATATTCATGTTAAAAAAAGATCCAAAAAGAATAAATTTGTGAAAACCGTAATAACTCGTTGTATATCCCAAAAAACTGCGTGAAATATAAATTGTTATTATATTATTAATTCAAGTCTATTTTTGAGTCTTCGATCACAATTAACAATACTAATGAATCTGTTCGCAAAACACAATTTATGTAATCCAAAAACGTTTTTAATTAATTAATTCCTATATTCCTGGAATTATTAACGCTGCTGGTGTAAACGAATGTTCTTAAGCAAAGCTTAATGATAGAGAATATCAATAATTAAACGGATTTATTTTGTTTCTTAATATTCTCATTTGTAATTTTTTGTGTTACGGAAATTGACACTTAGAAGTTCTTACGATTATCCCATCAATTTCAATGAAACCTTAAAAGTTATAAATCAGAAAAATTTGGCCACTTTATTTTTTTAACTTGTTATATACATTTTTGTTGAAATTAAAGATTTTTTGTAATTTAAAACAAGAATAAAGGAAGATAATGTACTTGTGTATTTTTTTTTTCTGCATATGAGCTGTATAATTTTATCTTTGTTATTTAGTATTACTTATTTTGTAATTCAGTGTGTATTTAAATACATACGTACATATAATTTGTCTTTTTTAATAATTGTTTAGTGAATTACACTGTTCTGCAAAAAAAATTTAAATTGAGCAACATATCTCTAGGGAAGTGGCAACAAAAAGAATACTTAGTATAATGTTTTATTCTTACTTAAGCTCATTTTATCCGATCCAGAGCTACTATTTACTTTTATTTGTTCTCAACTGTTGAAAATCGCAAAACAAAAGTTGTCGTTATTTATATAAAAACCGCTCTCCAGTGATGGAAGACCGTGAAAAAACCTGTACTTGATAAAATAAATTAGTAGTTTTTTATATAACATTTGTCGTATTGTTTTAAAAAAATATTATTAATATTTTTTTTTTGCAGAACTGCGTCACCAATTCACTTCAAAATAATTAATTTTTTTTTTTATTTTTTTTTTATAACTTTATTTTTTTATAATTTGTAATTTAAAGCAATGTAATCAAAAACAATCAAAAGTTATAACGTCAGCAAATATAATATATAATCATTAGAAATAAAGAAAACCAGCTTGGTAAACATCTAACGTTTTTATTATCTCTAACTTAATTTGATCTTGTCAATACAGAACTGTTAGGATATCAAATTAAAATTATTAATTGTAATTTAAAATTGTTGGAATATGTTTAAGCCAATCAAAGATACAAACGTTAAGAAAAAATTAAAAAAAAATTTTAACGATATTGAAATGCTCAAATATCTGCATTATACTGTAAGTATCAGACGGAAAAGAGTATTAATTATCCTAAAATGTTTGTATTATGTTTAAAAACATGCTTTAAATTTATTTATATTGTTTTATATTTGTAAACATATATATATATATATATATATATATATATATATATATATATATAGTGTGTATACTTATTGAATACATCACACATATAAAAGAAGAATATAAATATTCTTTGGTATAAAAATCAAAAGTTATCTATTTACAATAGTCATTTAAAGATTAAAAAAGAAAACTATAACTTATATAAGATAAAAATAAATATTGCTAAAAATTTCATATACATTCATATATGAATAGCTAATACGATATGTAGTCTTATAATTGTCATACAAATGTAATTAAATTACACATTCATACAAACACATATACACATCCATGCAAAAAATCAAACTTTAAAATATTTTTATACAACTATTGATATATATAAAATACAAACAAAAACCAACCCCAATAAGCCACTGTATTGGGAAATTTTTTTTACCAATATTAAATCGATTAACAACCATAAGAAAATGTTTGATTTATGTTTGCTAAATTTTAAGTTAAGTCCTTTTTAAACACACGATTTTTATTTTTATCTCGTAACGTAAGTTAAAGGTCTCGAACAGTTTTTCTTTTCAAATAAATGACTGAAAATTTTGTAATGACATAAAATCCATACGAAATTGTAACACTACAGAATACAAGTTCAACTAATGCTGATCTAATTTATAAATATATTAAAGTTGTAAACTTTTAATAAGCGTTTTAAAGAGGTCTTATGAAAGTTATTTTAGAAAAATAGACACCGTAACTGGGAGTAAAGCATCGCAACTTTTAACTATACTAAAATAAATTCCCTTAGTCTCAATTCGTATACAAAAGTTCATAACAAGAATGCTTCCGCTGCTTAAGTTACTTTTGTAATTTTGTATGCCCATTATTAAAATTTTTTTTTTGGATTCCAAAAGGATAGTCGTTTTTATTAGCTCTAGTCTTAATTTCAAATTTCACCTGAGTCTTTTTATAAAAGATGTTTAAAAGTTCTTTGAAAAACTGTAGATAATGTCGATATTGCTTATTTACTTTCTTGCAAAGGTTCACTTTAAACCGTGATTCTCTTCAATCTGGAAAAACAGCCGCAATCTGGCAAACACCGCTTACAAAACTTCTTAAATATGTTTCAGAATAATATGAAAATATACAAAATTTAAAAAAATATATATTTAAATTTATTGCTCAACCTCATGTCTTTAATATCAAGAGATATTATTTATTTGGTATTAAAAATTTAGAAAAAGACCGAGGCTTTTCAAAATATTCCGCCGTAAAAAAGGTTTGTAGTAGAAGCATCTGCAAGGTTAGGTTTTGTTGTCGCGAGATAATATTTGTAATGGTACTTTTCCATTACATCTGTGCTGAAGGATGGCTTAATATTTAGAGAGGCGCATATTGTGTTGATTATTTGCAAGTATTACTACCTAAGCGGAAATAAATATAAAATAAAAAATAATAATAAAAATAAATCATATCCCGGTGCTCAAGCCCGGTGCTGATAATTCGACTTTCAACGCTGCCGTGTATGTTAGCAGCATTTAATTCTCAAATAATAACCACCCACCAGTTTATGCTAAAGTCCAAGAGCTCTTAGTCATCGCCGAAATGATGAAATGAAAAATGACAGCTCTTTAAGTTTCAAAGGTGTTTCATAGATATGGCATGTAGTACTCCGTACAAATTGTATTGTTTTTGGTAGTGATAATAACTCCTACCAATTAATATTGATTTTTCTTTAGGATCACACTATACAACTTGTTATTTGTTGAGATACTATAACACTTTTTACCATTTTTAAGTGACATTCTTTGGTATTAATTCAGTAAGTTGAGCAAGATAGGACAAAAGTTATGAGATATATAACCTCCTTTCCATAACGAGATTTTTACATTAAGTAATAAGGAAATAGTTAAGTTATTTATGACATGTTACAAAAAATAAGAAGAAAAACTGTTATTCTAATTCTTCAAAGAGGGCGAAAATATATAAAATAGTGTAGAAATTGTTAATATATAAAGCCGTCTTTCTAAAAGACCATATAAGCATTATCTGAATTTAAATACTTTAACAAAAATTGTAACGCGTTACTATTTACATACGTTTTATTTAATGCCCCTATATTTTTTAACAAACTGAAAAAATAAAAATGCCAGTTTGCAAGCTTTTATGAATCCATATTTTCAAAACCCTATACTTAAGGCAACTAGGAGAATCAAGAAGATACTTAAAAAAAACTTTATCAAGCAAAATGAAATGAATGAAATATTTCATTTACAATTTAGGTTTTCTAATTACCAAAATACCTACTATTTTAGTATGTACCTTAAAATGCATTTTTATAGACGAATCCCAAGTAAATAATAAAGATAAAAAAGATATTTATACTCACCTATGCATATACATATATATTAGTTAAACATGCACACATATGTATGCATGTACTATTAAAACCGTACACTCATAGTTACATACAGTTTAAAAGAAAATACAAAAAAAAATTAAATAAAACTAGCTCTTGGCCAGGTATTACTCGAATTGTAATCATAGTCAAAACTACTAAAGAATTATTCTAACTAAACGAGAAGACACACACATAAACCCACACCTGTATAATGATGAAGCCAATTAAATCGGCCTATTATTACACATAATAATAGTAAAATTAATTTTATTTGCAATGTAAGATGCAAAATTTTAAATAAAAAACTGTTTTTAGTAAAGAGGTTGTGACATAAAAAAGAATAATTTTTACTTACAGATGTTTGTAATGAGAGAAAAAGAAACACATGCAGTGAACATTTAAGCACATAAACACTTAAGCACTTTAAATTTTAAGTTGCCGTCTTAACTACGAAATAGATGAAAAAACATGGAGAAGACTTTCTGTTACACTTTTTCATATTTGCTATGGCAAATATGAAAGTAAATACATAGAATATTTTACCCAACTCCATACCGGTTAATCCGAATTCGATAAGTTTAAAACAGAAGGTGCGATGGAAAATTATAAAAATTATATAAATCCGACGACAATTTTTTTTTTCTGCTCAATAGTTTTTAAATTATTCAGAAGCTAGTGGTGAAAAACAATATTATTTTTTTTTGTTATACAAATATTTTACTAAGAAAATATTATATGAAAAAATAATGTATTTCTTAGTTGAAAAATCTAGTACCTACACACCAGTGAAGGTTGTGTGAGCCAGCTCATCAGAAAACCTTTAGCGATAAAAAAAATCTTTAAGAAGAGAAACTTTTTCAATAACATTAGAATTTGTATTGAAAAATGTTAAGGTTTTCTATTCCCTTACAAGACATATTTAAAATAAAACTACACAAATAAAGCGAAAACCTCAACTATGTGGCCAGTAGCCTGCACATGCAATTACATGGTTTTTTATTTATAGAATTATTTTGGAATTCAGTAACGTTATGTGAAGAACATTTTTCTAACAACCCATAAAAATAATATATATATTGTATCGGTTTTATTTTACGAACATGTAGATAGCAGCTTTTCCAACTAACAAATAAATTGCATTTTTTATAAAATGTTATGAGTTTTTTAATCCTATTAATACTATTTAATAGTATATTTTAATCCCAAAAGAGTTTTATAAATAAAATTTATGAAGTTTTAACATGTTAAAAAAATTATATTGTCTTGAAGGTATTTTTAGCTGCATCTTCTGGGATTTTACTTATCAATATAAACTGTTCTTGAGTTTTGTAGTAGGCTAGTTGCCAACCATGCTAAAAAAACGGAGAACAGTTTTCAATAAGCGTATTAAATCTTTTATATTTGTTTTCTTTTTTAAGAAAAAAATGTTTTCAGGATGCTGCTATTAAAGGACAGACTATGTATAACTGCGTTTAAAATAAATGGGTTTTAAAAATCTTTAGTACGATATATAGTGTCCCCACTTTGCAAAAAACATGCAAATACTAATAATTTATTAAATATTATAATAAATGAAAAGTGAAAACAAATTTAATTTCATAAAAAAAAATTTTTAAGTATTTTCATAAAAATTTGTAAATTCAAATTCAAAAAAATTTATTTGAAGAAAATCGACAGCAGCAAATAGCTACAAAATTAAAATTTTTCATTTTAAAAACCTCTGAGTTACAAAACAAAATGCATATATTTAGCAGAGCCTTTGGGCTTGACAAGAGCTATCACCAGAGTTGAAAATAAATAATATAAGATAAATAAGAATTTGGCAGCGGCTTCATATTTTGTATACGCGAGGTATGCTATTTTAAGTTATTGCGGCATCCAATATGCAAGGAGTATGCCGTCTAATTTTAAAGCTTCTCGTCTACAACCGCCGCATGACGTTTAAACTGATCTGAATAGCCGTTAATAACCTATAGAATTACTTTTTTTGTTTTTAATCACCTTCCGTGCAATATGATAACGAATAATGTCTAATAAAATAGTTTTTTGGAAGTAATTATTTTTAATTATTTCACTTTTTATGATGCTAATAACTGAAATTTTATATAAAAACAAAATCACTAAGTTGATTATTGGTGGCCATTTCGTTGATTACTCTGTTCGTCAGGTAACCTTTAACCACATTTTAGATTTACTATCACTCCTTATTATATTCAGAAGACAATAGTGCAACAAAATATATTAAAAAACATGAATAATCAATAGTGACTTTATTTCTGCTTACATTTGGTAAGTTTTTTACCAGCTCAAAGTTGAGTTGTAAAAAGTAATCAAAATTTAAAACAAGTAGCAACAACAATACTTTTGTTTTTGAGTTAAGCAATCAACAGAATTATTATACGACCAATAATCAATTTAGTGATTTTATTTTAAAATAATAATTTAGATTTTTAGTACGCTGAAAAAGGTACTTAATTAAATTATTTTTATTTTATGTAAGAGCAGAAATAAACTGGGTTTTCAATATTTATTATAGTTTAGGGCAATATGAAATTCTCTAAAAGATAAAATGTGCTTTTGTTTTTGTACTTTGCATCAATAAATAAAAAAAAGTTTAATATATAAAAACTGTAATTCAAGTTTTCAAGCTTCTAATTGGAATTTGTGAATATTTGAAATTTGTTAGATCAAAGGTAAAACTTTTATCAATAGGATATTCAGGCACAACTGAGCGTGCAAATATTGTAGGATCCCCTACCCTGCCAATTAGTCTTTTCTTTGTCTGCCATTTACCCAAAAAGTCCCAAAGTATATATATATATATATATATATATATATATATATATATATACAAATGTATAAGGGGTAATTTAGTGCCCTGAGCTTAAGATATAGAAATGAATAATGTTGTTTGTTTATAAAGGTAACATACAACTAAAGGGAATTTACTGCTTTGTTTAAAAGAATAATAACCAGCTCTTTAAATTTATACACCAGTTTCTCATGTAAGAATAAATCAATTTATACTCAGTTCCTGTGAAACATTTTTCTTTCGCTAAACCTTTTTGCTCTGTGTGTCTGACTACGTTACTAATTTCACGATTATTTCAAGAGAAAACAGTTGATGTAAAATTTTTCACACAAAGGCTTATAAATATATAAGTTTCTACCCGAATCACATTTTTGTAAAAAAAACCACTGACGGAAGATAACATGAGTAAATTTTTGAAAACATAAGCAATAATAAAAAATATCGATATATACAAATAAAACTTAAAAAATAATATAGATATAAAAGTACTTAGACATATATATAAATATTCATATATAAATAGAGTTACCTATATACATACATATATACATACCTAAAAATAAATCAATAAGAGTGTTTTACATTTAAGTATTTAGCAAATACATTGTAATATACATAAATAAGCAATATTTGTAGTAACTAGAAAATGAAAGAAAGTAAACCAAGCAGAAAGGTAAACTAACTCAAAAACCAAAGCAAAAAATAAAAAGTAACTAAAATATACAAATACATATTTAAGTTTAACAAAAACAAAAATACTAAACTAGAAAACATTTAGCAATATTTAGAATGTCGTTACTCAGCGTTGTAGTGAAGTAGAAATATTAAACCTTACATAAATATTTACATACAAGTATACAAAAATGATGATATTTTCGCCATTCCATGATAGAAAACTTACGTTCTTTCCGCCACTCTATATGAAATCCCAGTCTCATACAAAAATATTTGAAGCAATAGAAATAGAAAATGTGCAAAAAGTAAACAAAAAATAAAAAATGGAAAAGCAATTTTACATCAAAGTTTTTTTTTTGTATGGGTACAACCAAGTACACTCGTTTGTTAAAGTCACTAATTTTTGATGAATAGAAAAGTCATTGAAATAAAACAAATGGAAAAGAAAAATAATAAAAGATATAAAATGAAATGACAGAAAGTAATAAAAACACCCGCCTCCCTTTAAACCAAGAAAACAACAAAACCAAAGATTCTCTTAGAGATACAAATATAATATATCTCTATAACTCATATAAAATTTGTAATATAATCAAGTAATACTGAATAATACACACATCCACACAGGTCAGATATGTACATGCGTGCATGAAACCCACACAAGCACAAAAACAGGTGAGCTATTTTTACAAAACAGACATAAAAATAATCAACAAATAGAAATTAATACTCGTATTACTGATCATTGTGTTCCTTGTTACAAGTATTGTTTATTTTGTTTTATTTTATTATTTTTAAACTAGATAAAGTGTTAACTAATTTAACGCAGTTCTAATAATATAACAACACAATTTCCATTTTAATTGTAACGGAAACTATGTATGTACTATGTATGTTACTTTAACTACTAAACACCGAGTTGTTGTTATAACTTATTATTGTATTTTTATTTAATATAATTTAAAATATCTGATTAAAAAAATATAAGACGAATAAATAAATATTTACATGCATGTAATCAGTGTATATGATTTTACAATCCATTTTGTTTCATTTATTAGATTTTTTTTATCAATCTCCATCATGTCTACTTGGTTTTGTTGCAGCATGGCAAATCTTCATCTCCAGTAACTAGTAAACCATTTTGACTATGAAATAACAAGATATCAACTATAAAGAAATCTTCTGGAAATATACAAGTGATACCATACAAAATTTAACACGAAATCTTTTGCTTAAATCGAAAAATTTATACCAAATTCCGAGGAAGGCAAATTTACCCAAAGGAACACAAATATACCCATTGAATGAAAATACTTTGGTACGCTTTCGGCTTAGCCATCTTTTCCTTATGTTTATTATAAATTGGCAAAAGCAAATATAGATGGAGGAGCCAATGATATGCGCAGGAGTGACCAGTTTCTATTCCAGTCTCAGTTATTGAATGACAATTTATTGTTTCTTAAAGTGCTGTGACCCTGATATAGAAAAATGTTCAAGGAATAGAGTCAAAAATATAGAGTATTAGTATATTATGTATAGATATGAGAAAAAAGAAATACTAACTCATTTAGTATTTAAATATTTAGTGTCGAATGATAACGGGTTATACTTACGTAGTTAAGAAGTTTAATTAAAACGAAAAGTGTGTCCCGCAGAGTAGTAATATAATAATATTGAATTTAGAAATCAAAGTTCGAAAAAATTGTTGTTGCCGATAAGGTGTTGAAGGATGGGTTAAGGAGTCTGTAAGTACTTCGTGAGTGTTTCGATGATTTATTATATTTAACATTTTTTGATCTATGTATACTTATATTCACATCTTTCTGCCAAAAGTCCTTTTTCATCAACAATCCCTAAAAATCACAATATGCTCGCAATTAATTCGTTTGGTGTAATAATTAGTCAAAAAAGGGAATTATTTTATGCTACATTGAACTATGTGCAGTTTGCAGTTGATTTGGTAAATGCTTAACTCTCACTCACAAAGTGTTACTTAGATTTTACTATAATATCTCTCTGTATCTGTTAAGAAGTAAAGGAAACCTAATCTGAAATTTGGACAGCATCTGCTATGTTGTAAAGAAAAAGTATGAAACAACAAAACAGAAAGCAATATCAAATATATGCCACGATTTCTACGATAAGAACAAAACATGGAGATTAAAATCATTTTACTCAATATAGAATTCCACACACTAAATACTGCAAAAATATTGAATCAATTTGTCATAATAATTTTTATATAACAATTCTTACACTTCAATTTGTGGAATAAATTGCAATTCGTTTTCAATACAAATGAATTTGTCATAGTGATTTTGAATTAATTCAAATGAAGTAGAAAAACTAATTAGCAATATCTTACCAAATCATTTGATTGATTGAAATTTGAATTGTCTTTGTAAGTAAATCTGGAAAAATCACTGTCGTTTTGTTGTTGAAATTGGAAAATTTTGTTACTTTTCTTAAAGAAACTTAAATTTTTATTATTTTTATCAAATAGTGTGAAATATATATATTTATATATATATATGTAAGGAAAATGAATTCCCTAATTTAAGCTTCTGAAACATTAAGATTGAATTACTTAATTTACACCTCTGAAACAGATGTTTTTCTAACCTTAACTTAATTTATCATCACACGTTTTTTATAAGAAAGAATATCTCCTATTGTGCTAATTATGTACCTTCAATTAATAAACTTAAATGTCGTTTCTTTGTTTACATTGAAACTCAATTTCGTTTTATTGATTGGTGTTAGTTCCAAGGAGAAGTAAAGTACATTATATATATGTACCGGGTGGGGTCAACTTGGACTGACTGATTTGAAATGCTTATAATTTATGTATTTTAAAATTTTTTATTTAACTTCTTTTGCAAATTAAAGTATAAATTATAAATTTTTTTTAAGTTAAGTATGAAATATTACATCTCTTGGATGGCGTCCATTCTCCTGTAGGCAATTAATGGCTCTAGTCAATATATTTTGTATTACGTTGCGCAACGTTTCTGACTACAATTGAGCAATATCTGTGCAAATATTCTGTTTTAGCTCCTGAATATTTTGTGGTTTGTTGACGTAGTAAGCTTGTTCCTTCAAGAAACACCACAAAAAAAGCTGGGGCTGTCAAATCTGGAGAACGAAGTAGTCACGCAAAATTTGCATTTTTTTAAATTATCCGGTCTTCGAAAAGTTCTCGCAAAATTGCCATTGGGGCTTTCGCGATGTGAGCTGTAGCTCCCTCTTGCTGAAACCATATATTTCGATTATTGAAAACTATTGGACGTAAAAAATTTTCCAACATGGTCCGGTATACCACCCCAGAAACGGTTTCTGGTTCATTAAGTTCATTTTTGAAGAAATATGGACCAATAACTTTATTGGCCATGATTCCACACCAAACAGTACATCTCACAGCGCGTAATTGTCGTTGATGCAATGCTCTCGGATTCTCTTTACTCCACATTCGGCCGTTCTGCTTATTCACATATCCTCAGAAATGAAAGTGTGCTTTATCACTCATAATCAGATTATTCAAAAAATTGCCATTTTCTGTCGCTAGTAATACCAATCTATTGGCATATTGTAGCCGTTGTGGCAATAATTCTTGGGCCAATTGAATTTTATAGCGATGTATTGGATATGTTCAAGTGAGTAGCTCGTCGACAACTAGACACAGTTGGAACTGTGTGAACACTTTCTTGTACATCTTCTATAACTTGTTCAGTGCGATTAGGACGAACAATATTTCTTTGTTGTTTATTACCCACTGAACCCAAATTCTGAAAACGGGTCATTACGCTTCTTATTATGTTAATAGTGGGACGGTAGTTTTTTTTTTGAAGTAGCACTTCAGGCAACAATGCCTATTTAGTCAAAGGATAGAGAAGAGATGAGACAGGTGGTGAAAGTAGGATAGTTACGGAAATTACCACAGTGACCATTGACCATGCCTTCATCACTGAGCAGCCCCACAAATAGTCATTTTTTACTAACTAGTATACCAGTATACTACTAGTATACCAACCAACTAGTATACCAACCTATAGGGGCACCTTTGCGTGGATCCGAAACATAATAAAATTCAACAAATTTTACACGTTCTTCCACTGAGTATGATGGCATTATGAAAATTCTGTGTTATCTGCAAATAAAAAATAAAAATACAGAAATTATAATCATTTCAAAGCTGTCAGTCCAAGTTGGCCCACCCTCTATATATATACAACTGGAAAACCTTGTTTACTTCTTTTGTTGAATTGAAAATAGTAATTTGGTAAATTTTTTCAAAACAGTTCATTTTTTTGGAATTATATTATAATTTGGAATTGAATTGAATTGTGAATTGAAAAATGTAATATAATTGATTTTATTCTCTTCTGTATGTTTATCCTTTAAATCGGTTGAATACTCAAGTTATAAGAAAATAACTGACATCTTCTTTTGAAGAGAAGAAACTAAAGAATAAAAAAATTGTCTCTACCATTTTTTGTTTTGGGGACCTGAACACTCCAAAATAGCAGACTTTGATTAAAGTTTATTGCTTGTGATTAGAAATCAATATGTTTTGTTTAACGATCAAAAATGTCGTCAGGAAGTGATTTCTCGAATGATTATGTGTCGATGGATCCTACATCTTCTGATGATACAACTGAAGACGGACCACGTTCCTCTGATCTCTCGAACGTTACTCTTGTAGTTCTGAAGGATAGCAGCACGTTATTGGAAACAACATTTGTATAATATATTTAATGCTCGCCTAGAAGTTTGCTTTTCAAAAATTTTTTTTGAATTAAAACAAAGATTTGAAATTTGTTTGTAAAATTATAAAGTTTGACACTATTTCTACAGAGTAATGAGACAATAAGTACACATAATAAAGGAAAAATCATAGCAAAGTGCAGTAATTACGATATATTATACATGACAATATGATATATTATCAGGCGCATTGTATGTGACATCAAATTTTATACGCCATAGCCACAACATACAAAATATATGATGAGTACGAGTGATGACGAAATTTCAAAACAAGCTCCAAAGGAACACTAGTGGATTTAAATTCATTTATAGAATAGATGTGGAGGCCAACTGCAATGAAGCTAATGAACACTTTAAGGTTAAAATCAACGGTATAATATAAAGTGAAAGTTTTATTTGCAGCAGATATTTGGCCGACAAAGCATCGCAGCTTTTTTGGTTACATATATCATTGGCTGAATTTCGTTAACTTGGAAAGGATTTAGTGATATTGATACTTTTGAAGCAATTGGTCGTATTATAAAGGGCATTCATAGGGAATACGGTTTTAATTTTAGCAACTTCGTAGCAACAACAACGAATTGAATTTAATTAAGACCTTTAAGGAATTCGGCGTTCTCGGCAATGAAAGCAACGAAGATAAGGAAAATATTCCGGATGAAGAATAAACATATTCATCAAATCGAGCTTTGGAACCGATTTTACCAAATCATATTCGATGCACAATCCATACGTTAAATTTAGTCGCAACAACAGATTTCTGGTCTAGTTATAAAATCACAGAACTTTGTTTATACAAAGTATAAGCAATTGAGTCAAATAAACGTTGAAATAGGTATTTTGAAACTTTTTAATACATCTGTATTTATTTTGCGAAAATACTTAACCGGTTTTTTAGTTTAAAAGACCTACAGTCCCATAAGTTTACGCTCTACGATTTATGCCAAAAATTAAATATTGAAACTTTTCTAGACAGTGATTTTAAATATTTGCAACTTCTGCAGCCAATAGCAGAGGCTATAGACTTTCTACTAAATTATGATTGCATGTTATTTGGTTTTTGAAAGCCTTAGCCACCATCCAAATAAAATATGCCAAAATACAATTGAAGGACGAAAACGTATATCTATGAATACAAAGCTAATGGAGTCGACGAGAAAAAGATTTTACAATTTCTAAAACTTCAACCGTCAAAACAGCAATTGTAGCTTCTCTTCTTTGTCCCCCAATCAAGTGTCTGTGGTTAAAAACTTACTTTTAACCTATATTTCGATATTGGCACTGAAGCCGACGTTATTCAAATGGCAAAGGATGCTGTTCAAAAAATGTCTAATAAGGACATCACAACATCAACCAATTCAGAGAGTAACGTGTTGCATTACTTCGATTTTTCTATTTGTGGTAATTATCTAATGGCTTTGCAGAATAAATTAAAAAAAACATTAAACATATTTTATTCCTTATTCGGTCCTACTCCGTATCTGCTCAATAAAGCCTAGTACGACCTGCTGCTGCCAATGTCACTAAAAATGTGAATAATAACCGCGAAAACTCTTCCCTCAACTAATAGAAACCACCCCTTTACGTCTAACGGAACTGCAGCCCGAAAGTAAAAATCCTTCGCTCAATTTACAGTTCACTTCCCACGCCTCTATTTTCCTCGATACTGCTCTTTTCGACGTTTATGCAGATGTGCTGTTCGCGCTTTAATCGATTCTATATCCAAAGCAGTTCATTTAAAATGCACGCAAATTTGAACTTACCATCGCTAAACAACTGCAACATTTCTGGGAACTGTGGGCCAATCTATAGAAACAGTAAACGACGTGTCGTCGTTTCACTTCCCTTTAAGCGGAACCAATCCTAAAGCATTAATTTGGGTGCTTTCCGTCATATTATCCTGTCCCAATTTTTGCGAAATGAAGCGAGATTATATAAAAGCCCCCTACCTCAAAATTGAATATGATCATGTCATTAAGGAGCAATTTGCTCTATAGCATACTACGAAAGTTACCGCTTCGTCAGCGCTATGTTCAAATTACGCCTGGTATTCAATGTCAAGTCCGATATCCAACGGAATAAGCTTTTCGATACGTTATTAATGCGGATATTGGGAAAATGTACCGACAAATTCTTGTGAAATTTGTGTGTATGAGTAGTTTTAGTGGTGTGTGCGTCTGGGCTCGTGTTTACCTGTTCGTTTATAATGTCACTGTTAAAAGTTTTTGTTTTGTAGATTTCCATGTTTTCAAGAATGTCTAGTCTTCGTCCTGTTTTCCTAGGATGTAGTAATATTACACATTCTCCTATTTCCCTTGTTACACACCAAGGTGTATTGTAATATTGGAGTCTTCTCTTTTCAATTTGTATGAGCGTATGTGTTCTATAAATCTTGTTTTTAGTGTTCGTTCAGTTTGACCTATATAAGTATATTTGAGATTATGTCTCAGAATGTTGCCGGATTTTATTGCTGTGAGTATTCCTTCTTTGTGAAAAAGATTAGTTAGTCTATACATTTCTGGTTCGGTGTTAGTAAAAGTGTGCCGTCATGTTGTATCGGTTGTCTCTTTGTCTTCTTTATTTCTGTTCTTAGTCTTGTGTTGTCTTAGAAGTTTATTGTTAGTAGTGGCTTTGTAGCCGTTATTTTAAGCTATGATGTAAATTGTGTCGAGTTCTTTGTTGTACTTACCTGGAGTAAATGTCTTAAGTCTGTGTATCATATATCTAAATGCTACTACTTAATGATGTGTAGGGTGGTTCGAGTTGATAGGGATGGTAGTGTCCATCGTTATTGGTTTGGTATAGATGTCAAATGTTAAACAATCAGTTCCTCGTGTTATTGTGATGAGAAGATAATGCAAATTTCTGTCTTGTTCTTTTTACATTGTGTATGGATTTTAAAAAAAAGAACTACCTAAATGCGAAAAATGACTCACCAGCACGAATTGACTCACGGCTTAAAAATGATTTCTTCACATCGAAAGCGGTCACCGTTTACACCGAACGCACAATAAGCCAGAAAGGACAGAGAAAAATAACAACAGCATTTCATTTACTATCGGAAAAAAATGTAAACGTTAGCACTGCGCAAACGTTTGTTTCATACATTTTGTGTGAGCATTATAATTTTTGAAAGATAGACGAAGCTTCACACACTATTTATAACGCATAGTTTCACAGACTTTTTCTTAGTCGGGTTAACCTAGAATAAATTTTTTAAACAGTGAGTCTAGTTTTACACAAAAATGTATATTTCTGTTTTTTTAAGTGATAATATTTGGTAATAATTATTGACAGAAAATATAATTATGGTATTTAAAAACATTAATTATTCCTAATTTTATGTATACTTGTTGTTTTAAAGATTATATAAAAAATTTATTTATTTTAAAAGCAAATCAGAATATTAAATATGCGAGAGTATACAGCGGTGGCCATGATTTTTACATACCTTTTTGCACTTTTAAAATTGTAAATATTTTTTTACGTATGAAAGATTTTAATCATTGTTATATCTTAATATGTTATCCTCGGTATCAAGAGTATACGTTATTATTTTACTAAAGTTTATATTTGTTATATATAATTTCTTACAATGAACCCTAAAAATGTACTCGCCAATAATTTAGCACAAATAAACAAAATTTATATCCAACTCAGTAACAAAAAAACTAACATATTAATTTTAAGAAATGATTAATACTTGGTAGAATAGCCCATATTCTTTAACACAGCCGCACATCTTATGGGCATACTGTCAGCAAGGCGCATGCACAGTTCCTTTGGTATAGCATACCTTTTATATTTCGGACCATAATTCGGTAAAATGTTTGGATTTATCAGCGATTGTGTTGCTCTATATCAGCTGAGCTGGCTATTTTAAAACATCAATGCTACTTTCTTCACTACACATGAAGTGTGTTTTGGATCATTGTCGTGCATGAAACTCTATCTAAGTGGCATGTTATATTTTTGTAAACATACTGTTCTATTCGCGTATCAGTTTTGATTACACAGGTTTGCGACATAAAAATGGTTTCAAATTTAATAGGTGATTTTTATAGTGTTTTCAACGCTGATTTCGGAAAAAATTTTGAAAAAGTTCTGAGCTTCTGCAATTTTCCTTCAGTTCACAGTCCGTCTTCACTATGTGCAATTCTCGTGTTGTTATTACTAGTGCTTTAAAGTAGTGATTGTTTTCTTGTGAGTTGTTTTATGGACAAGGGCTACCAGAGGATGTATAAACTCATCAGATTGCTTCTGCTACATTTGTGGTTACTACACCATTAAAAACCAACAAAGAAACATTTCCGATTTTGTTGAAAACGTAAATTTTGCCTATTTTGGTATAAAGTAAGGCGTTCAAGATAAGCTTTGGACCCCACATAAAGTTTGTTCAGTGTGTGTTGAAGAACTGAGGCAATGGCTTTAACATAAAAAGCAGTCCTTTCGATTTGGAATAGCTATGGTTTGGAGGGATCCCAAAAATCATAGTTATGACTGCTATTTTTATTCTCGCAACGTGCAAGGTTTCAATTTGAAAAACAAAAAGGATATTTCTTATCCAAACATTCAATTCGCCCTGTTCCGTATGGAACTGAAGTACCAATATCCTCTCCTCCCGATTCTTTGGATGACATTTTAGATGATCATGAGCCATTGGCTCATCAAGGTGATAGTTAAGACGACAGTGATCGCTACGATCCTGGCATAACCGATCCCATAACATTCTCACAATGTGAACTGAAACATTTAGTTAGGGATCTAAACTTTACTAAAGACCCGGCAGAGGTTTTAGGATCTAGATTGAAAGATAAATATATGTTGGCTCCGAGTACATCATTTTCTTGGTATCGATTGAAGGAAAAGGAGTTTGTATCTTTCTTCTCTCAAGAACGTGACCTGGTATTTTGCACGTTTAAAAATTGAATATGCTCCTGATGAGTGGAGACTTTTTATTTATGGTTCAAAAAGAAGCCTTAAAGCAATGGCTAATGCCTATGCTTCTGTGCCAGTTGGACACTCGATTCACTTAAAAGAATGTTACGAAAACCCTAAACAAACTCTTCAATTCAGACCACAAAGACTCTGTGGTTATTTTAAAAGAAATTTCAATCCTGCTTTGTCAAAGTGTCTATACAAAGATTCCTTGCTTTCTCTGTAAATGAAACAGTAGAGACAGAAAGCAACACTACATAAAAAAGCTTGGTCCTTGAAAAAAACCTTACAGATAGGGGTTAAAAATGTTGAGAGTAAAAGCCTTGTGGATCCCAAAAAGGGGTTACTTCCACCACTTCACATTAAGGTGGGGCTGATGAAACAAGTTTTTAAGGCATTGCCAACAGAAGGGGAGTGTTTCCGATATCTTTGTGGACAATTTCCTGGTTTATCCGAGGCAATGCAAATGGAGAGATTCCAACTTTGCGGACAAAATAGACACAAAAGAAGATGCAGCATGGACATCTTTTATTTAGATGTTACCGGTTTCCTAGGAAATAAAAAAAATCCAAAATACAAGACTGGCTGTAACATGAGCATTAAAATTCATTTCCTCCACTCACATCTTGACTACTTCCCTGCAAATCTTGGTGATGTAAGTGAAAAGCAAAGATTCCACCAAGACACCAAAGAAATTAAAAGAAGGTATCAAGAAAGATGGAACGTTAACATGACCGCAGACTACTGCTGAATGTTAAAAAGAGACGACCCTCAACGAGTCCACAGTCGGAAAAGCAATAAAGGAAGCTTCGACACAAAACGAAAGCGTTATTATAAGGACTTATGAACTAAAAAAAATGGAAGTGTACAAGAAATATAGTTTAGAACATGATTTATAAATAAACAAATATTTTAAAACTTTGGAAAAAATGTGAAAAATAACCCCTTTTTTGTGAGAAAACCTGACGTGATAGAAAAAAATGGATTGCATTTTTTTGCAGGCCTGATAACACAGCCCAAACTATCACGTTTCCACCCCCATGCTTTACAGTCTTCGATGTGTACCTGGGATTGTGTTGCATATTTCGCAGACGCCATACATAACTTTTTCTATCAAATCCAAATGAACAAAATTTGAATTCATCACTCCAGAGGATATTTTTCCAAAAAAGCGTGTGGCTTATGTTATACAATACATCCACGAAGTTTTTTTATTTATTCGTCTTTTAATTGTTCGTAAGGAGACGCCAATACCAAATCTTGTTGAAACTTCCCTTCGAATTTCAGTTGAGGTTTTAAAGGGTTCCGCAATTGAAGCTCTATAAGTAAGGAAGTCCACTTTACGTAAAGTTTTTCTAGGCCTTGTACACTGTAAAACATTTTTGTGTATCCCATTGGTTTGAATATGACTTAGTGCATTGTACACCATCTTTCTGGAGCATTTTAATGTTAAAGCTATATTACAAAAGCTGCTTCCTTCCGATTTCCTTTGATGGATAATCTTACGCTGCTCCTCTGTGTCTCCATTTACCTTTGCCCATATCTATTTTTTGTTTTAAGTTTGTTAAATTTAATTGCTTGTCGATTTAATTTTTAAAGCAAAATAATATCGAATCTATTATAAATATGTGCTAAATAACTGTCCAGCTCAGATAAAACGCTTGTTGCAATAAACCATAAATTTAAATAAAAAGGGCAAAAGGGAATAAAAATATAACGGTACATAACGATCACGCCACACACAACAGTTACCCACAATGTTTACGTAATTTTCACTAATAAACTTTTTTGAATGCAACACACATGAAATACAAATTAGGTCATATAGAAATTCACTGCTGATGAATAAGAAAAAATTGTTTCCTCCATGCTTTGGACTTAAAAAAGGTTCTGATTTCTGTGTGACAAAGATTTGATTAACATGTGCAGTTTATTTGAATTCTATACATACAAATAAAAAAAATGTCTAAAGCGATCTAGACACGTTCAAATTGCTTGATGTTAAGGTTGTGTATGTGTGCTGATTCCTTGGGTATCCATAAGCTGGAAGACCACTAATTTTTAGTTTCACATCGCATTCCCATAATTTTTGTCTCCTTCTTCTCACAACTTAAAATCGTTTAAAATGAAAAATTTCTACGTGACAAAAGAACAAACACAAAACATAAAATTAACATCCTTTATTTTTTTCCTTGGGCATCTTTGTTGTATCACATGCATATACAACATACGTTTTCACAAATACTATTGTAATGCCTGTTCAGTGTTTTGACAGTGGCTAAAGCGCTTAGATGTATGTAAACGACTGAAAGCAGTGTTGATTGAATTTTATGAATTGTATTCCTTGGAAAACTTAGCTTTTTGGTTCAGTTCAATTCATTCAAAATAGAGTTTTCTCATTCATACATCTGTTCGCTACTCATAGTCATATAGGCAAACATATTTACACACACAACTTTACAGATAAAAAGTCCAGTTAGTATGCAATTCTTTAGCAAGTGAAAAAGAAGCTCATTCACAGGTTGATTTGCTATTTAGTATAACTTGAAGTCAACTTGCAACGATTTAGGAAAACAATATTGTTACGAATATGCCTTGCTTTATTGCTTAAATGATTAAGCAATAAAGCAAACTACTGGTTACAAACTGCGTAGAAGTTTATACACACACAACTACAATTGGATATGCTGTTTACTAACTGCCTGGCATGCAAGAAAAAAAATACATGTTTACTGTTTACAATCTAAACGCGCAAGACAAAAAAATAATAATTTTACAACAACAAACATATATGTTTACCATCTGCCTAGTTTTCTAAGAAACCCTTTTTTTATAAATAACAACAACAAACTTATTGACATAAATCCCAAGCAGAAACCTTATCAGGATAAAAACAAAAACAACTGTACACACAGACATACAGGCGCCTATACATCGAATAAACAACATACAACAACAAAATGCGATACAAAGGGAGTAGAAGATTAAATCTTCTAGACTTTAAATGGACAAGTATAAATAGGAAGACGTCTGAGTAGATAATCAATCAGTGTAAAATTAAACCTCATCGAGTAAAGACGTACATCATAAGTAAACTGTTCTGAAGTGTCAACTTTGTGTAGTTAAAGTAAATAAAATTGTTACAAATTTAAATTCTAAAAACTGGTGTTATTTATTTTGCAATAAAAAACTCACAACAAAACATTTATAAAAGGTATAAACGTAACAACTGGTGTCAGAAGTGAAATTGCAAAAAAAATAAATAAAATAAATCAACTACTATGAAGTTCGAGAACTGAAAGTTGAGCAGCTAAAGAAGGAGCTGAATAAGTTGGATCTGCCAACAACGGGAAGTAAAGCGGAATTGCAACGGAGGTTGATTGATAAATTCAAGCAGCGAAACATTGATATTGGGACATACGAATTCGAAGACAAAGAAGCGGTTGAGGTATGTAATCCACCAGCAAACACCAATGTAAGCTTGGATGCAATACTTGCGGCAATTCAAGAAAGCTCTAGAATCAGCAGTGCGAAAATTGACGCAAATCAAGAAAGCACTAGAGCCAACAGTGCGAAAATCGATGCCACAAATGACAAACTTCTAGGTGTCACTGAAGAAAGTTCTAGAATTAGTAGTGCAAAAATTAATGCAATTCAAGAAGCACTAGAGCTAAAAGTACGAAAATTGATGCCACAAATGACAAACTTCTAGATGTCTTTCAAGAAAGCTCCAAAATCAACAGTGCGAAAATTGATGCCACAAATGACAAACTTCTAGATGTCATCCAAGAAAGCTCCAGACTCAACAGTGCGAAGTGCCAACGGAGAAAAACTTGTTAGTGAGGTAAACAAGAAATTCCAAGAAATATCTGAAATATTTGGCAAACGAGTGGAAGCTGTGGAACAGAAAGTCATCGAATTTGACCAAAAATTGTCTGGCCGGGAGAGAAAAGTGGACGGAGAATTGCATGAACTAAAAACGAAAATGGACGACCTCCATATTCGAGTAGGACCGGTGAGAGTCGTCTCTGAGCACTCCAGCAAGATAAACATCCCGAGTTATGACGGCAGCGCACCGTTTAATGTATTCAAGTTCCAGTTCGAAACAGTGGCCAGCAAAAATAGTTGGAACAATGAAGCAACAGCTATTGAGCTAATTCTGGCCTTAAAAGATGCAGCTGCCAAAATCCTCGAAAACTTAGTAGGAGCGTGCAGGAATAGTTATGAGGACATAATGGTGGCCTTACAACGCAAGTACGGCGGCGAGCATAAGAGAGAACTATACAGAATAGAGTTACGAGGCAGGATGCAAAAGGCAAATGAGACGCTGCAAGATCTGCCATGGAGATTGAACGTTTGGTGTAACTTACTTATCCAGGTGAACATCATCCATTTCAGGATCAGTTTAAAATAAAAGCATTCGTTAATGGTATAAGAAATCTAGATATTCAATATGCAGTTTGTGCAGCGCAAAAAGCATCCTTCACCAAAACTATCTCATACGCGCTGGCCTAGGAGACCGTCAAAGTTATCTCAAAGCCACAAATTTACAAGGTACGACGTATTGAGGCTGATAAGGAAAGTTGCGGAGACAAAAGAAGCGAGATGAAAGAAATGATTGAGCAAATACTGGAAGAAAGAAGTAATTCGCGCGCAAAATGCTTCAGCTGCGGTAGAGTCGGACATTTTCAGCGCAACTGCAGGTCTGTTAAGAAAAGATCGAGATCTGCTTCACCTCCAAGGGACAACAAACGGACAAACAACACCAAATCGCACGAGTCACCGTTAAACTAAAACGAGCTAGCACTGAGGGGCAAGCGCTAGCTCCCTCAACCGACGGCCCCGCAATCTACATTTCCATCATACAACAGAAAAATAATAACCTTACTTAGGAGCATCTCAGTCCGTAAGAAGGCCCCATTTAGTTAAAGGGGCAGTGGAACCGTTAGGATGTACAACTGCGCACCGCAACTGGGGATCCAGCCATCGTCTATGGAAGAGCCAGGGTACGATTGACTATCGGAAACATCAGTGCAGATCACGTGTTTGTTGTTGCTGATAGTGGATGAAGTTATTTTAGGTGGGGACTTCATGATAGCTCACAGCATTAACCTGGATATGGGGCAGCAGATAATGATCTGGCGCAAAGTGGAAATCCCCTTAAATGTTGGATATGAGAGCAGGGACACAGTAAGAAAACTATTTGCGATCGAACGCCAAAAATTACCACCTCTGGCGGAAACTATAGTTTGGGCACCTGTGGAGGCAGATTATGTGGACAACCGGTTGTGGGTGGTAGAACCAGAAGATGTTAGGAATGATGTAATAACAGCTAAAGCTCTCGTGAAAAGCTGCAACAGAGGGAAAGTCCCTGTGAGAGTACTAAATCTGTCCAACAGCGAGAAGACAATTGGCGAAAATTCATATTCTTATTCAGAATATCCCAAAATCACAGCTAAAGAGCGAGATTTGCTACCAGAGCAGTTGAATAAATGGGTAGCAGAACTAAAAGCACCCGACAGAAATAAAGCGAAGCAGTTGCTAAGAAAACATACCGCTGTCTTCGCTATAAATAATAAAAGCCAAGGTAGAACAGCAGTTGTGAAACATGAAATAAATACTGGCGAAGCGAGGCCTATCAAACAAGCACCCAGAACGAAACGAAGTCAAAGAACTGATTAACGAAATGGAGCGGAACGGAGTGATTGACTTATCTTTGAGTCCATGGAGCTCGCCGATAGTGCTAGTAAAGAAAAAAGATGGCAGCACCAAATTTTGCGTCGACTGTAGAAAACTCAATGATGTCACTAAGAAAGACAGTTATCCGCTACCAAGAATTGACGACACCTTAGACACGTTGTCCGAAACGAAATGGTTCTCTACCTTAGACTTGCAAAGTTGTTACTGGCAAGTGGAGATAGCCGATAAAGACAAGGAGAATACTGCCTTCAGCGCGAGTAATGGTTTATGGCAGTTTAAAGTGATGCCATTTGGTCTCTGCAATGCTCCAGCTACTTTTGAGCACTTAATGGAACGTGTGCTTAAGGGGCTTAACTGGAAGACCTGTTTAGTGTAGCTGGATGATATAATCGTGATGAGAAAGACTTTTGATGAACACCTCAAAAACCTGGATGAAGTTCTGAAGCGTATAGCGGCTGCAGGACTTAAATTAAATGTTAAGAAATGTGCGCTGTTTCAAAAGGAGATCAAATACTTGGGCCATCGTGTAACAACAAAGGGCGTATCAACTGACGAGGATAAAATATTAGCAGCAAAGAATTTGCCTCGTCCACAAAATCTTCATGAGCTACGTAGTTTCCTGGGGCTTTGCACATACTACAGGCGATTTGTGCCGAACTTTGCTCAAGTGGCTGCCAGCTTGCATGAGTTGACCAAAAATCGCAAGTGGAGTGGGGCAGCTAAAGAGGCCATTCAAAGGCTAAAGGAGCTTTTGTGTAAAGCACCAGTCCTCGCCTATCCGATAGGTGGACATGAATTTATATTGGATACAGATGCAAGCGGCTACGGAATAGAAGAAGTTCTTTCTCAGACGATTAATGGAACGGAAAAAGTTATTGGTTACTATAGCAGAGTATTGTCCAAGGCCGAAAAAAATTATTGCGTAACACGACGGGAGCTTTTAGCTATACTGGAGTGTGTTAAACATTACCACAAATACTTATATGGCCAACACTTTATCATAAGGACGGATCACTTCGCATTACGGTGGTTACTGCAGTTTAAAAACCCCGAAGGACAGCTTGCACGATGGATTAAACCTCTGCAGAGCTATGACTTCAGCATTGTGCACAGAAAAGGCGGTAAACATAATAATGCAGGTGCCCTTTCAAGACGCCCATGCAACGTAGAATGCAGGCACTGTACAAAAGTCGAGGAAAAGGAGTCCAATCTAGGTGGCGAATGTAAATTGGCACAGGAGAAGATTGGTCTGAGGCCCAAAAGGAGGATCCCATTTCGTCAAAAATTATATGGACCAAGCTAGAGAACATAAGACCGGACCGTAACAAAATATCGGCAGAAAGCCCGCTATCAAAATCATACTGGTCTCAGTGGAATAGCCTTAAAGTGTTAAATGGTTGCCTATATCGAAATTGGAAAAACTACAACGGACTTAATCGTCGTGCCAAGTTCCCGGATAAAAGATGTAATGCAGCAGTTTCATAATGGTCCCAGCGGCGGCCATCTGGGTGTAACAAAAACACTGGAAAAGATAAAACAGCGATTTTACTGGTTAGGCTGCCCACAATCTGTTGCCGAATGGGTAGCTAATTGCGAGCAGTGTATTGCGGCCAAGGGTCCAACAAGGAAAAGTCGTGGCAAGCTACAACAGTACAACGCAGGCGCCCCTTTTGCGCGGATAGCAATGGATATCGCAGGCCCATTCCCATTCAGCAAATGGCCCGAAGCGTATCCCATTCCGAACCAAGAGTCCAAAACGGTTGCAGATGAATTTGTGAACAATTGGGTGTGTCGATACGGTGTTCCAACAGAACTTCATTCCGATCAGGGACGAAATTTTGAGTCGCCCATATTTAAGGAAATGTGCGACATTTATGGGGTCAAAAAGACAAGAACGACACCACTGCATCCGTAGTCAGATGGCATTGGGACGAGCATGTACCAAAGTTTCTTCTGGCATACCGATCAGCTATCCACGATTCAACATCATGTAGTCCAGCAAAAGTGGTGTTTGGGAGAGAGCTAAAACTACCAGCCGACTTAGAATTTGGGGTTAACCCGATTCCTGCACACGACGATAATGAAAATGTTCCTCAGATACAAGAAGACCTGCACGAGCTTCATGAGTTTGTCCGCAATCGCATCAAAGCGACAAAATGAAAGCCAGGTATGATCGGATACAGAAATATGAAAGTACGAGGTCTAAGATGAAGGTGGTGGTCCACTTGGAGCGACTGGCCAAGTATGGCCGAGGGAATATTGAGCCTATTCGGGACGAAAAGGCTTAAGTGGGCGGCAGTGTTACGAATATGTCTTGCTTAAGTTTTAAAATAAAATAATTAAGCAATAAAGCAAACTACTGGTTACAAACTGCGTAGAAGTTTATACACACACAACTACAATTGAATACGCTGTTTACTAACTGCCTGGCATGCAAGAAAAAAAATACATGTGTGCTGTTTACCATCCAAACGCGCAAGACAAAAAAATAATAATTTTACAACAACAAACATATATATTGTTTACCATTTGCGTAGTTTTCTAAGAAACCCTTTTTACAAATAACAACAAAATATGTATTGAAATAAATCCCAAGCAGAAACCTTTTCAGCATAAAAACAAAAACAACTATACACACAGACATACAGGCGCCTATACATCGAATAAACAACACACAAAAACAAAATGCGATACAAAGGGAGTAGAAGATTCTTAAGTCTTCTAGACTTTAAATGGACAAGTATAAATAGGAAAACGTCTGAGTGGAAAATCAATCAGTGTAAAACTAAATCTCATCGAGTAAAGACGTGCATCATAAGTAAATTGATCTGAAGTGTCAACTTTGTGTAATTAAAGTAAATAAAATTGTTATAAATTTAAATTCTAATAACTAGTGTTATTTATTTTTCAATAAAGAACTCACAACAAAACGTTTATAAAAGGTATAAACGTAACAATATTTTAAAGGAAAAGATTAGGCCAATAAAAGAAGATTATTTCAAAGATGTTTAAAAGATAATTTTTTTGGTAAATCGAAACTAAAGCAATTTTAATTTAATAACAAATTTACCAACAGCAGAAGTGTACTTAAAATCTACATCTTAAAAATTCGCAATTTTACCGAAAATTGTTCACGTAGATTAAGTTTGGGTACAAGAACGAGCTTTTTACAGAATAACATTCTTCTTTTACTCACACGAAATGGCCCAGAGTTTTTATTGAGATTATGTAAACTGCAAAGCAACTAATTAAAATGTAAAGTAAATGCAAAAATTATATGTTTAAAGCTCGAAAAAATCCATCAAAATAAAATTTAAAAATTATATGTAACTCAAAAAATTAACAAAATAAACTCTAAACTTGTAGAAACATAAGAAATTACAAAGCATCTCTGTTCTTTAATATTTTTCATAACAAACTGCATTTAATTTTTTTACATCTTGATTTGGAATAAAATGTTGGTTTTTGGTGTTCGCGTAGTTTTGGACTATTTGCTATAATGGAGAGTAATTTTTGTTTACTCTCATTTTACCGAACTTTTCCTCAAAAACTTTTTTTGGATTGTAGGTAAACTAGTGTTTGTTAATTGTGCTTGATAAAAATAAACATTTCAATTTATTAAAATATATTTGTTATTTAAAATATTTGTTATAAAAAACATTTGTTGCTCATATAGAATTCTGTTTAAATTTTCTATAGAAAATACATAACTGATAAATTAAATATATATATATATATATATATATATATATATTTATGGTAGGAAGTTTCGTTCTCTCTTTTTTGTGACAATTAAAATGTGAGAACATTTTAGAATTATGCCATTTCCAATCAAATTAGTATGCGCGTATATAAAAAAGTAGACTAGTGGGTGTAAAATGCAATTTAACCAAATATGGCATGTGTCGATTATTTTATAGTGATATGAAAAAATATTCAGAATTGGTTATTCAAAGTTATATCTAAATGAATAGGAATTATAAAAAAATTTAAGAAAAACCATTTATTTTTTAAAGCTTTATCTAAGCTAAAAGGTTTTTCAACAAGAAGTTTGATTTCTAAAACAAAATAAAACAAAAAATTTAGATTAAGATGATTCAAATTTTTATTGTATTACGAAAAGTACGAAAAAAATCTTGTGAATGAAAAATAATATTTGGCTGACAGATGTGGATTCTTTCATGAAAGTTTTTAATCACTTTTTGACAAAATGGCGTTAATCACGCCATTTGAGTTTTAAAGCTAGAATGGCTCCGTGCAAATTTTGTCCTTAACATAGCACCACAAAAAATTATCCAGTGGTGTTAAATCACACGACATTAGTGATCTCTGCGTAGTCAATAATGGGCCAAAATTGAGTTGTTAGCATCTCTCGATAGCGTGATCCATTGATCGTTATCGTATTTCCAGCATCATTTTAAAAAAAAAATTGCCCAATCACGTCATCAGACCACGTAGTGCACGTTGAACATGCAACGGATTCTCAATAATCACTCTAGGATTTTCAGAAGCCCAAATGCTGCAATTTTTCTTGTTGCAAAATGATTTTTTTCAGAAAAACCAGCCGGTTATTCCTGAATGAATTAAACGAATCTACGGTAACGTGAATAGTCGGTTGGCAAATTCGCCATGTGATGGTTTTGGATAACCTTAGTTCTTGAGAAGGTCGAGCAACTGACAAATTTGGATTTGCTTCAACACTGTGGCACAGCTGCGATGTTTTTAGTTGAACGACCCGGTCGAACAAACGTTGATTTTCACACATTTTGTATCAAGGCTGCCGACTGAAATTTTACGACCAAAATTCTTAATAGCGGTCTCAGAAGGACGACTCTATGTTGTCCAAAAATATCATGAATTTTACGAAATGTAACTTTAACAGAACCACCATTTTCATTATGCTAGTGTGACGAGTACGTATTAATTTACGTTATATTAAAGTTACTGAAGCATGGGGGAGGTAATGTTTTAGTCTAGGAATGTTGTTCAGGCTATGACTTAGGCTCAATTTTAATAAAGGTAAATGAATCGTTTCGTTTATAAAGACATCTTTCAAAACGCCATGCTTCCAGATGCAGATGAGAGAATATGGAGAATGCACTATAACGACAAACATGAAACTAAATGTGTTAAAAATTGGTTCGTTGACAACAAAATTAATGTTGTCAAGTGGTCGTCACAATCGTGGAATATCCGTCCCATAGATGATCTATCTATCCCATTATATCTAAATATATCCCATAGATATAATAGGAATTTGTAAATCGGAAAATAGGCTGCGATAACTACAAAATTTTTATGAGCTCTCTAAAAATGCGGAAACCACATGGAATGGAATTTTTTCAGAGGTATTATAATGATGTAGTTTCAAAAAATAGTGTATACGCCACAAAATATTGAGTTTTTTGCCACTTATTCGGCGAGTTTTGATCATGTGCTTTAGGTTTGTCGCCTTAAAATAATCCCTTTTTACTGATTTTCTTTGATTTTTAATGTTTTAAAAGTAAAATAAATGTTATAATTGTTTTAATTTACAATTTAGTTTCACAAATTTTTTTATTAAATAAAAAATTATTACTTCTTATAATTGAATTAAGCGATTAAAGCGCTTAAATAAAGCAGTTTGTGCTTTAGTTTTGTCCCATAGTGTATATTTTGTTTTAGCTTAACAAATACAACAATGATATTACTATGCTAAAAAAATCACGTTGATGTATTCTTGTTATATTTAAAGTTATTCTCAATTACCAAAACTACTGATATTTGACAAAAAGTTGAGATAAAAAAAATTAACCATTTTGAAGATATTCTTATTTTTGCAGATGTTCATAAGGTATTTTTTATTAAAATCTGTTCAGCATTAAATAAGGTATAAGAGGGATAAAGCTGGCAAATAATATATAATCCATTAACGTAGCTATCAAAACAACATGTTGGTCATTGTTTTTATTTTAATTTGATTATGTTTGCGCTTAATATTCACACGCAAAATTTAGCCGCCGCACAGTGGACCATTTTACGAGAAGGCGGCCAAAAGTCCTTTTTTCATGGTCCCCAATTGTAAATTTTTAAAGTTTATTCGAAAGTAGATACTAGTGTACCTCGGGAGCCAAAGTATTAAAACTTTATTTTAACTATATAACACTGAACAGGGTGATTCAAAAAGAGCATTTTCAGTATTTTGCTAAAAAGAGAAATTTCTTAGTAAATTATTGAGTTTTAAACATCTATAAATTTTTTGTTATACAAGATTTTTAAACAAGACAAACCTTGTATGTAAACCTTGTAATTTGTTAGCTATTAGTATAAGAAATACTTAGAAATACTTTTTTTCTAAATTTTTTCTAAATTCTCTTACTTAATAGAGCATAACTCCTAAAGTTCGCTAGGAAATGTAAAAACATTAGCACTGTGTCATAGTCCTAAATGTCCCCTATATGCCTATACCCCATTGTATATCCGGCAGGATCCGACCAGAACAATTTTTCTGACACAAGGTCGAAAAGTTTTTGCAAAATGGAATTAAAAAATGGGATGAAAAATATTTTTTCTGTTGCGCTATTTTGTAAGCATTTTATTTATTTTTAAACCACCTTTACGAGAGACGTTGTTTAGGTGAGTATGCGTATTTTTAGAAAGAAAACAAAAATTTTTAGTTTCATTTCAAAGTCATGCACAGTTGACAACAAAAATATTTTGCCTATTTAAAATAGCGTAAATTGATATGATTTAGGTCACAAAAGTACTTTGCTTTTTAAATTGATTTGCACTGATTGTAAAATAGTTTTTTTTCAACTTGTTAAATTGCTTGGAGCATATTCTTAAATTGGGTTGTGATTTGGATTTTGGTCCGTTAGGCGCAACAGTGAGAAAAAATAATGACGAAAACAGAAACCAAAAACAAAAAAAAAACAAATACAAGAAAAATATTTAGAAAAAGGCCTAATTATCGATCAGCGAAAGCAAAGAGAAAGGAACGCAAATACTGGAAACACTGCAAGAAGATTTTTTTCAGATCCAGAAACTGCAGCATCTATCACAGGAGTAGATTTGGAACTAAAACAGCTATACTTTACAACAAAAAATATTCTTGAAGATATATGCCATCCACAGTTCATAAAATTTTGTACCATTGGGAACAAATAATTCAATACAACATGCTACCAATAGGAGATCTATCTGAAGAAGCGCAAGAAAAACGAAACAAGGATATAGACTTTTTCATGAGCATAACACAAGAAAATTTTCTAGATATTGTACTAATGAACACTTGATTGTTATTTTATTATGCACATTAGATCCCTATATGTGCGGCATCCGGCAAAAATGGAAAATCACTTCTATTGCACTAGATGTAGAAGTTAAACTGATTCTAGAAGAAGGGTTTTTTAGAAAAAATATTTACTAAAGTTGTTTAATTAACAGTAATTTTTCCAAACACAAGAGTTATATGTATGCATTTTATCCTTTTAAAATTTTTTGTACATTAATAAAGTATTAATCAATTTACAACAAAAGTTTGCATATACGAGTAGTATTTATGTTTATTTTGGACTTGAATTCCTCCTTATCTAAAGTAAATGATGAGCTAATTTTTAACTCAAAAAACCAACCTTTGATCTTCGTACTAAAAATTTCACGGGGGCCAAAGTTTGGCCTTATCTGACTAAATTTAAGTTTTTAATAAGCATAAGTTCTAAACGTGAATCAAAATGTAAGACTTTATGTAAAACAAACTCTTTGAACAACTTTTAATACTTTACTTTCGTACCAAAAATCAGCTAAAACTTAGAATTGAAACCTATCACAACTATTGTTCTAACCAAAAATCTCACCTAGTAGACAAAAAAAAACGTGTATCAAAATTACGATCCGTTCAAAAGTTATATAAATTTGACCGCCTTCTCGTAAAATGATCCACTGTGCGCCGGGCACACCAGTTATTTAAATTTTGGCTAACAGTTTTATTTCACAGAATATCAAACAACTATAAATGGAGAGGCGTTGGAATTGATAGTCTGGAAAATGGCTCGAAATATTATGAAATATTTTTATTTGAAGGAATTAAGTTAACGTACATTAACTTCAAAATTATTCCAAATAAAAGGTTTCTTATTCAATTCTTAAATTTATTAATTTATAAATTTGTTGTGGTTTTGTTATGTCTATAGATTTTTATAAAAGTATAAAAATAGTGCAGAGGCATATTAAAAGTTCATACACATACGCATGTTAAGATTTAAAATCAATACATACATAAATATAGAAGACTAATATTTATTTAAAGAGAAGTTACTAACTGACACAATTGCAAATTTCTTAAAAAGCATTTATGAAAACTAAAAAAGCAAGAGAATAAACAAGTTCAAGTGATATCATCAAGTTCTTGAGGCTTTAAATATGCAAATCCCTTACGTTTTTACATTTAATTTTATTGTTATTGTGTTTCTATTTCTGAGTATTTTAAGGCGTAATCGTTCCTTCCTCTGAATCGATGTATTCAGAACAAAAAATTATTTAGTGATCACAGTCGAGAGGTAATGAAAGCTGAATAGAAGAGCCACTGGCTTTTCCTATTGTATAAACAATTTCATAAGGATAGAACGTAAGCAAAAAACATTCAAAAAATGTAACAAAAAGTATATAAAACTATAAACGAGAAGAATAAGTAAACAAACTATATTTTAAAAGCTTTAAATTTTTTTATTAGAATAATAGTTACGATAGGTTTTGGCGAGTGTGTTTATTGGTTTATGCTTGTATTCTGTTAATAAAGATGAAGGAAAAATGTTTTCCCTGAGGAGTTTAAGCAACAGCATTTACAAAAGATTAAAAAAGTAGAATTTGATGATGTAGCTTTCGACTTTGTAATTTCCTATATTGCTATTACTCTTGCCATTATTGGTGTTGTTGGGGTTAACGTGGGCTTCCTTTCTGTTGGTTGCATATGCTTCACAAAAATACCCACAAACAAATGACAACAACAATGGCTGCAAAGAACAATCAACTTAAATGAAAATTGCTAAAAGTCTAATAAAACACATTGTTGGGTCACTGCATAGAAACATAAAATATATGTACTGTAATTGTACTTTTTTCTGTTTTGCAAAGACTTAGATACATATAGATTTATTTATCTTTCGTCTTAACATCTTTTTAATTATTTGTTCTAACATAGTAATCGGTGTTTCATAGTAATCGGTGTCTCAATAACATTTTTGTATGGTTTAGTGAATACGTGTATTAAACATTATTAAAACTTAATAAAATTTTCCTTATTTTAATGATGTTCCTAGAAAAAAGATGCGTTATTTGGTTTAGTGTATAGGTTAATTGTATGATACTTAAGGGAATCCGACAAATATTTTTTTTAAGTAAAAAATTTAAATTTTCTGAGCTAATGAGTAGTTTTGATATTACTTGAGCGCCGAATAAGTTGAATCTGCGGACAACGGGCAATAGAATTGCAGAGGAGGTTAAATGATGAAATCAAGCAACGTGATGTCTACATAGGGACATACAAATTTGAAGAAAAAAAGAGATTGACGTATGAACCCCAGCAGTAAACAATAATATGGACTTAAATTTATTGCTTACCGATATGAAATTTCCAACAGTTCTAAAATTAATACGACAATGTTAAAATTGATTCGATACAAGTATGTTATAGAACATAAGATGTGTTAAAGATGATTCTATTCAAGAAAGAGCTAGACCCAACGAATAAAGGCTTGTACGTGAGGTTAACAAGAGACTTCAAGAAATATCAGAAGTTTTCGGCAAACGATAGGATTGTGGAACAGAGTGTCAGCGAGTTTGACGTAAAATTGTCTGGCTTAGAGAGAAATGGAAGGAGAATTGCATGAACTAAAAACGCAATGGGTTGACCTTTTAATTCGAGAGGAACTAGTGAGCGTCGTGTCTGAGTAAACCAACAAGATAAACACTCCGAGCTTTGATGGTAGCGCACCTTTTAATGCGTTTAGGTTTCAATGTGAAACAGTGGCCAGCAAAAATGGATGGGACAATGAAAAAAAACTATGGAGCTAATTCTGGCCTTAAAGCGTGCAGCGATTGAGGTTTTCGAAAGCTCCAGCCAGGTTCAGAAATAACTACAAAGACAAAATGGTGGCCTTACAACGTAAGTACGGCGGCGAGCATAAGAGAGAACTCTATAGGATGGTTTACGAGGCAGGGTGAATAAAGCAAGCCAGATGGTCCAAGGCCTCGACAAAAAAATTAAACGTTTAGTTCAGCCAACTTACTCAGGTGAACATTACCTATTCCTGGATCCATTAAAAGTTGAAGCCTTCGTGAATAACATATTATAGTTCATACAGACGATTTTTCATAAAGCCAACATAAACTCAAACAATCGTTTAATTTAATTTAACGACATATATTTATAAAATAATTTAATATAATTTAATATAATTTAAAATAATTTAATATAGAAAATTAAAATAAGTGTTAATTGGTATTATATTGTTTATATTTTCTCCGCTAGTAAATGAAATATTATTGTCATTTCCTGTCTTAGCCCTTTGACTTGTTAATTGTTTGAAGTCAGAACTTGAATTAAATAAAAAAACAATCAAATGTGTAAAAACCAAAACAATATTCTAAAAGCTAATTCAGTTAAACAAGAAATCAAATTAACAAAGTTGAATTAAAAGAAAAGGATATACATTAAGTGTACCTACAATAATCCCCCTCCAGAAAAATGTATGTCTAGTAAGTTAAAGGTCACGCTTGTCTTAGTTCTCTGAACAAAATGCTCAGCATTCGTGTTTTCAATGTATGCAGGCTTTAATCTAAACCGAAACTATTTTTGTTTTACCACCCATATATAATTTGAAAAATTTTGCGTTTCTCTCCAGAACCAGGTATGGACCCTCAAATGGTTGCTGTAAAGCTTTCTTTTGTTCATACTCGTAATCAGAAAGGTCTTTTGGCACATAGATTTTACCATTAGATGATTTGTGATGAGACATATTCGATCGAACGTTTTTGAAATATTGCCTTAATTTATTTAAGAAATTAAAGGAACCCTTTCCTAACCACAAACTTTTCTGGTAATCTTATGCTTTGGCTATAAACTATTTCAGCAAGAGTTAACTTCAAATCTTCTTTAAAAACCGACCTAAGACCAAGCAAAGCTACCGGAAGAACATCGTACCAATTCTCCGAATTCTCACTTACCAAAATTGTTGCCTTCAACTGTCGATGAAACCTCTCTACCATCCCATTATATTGCGGATGGTAAGGTGAGTCGTTATTTTGTGACTTCCTAAAAACCTCGTTAATTCTGTAAATATCTTTGAAGTGAACTGGACCTCCTTATCACTAGTAATTCTAAATGGCATTCCAAACCGACGAATATAATTTAAAAAAAAATTCTGCAATTGTTAATGCCGAGATACCATTAAGAGGATAAACTTTAGGCCAACGTGTGAATCGATCAATAATAGTCAAAATATATCTATGGTTACGCGAAGGAGAAAAAGGACTAACTACATCCAGGTAAATGTGCTCAAATCTACCTTTTGGAATATCAATCTTCAATATTGGAGATCTTGTATGCCAATTTACCTTGGCTTTTTGACAGCTCACACACTGCTTAGACCACAAATTCAGTTCCTTACTTATTCCTGTCCAAAAATACCGATGAGTAATAAGACAACGGGTTGCTCTACACCTGGATGCGATAAGATCACTTTACGTAAAACTTTCGGCACAAAAGGCCTGTACAAATGCTGAGAAATTTCACACCACAAACTAATATCGGATAACGGCGTTAGCTTTAAATTAAAATGCTGATCTTTATCCTGTAGAATCTTTTTGAGTTTACTGTGTTTGCTCTGTTGCTCTTTATATAATTCAGTTAAATAAAAAAACAAATTAACAAAGTTAATTTAAAAGAGAAGGATATACATTAAGTGTACTTACAATATGCAGTTTGTGCATCGCAGAAAGCATCCAACGCGGAAACCATTTCGTATGCGTTGGCCCATCGCATAATCACAAGTCAACAAAGTGTGACATCTTGAGTCTTATACACGAAAATACAGAGACAAAAAGAGCGGCATAAAAGAGATGATTGCGCAGATATTGGAAGAAAAGCGTAAGTCTTACTCCAAATACTTCAACGGGGGTAACATTTCCAGAGCAACTGCAGATCTATAAGGAAAAGATCAATATCTGCTTCGCCAACAAGGAACAACAACCAGGCGAACAGTGACAAATCACATCGACATAGCACTGAGGACGAAGAGCTACCGATGGCTCCACAATCTGCATTACCACTCTAAAAAGACATGAAAACAGAAACCCTACTCTTTGCGCGCTGATCAACGGAAAGACGCAAGTTTTCACCATAGACATTGGAGCGTTCCAGTCCATAGTAAGGCTCGATTTAGTTAAAGGGGTAGTGAAACCGTTAGAAATGTAGGACTGCGCACCGCTATTGAGTAAACTGCCACCGCCAATGGAAGATCCAGTGTGAGACTGATTATTAGAAACAGACAGACTTCATGACAGCTCACGGTATTAATCTGCACATGGGGCAACAAATAATGATCTGGCGCAATGTCGAGATACCCCTGAATGTTTAACATAAAGACAGGAACGCAGTAAAGAAGGTAGTTGCCGTTGAAAGCCAAAAGTTAAGACTTAAGGGAGAAACTGTATTGTGCACAGGAAAGGCGGAAAACACTATAATGCTGATGCACTTTAAAGATGGCCATGCAACGTATAGTGGGAGCATCTCAAAAAAATGGAGAAAAACGAGTCCATCACAAGTGTGCGGCTTACAGGAGAACAAAGGCCAAGCAGGAGAACAAAAGACCGACCGTAAGCAAATAGCGCTGATCGTAATGGTTGTTATCCAGGTGTAACAAAAACGCTAAAAAAGATAAAACAGCAAATTTACTGGGTATTTCTTTTATTTATTTTATTTTGCAATAAAAGACTTAAAATTAATTATGTTATATTTTAGTGCGAACCGAACTCTGCTACCAAAAGACCTTATCGACAAAATACATATAACTGAGTTCTGTTACAACCGACTAAATCCTTGCAAAAAGATCTTACAACATATTTGCAATAGCAAAATAGCCTAACTAAAATATATTATATTAATAAAATTGAAAATATAAATATATAGTGAACAGCTTTAAGTTGCTTGGCATAGAACATTAATAAATAATAAAGTTGCAAGAATTAGATTGAAAATCATGATTGAATGTCAATTACAAAAATTAATCAAAAGTAAAATTAAAATAATATAAGGAAAGTTATTCAATACTTCGTGTTGCACAAATATACTAAGCACTTGCAAATATAATTTTTTATTTAATTGGATTTTTTTTCTCTTTGAATTAAATGTCTTAGATGCAATTAAAAATTTTAATTTGAAAGCAAATGAAAATTCTTTTTAGCATTTTATAAGCATTTCCATAAAATCAAGGCGATCAGGAGCAACCACCTCTGCCACATAGATAGATAAGTACCCTACATGTTAAAGTATATGTAAGCAAATCAAACAACATATCAATAACGTTTAATTTGAAAACCTAAATAAATCTCATCCTTTCCAATGCATTTCTCTTTTAAACACAAAAATTTCCTAACTTCTCTATGCATGGTTTTGTTTAAATTTCTTTAAACTAATAATGAATGACATTAATCTCTACTTTTCTTATTTTTTGCTTTCTAATAAAATATCGAAATTTCGAAAATAACAACCAAAGTAAAAACAACAAAATTAAGGTAAAAGTGCAAATGTAAATAACTAAAATATTCACTTTTATTGTTTTTCTGAAGCTCCCTAACAAATATTTATGCCACCGTTTTAAATAAGCATATGCTTTATATTTAGCATTTTATTATTTTAAATGTGAGAATGTATGAAGTCATCTTAGGTTGTTAAACCTATCATTATTTAAGCCCTTTTTGTCTGACTGCAATCAACTAAATGTGTTGCTAATATATTAAATGGTGTTTGAGGAGAGGAATAAGAAGCATGATAAAACTAACAACCTTTTTGCATCTCACAGGTATATTCTTGATATACAAATAAACGCAATATATAAATGTGAATGTGGAAGTATTAATAAAAAAATCTTTTACTCGCAGAACATATAAAAAAGGGAATGTACAGCTGATGCTAGGATTATAATAAATTGAAAAAGTTAGTTTTTCTCATTGTATGTATTAGTCAGATAAATTACTTGTCTCTTATACATTTTTATATTTAAGAAGTTATATTCTTTTATTTTTTTTTTTTTTTTATCAACCATTTCGTTCCCACTTTCCACTACAGAGAAAAGTACTTGTGTGGTTAATAAAATATGTTTGTTTGCTCAGGTTCTTTTCTGCCTTTGCATGGCAAAATTCATGCAAAAAATAATTGTTTATTAAATAAAAATTAAAAAATGGAAGATGAAATTTTTTTATTAAATGATTTTAGACAATGATAGTATCTGCACGTCTCAACACATGTGTATCCAGTTACACATATATATAAGTTTGTGATACCGCGCACACAAATAAGATTTGAGATAGCATACAATATTTGTATTTGGCTTTGTTTTCTAGATATTCACGCATTTGTTGATATAGAATTTTTGCAGGCCTAAATACATTTAAATATGAGAAAATTCTGCACGCAAGTCATTAATGAATTTAAACTATTTCTCAATTTTTACGACATATAAATATAAAAATTTTAAAAATTTTAATTAAGACAAAGTTAGTCTTTACTTTCCTTACCTTGACGAATTGGCTTTTATTGCCAGTTTGTACCAGTTGTTCTGTGTCGGTCCGTTTCACACAATAAAAAGTCTACATTAATTGACAACAAATTATTGGATTTAGTATGAAATTTATTATTTGAAATTATTTATTTGATTCGAACTTAACTTAAATATTTATTGTGCTTGATTTCTTTAAAAATAAACATTTCATAATATTCTAATGAAATAGTCATTATTAAAGTATGAAATTAATTATGCGCAAAATGTATGATAGTAACGAAATGACCATATGAATATGCTTTTTCTGCAGTAATAAATTATATATTAATGTATTTACATGTGTTCTTTGCTTTTTGTTATTTTTTGTTGTATTTGTGGTTGTTGTATAACTCAGGAACACAAATTAGAAAAAAAAATAAAAAAGTTAATCAACTAATAGTTTACTCGTAACGGTCTTGTACCAATGCAGGAGGGAAAGGGGAAGCTTTAAGGTTATTTAATAACTTTTATAATACTTGGTTTAACAAATACCGACTTTCATAATAATCTATATATATTGTTACGTTTATACCTTATATAAACGTTTTGTTGTGAGTTCTTTATTGCAAAATAAATAACACCAATTTTTAGAGTCTTTATATTATTAACAAGTTTATTTACTTCAACTACAGAACAATTTACTTGAAATACACGTCTTTACTTTACGAGGTTTAATTTTACACTGATTGATTATCCACTCAGACACTGCCCTATTTATATTTGTCCATTTAAAGTCTAGAAAATTTAAGAAACTTCTACTCCCTTGGTATTACATTTTGTTGTTGTATATTGTTTACTTGACGTATAGGCGCCTGTATATCTGTGTGTATTTTTGTTTTTATGCTGATAAAGTTTCTGCTTGGGATTTCTTTTAAGATATTTGTTGTTGTCTTTTGTAGAAAAGATTTCTTAGAAAACTACGCAGATGGTAAACAGCATGCATGTTTGTTGTTGTCAAATTTGTTTTTGTCTTGCACGTTTAGATGATAAACAGCATGCATGTATTTTTTTTTGTGTCTTGCATGCCAAGCAGTTAGTCCCAATTTACATTGTACGATTTTTGTCGCTGCAATTTTAAGTTTGTAGGTAAATAAGGGGTGTAGAAAGAATAGGGGAAGAGAGGAACTAAAAAAAGTACACATGCGAGTGTACTCTTGCAGTTCGTTTTGTCCACAATTCGTAATTTTAAATGTGAAGTTTGTGTGTATATGAATACAAAATCGTCAAATGTATACGCAAATTCAACTTTAAAGAAGGAACGACAAAAATTACAGCGACAAAAATCGTACAATGTAAATTGGGACTTAGTAAACAGCATATCAAATTGATGTTGTGTGTGTATAAAATTTCTACGCAGTTTATAACCTGTAGTTCGCTTTATTGCCTAATTATTTTATTTCTAATATCCTATATTTTATGATCTAACCATCCGCATTTCTGGCATGCGTCGGCAGAAGTTCAATCTTTGGTTAGGTGTGACCGCGAAAGACAATTTTTACAGTAACATTGTCGCACCCTGCGTTGATATTCTTCGATAAACATCTTCAGAAAGCTTCTACAAAACCTTAGGGGATGATAACGATGACAAATGAGAAATAGGTCAATATCTGGATTTCTAGGAGGCCTATTAGTGAAAAAAGTATTAATACAGGCAATAGTACAATAAAATACGACCAGTTTGGTGAGTATATACAGAGTGTAGACGAATGATAGTAAGTGCAGATGAATGACAGGAGGAAAAGGATAAATCTTAGTTAATTGTATTCGATCCCTTCATTCTCAGCCGACATTATGGGAAGAATGCACAGCTTCAGTAGTGCCCTGGTAATAAAACCAATTTGCATTTTTAAGTCAGTAACGCGTACAAGTGTTCTTTGCCCATATAAAACCTTATTATTCCGACAAGATTTCAACTTTTATAACAACGAGTTTTCTACCTTTAAGTTTTCTCGGAATTCTACCATTTGTACCTCTTTTGGATATATTTGAAATACTCATCTTTCCATCTTTAATTTTGGAATGTGAGTGGCTCGCTTTGAATCTGCTTTAATTAATATTAAAAGGGTTGAGGACTTTTCAAACGTGTATCTTCCCATAATCCGCCGAGCATTTGGAGGATAAAAGGTCATTGAAATCAATGGAATGAGTATGTTTTTATTATACTCTGGGATGATCTTAGTACTCGGTGCGACATGACCCTTGTACACCCGCAAAGTTAATCCCATTATCGCTTGAAAAGAACCGGGGAAACGAATGTAAACACGTATCCCTTGTAAAATGGCGCATTTCTCACTGAAGAGTTTTTTATAGAAAAGAAACCTGCAAAATCTAGGCCAGTAAAGGTAAAAGAAACAGACCTTCTTTCCCAAGCCAAAATACCCATTATGCGAGATTTACCTTTTTGCTTAAACGAACGTATGTAAAACAATTTCTAGTGATGAATCGAATGGCAGATCTTAATCCTCTTATTACTCTTGGCATTAGATTAATCTCCGCATGGAAAAAAAATTAAGTTTAAGAAAAGCTTACAAAAACTGATTTGACGGCAATAATAATTAGGTTTCTTTCTTTAAAGGGAATATCGGAGTTGGATATTCTGCCATCAAGTCATAAAATACTTGTGTATCTAAGTATGGGTTTAAGGAAAGCAGAGAGCTTTTCTTTCCGATCCTTTCAGAAGAGGTTAAGGAATCATAATCTTTGCTGTAGTAAATACGTTAAGCGAGCGCAACTACCTTTTTCAGTATCTCAAAATTCCTCATTCCCCATTCCTTAAATCTCTTCTCAATCGATATTTTCTTACACCGTTCTCTTACGAGTCATGACTCGAGCGATCTTATCCCATTTTGAAAAGCGCTTTAAAGGATAAATATTCAATCGTCTTTATTTGACTCCATACTATTGAAGGGGTTTGTGAATATGTAGTTGGATTAAACATTTATTGGAAGTAATCTTTATAGTTTTACACAGCTTTAGTTTAAGTAACAAATTCTAGATTTTTTTAGAAGTTTTAAGGTTTAAAATAAATTCACAAAAATTAATCTTTTAGTTCTTTTTACTTTCAAAGTCAATGATACATTAGAGTATGAATAAGAAATGCGGTATTAACTGTTTAAAAAATTTTAAAAAAAATAAATAAGCAACAACGTTCGTGTTTGATTTCCATTCATAGAAATGGGCAAAAATTGCGCATTTGTGAACAGTCTGTCCCCTATGAGTCCGTGAAGTTTGCCAGATGCCCTTATTGGTCTGGAAAATAAATATCCGATGGCTGATTTATCCGCAACTACATAGCCAACGTTGCAACTAATAGCTTTATCTCGTCTAAACCTTGGATATAGATCACTACCGTTTCTGTTTCGACAGTCGTATTAGATTGTGGGTCGATATCCGCCAATGAATCAGCTGAAAAGTCAGTGTATATTAGTGCAGAACAAGGCTTTCTTGAAAGTTGATCAGTAATTAAAGCAGTGACATTGGCTTGCAATTTGCTCTTGTAATTATACGATATCATTTCGAAGTAAGCAAAATCGTGAGCGTAATTCGTCATTATATTCAGTTTGTATTTTGTGACAAACGATTTTGCTTGCAGGTGATCGTCCAATTGAAGAATGCCGCTTCTAGATCTTTGGATCTTAGACCTTGAAACGTTTAACTGTATTTGGCCTCATTCTGATATTTCGAGAAGTTGTAATACAGCATGTAATAAAGTGTGTGTGATGTTTCTTGTAAATATGGCATCTAGAGTGTACTTTTACACTCTTCAGATTTGTGAAAACGTGGAAGACAATTCAGTCAATAGTTTTTTGCCAAAATCATTTCATGTCGTTAAGTCAGTGTGGAGCTTAGGAATTTTGAACATGTTCTAATTGGATGATCCTCTACGCAAATATCACATCAAAATTGCAAATAGAAGTTGTTGTAAATAGAAGTTGTTTAATTTTTATATTATTTTAATATTTATTAAATTATTTAAAATGGTTCTATATTGAAAACAAAACTCAAATTTTGGTTCTGGGTCTGGTGGTGAGCCAACTTCAGTTACAGTTTCTATCGGTTTGAAGGTAAGTTTTTATATTTCGGCCCATTTTCCACTCATTGAGAAGTAAATGTTATTTTTATATCTACTAAGTCGTTGATTTTGACATTGTCTTCTTGAACTTCCATTTATATCGCCGATGTATATCGGCTAGATATTCCAATTTCAATCTTTGGCAGTAGTTGCTTACATTAGGTTCTATTGGGGTCAATTATAGAGTACCAATTAGTGAATTTCCAGCAGTCAATGGGTCAAAGTCATTTTGGTCATCGCTAGCAGGACTTAAAAGTCTAAAGTTTAGACATAATTCTATTCGTGCAAGACAACTTTTCAAAGGTAAATTTCATGTTGGGAATCATTTTTCGTAGATGAGTTCTAAATGATTTTCACCGGCCTCCCAGAGTCCGTCCATATATTGCCACTAGGAATTATAAATTTCCAGTCAATCTTCTTATGGCTGTGATGTTGAATTACTTGTGTTTGAAGAGTTTTTATAAATTCTAGACGTGCCTTTTATATGAGTTCTGCAGCTCCGACGAAATTTATCACATTGCGTGAATAAATAAGAGCTGGACATCCTTGTCTTCCAAAGAAGCGGGAGAATGCTGCCAAGAATATGTGCGTATAATGTTATGTGTTTATATTGTCCGAATGCTTGGGTTGACAAATCACTTGCTGGTTTTGTAGCAAAATACACGAAGATTCAGACATATCCTTAGGTTATGAAGCACACTTGGACCGCAAAATTTTGATGTCAAAGCGTCCTGCATAATCGACACCAGTTATTGCAAAAGGCCTTGATAGATTTGTGCGTAGGATTTGAGCCAGTAATCTTATCTAAATTTTACAATCTTAATTTATAAGTCAATAATATTGGATGGCGCTTGTTGTATATTAACGATGGTGATTGAATGAAACTTCTGTTTGATCGTAATATATCTTTACAATCCATAAAAGGCTTCAGAGTTAATACGCTGCTATTTGGAGAGATCTTTTGTTTTAATTTCAACCGTCTGTACTCGTTTGGACAGTACTTTTCTGGATCAATTTAATAACAAATTCAAAGATGATTCCTATTTGCACCAGTATTTTTCCAAAAGCGTATTACGTATGCTTGACATTGTACTGGTTTTTGCTTCTATATTTGTATCATCTCGCCTCATTTGTCTGGTCCATTAAATTCTGGGCAATATTAGGCACGTGGGTTCAAAACGCCATATGTTGGGGGCTTCAAGAGCCAATATAATACCAATTTTGGGATCCGAATTTATCAATTATTTTTCAATTACGATTGGATACGAATGTGTTCCACACGTGGGATGGTTTCTTTAACTATGACAAAATACTCTTAGAATCGGTCCAAAAATGTTTCTGTAGTAAATCTAAACTTGGTAATTTGGCAACAATCTTTTTTGTAGGTGCTAAGCGAGTCTTTGGATGGATTATGTTTCGTAGGGTCAAGGAATGGAATATTTGATTTGGTGGTGGACTGTATTAAGTTACTTCGAGCATTTGCACTATTGTTATCTTAGATTGGGTCGTGTTAGACTTTGTTTGCACAATCTGCAGCTGAATTTACTTTTGTACGACTTAACAATATCGACAGACAATTGTAACAGGAATTCGTGTCTCTTAATATGTGGACTCGATCATTTACGGTTTTTTTCCAGAAATTTAGGGCTTCATGTAAGGGCTCTTTACAATGTTGCCAGTTGTGAAATATGGCCTTTATTTTCTTTGAAGTTGCGTTTATTTGAAATGTGTGAATTCCTTTTTTGTTTGCGCTATTATTTCTGGTTTGAACAATAATTTAATTTTTCTTTAGATGGTTTCGTGTTACAAACCGATTCTAAAGTTTTGAATTTAAGGGTGTGAACATAACTACGTCAGTTAAATACCTCCTACAAAAATGTTAAATACGTTCCACATACTGCAAATTACGCTGTTCAAATGAAATTTACATTAAAAATACACTTTATTGGTATAAATGATTAAATTCTATTAAAAAAATATTTAAAAATTTTATAACAAAAAAATATCGACGACTCTATTAAAAGTTTAATACATAATAAATATTTTTAAGAAAAAATAACATATTTTGAAGTGGATAAAGCCGATATTTAGATAAGACATGAGTCGGGTCAGCGGCATACAGGGAGTAGTTCAGGACTATTAGATTGCAACGGTATATAATCTATGTCTGGATTCAGCGCGATGTCGGTGATATCAATTTTTGAAAATTTTGCTAATATGCAAAAATAGGATATTTTGAAGTGCATATTATTTTTCCCAAAAGCAAAATTTTTAAAAGTTTGGAATGGTATGCGATTAACTTTGATGAGAACAGTATATTATATATATTGAAAAAAGTAAAACATATATTATTTGCTAGATTGTTAGATTCTTTTTATAAATAATTTCTGTTATTCTCACTTTTTATTTTTAATCTTTCTACAAAAAAATGTTTGCTGTGTTTTTGTGTAGATGCGTTTTTAATCAATTTTGCTTACGATATACAAAATTTGGGGTAAAATCCACTGATGAGCTATATACTCTCCTCCGCAGTAATATATTTCAAAAAATCATTCTTACAAACGGCGAAGTAAAATAACTATATGCATCGAATCACGGCCTTACTAACAACGCATATGCTTTATATGTACATATTAGTGAGTAAGATAGCGAAATTAAAATTTGTATAATCAAGTATAGTATAAACATTACAGTCGCGCAAACGGCTGATCATTACATCAAAATAAAATATTAAAAGTTAAATAAAGTAATATAAATTAACCCAAAAATAAATAAAGTGTTTTTAAATAAATATTAAAGTATTTTCAATTAATATTACATGGCGATCTTGCCAGGAGGCAGAAAAGGATAATGCCAGGAGCAGTAAAAAAACTTAAAAAATTGAATGAATAATATATTTAAAAAAAATCTTTAAATAATGATAAAAATAATAATAACAAAAATTAGACAATGAAAAAAACTTTTTGTATAAAAAGTAAAATGCATAGGCAATACGAAATAAATAATATTTTATATAAAATTTTGACAGTGCATAAATAAAAAAAAACTATAACAATATTAAAACACAAACAACTAATAAATAAATCTATTGAAAGTGAGTTTTTGTTTAAACCTTAATAGCAACTTAAAAAAAAAGTTTTAGTCTCAAAATAACTAATTGTTGAACAAGTTTAAATGTACATATTTAAAGTGTCATCAAGGTGTGTGAAGGCGTTGTACATTCAAGAAACTGAAAAGTGTTCGCAAATGTAGGCACAAACAACAATACAATAATAATTAAAAAAAACATACTCGAAGAACTGAAATTTACTTCTAAAAAAAATATAAAACAAAAAAAACCATAAAGTTCTTATCTTTTGTGTGCTAAAGTGATCATTGCAACATTTTAAAAAAATGCATGTTTTAATAAAATTTTTTTGTACATATAATCTTAACCAACTGTTTTGTGATAACCTTTAATTACTTAATTTAAGTGGAAATGAAAAATTATAAACACATAAATTCAAACTATCTAAAAATCTAACAAAACATTTTGCAAAACTTATAAAAATTGTTGTATTCAAAAAAGTAAAATACGACCAAAATAAATTAAAAATTAAACCTTTTTTAAAATTATCACCAAATATTGTATATAATAGTTATAATTTTTTTGACCTTTTTTTAATATTTTTTTAGTAATTAATTTAAAGCACTAGGTCAATTTTAATAAAAAATGTTAAAAAACTTTTATTTTTTATTAATTTTTCGATATTTCGCCACACCGTTGATTGGCATCATCATCATCCTGATGATCACCAAATATTTCGTTTTATACAAATTTTGTCTACATATTGAAAATATTTGCCTATAAATATATAAATACAAATATATGTTATTTCAAAAGCTGTGTACATCTGTTCCCACATCAATGGAGTTTCATCAGTCACAGCACTAATAAAATTGTCCTTAATGGCAGTCTTAAATTGTAAAACTTAAAAGAAAAAGGATTATTTGCAAAATGCCCGACGTACAGTGGCTCAGAATCGTATTTCATTGGCCAAAACTCTGTAACTTTTTAATTAACAAAGATTTTTTAGAAATTCTTTTTTTAGTCAATAGATAACATCTTAAGCTTACATCAGTTTAGGTTTCATTAAGGTCGGTACAGCATGCTGCACTTAAAATTATGCTTAACAATGCTTACATATTTTCTAGTTTTTTTTTTTTTTAATAAAACAGTGTAACTTAAATTTTCTTTAATTATATATTTATTTATAGTCATAAAAAGATTGTAAACAAATAAATAAACATTTAATATTAATATTTGTATACTTTATTTCATTAAAATATTAAATGCAAATTATAATTATTATTTATTTGGTTGGAATATTTCCTGTAAATATTCTACATTCTGCTCTATTACTAGTGTCCTGTAGCAATGCCGAATGCTAGAGATGAAGGGATCTGACGTTGCTTATAATATATGAAATAAATCTTCAATTGTAGAACTTCGTGACATTTTTCTGGTATTATGTTCTCTGTAAAATCTGTAATCCTTATTTCTTTTTTTCTGGACTTCCTCTAATAAATCTCCAAGTGGTAATAAATGGTGTTTACTGACATCTTCTCAATGATAAAGAACTTTGTGCACTGTTGCTGACATATTTCTATAATTGTAGTTGGATGTATATATAGCAACGGTTTCCTTGGCATAATCACAAATTTTCTAGCATTAATTTGTTCATTGCACGCAAGTACTTCAATAATTGTTTTAAATCTTAAAATAACATTTATATCAACACCTGTTATACCAGATGTAGTTTCGGGATCCAAAAAGAATCTTCTTGCGGTATTGCCATCGTCTGTATTGCCTGATCCTTGTTTTGGTTGATCTATAATTAACCCATATTTTAGATATGCACCTTGAACTTGTTTCTTTTGCAATTTTCTTTTCTCTTTGTTGGTGTCATTATTACTTACTGATCCTGAAGATCCGAAGTCCAAATCATAGCTTATGTTAAGTACGTGTTCCATAAACCTTATCCCCGTATGTAGCGGTAATAATCTAAATTCAAATGCATCATACTAACTACTGACTTTGTCGGGTCTTGGTTGAACCGACTTGATGTTACTTTACATATAATACAGCTGGATGAAGCTTTTGTATCAGTCAAAACCTGGGCAGTTTTTTCGTCTATCATTGAAAGTATTAATTGGTTATTCAATTTAATAGTCTGTTCATCTATCTCTAACTCTAATGGCTTTAGTCTTTAAATTTGAGCTCTAGTGGTCTGCAGTATTTCGTAGACGATGGATTATAGTTTTTCCAAATACAATTTGTTTGCATTGTGCTGGACGAAGGTTCCGAGTCTTCTAAGTTCTTTATTAATCGCATTTCTGTATCAGAAATATCTTCGAATAAAAATTTTTTATATTGTTTTTGGCCAGAAGATATATCGCATCCCCATTTACAAAAAGAGTCAAATTGCAGTTTAGATTTTTCAACTCACTTCCTTTAAGTGATTGCAGCAACCTTTCGGCTGTATGATCAAGTAGAGCTTGCAGTTGTAACTGTGCCGAAATTGGTGTGATTTTGATAGATTCCTTTGGAGGATAACGTTTCTTTTTAGCTGCAGTTATGTTATATGATGGGTATAAATTGTACTTTATATATCTGTACTTAACTGAAATACATTTTAAACATTTTTTCCTATAATTTTTAGCAGGTAATTGAAATATCTGTGCAAAAAGCATGAAAAATTCTATGAAGTTTTTCAACCATTTAAAGAAATATTTATACCACTAATAACTTTCCTCTCTTTCTCTCTACGTTTTGCTATCTGCAATTTGTATTTATGCTAGTGAATAATTTCTAAAGTAAATTTACTAGCAATTTTAATAGAATTTTGTTTGTAAAAATTTTGAGTATTTTCATTAAAATAAAAAAAATGCTCTACGGCCGGGTCCGGGTGGTTGCAAAAGTATATATAGGGTTAAAGAAAACACTTTTGCCTTTCTTTGGGTGGTTTCGATTTTTTGTCCTTTTTTGTTCTTCAAAAGTTATACACTGTTAAACTTCAAATTTTGCGAATATATGGTGGTTTCATGTTTATTGCATAACACCCTAACTACAAATTATACAGGGTGCTCAAAAACCATTTGTGAAGAACAACAGTCCACCCAACATAACAAAAAAAACCGCAGCCCATTATAAATAACAGTTTTCAAGAAATCGTAATTAATATGAGATCAAATATTACAATTTTTTTTATTTCTAAATTAACTTAAACTCTTTGCTTTTTGCAGCATGCCTACTACTGTGAATATTTTGCCAAACTTTTTTGGCTACCTAAGTTCTGATCTGTTTCCTTTCTGATGGCATAAAAATTTTAAGAATCCAAGTCAAGAAAAAATATAGGTTTTCGCCAATGAAAATTGATTCTGAGCCACTGTGCGACATACTTCAAATATCAGGGAGTTGCCAGTGATGATTATATTCCGAGTGCGAATATTTAAAAAAGGTACTTATCAATTACATCCAACACAGCCGCAACAATTTATCCAACGTTTCAAGAATCATCAACAAAAGATTTTTAAGAGTAAAAAAAAACAAACAAAACAACAAAATGTAATTTTTAGTAAGTATGTAATACAATCATTTTTACTTTATAAAAACAAAAAAAAAATATATATTAAAAAAAAATAATAAAATTATAAAAAATAAATTTAAATGCCACAAATTCTTGTTACATAAATTAAACACAAAAAAATTTATATTTTAAATTGAAAAATCAATAAAACATGGCGTAGTTAACTTAAAAACTAATAAATCATTAATAAAAAAACCACAATAACATTAATTATTTTCTTTTGCATAAACTTTTAAATTTTTATTGACACATAAAAATTATTATAAAAAAATGTGTCCTTATCAAAATTTGTGTATCCCTTTTCTCTTTAATTATATTCTTTTGTTTTTCTTATAACTTTGTACGCTAAAATAATATTTATCCTTTTAGTATTAAAATTTATTGCTAAAGCGTAAATGTAATGTAAATGTAATATTAATAATTTCTTTGCATAAATTACAAAAAAAATATTTTAACTAAATTTATATTATTACCTACCCAATAAAATTAAATAATCACAGATTCGGTTAGTTTAAACATACATGGGCCAACTATTGCCCAAGAGCACGGGAAAATTCCACAGATGTATTTTTCCCAGAATGAAATAATAAACATAGGAAAGCAAGTACATTCCGAATTTTAGTTCGAAGACTACGTTATTAACAGATATGTTGATCTAGATCGCCTCTATCTAAAGCTTGAAAAAATAGTTGACAACCTTGCGTCTATCAATAGATGATAGAACATTTAATGAAATAAGTACCTACAGACATGATTTTATGAACAAGGGGACTGAAGTCATAAGGGACTCCCGTTTATATATAGTGCTCGAACCAAAAATTAACCAGAATAACTACCGATAATCGGAAATTAACTATTATGCAATTGTATTGGGAATATTTTTCCCCCCGAAGAGGTGAGGGAGCCCCATTGATATATTCATTTGTGTGAAAATTTTCTATCATTTTTGTTTTTTTACCAAGATTGTAAAAGAATGATCAACCAAAAGATGTTGATCATTCTTGAAAAGAAGGGAGGTGTAGTGTGTTTGACAGTGTCGTTATTGCCATGCCTTCTGCATGCAATCGGACACCCCCGTTCAGTTAGAATGTGCTTGTCCACATAAAATCAAATTCACTCAACGTTTGCATATTCCCACAACACACATGCTTTATATGTATCAGAGAACTTCACTTGTTGATTAAAAAATCATTCAACAATAACAAAGGCACAAAAATCTTGTCATTTATTAGCAAATGATCAAACTTGCCCACACACTCTCTTTTGTTGTTGATTTTAAAGCAACCGAATAAATGTTGACTCATAAAAATTATCTTTTTTAAACTGGGATTGATTTAATTAATCAAACTTGTTTAAACTTTTATATACGTTGTTCATTTTAAGCCAATCGAACCACTTGCATTTTAAACGCTTGTCAACTCGTGCACTTGTCTTTTCCTCACAACACACACAATTTTGAATAACATTGAAGTACAAAAAGCAAGAAATCATTGTATATGAATTTATTCATTCCTATCAACAACGGCAAGTTTTTGTTTATTTTAATTTAGAGTTGTTTTTAATGTACATCATACAAAAACAGAACAATAAATAAAAAAACGGTACAATTATTTTAAGTAAAAACTAAAAAATTTATTAAAATTGTGACTTTTCTTAACTATTAATTTATATTTTTTAACTATTAATTCATATTAGTAATGTAACAACTTAAAAATTTTATTCTTTTAATTTTAATTAATAATAAGGCAATTTTATATTTACTAAGCTTCAAAACTTTTAAACTATGAATGAAGGAATAGTAAGCTATTTACAGATTTTGGTCCTAGACGGTTCCTTTTTTCTGTAATAACATTTCCAGCCAATGAAAATGTTTTTTCTGTTGCTGCACTGCTACCAGGAATAGCATGAATTTAAACCACAAAAGCCAAGCAAACAATAAAAAAGCAAATGTTTATCAACGCTCAATTGGTTATATTCTTTGCATTGGTGGTATATCAAACATGTTGTATGAATTAATGAGAATAAGAACGTTTTGATGCAATGAATTTACTGCAACTTTTTTTCTTGCCTGTTCGAACTTGTTCATAAAATGATTTTGTTACTTCTACTCATAATCAGAATTTGATGTGTTCAGCAGAATGAATATGATTTTTAATCATTATTGAATTTTTCTTTATTTTTTAAAATGAACAAAAATTTTTGTGCTGAAAAATCAAGAAAAAACGTGATTTTGAAGTTCTCTGATATGTAATAGTTATAGTTTTTGGACCTTTTTAATATTTTTTAGTAGTTAATTATAAAGCACTAGGTCAATTTAATAAAAAATTTTTAAAAAACTTTTATTTTTTATTATTCATCACCAGAAAAACAAAAATAATGAACAAACAAATTGAAAAATTTTTTTTATTAACAAATTCAAAATATGTAATCAAAAAATTTTTTCAAAAACAAAACAAATTAAAAACAATAAAAAACGACAAATTGAAAAAATTTTTTGTTTTACATACATACAAACAAATTTTTAATATTAAAAAATTTTTAAATGAAAAACAATTTTGAAAATACATAACAAATTTACAAAACAAAAATGCCAACCAACGGTGTGGCGAAATATCGAAAAAATAATAAAAAATAAAAGTTTTTTATAAACTTTTTATTAAATTGACCTAGTGCTTTATAATTAACTACTAAAAAAAGTACTCTGATATGTATAAGTGAGTGAGTTAGCTTATAAGAAATTAAAATGTGTATAATCAAATGTAGTATAAATAAACATAACATAAATAAAGTTATATAAATTAACCCAAAAATAAATAAGTGTTTTTAATAAAAATTAAGGTATTTTCAATTAATATTACAATGGCTTCTCATCACTGTCCAATGTTTCTTCTATTCTCCTTTTTCTCTATTCTAAAGAATGTGTAGCACTTTTATGAGATAAGTTAATAGACATTGTGTGTAAAAAATACATATATATTATAAAGCCATTTTGCTGTAGTGATATAATTGCTGGTTTTTGAAAACTTGGACACTTTATATTTTTATTATTTTTTATTTCTATGACAGGCCAAAATAAAATAAATAAGGGGAGACTACTTGGTTTAATTGTGTCCTAAGCATGAACGAGTCTTTAACTTTGGTACAGGTTTGTAAACATAAAGTATACAACAGACGTAAAAAGTAATTAAAAACTTAAAAAGATCGTGAGAGCTACATACGGTATGTATGTACGTAGTTAAGTCATTATTAAATGGCTGACACTTATGTAGAAGATGCCAAAAGCTCAAAACCAATACGCATGTTTATTAATATTTATTTATTTTTACACATAATCGCATATAAACCTGTAATAAATAAAAATTATTTAAAGGAATACATAAATTCATAATGAAATACCTACCAAATAAGATAATTCGTAACAAAGCTTCATTGGAAGTAATTTGGCTATTTTTGGTTTTGTTGTTTTGTTTTAGAATTGTTGACAAAGTTATTTAGTTATTTTTATAGTGTTATGTTTCTAATTATTGAAATTATTTTAGTGGCCATGAACCATTTTAGTTCAGACACAAGTTCATATTTTTACTCTACTTTTTTAAGTTTTTAATCCAATGTATTTTTAGATGTATATTTGCATGACCAATGGAAGCAGATAAAAAGAAGCAACTTACATACATATGTACTGAACTTAAATTTAAAGAGCTTGGTCATGAACAAATTGTATTTCATTTGTCTTTAGATAAGGACAAAAATATGTTACAACATAACAGAAATATCTTTATTCTGATGTTCATTCCAGTTTTAAACTGTGCGAAAAAGAATTTTATCCTATGCGCTATACCAAAAACCAGCTTCTACTATTAAAAATTTGCTGGATTTTTTCAGTGGTTTTAGGAACATAATTGATTTAGCGAGGGCAATGGGTAAAGACGATTTCGAGTGTACCTAAATTGTGTCGGGTTGAAGGATGATAGTAATACAGGAATGCTTTTGTATGCGAATCTATTTATGATTAATATTTTCGTACATTTGTTACCTCAGAATTCAGTCATTTTTGATTCGCATTTTTATTTAATTTAATAACAATGACATTACCATTTAGAAAACAATTTTATAAGTTTAAAAAAGAGTGTCTCCGATTTTTATATAGAATATGTATTACTTAGTGAAAAGTAAACAAATTGAAAGTTATTTTGTAGCAGACAAGCTTAAAAGCACAGTTTTTTCAAAGAGAATATTTCTGCGATATTAGGAAGTTTATTCATTTTAGACTTAACTCACTACTTCTTTTTGTCTTCAGTTGTTGTGTTAAAAATTTCATTTTCATGAAGGTTTTTAATTTGTTCCTTAAATTCAATTGAATCTTTTATATTATACTTAGAACCCTCAGTGATTTTTTCAATATGTTAGTAAAAAAAAGATCACTGAGGGTTCTAAGTAAATTTTTAAATTTTATGAAAATGAAACATTTTTTTTGAGTTTATCGTAACTCATTTTTTAAAAGAACTTTTATATTAAATTTATTTACTTTTCTTTAACTAATATGGCATTAATACAATAGACTTTTGTATTCTAATTCTTTACATAACTTTTAATAAAAACTTCTTTTAATTGCTTTTGTTTTAAAGGATATCAAACAAGATAACTACAAGATCTGTCTACTTTCGTTTAGATCGGGGAAGCAAATCAAAAGAAACGGAACAACCTCATTGTAATATTATTTAAACAAGTTTAAATGAAAGCCATGTCATTTAAATTTATTTTAACTTGTTATGAAAAAATTTTAAAGTTAACAAAAAACCTAAAGATAAATAATATTTAAATTTTAATAAATAAATTAATTTTAATTTTCTGCAACTGGTCGTAAGTAATATTGAATTATTATTAACATTAACCGCACTTGACTTCTTCAACAAAATAATTTCTAAGTTTAAAATTAAAAAATATAGACACATTTGAAAAGTCATGAGAAAGGATATTCAGATAATGATTTTGCTACATACACAAAAAATGTAAGTAAATAATTACAAAAATGTATTATAAGTATTAAGAAAAATTTTAAATGAAATGTAATTCAGGTCTGCCTTATTAAACAATGGACCTCTCTTCTCGACCACTTCCGCATATTTGGATCATAAAGTCTGTACGCCTTCGAAGTCAATGAACCTATAATATGATACTATTTGCTTGGCTATGGTTTTACGTCAACCCGCGTCAAATTTGGTTTGTGAACATACCGTTTCGGCTGTATGCTATCTTCAGTGTTCTCTCTATAGTAGTTGCATTTTATTGTCAGCTGTTTTAATATAGTTCGTTTTGTTCGTGTCTCTCTTCGTGTTATTCTTATTGCCTTTCTCTCCTTTTGTCTGTTTATCTCTCTCCTTTTTCGTTTGTTTCTTTTTACCTAATTTGTCTCTCCCTCTCTGCATGTCTCTCTCTCTCCCTTTTAATTCGCCTCTCTTTCTACCTATATCGTTTCACGCTCATGCCTGTTATTCGTTTGCGTTTACATGGGAGTTTTTTTCTATGAAATAACAATCTGTAATTGTACGTTTCTGAGGTTCCTTATTGCTTTGGTCTTGCGCACCTGCGTAACGTGTTTGTGTAATGTTTGTTTTCTTATAAAAATGTTTGAATGGTTCAAATATTGTGTCTGAAGCAGTGTTTATTTGTTCATTTTTTATTCGTCCGTCAAATGTTTTCTGTTTGTATATTTCCATGTTTTCTAATACATTTAGCCTCCTTCCTTTGTGCTGTGTATGTAGCAATTTAACAGCTGTTTTTTATATGGCCTGGTATACATTTATTGTTGAATATATGGTTTGCAAAATTTGATTTTGGTTCTCGTAGTTTTTTGTTGTAGTCTCTAATGTGTTCCCTAAATCTGGTCTTAACTTTTCGTCCTATTTCCCAAATATATATTGACATGTACAAGTTAATTTGTACACTCCTTTTTTGTCTAGTATATTTGTCTCGGTTGTTTTATTCTATAGGTATCTGCCTAGGTTGTTTCCTGTTCTGAATGCTGTATTGATGTTGTGTTTTCTAAAGAATTTTGCTAGTTTGTACGTTGATTTTCCCCTGTATGTTAATGTAGCCCAGTTTTTCTTATCGTTCTCCTGCTCTTTGTTCGTCGTAATTTGTTTCTTGGTGTTGTCTACGAGGTACTTTTTGTATCCGTTGTTTTCAGCTGTGGTGTATATTGTTCTCATTAGTGGTGTTGCGTTTTTATGTTGATTGCTGCGTTTTTATGTTGCTGGGAATGTTTTAATGAGCTGTGTATTATTGTGTCCGTTGCTGTTGGTTTCCTGTATATTTCGTATTCGATTCTGTTCAGGATTACGTTCCTCTTGATTGTTAGGTCCAGATAATTAATTCTCCGATCCTCTTCTTTTGCCATTGTGAATTTTATGTTCTTGTGTCTTCCATTCAAGAAATCTAGAATTTGCTCATTGTTACTTCCTTCTAATATACATAAGATGTCGCCGATATATCTTGCGTAGAATGTTACCCCGAAGTTGGTTTTTGGTTTTCTTAAATGTGATTATCTCCTGCTAACTATGTTCTGCTTTCTTTTCTTCTTGTTTCTTAACTCCACACTTCATAGCAGCGAAGTGACCATGTGATTCACAGTTGAAACACGTACTACTATATTTTTTTTTGTTTCCATACTGCTTTTTAAAGAGTTTTGCTGTTGCTTTATCGTTTACTGAATCCCATCTTGCATCATTCACCTCTTTTTTATATGCGCCACTAATAGTGCATTAGCGTCATCCGATGTTTTTTTTTTATAAAACCCAACTCTGTTAATACTTCGGACCTGGGCCAATAACCCTTTAATTTTAATTTCCTTATTTAGTTCAAAAGGAATTGAAACACGGACAACTAAACGTCTTTTCAATTCAGTGTTTTTTAAGAGCTAAAAAATATATAAAAATTCAATATAGAAGAGAGTAAACAATGGACAATAAACAGTAGGTAATAGTAAGAATGGAAACGCAAATTAGGGTTGCCGTCTTAAAATATTTCAACAAAATAAGGAATATTGCTAGTTTGTTTATTTTCGTACGCATAGGGTATAATCTTAGTAAATAATAATAAAAATTTAAATCCATCAGAGTTTAAAAATTTTTTTGAACTACACTTTACCAAATGCAACTCTGTGCTTTAGTTTTGATACTGTATATATTTTCGTATACTACTAAAAATTGTTAGTACATGGGGAACGTATTTAGGCAGAACTTAAAAGCCGTTTTTATCACAGAAGGATATTTCCATTATACGCATCACCCACGCCAAATCTGAATGTACCTTGATACGCGACGGAAACTTCTAATTCCATCGTAAGGGTTATACAAGGACGATATCGATGCTGCAACCAGGCGCATCACCTTTTAAAAAACGAGAGACATCAATGTAAATCAGAACCTCTACATCAGCTTTGTTATATGCAATAAAAACCTAATTATCTTGGAAAAAACAAGTAAAGGGGACCTTAGAATTAACATGAATAAGGTGAAGAAAACGAGAATTAGTTGCCCCTTTACGGATCGGCTAAGTTTACTTGATGTACCCGTCAAACTAGTATCACGTATCTTTGAACACGGTGCCATCGAAATGAACATTTAGAACCGAATCGTGAAATGCGTTAATTTTGGAACTCAAATTGCTACAGAGTTAAATCAAAAATTTAGAGTATATTTTGGGTATTTTAGTATATTTTAGTGTATTTTCGTATATTTTAGTGTATTATAGTATATTTCAGTGTATTTTAGTATATTTAAGTGTATTTTAGTAGTATATTTTCGTGTATTTTAGTGTAATACAAAGGGAGTAGAAAATTCTTAACTTTTCTAGACCACAAATATAAAAGACAGCAACTGAGTGGTTAGTTAAGTGTTTAAGCAAAGTGTTTTAATAATTAAACACAGCCGTTCACACTATAATTGAGATGTTTAAGGCTGACGTTTTATCAGCTGATTAATGTTCCTGTACAAAATTATAGAAAAGTTTGAGAAAATTAAAAATATATGAAAAATGAAAAAAAAAATACAATTATGAAAGGCATCGACAACAAAATTGACAATGTAAATCTAATTATAAACGAAAGAAATGATGTAATAAATTCCTTATGGCTACAAGGTATTCAAAATTAACAAATTACACAACAATGATTTCATTTTTTTTGCTTGTGCCGCCATTCAACGCTATAATAATATGGGTTTAGTGACCATAAAAAAGTGACAGATTCATCAAAATCACACTCAACACATCCCAAAATTAAATGCAACCCTTCCATTTACGTATTTAACAAAATCTCATTTGAGATGTTTAACAAAACACGTCAACGTATGGTAAAGCATCTCCAAATCGACGTACTTAAAGAACTCAGCAACAAAAGGTATAAACGTTAATATATTTTAGTGTATTATAGTATATTTTAGTGTATTTTAGATATTTTAGTGTATTTTAGTAAATTTTAGTGTATTTTAATGTATTATAGTACGTCGTAGTGTATTTTCGTATATTTTAGTGTATTTTAGCATACTTCTTTTTTACTTCGGACCAAGGGATGACCCCTACTCATGCAGTGCATTGTACTAGAACTAGGATATTAGGTTATGGGGAGTAAGAAAGAGGAAGTAGGGTTTGTGGACATTCGATTTGAATTTTCCTACATTGAAACTGACAGGAAAGACTTCTGGAGGATGTTTATTCCACATACGAACTATTCTGCTAAAAAACGAATTCTCCCTGTAATGCATAGTGTGATTCACTGGCCAATCGACAACAAATGAAGGCGCTCTCACCGAAAATCGTGTTAACCATTGTAGTAATATTAAAACAGAGCCTCTTGGCCCTCTCTTGTACGCGGTCGAGCAACTTCAACTCCATGGGGCGCCGGTCCATACATGAGAGTTGTATTCCATTTTCGGACGGATATAGGTGATATAAATAGTATGAAGATCGGATGGAGTGAAGCATAACTTAAACCGTTTTAGAAACCAAGGCACTTGAAAGCTGCTGTATGAACTTGAAAAATGTGTTTAGTCCATCGAACACCACACTGAATTTGCATGCCAAAAAACATCAAGAGCGTCCGTAATACCTATATCACTTATAGTAACAGATGTAGCATCATTCCCGAAGGCAGATCTATGCGTAAGCATTCTACATTACGGCATTAAAATCGATTCTATTTACACGTATTGCAAGATTATCGCGAAATCGTGATTGAGCGTATCATTCATGTTCCGCTTTTTGGAACTCACCTCCAACTGGTTCGGTCTATTACCAAATGAATACGAATGACAAATAATGCTGTCATCTGCGAAAGAGTAAATAGGGTTGAAAGTTTGACAAAGAAGGTCATTTATAAAAATAAAAAATAGGGTAAGAGAAAGAACGGAGCCTTGCGGTAGCCCTGTATTATTCTTGAACTCGTCTGATTCCTGAAAGAACTCGATATAAATCTAGCGAAATTATCACCGACCCCAAAAGCAGCCAGTTTTGACAAACTCTATCAAATGTTTTGGAAATATCTAGAGACATCACCTCACTCTCTCCGAAATGATGTATGGGGTTACACCATTGTTCAGATAGGAAACGCAGCAAGTCGCCCGTAGAGCGCCCCCTACGGAAACCATACTGTCGGTCGCTAAGTAAGCTGTTGTGTATTTTAGTATATTTTAGTGTACTTTAGTATATTTAGTGTATTTTAGTATATTTTATAGTTTTTTAGTGTATTTTAGTATATTTTATTGTCTTTTAGCGTACTTTAGTATATTGTTATTTTTAGCAGAATAGTTCGTGGAATAAACTCCCTTCAGAGGTCTTTCCTGTCACTTTCAATGTAGGGAAATTCAAATCGAATGTCCACAAGCCCTACTCCCTCTTTCCTCCTCCCCATAACCTAATTTCCTAGTTCTACTAGAATGCACTGCATGAGTAGGGGTCATCCCTTGTTCCGAAGGAAAAAGAAGTATGCTAAAATACACTAAAATATACGAAAATACAGTACAATATACTATAATACATTAAAATGCACTAAAATATACTATAATAGACTAAAATACACTATAATACACCATAATATACTAAAATATTGTTTGGTTGTCCTCCGCCAGTAGATGAAATAATATTGCCATTTCCCGTCGTAACTGGCCGGTTTGTATATGATGGCGAGCGCTTTCGATGCGTATGCATCATTTTCAAGCCACGGTTTAGTTTGTACTGGTGAGTAGTGTTGGCGTTCAGGTAGTTCTGTTATTAGGCTCGTATATATTCAGGTAAGAAGAATACCAGCCACCTGGCATTTGTATGCAAAGTGAACCTAACGATACCTCCGTCTTTTACTATTATGTAGGTACGTGTGTCCGTCTGAGGGTGTTTTTCGTTTGCCCGTTGGCATGAGTAGTTTCAATGGTGTGAAAATTGTGTCTGAGGTCGTGTTTACCTGTTCGTTTATAATGTCGTTGTTGAATGTTTTTGTTTTGTAGATTTCCATACTCTCAAGAATGTCTAGTCTTCGTCCTTTTTTGCTAGGATGTAATAATGTCATACATTCATCTACTTCCCTTGGTGTGTGTCCGTGAGTGTCAAGGTGTGATGCAAAGTTTGAATCTTTTCTTTTCCGTTTGTATGAGCGTATGTGTTCTGCAAACCTTGTTTTTAGTGTTCGTCCAGTTTGCCCTATATAGGTTTGTTTGCAGGTACAGGTAAGTCTGTATACCCCGCTGGAAACACATGAGACACAGAGTGGCCGACATACTCGAGAAAACGATAAAAGAACACAATAGGAAAAAAACGAATCCAAACGAGCAAAAAATTGCTAAGCAGATAAGGGCAAAATTACGAGACAATGACTTAATAATTACAAAGGCTGACAAAGGAAATACGACAGTAATAATGCACAAAGAAGAATATATAGACAAAACACAACAATTTATACAGCAGACCAACTGCACTAAATTCAGGAATGACCCAACTGAGTCCTTCCAAAAGGAAATACGCAACCTATTAAAACGCTGCAAAACTTTTACTGACGGAAAGGTATACATGTACATGAACATGAATCCAGGACCACCGACGCTCAAAGCACAACCAAAAATACACAAGGAAAACATACCAATGAGACCCATTATAAACTACAGACCTGCACCGGCGTACCACCTAGCTAAACACCTCACCAGCGTACTTAAGGAAAGGATAAATTTACAAAACACATATACTATACGTAATACACAAGACCTCGTTGATAAACTTAAGGACATAAAAATAACCGAAAATACGCGACTCGTTTCCTTTGATATTAAGGATCTATATACTTCAATACCAACACATGAAACCTTAAATATTCTACGCAACACACTAGACAATTTATACGAAAGCCAATACATCGCTGATATTATAGATATTGCAAAAACGATAATAAAACAGAACTACTTTAGATTCAATAACAACTTTTACAAATTACCTGACGGACTCGGTATGGGAAACCCAACTTCCGCAATCTTCATGGAAATTTTCATGCAACATCTCGAATCACTACACGTGAAAACACTCATGGAAAAACACAAAATAACTCATTACTACAGATACGTAGATGACATTATATGCATCCTCGAGCAAGATAACGGCGAACAAATTCTAGAAAGCTTAAACACAATTCATGATAAGATTACATACACAATGGAAAAAGAACAAGACAGAAATTTACATTATCTTGACATCACTATAACACGAGGAACTGACTATTTAACATTCGACATCTATAGAAAACCAACAACAACGGACACTACCATCCACAACACCTCAAACCACCCTACCCAACACAAACTAGCAGCTTTTAGACATATGATACATAGGCTTGGGACAATTCCACTTAATCCAGATAAGTACAGGAGGGAACTCGACACAATCTACGCCATAGCTATAAATAACGGCTACAAAACCACTACCATCGATAAACTACTTAGACAGTACAACACTAAGAACAGAAATAGAGAAGACAAGGAGACAGCCGATACAACACGACGGCACACCTTTACTTACACAGGACCAGAAATATACAGACTAACTAACCTTTTTCAAAAAGAAGGAATACTCACAGCATTGAAAAGTGGAAACACCCTCAGACACTATCTCAGAACAACTACAGAAACAACTGACAAATTCAATTCCAGCGGGGTATACAGACTTACCTGTACCTGCAAACAAACCTATATAGGGCAAACTGGACGAACACTAAAAACAAGGTTTGCAGAACACATACGCTCATACAAACGGAAAAGAAAAGATTCAAACTTTGCATCACACCTTGACACTCACGGACACACACCAAGGGAAGTAGATGAATGTATGACATTATTACATCCTAGCAAAAAAGGACGAAGACTAGACATTCTTGAGAGTATGGAAATCTACAAAACAAAAACATCCAACAACGACATTATAAACGAACAGGTAAACACGACCTCAGACACAATTTTCACACCATTGAAACTACTCATGCCAACGGGCAAACGAAAAACACCCTCAGACGGACACACGTACCTACATAATAGTAAAAGACGGAGGTATCGTTAGGTTCACTTTGCATACAAATGCCAGGTGGCTGGTATTCTTCTTACCTGAATATATACGAGCCTAATAACAGAACTACCTGAACGCCAACACTACTCACCAGTACAAACTAAACCGTGGCTTGAAAATGATGCATACGCATCGAAAGCGCTCGCCATCATATACAAACCGGCCAGTTACGACGGGAAATGGCAATATTATAATATTACTAAAATATTGTTACGTTTATACCTTTAATACACGTTTTGTTGTTGCTGAGTTCTTTATTGCAAAACAAATAACACCAGATTTTAGAGTTTTCAAATTAGTTTATTTACTTTAACTACACACAAATTAAGTTTTGTGCGTTGGCACTACAGAACAATTTACTAAAGGGGCAATTCTTTCACGAGGTTTATGTTTTAACTAACTAACCATTCACTCAGATGCTGTCTTTTTTATTTGTCCGCTAGAGGTCTAGAAAAGTAAAGAATTTTTTACTTTCTTTTGTATTTTGTTGTTGATATGTTATTCATTCAATGTATAGGCGCCTGTTGGTTTGTGTGTATTTTTGTTTCTGCTTTTATGCTGTTACAGTTTCATGGGATTTATTTTAAGGTAGTTGTTGTTGTCTTATGTGCACAAGTTTTCTTAGAAAACTACGCAGTTAGCAAACAACACACCTACACATGTCTTGCATGTGTAGGAATTCTACGCAGTTTTAACTGTTGTCTTACATGGATTAGTTTTCTTAGCAAACTACGCAGTTAGAAACATCATACTCATTTGTTGTTGTCTTGCGTGTGTAAGATTTCTTAGCAAACTACGCAGATAATAAAAAGCATACCTAGCTGATTACTTTGTTACTTAATTATTTTCTTTTAAAGCTTAAGCAAACACATCTGTAACAATATTTTAGTTTTTTTTAGTAGTTTTTAATATATTTTAGTGTATTTTAGTATATTTTAGTGTATTGTAGTATATTTCGGTGTATTTTAGTATATTTTGGTGTATTTTAGTATATTTTAGTGTATTTCAGTATACATTAAAAGGCTGTGTTCTCCCTTATACCCCACCATAAAGCTGTAGTATTTTTTACAGAGCACATAAACAGGAATATTCATACGTTCCTCAATTTCAGATGTCCGATTTTTCGGATTTTTTCGCAGAATCCCCAATGAAGGCTTTTATATAAATGCGAAAATGCAAGGAAGAAAATTCAGTTAGATTGCCAGAAGAATTTTGCAATTGTGCCTACACTTACAATCCCCAAGGAAGTCAAAAAATAGGAGGGTCGAAAAATAGTTGGTCACCATTGGCGGAAATAAACTATAATATAAATTTAACCCTCTAATAATATTGCAGAGCATATAGTTCAGTTATAATATCTAATATATAAATTTGAAAAAAAATATTTGTTTTAGTACTTTATTATAAATCACTAGGTCTTTATTTAATAAAAAAAATTTTAAACTTTATTTTTTATTATTATTCAATATTTCGCCAAACCATTGGTTGGCATCTTCGGGGTAAACAAAAAAAGTATAAAAAAATGTATATTTCCAGATCAATACTTTTGAGAAAGTACGCTCACCTGCTTATATAACAATAAATTAAACCTATTAAGAACACTGTTAGTTCTTTTAACTAATTCACAGGTGAGTTCACATCAAAGACCATTCCACACAAACGTTGGATAAGGGCATACAAGCGCATGCTTTTGTGTAAACAGTTATCATGTTGTTTAAAGTATACGGTAACATTTAGTTTTTATTTTATGTTTATGGTGAAGCATGAAATTGCTTAAAGAAGTGGGAAACAGTTACAAAAGGAATAAACACCGTTTTTGAACAGAAATAATAATTTATAGAAGCGACTCTATGAAAGACACAATTCTTTTTGATTAATAAGTTAAATTTTACACCTGAACGATGTTTTCAGTTGTATACACGTTCGCATTCAAAGAAGAAAATTTTTAAATTCCGTATTGTTGCTTGTATTTTGCAACTTCAAAAAGAACAAGAGTTTTTTCATTTTGTAGAATAGGATCATTTTCATTTCCAAATTCATCTTTATTAAATTAAATGTTATATACATATTTATTTACAGTTTTGAGATATTATTTTAGATATTACAGGAAATTATGTTTTTAATCACAGATATTGAAAAGCTTTGTTAAAAGTTTTTATTTTTTTAAAGGGAAAATAGGAAAACCTTTATATACCAAAAAAGAAAGATGTTCAAATATAATTAGGAAACATATATGTATACATTTGTATTGTCTAATATAACAACACATTGCATACATATCATTTCCAATTTGGTGATTGTTGTTTTAAAAATACCTTTACGCCAACTCTCTACATTCTCTTATCAGCTGATAAGAAGAATTTTTTATTTTCTCAAAATATTTAATGTTGAGTCTCTTTATGAAGTCGTCAATTCGTGCATATCCCATTTGGTCGTGAAGAAGCTGCGTTGAGTGTCTCCAATGTTTGTTGTGTATAATCTTGAGGCATTTGTTTTGTATTATCTGAAGTTTCTTCAAATGAGTTTTTGCTGCTGTATACCAAATGGGACTTGCATATGTTAAGGTTGGTCTTATCACGCTTTTAAAAATTAAATTTTTATTTTGAAGGCCAAGTGAAGAGCGTCTTTTTAGAAAAGGCCACAGAGCTCTGATGGCTTTTAGGGTTTTCTTGCCGATTTCGTAAATGTGCCTTCAAAAATTAAGTTTCTTATCTAAACATACGCCTCGATATTTTACATAATTTCTTATTGTAGCGCTCTTACTTCCACATCTAATTTCTCGACTTGGTAATCGTTTGGGGGATTTGTTATAAGAGTTGATTTTATTTTCCACTTATAAAAATATTTTATGCATGTAGCAAATCCTTTTTCCATTTTCTTTAATAATGTCTTTGTCAGTTTGCTAGACGTGATTAAAGCGGTATCGTCTGCGTAGTAGGCAACTTTCAAGTACAAGGGCGGTGAAAAGTCCGAAGTAGAAATTGAATACAACAAAAGTGATAAAATTGAACCTTGTGGTAATCCAGTAGGTATTGTTTTTGGTGACCAATACATTAAAACTCTTTCGAAAAAAAATTCAATAAGCACTTATAGAAAATTTTTCTAATTCTAAAATTCTTAATCATTAATCAAAGGTTGACAGAGGAATTAAATTAGGGTGATGTTTTCAAGCCAGAGGTTTATGAATAAAAATTCCACCAAATAAAAAAAGTATAAAATAGGATCTTCGGCACATATTCATCGGTGATTGGATTTTGACTGTAAGCCCTAGTAGAACGACATACACCCTGGTCAAATAAAATGTCAATGTCGGCTTCCATAACAACAAATTTAGCACCAGACGGCCTACGTGAAGGATCAGCGACGTGTTTACTTGTAGTTTCATTGTGATGAATTGTTGTAATAGTTTTAATAAAAAACAAATTCTTCAAGTTAGATTAAAAGTGAATTTTTATGTAATGTTGATATACTAAATTCTATAGTTTAACGAATTTCAATATGACTTGTCACTTTTATTATTTTTATTAACGTAAGAACGATTCTGTCAAATGACGTTATAGCCACTGTCCATAACTGACGATAGTCTAAATAGCTTTGCGAATTGGTCAATAATGAGCGCAAGTTGCATTGCAGTATTGAGCTGCTACAATTGCTGAATTTAGATCAACTGTTCTGGGACATTCATATCTTCATGAAAGATTGGTGTAAAACTTGCACATATTATATAACATTTATATCGGTCATTTTGTCAGTTTATCTAAATTTTTTTTTCAAACACCATTAGTAAAGCATGAACGATTTCTAGCATTTTGCAAGATATGGCCTCATGACTTCTACAAGAAGCTACATGTTTTATGTAAACGAAACTTCTGAAGGCTGAAGGCTTCATATCTATTTTCTTAACCCTGTAGAAAGCGCTATAAAAGATTCTCAATAGGCAAAAGAATATCTTCTTTAAAACGAATAGAAACAACATCGAATTAATCAAAATCATAAGTAACGTCAAATAATAGGAATAAAATACACTAAGATATACCAACATACACTAGAATGCTCTAAAATACATTAAAATTCACTAAAATACACTAAATTATACTAAAATACACTAAAATACACTAAAATATACTAAACTACACCAAAATGCACTAAAATACACTAAAATATACTGAAATACAGTAAAATACAATAAAATAGATAATAGTTATAATTTTTTTTGACCTTTTTTAATATTTTTAGTAATTAATTTAAAGCACTAGGTCAATTTTAATAAAAAATGTTAAAAAACTTTTATTTTTTATTAATTTTTCGATATTTCGCCACACCGTTGGTTGGCATCATCAGGAAAAACAAAAATAATAATAAACAAACAAATTGAAAAAATTTTTTGATTAACAAATCCAAAATAATCAAAAATTTTTTTCAAAAAACAAAACAAACAAAAAACAATAAAAAACGACAAATTAAAAAATTTTTTGTTTTACATACATACAAACAAATTTTCAATACTAAAAAATTTTAAATGAAAAACAATTTTGAAAATACATAAGACATTTACAAAACAATAGTATTTTACACATATATTTTAAAACATAAATTTAATGACCAAACGTTACAAAAATTAAAGTATTAATTATTAATATTATGCAGATACAGAGTTTTGTTTTATAATTTTATGCACTAAATATCTATAATTTTGTGCAACATTCTCCGTATCTGCTTTAAAATTTATTCTTTTCGTTAATGGTACTTTAATTATTTGTAACATTTCTAACATATAACGACGTTTATAATTATTTTCTAAATTTAAAATTGAAACATTTTCAAAATTAGGATAGTGATTAACTTTAGAGCAATGCGAAGATAATGCTGTTTTTGGTAAACTAATATTATTCCTGTATTTCTGGTCTGACCTATGTCCTGCGATTCTAGTTTTCAATTTATTTTTTGTTGTGCCTACATAAACCTTATTACAATCCTCCTTATCATTACCGTTACAAGGAATTTTGTACACTACATTGCACATATTTAATTTTTGAATTTTATCCTTAGTTTTACTAAACAACCTATTTAATGTATTTGTATTCTTATATGCCATTTTGTATTTATTTGTATCATAAATTTTTGAATTCTCTATTCTTTCAGACAAGACTGGTATATAAGTTATCGATTTATATATTTTCGGTTCCGTTCCACTACTTATAACTCTTTTCCTCCTATTATTAAATTTATTAATTAACCTATTAGTTAATCGTATTGGAAAATTGTTCTCAGTTAAAATATTTCTAATCTTTTCTTTGTTCTTTCTATGGAATTCTTTGTCACTAATTGTTAAAATTCTCTCTATTAAATTATTGGCCGTGTTAATAATAATTCTTCTATTTTGTTTAGAATAATAATTAATAATTCTACCTGAAGCAGTTGGTTTTTGGTACCAATCTATAACTAATTCTTTATTTCTTCTTATTATTAAAGTGTCTAAATATGGAAGTTTAGCATCACATTCCCTTTCAATTGTAAATTTTATTGAAGGGTCAAATTCATTTAATGTTTCTAACATTTCGTTAATGGCAGATTCAGATATAATACAAAACAAATCATCTACATATTTTGTCATAATTTTTGGTTTAACATTTAATTTTTCAATAACATTATCTAACAATTTTTCCATAATAATATCTGCCACAATTGGAGAAGCTGGAGAGCCCATCGGAAGTCCTTTTTGCTGGATATATATCTTTTCATTATACTGAAAATATCTATTCTCTTCTATACAAAACTTAAGAATACGAAAAAATAAACCTTTCTCAATCTTTGTAAAATTTTTCAAAACATTCCATTTCTCTTCTATTGTGTTGATCGCCAAATCAACAGGAATACTTGGAAATAACGATACTACATCAAAAGAAATTAATTTTTCATAATCCTGCACATGATGGTTTTTAATTTTTTCTTTAAATTCAATTGAATCTTTTATATTATATGTAGAACCCTCGGTGATCTTCTTCAATATGTTAGTAACATATTTACATAATTCATAAGATGGTGAATTAACAAATGAACAAATTGGCCTTAAAGGATATTCCTCTTTGTGAATTTTTGGCAGTCCATATAACCTAGGTGCAATAGCAATATTAGTTTTAAGCTTATTTCTCTCTGTAATATTGATTATTTTAAGTTTGAAAAGTTCTTCTACTATATCATTATTAATCTTCTGCAGTTTGGTAGTAGGGTCCTTATTCACTTGGATGTACTTAGTTATATCTCCTACAATATTGTCAATCCGCACGTTATAGTCAGTTTTATTTAAAGCCACAGTAGTGTTGCCTTTATCTGCTTTTAAAATTAATAAATCTTTATTATTTTTCAAAAACCTTTCAGTTTCTTTAACTTTATCTAAAATGAACCTATCTCTGTTTGTCAAAATCATTTTGTTCAAATGATTATCTACAATTGTAGTTAATTTTGTTCTTGCTATTTCTTGATCTTCTTTTCCCTGAAATGTCTGTACAAAATCTTCTCCATCTGCAATAATCTTTAAAATTGGGATATCCTCCTTCTTAGTTGGTAAAAGAGGACTTTTAATGTAAGACTAAATGATAAGTGGTTTGTTAACAAAACTGACTTAAATATTCCAACGGACGTTAAGTGGATTTTATCATTAGGACATAAACATGCCTTACCAACTAAGAAGGAGGATATCCCAATTTTAAAGATTATTGCAGATGGAGAAGATTTTGTACAGACATTTCAGGGAAAAGAAGATCAAGAAATAGCAAGAACAAAATTAACTACAATTGTAGATAATCATTTGAACAAAATGATTTTGACAAACAGAGATAGGTTCATTTTAGATAAAGTTAAAGAAACTGAAAGGTTTTTGAAAAATAATAAAGATTTATTAATTTTAAAAGCAGATAAAGGCAACACTACTGTGGCTTTAAATAAAACTGACTATAACGTGCGGATTGACAATATTGTAGGAGATATAACTAAGTACATCCAAGTGAATAAGGACCCTACTACCAAACTGCAGAAGATTAATAATGATATAGTAGAAGAACTTTTCAAACTTAAAATAATCAATATTACAGAGAGAAATAAGCTTAAAACTAATATTGCTATTGCACCTAGGTTATATGGACTGCCAAAAATTCACAAAGAGGAATATCCTTTAAGGCCAATTTGTTCATTTGTTAATTCACCATCTTATGAATTATGTAAATATGTTACTAACATATTGAAGAAGATCACCGAGGGTTCTACATATAATATAAAAGATTCAATTGAATTTAAAGAAAAAATTAAAAACCATCATGTGCAGGATTATGAAAAATTAAGAAGGAGGATATCCCAATTTTAAAGATTATTGCAGATGGAGAAGATTTTGTACAGACATTTCAGGGAAAAGAAGATCAAGAAATAGCAAGAACAAAATTAACTACAATTGTAGATAATCATTTGAACAAAATGATTTTGACAAACAGAGATAGGTTCATTTTAGATAAAGTTAAAGAAACTGAAAGGTTTTTGAAAAATAATAAAGATTTATTAATTTTAAAAGCAGATAAAGGCAACACTACTGTGGCTTTAAATAAAACTGACTATAACGTGCGGATTGACAATATTGTAGGAGATATAACTAAGTACATCCAAGTGAATAAGGACCCTACTACCAAACTGCAGAAGATTAATAATGATATAGTAGAAGAACTTTTCAAACTTAAAATAATCAATATTACAGAGAGAAATAAGCTTAAAACTAATATTGCTATTGCACCTAGGTTATATGGACTGCCAAAAATTCACAAAGAGGAATATCCTTTAAGGCCAATTTGTTCATTTGTTAATTCACCATCTTATGAATTATGTAAATATGTTACTAACATATTGAAGAAGATCACCGAGGGTTCTACATATAATATAAAAGATTCAATTGAATTTAAAGAAAAAATTAAAAACCATCATGTGCAGGATTATGAAAAATTAATTTCTTTTGATGTAGTATCGTTATTTCCAAGTATTCCTGTTGATTTGGCGATCAACACAATAGAAGAGAAATGGAATGTTTTGAAAAATTTTACAAAGATTGAGAAAGGTTTATTTTTTCGTATTCTTAAGTTTTGTATAGAAGAGAATAGATATTTTCAGTATAATGAAAAGATATATATCCAGCAAAAAGGACTTCCGATGGGCTCTCCAGCTTCTCCAATTGTGGCAGATATTGTTATGGAAAAATTGTTAGATAATGTTATTGAAAAATTAAATGTTAAACCAAAAATTATGACAAAATATGTAGATGATTTGTTTTGTATTATATCTGAATCTGCCATTAACGAAATGTTAGAAACATTAAATGAATTTGACCCTTCAATAAAATTTACAATTGAAAGGGAATGTGATGCTAAACTTCCATATTTAGACACTTTAATAATAAGAAGAAATAAAGAATTAGTTATAGATTGGTACCAAAAACCAACTGCTTCAGGTAGAATTATTAATTATTATTCTAAACAAAATAGAAGAATTATTATTAACACGGCCAATAATTTAATAGAGAGAATTTTAACAATTAGTGACAAAGAATTCCATAGAAAGAACAAAGAAAAGATTAGAAATATTTTAACTGAGAACAATTTTCCAATACGATTAACTAATAGGTTAATTAATAAATTTAATAATAGGAGGAAAAGAGTTATAAGTAGTGGAACGGAACCGAAAATATATAAATCGATAACTTATATACCAGTCTTGTCTGAAAGAATAGAGAATTCAAAAATTTATGATACAAATAAATACAAAATGGCATATAAGAATACAAATACATTAAATAGGTTGTTTAGTAAAACTAAGGATAAAATTCAAAAATTAAATATGTCCAATGTAGTGTACAAAATTCCTTGTAACGGTAATGATAAGGAGGATTGTAATAAGGTTTATGTAGGCACAACAAAAAATAAATTGAAAACTAGAATCGCAGGACATAGGTCAGACCAGAAATACAGGAATAATATTAGTTTACCAAAAACAGCATTATCTTCGCATTGCTCTAAAGTTAATCACTATCCTAATTTTGAAAATGTTTCAATTTTAAATTTAGAAAATAATTATAAACGTCGTTATATGTTAGAAATGTTACAAATAATTAAAGTACCATTAACGAAAAGAATAAATTTTAAAGCAGATACGGAGAATGTTGCACAAAATTATAGATATTTAGTGCATAAAATTATAAAACAAAACTCTGTATCTGCATAATATTAATAATTAATACTTTAATTTTTGTAACGTTTGGTCATTAAATTTATGTTTTAAAATATATGTGTAAAATACTATTGTTTTGTAAATGTCTTATGTATTTTCAAAATTGTTTTTCATTTAAAATTTTTTAGTATTGAAAATTTGTTTGTATGTATGTAAAACAAAAAATTTTTTAATTTGTCGTTTTTTATTGTTTTTTGTTTGTTTTGTTTTTTGAAAAAAATTTTTGATTATTTTGGATTTGTTAATCAAAAAATTTTTTCAATTTGTTTGTTTATTATTATTTTTGTTTTTCCTGATGATGCCAACCAACGGTGTGGCGAAATATCGAAAAATTAATAAAAAATAAAAGTTTTTTAACATTTTTTATTAAAATTGACCTAGTGCTTTAAATTAATTACTAAAAAATAAAATAGATAAAATATACTTAAATACACTAAAACATACGGAAATACACTAAAATACACTAAAGCACACTAAAATATACTAAAATACCCTAAAATATACAGTCGCTCACAGCTAAAAAAAAAAACTAATTATGGCTATAATTGTTGCAGTTAAGAGAAATATTAATTATGATAAAACAACAAAAAAAGTAATGTTAAAAAAGAGAGTATTAACAAAGCAACTTAGATGATGCATTGTAATAAACCGTTACGTAAACATAAAAAAAACAGTTTTTGCAGGTTTCTTTTTATAGATGAGTAAAAAAGTCCTTTTGAAGCAGTATTTGAAGAAATAAGTTAATTTAAAATAAATTAGGTCACATTACTTTTAAATGGGAAAACGAACATCAGTAGAAAAGGGGACTTGATTCGGCATTTCCGAGAAGATAAAAGCCAACGAAAAATTGCAGAAATTGTTGCATTAAGTCCTTCAACTGTCCAGCACATCATTGAAAGATTTCGCCGCGAAAATAGGTTGCATAACAAGAGTAGATCTGCACCAAATAAAATATTTCATGGCACAGAGAATCGATGGATTGTGCGACAAATTAAGGAAAAACTAGATCTTAATGCTCCAAAGTTGGCAACTGATGCCGAAAAATACCTGGGTAAGACATGCTATCCAAAAACAATTGGAAGAATTTTAAGAGAAGAAAATTTCCATGAAGGACTGCCCGAAATAAGCCACTGATCAATGCTAGAAATAGAGTACATAGGATAAAGTTTTCTAAAGAGCATTTAAATAAAGATATTTCCATTTGGAAACAGTTATTTTTGTTGATAAAGGAAATTTAATTTGTTTCGATCAGATGGCAAGTCCTACGTTTGGAAAAAGCCAAACACCGCTCTAAATCTACATAATTTGCGCAGTACGGTTAAACATGGTGGTGGTAGTGTAATGGTTTGGGGGTGCATGTCGTACGCAGGAGTCGGAAATGTAACGTTTATCAAGGGAAATATTAACAAGAATATGTATTTGAACCTGCTTGAGGATAACCTTCTACAAAGTGCGAAAAAACTTGGAATTAAGGACTCGTTTAGGTTCTACCAAGACAATGACCCTAAACATGCATCCGGTATTGTGAAGACTTGGCTCATTTGCAACTGCCCTCATGTTTTGCAGACACCCGCTCAAAGTTCAGATCTTAACGTCATAGAGAAGCTGTTGTCGGAGCTTAAAAAAAATACGTATTCATGATATTTCCAATGCATCCGATCTAAAACGTGCGCTATTTGTAGAATGAAATAAAATCAGCCCTGAGTATACAAAAAAGTTAGTAGAATCTATGAATTCTCGATTGAAATCTGTCCTAGATCAAAAGGCATTCCCGACAAAATATTAGATATAGTAAAATGTTACAATCCCATAGTTGTTCCTATTTTTAAGCAGGACTTAATAATGTACCTCATTTAAGCTGTAACATCGAATATATAATATAATTTTTAATTTCATCAAATCTTTTTTATAAATAAGTATTTTTTGTTAATTTTTGTTAATATACATAATCTGTAGTCCAGCTAATAGATCTAAAGATATGTTCATAATTATGAGCCTTTTTCGTGTACGTAAGCATTTTAGCAAGTATGACCGTTTCATAAATATTATTTTTACACATTTTTACATGTAAAAACAACTTGTTCATGAAATACAAAATAAGAAAGATTTAAAATAAATATTATAATTATAAAAACAACTTTCGTTATATTCTTCTCAAACATGGCTTATAAATACGGAACCGTTTATTTAGGCGGACGAAAAACCCTGATTTTCACAAAATGAACATTTTAATATGTGTGAGTTTTTTTTAACGAATTTTAAAGAATTCGCCTGAATAAAGTACTAATATCTGGTTCTATTTTCGGAGAAAACGAAGAATTAAGTTTAATATTTGATGTTTAAAACCAGCATGAGATATTTCTAAAGATTATGTGATTATTATTATTTCACTTCTATCACATATATTTTCATCTATTAATTTTAAAGTTTAGATATTTTTTATATATTTTTGTAGTTTTTTTAATCGACCTTTTTGTATCTTTAATAAATATCTCTTATTCTTTTTTACGGTCTTTTTAAATTAAATTAACCATTTTTTTTTTTTAAACTAAAATTATAATTTTTGTTTTCTTCAAAAAAAGGAAAAAAAAATTTTTTTACTTGAAGAAGCTTTCCATAGGAAAGTGAAATATCGAAAAGAAAAAAATATATATTGTTAATTTAATTTAAAAAGACCGTAAAAAAGAATAAAAGATATTTATTTTTTATATATATGATATTTCGCTACTCCCCTGTGCAGCTTCTTCAAGAAAAAAAATTAATATACGTATGTATATATTTACACAAAATATACATCATGTATGTATGCATTTATATAAAATAATTTCAGAGGCGTACGCAGCTGTCAAACCAGGGAACGGTGAATATAAAAACTCAAATTGCAGGAAGAGATGTAGTATATTTCTGATGACATTGTCAACAAACATGTCAATATGCATTTTCCTTTTTTAATAATTTGTAGAGAATTTTTGGTGTATAACAAACTAACAAAATCTGGTACAGAAACCTTGTAGTCCGAAATGTAACTCTTGGAAGCTGTTCCATTAGGATAGATCGACAATTAAAAATATAAGTAAATGATAGCTTGTAGCTCGACAGAAATATAAAACGGAATTGTACTGACAATTTATAACACGGTTAACCCAGAGAGAGAACTCTACCTTTGTTTTAATGTGATTCTCTGGGATTCATTGCCGATTGTCCTAGGACCTATTAAACACCCCTATGATTCAATAAACGTCCTTTAGTGAACATTGGCTCTTTTATATAAATGTTATAATACCACGGCTCATTTTCTGTCTCTTAACTCTACCGCTGCTTTTAATGGTCCTTTATCCATAATTGGGTCAAATTTCAATGTGAAGTGAAACAAACAAAAAAAATTTACTATTTTTAAGATAACGTGTAATTTCTACAATACCACAAACATTACGTTGCACATACTTTTTTGTTGTTTCATAATTCAAAACTTTTCTTACGGTTTATGCATTTGAATTGCTGTTGTTGTAATGTATTTTTGTTGGTGTCAAGAGTATGGGATATTAGTTTACTTAACTTTAACGTTTATATTATTCTTTAAAACGAACCCTAAAACAGTATGGAAAGTAAATTTATTTTTAGCACGATTATAGCAAAAACTAACGTTTCAACTTTACAAATATTTGGTAGGATAGCCCTTATTCTTTAACACAGATGCACATCTTCTGGGTATACCGTCTACCAGGCCCATGTAACATTCTTTTAGTATTGCATACCAAGCCTTTTGTATTTTTGGCAATTGATTCAAATTTTTGGGTTTAACAGCAATTATATGTTAATCTATATCGTGCCAAAGGTTTTCTATATGATTAGGATCCGGCAATTGGGTTGGCAATTTCCAAATGTCAATACAATTTTATTCCAAGCAGCATTTTACTATCCCAGTAGTGGCATGTTTTCTCTGCATATGGAATCACTGTGTTGGAAATTATATTTCTGTAAACGAACTGGTCCATTCGCTTATCCATTTTGATTATAGGACCGGCATCATGCTCAGAATACGCAGCCGAGAGGATCACGTTTCCCCCATTATGCTTCATGGTCTCTGAGGTGTACCTGTGATTGTGCTGTTTGAAGGACGCCATACATAACATTTTCCATCACACCTAGATCGACGAAATTTGAATTCGTCACTCCAGAGGGCCTTTTTTCTAAAAAGCAGGCGCTTATCTAAGTGTTCACAGGCGAATAAAATTGGGGACTTCAAAATTTTCTTCGAAACATGTGACTTGTGTTGTACAAGATATCCACGCATTCTTTTCATTAGGTCATCGTTAGCAAGAAAAATTATAAAAATATTGAATGAACAGTATCCAGCTTAGATTTCTTGCAATAAATCAAATTTTAAATGAAAGGACAAAAGAGAAGAAGAGAAAAGAATAACGATACATATTGACCAAGCCATAACGATACATATGGTACACAACACTTATGGTTAAGATATTTACTTAATTTTTATACCTTAAACAAAAACACATTTGACTGCAACATACTCCCAATCTATTTCTTATTTTTCTAAACGACCTTCTTTGTCGAACTTTCAACCCTATTAATATTCTTTTGCCGATGACAGCGCCATTTGTCACTCATATTCATTCCGTAAGAGACCAGGCCATTTGGAGGTTAGTTCCAAAAGGCAGAACATGAATAATACCCTTAATCACGATCTCGCGACAATCTTGGAATGGGGTCGTGTGAATAGAGTAGATTTTAATGCTCGTAAGACGCAATGTTGCATGCTAACGCATAGATCTGCGTTCGGTAGCGGTGCTGCATCTGATACTATGGGTGATATAGATATTACGGAGTCGGAAGCTCTTGATGTTCTTGGCATGAAAATTCAGTGCGATGTTCGATGGACTAAACACATTTTTCAGGTTTCTAAAGAAGCTTTCAAGTGCCTTGGTTTTCTAAAACGGTGTAAAAGATACTTCACTCCATCCGATCTCCGTACTATCTATACCACCTATATCCGTCCGAAAATGGAATACAACTCTCATGTATGGGCCGGCACTCCAAAGTCTATTTTGGCGTTACTCGACCGCGTACAGGAGAGGGCCAAGAGGCTCATTGGGGACGGTAGGGTATCCAACTCTATTGATTCTCTAAAGCATCGACGCAATGTGGGGTGTATTTCACTGTTCTATCGTTACTACAGTGGAAAGTGCTCTAATGAAATTAGGGAACTTGTTCCCGATACTCACACGTTTTCGCGATTAACACGATTTTCGTTGAGAGCACATCCATTTGTGGTTGATTGGCCAGTGAATCGCACTACGCATTACAGGGAAAATTCGTTTTTTAGCAGAACAGTCCGTATGTGGAATAAAATCCCTCCGGAGATCTTTCCTGTCACTTTCATTCTGTTATGTTGGTAGACATGTCTGTAATATATGTTGACAATATCAGCCATTATGGATTCCCAGCTTGTTTTTGACAGATAAAAAGGTTAGTCGTGTTTTGCTGTGCTCTTCGATTTTTTTACTATTCGAAAAAATGGATAAAAAAAACTGTTTTAAGTTTTGTGTAAAAAATTAAATGTGCAAGGGCATTTAAAACGTTGGCCTTGGCGTTTAGCGTGTCTACTATGAGCAGAACACAAGTTCAATTGTGGTATAAGCGGTTTAAGGAAGGCCGAGGAGATGTCAATGACGATGCTCGTCCAGGTCACCCGAGCACGTCCACTACCTATGAAAACAGTGAAAAAAATGATTTTGGATAATCGTCGAATCACTGTTAGAGAGGTTACTGATGATATTGGCATACCGTTCGGCTCATGGCCAGCAATTTTTACGGATGTTTTAGGCATGAAACGTGCGGCAGGGAAGATTCTTCCAAAACTGCTAAATTGTGATCAAAAACAACGTCGCATGGCCATCGCTCAGAAGCTGTTGAACACCATCAACGACGATCCAGATTTGCTCAAAAAGGTCATAATTATTGACGAATCACCAATCATCCCAATGGAAGCGTCCAGAAGACCCAAGACCGAAAAAAGCACGTCAAGTTCAGTCAAATGTGAAAGTTTTTCTCACTGCCTTCCTCGATTGCAGTGACGTGGTGCAACATGGTTTCTTCCCACAAGGTCGTACGCTCAATAAGGAATACTATCTTGAAGTTATGCGCCGTGTGCGCGAAGCAATCTGTTAGCAAATTGTGGAAGAACCAATCATGGATTTTGGACGATGATAACGCACCAGCTCACATATTGATGCTTGTGCGTAAGTTCTTGGCCAAAAACAAAACCGTAGCCCTGCCTCAACCACCGCATTCACCGGTCTTGGCCCCCGCTGACTTTTTCCAATTCCCAAAACTGAAGACACCAATAAAAGGAAAGCGTTTTGCTACGATTGAGGAGATAAAAGAAAAATAGAAAGAGGAGCTGTTGACGATACCAAAAAGCGCGTTTTAGAAGTGTTTCGAGGATTGAAAAAAACGTTGGCATAAGTGTATTGTATCTGAGGGCGATTACTTTAAAGGGGACAAGATAGTTATTGATGAATAAATTAATACTTTTTAAAAAAATTTAAAATAACGATTATTTTTTGATCATTCCTCGTATATGGCAATCTCTTAACTCCAGGGCCTGACAATTCTGATCCCGCTTACACATGGCAGAAATTAAACGTACTTTAGAATAATTTTCCGAACTGGTAAAACGAAAAGCACTTAAAAAAGCTTCGCTAAGTGGAAGTATTTAAAAAGGGTGTTTCAAACCGGAGATATTGTATTATATATCAAGACAACTTGCCACCGAATGGGTTACAATTGGCGCAAGCAGGCAATTTGAGCACTGGTGCTAGTGCCTGGAAGTTCACAGTCCATTGGAAGCCGTAGTCTCAGCTGTTAGACCAACAAGTAGAGTTAATCGGCTACTTTCTTTAAAACAAAAGGGCCATCAGATACGCAATAGTTACACGTTTAAATATATCGGTCGATGACTGAATAAGAACGGTTAAGAGGCTCTACTCTACATTTACATAACTCTGATAGACAAAAGCGATTTACGTCATCTTTTACCATTGTTTCGTTATTTCACCCCAGCTGCTTAACCAGCTGCCATTCTTGTTATATTATTTATTTTGTTTTTTATAAATTTAGATTTAATAATCTGCAATTTGAAAATTAATTTTTTATATTAATTCATATATTTGAAACCTATGAGCTTTTTTGTCATAAGAACCTCTTGTTGCACTCGTGCAGGGGCGCGATGTTAACGCTAAAAATATAAAACACTTCTATAAAAAGCTTTACGAACTTTCACTTTGTTAGTTCCCATCACTTCAGAAATTATCTTTTCTTTAGCAGCAAATCATACCATGTACTCCGAAATAGATGCGCTGCACTTTTACCACTAAAATTTAAATAAATGAATACATCCAAATTTGTTTTTAGCATTATAACAGAAATTATGTTAACCTGTCAAAAATCAAAGCCTAATAGTCGAATTCAATGCAAATTCAAATTCGTCAGTTTGATCGCGAACTGCAGGTACTAGTTGCATAAGAAACGGAATGTTAAAAAACATTTCTGAAAATGTGTTTTCTTTCTTTGTGTATCAGTAAAAACGCAATATCAAATAATCAGCTTAAATCTAAAACAATATACCTACTTCTGTTTCTTCCATTAGTAACATTAGAGTTATTTACTAAACTATATTTTAATAAAGTATGTTTATTTATTTATTTTTTTCTTTTTTTAGTTTATATAATTGCTTTGTTGCATTTACTTATAAAACATCATTAATTTCCTTAATTCACTAAAATAAAATCGTTGTCTGCATCGAATTTATGATTTACGTTTATATATGTATAGCAATTAATTTAATTATTATTATATTAAAAACAAAAAAGTTAATTAATTATTTTAACAATTCGCTTCCATTTCATAATCATTTCTACAAAAAATTATATTTAAAAATATTTCTTTAACATTAAGTATTATTTAAAATGTTTAAAAATGTATTTGCAATTACTTCCAAATAATGTCAATAATGATATCCCATGAGGAGCAACTCTTATAGCCAGTTTGATTAATTATTTGTTTCAGCATTTTGGCAAATAAGTATGTGCAAGGCTAACAAGAGAAAACGAATTTGTGCCAAATATTTCAAAAAACTCGGCCTGCCTTAACATTTTTTAATAACACTGGCAAGTTCTACAAATAGCTTTTTGTAAAAGTTATTTTAAATCATAAAAAAAGTTGTCTAAACCAGTTGTCAATTTTATCACATATATTTTTTTTTGCACAAATTTTTTTGCCTATAAGAAAATGCTAAAATGAATAACTTGAGTTCTGTTATGAAACAACTTAGTATTTTTGTGATTTTAATTTTGTGACTTTTATAAGCGAAACATATAAGTTGTTGCCTTGCAATTTTGCATACTTAAAAGCATAATGACTTGTACAACTTGGAAAAAAATTCAATTAAGAACATACTGATACATAGATTCTGAATTACTCTAATTGATTAAATATAAAACAACAACGGTAGGGATTTTTTTTTTCTATATTAATTAAAAGCATTTTTGCTACACAACAAACCAAAAAAATACAATTTTTTTTCCTTTTAAAAAAATATGTGCTGCATTAAATGAAATGTCCAAAGAACGAAGAAATGCAATGTTTGTACTTTTAATCACAAGTCATTGAATGCAGAGACAAGAACATTTATAAATTTTTAATTCGGAAAATGATGCAATTTCGGATGTGCATCAAATAATGAAATTTAGAGGTCATTTAAAAAAAATATTTGGCCTTGTTTTTCATTTGTTAGTTGCTAACTCTAATCAAAAATAGCGCCTGTTGTGTGCATTGCCATAAGCCTTATTTTGTTAAAATATATACTCAGGTAAATTATTGCAAAATTATACATTTTCGTAATTTCACATTTTCGCAATTGGTGACATGAATGCCGTTCATGTTATTTTTTCAGTAAAACAGATTAAGACGCGATTATACACATTGGAAACATAAAAATACAAAAGATTAAACATGTTAAAAATATAACAAATTACATAACAACACAACCACTAGAATTTCTCCGATTTATATCTTGATGCTGAAGGGAAGAACGTCTAGTATTTTGTAAGGATTGCTGCGTTAATGAACCCAAATAGTTTTTTGAACTCTTAGTGCTTAATTGACGTGATAGAAAATTGCGCTTATCTTCAGCAGTGTATATATCGTACGACCAATTGCCGCTTCTCATATTGCTACCACTAGCCTTACTACCGTGACCTTGAAGTATGCTGTTGAGGGAATCCACTTGTTCAAAATTGTGTTCTCCACCTTTAATAGAATCGTTCTGATCAGGATTATCCGAATTGCGGCTCTGGTTGGGATTAGTCTGCGCATTGTTAACTGATCCAGTTGTAGATAGTGATACCAACGATGTCGTTGATGATGTTTGAACAAATTGATCTAATAGGTTAATGTACGGTTGCAGCGAAATCATAAATGAACGGTAAATACATTCAGTATCAAAGGACCATTGAGCCACATGCTTAAGTGATGATTGTATGCGACCACATGCATGTAAAGTCTCTGAACGTATGACTACATTTATTATTCGTCCAATTGACGCAGCGTCCTGAAGCAAAATTGAAAGAACTAATGCAAAATCAATACAATTTGCTTCTATAAACAATTGGAGTAGATAACGCATTTTTATAGCCAACTTCTCAGGAAGAAATTTGTGGTGAACTTCGACGCAATTTAAGCCAAGCGCAAGCGATGACGATGACATTTCCTCGTTGAGTGAGTAAAACCGCCGGCACAATGTAGTATGATCAAGTGATGTTTGAGAATTTGACCGCGATTTGTTATACTCGTTAATGGTCATTTGAGCTAGATGTGGTACTGTTTGTAACATAGACGAATACTTTAATTCCTCATTTTCTTTAATGGAAGGAATGTTACCATGCATTGTCAAATTGCAGTTTTGCATACTGGTAGGAGTATCCATCAACGCTAAACTGAAATAGCCCGACTCTGATGTTTGGCTGGATGTATGAGGTACGTTTGTTTGTTTATCGAGCTGAAACCGTTTTTGCATTTGATGATAATCATGTTTAGACTCTTCAGATGGAGAATAGAGTGTTGCGGGAGTTGGTAATTTTAAGTCTTTATGCAAAAGGTGTATAGCTGTGACATAATCTTCTAAACGTCCAGTTTTATCTGCTTCCTGGGAGAGCCAAGAAACCAAGTGAAAATCTAAGAAAGCGCTCATGTAACCCAGATCAATTAATTTGCAATTTTGCAAAAGTTTACGTGCGTGACCATGTAAAATAGTTTCAATACAAAATGTTTCGCGTAGCTCACTTTTTGCAGAAATTTTTCGTTCTGATTTTCGCCGAACAAGAACAGTTTGCGCTGTTGTGTTGCTTGGAGTTGAACATTCGTTAGTCGTAACGGCGTTGGCGGTAGATACCTTTTCCTTTTTCTCTTTCGGCGTATTATTAGCCAAAACAGTTGTAGAGAAACTACGTTCTCGAGCTATAGGCCCCAATATAAGATTAAAAGCATCAGGGTTTTGATTAACCTGTGATTGTGTTTGAGTTGGTGGAGCTATCTTAACGTTCACTATCATTGAAGAGCGTGGAGAATCGATTTCATTTGGATCAATTGCTTTAAGAAATCTTATAAGATCTTTGGCCAGCTCCCAATTACTATGCTGTAATGCGATTTCCAACAAAAGTGTCGCATATTGCTTGCTAATAACTGAAGGTTCAAGATTTTGTAAGATTATTAAGTAGCTGGCAGCTGTTACGAGTTCTTCGGAATCCAAGCATTGTTGAAACAAATCTTTCGGTTTACCAGCTATTGAAAACAGGTACGGCCAGAGAGCAATTTCTGTTTTACGTGCACATTGAACTATAGTTTGTAAGTAGACAGGAAATTCTCTGATAAAATCCAATATACTTGGTAGCAATGCATCTGGTATTGGTTCCTTACTAGTAGCCTCTTCTTCTAGCACCTCGTGGAGCAGCAACTCTAGTGAATGAGGAAAATATGGCAGGCAGCGGCATGACTGAGCTATTTCCCACGCGCTGTATCCTAAATTTCGTTTAATTAATTGCCTAAGAATCTTATGCAAATACACCTGCGATTTTCGTTCCAGTTGTGAAAACGGTAATGAAAAATGAGAACTTGAATCGTTAATATATAGGGTTGTTTCGTTCTCTACTCCTAAAACAATCACATTATCAAAAAGAATAACCAGCGGATATAATTTTAAAGGAAACGAGAGCATGATACGCTTCGACATAAATGTGTGTAAACGATGAGAAGTTTCTTGCTTTTGCTCATTTGAGGGCGGCAATATTGGCAACCAAACTCTCATTCCATGAACACCAGAAAACAGCCATAGACAGTTCTTCATAGGACTTGATTCTTGGCTTGTATTAGATAACCAAAAGCACTCAACACAAGAAGCTAAGCAAGACGCCATAAGAGAATTGACCACTGCATTGCTGTTGTCTCTTTGAATCATAAGTATTCGACCACATACATTAACAATTATAGTTTCAGCAGCATCGCTATTTCCTGGGGAGACTAAAACTTTCGTGGTAGGATCATTGCGTAGATTAGTGACTATCAGTGAAACTATACACGCAGGATGTATACAAATGCTCTTGACATCTACTTCATAGACACAGTCTGCTTTTAATGTGTAGGCGTCGCATTTTCGCATTGCAAACAAAGTCACAATACCATCAGCTGTTAGTGCAATCAATTGATCACGAAACATATTCAGAGATATAACAGGAGCCCTCACTTGAATGCGATTTCCAAATTGGTTGTCCAATTTACATTCTTCAGGATAACAGCGAACTTCATCCGTACGATCTAATAACGAATAACAACCACAAACGATAAATCCCTTCCACCACATCAATCCTCCAGATACCACAAAATCTTTTTCTTGAGACTCGTTTCCAAAAAGTTTCCATTTTTTTGTTACGATAGAGTAATGGGCCAACCCTGTCCTTCCAGCGACTGCTATATGAAGGCCTTCAGAGTCTATAGCCGAATACCGTATTGGCCAATTTGTAGCAGCATAAGTTTGGGGTAATTGTAATACGGTCCAGTACTTGCTTTCAGACAATATGCTGGATATATCAACTGCAGTTTTTATTTCTACACAATCATCTTCATGTTGTTGTATATCCCCATATTGATTCGAGTTTGATGTTGCGTCACTTTTGTTATTTGGAAACATAAATTTGCCACCAAAATAGATTTTTTCCAAATTATCACCTTGATTTAAGTACAAAGTGTCATCGCCTACAAAAAAAAAAACAAATTTATGTTAGCATTCCTTACATACATATCGTTGAATTTTTTTACTAAAAAAGTATATTTATTCGACCTTTTTCTTCTTAAATATATAAGTATTAATCTTTATAATGGTAAATTTAATACGTATATTTTCAATATTTCACTTTCCCTTGGAAAGCTTCTTCAGGAAATTGATTTTTATAAAAACAAAAATTATTAATAATTTTATGAAAACAATTGGCAAAAACATATAAATACTTATTTATTTAAGAAAAAAAAAGTCGAATAAAAATAATAATAAAAAACAAAATTATAAAAAAAAACAATCAAGAAGAAGAAAACAAAGCAAGAAAAAGGTGGATATTTCGCAATAATAAATTTGGATAAAAACATTTGTGAGCAAAAGAATAATCAGAAGACGAAGAAAAATCGAAATTCAAAATCAATTATGTGCTATAAGAAGTTCAAGAAGAATCATTCTATTGGAGCAATTATCAATAGATACAAGGCTACCATGGACAAATTTGTAAGAACCAAAGCGTGAATCACATTTCTGATAAGATGCAGGAAAGCTGGATTTACACCAAAATTTATTAGAAATTCAACAAATAATTTAGTGAATATATTTAATATTAAAGATATTCTAAATTATCAACACACTATTGAAATGTGCACAAAAGAATGTTAAATTAGCAATTAGGAATAAACATGACATACTTAAAATATTAAATAGTAACATAGAGATGTTATTCCATATTATAGGAAGGACATTTGACATTAGATGAGATAACAGAATTATTAAAATATATAGATAGATTAACTCATATTTTTGAATAAAAGATTAAGGAAACACATAGTAGGAAGTTTAAGAATCTTTCTGATATTCAAAGAAAGGAATTGGGAATTAAGGTTAATTAGGTGCCCCTATAGGCTAGTAGGTAGTGTACTAGCTTGTCAGTATGGGGATTGTGGGTTCGATTTCCAACGAAGACCTTGGTTTTTTCACTACAAAAATAAAAATTGACTGTCGGTGGGGCTGCTCAGCGATGAAGGCATATTCACTGGTCGCTGTGCTGTCTTACACGGCAGTTAATTTCCTAATATCCTTCTACTTTCACCACCTGTTTCATCTCTTCTCTATCCCTCTCGTAAAGAATGTAGCACGGTACTTGACTAAATAGGCATTGTAGACTGAAGTGCTACTTCTGTTTAAAAAAAAAAAACAAAAAAGGTTAATGAAGATCGGTTTGTCAACAAGACTGACATAGATATTTCAGGGGACGTTAAGTGGATTCTTTCTCTAGGGCAAAAATTTGCATTACCAGTTGAAAAGAAAAATTTTCCTATGATGAAGCTAATTTCAGAAGGACATGATTCGCTTCAGACTATAAAAGAAAAAGACGATCAGGAAGTAGCGGGGACAAAACTAACACTGATTATTGATAGGCACATTAGCTACATTAGACATATAGGAAGGGATATTTTTATATTAGACTAGCGTGCCCGTGACTGATTTGCAAGTCATTTGTGGTTTGTTTTTATTCTGCAGCGTTCCTTTTTGTGTGTGCCAAAAAATTTTTTTCAATATTTTTGTGTGGTTATATAATACGTCTTATTCTATTGCAATGCTTTTACATATACGACATTCGTCGAACGATTTTGGTTCGCGGTATAGACAAACAAAGCAGTTGGTTTATTAACATGTGAACATGATACATATAATTGACCGTGCGAAAAACAGGGATCATTGCAAAAGCAGCACGTATGGGTACCTGAAGCCATTTAAAATCAAACGGCAAATCTGGAGGAATCATAGGAATGCGTGGGTGGTATCAACACATCCTCGCCCTTATATTTTCCTTTAAAAATTTTTGCTTCAATCACATTTTTCATGACTTTTTTGACTACTAAACGTGTCCCATTGCAAAGTCGTGGGTGGCAGATATTTCTAAAATTAATTAATTGGAACACTTGTAGGCGGTGGGGCGGCATTCCAGATAACCCAAGCGAATTTTAAAATTCGACTGGATAATTTACAACATCGTCTTGATTGGTAACAGAGTCAACCGATTTGTAGGTAAAAATACTCCCCGGGAATGTTATTAAAAATTGTCACAATGATATCCGAAAAATCTGCAATTTTCGCAGCTAAGATAGCTCTTTCCCCCAACCAATCATGGTTTCTAAAATTTTGTGCAATACCGGGAAATACGTTTGTAACCAATTCTTGTTTTGATTGTGCAAAGTGGCAAAAATTATCTGGAAGCGTAATATTTTTGTGGTGGGGTCAATTGGAACTGCGCCATTCCCAATATATAACAATTGCTTTGAAAAACGTTCGGCTGATGGATCATTTTGCAATTGAACACGCAAATTACACACACAAAATGCAACAGAATATGGAAAACAAAATTCTCTATTTGCTTCCACATTCACTTGTTATGGACATGAGCAAGTTAGGTAGTCAGGATAATAATAAATATAACAATTAGCATGTAACAACAAAAATAATATTAAAGATAAGATACATTGTAAACAAGGACTAATTCTAAGAAAACAAGCATTTGTAAACAAATTAATAAATGACAAAACAAGATCACTCGAAGGTCAAACTCAAAGCATGATATCAACACAAAAATACAAAAACACTTTCCACTGATAACATGGACTGTGCAAGTATATAACGAATATTCTTAAGGTGGTAACAGGACAATCAATATATAATATTAGAAATTCATTGGAATTTAAAGATAAAGCTTTTTAATTTAATTTGATGCATTTTCAAAGTTTTTCAAAGTATTCCTGTAGGTTTAGCTTTGAGGTTTATAGAGGGAAAATGGCAGATAATAGAACAAAATATGAATATTAAAAAGGAATCATTTTTACGTATTCTTAAGTTTTTATTGAAGACAACAGGTATTTTCAATTTGATAATAGGATATATCTGCAGAAGAGGGGCCTCCCTGTGGGCTATCCAGCATCACCAGTTATAGCTGATATTGTGATGGAGGAATTACTAAATTCATGTATTAGTAAAATGCATATTAAACCGAAATATGTAGATGATTTATTTTGCATAACTTCGGAAGATGCAGTGGATGATATTTTGTCAAAGTTTAATAGTTTTCATCCGAATATTAAATTTACGATTGAAAAAGAGAATCTAAACTTCCATATTTAGATATATTGATAATAGGAGAGGGAAACAAGTAAGTGTTTGATTGGTATAAGAAACCAACATCGTCTGTAAGAATTATTAATTTTTATTCCAAACATCCGAGAAAAATGATAATAAACACAGCAAAAAATATGATAGACAGAATATTGACTTGCAAGTGATAGAGAATTTCATTTGAAGAATAAGGACACAATAAGAAATATACTTAATTTTCCCGTAGAATTAACTAAACGATTAATTAGACATTATGCTAATCATAGGCATAATTTAGGAAATACTATGGCAAAACCAAGGATTTATAAATAATTAACTTATGTTCCTGGAATATCAGAAAGATTAAGAAAGTCTAAAATATATGACACTGATAGATATATAATTGCACACAAAACATATAACACATTAAATAAATTATTTAGCAGTAAAAAGGGAAAATGGATGTAGTATACAGGATACCATGTGGAGGAAATGACTAGGTGAACTGTGAAAAATTTATATTGGGAAAACAAAAAATAAACTTAAAACAAGATTAGCTGGCCATAAATGTGACAAAAATGTAGCCATATTTCAACACAGAAGACATCCTTATCTTCACATTGTAAAAAATATAATCATTTGAGGAAGCATCAATATTAGATATAGAAAAAAACTATAAGAGACGCTATATGTTAGAAATGTTAGAAATTGTTAATGTACCAAATGTAAGGAGAATAAATTTCAAAACAGACACAGACAATTTAGCGCAGAATTATAGGTACTAAATTCAAAAGACACATAATTTTTTATAATTATTTGTTATTTGATTTCCGTTTCCTTGTTTTTATATGTTTAAATATTTAAAATTTTAATTTTGTATGTATGTATGTATGTATAAAGAAAATTATTTTATATGTTTTTGTCAATTGTTTTAAAAAAATTTTTTTGAAATTGTTAATAATTTCCAGAAGAAGCTTTCCAAGGGAAAGCGAAATATTGAAAATATACGCGTTAAAGTTACTTAAAAAGACGATTATAAAGATTAATACTTATTTATATTGTAGAAGTTTTTTAATTTTTAAAAGCCCGACCAAACCAGCTATTGTTATTTCCTTAATATTAGCTGAACTACTAGATGTTATTCTAAGAAACGCTATGGCATTAAGAAAGAAAATTTACTAAAATGACAAAAGTCTCGCGTAAACAATTCACAATCATTTTAAAAAAATGTTTAAAACGCGAACAAAAAAATAAGACCCAAAAAATTGTAGAGAACATTTTTCGAAGAATTTAAAACAAAATTGGTAAATTATATAAATCAGAAAGAAAATTCTGAAATGTATTGATTAAGTTTTATAAAAAAACCTGTCTTGGTTTATTTAAAATGTTGACCTCATAGGCTATCGATAGACTTGATAAATATAACACAATATAATATTGTCCCGCGATTAAGTTTATTCTGCTTCGTGCACTCCGGTATAAGCTGGTAGGCGATCGTTTGAATTAGGAATTGTCTGGTCAGTATTTCGTTGTGTTGTTTAACCATGCTACTTCTCCCTTACGGAAGTGGTGGGAGGTGGTAGACTTTTTAACAGTGATCAAAACAGAGATATTGTAGGAATTAAAGCATGAGCCATAACTGTTTCAAGAATTCGTATTGGTTTGGGTTGAGACTGCGTCTTTGTTATCGACGTGGATCCTTTATAAAATTTAGTCGCTGGAGTTGCCGCTTAGGAAAGGATAAAGTAGTAGAAAAAAATCAAGTGGAGATGTTGCGAGTGGAAGCGTTATAGATATACATGATAGTAAATTTTGTGGTTTTCATTTATAAAAAGTGGTGTTTTCTGCCAAATTTGTAAAATAAAGTTTATAGCTTTTCAGGGACTTGGTGTGAAGTTGTGGCCGTAATGTGTTCTTGCAGAGAATAATGATGGGTTTTATGTCCCTTATTAATAGGTTGAGTTCAGCTCGAGAAACTCCTTATTGTCATTGTTCTTTACAAGATCTCGCGCTAAAAATGGTTTCAGAGATATTAGAGTATTCAAAAATATTTTTTTTTGTTTTTTATTTGTTGTTCGATTGTTTAGTTTTTGTAGATTTTAATACTAGTTTCATTATTATTATATAAAGTTAGTTTTAAATCTTGTGGTGTTGAGCTAATTTTTCTATTTTAGTTTCATCCTTTCTTTGCGGTTTATTGGAGATTAAAGATTGTGGCTACCAATGAGTTTTGGGTATTTGTCAGTGTTTGATTTTTTGATTTTGATGCGGTTATTTTGAAGGGTTGAGTTAATGTAGGTAAATAGCAGAGGTCGAAGATTATGCCAACGGAGCAAAAGTAAAGTCTATCGTGAAGCTTTTATACGTTATACGTTATCTAGAGATTTTGCATTCAAAAATTTGTTAGAGGTGTGTGAGGATCCGTATAATAAAATTTTGCTCGTTTTTTTAAATGCGAAAGGGTTCTGTATGTAGTGCTGAAGAATTATTTAGTGTTACTATTCTTTCAACAAATTTTATTTAATTTGCCTGAAGAAACGACGGGTATTCCTATTGAAGTAAACAACTTCTGCTTTTTCATGATTGAATGAGAGACGTTGAATGGCGCAGGGCTGAGATTTCCTTTTTTTGGAAAGAACTGCATGTTACTGAACTGTATGGTTTTTTTTATATGGAATTTGACAGTCGTGACAGCGGTAAAAATTAATGAATTTGCTACTGCACGGGTAACACTTTACCGTTATTACCATACGACGTTGACACATATGAAGCTTGTTTACAACCTTACATGTGAATAGTTTGCGTCTCAATAATTTTGAGCCGGTATGTCATTTACACCGGCGAGACAAAGGACATAATTTCTAGATGTTTACTGTTAAATGCAAGTTTAGATACAACGCAGGACTTTAATCATTATAATAGGGCATAAGCAGTCGTCTATCTGCCTTGTGTGTATATAATGTGTCGAATTGAAATCCGATAATTATTTTCATTCGCATTCAGCGACTTCCAGTTCTGACTGTTAAGTTAACTGTTGCGTTAACACATGTTTAATTTTTCTGCCATTCTGTTTAATGTTTTAAATGTTTTTGCTGTTTTGAAAATGTTTGATGCAAAAACGCGAAAATAAAACTCAAAGGCGAAAAAAAAACTATAACAACAAGATCCTATTGATATCGAATAGGGAGAAAAAAACAACGAAATAGAATAGAAGAAAGGAAAAAAGAAAAAACAAACAAGGGCGGTTTAGTGGGCCGCTTGATAAAGGAGAAGACCAGATCAGGTGAAGATTTAGTACCTTTTCCCTTTTTTTTGGAATTCAAATTTTAATTTTACTTTACTGCTACCACTGTTTAATTGTTGTTGGACTATCTGTGATGAAGGCCTGGCAGTAGTCATTGAGAAGTCCAAGCGGAAGTTATTACATTGGTCGCAGTATAGTAGAACGGATAGCCGAATTTTGATTTTGCTTGCTCTTATGATAGGCCGATCCAGAATCGACTTCTACAACACACGCGGTTTGAGGGCGAATTTTTTTTATGTTTATACTCACATTTGTCTCCATCGACCAGATATGTAAGGCTCAGATGTCTGATAATGCAGATCCATAAGGTTTCACTCACCTGGGTATCACCTACTATCGCTTTTAGATTTCCTTCGGGCCCTTGCACTATGAACTATATGTGCCAGCAATTTACTAGGCACTCTGTCTCTGGGTTAAATTCAGAATCAGGTCACACTTCTTACATTTCGGGTATAAAACCTTAGCTTGCTTTGATTTTCTTTCCGATTCCATACCGAAGATTCTCGACAGTTGCCCAAACAGTGAAATTGTTGTTGCTGGTGATCTTCACATCGATTTGGTCATTTGTTAAAAGAGTTAACGATAATGATAGTTCTTCTATTCCGACTCTTAAAAAATTATCAAATATGCACTAAACCGGTTGATAAGACTATGCCGAAGATATTCTTTCGAACTGGAGCGGTTAAAAAGGTTTTAGCAGATCTCGACGTCAACAAGTCCTGGGCCGGATGGGATACCAGCACTGGTCTTGAAGCAGTGCTCTTCGCCGCTACCGCGTCCATTAGCAACCCTTTTCAGTAAGTTGTATAATGCCAATAAATGTCCAGTGTTGGAACGTTGCTAATGTAACGCCAATCCCTAAAAAGAGTGAGGATAACAACACTGAAAATTACCTAGCAATTGCAATTTGCTCTGCACTTTATAAAGTGATGGAAAGTATGATTAATTTTCATCTTGTGAGGTACCTAAACAGCTTACTTATCGATCGACAGCATGGTTTCCGTAAGGGGCACTCTACTCGCTTTCCTGTCGGAGAAGTGGTGCAACTCCATACATCATTTCGGAGAAAGTAAGGTAAAGTTGATAAAGTGTGGCATGATGCACTTTTGTCAAAACTATTTGCTTTTGGTGTTGGTGATAATTTTTACAGATTTATATTGAGTTTTCTCAGGAATCGCACTATATTAGTTGTTCCCCTCCGGGGACACATTTATATATCTTGACGGAATCTCACAGTCATTACATGTGTCACCGGAGGTAAAAGAGAGCCCAGCCCCTTAAGGCTAGCATGAAGCCAACTGGGCAATAACACGTTATTTCCACGGGAATCAGTAAGCCCAAGAGTTCAGTTTTTTGGCTTTATAGCCTTTTAGCTGTTCTCTGACTTATTATTGAGGTTGGAGCATCGTGGTGGTTGTGGTTTCGCGGTCCTCATGAATTTGATTCAGGGGCCAGTATCATATCACCTCTACTCAGAACAAAGGGTGAATGATTCGGATACAGTGAGCATGCTTTTCATGTGTTCTGGGTCAGGAATTAGATAGTCTCCAACTCTTCAGCAAGAAGTGGGGAAACTTCCGAAATTGCAACTAAGAATGACCTGTTGCTAGAATTATGTCTTCGGCTTCCTAGGACGTAGGTGCACGCATCATATCACCCCAGTGGTATGACCGCCGTCGAGTTATGGCATACACACGCTACGTACTGACGTAAATCTTATCACGCATACCAGCTGTTATAGATGGGATTATATCCGATGAGTTCAAGATTAATTCAGGGGTACCCCTAGGATCCGTTCTTGCTCCTATACTATTTATTTTTCTAAATGAACTTGTTTGTAAAACTTTCAACCCTATTTACTCTTTCGCAGATGACAGCACCAATCGTCATTCCTATTCACTTGGTAATAGACCGACCCAGGTGAAGGTGATTTACAAAAGGCGGAACGGAGGTTGTGCGAATAGAGTCGATTTTAATGCCCGTAAGACGCAATATTGCATGCTTACGCAAAGTTGCATGTGTTCGAAAATGGTGCTGCGCTTATTACTATAGGTGATATGGGTACTACGGAATCGGAAGCTGTTGACATGAAAATTCAGTGTGATGTTTGATGGACTAAACACATTTTCAGGTTTTTAAAGATGCTTTCAAGTGCCTCAGTTTTCTAAAACGGTGTAAGAGATAATTTTCTCCATCCGATCTTCGTACTATTCTACCACCTATATCCATCCAAAGATGTATGGGCGGGCGTCCCAAAATCTATAGTGTAGTTGCTCGGCCGCGTACAGAAGAGGGCCAAGAGGCTCATTGGAAACGGCAGGGTATCCAACTCTATTGATTCACTGTTTTATCGTTACTACAATGGTAAGTGCTCTAACGAAATTAGGGAACTTGTTCCCGAAACTTGCACGTTTTTGCTTTTGACATGATTTTCGTTGAGAGCGCATCCATTTGTGGTCGATTAGACAGTTAATCGCACTACGCATTACAGGAAGAATTCGATTTTTAGCAGAACACTTCGTATGTGGGATAAACTCCCTCCAGAGGTCTTTTCCGTCACTTTTAATGTAGGGAAATTCAAATTGAAAGTCCCCAAACACTACTCTCTCTCTCCTCCTCCCCATAATCTAATTTCCGAGTTCTGGTACAATGCATTGCATGAGTAGGGGTCATCCCCTAAGTGCTAGTCCGAGCGGAAAAAAAAACCTTACGCGAACAGAAAGAACGCTACAATGACTACGTAGTATTAGGTCTTCCCCTAAAGAAAAGAAGAAGATAGAACAAGAAAGCACATCATGCGAATATGCGTATGTCAACGTTACATAATTGTATTATCAGAACCATTATTTACGGGATTTCAAACGATTATAAAATTTTCCAATATTCAACAAATGTGTGGATTATAAGAGCGTTCAGAATGGTTCAAATTGTAATAGATGGTACCTTATATTGTGGCATAGGAAGCTTCCTTACGAAGATTTAATTAGAAATTTTTGCAATCCGACGGTTGCGAGTTCAGACGTTTCGTTATCACAAGTTATCTTTCGACGCACAGCCATTTTCCTCTAGCGATGTTACTTCTTCTTCATGTGCAACCAATCGTGTTGTTGGGGACTATAATAGTGAATATACGTCACCATGATAATATGTTCTCAGCTCGGACCCTAAAGCTTCGTTTACTTGCAAACGGGTGCAGAACGGTTTTAAAATTGATATGCATTCTATGAATGACAAAATTTTCAACAATTAATTTAATTACTACAGCATTTTTTTTACTAAACATTTCGAAAAAACATGCCAACATGCTAAATTCACATTAAGCAAGTAGATATTTTGATAGGTACTGATTTATATTTACAGATAATGACCAAAGATTCGCGACTATACGTTTTAAAGTCCTTTTTGGCTGTATGTTTGGCAATCTTTGTTGCAAGTTTAGAGTTAAGATTTCTGAGGAGATAATTTAAACTGGAATTTACTCAAATTTTAAGAATTACACTTAACGGAAAAATGGAAAATTTTGTTATAACTTGACGTGCTTTGTAAATTGAAGGTTTCTGATAACCGTTATATAGTAAATTTTTCTTTCAAAGTTAATTTTCCTGATCAACTTTTCTTAGAATCGTCTAAGCGGAATGTTTTGTCGCAGTTTATTAGAAAGAAGCCTTCTTTCTTACGAAAAGCCCTAGTTAAGAGTGCGTATGGTCACGTTATAGGAGAATATTTGGAACGCGCAAAAACAATTAATTGGATAATTGGCATTTCAATGCAATTTTCAACCAAAAGAGTCATTTCAAAATTTTGGATTATTGGATATTGTGAGGCAAATAAAATTTCAAATCAAGCTAACTATCAAAAACTTGCAAATTTATTAATTTAAAAACGCGGAAAATAATTGTAATTTTTAACATTTATCAATTAATGAAGTAAACAACAGTTTAAAAATAGGTATACGTATTTAAATCAAAAGAATACTGGTCGCAGATTACCTTTTTTTTAGTTGTTTATTTATTTATTTTATCTGTGAACTCTGTAAACTATTTAAAAATGCTGTCAATTCATTCTCCAATGTGAAACGTATAGCAGCTGTATATAAACAGTCTAAAGAAACAATAATAATTGATCTAGGCATAATGCAGAATCCATCCCTAGAGAAAATTTACCCTTTTAGAGAAAATTTATGAGATTGATAACAGAAAAGCTTCTTTATATCGTTATCTCTCTGAACTGGGGGTAGTTTTGGCACCGATACGATGGAGAAAACTTCCGAAGTCCTAACGGTGCTTTGACTGGGTCTAATCAATAAAATAATACATTTAGCTGATAAAATTTGGAAGGTAATGTTTAATGGTTGCAACTTGCAAGCTTTAAGTAGAAAATTATACCTAATGTTTAGTTAGTCTTTAGCGAAAAGGCAATAAAATTGTGCAGGAGGCAAACCTGCTAAAAGAGGATCACGTGATTTTTTCGAAGTCATAGCAGAAGATATTCACGTTTACGTTTACGCTCTAAAAGTAGAAGATTTGTGAAGATTTTACTATTAATTCGGAAATAAACCTAGAGGTTGTAAACAATCCTTCTTTTTTTTTAAATCTCGCGAAACTAAAACCTCAACAATGGTTACTTTAGTTTTCGGTGACGTCTTTGTTTTTGATAAAAGTAATAAAATAATCTTTTTAATAGAAAGTGTAACTACAGTTTCTGTTTTAGCAGCACAAAAATTACAACTGATATTTTTTAACCGCAGTTAATGATTCTAATATTTCTACGGTGCGAATTCTATTTATTTTTATTATTGCTAATATATCCATTTTCTTCGTAAATATGGTCGCCTTGTTCATATTAGACAAGCGATGATGTTAGATAAGCGATTACTTGTTGGATGTTTATCGATACAATTTCTTGCAAATTTGGTATATCATTACTTAAAGTATTTTATGTCGATAATAAATATTGATTACTAAAAAAGTTTCTTTCGTAATTGAAGAACCAGATAATACAAAACCGGTGAAATGGTTTCGAATTTTCCCCATTCCCAACGTGTAGTAGAAGAAGGCTAAATCCAGTTAAATATAAAGTTGCTAAGGAAGAAGCAATATTGATTTCCTGGGTAATAATAAATCTGAAAAGGTATTCAGGCACCAAAGAAAAAGTTTATGCTATAAGAAATTTCGAGAGAGCCTCAGATACAAAAATGTATGGTCATAAAAAATTATTGTAGCACATAAAATTGTAGTTTTTCATTAATGAAGAAATTAAAAGGAAAAATAAATATTTACTAAGAATAGAATAATTTTGCCACTAAGACCACTGAATCACTAGCCTCCTATTCTAAAAAAGCTTACTCCAACAAATGTTTAAATTACTGAAAATTAGAAGAGCATAACCATAGAAGGTCATCTTTTCTTAAAATGCCAATAACAAAAGAACTTTTCAAACACATACATTTATATATTTTAGACCTATTCGGTAACGGACCTGCTTCGGTACTTCTAATGGCTATAATTGACCGTTTCTTACGTTGGCCCGAAGTTTATCCGCTAAATTATGTAAATTCAAAAATAAAAATTATATCTCCAGGTTTGGGGTACATTTTTAGGAAGTCATAATGTTACTACCACTGCATATCCTGCTTCTTGAGCGACTTCAAAGGCAACCTAAAGTTGCTTTGATCATTCTTCGAAATGGTATGATGAAATGAAATAGCTGCTTAAGGAAAATTTTAAAATATTCGCTTACCGGGAGAAGTTTTTGTTACTAAAAATAATTTTGATATTTCTGATATTTTAAGTTAAAAGATCTTTTTAAAAATTTCAAATCACCCTTAAAATTTACAGTACTGTAAATTCTTATTTCTACGTGTAATTAACAAAAAATCATTACAAACAGCCATATGAATTAAAAAATCTGGAGATTACAACGGTGCCAATTGATCGCATTTAACCAGCAGGAACAGAGTATATCCTTTACAACTCTTAGTATCATACTCAGTTTTCTAATAAACTGAGAAGAGTAAACTTTAATTTATTGGGCATAAAATTATCTTCGAAACAGGTCTCCAAATACTTATACATTGTTTTAATTTTTTTAAGTTTTCTTAGCTTTTAAAATGAACTTTATTTTTTTTTTTGCAGCATATATTTGTATATATTGCATTCATAATTATAATTTAAATTATCCTACAAACAACATCTCTTAATATCCAGTTAATATTTTTTAAAATGAAATGAATTTTAACTTGTTTAAATAAAACTGTTTACACCACAGTTAGCGCTCACGTAGTCAAATAATAGATCTTACTGCAAGAAAGTACCGTCTTGGATTGGCCATTTCCTATTGCTGGTTAAATAATAAGGCAAGTATGTGTTCGAATTTTAATTTTTTGTGGTTTGTCATGAAGGAGCTGTGAGATCACTAGCACCTCCCATATAGTAAGTTTATAGGAGCTTTAACCCCTAGGGGTTTAGAAACAGGTCATAATTCGACACTGCTTTGCTCAATGAGCGATATTCCTACTGAGCCTTTAGCTGCTACTCCATTTAATTTTTTTATAGGTTCTCTAATTTTAGCTCCTCCAAAACTATCAATTTACGAAAAGCCTATAAGAATTATTGATCGTTTACTAATTCGATGGAAAAATAAATGTTTGTAAAATGTTATACACAAAGATAATATTAAAAAAATCATTTTTCTATTTGACTAAAACTAACGCAATTGTTTTTTCATTATTTCATATTCTGTGCTGCGAGAGCTATCGTTCTTGTCCAAAAATTAAGAATATACTTTCCTTGTCTATTTACTCTAGGAATAAGGTCAGTACTTCTTTTTGTAAAAACATCGTCAGGAAACGGGAAATGAAAAACAGCATAACAAATTTAATTTTTTTGTATCCTGATGATGCTATACAAAAGCATTGAAAATAAAAAAAAATATTGAAAGACCTTGAATATTTTAATTTAGAATAATATATAATTAGTTAAGACTTAATTAAATGTTTTATTTTTTTGGAACCGATCTGTTAAAAAAAATCCATTAATTCTTATCGGAATATTGTTTTTTGCAAATCGTGAAATATTTTAAACACTCCTTATCATATATGTTAGCTTGTGTTTTTCTTGTTCTTCATTCGTATACGTTCAAATTAGAAAGAAGAAAGGTAAACGATCGACCTAAATATTACTGTTCTGTTCTCTTAACGTGCGGACGCATTTTGTTTTTTCGTTGTATTAAGTTTTGTTTATGTGTTTTATGTTTTTAATATGTAAATCAATAGAATAAAATCGATAATATAAATTATATCTGTAGTGTATCAATTGAATAAAGGAAAAAAAAAAGTAGAATGTTTTAAAATAATATACTATTATAATGATAAACTAGGCAATCGGTTTAAAACAAATACAAATTTAAAACTTTAACAAACAACAACAATAAATAAAATCAAAAAATTCAAGTCGTTTACTCTCAACTGTGACTTTATTTAATAATCCCACAATAACAATAAATCACCAGCTGTGTTTAATAATACACTTATACCTCATTTTGCAAAATAAAAAAAAAAAAAATTAAAAAAAAAAAAAAATTTTTTGATCAGTTATAAGCTAATAGACTAATAACAATGGATTGTTCACATTCAAAATGCAATGTCTCTGGAAATGACCGTATGGTTTGTTGCTGGTTATGCTTATGTAGCTACCACGTTAAGTGTACCGGACTTAGGGCGCGAGATGCTGATGCAATTGCGGACCCGGGAAAATGCCTTCATTGGACTTGTTCACGCTGCAAGAATATTAAAATTGAGTTTTATAAATTTTTTAAGTCTTATAAGGATATGTTTGATCAACTAAATAAGGAATTCTTATCTGTTCAATCGAAACTTTTATCATTCGGTGAACTTTTTTCCAAATTTACAGCTTTGGATGAATTTGAAAAAATACAAAATCGTTCTTCTCCTATGAGAAAGAATACATCAAACACATCTATACCAACTCCTATAATACCAAATTCTTCGGAAATTATTTCACCAAATCCCGCTATGGCCACCGATACGTCTGCCTTTCCATCGACTTCTTTGAATGCTACATCTTCTCAAGTTATTTCTTCTCCATCACTTCCAGCAGTTAATGATTTTTCTAACAACAATATAACCACTTCTTCAAATCCTGCTATGGTGAACAATACCTCCGCTCATCCTTCAACTTCTTTAAATCTTACATCTCAGGATAGTTCTCACCCATCAATTCTAACAACTAAAGATTCTTCTAACACCAATACAGCTACTTTATTATTGTCTCCGAATATGCAAACTTTGAATGCTGCTACATCTGATCATCAACCAGTTATCAAACCACTTAAAGCTGTTCCGCCAAGAAAAACTATTTTTATTTCTCGTTTGGCTTCTGATACATCCTTGGTAGACATGGAATATTACTTAAAATCCAAAATTGGTTTTAATGCTGATATCTCAGTTCACAAATTTAAATTTTCACAACCAAGATCTATTTCTTCTTTTAAATTGACTATACCTAGTGAACTTTTTACTCAAATTATGGATCCAAACTTTTGGCCTATAAACAGTCTTGTTCGTGAATACCGTTTTGGAGAAAGTCGTAAACCTAATAATATTGGTATTCTTCCGGGAAGAGAGGGATATGTGTCAAAAAACTGATCAACTGTATTCCAAATTTCTCTTCGTATCAACCTTCTTATGGGAACTTCTCAAATTATGTTATTACTAATAATAATTTACGTTCTCATTACTCAGTTTATTATCAGAATGTTAGTGGAATGAGAACCAAAGCCAGAGACTTTGTTTTATTTATGTCTGCGCGCGAATATGACATTATTGTTATTACTGAAACTTGGCTTAATGACAAAATTAATAGCGGAGAGTTTTTTGATAATTATTACACAGTCTATCGTCATGATCGTTGTCTTACATTATCTGAGAAGGAAAAAGGTGGTGGTGTTTTATTAGCTGTGAGAGCGGATTTCACTTCGGAGTTTGTTTCTCTTAATTTTACTAATATAATTGAACAATTATGTGTTAAACTAACTTTTGTAAATAATTACACCATTTTCATTATAAGTTCATATATTCCACCAAATAGTAGTTTTAATACTTACCTATATCATTTAAAAAATATTCAAAATCTTTTAGATGGTTTGGATTCAAAGCAATATGTCCTAGTGTTTGGGGACTTTAATTTACCTAATATTCATTGGAAGTTTGAAGATAATGTTTTGTTTCCTTATAATGTGATTAGTGAAATAGATGAATATGTTACTAGTTTTTTTCTGCTAAATGATTTGAATCAACATAATAGTTTCAAAAATGATATAGGTAGGATTCTTGATTTAATTTTTGCAAATAATTTTTTAAAAGTTTCTTGCAATTTGGCCGGTTCTCCTGTTACCATAAATTCAGTTCATCATAAAGCCTTGGACTTCAAATTCGAGTTTTTTTCTTTTGATAATAATAAATTTGATCACGTGTTGGAATACAACTTTAATAAGGCCAATATTGAAGGTTTAAATAATTACTTTAAAGCAGTTGATTGGACTGTATTAGAGGAAATTAATGATCCGTGTGTAATTTATTCATTTATCTCTAACCACTTTGATATGGCCATAAGACTCAATGTACCAGTGTTCGAACCTAGGATTAATAATAAACCGCCTTGGTATAATGCCAGATTATGCCATCTAAAAAATATTAGAAACAAAGCATATTCTAAGTTCAGAATTTCGAATAGTGACGTTGACCACAGAAAATTTTCTTTAGCGCGTAATGAATACAATTTCTTAAGAAACTTTCTTTACAGCCAGTATATATTTGAAATTGAAAACAAAATTAAGTCCAATTCTTCGGCTTTCTGGCATTTTTTAAACGGCAAAAGAGAGAATAATATTACCCCAAAACGTATGTGTTATGATAACATGCAATCGTATGATGTATTAAGTACGTGTGATCTTTTTTCAAAGTATTTTCAAAGCACATTTGTTAAACCTGCTTGTAATGACTCCAGCTACCATCTTGTAGTTAACGAAAGTGGTGGAATCAATTTTAATATAACCATTGCTGATGTGTATTATGCTATAAATGATTTAGGGAATGATACCAAATGTTCAGTTGGAGATTATCCTTCTATATTTTTTAAAAAGTGTTCAGCTAATATTGCGGCTATAATTACTAAGCTTTTCAATTCGTGCCTTGAACTTGGTAAATTTTTGGACTGCTGGAAGCTTTGTTGCATTATTCCAATTTTTAAATCTGGAGATCGTAGCTTAGTTACCAATTATAGGCCCATAATTAAACAAAGCCCATTTGCAAAAATATTTGATAATATTTTAAAGGGTAAACTATTTGAGCACGTTAAGAGCCTTATTTCCGACCGGCAACACGGTTTTATGCCGAATAGGTCTACAACGACTAACTTACTTTTATTGAGCCGTGATATTGTATCTGCTATGATGAGTAAGCGCCAATGCGATGTTATATACACTGACTTTGCTAAGGCATTTGATACAGTTAGCCATCATCTGTTACTGCTCAAGCTTTGTTCATTTGGATTTTCGAGGAATATTTTGGCATTCTTTCATAGTTTCTTGACCAATAGGAAACTTAAGGTTAAAATTGGTAATTCATTCTCTTTTGATATAATTGATGCCTATTCAGGTATTCCTCAGGGAACGCATATTGGTCCGTTACTTTTTATAATTTTTATTAATGATTTACCATTGAATTTTAAGTTTTCCAGCTGTCTTTTATTTGCTGATGATTTGAAATTGTATTCTACTATTGGCGATATTGGTGACTGCGAAAAGTTACAGATCGATCTTAACAAACTGTCTGACTGGTGTTTTGAAAATGGCATACGTATTAATGTTTCAAAATGTTGTGTTGTCACATATGCTTATATTTCGGGTCCAATAAATTTTGATTATACTCTTGGTGGTTTCCTGCTTAAACGTGTAGCTGAAGTTAAGGACTTAGGAGTCATTTTTGACACTAAACTAACATTCTCTAAGCATATCGACTATGTTATTTCTAGAGCTTATAGTATGCTTGGTTTCATTAGAAGAAATTCTAGAGATTTTAAATATGCATACACCCTCAAGTCTTTGTACATTTCCTTGGTTCGAAGTATCTTGGAATATTGTTCCATTGTTTGGAATCCTAGTCATTTAGGCCCATCAAATCGTATTGAACGAATTCAGAGGATATTCACTAAGACTGCTTTAAAATTGATTTGGCCACATGAACTACCTTCTTATGATGTTAGGAGGAAAATGTTAGGCTTACAATCCTTAGTGGATCGTAGATCTTGCTCCTCATTATTATTTGTTTATAATATACTATCTGACAATATTGATAGCCCGGAAATAAAAAATTATTTTACGTTATACAGTCCTCCTAGGGACTTGAGAAATAATCGCATGTTTGAAGAATGCCTTTTCAGAACGAATTATGCAATTAATGAGCCGATTGCAAGATGCTTGCATTTATGTAATAGTTTTAACCCACATTTAAATTTTAATGTTAGTTATAATATGTTCAAGCTTTTTTTATTCAAACATTATAATTAATATTGTAAAGTAATCTGTAGGAATTTAATTCTGTAGATGAAATAAGTAAATAAATAAATAGTTCCTTTAATCTTTTGGTCAATTCGGAACGATTGACGAAAGGCATCAAATTTACCCAACTTTGCAGTCTATTCGTTAGAAAAAACATTGTTAGAAAGCTATAAGGATTTACGTTCGTAAAACAATTTTTTTTACAAAAGTTTTTTACCCTGCGTTTCCTTTTTTCATGACTGAGTTTTAGTTACAACTACGGCAAAAACCCATTAGATTGGATGAAGCAGTTGACGGATCAATTAATTATTGAGTATTAACACAGGTACACACCGAGCACACAAAAATAGAAAACAAACAATATTTGCCGGGAACAATCGCTGATGCATCGCCTAATGTAGAAGTTGTCTACGTTAAAATCTTCGCAGGATATTTATAAAAAAAGAAGGCAAAACCGTCTTACAGGCCCACTTTAAAATATTTAGTTGAATTGTTTCAAAAGTTTTTGCATTAACTTTGAACTCAACAGGCCAAATAATCTGTATGTTAACAAAAACTCAATAACATTGTATTTTAATTGAATTTAGCAAATTAAGTTATAAGGAAATGACTTAAGCTACCATTCTAATGGCTTTACAATTTTAAAAAATAACTAGAGCAAGTTAAAAATGTTCCTTTTTGCAAAAGCAAAAAAATGATTTAATTTTTTTACAATTGTATAAAGCATTTATTCTTACCTTGAAGCAATATATGTGGATGAGAAGTCATACACGGATTCATTGTTAAAGTGCTCTTAACAAAACTTACTTGACAGACATTACTAAATGTTTCATCGATTGACTTTTCCTCTATATTTTTAACTTTACAGGTCAGAAACAATTGATAACCTTCAGTAGACCATTCCATTTTACTAACACATAGAGGGTTGTTATGTATCAAGTCAATATGAATACCAAAATCCCAAGAGAATGATGACATTAATAATGCACCAAAAGTACTCCAGAGAGCTAAGCCGCCATTTTCCCAAGAAACAACTAAAACACAACCATCAGGACTCCATTTAAGTTCATTAACTGCACCGAGAGTACCAGGCATTAGTGTTGCATTAAGTGATAAGCGGTGAGAAAACTCAAGACCTCCAGTTGTATCTTCAATAGCATAGATGGATACATCTGAATTTGTCCGGCCATAAGAAAGGAGACGAAATTTATGATTTACACTGCAGACAGTGGCGTCCTCTACTTCTGGTATCCAAAAACCATGCATGTTCTCAGTTTCAAATCGCAAATGATTAGCTATAAGAAATGCAGCTCTTTTATCGCTGAAAACGGCAGCACATCCACCTATAAATGGAGAATATTCCAATGATGCAACATACGCCTCCGGTCTGAAGGGTAGAAAAGTTTTTAGGCTACACTGTTGGTTGATATAAAATTGTATATTTCGAAGGTTTATAACGCCTTGTGTTAACTCCAAAACACCAAAATCCTCCGACACCAATTCGGACCACGGAATACGTATGAGCTCACAATTTTCTGTAGCAACTAATAACTCAGTTAAGCTTATGCAGCACATTGTCGTCACCGTTGAACATAGTCGAACTTGACACACTTCTTTTAAGCATAATTTAGGTATATTTTCTTTAATAAACAGTTCAGCGGAATCACGTTTTAAGCTGTACATTGGTGGATCTACTTGCTGAAATATTCCATTTCCACTAGCATCAAAAACAACTTGATACAGTATTAAAGACCCTCCTGCTGTTAGAATTACTAATTGTCTAGAATCCGGCTTCCATAACACGAACTTGTTTTCGCCGTAGCTAACCACAGACTCCACGCTTCTTTTGTAATATACAATTGGTACAAGCGGGTTAGCATACCAAACTCCTAAGAAATCACTTCCAATAGCAGCAAGGAGAATTTTTACGGCATCAAAGCAGATGTGCTTAATATTACTGCATTGGCCAGGCAATGCCAGATTAACTGCCTTTGGCCAACCAACTGCGAAATACATATTCTTATTCTACATATGTAGGTAATTTATTATTTACTTAATTCAACTATGATATACGGTTGTCGTTACTTCAAATTTAAATTATTACAATAACAATTTTACTGTAACTAAATAATGAAAATTCCACAAAACTGTATTGTTATTACGGTCTTATAATCTGTGATTATGTAGAATGTCAAAAATATAAAAGAAATCATTACAAGCAACGTGTTGCCACATCTTAATATTTTATTTCATAGATAATTATCTATGTTTTATTTGTACTATTCTTAGTGATAATTATAAACAGTTTTTACAAACTGTAAATATAGACGTGGATATTTTACAATTTTTATGCTACGTGAGTAAAACAAAATAAAGTATTTGCTGCCCTCTCAATCTTGACTTCATATATGATATAACTATTTTTTGGAGGGTTTAAATTCACCTACAACTACTTTTTTTGTATCATTGTTGGAAATCCTTTTTTTTTTCTAAATGGAACGAGTAAACCGCTAATAGCTTGTTTCCACGGCACCTGCTTCGCTCTCTATTCTTGCTTCACACCCCAATCATAAGCGAATCAACCTGCTTCGCCATACAAAATTTTGAGAATGAAGCTGGTAGATTCATATTGAATCTAGCTGCGAATCAGGGAAAAATCCTCTCTTCTCTAATTTTTATCGTAAGTTTATCTGCACTAGTTATCAAAATTAAACATTTTTGTAAAAAAAGAAAAATTACAAACAAAATAAAGTTAAAAGTGAAAACTTAAAAAATATAATTGTTTTGTGGGTGTGTTAATTAATTTTAATTTTATAAAATTAAAAAAAATGGATAGGAAAAAAATTATGCTTAATGCTATCGCGGCAAGAGGATATCTTCTGTTGTTTTTAAACTGTTGTTGTTGTTTTTCAACTTATGCTTTTCTGTTTAATAACAACTGTCAAATCAAAGCAGATAAATCAGTCGTGTAAACAGCATGATTCATAAACTTGCTTCAGAGAGCGAAACACGAGATTCAAATTGTCGTGGAAACAGGCTATAAAGGTACATAAATCTTGTTTGACAATTTCATATGAATAGTTTCCAGTGGAAAAAGTTATATAGAAAAATAAAAATATTATTTCCTAATGGTTACTGTGTTTTGTTGCGCGTTTTTCCTGATCATTTGTTGAAGTTTTAGGAATATTGATGCGATTTATAAAATTGAAGCGAATATCAATAAAACACGAGAAGAAGATCATAGGAACAATTAAGGTAATGTGCGATAAGTTGAAGTAATTGGGTGAAAGTCAAGTATACATACATATGTACATATGAGCGGCTCCTGAATTATATTGAAGCATCCCCGAAGGCGAAATCTAAGGTTTTGGAAATGACTTAGGGTTAATATTAGAGCACTCTGAATACATATGCATGGTGTATGAAAACAATGAATGTGAAAACTGATGAATTAGGTGCCAATTCTGAAGCGAAGTGATGATGCTGCTGGTATGAATGCCTGTCATAATTTATCGCTTGCGCCGTGTGATACGGCCATCTTCACAGGTGACTATCTTTCGTGGGCAACACTTCGAAGCCTTATTGCGGCCATGTGTATTAATAATAACCGTCTTACTAATATTGCGTGATTATGCTATTTAGTAAAAAGAACTAGAGAAGAAGAATAAAACTGTATCGAAATGTCCGCTGAAAACTTCTGGTTTTAAGATCGAATAGAAGGGTGTAAGGGACACGTATGAAAACCCAAGTATGTTGGTTAATAACCAATTTAAGGCTTTTATTCAATAAGTAATAAAACTAGTTTGGGTTTAAAGAATTTGCATCATGGTAATAATGGGTTCTTAACTACTATATCTGTTTATGAAATTGATAACCAGAATCGGGATCCAATAATAGTTTTCATTCGCATCGATTGCCATCTTAGACTGGAAGCAGAGTATAGAGGATAAAACTTCCTTGTCTTTATGGAAAGATAGACAGTTTCTTGACGGATCAGATTCAAACGCTTGACTGATGGCTGATGTTTTTAACGTGAATTCGGTTAGTACATGCATTTTATATTCTCGGCAATCTCATATGCTCAGATTTTGCGGTTTTCTACCGTGAAGATATTTCATTGCTGCGTTAATTGTCTACTAATGTCAAATCAGGTCAAAGATAACAAAAGTAAGCTTTATTTTATTTGTAATAAGCGGTATTCTAAGTGTATATACATAGTATCTTTACCGTTTAAGACCGAATTGTCTGGAGGAACTACTTTGGGTACATCAAGGTAAGGGATTATTAACAATGCGAGAACGATGTCTTTTTTCACGTAATCCAATGTGGGGGTCATATATGACGACGTCTTAATGGATTATTTGGAATCGGATCATATACGATCGGTAAAAATCGTGCTATTTACCTCACCATCCGGTAATAAAACTAGATAAGAAAACAATGAAGCTCAGGATTATTTGTGGTAGAGCCAACATTGGAGGCTGATTTCGTAAGTCTAGTTTTACACTGGCGACTATTTCAATTTTTATCCAACTGTGACATTTCTAAAATGTATGGACATTCGGATCATACACATTTTTAGCGGATCTTATATCGTACCTCGTTAGATAATCGAGTTACTGATTATAAGTTGCAGATGGTTAATTTCGGATTGAATTGTCTACTATACTTAGTAATTCTAATTTTGTTGCTGTTGACTAATGATTGTGAGGGAGAAATCCCCCTGGCTATGGAAATTTTAAAAAGGGGAATGTACGTCAATTATATAATAACCGGGTTTCATGTTAAGTCCTGGTGGCTATAAATTAATTCACCAAAATTTTATCAGCTGTCTTTGAATTCAGTAAGTGGATCGCACATAAGAGATCAATTTTGAGTGGATTGCTGAACATTGTGTAAACGTTTTTTTAAAAATGTTGTCTTTGGAAGCGAGCAATCTACCATAGTTCGGTTGTTTTACCAAATTGGTTGGTTGTGCCCTATCAAGATCATGGCTAAAAATCTCATGCTCGATATTATTGAGTGGGATAATTTCCTTCTGCCTTCAATGGAAAGGTAAAATTCATACTTACTTAAATTCGCTTCAATTAAATCGATATCTTTACCCCAACACGAATTGTATGGGCGGCTTTGCCCTCAGAGTTATTAAGGAGTATCATTAGGCTGGCTATAAAAGACGCCTTAGGTTATGGGGAGGAGGAAAGAGGGAGTAGTGTTTGTGGACATTCAATTTAAACTTTCCTACATTGAAAATGACAGGAACCACCTCCGGCTATAAAAGACGCCTTAGGTTATGGGGAGGAGGAAAGAGGGAGTAGTGTTTGTGGACATTCACCTCCACCTCACATCCACCTCTGGCGGGAGTTTACTCTACATACGAATTGTTCAGCTAAAAAACAAATTTTCTCTGTAATGTGTAGTACGATTCACTGGCCAATCGGTCATAAATAGGGCACTTACCATTATAGTAACGATAAAACAGTGAAGTTAAACCCAACATTGCGTCGATGCGCTTGGGAATCAATAGCGTTGGATACCTTTCGTCCACAATGACCCTCTTACCCTCTCCTTTACGCGGTGGAGCAACTCTAAAATAGACTTTGGGGCGCCAGCCCATAAATGAGAGATGTATTCCATCTTTGGACGGATATATAAATAGTACGAAGATCGGATGGAGGGAAGTATCTCTTACAGCGTTTTAGAAAACCGAAGCACTTGAAAGCTTCTTTAGAAACCTGAAAAGATTGTTTAGTCCATCGAACATCACTCTGAATTTTCATGCCAACATCAAGAGCTTCCGATTCCTTAATACCTATATCATCTATAGTGACAGGTGTAGCACCATTTCCGAACACAGATCTATGCGTAAGCATGCTACATTGCATCTTACGAGCATTAAAATCTACTCTATTCGCACGACCCCATTCGGATCTCACCGCGAGATCGTGATTGAGCGTATCATTCATGTTCTGCCTTTTGGAAGTCACCTCTAACTGGTTCAGTCAATTACCAAGTGAATACGAATGACGAATGGTGCTGTCATCTGCGATAGAGTACATAGGGCTGAAAGTTTGATAAAAAAGTTCGTTTAGACAAATAAGAAATAGGGTAGGAGAAAGAACGGAGCTTGCGTTACCCCTGAATTAATTTTGAACTCGTCTGATGAAATCCCATATATAGGAACTCGTACAGAGTGTGAGTGTGGTTTGTTTTACATCCGCGCCTGACTATGTAGTCTTAATCAGATGGTGGACAAACCACTATACATAATTTGGAACGTCATGCTCGTCCTAGATAGCCGAAGACATAATTCTAAGCAACAGAACCACCTAGTTGCAACTTTAATGATTTCAGGGCAGGTCTGCAAACCATCACACCTTGCTAAAGAGTTGGAGACTTTCTAACTCCCATATAGGGGCCAACCTCAATGATCAGCCAGAGAACTATTAAATGTCTAAAGAGACAAATAATGAACTCTGCGAGCTCACTGACCCCCGTGGAAATAAAGTGGAGTTTCCAGTTGACTCCCTGCCTGTCTTCAGGGGACTGGACTCCCTTTTTCCCCCAGTTGCACAGGTCTAGATAGTAGAGTATTCTATAAAGACCGATAAATGTGCCCCCAGGGGCAGTCCGATTCCTGAGAAAACTCTATATGTTTCTGGAGAAATTATAACCGACACCAAAAGCAGCAATTTTTAACAGAAGTGCATTATGCCACACTCTATTAAACGCCTTGGAAATATCTAGAGCGACCACCTTATTCTCACCGAAATGATGTATAGAGTTGCACCATTGTTCCTATAGAAAAGCCAGCAAGCTCGTAGCGTGGTCCCTACGGAAACCATACTGTCCGTCGCTAAGTAAGGTATTCGACTCCACGTACCTCAAAAGATGAAGGTTAATCATACTTTACATCACCTTAGAATGTGCAGAACAAATTGCAATGGGGGGTAATTTTCAGCCTCATTTCTTTTGGGGATTGGCGTTACATTAGCAAGATCCCAAAATTTTGAAAATTCACCGGCGTGATACAATATGCCGAAAAGAGTTGCTAAAGGACGAGCTAGCGACACAGAGTACTGTTTTAAGATCAGTACTGGTATCTCATCCGGTCCAGGGGACTTGTTGACGTTGAGATCTGCTAAAACCTTTGTAACCGCTTGAGCTCAAAAGAATATCTTCGGCATAGGAAAGGGTCGAGCTCGGGAGGTGGTTAACCGTTTTCGGGCAAATTGAATTTATATGTAAATATACCAGCCAAAAATTTAACTTTATCAACCGGGTCAGTGAATATTTGATCATTCTTTAAAAGAGTGGGATTTAAAGAACTAGCATTATCCCTTACTCTTTTAACAAATAACTTAAAATTCTTGTTACCTCTACGAGTAGCAAGAACCTTAACTCCTCGTATAGATTTTTTTCGTGCCTTGGTACGCACGAAAATCTCAACCTTTTGTGCAGCGAATCGGTATCTGCGTTTTTGTTTCTGTTTGGGTTAGTGTAATGTTACACGTTACGCAGCTGCACACATATAAAATCGAACGAATAACAAGCATGAGCATGAAATGATTTAGGTAGAAAGAGAGACGAATGAAAAGGGAGAGACAAATTAGGTAGAAAGAAATAAACGAAAGAGGAGAGAGATATATACAAAAAGAGACGAATAAGAATAACACGATGAGAGACACGAACAAGACGAACTATATAAACACAGCTGACAATAGAAAGGAACTAGTATAGAGAAAAAAGAACACTGAAGAAATCCGAAACCGGTATGTTTACAAACCAAATTTATCGCGGGTTGACGTAAAATCATACCCAAATAAATAAAATCCCATCGAACAATATTCGCATATATCAACTTTTATTTTTCAACGAGTAAACTGCTGCAAATGTTGTTCCTCACTTTTCATCTTATAAGTTGATGATAAGAACTTGTTCACTTGTTTTTTGGATTTTATAATTTTTCTATAACTAAAAATTCTTCTATAAAGGATATACACCAAAACAAGTGCTTTAGTTATTCTTACGTTTATATTCAAGTACCATTTTTAATTTGTTCCATTTTATTTGCTGGTTAGCAGGTGATCAAACACTACCGAGACTTTCGCATTTTTTCGTACCATTTCGCAGTTTATACATTTACTTAAACCGTGATACAAAAATTCATAATGGTATGTCCGTAGCAAGTTTATTTAAAACTGGGGCAAACACTTTTGTATTGTAGGTTGTAATATGAATTCACATATCGCGCCATAAATACAAAAGTGTCACAACTAAAAATACTAGAATTTTCGCAACTCAAAATAATTCTCTTTAGTTCATTGTGCAGAAGCAACCCACTTAACACAAAAATAGATACGACTTTATTTTTCCAGTTAAAGATGATGTGAAAGAAATTATTGCTTTAGTTATAGATGTGTACTCTGAATTAATTTATGGGAAAAAATTAATTTTTTGGAAAATTTTGAGTTGTGACCCTTTTGTCTTTAGGGTGCGATATGTATATAGCATATCAGATATGAACACTTTAAGTGGTGGAAATTTAAATGATTTCTCGTTACCAGACCCAAAATTCTAAAAATATTATTTGCTATCGAATTTTTATTTCTTGTCTCAAGCAAGAAAGCACACATACTTATATAAATTTTGTTTCAGGACAGGCGATGCAGTAAATTACCCAACGGAGTTTTTGAACTCTCTGGAGTTGCCAGGATTTCCACCACATAACTTGTCACTGGAAGTTGGTTCAGTTATTATGATATTGCGTAATTTGAATCCACCACGACTTTGCAACGGTACTCGACTTGCGGTAAAAAGACTTATGCCGAATTTGATTGAGGCAACCATTATTAACGGAAAGTACACAGGTGAACGATTGTAATTTCCGGTTCGCCTTGCGTTCGCAATGACAATTAGCAAGTCGCAAGGCCAATCGCTTAGTGTTTGCGGGATAAATTTAGAAAATCATTGCTTTTTACGTTGCGTGTTCACGAGTTGGTTTACCAAAGAGCACTTCAACGAAACAGTTAATTTGCGGACACGTATAACGCTTCGATTCAGTATTTACTTTGGATTCACTTTCATTTTTTACTTAGAGAAGTTCAACTAAATTCCACTTCATTTTGGAATCGAAATGAATTCATTACTGTTGTGCAATGAAATAAAAGTTCAATTAAATTCCACGTCATTTTTGTAATCGTAATGAATTCATTACTGCTTTGCAATGAAATACAATTTTTCCTTTTGAAATATAAAATAAAAAAAATTTATTTCTCTTTAATTTTTAATCCCCAAACGAAATATTACAAAAAACGAAGCCATCTGATGGCAAACGTCGCAAACGTTCGTCGGCTTTGCTAGTTTTTTATAATAAATATTTTGTGAGAATATCACGAAATATTTATTTAAAAGAATCAGCACGAAATAAAATTGCTTAGATTGAAAATGATTTCGATGAATTATAAATTACTTATTTCCATTGCATGTGCCCGTTGCTTTTCTGTAGAATTTTGTACAATTATTTATAAATATTTTTTATTTTCTGGAATTTTCAAATTACATATGAATGGTTAACAATGGAAACCCTTATGTAGAAATGATTGAAAATAAGCAATATTTTTTGTTGTTTTGAAATGTTTTGTAGTGTTTGTATAGAAGTGTTTTTGAGTCTTGCTGTCTATGCTATGTTGATTTTATGAAAATTCTCATAGAATCAGTTTGGCTTTGGATATAAGACTCTTAGGTTTTTTCTATACAATATTGGGGAAAAATTCACTTATTTCAATAAATGTTTTATGAGAATATCATAAGATGTTTATTTTTTAATAAAAATTTTTTATAACAAATATTTTGTGAGAATATCACGAAATATGTACTTAAAGGAATCAAGCACGAAATAAAATTGCCTAGATTGAAAATGATTCCGATGAATTATAAATTACTTGTTTAAAATTTTTTTATAAAATAAAGACCTGCTGATTAATAATAAAAAATTACTTATTATTATTAACTACTTTTATTTTCCAAAATGTCTCTCTTAAATAGTAACATAATAACATTTAATAATTTCCTTATCCTATTGTTCTTAAATATATTTGTCATTAATCGTAATTATTAACGACAAATTTGTGTTTAGAGATAAAAAAGGTTGTAAAGATCATAAAATATTGTAACACTCAATTTACATTGTACGATTTTTGTCGCTGCAATTCTTATTTTGTTGTTGTAAATAAGAGGTGTAAAGAGAGTTCCTCTCTTCCTCTATTCTCTTCACCCCCTTTATTTACAACCTAATACTGTAAACACATTCTTATCATCTACGGGAATATATATTACTACAGAAAACAAGTTTATGCATGTGCATCCATAACTCCGGCAATTTTATGACGAAATTTGAACATTCCTTTTTAACAATGAAACAGAAAATACAACTGTGTGTTTTTGATTACGAATTGAAACACAAAACGAAATTCCCGAGTACAAGCAGCTCCGTACTGCAGTGAAATAGAACCATTTTCAATTTTTATACCTTCTCTTTCTTTTTAATGGAAAAATCAAAAGTTGAGCAACAAAAGTTGAAACGTGTAAACAGGGACTTACATAAGCATCGCCAAAAGCTTAGGCAACTCGACATGATTTACCTTTGCCAAAAATTACTTAAAAATATTTTTATGTAATGTGGCAACATGGAGTTTAAGTAAAGTCACAAACTATACGTAAAGTGTCAACAAGTCATTTTGGAAGCGTATAATGAAAAAAACTATTATTGCAGATTTATTATATTATTTCCATGAATATTTAGATCCAAAAAAAATTTGTGTAAAAATAAATTCTTGAACAGTAATAAAGACAAATTGTAAAGGGTGCCAAAAAAGTAATTTGGAAAAAAGCTAAAATATATGTATGAAGCAACAATAACAAAATGTATGCAAATTACGTGGACAGTCCTGAACAATATCGCATTTTACGACAATTGAAAAATATGTTTTCAACAACACCACATTGGAAATTGTTAGAGGTGTGCAAAGCAACAAATTGGCACTGTAAGTAATTTTTATTGTTTTACATGTTATACGTAGATTCTTATAAAAAGATCTTTCCCAATTATCGATTCTAATTTTTATAGGATTTTGTTAATTTGGTTTCTATTTTAGTAGGATCTAGCATTGACCACTTGGTAAATGTGATTGAGGATACCTCATCTGCTGAGAACAGCGTACGGCAGCAGCCGCAAAGTTCGGAAGAAAATAAAAACGATTTTGAAAAAAATAATTTTAGCAAAGATGAAGAGCGTATTGGGTCTTTGATCAAAAAAGGTTATCGTGTCCTTGTATTAATGCGTGGACCACCCGGTGTTGGTAAAAGCTACTTGGCACGGTCGATTGTTAGCAATTTTGTAGATCTTCAGGCTAGCAACTATAGTTTAGCAGACTTTGTCTGTAGTTCAGACGATTACTTTTACAGTGCTAAAGGAGTTTACAAGTACAATTCGGCTTTATTATCCGAAGCCCATGAATTTAATCACCGGAAGGTTCGAGATAAAGCAAAATCTGGACTAAGTCCTATTTTTGTTGACAACACTAATATGCAACTGTGGGAGATGCTGCCTTATATAAAATTTGCTGTACAAAATAATTATTTAATTGAAATATTAGAACCAAAAACACCATGGCGCAATTCCTCTAGTATTCTAGCGGAAAAAAACAATCATGGTGTGCCGCGTAACCGTATTCAGCAAATAATGGAAAAGTATGAAAAATGCAGTGTTGGTTCATTGATAAGGGTAACGCAAATTTTTTCTCTTTTAATTATTACAATCAAACTTCTCTATAGTGGGCTTCAACACAAAGAGCTATTCCTATTATGAATTTGCTTCAAAACGACAGTTTTGTCGTTCTAACGTTAGTGTATTTTCATTACATTCATTACAATTAAATATTTTTTCGGATATAAATTCTGTACTTTCGCCTCCATGTAATGAGTTATAACATGATTTTTAGTTAATTAATTTTGGTTAGTTAGGTGATTCTCAAAATATAACACAAAAATAAGAACGAAGAGGAACAAAGTCCAATCAATAATAATTTAAGCAGAAGTTATGTTCATCGAAAGAAAATAAAGTAGCATTTCGCTAAATGTAAAATGAATTTTCTATACAGTAATGCGATTTTCTCTCCTATCCATTATAGGGAAGTTTGAGTATATTTACTTTTATTCTGACTCGGATAATATATGATTGAAATTGCTTTTTTAAGAAACTGAGTTGTTTGCTACATTGTGTGAATAAATGTGTGCATCAGTTATAAATTTCAAATTTTTATAACCAAATTGATGGGAGCAAATAAGACTGCCTAAAGAGATAAATCGCCAACAGCGATTAAATTTCATTTTGGACTGTAAGTCTTTAGTTGCGGTTTGTCTTCATTAACATTTAAAACACGGAAGACGGTGTTTATTTTGTAGAACGTAGGAATAAAATTAAAAATTACTTAGTTAAAGAGATGGGAAGTTTTTGATATATACTAGGACAAAGTATTCTTATCATAGGACAAATAATTCTTTCAAAGCCTGGAGTTAACCTTTTTTTTACTAATAGCTATGATGTTTTCTTCATTTACTTTAGCAATTACATCAAGGAGATGTGGTTAGTGTTCAAATTATTTAAATATATTTTGTTATTTATAAAGTCTCGTAACAAGTTATTACCATACGTATTAAAAATAGATCTAAATAGGTTATAATTGGGCGAACTATTGATAGTATACATATATTATAAATAGTATATACATATATATATATATGTATATACATACATACATACATACATATATATATATATATATATATATATATATATATATATATATATATACATATATTTATATATTTATATTTATATATATTTATAATTATTAATAGATTCTAACTCAAATTTTTTTGTTTGCAGATGTTAAAAAATACGAAATATACCAAAACCTTGCCTCAAATGCGTTCACTGCCTCCTTTAAACACAGCGCCAAGAAAAAATGACATAATCGAAACAGATAATAATAACAGTCCTAAAGACGAGATATTTGAAAAAGAACAGCACCATGTTTGGAATGATGTTTCTACAACTCCGTGTAAAGGGCAACGTATAAAACTTAAGTCAAACAGATCACAAGCAAAATCACATGAACAGAAAGATTCTCCAGCATCATCATCACCAAATGCTTGTAGTATTTTGGAAGATAATCCAAAAACAGTTTGGCTACCCTTTGAATCGGAATCTATTGATTTTTGGAAAACAAATCCATCTAAATCCACAGTGCAGCACTTTTCACAACCAAAAGACCCATGCAAAAGTAAATGTAATGAGAAATCGCTATTGGACTTGCTAAGAGAAGATTCCAGTGATGCAAAAAATGAATTGAAAACAGTGCAAGGAGATGAAATTGACAAAATTAAAGATCCCAGTTTCTTTAAACGTCACAGTATTAATTGTCCAAATGAAAATGCTGTATTTGCTTCACTGCGTCAAGTTTATCCAAACAAAAGAGTGTCTGACTTATGGGATTTATTTGTAAAGTGTAACGGTGATGTTGACTGGGCAATAGATATTTTACTTAAAGAGGATGATATGGAAAGAATTCGAGGTAACTATAGTATTGTAAACCAACTTAATGATGACGATTTATATGAATGTCCATGCGATGATATAAACAAAGAGGCTATGATAAGTCACAATAAAAAAAACTTTGAGAATGATTCTGATATTAAGACGACTGCGGAAGAGACCTATACGGAGATATTAAGTTCGGCAGACGCTAAACCACAACGTCAGCGTCCGCGTTTTTCTCGTTCTAACCAACGTAGGAATGCAGCGTTATTGGAGATAAAAGAAAATATTGAAAACTGCTTTGTTTTGGGAGATGATCACTACTCAGATCATCTACTTAAAATACGAAATATTCGAAGTGGGCCTAGTGATGCAAACCGCTTGTCAAATGTTGGGAGTGAAAATTATGAAAACATTCAAAATGTAATAGAAGATACATTTACGGAGAACAAAAAGGTAGATAAGAATGAGGAAACAGAAGATGTTGAAAGAGATAATGAAGCCGAAGATTTTAATGAAGATATGTTGGAAATGTCGTTGGGAGAACAGTTGGTTCAACAATTAATGGATACATTTTGCAATGAATTTTCCCTTGAAGGACAAATCTCTTCAACGTTACCTATTAACGTCAAAGTATTCATGCCTCGATCTTTGGCTAAACAGCTGTATATGTTATGGGTGGAATCAGCATTCAATTATATGGAAGAGGAACGTCAAAACTTAGTAAAAGAGGATGAAGACTTTGCTCGACTTTTAAAAAATCCCAAATATTCGGAATACATGCAATCGCCAAGTAATCTTCATGAAATATTGGACATGGAATATGCTTGGAATATATACAATGAAAATAAAGTCGAACAACAGCAACGAGATATTGATATTGAGAAGAACCATGTACCAAAAAATTTAGCAACACACCTGACACATATGAAGTTGTGTGAAACGTTTCCCGACATTCCACGTGAAACCTTGCTCGATATACTAGCAAGTAATGCTAATGATTACAATACAACTGTTGGGGTTCTACGCAGCACTATGAAAATAGACGATGTGACGACAACCCAGGAGCATCTAATGGAATGTGTTCAACGAGAACAGGATCTGGTAAGTATTTGTTTTAAATATATTTTAAAGCTATCTTTATAGTTTAATTCCTATCTTTCTTGATATTGCTTTAAGGTGAGCAAACAAGTTAAAGGCCAAACAGATCACCGTCAGAAAAGAGTGACAAATAATTGGGATGAAGACGAGCAAAAATCCACTTTATCGCCGGATGAAGCTAAACGTTTGGCTCTCCGAGAATTTGAAGAAAGTCGAAACCTGGCAGCACATCACTGTCAACTGAAAGCAGAGTGTTATCAAAAAGCCAAAGAAGCTATACAAAGCGGTAATGGTGGTGCTGGTTTTTATTATTCTCAAATCGCTAATTTACACATAAAGAAAATTGACATCTATAACCATCGAGCCGCCAATTGTATTATGGAAGTTCACAAAAATACCCAAAACAATCCAGATCTTTTAGATCTCCACTATTTATATTTAATAGAAGCCTTAGAATGTTTAGATCTATTCTTAGATCGCCACATTACAGGATTGCGTGTAGCTTCAAGAAATTATAAACATGTGTTTATAATAACCGGACGTGGTAAGCACAGTGCCGGTGGTGTTTCTACAATTAAGAATAAAGTAAAATCTAGACTAAAGGAACGCTGTCTCAGGTATTTACATTCCTAAACTGTTAAAAAATTTTGTTATTTTATCTTTTTTTTTCCCAGATGGAGTGAAGTAAATCCTGGTCTATTAAAAGTAAAAATATTTTCGGGTTCGCGACATTCCAAGAATATTTGATTAAACCAGGTATATGCTTCTGTAATTTAGTTACACTAGCATATACCTGTACCCTACTTGTTATGTATAATGCCAGTGGGTTTCAACTATTAATACAGCACACATATATTTTATCAACTACGTATGTTGTGTATTTCGTCAGGTGCCCTAAACGTCTTGTTTGGATTTCCATTAAAAAACATTTAAGCATTTTGCTTGTTTAAGTTTTACAAATTAGTTTTATTTTATTCTTAAAAACAATTTGCAATATTTTTGGGTGTACCTAATAATATTATTTACAGTAAAATACACTCATGCACATTTTTAGTAATAAATGTATTTTATTTGAAAATAAATATTTTTTAGTTGTTTGGGGGATAATCTGGACTCTACTTTCACAGCACAACAAAATAATCTCTCATTAGACCCTTAAATATGTCTTGAAATATGCTTAATATTTAGTTAAAACCAATTTATTTCATATTTATTGATGTATTTTGACATGTTATTTCACAATTAACTAAGATTTCTATTTAATAGTTTTTCAGTTTTGGATTTATATTTTTTTTGTCTTTTATAATTTGGTATATTTTATATTACTGTTTTAAGTTTTTCTTTGTAATTATAAGTTTTTTTTTTGTTCACTTTTGATTTGATTTTGTTGATTTTTATGTATGTATAAAGAAATAGTTAAACAAAAGAATGGTCCACTCACAGTCACTACTAAATTGCTACTGAATAAAAACACGAGAAGCGAATTAAGAGTAGCAAAAAACAAAGGTTTGATCATAGCAATGTTCGACCGCCCCGAAGCGACGATGAGTTTCCAGTACACTCAGCGACGCTTCAAGACGGTCGAACATAGCCAGCCACCCACTACTTCTCACGTAAACATTAGTAAAAACAAAATTATATTTTAAACACCACTTGCGATACTGAAAATCAAAGCAGAAAATAAAATCTTGAGTAATTTAGATCCAGAACGTTTTGTTCCTTCTCATATTATCTTAATATTTTTGCTGAATAAGAGTGCAACTTTAATCACCCCTTTTGGCAGGAAACAGATAATTGATTTTATTTTGATCATCTTATTCTACCTTTATATTTAGCCGCTAAATTACTTAATAGTTCACTCATTCTATTCTTAGAACAGTAATTTAACACACTCTTACTTTTTTAACGAATAAAACAGGATTTGCTTTCATATCCTCAATACATTCGTTTGAAACAATGATAAATAAAACCATATATGCATTTGGGATTTCGAAATAAATTCATATTTTAATTTTCAGTTACGACGGCAATTTTTCAGATAAAAAAATGTTAATACGTCCAAATATTTTGCTTTGCAGGGGTCTTATAGACTGTTTTATTATTCAGGTAATAAAGGTGGTTTATTAACGAAAGAGGTATATTTGTATTCGTTCACTCTTTTTTAACTCAATCAGGTATGTGACGAAAAACAAGTAAGAAAGTATTTTATTAAGTCTTCTTCCACGGCACCTGCTTCGCTCTCTATTCTTGCTTCACACCCCAATCATAAGCGAATCAACCTGCTTCGCCATACAAAATTTTGAGAGCGAAGCTGGTAGATTCATATTGAAGCTAGTTGCGAAGCAAGTAAAAATCCTCTCTTCCCTAATTTTTATCGTAAGTTTATCTGCACTAGTTATCAAAATTAAACGTTTTTGTAAACAAAGAAAATTTACAAACAAAATAAAGTTGAAACTTAATTAATTAATTTTAATTTTATAAAATTAAAAAAAAAATGGATAGGAAAAAAAATTATACTTAATGCTATCGCGGCAAGAAGGATATCTTCTGTTGTTTTTCAACTGTTGTTGTTGTTTTTCAACTGTTGTTGTTGTTTTTCAACTTATGTTTTTCTGTTTAATAACAATAGCCAAATCGAAGCAGATAAATGAGTCGTGTAAACAGCATGATTCACAAACTTGCTTCAGAGAGCGAAGCACGAGATTCAAACTGTCGTGGAAACAGGCTATTCCTCTTTTCGATAACAATTTTGATTGTCTTATAAACGATAACAGTGTTCTTCTTAGAGCTATATACGTCTTACTCTAATAAACTATATGATAGTGCTACGCATCGTTGCCAGGGGGTCATGTATTAAAATAAACAAATTGAGATTTGCCTTTACTTTGCGAGCAGAGCGAATGTCGGCGAATAACTTATAATTAGACAACAAATTATACATAACAATAATTCTGGTATTACGACCAAAACAAACGTAATAGTTAAACGTTACGTTAAGGTGTATGCTTTCTTTCAATACTCATTTCTATCCGATAGCATTTACATGCAAATTTTCGAAACAAACAAACTTATTATTTTCGACAATTTTTAGCCTCTGTGTGTTCCTTGTGTTGTCCTCACATAGAAAGACGGCATATTGTAGGGATTCGGATCATCATCAAAATCGTGTTAAATTCCGATGGGTGCCAGATATGTATGAGCAGCCCAGTTTATTTGGTGTTTTCGATCGAAAAATTCGTTGAGGTGGATATTTTCGCTTTACTACAAATCCTTTATGGAGAAACATGTCATATCCGCAGATGGGTTTTATGTTAGCGCTTTTATAGACAAAAGAATTCGAAAATCGATTTGAGCAATTTTCGTAATTTTTCCCAATGCGTTTTCTTAATATTTTTCTCTCAAAGAGCTCGAGCTCTTTGGCCACTCCGGAGATATGGTAAACCAAATGGGAAATCTGTAGACGAGAATAGATCTGATAGCTACTTTATATATGAGAAGTTTGAGTTTATTGGCAAGTTTTTGTTGTGAACGAGAGATTAGAACACACCCGATATTTGCCTTGCTTTATTTAGGAGACTTCTTGCATTTTGGTTGAACTGAAATGATTTATCAAAAAGTAACCCAAGAATTTTTGAATGGGATTTCTATGGCCTCCAATGAGAGACGTAACCTTTTGCTTTTGGGGGTCACAAATATAGAACACTTACCAGACGCATTTCTGATGCAAATTGCTTCGGATTTATCCGCGTTTATCTTTATAGTCCATTTCTTGTAGTAGTTGTTTATTTCTTCTAACTGAACAGTAGCTCTGCGCATAGCCTCTGCTGGCGAACTGTGATGGGAATAGATTAGGCAAGTCATCAGCATACATAATTGCTTTTGAATTGTTATACTGATACGGAAAGTCATGCAAGAAGATATTTAACAGCACAGGAGCTAGAACACCACATGTAACCAAATTTTTTGATACCGTATTATTTATTTGAACGCAGAATTTCCGATTGTGGAAATAGCTATGTAGACTTTTCAACACATAGGGGTCGATGCCAAGGTTTGAAAACTTATACATTATATATCTCTGGCAAACCGTATTGAAGGCTTTTTCAATATCTAATGAGATCAGAAGAAATGAAACTTTAGCAGTGCATGTTGTGTTGAATGATACCGTTTAAAATCGAATTGTAGATCTGATATGGATTCTATTATGAATTCTTTTCTAATTTTTTCTTTAATATAGTTTCAAATAATTTACCGATGTTATACAGTAAGAAAACTGGGCGAAAATCTTCAGCGTTCTTGCTTACTTTCTTTTTCTTAGCCATTTTCCAGGCGGATGGGAAATATCCGTTATTTATACAGTTTTTAAAAATAATAGCCAACATTTTCGGGGAATTTTTTTATTAGAAACTTTGAGATACGGTTAAAACCATAACACTTTACAGTTATATTGTCACGTTTATACCTTTTACAAACGTTTTGTTGTGAGTTCTTTATTGCAAAATAAGTAACACCAGATTTTAGAGTTTTTAAATTAATTATAAATTTATTTACTTTGTCTCTTAGAATAAACGGCATTTGTTTCAATTTTTTTAGTTTGAAGGAATGTAAGACAATACCTTTCTCGCGTAATATGGCTATCATTTTCTCATGTACTGTTACATCAGAGAAATAGTTTCTTTATTTTAAAAGAAATTTTTGGTGATTTAGACTCAAGCTGATTAACCAACTGCTTTATATTTGTTGTTGTATTTACAGTTTTTGCATTCCTTTTCTGGTCCTGCGGCCTTCCTTTATTTGCATCTTCTAATCCAGCGAGCAATACAAATCTATTCTCGCCCAAATGGGAAAGATCAATGTGCGCAGGTACTGGGGAACCATCAGATCTTTTACGTTTGATGTATTGCGTTGCTTGCGTCGGAGTTGCTGATCCTAGGTTCTTTGGTAGATTTTCATTATCCACATCTTGCTCCATAATAAATGCTTAAATAATCTACAAGACACACTTTCACACCTTGAAGTGGAAAATGCAGTAAAAAAGTAATTAATTGTTACGAAACTCTTTGTATATTTGTGCAACAAAATCTTACCTTCGGCTAGCTCTGCCTCTTCTTCAGGGGCGACTCCTCAAGAAGTTGGATCTGCCAACAACGGGAAGTAAGGCTGAATTGCAACGGAGGTTGATTGATGAATTCAAGCAGCGTGACATCGATATTGGAACATACAAATTTTGAGACAAAGTACTATGTAACCCATCAGCAAACACTAACAAAAGCTTGGATTCAATTCTGAGCACTCCAGCAATATAAACACTCCGAGCTATGACAGTAGCGTACTGTTTTATGTTTTTAAGTTCCCGTTCGAAACAGTGGAAAGCAAAAATAGATTGACCAATGAAGAGAAAGCTATTGAGCTAATTCTGGTCTTAAAAGGTGCAGCTGCCGAAATCCTTGAAAGCTTATCAGGAGCCTGCAGGAATAATTACGAGGACATAATGGCGGCCTTACAATCTAAAGACAGCGGCGAGTATAAAAGAGAACTCTATAGAATGAAGTTACGAGAGAGGGTGCAGTAGGCAAATGAGGCGCTGCAAGATTTTTCCATGGAGATTGAACGTTTGGTGCAGCTTACTTATTCAGGTGAACATTATCCATTCCTGGATCAGTATAAATTTGAAGCATTTGTGAATAGTCTAAGGGATCCAGATATTAAATATGTAGTTTGTGCAGCTCAGAAAGTATCCTTTACCGAAACTATCTCATATTTGCTGAACCAGGAGACTGCTAAAGTTATCTCAAAGCCACAAATTTACATGGTACGACGTCTTGAGGCTGATACGAAAAGTTGTGGAGACAAAACAAGCGAGATAAAAGAATGATTGAGCAGCTACTGAAAGAAAGTGGTAAGTCGCGCGCATCTTTTAAGAACAGGTCAAGATCTGCTTCACCCCCAAAGGACAACAAACGGGCAAAGAACACCAAATCGCACGAGTCACCGTTAAACTAAAACGACCTAGCACTGAGGGGCAAGAGCTAGCTCCCACAACCGTCCGCGCTGCAATCTACATTTCCATCATATAACAGAAAAATAAAAATCTTACTGTCTGCGGGTTGATCAGGGGAAAGAAGAAAGTCCTCACCATAGACACAGGAGTATCTCAGTCCGCAATAAGGCCCGATTTTTTAAAGGGACAGTGGAGCCCTTAAATAATGTACAACTGCGCACCGCTACTGGGAATTCTATGGAAGAGCCAGGGTATGAGTGACTATCGGAAACATCAGCGCAGATCACGTGTTTGTTGTCGCTGATATAGTGGATGAAGTTATAATCGGTGCAGACTTCATGATAGTTCGCGATATTAATCTGGATATGGGGCAGCAGATAATGGATCTGGCGCAACGTGGATATCCCCTTAAATGTTTGATATGTGACCAGAGATGCAGTAAGGAAACTATTTGCCGTCGAACCACCTCAGAAATATCACAGATCGAGGTCTAAGATGAAAGTGGTCCACTTGGAGCGGCTGGCCAAGTATGGCCGAGGGAATATTGAGCCTGTTCCGGACGAAAAGGCTTAAGTGGACGGCAGTGCTACGGATGTGTTTTGCTTAAGTTTTAAAAGAAAATAATTAAGTAATAAAGTAAATAACTGGGTATGCTGTTTACTAACTGCGTAGTATTCTAAGAAAACTTATACACGCAGGACAACAACAACAACTTTCTTAAAATAAATTCTATGAAGAAACTCTAACAGCATAAAAACAAAAATACACACAGACCAACAGGCGCCTATACTTTAAATGAATAATATAACAACAACAAAATGTGATACAAAGGAAGTACAAAATTCTTTATTTTTCTAGACCTCTAGCGCAGCAGTTCTCATTTGCTGGTCCGTGGACTCCTAGGCGTCCGCGAGAAGAGCCGAAAAACTGTGTTTTCAAAAAACATATTTTTGTATATCGATACATTTTTGTATGTATATATAATTTAAAATGTTTACACACAAACAATAAAATATTAGTGCGATCGTTTACTCTTCACTGCTTAAATTAAAGTACCCCAGGCTCTGCACTGACTGTTGTTGTCATCACTATCAATAAATATTTAATCGCCATTTTATTTAGTTTGATAGAAAGTAAGGTGAAGCTTAAACATGTCAAAGAAAAGAAAGTATTGTAAAGATTATTTAATTTTTGGCTTTACATATTTAAATAAAGACGGTGAAGACCTTCCACAGTGCGTTATATGTCACAAAACCCTTTCGAACGATACGATGAAACCATCTAAGCTGGGTAGGCATCTATTAGCAAATCATCCGGCTTGTTAATTTGCAGAAAATGAAGTACATAATTTCATTGTTAATAGCAAAAGCGAAAAATCCACACACGATTGGTTAACTTTTGATAAAGCCCTGCTTTGCTGCCGTTGGTGATATATTGTTTGATAAGGCTATAAAAAGCAACCTAAGGAAAATACCCTTGTCAGATGACTCGGTGAAAAGGAGAATTGATGACATTGCCCTTAACATTAAATCCAAACTTATTCAAAAGCTAAATGATTCTCCATTTATTGCGCTGCACTGTGACGAAACAACTGATGTTTCGCACTCATTATTGCAGATATATTGATAAAAATAATATAAAAGAATTTTTGTTTATTAAATTATTACCTGCAACCTCGAAGGGCAGCGATATTTTTCAAGCGCTCTGCGAATTTTTACGGGATAACAGTATACCGTAGGATAAAATAATCAGCATTTGTACAGATGGTGCTGCCTCAATGGTAGGTTCTAAATCAGGCTTTTTAAAGGTAGGAAAGGATAATAATGAAAATATGATATGTGCGTATATTTTCCGAAGGGGTTTAATTTATTTGAGTACGGTTTTACGTTGACCCGCATCGCGTTTGGTTTGTGAACGAACCGGTTTCGGCCATTTGCCATCTTCAGTGTTCTCTTTATACTAGTAGCGTGCTATAGTCAGCTGTGTTTATATAGTTCGTCTTGTTCGTGTTATTGGATTCGTCACTTTCTTTTTTGTCTGTATCTCTTTCTTCTTTTTCGTTTGTTTGTTTCTACACCTAACTTGTCCCTCCCTTTTCATTCGTCTCTCTTTCTACCTAAATCCTTTTACGACCATTCTTGTTATTCGCTTGTGTTTATGTGTGAACCTATTGGGTTTTCTCCTACGGCATAATAATCTGTAATTGTACGTTATGAGGTTCTTTATTGCTTTGGTCTTGTGCACCTGCGTAACGTGCTTGTGTTAGTGTAATGTTTGTTTTCTTGTAAAAATGTTCCAATTGTGTCTGAAGCAGTGTTTATTTGTTTATGTATTATTCGTCCGTCAAATGTTTCCTGTTTGTATATTTCCATGTTTTCTAATACATTTAGTCTCCTTCCTTCGTTCTGTGCATGAAGCAGTTTAACCGTTGTTTTTATATGTCCTGGTGTACATTTGTTATTGAAATTTGATTCTGGAGTTTATTTTGGTTCTCGTAGTTTTTGTTATAGTCTCTGACGTATTCCCTAAATCTGGTTTTAATTTTTCGTCCTGTTTGCCCGATAAAAATATAATGGCATGTACAAGTTAATTTGTACACTTCTTGTTTGTTTAGTATATTTGTCTCGGTTGTTTTATTCTGTAGTATTCTGCCTATGTTTTTTCTTGTTCTGAATGCCGTATTGATGTTGTGTTTTCTAAAGAATTTTGCTAGTTTGTACGTTGGTTTTCCCCTATATGTTAATGTAGTCCAGTTTTTCTTTTCATTCTCCTGTTCTTTGTTCGTTTTAATTTGTTTCTTGGTGTTATCTACCAAGCACTTTTTGTATCCGTTGCTTTCCGCTATGGTGTATATTGTTCTCATTTCTTTCATATACATTTCCCGTGTTAGTGGTTTTCTTTCGAGTCTTGTTATTAACTGCCTGATTGCTGCGTTTTTGTGTTGCTGGGGATGATTTGATAAGTTGTGTATTATTGTGTCCGTTGCTGTTGGTTTCCTGTATATTTCATATTCGATTCTCTTCAGGATTATGTTCCTCTTGACCGTTAGGTCTACATAATTAATTCTCCCCTCCTCTTCTTTTTCCATTGTGAATTTTATGTTCTTGTGTCTTCCATTCAAATAATCTAGAATTTGCTCATTGTTCTTCTAGTATACATATGATGTCGTCAACATAAATACTTCCATGAGGATTGCAGATGTTGCATTTCCCATCCCCAGTCCTGTTGTTTGTCTATATATATTATTGTTAAATTTAAAATAATTCTGTTCTAGTGTCGCTTTCAGTGTGTCTGTGAGTTGTATTGTCAGTTCCTTGTTTTTCGTTTCGTTATTTATTATCTTATGAACAATGTTTAATGTATCCGTTACTGGAATTGATGGATACAAGTCTTTTACGTCAAAAGAGACCAGTTTTGTGTTCTCTGTTATTTTTACATTTTCTAGTTTATCAATCAGTTCTGTAGTGTTGGATATTTTTCATTTTTTTATATTTCCATCTGTTTATAACGTAATTGATTATAGTTTCACCCGAATATTTTTTTCTAAATCCTGACGTATTTCGACAGGAACCTATGTTGTTCCATGTATTATTCAAGTTGAATTTTTACTATTTCTTCAATAACTTTTTCATATGTTTTTAAAGTGGTAATTGGTATATAATCCTCGCATTTTAAGGATTTTTTACTTTTTCAATAGGAAATATCATTGATTCTTTCCAATTACTTAGAAATATGTCTGTTTCAAGAATTTTTTTATTATATTTAATATATTATTGCCCAATTGTCTAATATCATTTTGCATGATATTTTTGTATAATTTGTTTTGTTTTTTATGCCCTTAAAATTAAGTTTCAGTTCTTGCCGATTTATTGCACGGAATTTAAATTTGATGTTTATCACAGGTATTTTTATTTTCATATTCCACATTTTCAATATTCATTAAAATTTGTTGCTATTTGGAAATTATCTTCATAATTCTATTTGTTTATATATCACAATTTTCAAAACAGGTTTGGGTTTTTCAAGATTAGATCTTTTATATGGCTCCACATTTCGTTTCGATTATTTGATTTATTTATTTTATTATTAACATATTTACATTTTTTTGCTCAATTTTTATTTTATATTTGTTTCTTATTAACCTATAACTATGCCAAGCTGCATTTGTGTTTTCTAAGCATGGGTTCTAATATTTAAAGACTTTTTTTCTTTTTAATGCTCTGAGTTCATTATTAAAGCATTTGTTATTTTTTTGATTTATTTTTTTCTTATAAGTAAATTTCGATAATTTTTATAGTTTTTTATACGATCTTTTTAACTTTAATAAATATCTTTTTTCTTTTTTTAGATCTTTTTTTATATATTTTTTCTTTTCAATATTTCGCTTTCCTTTGGAAAGCTTCTTCAGGAAAAAATTTTTTTTTAAATTTTTGAAAACAAAAAAATTATTAACAAATTGAAAAAATGTTTCAAAACATTTGACAAAAACATAAAATATTTTTTCATACATACCCAATAAGCACAAATATTTTGTGAATTCCAATGTTTGAATTCCAGTGTGAATTCAAACTTGAATTACATTTGAAATCCATCCTTTTTCCAGTATGTTTGAATTTTTTTAAAAAAATAGTCAGAGTCACCTAAATGTCAATCATAAAATATTATAATATTAATAAATAAATAAATATTAAATGTTATAAATTAATAGTGAACAATATTACAACGCGAAAGTCGCAATAAAGTGAAAGTGAAAATAAAGAAAATAAAGAAATAAAAGTGAAAATAAGCAACACGAAAATTAAAAATAAAGAATCGAAAATAAAACAAAGAAATTTTGAACAAATAAATAAAAAGGTATGTACTCAAAGCCAAAAGCAGATGCTCGTAAAATTTTTGCACTGCTTACCCAGAATCAGCATATTCTGGGAAATGAACAACCTATGGGAATGACATGCAACGATGTTCACGTCGCTTTGAACAATGAACCGTCTGTCTGTGAGCGCACAATTATAAACGAAGATGGTATATCCGATACTAAAATTAATTGTGTGGGAGACAGGGATTTAAAAATACAGCTGGCTGTATGGGCGATCCAACATAATATTGCGAATGCTGCAATAAACAGTTTACTGCAAATCCTTAAGCAGCATCATAAGGATTTGCCATCGTATGCCCGAACTTTAAAGACCACTCCGAAATGTCCAGATATTAAAGCTATGGGTTCGGGTGAGTTAATGTACTATGGCCTTAAGGATTCCATGACAGATTTTTTGCTAAAAAACGGAATGGGGACTAAAACCTTAGAGCTGAACTTTAATATAGACGGTTTGCCCTTAGCAAAAAGTTCAAATCGGCAAATGTGGCCAATTTTATGTAACGTAAATGGTTACACTGATATATATACAGTGGCTGCGTTTTGTGGAGTGAAAAAACCATCGACTTCTGATATGCTTTTAAAAAGATTTGTCACAGAGTTGAATGAATTGCTATGCCAAGGACTTGACTTTCAAGAGACGCATTTCACAATATCGTGTAGATCATTTATCTGTGATGCTCCAGCCCGAGCATTCGTGAAAGGGATCAAAGGACATACAGGGTATAGTAGTTGCCCTAAATGCGTCCAAAGAGGCAGTTCATGCAATGGAAAAATGATTTTCAAATATAAAATTGAAGCAAAGCGAACAGACCTTGAATTTCGATCAAGAGTCGATCCAAGTCATCACAACTATATGGCACAATTAGAAATAGAAAAACTTAGCATTGACATGGTAAAGTCCTTCACTAATGACTACATGCATGTTGTGTGCTTAGGAGTCGTTAAAACGCTAATGATGACATGGATTAAAAAGAGAAGTTCAAGCTTCTGTTTAAGTACACAAGAAGTAAAATGTCTTGAATCTAAATTTCTATTTTTAAGAACGCAAATTCCAAGGGAATTCGCGCGAAAGCCACGTTCTTTTAGTGAGCTTGAAAGATACAAAGCAACGGAATATCGGCAGTTTCTACTATACAGCGGTATTTACGTATTAAAAGACATTTTACCACCTGACAGATATACTCATTTTTTACTGCTGAGTATTTCAATTAGAATTCTATTGCATAGTGATAATAGCATCAATAATAAGGACTGCGCCCACAATATGTTAAATGAATTTGTCAAATTAATACCACTCTACTATGACGAATCCTTTCTAACATTCAATTTTCACTGCTTAACGCATTTGGCTGAGGATGCTGAAACTTTTAATGATTTGGAATCAGTTAGCGCATTCAAATTTGAGAATAGTTTGCAACAAATTAAAAAAAAAATGAGAAAGCGCCATCAAATTGGAAGTCAGCTGTATAAGCGCATTGTTGAAGAAAGTTTACTTGTGAAACAACCATCAGATAAAAAAAAATCAGAAACATATGGAAATGTAAAAAACATACGCTTTGAAAATATTTTTCTTTCAAGTAAAAGGCCGGATAACTTTTATATGATTGAACAAAAGATTTTTATGGTTTCTGCCATTAACAACACTCCCAATTCATGTACAATTAAGTCATATGAAGTTTTGAATTTGGACAATTTCTTTGTTATCCCTATTAAATTAAACCATTTTAATATATATGCTAGCTCTGAATTAACTTTGAGCAATGCAATAGTCGAGCACTGCTTAAAGAAAATACAACGAAAAATTGTTATGTTCGAAAACTATGAACAAAATAATTTTGTCTTTATACCGTTTATAGATGGACTTCAATAGAGAATTCGTATCTCAATTATCAAGTTCAACAAATGATGTACCTGCTACAAAGAGAGGTAAGTAATTACTTAACCATAAAGGATCAAATCTTACAATTATTGATACATACTTCTATCGTTACAGATATAAAAGATTTAATGGAAAAGCATGAGGCAACCCAAAGGCTTGTATACAGGTTGTTGGAAGAAGTTAAAGTTTTGCAAAATAGTCGCGTTCCAGCTCAGGAAAATGCAAAATCATTGTCCATTTTACCAAGAGAATCATTTCTGAGCAAAGAAGAGTTTATGAGTTTTGAGAAAAAAATTCAATCCTCAGAAGAATATTTTTCTAATTTGGTAATGACTAATGACAACATTTGTAAAAGTTTTTATAAAAATATTTTTTTACATTTTCAGGTGAAGGAACTGAAGGAAAAGGTATCAGGCAATGGATCAAAATTTATTAGAAGCTGCTGGAGACGATTAATGAAGGACGATATAGCACAATTTTTTTGTTGGCAAGGATCGGCTGCAAAACTGCCCTTGAAATCATTATCAATTACACTTGCAATTAAACGTAAGACATTTAAGACATTCCTTTTTAATCTCTCACTTATTTACTTTTCTAAAATATTACAGTAGCCTACAAAGAGAAATTTTCTGACCATAGTGATATGGAGTTTGAAAAAAATACCATAGCCCTTTTCCAGCAAGCCAGAAATCGCATTAATAAAAAATATACAAAAACAAGCAAATTAAACAAATTAATATAAATATTTAAACTAACTTTAACTTTTTCATTACCCAATCATTACTCTCACCGCAATTACAATACGTTATCATATAAACTTTTTCATTACTCAAATATTCTTCATATAACTAAATATGTACCTATTTTTATAAAATACAAGAAGGTTTAGCCAGCCTTGAAAAAATAGAGCTCAGACAAAAAGACTAATGAACTTTTATTTATCGTTTATTTTGATTTTTCAACTATAAACTAAATGTTTTATTTTTACAAGAGGAAATGGGGTAAAAAATGTGTCAGAAAATGATTTGAAAATTATTGTTAAAATAATGTTATAAGACTATTTAAATACTGTTGTAGCATTGCTTGAATAACACTGAAATTCCATGCTTGAATTCAACGGTAAAAACAGATTTGGTTCGAATTGAATTCCACTGCAAATCCATGCTTGAATTCAAGTATAAAAACAGGTTCGGTTCGACTTGAATCACACTGTTATTCAAGGCTGGAATTACACTGTAAAGATACTGTTTTGTTCGACTGTAATTCAATGGTTAATTTTGCTGGATTCGCTATTGAATTCAACTGTGTTTCAACTGTAATTCAACGCTGGAAATTGGAAATTTTGACTGGATTTCAAGTGTAACTATACTTGAATTCCAGCCAAAATGCTTATTGGGTACATACAAAAATTTTTTTAAAATTTTCAAATATTCAAACATACAAAAACAAGGAAACGGAAACAACAAATAAATAACAAACAACAAATAACAAATTCTCTCTTATTATAACAAATTATGTGTCTTTTTAATTAAGTACCTATAATTCTGAGCTAAATTGTCTGTGTCTGTCTTGAAATTTATTCTCCTTACATTTGGTACATTAACAATCTCTAACATTTCCAACATATAACGTCTCTTGTAGTTTTTTTCTATATCTAATACTGATGTTTCATCAAACTTTAGATAATGATTATATTTCTTACAATGTGAAGATAAGGATGTCTTCTGCGTTGAAATATTCCTATATTTTTGGTCACATCTATGACCAGCTAATCTTGTTTTAAGTTTATTCTTTGTTGTCCCAATATAAACTTTGTCACAGTTCACCTGCTCATTTCCTCCACATGGTATCCTGTATACTACATCAGATATTTCCATTTTTCCTATTTTATCCTTCAAACTTCTAAATAATTTATTTAATGTGTTATGTGTTTTGTGTGCAATTATATATTTATCTGTGTCATATATTTTACACTTTCTTAATCTTTCTGATATTCCAGGAACATAAGTTAATGATTTATAATTTCTTGGCTCTGCCGTAGAATTTCCTAAATTATGCCTATAACTACCATATTGTCTAATTAATCTGTTAGTTAATTCTAATGGAAAATCATTGTCATTAAGTATATCTCTTATTGTATCCCTATTCTTCAAATGAAATTCTCTATCACTTATAGTCAATATTCTGTCTATCATATTTTTCGCTGTGTTTAGTATCATTTTCCTTGGATGTTTTGAATAAAAATTAATGATTCTTCCAGAAGATGTTGGTTTCTTATACCAATCAAATACTAACTTATTTTTCTTCCTTATTATCAACATATCTAAATATGGAAGTCTAGATTCTAATTCTCTTTCAATCGTAAATTTAATATCCGGATGGAAACTATTCAATTCTGACAAAATATCATCCACTGCACCTTCTGAAGTTATACAAAATAAATCATCCACATATTTTGTGATTATCTTAGGTTTAATATGCATTTTACTAATACATGTATTTAGTAATTCCTCCATCACAATATCAGCAATAATTGGAGATGCTGGAGAACCCATAGGGAGGCCCTCTTTCTGCTGATATATCCTATTATCAAATTGAAAATACCTGTTGTCTTCAATGCAAAACTTAAGAATACGTAAAAATAATTCCTTCTCAATATTCGTATTTTGTTCTATTATCTGCCATTTTTCCTCTATAATTCTCAAAGCTAAACCTACAGGAAGGAAGGACACAATAAAAAATATACTTCATGACAATGATTTTCCAGTAGAATTAACTAACCGATTAATTAGACAACATGATAATCATAGGCATAATTTAGGAAATACTATGGCAGAACCAAGAATTTATAAATCATTAACTTATGTTCCTGGAATATCAGATAGATTAAGAAAGTCTAAAATATATGACACTGATAGATATAAAATTGCACACAAAACATATAACACATTAAATAGATTATTTAGCAATATGAAGGATAAATTAGGAAAAATGGAAATATCTGATGTAGTATACAGGATACCATGTGGAGGAAATGACCAGGTGAACTGTGACAAAGTTTATATTGGGACAACAAAGAACAAACTTAAAACAAGATTAGCTGGTCATAGATGTGACCAAAAATATAGGAATATTTCAACGCAGAAGACATCCTTATCTTCACATTGTAAGAAATATAATCATTATCCAAAGTTTGATGAAACATCAGTATTAGATATAGAAAAAAACTACAAGAGACGTTATATGTTGGAAATGTTAGAGATTGTTAATGTACCAAATGTAAGGAGAATAAATTTCAAGACAGACACAGACAATTTAGCTCAGAATTATAGGTACTTAATTAAAAAGACACATAATTTGTTATAATAAGAGAGAATTTGTTATTTGTTGTTTGTTATTTATTTGTTGTTTCCGTTTCCTTGTTTTTGTATGTTTGAATATTTGAAAATTTTAAAAAAATTTTTGTATGTATGTATGAAAAAATATTTTATGTTTTTGTCAAATGTTTTGAAACATTTTTTCAATTTGTTAATAATTTTTTTGTTTTCAAAAATTTAAAAAAATTTTTTCCTGAAGAAGCTTTCCAAAGGAAAGCGAAATATTGAAAAGAAAAAATATATGAAAAAAGATCTAAAAAAAGAAAAAAGATATTTATTATAAGTAAATTTCTTTATTACGTTTTCAATACAGTTATCAAAGTCGTTAATTCCATTACAATTTTGTCTTGCTCTTAGTTTATTTTGGAATTTGTTATTGTTATATTAAAAAATTTGTGCAATTTTATTATTCGTGCTTTAAATAAATATTTCATGATATTCTCACGAAATATTTATTACAAAAATTTTATTAAAAAATAAACATTTTATGATATTCTCATAAAACATTTATTCCAACAAAAAAAAAAAAAAAATAAATAAAATATTTCGTGAGAATATCATGAAATATTTATTTAAAGGAATCAAGCACGAATAATAAAATTGCTTAGATTGAAAATGATTCCGATGAATAAAATACTTATTTTAAAAAATTTGTTTTATATTATCAACTTGATCTTTGTTTTCATGCTCAATTGATTCATGAATATATTTTTTATTATTTATTACATTACTTATTGCTGTGATTTTTTTATTATTTATTATTATATAATCAATCAACGTTTTTGAACTTCCTGTTATTTTAGTATATTCTTTATAATCTGCTTACGACTATTATCGTTAAGTATACTTTCCAATTTCTTTATATAAAAATCGTTTTTCCAGTTAATATTAAAATCTCTTGCTATTAATATATCACAGTTTAGTTCATATATTTTTTCTATCAAATCTTAAAATTTATCACAGAATTCTGATTTTGATGCACTTGGTGATCTATAAATTATAATTATTATTACAGTTGTTTTTTTATATTTTGCCTTATATACACTTATCTAATGTTTTGTGTCTTTAATGTCATCCTTAATTTAATTCATTTTCTAAAATTTTTTAAATTATGCTACTTCTCGAGCTTGACAAGGTGCTATAATGATTACAATTCTCTAATTCAATTTCACCCTCATCTATTTCTTCAGTTTGGTGTGTTTCAGTAAGTATTATGAACTCAAGGTTTCCTGTTTCAGCTTATATTTCTAATTGGTTAACGTTGTTTATCAATCCTTGAATGTTTGCATAAACTTCTCTTATCTGCTTTATTTGTTATGTTAGTAGACCCATTCTTCTTTTTTTAATTTTTAGTTTTTGTTGAAACACTGGACATTCTAGTTTATTGGCCTTAGATTCTGCGTTTTATTCTCTTCCATACAGTTAACACATTTTATTATCACTTCTTTATATTGCCGTAATGATGATAAAACTCATACACTAAACTTGAAAAGTAAAAAACAAATTATATATATCATCTCCTAGCTGCCTAATGTCGCTAAATCATAGGCATGGTATTTTTATCAGCTAGGTTCAATATTGCGTATATGCTGGAAAATAGGTGGATGTAAATATTCCCTGAGTAAGTTATTTTGTTCAGGAATTAAAGTATAGATGGACGCGCCGCAGTGGGTATTCTTCGAGGACATGCTTAAATAAGTTTCCCGTTTTGAGATTTGCCAAACATGAACTATAATCAACTGCTGACCAGTTAATTCTTAATGGAACCCCCAACACTTTCTTCGATATTTGCGAAATAATTTAACCTTAGACAAATTTTCTGTCTGCTTAAAAATTATTCCATTAAAGGGCAGCCACAACGCTTTCAAATTAGCGGCTATTATCCAGCAAACTCTACCAATTTTGGCATAATTGAGAGCCTGTTAGTGCAGCATTCTTAACTGCTACCATGAATAGTTCTTGAAATTTTTAGCACTGCCAAGCTTGTCCTCAAATTCCTCCTGACATTTCGCATCTACTAAAAATCATTTCTTGTAAAAGTGATTTTATATACCAAAATATGTGATCTGCTGTGCAAAAATTTTTAGAACTTTCACGTTTACATTTAAAACATTTAAAAAAATGTATTTCGATTAAAATTAATTACAAAAATCAAATCGGTACTATCAAATTATTCATTTTGAAAAATATTTATCGAACAACGGCTTTTCAAAAATAGACATGCATGCATATTTGTGAATAATATATAACGGATGTAAAAATTTTTTAAACTAAATTTGTTTAATTTTATTTATACATAAAAAAGTTTTCATAAGAAACTATATAACAAATTGATACTGGATTACTTCAGATAACAATAATTATACATGTATGTACCATAAGGAATTATATTTGTTTTGCATGAAAGAAAAATTATTATTCAGGAAATAATTGCATATTGTACAACAATGACATGTGTACATTTGGAAGCAATATACATATACATAATGTAAATGAAATAAATCAAAATTTTTACAATTTCTTTATATAAAGCCGAAATAAATTCTTATGATGAATATTGTCTTTTGTCTGTACTTGGATCTGTTGTGCAGCTGAAATCTGTAGGCGAAAGTCGAAGTGTTCTTTCACTTTAACGGTGATTGATTTTCTTTTCCCACATTTAAACGATTTAATGCTAGTTTTTCCAAAAGGTTTGTTCGGCTTCGGTTACTTCGATTATTCTGCATATTGAGACGCTGGCTTGGAGACGTATTTAAAAGTACTCCCTCAAATATTGTTTCTAAGCTGTTTGTTCGACTTAAAGATGATTCAACTGCGTCCCCAATATCAATAGGTGGGCTTATTTGAGCATTTATATCTTGTAGAGCAACAAAGTCGGGATTATTTCGGCAGGGGCTTACTACAAGTTTTTCTTCTGTAGGTAATCTCGTTGGAGTTGCCATGTCTTCACTGCCTATTGGAGATGGTGTTCGACCTAATGGCGAAATAAGGCGGATTTCGAATGCCGGCAGTTCATCTACATCAACCACGTTAGCACTTGCTTCAAGCTCTTTATCAAGCGACAATGATAACAGCGATAAATCACTTTCATTTGATGTTGTTGAAGTGTGAAGGCAATAAGACGCGTTATTTACCTCAGTGAAATTGTTAGAGGGAATGATGGGTATATATGAGGACGTTGAATTCTTTTGCTCGACATTACTTTGAGCTGTTTTATCTGCTGTGCTCATAACTTATAAAAACGCACTAACACTTAATATTAAAGCACTTTTTGGCAAATATATTAAGAGCTGTCTAGCACTAGAACGGTAACTCCTTCAAGGTAAAAAGCAAAAGTTTTAAAAACAATAAAACTAATATTTACATTTAACACAAGATGCAATTCACAATTATACAGTTTTGCCAACATTGAAAAAATGCAAGCTATGTTGCCAGTGTTAAGAAATCTGAATAACCAGCACATTTTTGTAATGATTACTTTCTGAAATGCATAACAGAATATTATCAATTTTAACCAGTAATGTAGTATTTTATATGTAATTTTATTGACAATGAAAATAAAATATTTAACAGATTAAATACATTAATTTAGCTCTGAGTTATATTACGAGTTACATAAAATTTAAAAGTTAGTAGCTAAATATACTTACTTTTGCTTTAATTCTATATTTGCATTCATATTTTGTATATCCTTTATTAATTTAATTTTATTATAATATAACTTTAATTTATTCCTTTTTAGCCATTAATTTATATTATTATCATCACAAATGCACAATTTATGCTTGTGGTTTGTATCGTACACCATCTACATTTGATTAATGATACAAAATCCCATAACTTTTATGGATAAATGTGGAATTGTCTTTTATGGAAAAACAATTCCACAGTGCCACGATTATATCTGCCACAGGCAAGTAGAATGTGATTTAAACATAAGGAAAATACGAATTTAGAACAGGAATCACATAAAAAGGAATCACATAACGATGAGTTATTAAAAGGTACCAGCTTTTTCTCTCTTTTCTTTCTTTTGTCAGCGCACCTTCCCAATAATACAACTACGTAGATGAAACGAGAATTCAACTATGTACTGTTTTACACGCTTCAACTTTTGTTTTTTTCCATTAGAAAGAAAGAGAAGGGGTATAAAGCCTTCTCTGTCTTTCTAATGGAAAAAACAAAAGTTAAAGCGTGTAAAACGGCACTATGTAGTTGAATTGAACGAGCCTCTTCACATTAGATGAAAACAACTTTGTTCTTGCCAAAACACACGAGGCTAAGTGCGGTTTTACACACTTCAACTTTTGTTGCTCAACTGTTTTTTCCATCAGAAAGAAAGAGAAAGCTTTATACCCCTTCTCTTTCTTTCTAATGGAAAAAACAACAGTTGAGCAACAAAAGTTGAAGTGTGTAAAATCGCACTAATTATTCTAGAACAAAATTGTATACTTATACACAGCTTTGTGTGAGTTAGTGCGGTTTGACACACATCAACTTTTGTTGCTCAACTTTTGTTGTTTCCATTAGAAAGAAAGAGAAGGGGTATAAAGCCTTCTCTTTCTTTCTAATGGAAACAACAAAAGTTGAGCAACAAAAGTTGATGTGTGTAAAACCGCACTTAGTGTTTTTTATTCATTCACGTTTGTTTTTCGTTCGGTATACACCACAGCATACGCATTACAAAATAAATATGGCTGGATTAAGTGATGATGAACAGTTTGTTTCTAATTTTATTTTCTGTAAAATTATTTTTATTCTTATTCGACCTTTTTTATTTTAATTAAATAAAAAAAAAATTTCAATTTGTTAATAATTTTTGTTAGTAAAAATTAATTTTCCCTAAAGAAGCTTTCCATAGGAAAGCGAAATATTGAAAAAATATATCGTTAAAATTTAATTAAGAAGACCGTTGAAAAGATTAACACATATTTAATTTTCTGTAAAATATAAAAATGTTATAGCAAAAACTTGAATTCAATAATAATAAAATCTCAATCATTTAATTTTCATGTGATTTATTCAGGCTACAGGTAAAAAAGATAAAAATAAATAGCATAAAATCTATTTATCTACTTTTGAATTTATATTCATATTTACACTACAATAGCCAACTGAAGACTTAAGGTCGGGGCACATAGAATCCGTCATGCGTTATACTTTGACGTATTCAACTGAAGTCAAAGTAACCACGGATTAGTTTGCACAATGAGTACTTTGTTGACGGATAAGAAATCAGCTATGTTTTTGTTTTTCTTATTTTATATTTTTTTGCAGCAAAGTTTTATTAAAGTGCACATTTGAAATGGAGTTAGACGACATCTTAGACTTTCTATTAATAATAATTTGTACTATTTATTCCATTATTTATTATTATTATTATTTATTTTAAAAATATTTAACTACGATAGTGTGAAAAAAAAAATAAAAACAAGAAGAAAGAGCGAATAAAAAATATCAAAGTACTCAACGTACGCCAAAAGTTAAAAGTTGGCCAACTTTCGTATTTTGCGTTGACGGAGACGTTTTGATTGTGACAACGCTGATAAGAAAACGTTATTTCAACTTACTTGTCAGTTGAAAAATACAACGTATGACGGATTCTATGTGCCCCAGCCTTTAAAATCGCTCTGCAAAAAAGAAAACACAAGACCTGTGTTTTCATAAGTGTATGTGTATTAGTTTTGTTCACGTTGCGCGGGGTTGAAGCTGTTAGAAATATTGTGCCAACCAAAAACTACTCTGACCGAATTTACATTGTACGATTTTTGCAATACAATTCTGCAATTCTTAGTTTGTTGGTAAATAAGGGGTGTAGAAAGAATAGGGGAAGAGAGGAATTAAAAAATTACACATTATTTACCAACAAACTAAGAATTGCAGCGACAAAAATCGCACGATGTAAATTCGGTCTCTCTTAACCAAAAATGCCAACAAACTGCCATGTTAGTGCGGTATTACACACATCAACTTTTGTTGCTCATTGCTTCTCATAAAGTTGACGTAATGTTTACACACAGCAATTTGTGTAAACAATTTTCGTGTTGTGCTTTGTCTCAAAATTCGTACTTTTTGACGTTTTATTTTATTTATGGTTTTATTTCATACAAGTTCCACATAAACTATTAATTTTTTAATAATTTCATGGCTTCATTTAAAAGCCATTTTATTTGAATTAATATTTAACAACAATTTTTAAAATTTTAAATAACCAGAATTATTTTTTATCTTCTTTTGGTTAAAAGGGATACAACAGCATACATACGTCCTTACTACTTATTATTAACTACTTTTCCAAAATGTCTCTCTTAAATACTAACATAATAACATATAATAATTTCCTTATCCTAAAGTTCTTAAATATATTGTTACGTTTAAAAGGTATAAACGTTTTTGTTGCGAGTTCTTTATTGCAAAATAATTAACACCAGTTTTTAGAGTTTTTAAATTTATAACAATTTTATTTACTTCAAACTACACAAAGTTGGCACTACTTTACAATTCACTTAAAACGCACGTCTTCACACTATGAGGTTTAATTTACACTGATTGATTATCCACTCAGACGCTTCCCCTATTTATACTTGTCCAATTAGATTCTAGAAGATGTAAGAATCTTCTACTCTCCTTGTGTGTATTTTGTTGTTGTAGGTTGTTTATTCGTTTTATAGGCGCCTGTATGTCTGTGCGTATAATTGTTTTTGTTTTTATGCTGATAAGGTTTCTGCTTGGGATTTATTTCAATACATTTGTTGTTGCTTTTGTAAAAAACGGGTTTCTTAGAAAACTACGCAGATGATAACCACTGTATATTTGTTGTTGCAAAATTAGTTTTTGTCTTGCGTGTTTAAATGATAAGCACATGCCAGGCAGTTAGTAAACAGCCTATCAAATTGTAGTTGTGTGTGTATAAACTTCTACGCAGTTTGTAACCAGTAGTTTTCCTTATTGCTTGATTGTTATATTTTTTAAGCAAAACATATTCGTAACACTGCCGCCCGCTTAAGCCTCTTCGTCCCGAATAGGCTCAATATTCCCTCGACCATACTTGGCCAGTCGCTCCAGGTGGACCACCTTCATCTTAGACCTCGGACTTTGATATTTCTGTATCCGATAAACCACGTCGTTCAACTTCTTGATCACCTTGTATGGTCCTTCCCAGTGGGTTTGCAGTTTGGGAGACAGTCCCTTTTTCCGTTGTGGGTTATATAGTAGAACCAGTTGTCCTTCTGTAAATCTTTCCGTATTTGCTGCTCGATCATATCTGGCTTTCATTTTGTCGCTGGACATTTTGATGCGATTGCGGACAAACTCGTGAAGCTCGTGCAGGTCTTCTTGTATCTGAGTAATGTTTTCATTATCGTCGTGTGCAGGAATCGGTTTAACGCCAAATTCTAAGTCGGCTGGTAGTTTTAGCTCCCTCCCAAATACGACTTTTGCTGGACTACATGATGTTGAATCGTGGATAGCTGATCGGTATGCCAGAAGAAACTTTGGTACATGCTCGTCCCAATCCTTTTGGTGTGTACTGACTACTTTTCTGAGATATTCTTCCAGGGTGCGGTTGAATCTTTCTACCATGCCATCTGACTGCGGATGTAGTGGTGTCGTTCTCGTCTTTTTGATTCCATAAATATCGCACATTTCCTTGAATATGGCCGACTCAAAATTTCGTCCCTGATCGGAATGAAGTTCTGTTGGGACACCGTATCGACACACCCAATTGTTCACAAATTCATCAACAACCGTTTTGGACTCTTGGTTCGGAATGGGATACGCTTCGGGCCACTTGCTGAAATAATCCATTACTACTAGCAGATACCGATTTCCAGCATTACTGACAGGAAATGGGCCTGCGATATCCATTGCTGTCCGCTCAAAAGGGGCGCCTGCGTTGTACTGTTGTAGCTTGCCACGACTTTTCCTTGTTGGACCCTTGGCCGCAATACACTGCTCGCAATTAGCTATCCATCCGGCTACAGATTGTAGGCAGCCTACCCACTAAAATCGCTGTTTTATCTTTTCCAGTGTTTTTGTTACACCCAGATGGCCGCCGCTGGGACCATTATGAAACTGCTGCATTACATCTTTTATCCGGGAACTTGGCACGACGATTAAATCCGTTGTAGTTTTTCCATCTGCGCTTTCCCAATTTCGATATAAGCAACCATTTACCACTTTAAGGCTATTCCACTGAGCCCAGTATGATTTTTCCAGCGGGCTTTCTGCCGATATTTCGTTACGGTCCGGTCTTATGTTCTCTAGCTTGGCCGATATAATTTTTGACAAAATGGGATCTCTTTTTGGGCCTCAGACCAATCTTCTCCTGTGCCAATTTGGATTCGCCTCACATCAATGATGGACTCCTTTTCCTCGGCTTTTGTACAGTGCCTGCATTCTACGTTACATGGGCGTCTTGAAAGGGCATCTGCATTATTGTGTTTTCCGCCTTTCCTGTGCACAATGCTGAAGTCATAGCTCTGCAGACGTTCAATCTAGCGTGCAAGCTGTCCTTCGGGGTTTTTAAACTGCAGCAACCACCGTAATGCGGAGTGATCCGTCCTTACGGTAACGTGTTGACCGTATAAATATTTGTGGTAATGTTTAACACACTCCAGTACGGTTAAAAGCTTCCGTCGTGTTACGCAATTATTTTTTTCGGGCTTGGACAATACTCTGCTATAGTAACCAATAACTTTTTTCGTCCCATTAATCACCTGAGAAAGCACTCCTCCTATTCCGTAGCCGCTTGCATCTGTATCCAATATAAACTCATGTCCAGCTATCGGATAGGCGAGGACTGGTGCTGTACACAAAAGCTCCTTTAGCCTTTGAAACGCCTCTTCAGCTGCCCCACTCCAGTGGTATGGTTGCGATTTTCGGGTAACTCATGCAAGCTGGCAGCCACTTGAGCAAAGTTCGGCACGAATCGCCTGTAGTATGTGCAAAGCCCCCAGGAAACTACGTAGCTCATGAAGATTTTGTGGACGAGGCCAATTCTTTACTGCCAATATTTTATCCTCGTCAGTTGATACGCCCTCTGCTGTTACACGATGCCCCAAGTATTTAACCTCTTTTTGAAACAGCGCACATATCTTAACACTTAATTTAAGTCCTGCAGCCGCTATACGCTTGAGAACTTCATCCAGGTTTTTGAGGTGTTCATCAAAAGTCTTTCCCATCACGATTATATTATACAGATACACTAAACAGGTCTTCCATTAAAGCCCCTTGAGTACGCGTTCCTTTAAGCGCTCAAAAGTAGCTGGAGCATTGCAGAGCCAAAATGGCATTACTTTAAACTGCCACAATCAATTGCTCGCGCTGAAGGCAGTTTTCTCCTTGTCTTTATCGGCTATCTCAACTTGCCAGTAACCACTCTGCAAGTCTAAGGTAGAGAACCATTTCGTTTCGGACAACGTGTCTAAGGTGTCGTCAATTCTGGGTAGCGGATAACTGTCTTTCTTAGTGACATCATTAAGTTTTCTATAGTCCACGCAAAATCTGGTGCTGCCATCTTTCTTTTTTACTAGCACTATCGGCGAGCTCCATGGACTCGAAGATGGCTCAATCACTCCGTTCCGCTCCATTTCGTTAATCAGTTCTTTGACCTCGTTTCGTTTTGCAAGGGGAACACTTCTGGGTGCTTGTTTTATGGGCCTCGCTTCGCTGGTATTTATTACATGTTTCACCACTGCTGTTCTACCTTGGCTTTTGTTATTTAGGGCAAAGACGGCGGTATGTTTTCTTAGCAACTGCTTCGCTTTATTTCTGTCGGGTGCTTTTAGTCCTGCTACCCATTTATTCACCTGCTCTGTTAGCAAAACCCGCTCTTTAATTAACGTTTTGGGGCATTCTGGATATGTCGCACAATTAATTACGGCTCCTGCCGGCTCACATCGACCAATTTCAGCATTTTCGCCAATTGTCTTCTCGCTGCTAGACAGATTTAGTAGTCTCACAGGAACTTTCCCATTGTTGCAGCTTTTTACGAGAGCTCTAGCTGTTATCACATTATTCCTTCCGTCTTCTGGTTCTACCACCCACAACCGGTTGTCCACACAATCTGCCTCCACACGTGCCCAAATTATAGTTTCCGCCAGAGGTGGTAGTTTTCGGCGTTCGATAGCAAATAGTTTCCTTACTGCGTCCCTGCTCTCATATCCAACATTTACGGGGATCTCCACGTTGCGCCAGATCATTATCTGCTGCCCCATGTCCAGATTAATACCGTGAGCTATCATGAAGTTGGCACCGATAATAACTTCATCCACTATATCAGCGACAACAAACACGTGATCTGCGCTGATGTTTCCGATAGTCAAACGTACCCTGGCTCTTCCATAGACGATGGCTGAATCCCCAGTTGCCGTGCGAAGTTGCACATTCTTTAACGGTTCCACTGCCCCCTTAACTAAATCGGGCCTTATTATGGACTGAGATGCTCCTGTGTCTATGGTGAGGACTTGCTTCTTTCCATTGATCAATCCGCAGACAGTAAGGCTGTTATTTTTCTGTTGCATGATGGAAATGTAGATTGCGGGGCCATCGGTTGTGGGAGCTAGCTCTTGGCCCTCAATGCTAGCTCGTTTTAGTTTAACGGTGACTCGTGCGATTTGGTGTTGTTTGCCCGTTTGTTTTCCCTTGGAGGTGAAGCAGATCTTGACCTTTTCTTAGCAGATCTGCAGTTGCGCTTAAAATGTCCGACCTTACCGCAGTTAAAGCATTTTGCACGCGATTTACTTCTTTCTTCCAGTAGCTGCTCAAGCATTTCTTTCATCTCGCTTCTTTTATGTCCGTAGCTTTCCGTATCAGCCTCAAGACGTCGTACCTTGTAGACTTGTGGCTTTGAGATAACTTTCGCGGTCTCCTGAGCCAGCGCGTACGAGATTGTTTCGGTGAAGGATGCTTTTTGCGCTGCACAAACTGCATATTTAATATCTGGATCTCTTATGCCATTCACAAATGCTTCTATTTTGAATTGATCCAGGAATGGATGATGTTCACCTGGATAAGTAAGCTGCACCAAACGTTCAATCTCCATGGCAAAATCTTGCAGCGTCTCATTTGTCTTCTGCACCCTGCCTTGTAACTCCATTCTGTACAGTTCTCTCTTATGCTCGCCGCCGTACTTGCGTTGTAAGGCCACCATTATGTCCTAATAATTATTCCTGCAGGCTCCTGGTAGGCTTTCGAGGATTTCGGCAGCTGCACCTTTTAAGGCCAGAATTAGCTCTATAGCATTTTCTTCATTGTTCCAACTATTTTTGCTGGCCACTGTTTCGAACTGGAACTTGAATACATTAAACGGTGCGCTACCGTCATAGCTCAGGGTGTTTATCCTGCTGGAGTGCTCAGAGACGATTCTCACCGGTCCTTCTCGAATATGGAGGTCGTCCATTTTCGTTTTTAGTTCATGCAATTCTCCGTCCACTTTTCTCTCCAGGCCTGACAATTTTTGGTCCAATTCGCTGACTTTCTGTTCCACAGCTTCCACTCGTTTGCCAAATATTTCTGAAATTTCTTGAAATTTTTTTATTTACCTCGCAAACGAGTTTTTCTCCGTTGGCCCTAGAGCTTTCTTGAATTGCATCGATTTTCGCACTGTTGGCTCTAGAGGTTTCTTGGATGACACCTAGAAGTTTGTCATTTGTGGCATCAATCTTCGCACTGTTGATTCTGGCGCTTTCCTTGATGACATCTAGAAGTTTGTCATTTGTGGCATCAATCTTCGCACTGTTGATTCTAGAGCTTTCTTGAATGACATCTAGAAGTTTGTCATTTGTGGCACCAATCTTCGCACTGTTGATTCTAGAGCTTTCTTTAATGACAACTAGAAGTTTGTCGTTCGTGGCTTCCATTTTCGCCATCATAGCCGCAAGTATTGCCTCCAAGCTTGTATCGGTGTTTGCTGATGAGTTACATACCTCAACCACTTCTTTGTATTCGAATTCGTATGTCCCAATATCGATGTTTCGCTGCTGGAACTCATCAATCAACCTCCGTTGCAATTCCGCTTTGCTTCCCGTTGTTGGCAGATTCAACTTATTCAGCTCCTTCTTTAGCTGCTCAACTTTCAGCTCTTCCAACTTCATTGTAGTTGATTTATTTAATTTTTTTTTGCAGTTTCACTTCTGACACCAGTTGTTACGTTTATACCTTTTATAAACGTTTTGTTGTGAGTTCTTTATTGCAAAATAATTAACACCAGTTTTTAGAGTTTTTAAATTTATAACGATTTTATTTACTTTAAACTACACAAAGTTGGCACTACTTTACAATTCGCTTAAAACGCACGTCTTCACATTATGAGGTTTAATTTACACTGATTGATTATCCACTCAGACGCTTCCCCTATTTATACTTGTCCAATTAGATTCTAGAAGATGTAAGAATCTTCTACTCTCCTTGTGTGTATTTTGTTGTTGTAGGTTGTTTATTCGTTTTATAGGCGCCTGTGCGTATAGTTGTTTTTATGCTGATAAGGTTTCTGCTTGGGATTTATTTCAATACATTTGTTGTTGCTTTTGTAAAAAAGGGTTTCTTAGAAAACTACGCAGATGATAACCACTGTATATTTGTTGTTGCAAAATTAGTTTTTGTCTTGCGTGTTTAAATGATAAGCAGCATGCCAGGTAGTTAGTAAACAGCCTATCAAATTGTAGTTGTGTGTGTGTGTGTATAAATTTCTACGCAGTTTGTAACCAGTAGTTTTCCTTATTGCTTGATTATTTTATTTTAAACTTAAGCAAGACATATTCGTAACAATATGTTTAATGGTTTTTAGTTGTTTGCAATATTTTATGATCCTTACACCCTTTTTATCTTTAAACACACATTTCTCATTAATCGTTACTTAATGCATTTCTATTCACTAATTACATTCTTATTATCTACGGGAATTTTCTTAGCTTAAAAGAATATATGTATATATAAAGAAAATATTTATTACTACAGAAATCAAGTTTATACCTACGGCAATTTTATAACGAAATTTGAACATTTCTTTTTAACAATGAAACAGAGAATAAAGAAGAATGTCAAAAATGCAAAAAATACAACTATCTGTATGATTGCGAATTGAAACACAAAACGAAATTCCCGAGTACAAGCAGCTCCGTACTGCAGTGAAATAGAAACATTTTCAATTTTTATACCTTCTCTTTCCTTCTAATGGAAAAAACCAAAGTTGAGCAACAAAAGTTGATGTGTGTAAAACCGCATTTAAACTGGCACAACTAATCCAATGTAAACAGGCTCAATAGAAGTTTTTGTTTTAAGGCATTGATTGATTGGCAGTCGCCAAGTGTGGTCTTTTTTTATTATTGCAAGCGTGAGGCTAATTTTTGATTGAATTTAATGTATAATTTATTCTAAATTAAAAGGCAAATTAATTTTTAAAAAAACTTTTTAATTGTTTGATTCAACATAGTGGTGTGTGACAACTGCAGAAGTGAGATTACCCTGTGCTGTGCGGAATTACAACAAGATGCCTGGTTTTAATAATTTAAAAACTAATACATTGCATAAAAGGTGTAAAACGGCTGGCTTGCCGGCGAATGGAAGTTGAAAAGATTTAATTCAACGTTTGGAAAAAGACTTCGAGAGGACATCGTTGGGCAGTTGCAATTTTGATCCGCCTCAGGTTTCGTCGCCTACATTTTCAGCACACACCATTTTTCGAAGGATCAATCGAACATGTCGCGGATTCCGCATTCTGTGTCTTTGCCATTGTCAACATCAGTAAATTCGGTCATTTATATAACGCGTCCAATATGTTCATCATATGTAAAAGATTCTGACGGTTAGCAAATTGCCTACAATTTATCTACGCAACAATGTAAGAGTGATCGGCAAAATCCTGCAAGTAGCACGATGACATCTACTACAAATGTATACGCAACACAAGCACACCGTACCACATCAGTTGGTACGGCAAAGAATTGTTATTTTGAATTTCAGCAACAAGCCGAATGCTCAACAAACATTAACGCAGTTCTAGGAAAAAACTCATACAAACCAAATGTTGATTATCGACATGTTGCAAATTTGCCAAACGTTTAACCATTGCCAGTACACAATGTGGCTACACAAAGTGTTTCCCAGCAACACGTTGCTAGGTCCTATAATATCTATAATTTAAAGAATCATGTTGATACCTTCAATATTAATACTGAAATGGAAAATAGGAATTTCGCAACAAACAACAACACCCAAAACAACAACAATCGAAATCGCTGTAATTATGCTTGCGTGTGTGCAAGATGTGTTATACCAGCCAAACACAGGTATAGACTGTGCAAGCAACAAGAATGAAGAAAACATGTATGACAGCTGTCGAAACATGAATAAAAGCTTTGTTGCGGAAAACAATCAATTGTAAGGAAGTGCTTATCAACATAATTTTGTCCCAATCGGTGGCAGGAACAATTTATATGTAAATCACAACATGAATCAACGGAATACGGTTAATACAACTGGTACAGCGGGACACTTCGATAACAACGAAATAACCCAGCAACGAATTTTTGATGCAAACTGTAATTTTAACAACGCCTTTGGTAGTGAGTTGGTATCGTTATTACCAGAGTTTAATCCTGCGTTAGCAACGTCACTAAGTGCAAAACAATTTATTAATCGTATCAAAATATTAAGAAATGCCTATTCTTGGAACGATGAATTGTTAATTTTTGCAGTGCAGCAAAAATTGCAAAGTGGCACTAAGTACAGGGTAGATTCCTTAGATATAATATTTGGATCGTTGCCAGATTTTGTTCGATAATACAGAAACGATTTTCCAAGCGTAGAAAACGAAGCACACATACACGTTAAAATGTCACGCATCAAACGAAGCGGTGACGAATCCGCACAAGATTACTATTACCGGGTGTTAGCTCTAGGTAAGAGAGGTGGGCTGTCAGAATCAGCTGTAGTACGACACATTATCAATGCTATTAACGAGCCGAACCTTAAAATGAAGATTTAAAACAATTACAGTGAGTGTAGCGAATTACTGTGCGATATTGTAACATTTTGTATGCACAATGAGGTTAAGCAACCAGCAAAAGTGATGAAAATAAAATCTTTTACACTAACAGTAAGCTATCAAAAACATTCTAATGAAAATCGAAGTGAAAATGCTATTAAATGTTTTAATTGTCATCAAATGGGACATTTTTCAAAAAGTTGTCCTCAACCGCAACGCAAGCAAAAATGTAAAAATTGTAATCGCACCAATCATCAGACGGAAAATTGTCCTGAAAAACGGAAACATGAAGAACGCCGTCCTGTAGTAAATGTCGTTGACGAAAGCAAAATAAAGTTACAGGAAATTATAAAGCAAATAATGGTTGGCGGTGTAAAAACAAATGCTTTTGTCGACTCTGGAAGCAAATTGAATTTGTTCAATATTATGGCTGTATTTAGAAACCAAAAACAATCAGCGCAGAGTGAAGAAATACATCAAGAATATTGTCTAATAAATATACGCCTTTATCGCAGGGATGACGATTAAATTGAATTCGTCGTTCCTAGGCCTGTTCGTTGAAGGGCCGTTCGATCATGTCATGATGAAATGGGCCACTTTGGCCTAGAAAAGACCATCGAACGTATATGTAAAGATTTTTGGTTTCCCACAGTGCGAAAATATGTTAAAAATTATATTTCGTCTTGTGTCGAGTGTTGCTACAAAAGAGTCAATTCCGGCAAGTCTGAAGGTCAACTTTATATTTGTGATACCGAGCCTTTACCATTTCGGAAAATTCATATAGATCACTTAGGTTCATTTGTTCGCAGCAATACTCTCATACTCGCCATTTCAGATGCTTTCAGTAAATTTCTTATTGTAAAATCCGTAAAGTCTACAAAAACACACGCGTCATAACGGCCCTGAACGAAGTAACGAGTTATTTTGGATTACCTAAAGTTATTGTGTCCGACCGGGGAACCGCTTTTACCTCAAAAGCCTTCGAACAGTGATCAAAACCACATTAAACACATCAAAAACACTGAACCCGCACCCCCAGAGCTAATGGGCAAGTGGAGAGGGCAAATGGAATAATCTTGTCATTTTTAAGAACCGCGAGCACGACAAAAGGTGATTGGGATCTCTCGTTAAGAGACCTCCAAAGGTGTATAAACTCACAAAAGAATGCTACTTCTGGTTCTGGCCCTAACGAATTGGTTTTTGACTTTAAGCTAATTGATGTCGTACAGAACCATTTAGTCGCTTTTATACACGAGGATATCGCAGGAAATGAGGTTAATATGCTCATATCTGATAAACGTGAGCTCGCCAGCTTCAATATCGCCAGTGAGAAACAATAGCGGAAGGCACGATTCGATCAGAAACACTCCGAACCTACATTATTTAAACAATATGGACTGGTGGTGATCGCAAACGAACAGCTAGAAATGGGCGAGTCTAGGAAACTGGAACCCAAATACAAAGGTCCTTACATCATCTCGCGAGTCCTTGGGAAGGGTCGATATCTCATCGAAGACATACCCGGAATATCGGTTACATCTAGAAAATTTTGTTCTGTATATTCTTCCGATAAAATAAAACCTTGGTGTCGTAATCCAACTGAAGAAGATCCCAAGTCAGTATTGGCCGAGCTGTCAGCTCACCTTCCCAATAATACAACTGCGTAGATGAAAAGAGAATTCAACTATGTAGTTGAATTGAGTAGAAGTTTTTGTCGTAAGGCATTGATTGATTGGCAGTCGGCAAGTGTGGTCGTTTTTTTTATTATTGCAAGCGTAGGGCTAATTTTTGATTGAATTTAATGTATAATTTATTTTAAATTAAAAGGCAAATGAATTTTTAAATAAACTTTTTAATTATTTTATTCAACATAGTGGTGTGTGACGCTTTTTTAATAAAATTAAATTTAAATTAATTAAAAGTTGTCTGTATATTTCATTAATATCCTAAAACTCTTAGTTGCAATTTTTAAATAGGCTGTTGCCCGGTAGCTTGGTTTTCTTATACTTTTTAAATTTACTTATGAGACATATTATAAATAAACAACTAAATAAATAAATATCACGTGGATACTACGACACGAAAACGTTGACCACTTAAGTTTGTGGATTTGAATAATAATATTAAATATTATATTTTGTTTTCTCTTTCTTCTTGGATTGTATTTATCTGGAAACAAATTAGTGCCTTTTTAATTTTTTTCAAATCTATAAAATTCCAAAATATTCTGTTTTGCATTATTACAACTTGGTTTATGTATGAAAGTAAAATTGATACGTAAAAGCATGCGAACCCTATTATGCATTTTGATAACATGCCCGCATTAAGTTACCAGTGGAATAAGAATACGCTGTGATAAGGTTCTTGTATTTACGTTTTAGGTAAGTACATTTAAAAATTAAAATTTGAATGCGTTTTAATTCTGTTTATTTATTGTTAAAAAAGGTATGACAACGTTTGTAAATAACATGCAAGTATGCAAAATTTTAATTTTTGTTAGTGTTATTTTTAAGTTTTAGGAGTCACAAATGCTTTAAAGGCTGTTCATCGGGAGAAAAGTTGCATATTTACCCTACGGTGAAAAGCCACACCCTACTTGAGGGGTTACTTTCACAAACAGAACATGGTGGGATCTAGACCAGATAAGGTCGAAAAAATCTTAGATCGCAGTAATGTATCTATTTACCTTTTCTTTTTAATCTACGTCTAAACATAAATATTTTATGATATTTTCATAAAATATTTTGTATTTAGAAATTGAAATGTATTACTGTGGGAAAGCATATGTAGCACAACTTGCGTAGATTACCTTAAAAATGATTCCAAATATTAAAATTTTTTTCAGGAATACTAATGATTAGTAATTGTATTTGGTACATAAAGGAATATAACTAGGTCTCTAAAAATATCTGTAAATATAAATATTGAACAATATTAATCTATATTGTATTAATTATTATATAAAAATAAAACAATGCAATAAACATGCAGACTGAACTACTAAATAAAGTGTTTTTAATATAATTTTTGAATGAAGATGCTTCACTGACTTTTTGTAGTGGATTGGGTTGTGTGGTTGAGATGGTTATGGTTGCAACCTACTATTGTGCACCGGGAAATATTTAGGAAAAGTAAATTTGCTTGCCATTATATATATATATATATATAGATATATATACATTACTAACTTAAGGACAAATGAGCAGTATAGTTAATTTGGTAGTAATACATGCGTTAAGAAAATTTACAACACTAACTCTTTGTAATTGATGCGGCTGCTTATGGTTGAGGTGATTGTGGTTGCAAACTGCTGATTGAATTCCTGTTTTTGGAGAAGTATTTTTGCTTGAACTCTTCATTTGGAGTTCCGTTCAAACACATCATTATCAGCTTTCGTAAGATCAGACAACGCAGCCAATCTGATAGCGATAAGTGCGAACCAACTCGCAAAAGTTTTTTGTACTAGGGAACATTTAAAAATAATTTCACCAAATAAATATATGCATACTTTTTTCTAATTTGTCCAGATATAATATGAGAAGCGTATATAAATAATTATATTGCATATAACTTCTCGATTTTTCGTCATCTAATTTATGCCCTTCAGGATATAAATTAGATTTGTATTTTCCAGGGTAAAAACAATTTTGGCACCATAACATTACATTTGGTCATCCCACAGCGTCAATTTCGCTTACCAAAAGTAGCCAACTAGTCATATTATGTAAAATAATATAATGAAAAGAGTCCATCATAATTATATGCCACACGTTTAATCATTTAAAAATAATGATGAAATCCTAATTACTCTACAAAATTAAGATTTTTAATATCATCTTTGTGAAAGCTACTTGTATATAGACCGAAATAAAGGGAAAACCTGATGAATTACAGTAATTTCATATGGTGTTGAACAAATTAAAATAATATTTCACTAAGTGAATTTGAAAGTTGTACGTTAAGAATTGCTGGATGTAGTCATTTTGAATACGCTCAATATTTCCTCGGCCGTATGTGGTCAGCCGCTCCAGCTGAACCACTTTCAATAAATAAACACGATGGAAACTTTCTGTCTTTTCACAACGGTGACTCAACTTCAATTTCTCCAGCAAGTGTTGCTTATCAATTACAAAAGAACGAAATCGAACAATTCCTGGATGTTGCTTGTCAAATGAGTCCTTACATGAAATATGTTAATTGTTGAATTTAACAACAAAAAGTGTCCTGGTTACGACAAAATTTCTGCCAAGATGATTAAATGTCTTCCAAAAAAGGTGTGGTTTTTTTAACCACTTTGTTTAACTCCATATTACGGTTAAGTAATTTTCCGTCTCAGTGGAAGTATGCGGAAATCATTATGATCCCTAAACAAAATAAACCGGAACACTTAATAACTTTATATAGACCAACAAGTTTACTATCAATACTTTCTAAGTTATTCGAAAAACTACTACTAGACAGGATGTTATCGATTTTAGAGGCGCAACGAATTGTGGACGTTATATCTAAAGCTATGAAACGAAAACAATACTGTAGTGCGGTATTCATTGATATACAACAAGCTTTTGACAGAGTATGGCACTCTGGCTTACTATTTAAAATAAAAAATCTGCTACCAGCTCCTTTTTACGTAATACTAAGATCTTATTTACATGAAAGAAAATTCTTCGTTAGAGTCAAGAATGAAACATCTGCTTTTGGATATATTCAATCTGGCGTTCCACAGGGAAGCGTGTTAGGGCCAGTATTATATACGCTTAACAATAAGTCAAAGAAAATGTATTGGCTTTTTGGTCCCAAATCTTCCTTGACATTAGAGAACAAAATAATATTGTAAAACTATAATAAAACCAGTGTGGACTATCAACTCAAATATTGAAATTCTCCATGGTTTATCAGCAATAAAATATCCATAGCGATCTTAATATACCTACGGTTAAGGAGGAGATTGCCAGATTCTGTGACAGATATCTAAAAAGATTGAGTTATCATTTAAACCTACTCGCCATTAATCTTCTGAATGACTGTGATGAAATAAAAAGACTGAAGCGATATAACGTAAACGAATTAAGCGAATGTTAATTAAGAAAATTTATATAAATTATTATTTTTTGCTTTATTGGGTTCAGTGGAGTTCAATATGCTAAGTCCCTTTTAAAATTTAATAGATTTGCTTAATGTTTCCGTAGAAAATAGATTGCAAATAAAGAGGGCTAAAAACAAAGTGTTGCTTATATAGCTGTTTTAACCGGTTCTCGCATATACAAGAATATTCTACTTTAACATCACCCCATATTGTTGTTATTATTATTCAGTTTAGGCGCCTGCTTGGCTGAGTGTTTTGGTTTTGTTCCGTGTTAGGTCTTTTTATTTTTGTTTTTTGTTGTTTATATTATTTGGTAGAATTTCTTATAAGCGTGTTGTTATTGTCCTTCGCGTAGAAAATTTCTTACAAAAGTACGCAGTTTGTAAAATTCTTTTTTACTGATAGTTATTTTCTTGTAAAACTTAACAAACCAACTTTGGGGCAATATTATAGTTTGCAGTGTTGGCAATAGCTTTTATGCATTCTGGAGTAATTACAATTTTTTTATAATCCTATGTATAACAGATGGAATTTTTGGATTCTTTTAATTTTTAAAAATTTTCTTATTATTACATAATTTGAAGTCTACCTGGTGCCGAATCTCTTTGTATATCTAACGGATGTATGCTGCTTTCAAAAATGGACATTTTAAATTAATGTTGTATGAAAAGCCCAAATGCTGCATTGATTTAAGTTTTTATTATTCTAAGTAATAAATTTGGGTTATGCCCAAAAAAGCAAGTTCATATTTAATTCTAGTTAAAAGGATCGTTTTTACTATTGATATCAGTGATAGTATATTACAATTTTTTCGCTGAAGAAGCATTTTATTTCACAAAGGTGCGTGGATGGTGATGTTGAGAGATAATCTATATAAGTAAACCAATATATTTGCTATTAAATACTGTTCAAGTATCTTTAGGGATTTTACCTTTGCATTAGTTACCGTAAATGATTATATGTTTACAGGATCTTTTTCTGCCTTTCATTTAGAGTTAGATAATTTTGCACCCGAATATTTACACCATTCATAAATATCCTGGAAGAGGCCATCAACACCAATTGTTTGATTATTTTTGCAATTTGATTTAATTATTGAGTTAAAGTCACATGAATGGGCTGTGAAGCTTATATGTTTCTGTAAAGATATTATAGAGCTATTAAAAACAATATTACTGATAGTGGAGATCACAGAGATATCTCGTTTTGTAGTGAAAAGCAGAAAGATGTTAACCCAATTAGGTTTCCCTCCGACATGAAGTTCCTAAAATATTCTATAATTTTGGGCCTAATTCTACATGTGTGCGTTCCACGTTTGTCAATTCTTTTGTCGAAGTCAAGGTGTTTCTTTAAAGAAAGGTTATTTGAAATCTGATAATCTACAGATAGTAAAGAATTGATTGTTAACTATCGAACAGTTTGTGTGTCTTAGCCAGCCACCATAGGATATTTGCTATGATTTTATCGAGAGTTTTCAATAGACAGGAGCTAAGAGACATTGGGCGAATTGCTAAACTGTCGTTTAGGTATAGTGACAATAACGCTTGTTTTAGATTGTTTCGGAATACTAGTTGAATACGTTGCTATATAGTTGAAGTAGTCTGTGTTTCATGTCGTCTGTGATTTGTTTGAATCCTATATAACCCTGCAGTTTTTCCCTTTAAAACTCTTGTAAGTTGAGAATATTTTCTACATTTTCCAATTATGTTAGCTGTAGGTGGTGAAAGTCATCCTATTTTTGTGATTTTTACGTTTCGTTTGGAAAGTTGGAGTCTGCTGAATTTTTGGACCAAAATTTACGTAGGATGAAATTTGGTTTTTGCTTGCACTAAGGACAGGATGAATATAACTTGTTTGAAGACTGTGAAAATTAGTATCCAGCGAATATGTTAATACTTTTCCAAAGGCTATCTATTGAGGACGTTGGGTTAATAGAGGACGTAAAAGCTTGCATTGAGCCTTTTGAATAAGATTTTGGGTACTAATATTTCGTTTAAGTATATTCCAGAGTGTATTTTTCTGATTTTTTTTAATTTTCAAGATTCTGATTCCACCATGGAACTTTTTTGGGTTTAAACTTCGTAGAGCTTTGTGGGATAGAATAGTTTGCAGCCGCAATTATTATTTTGCGAAAGTTTTCTTTGTTAACTTAATTTACTAAGCCTTTTGGTAAACTTAGTCTGGAGCAGGTTTGACCAAATTTATCACAGAAAATTTGTTCGGTTTTAAAAAGAGGCTCTAAAGAAATATTCGTGATTGTTGAAATTGAAATTATTATGATCGGAAACTGATCGCCGGCAAATAGGTTTTTTTAGTTTCCTAGTTTAACAAAGGAATTATTGAAGAAGAACAAAATGTACATGCGTAAGAGTTCCGTAGCTGCTTAAGTGTGTGGCCGAGACATCATTTATAACAACAAAAGGCGAGTTTGTTATATACTCGTATGTTTCTATAACTTATCTATGTGAATTATTAGATGGAGAATACCAAGATGTAGTATCAAAACCTTTTTCAAGTGATATAAGTTTATGTTCTACGGATTAATGGATTAAATTACAAACTTTTCCATATGTAGCTGGGGAAAAGTTTGACGAGTAAAATTTTTAAGTAAGTGGGCCAGGGATGTTTTAAATGACTAATAAATTTTAAGAATAAATAGATTTTGTTCCTTCATAATTTATTGATGATTTGGATAATAAATTGCTGCAATGGTTTTCAAGTATTACGGGATGTAACTTAGTTGTTACTTCTGTTGGAATTAGTGAATTTTTAAAGTGAGAACTATGAAAGACTAATATATTGAATGTGAAAAAGATTAATGTAAGAGAAGAATTCGTTGAATAAGTTTTGTGTAACGTTACGGTTGATGGTTTCGTCTAAAAAATTAAGAGGGCGTTAGTAACTTTGAATAGATAAATCTGACAATGAAATTTAATTGTTGTTGTTATTGTTGCAGTAATAGAGAATAAGTATAATATATGAGCCAGTAATAAAAAATAAAATTTGTTTTTATTGCGTGTTCCTGTAACAAAATTTTCTTTTAGTTCTTGTTTATTTATGTTAGATGCTGATTTGGAAGGAGTAATACGGTACTTTTGCTAGTTGATTTTCAGTTAATTCTGTAGCTAATAGAGATGAGACGCTATGTACTTCTATATCATTTTCATCGTATTCTTTTGTACCATCAGCTGTTTGAAAAGGTGTACCATTTGAGGCAGATGAATTGTTTACTTTAAATACATATGACTGTTGTTTGTTTCGACGACGTTTATTGTACAAGCTTTTTTTGTTTCGGACCTGTACTTAGGGGATGACCCCTACACATGCAAAGCATTGTGCCAGAACTAGGAAATAAGTTTGTAAGTAGGAGGAAAGAGGGATTAGTGTTAGGTGACATTTAGTTTGAACTTTCCTACATTGAAACTGACAGGAAAGACCTCTGGAGGGAGTTTGTCCCATATACGGACTGTTCTGCTCAACAACGAATTTTCCCTGTTATGCTTAGCTTTCTTTGTTTGAATTTCATTATCTTTGAGACAGATCGTTTTTTTTTTTATCAGTTGTGGCGTGATTAAAATCTTCGTTATCTTCTCTGCGGTTTATTTGATGTTTTTACATGTTTCCCGATGTGTACGTAACGGAGAGAATGCCTACATAGCAAAAACATGGGATCATACGTAACTCTTTGGCAACTAATTGATAGTGTGATTGTATTAAATATAAGTGTAATAAATCTGGTTTCTTTGAGGTTACCCTCTGCGGACTTACCTTTTTTTTCAAGATTACTTACATTTCGATTTGTCAGTTCCATCAAAATTTCTTCTTCGGGTATTCCCCGCAAGTCGTTAGAGTAAATAACGCCTTTGGAGAAATTTAAAGTGTTGTGTTCAGAAAATTCCAATTCAATACAAATGATTAATTTGTTTCTTTGAGCAGAATTTGTTTCAATTAGGATTTTCCCACTTCTTAACTTGTTACAACTAATAACCTTCTCTAATTGAATCAATTACTTTTTTTTATTAAAAAGGTGATATTTTTGAGAGGGGGTCCTCACTTTTAATCCTATTCATGATCAGATATTTGGGCTCAGAAATTGATATTTTAACATGTGTTTTTCTGTGTATCATTATTGGTGGTTGGGATATCCCATCGACCTTTTTCCATAACTTTAACATACACTGCATTATAGAGGACGAATATGTAAAAAATATTTTTAGGAATATATCAAAGTTATTTATAGAATTTTTTTCTATACTCTTTCTTTTAGTCGCAGCACGTTTTAACAATGGTTTTAGTTTGAATTGGAGAATAAGATAAACTTCTTTCAAAAACAATTCATTGTTCAAACATTGTTTTAGAATAAGTTACATATGTATATTTTTTTACCTGAAAGAGCAGCTTACTCTGCCCCTATTATTAAGATAATCAAATTAGATAATTATAAGAATTATTATTTGTAATTATAAGAATTATTCTTTGGCTAAACAACATAGCTCGTCTAAGTAAAACCACAAAATAAATTTAGAGGATTTTTTTAATTTCTAAAATATTTTTTACTTTGCTTTATGCGTTACTACACTGATAATGCCACCTGGAATGCCGCGTTTGATATAATTACGCAGTTCTAAATCTGCTCCTGATTTTTAATCAATTTGTACATATTTAAATTTTTATCTTATGAAAGACATGCAATTGTATTGAGTTCAGATATACTTTCATATAATCTTTTTTATATTTTAAAATATTTCTCATCCCTTGAAAACATGCTAGTTTTTTAAATATGTTAACATAATAATAAGGAAAATTACCGTTTTGTTTTATGAGATTAAACCCTCCAGAATTTGAAAACCTTCTTTGTACCTATGTCAAGTCATAATCGAATACATTTTAGAATAAAGGATATAAGCTTGATGTCATTAATCTATAGCGATTTAAGTATCTGCGCTCAATTTTTTTTTGTTTTTGCTTTTGAATTTTATCAAAGTCGTTTTTATTACAGCGTTTAAAATATTTGTCCAAATTTCTTTTTACGCAAATGCGTAAAAATATTTAATTTTTTAGATAAAGAAATATAATGTTTCTAATTTAAAGGTAGATGGATAAAATTTAAAAAATATAGCACTGAATTTAGGTTTAGGGGTTTTATATCTTAATTGCACGGGCTATGTGCTGCAACTATATATTTTCCCCTTCTAAAGCAGTTAAGGAATTTGCTAAAAATGTTTTTAGAGTTTTTAAATAATAACAATTTTATTTACTTTAACTACACAAACTTGACACGATGCAGTTTAATTTTACACTGATTGATTATTCACTCAGACGCTTCCCCTATTTATACTTGTCCATTTAAATTCTAGAAGATTTAAGAATCTTCTACTCCCTTTGTATCGCATTTTGTTGTTGTATGTTGTTTGTTCGATGTATAGGCGCCGGTATGTCTGTGTGTATAATTGTTTTTGTTTTTTATGCTGATAAGGTTTCTGCTTGGGATTTATTTCAATACATTTGTTGTTGCTTTTGTAAAAAAAGCGTTTCTTAGAAAACCACGCAGATGGTAAACAACTTGTATGTTTGTTGTTGTAAAATTAGTTTTTGTCTTGCGCGTTTAGATGATAAACAGCATGCATGTATTTTTTTTTCTTGCATGCTAGGCAGTTAGTAAACAGCATATCAAATTGTAGTTGTGTGTGTGTATAAACTTCTACGCAGCTTGTAACCAGTAGTTTGCTTAATTATTTTATTTTAAATCTTAAGCAAGACACATTCGTAACAATATCATTGTTATCATATATTTTAAATGTATCTATTTATAATGATATAAAGCTATTTAACCTGTCGGTAACTTTGAATTGCATCTTTCACATTCCGGTTGCCTATCTATCTATCTATCTACCTGGAATTTGTGTGTGCTAAAGATATTAATTGCAAATTATTATTATTCCATTGTAAAGAGCAAGCTTTAATCGATCGTAGATTAATACAACTGAACAAGAGAATTACAGAAATTATTATTATTATTTTTATATATAATAAAGTGAAACTTTTCTCCGCATTCACATTCCAATAGCATTAAGTTTATATGAAACTGGTAATGTAGTATCGCCCAATTATAGTTTTTGGTTTTCGAGCATACCTAAATACGTTAATTAGAATAGCAATATTATTTTCTTCAGACATATTAATGACCCTAATAGCTGTTGGGAACTTTATACCACTAATTATGAAGCTGGAAATATCTTCAATTCTGTAAATTGATAATATCTACATTTTTTTAGCATTTCTATATAGAAGGCTACTATTATAATAATACTAGCAAACCTGTTCGCCACGTTTGCCACTAGATGGCTTCGTTTTTTGTAACATTTCGTTTGGGGATTAAAAGATAAAGAAAAATTATTTTTTTTGTTTTATATTTGAAAGGAACATTTTTTTTTTCATTGCACAACAGCAATGAATTTATTTCGATTACAAAAATGAAGTGGAAAGCGGATGGTTTCCCAACTCGTGAACACATGACGTGTAGCTGCTCATGTGAAAAACTATGATTTTCTAAATTTATCCCGCAAACACTAAGCGATTGGCCTTGCGACTTGTTAATTTCGAACGCAAGGCGAACCGGAAATTGCAATCGTTCACCTGCGTACTTTCCGTTAATAATGGTTCCCTCAATCAAATTCGGCATAATTCTTTTCACCGCAAGTCGAGTACCGTTGCAAAGTCGCGGTGGATTCAAATTATGCAATATCATAATAATTGAATCAACTTCGAGTTGCAAGTTATGTGGTGGAAATCCTGATAACTACAGAGAGTTCAAAAACTCAGTTGGATAATTTACTGCATCATCGGGATTTGTGATCAACGGATTTGTATGTCACCAAATTGCCATCGATTTTTGATTGAATGGTGAAATTTAGTCCATGTACAACATCATTATTCTTTGCGGCGAGAACTGCTCGTTTACTTAACCAAGCATAATTCTGATAATTCTCACTAATGTTTGGGAAAACATTTTTGATAAGAGCTAATTGACAGTCCACAAATCGGCAAAAGTCGTTGGTAAGAGTAATTAATCCAGCTGTCGCGTGAACTGGGACTTTTCCATTTCCAACAGCTAATTGTTTGGAAAATTGTGCAGCATTTTGATCATTTTGTCTCATATTAGTGGTTAGTGATAATGTTTTTACGTTATTCCACAAAGGTGATGCCTTCAGGCAAGCATTCAATTCATCTGCAGGCGATGCATGGAGAATTACTGGCAACGTCTGCCTGAAATCGCCTGCCAACAATATCATCAAGTCGCCAAAGATGTTGTTATTTCGCGGAAGATCCTTCAGTGTAAAATTAAGTGCTTCAAGTTATGTGCCATTGTGCACTCATCCCAAACAATGACCTCGCATTGCATCAACAATTTTCTTACTGCACTGGACCGGGAAATATTGCATGTTGGAATATCAATTGTGTTTAAATTGAGTGGCAACTTAAGCGCAGAATGTGCAGTACGACAGACATCTAGAAGAATTGCCGCGATTGCAGATGATGCTAACGCCAAAGCTATGTCACATCTTGATCGAATAGTGGCCAAAATCAATGTAGACAAATGTTTTTCCTGTTCCTCCAGGTGCGTCCAGGAAGAATAGACCACCAGTATTGTTGTCCACCGTTTGTATAAATATTTCGTATATTTGTTTTTGCTCTTCATTCAGCAACTGCACATTATTTCAAACGAATTCCGGCAATGTATCATCCGGCCCGCGAGAGGTTTCAATCCGGCCCGCCGAGCGTTTTTAAAAAAAAATTAATCACCTATTAAAAAATTATGCCCAAAAAATAAATTTACATTTAGTTTTAAAAGAGATATAAATTGACAATTTTAGCAAAAAAATGTGATGTTTTCATATTATATTGTGTACAAACTGCGTAGTTTTCTAGGAAATATTGTACACACAAGACAACAACAACTTTCTTATACAATATTCCAAGAAGAAACTTAAAAAGCATGAAACAAAAACAAATAATATAGACCTATTGTATTGTGTCCAAACTACGTAGTTTTCTAGGAAATATTGGACACACAAGAGAACAATAACTTTCTGATGCAATATTCTAAAAAGAAACAAACATCATACAACACTAACAACTAATATAGAAAACTGAACGTATAACATAACAACAACTATTATGTGTGAGATCTAGAAGATTCTTAAATATTCGAGACAACATGCGCAACAAATATAAGAGGGCCAGCAATGACGTAAAGAATAAATTGTGAAGTAAAATTATAAAGTTGCCAACGTACAGTTTTATTTGTGTAATTAAAATAATAAAGTGTATTGTAAATATAAGTGCAATAGTAAAATAGTCTAAGTTTTTTACCCCCATAAATGTCAATCGAAAATAGAAAGAGAAAAATTGATTCGGAATGTCGAGTATTTCAAGAAGAGTGGACATGGGAGTACTTCTTTATGTAATAGAACCAAAAATCTATTTGTCTTATCTGCCAAGAACCGGCAGCTGTACTAAAAGATTATAATCTCGCTAGGCACTTAAATTCAAAACATCTTGGGTCGAAGTACTATAAAATGACAGATGAAGACAAGAAAGTTCATTCAGAGGAATTGAAAAGAAAAAAAACTAGTCAGCAAATGTTTTTTTAAAAATCAAAGAAGTGTCCAGCGATCCTCCACGTTAGCTGGTCACATTGCCTATAAAATAGCAAAAAGTAACAAACCGTTTTCTGAAGGAGAATTTATTAAGGATGTGTTAATTAGCATTGGAAAAGTATTATGCCCAGAAAAGGTGAAAGTTTTCGAATCTATAGGGCTGTCACGTAGAACGGTCACAAAAAAAATTGAAGCGATTTCTTCTAATTTAACCAATCAACTCGATGGACGTCTTAAAAAGTTTAAGTATTTTTCAGTCACTATGGACGAGAGTGTTGACAGGAGTGATACAGCCCAACTTCTAATTTTTATCAGAGGAGTCGATGCAAATTTTGTAATAACCGAAGAACTTGCTTGTTTCAGATCTTTGAAAGGAAAAACGACAGGAAAAATAATTTATGATGAATTTAGAGAGGGGATGGATTCCAATTTCCAAATTAATTAATTTAACAACTGATGGAGGACCTAACATGGTGGAAAGAAATACGGGGTTTGCAGGAGTTTATAAAAGTCAGAATCCTGAAATCGAAACAATTTTTTACATTAAATAATCCACCAAGATATTTTTTTGCAAGGCTGCTTTGGATATTAACCACGTACCTAATATTATTTTAAAATTAATTAATACCATTCGAACTCGTGGTTTGTTACATCGACAACTTCAAGAGTTTTTATCGGAAGTTGGTGCAGAATTTTCAGATATACTTTTTTACACAAAGATCAGGTAGCTGAGTTGTAGGCATGCCTTCTCGAGTGTTTGGAGTCTTCTCGAAGAAATTAAAGTTTTTCTAAAAACCAAAACTGAAATTTGGGATGAGTGGGAAATATTGGAGGATAAGAATTGGTACATTTAGTTTGCTTTTTTCACGGATTTACACGAGCACTATAATTAACTGAACAAGAAGTTACAGGGAAAAATCAATTTATAGATAAAACTTGGGACAGTTTGAGGTTTTTTAAAACTCAATTGTTTATATTTTCTAAATGTTTAGGAAAAAATGATTTGACTCATATTTATGTGAACAGGCCTTTTCAGTAATGAAATGCAGAAAAAATTCAATAAGAAACCGATTGTCAGACGAGAGTCTATTTTATTTATTTAGTTTATTAAATAGACTCTCTCCCAGCTGAAACCAGATTTTGAGGAAATTATGTCAAGTCAGAAACAGATCCATGCTTCCCATACATCTGGAAAATCTTAAAATCATAATAAACCATGTCTTATAAAATTTTTATAATGTTTTAAAATAATAAATATATAGCTTAAACCGTAATTTTAATTGAACAGCAACCCCATAATTTTTTAATGAATGACCCTCTATGTTTTTTTTTAATTTAATGGCCCGCCGCAAGATTTTTTTAATTTATTGGCCCGCCATCGCCCATCACTTGCATGGTGCATCGATCGATTTGGCGCATTTATTCCTACTTCAATCAGTAGCTTGTTTGCAATAGTCAAGCATTGATCCTCAATCAGAATCAATCCTTCATTATATATTTCATCGGTTATTTGCATGTCGGGATTATTCGTTCGAATGCGCAAGCGATGCAAGATATCTTCACATATGTCGTCTTTGCATTTGTTCCATAACTGAATTGGTTGTGAAGGGAAACATGTGGTGATGATTTGATGAAACAACTGAACCTGCAAGTGTTAAATCTCAATAGAATCGTTCTCCGGCAAACCCAATAGTTGACATGCTTCTCGATATGTTTGGCATTGGTGGTCATTCACAGTTTTCAAATGCGCAAATTATTTTGGTCCACGTACATTTACCAACAGCAGTCGCAAACAAAAACATTCATCGTTTTTAGGATGAACAGTATACATGCGACCAAGCGCACGGCGCCCTCTACTTAAAATGAAACGTATTTATTTTCGTGAGGGATACTCACACAACACGTACTGGTGCCGTTGTAGTACATGCTATGTATCAGAGATGGTGCTGTATGTAAAAAATGATTTCCCCTGTTTTCCTGCTTTTTACTTGAAATGTACTTATTTTTGTGAGGGATACCACACACCACGTCCTGGTACCGTTTTAGTAAATGCTATGTGTCAGAGATGGCGCTGTATATGAAAAATGATTTTCCCTGTTTTCCTCCTTTTCTCTTGAAATTTTTCCTGAATTTTCTTTGCTACAAACCTCACGGAGCCCGAGACCTTTCCAACGAATGCAAAACCGTGGAAATCGGTTCGTGTGTTCTGAAGTTATAGCGCCAGGAAGGAAAACACGCCTTATTTTTATATAATAGAAGATTGTTACGAAGATGCTTACTTTAAGTTATACAAAGATAACTATTATAAAAAAAAATGAAATGAAATGGCTTATTCTGTCTGTTTAGGAATTTTCTAAGAAATTTTATGAACACAAAACAACAACAATATGCTACATTAAAATTCCATGAACTAAGATAAACAATAAAAAATGCATACAACCAAACAAATACCTACACTGAATAATAATAACTTGGAGTTTTCTAGCAAATACTAGAATCGCTCAAAACAGTATATAAAGGCTGTTGGGCAATAGTCAGTCAATAGCCCGTTTCGCTGTGAACGTGATCAAGTTAAGACATAGAAAGTTGATACGGCGGCTTTTAGGTGTTAAATTGGTTAAGTAACCATCGTGTATTCTTGAGTGTGAAATAGCTGTTCTTAATAAATCGTGTAATTTAATGAAAAACTCATAAAGTCAACTTTAATCTTAAGAATAATGTTTAAGATTTATTTTTGAAGTTAATTTCTTTCTCTTAATAGTTCTCATTTGAATTGTAGTTAATTGTAACCAAAACCAAGGCTGGAACGTATATTTTAATTATTCGGCTTTCAGTTGTCTGAAGATATACGACACTTACTTGCTCAATAATTAAATCATTTGATAGATAGATATGTAAGGATTATGAATCTCAGCTGTAGTTTATTGTCATGATTATTTATACAAATTAGATTTACAAAAATTGTATAAAAAGTAAAATATTCGGTGATAACGTAAAAAGGGTTTTTCTACCTTGTCGATACATTTGACAGACAAGCTAATAGCATTAATTCAATGCAGTTGTCAGTGTCGAAATTTCTAACATTGTTATATAACAGAGAGTTCTCTGTTTAAAATTTCAGTCAAACGATCGCTCTCCATTATATTGTAATCGAAACAAGTAGCCCGCACTCAACCAAACCAACCGCTAAAAACTTTTCCACAAATTTTAGAGTCGTAAGACCATTCCCCGTCGGGCTAAATTCACAGAAGCCATCGCTACATTTATAAACAAGGTTAAGTCCTAAAGTTTAAAGCTTTGGTAGGTAAATCAATGCCACCCATTACAATCAAAACTATCAAATATTACACAATTTTTTGCTGATATCAGCATCAGCCAACAATTTAAAAATATCGTAGCGTGGAACATGGAAAAGTTTATCAGCTAAACAAAATTGTATATAACAGGCGGTGTTTTGTATTTTTTTTTTCCTCAAAAATTTGCTTACCTTGATATTTCTATTAGCAAGAAACAAGATGTGTTTATTATAGATGATATGCTGACACCTATCTAAATTATATACTACTAGCGTGCCCGTGACTGCTTTGCAAGTCATTTGTGGTTTGCTTTTATTCTTCAGCGTTTTTTTAATTAATTAGAAAGAACACAATTTCTTTGGGTGGGTGGGGCTTTTAGTTCAGATAACTCAAGCGAATTTTAAAATCCGACTGGATAATTTAAAACATCGTCTTGATTGGCAACAGAGTCAACCGATTCGTAGGTAAAGATTTCCTGGGAATGTCATTCAAAATTGTCAGATTGATATCTGAAACATCTGAATATTTCACAGCTAAGATAGCTCTTTGCCCCAACCAATCATTGTTTCTAAAATATTGTGCAATACCGGGATTCTGTGTATTCAGTGATTCTATATAGCTTTTATAGGTGTTAGGTTTTAATAGGTTTTAATGAACTGTTTTACTATCAAGAATTTCAAATTGTTTACTTCGAATTATTTGCAAGTGGTAAAATATAACTACCGTATATATGTTTAATAAAAACACATATTTTACTTATTTCAATAGATTTTATTCTGCCTATTAGATCATAACCTATTTACATTCACTTAATATATGTTTAATAATAAAAAATAAATAAGTGGATTTTCTTAAATTCTGTCTCCGATATAAAATAAAACATATCTTGTTGGAACTTTTACTTATTTGTATATATTTATTTTTGCTTACATTTTTATTAAAATCGGTGTCCATTTTTCCCCGTTTTCTCTCGCCATGTTTCTTTTTAAACAGATAAACCTGAGGACCTATCTGTTTTTCGAATTTCAATTATATTGGCTTAGCCATAACTAATATTAAGTCCCTTCTAGTCCATTGTTTAAAAATATAAAAGAACTCGGTTCAGCCATTTAGCCATGATAACATCCCAACAAAGAAAGAAATAAACAGTAAGTTTCAAAATATATATTAGATAAATCAGGTACTATATTTTTTATATGAAAAAAATTATTGAAATACAATAATAACAAAAATTAGTAATGAATATATATCGTAATAAAACACAATAATGGTCGAGTAATGAGAGCACTTCAAAATGAATTGAATATTATGTCTGTTCCACCCATATCCTTAAAATAGAAGATCGATATAATTAAAATGGCACCTTTCATGTTCGCAATGAAAAAGTTTAAACAAATAAATACTGATTTTAATAAAAGGATTAAAAACTTTCTTGAGGTCTATTAAAAATTATTTATTCTTATTTCACCTCCGAAAATTTTGATTAAATATGTCGTGCGACTTCTTTTCCTAAGGCGAAAAATAACCTACGAGATCTTGCGGTTGGTAAACTAATTGACCTTTTCGCAACTGTTTTGCAAAAATAAAATATTTACTTTTAAAAACCTGCTCATCGAACGTTGAAAAAGGTAAACTGCAAATAAAACGCTCGATTAATTCTGTTTGAACATTATCACAAATAAATATAAACAGAATTTTTTTCTTTCGGAAAACACTCTGTCTCTATCTCTCCTGCCAGGATTTTAACAATACACTTACAACTGCCCTAAACACTACTATCAACTATTGATTTAACGCAAAAACCATAGTCCTGGCAAATATATTGCGTAAACGGTTGTGGTTAAAGAAATTCTGCAATTCGATAATTTTTTTAGGCGTATTGCATCAATATAAATTTCAGAAACTATTTCATATTTAAAAGGCACTCCTTCTTTTTGATTTACATTATCTGTTGTCATTATCTAGCACTTAAGCAAATAAAACAATAAATAACTATTAACAAGAAGAGGAAGCAAAGATAAAGCTATTAACTTTAATACGTTGTTATGCCGAAATTTTTCTTAATTCTCGATTTACCAAGTTATCTTCTATATATTTTAGTTATTGGTTAGATAATTACATTATCCGTTCTTACCTTCATCTTTAGACGTTTTGTTTTTAAATATAGCATGCAATAACGGTCTAGTGCAGTTTATAATGTTTTAATTTTTACCAACAGGTACTAATTGTAATTAAACGACCTTTTAAGAGCGTCTAAAAATAAAATTAAACAACTTATGTTATTCAGTTGTTTACCAACTAAATAAAAAACAAAAAAATTAAAAATGCAAATATTTTATTTATTATTTTGTTATGTTTTTAATCCACCTTTTTATATCTTAAATAAATATCTGTTATTCTTTTTAACGGTCTTTTTTAATTAATTTAACAATATATATTTTTTCAATATTTCGTTTTCCTATGGAAAGCTTCTTCAGGAAAATTAATTCTAATAACAACAATTATTAACAAATTGAAAAAATTTTAAAACATTTGACAAAAAACAAATAAAATAATTTTCTTCATACATACATACAAAATTTAAATTTCAAATATTTAAACATACAAAAACAAGGAAACGGAAATTTAATAACAAATTCTCTCTTATGAAATAATTATGACAAATTATGTGTCTTTTGAATTAAGTACCTATAATTCTGCGCTAAATTGTCTGTGTCTGTTTTGAAATTTATTCTCCTAACATTTGGTACAAAAACAAAAACTAACAATGATTATTGATAGGCACATTAGCAACATTAGACCTACAGCAAGGGATATTTTATATTAGATAAAGTAAAAACTGCTAAACAATTTTTGAATACTAATAGGAACATATTAATTGTTAATGCTGACAAGGGTAATGTTACCGTTGCTACGAGCAGAGACGATTATAATTCGAGAATAAGTGACATTCTTAACGATTCTGCTAAAGACTCAATATTGAATAAGGATCCTACTACTAAACTGCAAAAAACAAACAATGTTTTAGTTGATGAACTTTTTAAAAAAGATATCATTTCAGTAATGGAGAGAAATAGACTTAAGACTAATGTATCAAATTCTCCAAAGCTATATGGAGTACCTAAGATCCATAAACAGAATTTTCCTTTAAGGAAAAGTTTCACTTTTTCCAAGTATTCCTGTAGGTTTAGCTTTGAGTATTATAGAGGAAAAATGGCAGATAATAGAACAAAATACGAATATTGAGAAGGAATTATTTTTACGTATTCTTAAGTTTTGCATTGAAGACAACAAGTATTTTCAATTTGATAATACGAAATATCAACAGAAGGAGGGCCACTCTATGGGCTCTCCAGCATCTCCAATTATAGCTGATATTGTGATGGAGGAATTACTAAATTCATGTATTAGTAAAATGCATATTAAACCTAAGATAATCACAAAATATGTGGATGATTTATTTTGTATAACTTCAGAAGATGCAGTGGATGATATTTTGTCAGAATTGAATAGTTTTCATCCGGATATTAAATTTACGATTGAAAGAGAGTTAGAATCTAAACTTCCATATTTAGATATATTGATAATAAGAAAGGGAAATAAGTTAGTGTTTGATTGGTATAAGAAACGAATATCTTCTGGAAGAATTATTAATTTTTATTCCAAGCATCCGAGAAAAATGATAATAAACACGGCGAAAAATATGATAGACAGAATATTGACTAAAAGTGATAGAGAATTTCATTTGAAGAATAAAGACACAATAAGAGATATACTTCATGACAATGGTTTTCCAGTAGAATTAACTAACCGATTAATTAGACAATATGGCAATCATAGGCATAATTTAGGAAATACTACGGCAGAACCAAGATATTATAAATCATTAACTTATGTTCCTGGAATATCAGAAAGATTAAGAAAGTCTAAACTATATGACACAAATAGATATATTATTGCACACAAAACATATAATACATTAAATAAATTATTTAGCAGTATGAGGGATAAAATAGGAAAAATGGAAACATCTGATGTAGTATATAGGATACCATGTGGAGGAAATGACCAGGTGAACTGTGACAAAGAATAAACTTAAAACAAGATTAGCTGGTCATAGATGTGACCAAAAATATAGAAATATTTCAACACAGAAGACATCCTTATCTTCACATTGTAAGAAATATAATCATTATCCAAAGTTTGAGGAAGCATCAATATTAGATATAGAAAAAAACTATAAGAGACGTTATATGTTAGAAATGTTAGAAATTCTTAATGTACCAAATGTCAGGAGAATAAATTTCAAAACAGACACAGACAATTTAGCGCAGAATTATAGGTACTTAATTCAAAAGACACATAATTTGTTATAATTATTTCATATAAGAGAATTTGTTATTTAATTTCCGTTTCCTTGTTTTTGTATGTTTAAATATTTGAAATTTTATGAAGAAAATTATTTTATTTGTTTTTTGTCAAATGTGTTCAAAAAAATTTTTTCAATTTGGTAATAATTGTTGTTATTAGAATTAATTTTTCTGAAGAAGCTTTCCATAGGAAAGCGAAATAGTGAAAAAATATATATTGTTAAATTAATTAAAAAAGACCGTTTAAAAGAATAACAGATATTTATTTATTATTTTGTATTTGCTTTCAAATATTTTTATTTATATGGGAAATACCATTACTAAACAAACATACTAACTAAGTTTTGTGAGCAATTCGAAGTAGTAAAATGATATCAACTAAAATTCGTATTCTAAACATTGTTATATCAACTTTAAACTAAAAATATAATCAATAAAGAAGAGAATTTTGTACATTGTGTTTGGTTGAGAGCTAGATCATTACTTGTAGTCCTGCAAAACACAGCCTAACACAGCTGACATACAGCTCTGTCTTTGCAGCTGTAACGCATGTCATTAGGTCTGTCTGAGTACTTTTCCAGTAGCAAATAATCAGTCAATTCTTTTGGGAAAGTAAGAACAATGTTACTCTGTCGGCTGAGAAAATCTGAAACAGTACACCGACAGTATCCAGTGAAATTTTGCAAGAAAACAGCTGATCGATGTGTAGAGAATTGAAACTTCTGCTGCTTCTATCATTTCTGCCATCTCCAATCCACTTACGCCACGGTCGCACTGTATATTTGAACGTTTTTACCATGAAATAAAATGTTTTGTTTATTATAATTTATTATAAACATTAAAAATAAACACATTTGTAACTCCTTACCTCTGCCATTGCTAAATTTCAATTTTTATTTTCACTTCACAACAATTATTTAATTCAAACACTATATGAAAACAGCTGTTCAGAGTAGTTGCAAAATCTTGCAAGCAGAAATTTCTCCAGCAACATTTTGCAAGTTCTCTGACTTTCAACTGTCAAAAAATTATCTTTTTAGCGCTCTTTTTGCAAGAGATTTCGAGTACGCAGACAACATTTTGCAACATTTTGCACAAAATGATGCAAAATATGTGTACGCAGACAGACCTATTTATGATTTCATACCATTGTTGATATGAAATTTAATATTTAAAATTCATTTTAAGCTAATGTACATACATAAATTAATTTGTTCTTCTTTTCATACAAAAATTGAAACTCAACAAAAATATACAACATATAGAATTAAAAAAAACACAAATGTGCGTGCTTGAAAACGAAAAAAATTTTAGGAAATGCTTCAATAATTTTAAATAATAGTTTTATTACAAAGGTATCTTTTCTTTTTTTCATCTATAAAATTAATAACTTCGTGAAAAAACTAACTTCAAACAGTGGTTCATCGAGTATAAAAAAATACATTTTTTTCGCATTTCGGACCAGCACTTAGGGGATGACCACTACACGGGCAATGCATTGTGTCAGAACTAGAAAAGCAGTTTATGGAGAGGAGGAGAAGGAGAGAGAAAGAGAGAGAGAGAGTAGAGTTTGTGGCCATTCAATTTGAACTTTCCTACATTGAAAGTGACAGGAAAAACGTTTGGAGGAAGTTTATTCCTCCGCATTTTCCCTGTAATGCGTAGTGCGGTTCACTGTTCAATTAACCACAAATGGGTGTGCTCTCAACGAAAATCGAGTGAAACGCAAAACCGTGCGAGTAATGGGAATAGGTTCTCTAATTTCGTTACACCACTTAACGACAACGTGAAATACACCCCACATCGCGTCGATGCTCCAGAGTTGGATACCCTAATGTTCCTAATGAGCTGCTTGGCCCTCTCCTGTACGCGGTCGAGCAACTCCAAAATAGACCTTAGGGCGCCGGCCCAAACATGAGAGTTGTATTCCATCTTTGGACGGAAATAGGTGTTATAAATTGCAGGAGATCGGAAGAAGTGAAGTATCTCTTACACCGTTTTAGAAAACCGAGGCACTTGAAAGCTTCTTTAGAAATCTGAATAATGTGTTAAGCTGGTGACTAGAGGTTCACCCAAAAATGAACAATATATAACAATATACAATATATATATATATATACATATATATATATATATATATATATATATATATATATATATATATAGTATATTTCGAGAAGTAAATAATCATTAATGAGCTAAGAAACATTATACTGTAATTGCTACATTAAATTTAAGTGGAAATGTCAGAGAATATACTAATCAACATTAACCCAGTGTTATAATTATCAAATGCGGGTCATGTGCGAATTGTGCAGGAAACCATAAAACCTCAGAATATACTTCTGAGGCTGTAAAGCAACACATAGAATGAATTCGTCTGATTGTTCAAACAGAATTTTCAGCAGCTGAGACTAAGAAACCTAATTTTAGACAAAACCAAGGGCAGAATAATGCACGCTTCCGTAATTTTGATAATAGCAAGTATGATGCAGAATTTACCAACAATTTTAAGTAAGATACAACTTAAAGTCATTAATGGAGCAATCAAAACAAAATTTTTAATTTTTTTTTCAATGGATGAAATATACAAATCTTACTCTAGAATCAATTACTAATTTACAAAGGTGGAAAAGTGAAGCTTATCAGTTTGAAGTGATAACTTCATTAGGACGTAAGTTCTAACTTTCATATAGCAACATGGAATACCCGCGGCAGAAGAAACAAAAAGTTGAACTTTTTGATTTTTTGCTCAGTATCCACAGCTTGGTCTCAGAAAAAATATTAAATGAGAATATTTATAATATAATAAAATAATATAACAATATAAAACACAATGATATTTAAAGTTATAAAAATGATCGTAAACCAGAGGTGAAGGAGTTGCAATCTATAAGGAAAACTGTGGACATACCCTCTTACCAATTCTAAACATCCTTCTAATTGAAAATATCGAAGTAAAGATAAAAAGTATCAAGCGGCTTATACATTAAATTTTCCGTGCTATTTCCCTGATAGGTCGGCAGTTGAGGACAAAAATTGTACATTGGAAACGAAAAATTTATACTTGGAGGTGATTTTAGCAGTATACCTAATCTTTGGGGTTATCAACGATTAAATTGCTAGTGAAACACCCTTTTGCGAAAAGCTTAACTCAGGAGATCTTTATACATCATGTCCATCAGATCCGAACTGTATACCAACAAGACAAATATAAACCCTAGATTTCATTCTAATGAGTTTAAAACGTTATATTTCTCTAGCCATTTAAATAACCTAAGCATCTTCCCGTAAAAATCACTATAAATTCCAACTTAAATCCTATCTAAAGATCTTATTTTACTTATAATCAAGCAAACTGGAATAGATGCGCAGCGTTAGTTAAAAATAATTTACTTACACAAAATATTATTGCAACCAATGCGGAACAAATAGATAGGTTTAATGAAGCAATTTTGTCTGCTACAGAGCATAGCATTCCCAAAAAAAATTATTATTGCACCACTTCTTCCACATCATATTAAGCTTTTGAAAAAAAAAATAATTGTATAGAAAACTATAGAAACTAGAAAAGATACAGAGCTATCATTGATCATATGCGCACTAATGAATTAAATCGTAAAATAAGAAAGCCATTCATGATTTTAAAAATTTCATTAGAAAAAGGTTTTTCTCCTTTTTGGAATGTATAAAAAATTAAAAGATGAAATCTACAAAATTCCGACATAAAAATATAATAAGGAATAATTCGTTACATAAGAAAAGAAATGTAAAATACTGGCTCAAGTTTTAATTGGAATCACGCAATTTCATTTAACCTCAGTACTCCGCCCCATACAAACAGAAGTAAACAATACTATGGATCATTTCAATTCCACAACTTCTGATTTAAAAAACCACATAAATAAAAACTAAAGCTAAGAAAAAGCCCTGGAAAATTCTTACCAAAAAAAAGAAGTAAAATACATCACATTGCTAAACATTTATGCCTACGACTTCACTACTTGCGTAAAGTATGGAAAAATTCAAAATTTGTGCCGATAAGATTTAAATTCTTTAGACCCACTTTAAGCAAAATACTCAAAAATCATTTTACTATCGCAATAATTTGGTAAACTCTACTTTCCTCCATGGAAAATCTACAGCAATGGTCCTGTTGGATATTAATGCCCCGGACTAATATATAAAATGATAAAATTAAATATTTCTTTATTGCTAATTAAAATTGGCTCTAGTTTTCTTTCTGATAGAAGTTTTACCGTTCCTATTGGCTTAGCTAATTCTACAGAACAAGAAATATAAGCTGGCTGCCCTCAGGGATCCTGTTTCTCCTGTACAACCTCCATATTTGCTTATACTTTGCTATATTCAGCTCTGGAATTATTTCATCTGAAGATCTAAAAAACTAATAAATGCTTTAGCTACTGTAAATGAATATTTTTCGAAATGGAAAGTACTTGTAAATCCACAAAAACCCAGGCCATATACTTTTCTGGAAGGATAAAATCAGCTCTTGTTGAAAACAGACTAAGAAAACTCACTTCTAAATTTAATTCCAAAAGCCTACCTTCTGAGTATACACACATTAATGAGCTCACTTCTTTTTAATTTTTTCCTCAGTCTTAGTTTTGGCTTTATCTATACCCTTCAAAAATGCACATGAAAGTTGTTTTCCTAAATTTTCCTTCCTCTTATTATATATTACTCAATCTACTTTCTTTACTTAAGTAGTAAAGGATCTAAACCTAATCTCTATGTAATAACTAACAAAATATGTATTTAATAACTCTTTCAATAAATAAATATAATACATAAAAAAGAGTTAAATAGGTTAAGCAAGAAGAGGTTTAAATAAAGCCTTGTGCATGTATAAACAATAGACAATTTTCAGTTTACCAAATTTTAATTTAATAGAAGCTTTAGTGTTTTTGGCTGTGTATTGGGGAGTAACAAAATCAAGAAAACGAAGGAAAAGATGAATTCATAGAAGAACTAATTTCTTAAGTGTAAAATGTTTAGGAAAAAATAAAAGAAAATTGAAAAATGTTAATTTCTACTTAAGCTAACTTCAGCAACCGGATAAATCCATATAAATCATGTGGTAAACTGTAATGCATTTAACAACATTTTTTAAAGTTTGGGCATTTGTCATTTTGTTAAGCAAAGTGCGAAACTGATTGCACATTTTATACGGAAACAGATGTTTCTAAATAATACAAGTATATGCAGAGAGAAAAAAGAAACAATATAACTAAAAAAATACATATATTCGAAATATATACTTGATTCTTTAAGTTAATAGATGAAGGTAAGAAACCGAATTCCGTAGGAATAACTGTAGTTTCTTTTTGGTTTTATTTAAAAGTGGCCTCCAAGGCTATTTTATTAATTTAGATTCGCCTTCAATGGCTGCTAGATTACTACTGACTCTTATACCAAAATGTAAGTTAAACTTTATACATAATAAAAACACAAAAGAAAAAAAATACAAAGGAAAGAAAAAACACAAAGTTTAAAAATATGCCGGCGTCATACGCCGCTTGCTGGCCTCTCTGCAGCCGGTTAAACTCGGTTGAACATCTTCCCGGGCGGCGATGGATTTGGCACAAATAACCATTTCAGGTTTCACAAATATTAAGATGCTCATGGCCATTCGGGAGAATTGTCATAAAATTAGACTCTAGTAAAAGAAAAAAAATAAGAAATATGTAAAGTGATGTCAGCATTCAATATGTTAATCTATCACTATGGAGTTGTTTTATTCGGCAACTTATTTTCCAATGGACGTGAATCGGATGGATGATTTGCATCTGGTAGAAGGCAAAGTTTGACGATTGGTCGGATGATATGGCCGTTTTGAGTCTTTAATTCAGCGACTCGCACTTTACCATCTTGGCCATAGATAATTCGAGTAATGCGTCCAAGGCGCCACTCGGTGGGCGGTAATAAATCATCCTTGACTATAACAAAGTCACCGTTTTTCAGATTCTGTTGCTCGATTCTCCACTTATATTTACGTTGTAACTCAGTTATGTATTCGTTTTTCCATCTGCGTGCGAACATGTGCTGAAGGGCTTTCAAGCGTTCATATCTTTTCAAAAAAGTTAAATTTTTGTGTGGGATTTCTTCTGGAGCTTCCGGAGGTGCGATGAGCGGTTCGCCACGGAGGAAATGACCGGGAGTCAAAGGCAGAAGTTCGTTTGGGCTTTGAGTCATTGGAGACATCGGACGCGAGTTTAGTATAGCTTCTATTTTGATTAATAATGTCGCGAATTCTTCGAAGGTAAAGTTGAGGTTTTTTGCAACTTTTTTCAGGTGAGTCTTCATACTTTTGACGGCAGCCTCCCAAAGACCGCCCATGTGAGGTGCATATGGAGGTATGAACGACCATTTGAAACCATGAGAGTTATATTTTTCAACTAGCGATTTTTCCGTAGTTTTCAGAAAAACATTATGATTTTTCAGTAGGACATAACTAGCACCCAGAAAATTTCGACCATTGTCTGAAAACATCGTCTTGGGGAGACCCCTGCGTCCGACAAATCTGTCAAAGCAGGCCATAAAAGCATCTGTTGAAAGTTCAGAGCAAGCTTCCAAGTGCACTGCTCTGGTTGAGAAACAAACGAAGATTGCAGCATAGCCTTTTAGTAATTTGGCATTTTTGAGGTTGGAAGATTTTATGGAGAAAGGCCCAGCAAAATCTACTCCAGTGTAAGTAAATGGCAGTGAAAAGGTTACCCTTTCAGGAGGAAGTGCGGCCATTATCTGGTGCTGAAATTTCTGCTTGAAGGTAACGCATGTTTTACATCCACGAATGCACTTTCGGATAAGATTTGTGACTCTAGGTATATAGAACCCTTGTCTTATAGCACGTAACATTACTTGGAGTTCTGAATGCAGTAAAATTCGATGGGTATATTCAACAAAAAGTACAGCAAAGCGTGATTTGTCCGGGATTATAACTGGATGACGCTCTTCGTAGCTCAACCCTGAATTATTGAGCCTGCCGCCTACTCGAAGTAGACCATCTTTGTCGATGAACGGAGAAAGTGAAAGGAGTCGGCTTTTCTGGTTAAGTGCCTTTTGATTCAGTAGACGACTATATTCTTTGGGAAAGTGGATCTTTTGAGCAAGTAGAATTAACCGATTTTTTACAAAACGACATTCTTCTGTGGTTATAAATTCTTCTGTGCAAAATGGTCGTTTGAGAATCCGATTGATAATTCGAAAGCGATAACAAATAACTCTGAGCGCTCGGTCGAGTGATGAAAATTCTTCTAAAGCGTCAACGGCTACTTCGGATATGTTTGAAGTTCCCTGAATTGTATCCACTTGGAGGTTTGCACAGTAACTCGCTTGAGGGAATACCAACTCCGGATTTATCGTATTACCTCTCTTTACTTCTAAACTTGTGGGTTCAAACGTACGTGCCTTAGGCCAAAACTCAGCGGGCTGAGAAAGCCAGTCGGGTCCATGCCACCACAATCTACTCTCGGCTAGTTCTTGCGGGTAACAACCACGTGTACCAAGGTCAGCGGGGTTATCAACAGTTTGAACGTGTTTCCAGTTTTTTTGGCTGACTGTGCGGAGCACCGTTTTAATACGATTTGCAACAAATGCTTTTAACGACTCTGGCGATTTTTGTAGCCATCCAAGTAATATTGACGAATCGGTCCACATGTACAGCTGGTAATCATATTGGGAGTTAGTAGTTACCTTTTCTATAAGTTTCGTAAGTAACACTGCGCCACATAATTCCAGCTTAGGGATGGTAATTTTCTTCAGTGGCGCTACCCTAGTTTTTGCTACAAGTAAGTTGGTTCTGATTTCGCCGTTCGGAGCTATTGTCCTCATATATACTGCCCCACAGTATGCCTTCTCCGAAGCGTCGCAAAATCCGTGTATCTCGGTACAATGCGTAGGGGAAAAGCTTACCCATCTAGGAATATGCAAGGATGATATTTTAGGAAGATTTTCAAGAAACCTGTTCCATTTAACAAGAATATTTGTCGAAACCACTTCATCCCACCCTGCTTTATCTTGCCATAAGTCCTGCATTAAAAGTTTGGCGATGATGACAATTGGGCCTAACCAACCAATTGGGTCAAATAGCCTAGCTATTACTGACAATATTTGTCTTTTTGTTGTCGATGGTTGTATTTTAATTGGGGTAAGGATGTAATAAAACGTATCTGACAAGGCATTCCAGTAAATTCCCAAGGTTTTTATTGTGCTGGAAGTATCAAACTTTAAAAACTCTTCATCGAGAAGATCTTCCCGGGGCAAGTGATGAAGCAAAATTTTATTGTTCGCCGTAAGTTTCTTTAGGGGGAACCCTGCAGAAGCTAAGGCCTTTATGATTTGATGTTGTTTTTCCGTGGCTTCTTCCAAGGTATGACCACCGGAAAGGATATCGTCAACGTAAATTTCGTTTTTCAGGATCTCTGATGCTCTAGGGTAAATAGCCTTGCAGTCTTGGCTTAACTTGAGAAGGGTTCGGATTGCCAAAAAAGGCGCACAATTAATGCCAAATGTGACAGTTTTTAACTGAAAAGTTTTAACCTCATTTTCGCCATTGGGGCGAAACAAAAGCCGCTGATAAGCCCTGTCTGCTTGGTGTATTAAAATTTGGCGGTACATTTTTTCGATGTCGCCTGTAAATACGTATTGATAGTTTCTCCAACATAGCACTATTTGTACTAGATCCTTTTGAAGCGTCGGACCTTGGTGAAGAATATCATTTAACGAAAAACCGCTGGTAGTTTTCTTTGAGGCGTTGAAAACTACCCGTATTTTAGTGGACTTACTCTGTGGTCTTACCACTGCATGATGAGGTAAATAAAAACTAAATATTTTTTCCGCCTTAGGTTCCATGCTGGTGACCGGTTCCATATGATCTAAATCATAATATTCTTGTAGAACATCCATATATTGATTTTTTAACTCGGGATTCTTATTAAGAGAGTGTTCCAAACGGTGGTATTGAGCTAAAGCCATATGCCTGGAAGAACCCAAAAAAATGTCGTCAGGAAATTCCTCTTTAAAGGGCAAGCGTACAACATATCTACCGTCGCGACCTCTGCTGGTTGTTGATATGAAATGATTTTCGCAATATTGGTCAGCTTCTGATACTGAGTTATTCAGATTAATCTCCTCAATATCCCAAAACTTTTTTATCTGCTCTTCTAAAGCTGAATCTGTAGATTCAGAAACCAAAGTGGAGAACGTATTTATTTCGCTGATGGCTGCGGGTCCTGATAGATACCAACCAAAGTTAGATTCTCGCGCTTCCAAACAATTCAAAATGTTTGACTGAACACCCTCTCGATTGATAAAGGGAAGATAATCACTTCCTATTATCATGTCAATGTTTCCAGGTTTGTAAAAGAATGGGTCTGCCAAAGTTAAATGATTAATTTCTTCCAAATTACTAATTTTAATTGTCTGTGAGGGGAGAAGATGGGTCAATTTAGAGACCACAATTGCCTGAATTCGAATTTTAAAATCTGATGTTCGCGCTTGTAAGGTGACAACGCACTTGCTTTTCGAGCTGCCTACTACGGTTCCTCCAAGCCCTGAAATTTGAGTTTTATGGGAAATAACAGGGATGTCAAGTTGCTGTTGAATTTTCTTTGAAATAAAAGATTTTTCAGAGCCGGCATCTAGCAAAGCCCGTATGCAAAATAAATCGCCTGATTTTTCGATGTAGACGAGTGCTGTGGGTAATATTGTAGTTCCCTCATATCGAGAAAAATGTATATTAGTATTTTCAATACTATTTAAATTTATAGCTGTAGAGCTACCGCCTTGAGTGTTGTAAAGCATTGCCTGTCGTTGAGTGGCTGAAGTTGTAACCCGATAACTATCATCTGGATTCCTATGTCCTTGTACTTGAGAACCCTTAGAAGTAATGGGTACTTGAGAGCCTTTTCCCGTTTCCTCCCCGTCTTCCCGATGAAGCATAGTATGATGTTTTTGATTACATCTGGTGCATAGGTTAGTACTTTCACATTTCGACTTGTAATGATTTGGAGATAAGCAGTTAACGCAGTATTTATTTGCAAAAACATATTTTATTCTGTCGCTTACTGATAGGGACTTAAAAAATATGCAACTTCTTAAAGGATGATTTTGCTTACACCTTTTGCAAGTAAATTTGAATTTCTCCTTTTGAATATGAAATGACTGGTTTTTTGAGCCTTGGTGCTCTCGTGTTGAAGGTTTACGTAGGTAATAAACGGTTTCCAAAATTTCAATTCTCTTTGATAGGAAGTCACTCATTTCTTTCCAGGTAGGCGCCACTTTATGATCCTGCAATGTATTTTCCCAAGATCTCATAGTTTCTTCTGGAAGCCGGGAGGTGCATAAATATACGAGAATTGCATCCCACGACTTCGTAAGGTTTAATGATTCGAAAATTTTCAGACTTTCATCGAGGATGCTTTGTATATGACGAATAGATTTTGGATTTTCATTCTGAGCTGACGGCGTACTGAACATTAACTTCATTTGGTGGTTGGCTAGGATTCTTGGATTCTCGTACCTATTCGTTAATGCTTCCCATGCTAGAGAAAAGTTTTCGTCTACCAAATCGAACCGTGATACGATTTGATTAGGCTCCCCCTTTGTCTTGCTATGCAGGTGATACAGCCTTTGTGCTGGTACTAGATGAGGGTGTTTGCCTATTACAGCCTGAAACAAGTCTCGAAAAGCTGGCCACTTAAAGTAGCCTCCTTCAAAAACTGGAACCTCGCATGCTGGTAGTTTTAGTGCTGGTATGGAATGGTGTATGGGAGTTTCTGCTTCTTCTAAAGGTGTTTTCCTTTCCTGCTGTGGGTTTATAACCTTTTTCATTATAGTAACTAACTTTATTTTTGCAGCTTCATAGTTTTCACTTGCCTCTTCATATTTAAGTGTAATATCGTCCTTAACCTCTTCTTCTATCTCCCTCGATATTATATATTCCTCATAGCTTCCCTTCATCTTAACCCACCTACTTTCTAACTCGCTTAGTTTGACTTCAATCATAACGCTGGTTAAATTGTCTTCTTTTAAAATATTAACTTTGACACTGAAACTATTCAGCTGATTTATATCAAATTTACATCTTCTTACAGCCGTCATTTTTATTAGACCGAATCTGTATTTATAATTTAACAATAAGAATATGATATGGTGGTTGTTTTTCGAATCACTATTTAGTTTTGTGCTCTTTATAAATACTTTTTTATTCTTAAAGAGAATCACTCGCAGTAAATAATAATTTATAAAGTGGTTGGTTTTTAAATTACTCTTCAATTTTTTGTGCTTCCCATATATACGATCTTATTCTTAAAGAGAATCACTCGCAGTAAATAATAATTTATAAAGTGGAGTAAGAAAATGAAACTGTGGTTGGTTCTTAAATGACTCTTCAATTTTTTGTGCTCTTTATAAATACGATTTTATTCTTAAAGAGAATCACTCGCAGTAAATAATGATTTATAAAGTGGAGTAAGAAAATGAAACGGTGGTTGGTTTTTAAATTACTCTTCAATTTTTTGTGCTTTCCATAAATACGCTTTTATTCTTAAAGAGAATCACTCGCAGTAAATAATGATTTATAAAGTGGAGTAAGAAAATGAAACGGTGGTTGGTTTTTAAATTACTCTTCAATTTTTTGTGCTTTCCATAAATACGCTTTTATTCTTAAAGAGAATCACTCGCAGTAAATAATGATTTATAAAGTGGAGTAAGAAAATGAAACGGTGGTTGGTTTTTAAATTACTCTTCAATTTTTTGTGCTTCCCATATATACGATCTTATTCTTAAAGAGAATCACTCGCAGTAAATAATAATTTATAAAGTGGAGTAAGAAAATGAAACTGTGGTTGGTTCTTAAATGACTCTTCAATTTTTTGTGCTCTTTATAAATACGATTTTATTCTTAAAGAGAATCACTCGCAGTAAATAATGATTTATAAAGTGGAGTAAGAAAATGAAACGGTGGTTGGTTTTTAAATTACTCTTCAATTTTTTGTGCTTTCCATAAATACGCTTTTATTCTTAAAGAGAATCACTCGCAGTAAATAATGATTTATAAAGTGGAGTAAGAAAATGAAACGGTGGTTGGTTTTTAAATTACTCTTCAATTTTTTGTGCTTTCCATAAATACGCTTTTATTCTTAAAGAGAATCACTCGCAGTAAATAATGATTTATAAAGTGGAGTAAGAAAATGAAACGGTGGTTGGTTTTTAAATTACTCTTCAATTTTTTGTGCTTTCCATAAATACGCTTTTATTCTTAAAGAGAATCACTCGCAGTAAATAATGATTTATAAAGTGGAGTAAGAAAATGAAACGGTGGTTGGTTTTTAAATTACTCTTCAATTTTTTGTGCTCTTTATAAATACGATTTTATTCTTAAAGAGAATCACTCGCAGTAAATAATGATTTATAAAGTGGAGTAAGAAAATGAAACGGTGTCCATATACTTTTATGTATGTATATATTGATGATATTTGTTCCCCTTTCCCTTAACTGTTTCTGCCAAATTTCAATTGTTCTTCTTTTTTTTTTTGTTGCAAATTTTATTCATAATACAGTTAAATCTTTATTTTATTATAATCTTTGTTATATTTGTATTTTCAAATAATAGATGAAAAGCTCGTAATTTTAAATTATATTTCTTTTATATACTTCTTTTCTGTTAAAATTATTTTTCTCACAATAAATTATATATCATCCAAAACCCGAACATAGAAGTACCGTTATTTTTTATTCATTTCATTTATTCTTTATGTAATAGAAAAACACATGGAATGCTAAATATCACCATACATACCCTTAAATTGTTTTCAATCTTCCGCTCCTTTGGCATCGTCCCTTAGCGTTTGATGTGAAATGTAGAATTGATGTAAAATATGGTGGCAAACCCTGGTGTACTTTGAAAAAGACCCTATCAGCTGCACTCCTCCGCTATGCTAATTCGGTATGGCACAATCTGCGCTGGCTTTTTTGTCTGATGGTTGCTTGTGGTTTCCAAAACCACAGGGTGTCGTTAGTTCACTCCACTCCCAGTCTATTCTAGGAGGTATCCGGCTCGAAGGACCAATGATTCTTTAAGTTAATAGATGAAGGTAAGAAACCGAATTCCGTAGGAATAACTGTAGTTTCTTTTTGGTTTTATTTAAAAGTGGCCTCCAAGGCTATTTTATTAATTTAGATTCGCCTTCAATGGCTGCTAGATTACTACTGACTCTTATACCAAAATGTAAGTTAAACTTTATACATAATAAAAACACAAAAGAAAAAAAATACAAAGGAAAGAAAAAACACAAAGTTTAAAAATATGCCGGCGTCATACGCCGCTTGCTGGCCTCTCTGCAGCCGGTTAAACTCGGTTGAACATACTGCTACGGAGATGCTTAGATTAAGTTATAAAAAGATAATTATCGCAAAAAAGTCTTTAAGAAATCTTATGAACACAAAACAACAACAACATGCTACATTTAATACAAGCACAAATCTTTTACAAACATTTGGGACTAGTCTGTTATCGTTTGAGCCAAATAACGTTTACAAAACCTACTGTTCCTGGCTCACTTCTCAATCTCTTGCTGAAAACCGAACACCACCCAAACAAACATTTACACAGATAATGATAACGACGGTACATATAGTAAATGCGATTGTAGAACATTTTAAATGTTTTTTTAACAAATTCCAGAACCTCTCAAAACAGAGAAGATTCCCTCATTAATGGGCAAAGACATCTAGTTGATACAGCAGATTTTATTCGTTAATAAAACAATAAATGTTGTGTGTATCTATTTTGCAATAAAAGAACTCAATAAATTAAACGCTTATTAAAGAAATAAAGGTAATACTTTTTTTAAAATAAAATTGAAAGGAAATATTAAAAAAAAATAACATTTTAATTTCTTTTTTATTTCTATGTGAGCGCAATTTTTTAATTGTTTAATAACTTAATACGAATAATACGCATTTTAAGCACATTTTCCTATGAATTACAAAAGAAGAGGAACAATTTTATTATTCATTTAATTTTTTTTAAGTTAAATTTTAAGTTAAAACATAATATACATATAATAATTATAGTTATTTGACCTTCTTAATATTTTATTAGTAGTTTTTTATTAAGCACTATGTCATTTTTTAAAAAAAATTTAAATCTTTGTTTTTATTATTTTTCAATATTTATGTTTGAATATATTTTTTTTTTATTTCAACAACACATAAAACTACAAATAAAAGGAAAAATTGTCAACAAAACCCATTTAAACAAAACCCATTTAACGTTTGAATATATATGTCTAAAATAATGTTGTTTTGGATTTTTGTTACTTTCAAAATTGTTTTTATTTGAAAAATTTTTAGTATTAAAATTTGTAGTATGTATAAATAGTTATAATATTTTTTCAATTTGTAGTTTTTGTTGCTTTTGTTTTGTTTTTGAAAACATTTTTTGATTATTTTGAATTTCATTCAGAATTATAATTTTGCGTTGAACAGTTGTGTTTTTTCAAAGTGCTATAAAAATATAAAAAATATAGTAATCGTTTTATCTATCAAAAATAAAAAAAATAAGAAATTAATATTTTTTCAAATTACATAAATTAAACTTTTAGCTTCTGTAAATTAATCCAAATAACTTTTTTTTTGCATGGTCGAATTTAACAAAAACAGTTCACACTGAAATGGTAAATCTAAGCAGAGAAAGCGGTGACGAAGCAGCAGATCAATGCAATGATCAAAGTGATGATACTGAACTGTTTTGGCAAAATGTACCAAAAAAACGAAAACATGTTGACTCACCACAACGTAAACAACAAAAAATCGATAATTTAGATAATGGAAAATCAAATACATCCAACAACAAATATGCAGCCTTGATATTGATGTTGAAAAAACAGAAGAAAACAGCAAAAAAATAGCAAAACATCCAGCAATCTACATACCAAACATTGAAAATATAAATCTTATAGTAAAAAAAAATTGTAACAGTTATACCTTGTGATGATTTTAATTATACGTCTTTAAGGGGTGGCCAGGTTAGGTTAATGATTAAGACAACAGAATCGTACAGGAAAATTATAAAGTATTTTAAAGATTCAAATATAAATTTTCATACCTACCAGCTAAAACAGGAAAGGTCTAATAGAATCGTTATTAAAGGCCTTTACCATACTACACCTACCGAAGATATTAAGACTGAACTTTTGCTTAGTAGTCATCAAATCATGCTGCAGTTAAGGTTGAACCACCCAGAAAAACGAATGACTTAGTGCAATATTATAGACGTCAGCAATTTGGACATGCAAAAACGTATTGCAAAAAAGAATATAAATGCGTAAAATGTGGTGAGGATCATCCTACGTTCGAGTGTAAGAAAACTTTAGTTACAGCTCCTCGCTGCGTACACTGTTCGTTAAACCACACTGCTAGTTACAAAGGCTGTACAGTTTATCAAAACCTCATTTCAAGAAGATTTAGTAGACAGAGGGTACACTCATTCAGCCAAAGAAACACAAATTTCAACACAAACTCAAGGGAATATCCACAACTAAATAGAAACTCAAGTAATCACATTAATCAAGTCAATCGCAATGTTTCATATGCAGAGGTAGTAGGTAAGCCAGATGAAAATGCGCGTCTTGAAAAACTAGAAAAAATGATGGAAAATCTAATGAGTATGATGACAGAAATAATGGACAAATTATGAAATTAAATATGAGAGTGGCAATATGGAATCTAAATGGCCTTTCCAATCATAAAAATGAAACAGAAATTTTTTTTAAAAACAATTATATAGATATATTGTTAATATCCGAAACACATTTTACAAATAAGTCTTTTTTTAAAATTAACAATTACGATTTAGTCATTGTGAACCATCCCCACGAAAGAGCTTACGGAGGATCAGCAATTTTGGTTAAATCAAATACAAAATACGAAACATTAAATCTAATAAGAGCATCAGATTTACAGGCTGCAGGTATTAAAGTCATATGTGACAATGTATATGTAAACATATTTTCAATTTACTTTCCCCCAAGGCATACAGTAAAATGTGCGCAGTATGAGTCCTTCTTTAAAAATCTTGGTTAAAAATTTATCGTTGGTTCCCCATGCGAAACATCCTTGGTGGGGATCTAGATTGATTAACCTAAAAGGAAGGGAACTTCACAAGTGCATTAAAAAAAATAATTTTTCTTCCTTATCGACTGGAAATCCCCCCTACTGGCCCAGTGATCCAAAAAAAATTCCCGATCTTCTGCATTTTATAATTTATAACGGAATATCAGCATTATTGTTGGATATGATAGATGTAGAAGACTTAAGTTTTGATCATAACCCTCTAATTGTGACATTTAGCACAGTAATTCGAAACATTGAAAAAAATTCAAAATTATAAACTCTAAGGCAAATATGCAAACTTTCTCACATTGGATTGAACAAAATCTGGATTTAAATCTAGCAATTACGAGTGAACATGAATTTAAGGATGCACTGCAGCTATTCAATACTTTGATTCATGATGCTGCGTTCTTAGCAACGCCACAACAGAGCAAAAACCGTGGGAGAAATATTAGGTTATCTACAGAATTGGGAGAAATGATTGCATACAAAAGATATTTGCGAAGGATATACCATACAACAAGGAGCCGTGTGGATAAGGCAAATTTAAATAGAGCAACTTGAAAAGTAGTTTAAGGGAGTGTAAATACAATGCAATTGGAGAATTTTTATGTCAGTTGGACATAACAAAATGATGAGCATAGCCTTTGGAAAGCAACAAAGTATCTGAAAAGACCTACTAAAAAAATTACACCAATAAAGAATGGTAATCGAGCCTGGTGTAGAAGTGATAAAAGTGAAGCAGATTTATTTAAATCTTATCTGGAAGAAACGTTTGTTCCATATAATTTAAGCGATCCAAATGATAAACAACGAATTCTCTAATTTCTTGATGTACCTTGTCATATGGACAACACTATCCGAAGTACAAAATGAAATTAATAAGGTTAATAATAAAAAAGCTCCAGGATACGATAATTTCGATTCCAAAGTGTTGAAATCCTTACCTCGAAAAGCTGTAACTTTTCTTTCAGCAATATTTAATTCAGTACTGAGATTAAACTACCAGATCATTTAGTCTCGTCGTATAGGCCCAATGGTCTGCACCCGAATTTTTCAAAAATTTTTGAAAGAGTTGAAGTTATTTCCGATGCTTTAGAGAAGAAACTATTTTGTTCCGCTGTATTTTTAAATATTCAGCAAGCCTTTGATAAAGTGTGGCACGAAGGGCTGCTATATAAACTAAAAATGTTAATACCTGCTCCTTACTACTTATTACTCAAGTCGAATCTCCATCAAAGATATTTTTAAGAAGCAAGATGAAAGAAATGATTGAGCAAATACTGGAAGAAAGATGTAAGTCGCGCGCAAAATGCTTCAGCTATGGTAAGGTCGAACATTTTCAGCACAACTGCAGGTCTGTTGAGAAAAGATCGAGATCTGCTTCACCTCCAAGGCACAACAAACAGGCAAACAATACCAAATCGCACGAGTCACCGTTAAACTAAAACGAGCTAGCACTGAGGGGCAAGAGCTAGCTCCCACAACCGACGGCCCCGCAATCTACAATTTCGTCATACAACAGAAAAATAATAACCTTACTGTCTGCAAGTTGCTCAATAATAAGGCCCGATTTAGTTAAAGGGGCAGTGGAACCGTTAAAGAATGTACAACTGCGCACCGCTACTGGGGATTCAGCCATCGTCTATGGAAGAGCCAGGGTACGATTGACTATCGGAAACATCAGCGCAGATCACGTGTTTGTTGTCGCTGATATAGTGGGTGAAGTTATTATCGGTGCAGACTTCATGATAGCTCACGGTATTAATCTGGACATGGGGCAGCAGATAGTGACCTGGTGCAACGTGGAGATCGCATTAAATGTTGGATACCAGAGCAGGGACGCAGTAAGCAAACTATTTGCGGTCGAACGCCAAAAATTACCACCTCTGGCGGAAACTATAGTTTGCGCACGTGTGAAGGCAGATTGTGTGGAGAACCGGTTATGGGTGGTACAACCAGAAGACGTAACGAATGATGTGATAACAGCTAAAGCTCTCGTGAAAAGCTGCAACAATGGGAAAGTTCCTGTGAGAGTACTAAATCTGTCCAGCAGCGAAAAGACAATTGGCGAAAATGCTGAAATCGGTCAATGTGAGCCGGCAGGAGCCGTAATTAATTGTGCGACATATTCAGAATGCCCTAAAATAACAGCTAAAGAGCGGGATTTGCTAACAGAGCAGGTGAATAAATGGGTAGCAGAACTAAAAGCACCCGATAAAAATAAAGTGAAGCAGTTGCTAAGAAAACATACCGCCGTCTTAGCTTTAAATAACAAAAGCCAAGGTAGAACAGCAGTGGTGAAACATGAAATAAATACTGGCGAAGCGAGGCCCATAAAACAAGCACCCAGAAGTGTTCCCCTTGCAAAACGAAACGAGGTCAAAGAACTGATTAACGAAATGGAGCGGAACGGAGTGATTGAGCCATCTTCGAGTCCATGGAGCTCGCCGATAGTCCTATAAAGAAGAAAGATAGCAGCACCAGATTTTGCGTCGACTATAGAAAACTCAATGATGTCACTAAGAAAGACAGTTATCCGCTACCAAGAATTAACGACACCTTAGGTACGTTGTCCGAAACGAAATGGTTCTCTACCTTAGACTTGAAGAGTGGTTACTGGCAAGTGGAGATAGCCGATAAAGACAAGGAGAAAACTGCCTTCAGCGCGAGCAATGGGTTGTGTCAGTTTAAACTGATGCCATTTGGTCTCTGCAATGCTCCTGCTTCTTCTGAGCGCTTAATGGAACGTGTGCTTAAGGGGCTTAACTGGAAGACTTGTTTAGTATATCTGGATGATATAATCGTGATGGGAAAGACTTTTGATGAACACCTCAAAAACCTGGATGAAGTTCTCAAGCGTATAGCGACTGCAGGACTTAAATTAAGTGTTAAGAAATGTGCGCTGTTTCAATAAGAGGTCAAATACTTGGGTCATCGTGTAACAGCAGAGGGAGTGTCAACTGACGAGGATACAATATTGGCAGTAAAGAATTGGCCTCGTCCACAAAATCTTCATGAGCTACGTAGTTTCCTAGGGCTTTGCACATACTACAGGCGATTCGTGCCGAACTTTGCTCAAGTGGCTGCCAGCTTGCATGAGTTGACCAGAAAGTCGCAACCATACCACTGGAGTGGGGCAGCTGAAGAGGCGTTTCAAAGGCTGAAGGAGCTTTTGTGTGCAGCACCAGTCCTCGCCTATCCGTTAGCTGGACATGAGTTTATATTGAATACAGATGCAAGCGGCTACGGAATAGGAGGAGTGCTTTCTCAGGTGATTAATGGGACGGAAAAAATTATTGGTTACCATAGCAGAGTATTGGCCAAGCCCGAAAAAAATTATTGCGTAACACGACGGGAGCTTTTAGCCGTAATGGAGTGTGTTAAACATTACCACAAATACTTATTAGGCCAACACTTTACCATAAGGATGGATCACTCCGCATTACGGTGGTTGCTGCAGTTTAAAAACTCTGAAGGACAGCTTGCACGCTGGATTGAACGTCTGCAGAGCTATGACTTCAGCATTGTGCACAGTAAAGGCGGAAATTACAATAATGCAGATGCCCTTTCAAGACGCCCATGCAACGTAGAATGCAGGCACTGTACAAAAGTCGAGGAAAATGAGTACATCATTGATGTGAGGTGTATCCAAATTGGCACAGGAGAAGACTGGTCTGAGGCCCAAAAGGAGAATCCCATTTTGCCAAAAATTATATCGGCCAAGCTAGAGAACATGGGACCGGACTATAACGAAATATTGTCAGAAAGCCCGCTGGCAAAATCATACTGGGCTCAGTGAAATAGCCTTAAAGTGGCAAATGGTTACCTATATCGAAATTGGGAAAGTGCAGATGGAAAAACTACAACAGACTTAATCGTCGTGCCAAGTTCCCGGATAAAAGATGTAATGGAGCAGTTTCATGATGGTTTTACTGGGTAGGCTGCCCACAATCTTTAGCCGAATAGATAGCTAATTGCGAGCAGTGCATTGCGGCCAAGGGTCCACAAAGAAAAAGTCGCGGCAAGCTATAGCAGTACAAAGCAGGCGTCCCTTATGAGTGGATAGCAATGGATATCGCAGGCCCATTCCCTGTTAGTAATGCTGGAAATCGGTATCTGCTAGTAGAAATGAATTATTTCAGCAAATGGCCTGAAGCGTATCCCATTCCGAACCAAGAGTCCAAAACACTTGTAGATGAATTTGTGAACAATTGGGTATGTCAATACGGTGTTCCAACAGAACTTCACTCCGATGAGGGACGAAATTTTGAGTCATCCATACTCAAGGAAATGTGCGACATTTATGGGATCAAAAAGACGAGAACGACACCACTGCATCTGCAGTCAGATGGCATGGTAGAAAGATTCAACAGCTCCCTGGAAGAATATCTCAGAAAAATGGTCAGTACACACCAAAAGGATTGGAACGAGAATATAAGACGGAAAAAAACCCTGTAGCCCAAACTGCAAACCCACTGGGAACGACCATACAGGTGATCAAGAAATTGAATGACGTGGTTTATCGAATACAGAAATGTCAAAGTCCGAGGTCTAAGAAGGTGGTCCACTTGGTGCGACTGGCCAAGTATGTCCGAGGGAATATTGAGCCTATTCGGGACGAAAAGAATTAAGTGAGCGGCAGTGTTACGAATGTGTCTTGCTTAAGTTTTAAAATAAAACAATTAAGCAATAAAGCGAACTACTGGTTACAAACTGCGTAGAAGTTTATACACACACAACTACGATTTGATATGTTGTTTACTAACTGTCTGGCATGCAAGAAAAAAAAATACATGTATGCTGTTTATCATCTAAACGCGCAAGACAAAAACTAATTTTACAACAACAAACATACATGTTGTTTACCATCTGCGTGGTTTTCTGGGAAACCCTTTTTTTTACAAAAGCAACAACAAATGTATTGATATAAATCCCAAGCAGAAGCCTTATCAGCATAAAAACAAAAACAACTATACACACAGACATATAGGCGCCTATACATCGAATAAACAACATACAAAAACAAAATGCGATACAAAGGGAGTAGAAGATTCTTAAATCTTCTAAACTTTAAATGGACAAGTTTAAATAGGTGAAGCGTCTGAGTGGATAATCAATCAGTGTAAAATTAAACCTCATCGAGTAAAGACGTGCATTTTTAAGTGAATTGTTCTGAAGTGCCAACTTTGTGTAGTTGAAATTAATAAAATTGTTATTAATTTATAAATTCTAAAAACTGGTGTTATTTATTTTGCAATAAAGAACTCACAACAAAATGTTTATAAAAGGTATAAACGTAACAATGTAATGTAAATATGTAAATAATACAAGCATTGTTATATCTACTGAGTTATTAAGCTCGACACTTTAAGTTATTTCTTCTCATAAATATTATACAATTTGCTTATTATTTTAAATTGTGTAAAATAGATTGCAAATAAAGAATGGAAACCATTAAAAAAAAATTTTTTTTGAATTTGTTTGTGTACAATTTTTTTAATTTTTTGATTAATTTAATTTATTATTTATACACTTTTTGTTTTTTTCCTGAAGGTGCCAACCGATGGCGAAATATTGAAAAGTAATTAAAAAATAAAGATTTAAAATGATTTATAAAAAAACCTAGTGCTTAATAACAAACTACTAATAATATGTTGAAAAATAATTATATATTACTGTATTTATGGCTTGGTGTATATAAAAATGTTCACTATAATTTGTGAAATAATTTTAGAAAGCATAAGAAGAAAATAAACTACGTAAAAGCACCAATGATAAAAAAAACATCCAACCGTGGCTAAACGTTTGTAAACGTATTTGTGTGGTCACAAAAAAGTCTTTTCATATTTTGAAGACATTGATTAAGTTTTTCATTCAGTTTTGGTGTTAACATAAGTACATTCTAAGTGCTTTTAAGCATATGACATCTTCCAAAATATTTAGTTAAGTACATTATTCAAAATCAGAACGGTATGGTCAATGTTGTCTTAATCGTAGCTTAATACGAGGATACAGTTTGTATCTTAAATAGTAATATCACCTTATATTTTTAATAAAACTCACGAAAACAAATAAAACAAAAAGTACCTAAATTGTCTTACTTTTTAACAATTACAAGACCAAACATAAAAATCGAATATTTAAATACTAAGCGTTGTCGCTGCGGTTTAAGTTTGTTTGCTTCACACATTTCTAAGAGCATAAAAATTTTCGACAGATATACGACGTCTTGATAGTTGATTTAGGTTACTCAGCGTTGGGCTTTTAGTTCTTAACCGTAAAGCAACTGTGAAAATGTACAATATGTCGAATCGAACAAACATTACTGTCAACTCAAAGAAATAAACATTTAAAAAATACGCTTAAATTAAAGTTTTTAAAGCTGTTAACAATTTAAGCAATTATTTTTATTTAAAATTATTTGATAAATTTACTTTAACCATTTAGGATAAATAAATCTAAATATTAAAGGTATTCATAATTCTTAAAAATGAATTAATCACTTGATTCTAAATGAAAATTAAAATCGAGCATTTATAACATATTTAAAATTTTTCAATATATATTGTATTAAAAATCAAGATATAGTAAAGTAGAACTTAAAGGTAACAAAATTATATATACTATAAATTGATGTTATTGTTAGTTTAAACCAAGAAGTCTTTTGAATGCTCGTCTATAATCGAGGTTAAATATTGTGTAGATAATTGGATTTAGCACGGAGTTAATGTAACCCAGCCATGTTATGAAATTTTTAAATTTTGTCGTAGGGCAACAGGTGGAACAGAATGGTAGGATGACGTACATTAGGAAAAACGGTAGCCAACATATAACAAATACACCCATAATGATGCCTAATGTACGGGCAGCTCTTCTTTCTTTTGAAAGTGAAATTTTTTGTTTCTCTTCTATAAACTGATAGACACCACCGGGCTTTTTCTGAAGCGTTACAGATTGAATTGAAGCAGCTTCAACTAGTGACTGTGGTGGAGCTACTTTTAAAGAGATTATTTCTTCATCAATGTCAGCGGTCGACAATTCATTTCCATCTCCATCGCATGCCTGCCCGCTCTCCTTAGGGTCACTTCTGGTTTCGGTGGAATTTCCCGTATCTTCTAAAACAAAATTTTTGGTTAGCGAACATAAAACAGGCTTTTCAATTGCGTCACATTCTTTTGTATTATTTTGATTCCGTTCGGAACTTTTACATTGTTGGGCTTTACGAGCTTTAAATTTTCCGTGTTTTATGGAATCTTTAATTTTACCCCTTCGTGTATTTTTTCGTTGTGTTACTACCACAATAGTATGACCAGAAATTTGAGAGCGAAAATTTTCGTTGCTCGCTTGAGTTTCACTGCTAATAGATTCTTGGTCGTTTTGCACCATTGGTGTAGATAAACATTTAGAGTTGCTGCGAGAACAGCAAAATACGGTGTAACATTGCTTTAAAAGGCCTCCTGACCTAGACCCACCCCCATCTGCATTGAATGCTGTGGTAGTCACATCGAAACTGGCTAAACGCGTTGCAATAGTATTTATTTTGGCTGCTTGAGCGCGTTCTCTCAAACGGCGTCTTGTAGCAACGAAAATTTCAATGTAGACCGCGGTCATTATAATTAGAGGAATGAAAAAAGATCCTAATGAAGAGTATATCACATAACCAGGATCTGAGTTCAGCTCACATGGAGTTGCACTAGTAAATTCCTCCGGCCAATCATTCCAACCAACGAGGGGTGGCGAACTTATTAATAGTGATAATATCCATACTCCAATTATTAATAAAAGCACTCTACCAACAGTGCGTTTCTGAGCATACTGTATTGGATCCGTAATCGCCCAGTAGCGATCCAATGCTATGGCACATAAATTTAAAATAGAAGACGTACAGCACATAATGTCACATGTTAACCACATTTTGCACAGGTAAATTCCAAATTCCCAACGGCCTAAAATAGAGTAAGCTACATTGAATGGTAGTACCAGGAGTGCAACTGCTAAGTCAGCTACTGCCAAAGACACAATAAAAAAATTTTGCACTATTCGCAGTGGCTTGTAGGTAAATACACTTAATATAACTAGAATGTTTCCAACAATTGCCAGTAGAATTATAACAGATAATATGAATGCAGTCAGTATGGCTTCCCACTCAGGCACAGCCAATTTTACTCCAAAAGAACTGTCATACCACTCTTCGCCCGGTAAAATGCAACCATTTTCCACAAAGGACAATGATTTAAGCGTTGCGTTACTAATGCCTGCTATGTCAACAACATTGCTTGTGTTTAGTGATATAGTCGACGCCATTGCTGTTCTAGTGTTGTAGTTTGCGTTGTCCACACGGGTGGAGGTAGTGTTGTTGCCAGTAAGAGATTTGGCAATGTTTGTTGATGAGTTTGTGGCTGCGGTTAAATTTATTAACAGAAGCTGTTCTGCATATGCAATTTAGCATTTTGTGTCACGGTTCGTGGGACGGACTAAAACATTTGTTTAAATACAATTATATGGTGGCAAGACCAATTAAGATCTGAAATGTAAGAAAAAAAAGAAAACTTTATTATGATGCTGTGGCACTAAATCAAACTATGTATGTCCAAATTAAACTATTCATAATATTTTAATGAATTAAAGCCGTTACTAAAAATAATGCTCAGTTTGGTCAGCACAATACAAAAAGGAAGACAAAAATAAAAGAACTAATATTTGGTATTATAGAAAATTTTGAAATGTCATCAATAGATTCAATGTAATTTTTATGTATCATCCAAAAATTTTATTTTAGAAAATTTAATATTATGTTTTAACTATTTTCATGTAAAAATTTGTGTTAAAACATATTTTTATTATATGCTGTGCTTGTACTTTTACGTAGGATAGTTATGGAGAATTTCGCATTTTAATATAATTTTCAAATTGTATTGTAAATGCTAATTTTTGAGAAACATTTTTCAGTTCAAGGCATAAGCATATGTGAACATAAGCTAATAGAAATTACGTTAAGAAAATAAAAATTAACACCAGATTATTTTAGTATCAAAGTGGAGTTTTTATAAAATTACCCATATTTGAACAATGCTTTTTTAAATGGATTAGTTAACGCCTCATCTTTACGATGACGATTACGATTTTCTAAATTTATTTAAAAACTTTGAAAACCTACGTAAAAAACATAACTATGAAAATCATTTATTTATATTTATCAACATGAATTGCTGTAAAACTCGAAGACGGTTATCTAATTCTTATTTTGGATTATTAGGGGGAGAAATAATGGAAAATACCAAAAGCGGCAATTTAATTTTGCCACACAAAATGTTCCACCTGTAAAATAACAAATTGTCACTGGGTTGTAGAATATGTTTATGTGTTAAGACATTAAATGAGCTTATAATTTGGTCCCCTCCAATCTTATTTTTGGTCAATAGAATAGTCATTGTGCATTAATAAAAAATTTTTAAGCTCAAATTTCATCCACAATAAATGTGCGTTTTCAGTTTTTTTTGTTTAACTAAAACTCGTACTTCATCAATATAATACCCGAAATTGTGTATACATCTATTATCTATTATGCTTTGGTGATCCTTTGTGATAGTGCGATTTCAAGCTATATGCTCTTTTTTGGTTAATCTTTTGGGTTAGTGACACTGTACCGTCAAATGCGCGAGAATTTATCTCACTTTGATTAATTAATTAAGTTTGTATTACAATATGTATAAGGAATAATTATTTAACAAATCTTTAAAAATTACAGATACAATGACAAATTTATCACTTTCTGGGGGCGCTGTTACCACTACCAGATACACATCATAATTTTTACAAATTTATTTTAAGGGCAACTCAAATGCGCAATATGATAGGCGTTGTGCTCACAATCCAACAGTAAAGAGAACCATTGTCTAAAAATTTCAAAAGTTTTTTCGTTAGAATAACATTCTAGTAAACATGGCCAAAATAGCATTGGTTCGGATGCTATTTGACATCCATACTATTGTCATTCAAGCTGACAAAAGATTTAATTAAACATTGAACAAGATAAATATTTTTTAATTCTATATGTTTATGTAAAAAAATTTATTATTTTTGATTGCAGGTTCTAGAACCAACCAATAAAAAGGGAAGTGCTATGAATTTGAAGGTGAAGGTAAATCATAGTTTGATGTGTCGTCGGCTTTTCCATTAATTTTCAGGTAACATGTATGTCAAAATTTAAACTAGGCGATTGACATATGTACATCCGTTTGGACCAACGACAGCTTAGATCAGACGAATACATTCATCTTTGCGATGCTATAGATGCCAATGGCAATGTGAATAATGTGGGAAGAGTAACAATTTTACCAGCCACGTACGTAGAATATGCTCAAAATGCTTTGCTGTATGTTATGCATTATGGGCGCCGAGACTTATATTCACTTATAACCCATAAGGGTCAGAAATTAAGAGGAAATTGGTACGTAGTTAAACACCAGTTGATAGACATAACATAACCGAGTTTTTAAACAAAAATTGAATTCTCTCATGAATTTCTTCATAAAGCATCGCTTGTATGGCTAAGAACGTTATTGGATTTACTCTGTAGAATGAAAACGCGTGGTCTGCCACATGCACACATTTTAGTCTGTTAAGTGGACTGAAATTCCTGATGAAACAGTTGATCCAAAATTGCAGGCAGCAGTTACCAAACACATGATACATGGATCTTGCGGAGTTTTCAACGACAATTCACACTGTATGATCGACGGCAAATGTAATATGTGGCACCCAAGAAACCTTATTGCTGATGAACTAAATGCATGCCTGAAATCATAAAGTTTTTGGCGGCACGACAAGACACTATAACTAACAACTAACATACGAGTATTTTTTCAACAAGATGAAACTGCAAGTGTGATTTCGAAGCAGTTGTTAGACATTGGAAATGGTAAAGTAGTAGTGCACACCTCGGCCGGATTCATCACATTACCCACAGATTTATGCCACATCCCAGACTCAAAAGAGGACCTTGCGCAGCGTGTTTTTCCAGATATAGCGCAACAGTTCAACAACCATAATTGGCAGGGTGAACGAACAATTTTGACAACAAAAATAAAGACGATAACTTCAATGCGACCAGTCAGAATTTTTTGCCGAGAGGGTTGGCCTCCTTTAAATTAGTTGCCACCGTTATAAGCCAGGATGACGTAGTCGATTGTCCCATGTCATTTTTAAATTCACTAAAATTGCCTAGACCTAGACCACCTCACAATTTGCAGTTAAAAGTAAGATCGGTTGGCATCTTGACGCGTAACATTAATCAACCTCGACTGGGCAATGGCACAACCCTGGCTGTGAAAAAGCTATGAATAATGTGACTGAGGCAACGATCATAAAGCGAAAATACAAAGGAGAGGATGTCTTAATCTTGCGTATATCGATGATGTCAACGGATTTACCATTCGATAAATAAATCGCAAGGGCAGTCATTGGATGTTTACGGAATTAACTTAGGGTTTCCTGCATGGACAATTATACGTCGCATATACATACATGTGTGGAAAACCCGTAATCTTTGTTCATTTATGCACAACAAAACAAACCAAATACCATAGTTAGTTTATCAATTTTAAATTTTAGGCACACTTTGTTTTGTATTTATAAGCAACATCAAGTTTATATTATTTTTAAATTATTTAGTAGCTTTTGAATATCTGTTAACTATTATAAGATACATCATAATAATTACACTTGACCACCTATATGTTGTATTTATAGCAGATAAAGATATAATATTTGGATGTTCGAGTTTCATATTAAAATTTATCGTATAGCCTGTTTGAACTAAATGTAAACTTTATCTTGCAAGCTCCTAATATTTGAGACATGACAATTTTTTAAGTAACAGCTAGTGAAAATAATATAAAATCTCATTCATATCGAGCATTTTATTTTTATTAATCACGAATTGCATTTGTTTGTTTTGAGTTTATTTTATACAAAAGTTTAGCTTTTGCATTTATCGGTGAGGCAGTATGAAGTCTACCGGGTAGCTAGTCTTTTATATAGTGAAAAAGCCTATAGGTGAACAGCCGAAATAGCCTGAGGGTTAAAATTTTATGTAATTAGTTTAGAAGCCATATTTCAGTAAATATACAAAAGAGATATTTATTCTAAGAGGGTTTTTAAATTAAGAGCAGAAAACATTAGCAACATGCTCCATTAAAATTTTATGAAATAAAACAAAAAAATAATTGTTGATAAATGACCTTTTTAATATTTTATATTTTGCAAGCACCGGGTGCTTATATAGAAACTAAATAAGTTTTTATATTTATTTTCGATATTGCAGTGTCTCGTTTCTTTCTCTTATGCTCGCCACTGAATTCATGTTGTAACAAATTTTTGTTTTTTTCATAAAAAAATTACATCATTTTTTACTTTTGTTTTCGATATTTTGTCACACCATTGAGTAGCACCTTCAGAAGAAAAAAAAGTATATAAACAATTTAACAAATCAATCAACAAATGAACATTTATTGAAAAACAAATTTAAAATAATCCTAAATTAAAAAAAAAAAAACAAAACCCTCATAAAACAATAACAAAAAAACTACAAATTGAAAAAATATTTTAATTATACATACACACTATTTTTTAATACTAAAAACTTTTCAGATAATACAAGTTAAACCAAGTTAAAAACAATTTTAAAGAACTTTTCTCAAACAAATTTTGTTTGTTTGTTTGTTTAATTCATGCTGAAATTAACTTGTTGATTAAATAAAAATGAATTTATAGATATTTTGCTGGTAGCTTGTGCTGTTCTGTAAGAAAGCTTTTAGCTAAACACATTATCCATTGCAGTATGTACTGTAAATACACAAATATTTATAAATTTTTAGTTGATAAAGTATTTAAAAATAGAAAAAGAGAAGAACAATTTGTTTTGCAACTATTAAGGATAATTTAATTCGGCATTATGAAAAAATAACATTAAACAGTCTTTTGCCTATTATTCAGTTTTAAATTAACGAGAAATATGAAGCTGGTTAGTATTATGAAATGCTATTTTATCTAAGAGCTATATCCAGCAAGAAATTCATGGCAGAAACTGAATTCATATACAAGCTTCACGTTGACACATTTACAACAATTTTATGTTGAATAGCCTTGCTGTAACAGTACTTTTGGTAATAAATTGGAATGATGTGTTTTTATAAATTAAATCTAATTTTGCGGTTGCGTTTATATATTTGCTTAGCAAAGTTAAGAAGTCAATGAGGTTTCTCTGAAATGCTCCGGCGTTATAAATCCCTGAAAGCTTTCCAAAGCTTTACAATATACCATATTCATTCTAATAATCACCCCAGCGCCTTAAAGGCATTATTGGAGTGCAAGTATGCAGTCTTATAAACTAGTTATAAAATTCAACTTATTAATATTTCTACTGAATTAATAGTAAGTTATTAAATTCATAAGTCCCATAAAATCTACACGTAGTTTAGTTTTTTCTATTCTACATCTTGGAATTTTTAAATTACTTGTACTTGTAAAGCTGATGACTTGATGACCAATGCTATGCAATGATTTAAACACATATTTCAAACCCTGATATTTGTGAATCCCATAACTGGGTAAAACTGTTTTACGAATGTCTCGGTATAATTAAATTGTGGGATATAACGTTGGTAAATTATAAACCATTTTTAGAGCTTTATTCTGCATACGTTAAAGAGATTTCAACATAACACTGTTATACGAATATAGGGTTGCCATGTAACTATATTAGATACCGACATATTGTCAGTTTAGTTTTATGCAGAATTTATTTCTGATCTTATAAAACACACCAATTCGTGAATTTTGTTTAAGAACTGTTATGTATAAAGTCCATGAAAGGTTACTTTGGAGGAAACTTTAAAGATACTTAACTGAATAAGTTTCCGCCAATGTTCGGTATAATACGCACAGGTTTTGTTTCGCTTGGATTAAGTAGAAATAGATTATTAAAAATCATTATTACATTTGGTTCTGGATATATTATGCCTTATAGAGATTCACAGATACACAGACGCACAGTGGTTTGAAAACGTTTTTTTGTTTTTTTTGTTGGAAATAATTCGGTAACTTATAAGCCACATAAGCTATCTTAATGAAAGAGGCCAAGCAGACGTATATCTGAGTCAACTTACAGACGTTATGCCCTGTAGGGTGAAGAGGGCTTCTGGGTATGCCCCTCGGGCATAAAATTTTTTGAAAATGTCATTGAAAGTTTATATATTACTCATATATTACGAACTTAATTAGACCTTAAGTATATCTACAGGAAATGTGCTTACATGTCTAGGTTATCTCTTTTAGTTTGGGAGAAAATCGGGCTAGAATTTTGTTTTTTATTTTTTCGCCGATCTTAACTTAGTATTTGTGATGTGGTTTACTTATTTATATTCAAATTATTATTATAAAATATTAGATACATTCACGATAAAATTTATAAGCAGTAGTAAGTTTCATTTTGGTAGCAGGTTTCGTTAAAAAGATATAACGCTCTGAATTGGGAAAATGTAAAAACAGCCGTTTTTTTATGATTTTCTCCAAAAAGGAGGTGTGCTTATTTTGCTTATGTAATTGAAACTTACTTTGGGACTAGTAACTTTTTTAGACTATTTAAAAGACAACCTATAGCACATGCGAATAAAGGAAAAATTTTGTTAAAAATTATAACGCTTCACCCTCTAGCCCTATTCAAACATAGCCAATTTTGAAACAAATTTTATGATTTACCTTGAAGCCAGCCGGTTATTCCTGAATGAATTGGACAAACCTACAACGATGTAAATGGTCAGCCGGCTTAAACTCCTGCAACAGTTGAACCTTGAAAGGCTTCAAAGTCAAAAACTTACGCAAAAATGGCTGCAATGCTTTTAGTTGAACGACCCGGTCGAACAAGCGTTAGTGTTCGCACATTTTGTATCGAGGCTGTCGACTCAAATTTAACGACCAAGTTCTTAATAGCGCTCTCAGAAGGACGACTTATGTTATCCAAAAATATCCCGAATTTTACGAAATGTAACTTTAACAGAATCACCATTTTCATAGTGGATTTTTATTATTTTATTGCGATTTTACGAGTACGTCAAAAAACTAAATGCAACAACTATAATGCTACTAGTTATTTTCGTGCGAACGACCACCAACATTTCATCGAGTTATGGTAGCTGAAACTTTAGAATTACAAATTAAAATGGGCTTATAATATTTGAATGTATCCTTTAAACAAACAACGCAAACAATGCTGTATAATAGAGCACAAATTTTGCAAATATTGAACATTAAACAAACAGTTTTATATTGAATTATTAATAAAGAAAACCACAATTTGGAAGCGTTTTTCAAGCGTCAGTCTATGTTCAAATGCTACACCAAATATTAATTGGTGTTGGTAACTTAGGGTTCTATGCCTCTATAAAAATACCCTTTAGAATTGTTAAAAATTTCTACACTTATGTCATATAGATATACCAAACAGTCTTTCAATTAAGACCCTAAAGCACACGTTCTATTAAACGCTCGAAAGCCATCACTCGCACTAAAGGCAGTTGTCTTCTTGTCCTTATCTCTACTTGCCAGTCACTCAGTGCTAGCTTGATTTAGTTTAGTTTGGTATTGTTCGGTGTTTTTTTTATCCCACGGAGGTGACGTCGATTTGATCTTTTACAGACTTTCAGATGCGCTGGAACATCCAACGTTACTGCACTTAAGTATTTGGTACAAGACTTACTCTTCTTTTCTAGCCTTAAGGCTTTGCACCTTTGCGTTTTTAATTCATGAAATTTTCTCTCCTTTTTTCTTTAGGCCGGACAATTCTTTATCAAACTCGCTAACTCCGTCCCACAGCATTCACTCGTTAGCTGAAAACTTCTGATATTTCTTGAACATTGTTCCCGTTAGCTCTAGAGATTTCTTGTATTGCACCAATTCTATCTAGAAATGTTGTTGTGCCATAAATTTTAGCACTGTTGGCTATAGACGTTTCTTGCCATCGTAGGGGTAAGCATGGATTTCAAATCCATATCACTGTTTGTTGCGTTATAACTTCAACGCAAAAAAGCTGCTTTATTATCTTTATGTCTTTACTCAACAACGTTTATTATTCAATTGCGCTATTGGCCGTGAGAGGGTTTTGAGTGTTTTTCTTCCACAAGAAATTTCTACTTCATCGTTTTAGTAGTTGTTAATATTATTCAGTATCTTCTAGTTCTGGGTTGGTTGCTTTTATTTTTGCTTGTTTATTTTATTTCTTGCAATTTTAATGAAACATGTTGTTGTTGTTGTCTTGTGTTCATAAGATTTTTTAAACATAATTATGGACACTATTTTTAAGGATAATTTTTTGTTTTATCTAATTTATCAAGCTAGTAATTTTTCACATCAGAATATGTTGCTATTCTTACACTTTTAATGTCACTTTAATCAATAATGACATTGAGATTTCTTGATTTCATAAGTTTTCCCTTGAAAAAATTGAAGATTGCAAACTGCGTTTAATGCACGGGAATATTTCGGAATATATAAAACTGTTGTTTGTCTTTTATGTCATTAAGAATTCTACAGTGATAGTGATATAAATATAGGTGCCCCTGTAGGCTAGTAGGTAGTGTACTAGCTTGTCAGTATGGGGGTTGTGGGTTCGATTCCCAACGAAGACCTTGGTTTTTTTCACTACAAAATTAAAAATTGGCTGTCGATGGGACTGCTCAGCGATGAAGGCATAGTCACTGGTCGCTGTGATGTCTTTATACGGCAGTTAATTTCCGACTATCCTTCCTAAAGAAGGTAGCACGGTACTTGACTAAATAGGCATTGTTGCCTGAAGTGCTACTTCTCTTTTTAAAAAATAAAAATAAAAATGTAGTTGTCAAAAAAGAAAAATAGTAATTGTTTATGGACATGAGTTCTGTTACAAAATATAATGATCCGAAAGTAAATATTCCACCGAACAAATAACAAGCCTTTTGCATAGATTGAATAGAAGTTAGTGGCAATTTTAACATTTATAACATTAAAAATTCGAATTTCCTACACGAACACCAACAAAAAAGTAATAATAAATTTAATGAGGAAAAGTGTATAACTGCAGAACTGAACACTGAAGTTGACATTTTGTCTAATAAACATGGACGTACTACGGAAGCAACAAAGTTTCTTGAAAACAAATTTTTGCCGGCAAATTTATTACTTTGCACTTAATATTTTTATTTATAAAAATTTGATATAAAGATTTAGTAGGATAAATAGTGGTTTTATAAAGTTTTGAAATACATTAATTGATTAAAAATATACGTTTACCTAGCTTGGTACAACCGAAATTTCTACATTTCTTCTACCTTTAATTTACATTGCCCTCAAACGACAATTTCTTTTTTTAAACTATGACGGTTGAATGTGGAGAATTAAATTTTTTTTTGTGAATTTGTAAACCCCTCAAAATAGTACAAAAAAGCTCACTCAGTTGTGAGTCAGTGTAATGGTGAACGTGTTGAAACAGCAAATTTCAACAACCATCTATGATGACGTTGAAGTAGAATTTTTTGCATATGTTAGAACCGCTCAACGCAGAAGTGTGAACGTTGTTGATTATAGTAATAAATGTTGATACAGCTATAGGCATCTTGTTTGTAATTTAATAAAAACTCTAAAAGTTGTGTGTAGTTATTTTGCAATAAAGGGACTTTTTTATTTTATATTTAGTCTATGGATTCAAGATCCCCATCAGTTTGTCTATGTTGAACAAATCCCCGATTGACTATTGACGATTGTTAACTCCAAAACGATTAGTAAAACCATGTTGAGTAGGAACCAATATCGACGATACTTAATGGGAAAGGTGATCAGTAACAATTTTCTCAAAAAGTTTAGATATAGCACTGAGTTTAGCAATACCTCTGTAGTTTGCTATATATACCTACAACCAGATTTAAATAATGGAATAATAAACGAATCCTTCCATATTTTAGGAAAATAACTTAATTTCAACAATAAGTTGAAGATTATTGTAAGAGGTTTTGGCAGTGCCTGAGCACATTTGTTAACTATGCAAATCGGAATAATATCAGAACCAATATTTTAATCAGAATTGGTAGTAGAAAAGAAATCTGCAAACATATTACTTATTGCCACAAAAAAAATCATCAGATTTAAAATTTTAAAACTTTATAACAGAGGGAAATACAACTGATCTTTTCCTGGAGTTGACAAACTTGTAGAACGCTGCTGGATTAGATTTAAAATTGTTTCGAATTTTATTTACATAAGCGGAGTAACACGATTGATTAATCGAATTATATTGAGCACGACTAACAGAATACTTGGCGTAGTCAATAAATGAACCAGACTTTATATACCTTTTGTATAACTTCTTCTTCCTAATTCTTAGTGTTCCGTTGTGGACCGGTAGGTTTAAACAAGTAGCTTTAAGGAATACATTGACTCATATACAAATATAATTTGTTGTTAAAACCTTCAATTGTATCATCAATATCCATGCTGGTGCTAATTTGTATAGAGTTTGAAAGCAGATTCAACCAGATTGTATTATATTTGATACTTCGTCTTTTTGAAACAAAACAATTTCTGCCTTGAACAAATGTTTGGTGATACAACAGGACCCAGTGACATAGATACATTAGTTTAGTTGGTGAAGATTCAAATCAAGTAAATACTTTACGAAGTCTATTACATACTTATTTGTCCTTGACGTTGGGATAAGATAACCGTCATCAGCTGATAAGTTTCATCATATCGAGGACATATTAGAGTACCCTACCGTAATTATATAATCATTCAGGCTTGCAGCATTAACAACATTTTTGAAAGCGTTAGCATGTTTCTGGTACACCGTTTCAGGTGAAGAAGTAACAAAGATTTTTTATGTTTTAATTTAATGACAACACCAAGAAATTAAATATCTAAGTCAGGTTCATTTATTAAATCTTCGGGTGAAAAAAGTTTGGAAACTGCAATTAGAACACCGCCTCCTCTGATATTACCACCACGATCTCGTGTGTAAATTTGGTAATTATCGCAGAATATTTCAGTACTGAAAACATTGTCAACCAGCCATGTTTCAGTAAAAATAGTGATACTATAAGTAAAGGCAAAACTTTGATTAAACAATGAAGACAATTTTGTATTTATTCCACGAACGTTTTGATAAACTATTGAAATATCAGTAGAGTTATTTAGTTTTCTGAAATTCGTGAAGTACATGCTGGTGGACGTATTGAAGACCTCCGATTTTTATTGTGAACATATTCTCGAACAAATGTATTCATAGGCCAAAAAATGGGATCAACTATATCTTTGAATAACTAATCAGGTACAGTAATTTTAAAAGAAGTTATTGTTCTTGGTTGAGAGTATGTATATTTATATACTGAAATGTCACGGCTTATATGAATTTTAGATTTGATATAAAATATAACATCCTCAGCAGTAGTGTCTGAAGCTAACCTAGAAACAAAAATTTTCTTACTAGGAGGTATAGCTCTTAGCGGCTTCGGTTCAATTTGATTAATATTTGAATCAGAAACAGAAGTCTTAGTTTGCGTATTATTACTATTGCTATCATCTCCAAGAACGTTTGCTAATGAATTTTTAGGTTTCTGCGAAATTTGAAACGTCACAGGTAATGTTGGATAAGGGTCCAATGTTGTTGCAGAATTAACTGTAACCATAGGTGTAGCTCCAGTTGCGCCATTACATTGGACTGAAGAAATATTTTCAGAACTTTGAGTAGTTGCGGATCTGTATTTGGTTTTTTGTTGATAATTGAAAAAATTGTCCAAATTAGGGTAATTGTCAAAAAGTTTACCAAAATTGGCAAGTTTGTCATACAGGACCAAAAATTCATTGTTTGTTCTTTGAAACTCATCCTTAGAGTTTTTAAAAAATTTATAAAATTCAATATTTATGTTTCTGCAACTAACGATTAAAACAAAAGTAAGAGAATGAAACGAATGCGCACTGTTTTAAAATCACTGAACTTTTGCACTTAACACTCCAAAAACACAGACAACAGAAAAACAGTCATAAAATTTTAGAGATAATTATTTAATTTATTTTTCAATCCATAGTATTTATGACACAAACAGATAAATGCATGTAAACATTTACTAAAAATATTTATTAGTAGGACGGCTATAAAAACACGTAAACAGTTCAGAGTCGACAGAGACTTAACAAACTAGGCGTGTATTAAAGGAATAAACGAAACAATATAATAAAGCAGTGAAGTTATTAATTTCACATTATCTTTTTAATAAAAACTATGTTACATTTGTGATTTTAAGTTTCAGGAGTAAAACATACTTTTATTGTTCTTTAGCGGAGTTTTATGAGTTTTAAACGGGGAAGCGGAAGTTTATATACCCCCAATCGCTAATATTATAAGAGTATAGCTATTGTACAGTCCCTGTATGGGCTACTGTGTAATAGACAGGTAAATTAATTTTGTACTCTCTGGCACGCACTAGCTTTGCGCGAGTTACAATACCAAATACACCTATAATACCTACAACAACAACAACAACAACAACAACTAACATACACAAATAAGATATAAGTAATATAGTAATAAAGTAATATAGATAACAATATAGAGAATAAGACATAAAGCAATAAAGTAATAAAACAATAAAATAATTAGTAAGATACAAAATAGGATACTAACATAGAAAATAAGAGATAGGAAAATAGTATTTAAGCATACGAACATAAAGAATAAGGATCAATATAAAATTGGCACTAGAAAGAAAAAGTTGGAAAAAATAAAATAAATAATTTAAACTTAAAAAGTGTGTTTTCTTTAAATTATAAAGAAGACAACATAACTCGCGCAGCGACGGTGGTAAAAGAGGCTCTTAAAATTGTGCCTTTGATAGACAGCAAAATTGGTGTTAAGTTAGGCGATTTTCTACTCTAAAAAATTTTGTGAATAAATTTTGTTTAAAGCGCACCACTAAGCATTTGTAAATAAAAGTAAGAGAAACATACTTTTATTTTATTGCGAAAACGAAAATCGGTGAGCTTAAAATGATATACAGATATAAACTACACAGATATAAAACATTAGAAAAACTTTTAACTGAATTTCTATATGAAAATCGAAGGATGATGCAGATAAAACAAAAGAAATTTAAAGACTTCATATGCCAAGTTTGTAACAATGGTAAGAAAATATGACTGAAGTTAAAGAAAAAGTATAAAGGCAATTTTTTCTCTGCTGCAAAGATGAACTTCACCATCGGCAAATAAATAAGTTTTTCATCAATAAGAACTACACATTGCGATGATAACTTTTAATTTTACTTAATCAATATGTCGCACAACAATTATGATAATACACAACTGCATTCGTTTAGTTCTAGAGGTAGACTAAAAAAATTTATTTGTTCTCTTGTTTTGCATTCTTATTTGTCTACCAAATTGACAAAGTTCCTAACCGTTTGTTTGTATGTACTTACTAAGCAGAAAAAAACCTGTACACACATGTACTTACAAACAATTATATATAATACAACAGGTAGAAAATCTCACCACGGATGATGTGATAATCTTGTTCATAACTTCTACTTCATTTTTTATTACATTAAATTTACGTGTAATATAATTATCAACCAAAAAATTAAAAATAAAATATTAGAAGTTAACAACAGCGACGATACTGTCGACAAGATAAATTCGGCAGTCTAAGCACTTTTAATATTTTTTGATTCACACGCGTATCCGCTCTGGTTACAAAACTTCCTGTTTACAATAAATGCATAGGAAATGAATTTTGCTGAGGTTGCGCCTGGACGAGTGGCGTGATGTTGGTGCGTAGTCGATAAGGGAACAAATTGCTAAAACGAAAAGTCAGTTTTGGCTACGGAGCAGAACGAGTCGGCCGTGTTTAAATTGCGTTAAATTGCTTTTGTGTAATCATTAACGGTTTGATAAATTTAAATTTTGTGTTTTATTTATATAACGGCGCATTTGGTTGCGCCTTAATACATTTTTTAATAAACTCGGCGTAAGATCCTTTAACTAAGAGATTAAACAAAAATAAAGAAAATCAAAATAAACAACAGTAACTAATAAAACAATCAACCCATTCCTTATGCGAGCTGAACCAACACAATATAAAAGAGTATGTTTTAGTGAAATGGAAATGGGGACGGACGCCGTGATATAAAGTTGTAAAAAAGTAGTATAAATACTAGTTATTTTGATTATGGATATAGGTAAATTCTTGTGAATTGTTGTAGCAGCGTTACACCCGGTGTGGAATCTTGCTTTTTAGTGTTGTTTTTTGTTACTTAGTCTGCTATTCACTTTTTAAGTTTAGATCCTGTTAACACTTTACCTTAAGGATACAATGGCAACTTATTGTGATCAATCTAATAACCCACTAGCATGATTCGCTCAAAATCACTAAAAGGAAAACATACTGTCATGGACCAACCATATATATCATTTATTAATATTATAATGTTTTAACTTTTTAAATATTTACATTCGGATACCTTCTAGTGCATTGAGCAAGCCCTCAATTTCACATACTAAAACAATAAAATTTTGTCAAATCTATTTGCCTTTTTGTCGCTGATAATTTCCACAGATTTATATCAAGTTTTCTCAGGAATCACACTATACGAGTTGTTATAGATGGGATTTCATCCGATGAGTTCAAGATTAATTCAGGGGTACCGCAAGGCTCCGTTCTTGCTCCTACTTTATTTCTTATTTTTCTAAATGACCTTCTTTGTCAAACTTTCAACCATATTTACTCTTTCGCACCGTTTGTCATTCGTATTCATTTGGTATGGACTGAACAAGATGGAGGTGATTTCTAAAAGACATAAATGATACACTCAATCACGATCTCACAACCATCTCCAAATGGGGTCGTGCGAATAGAGTCGATTTTAATGCCCGTAAGACGCAATGTTGCATGCTTACGCATAGATCTGTGTTCGAAAATAGTGCTGAACCTGTTATTACGGGTGATATGGGTATTACCGAATCGGAAGCTCTTGATGTTCTTGGCATGAAAATCAAATTCCCTCCAGAGATCTTTCCTGTCAATTTCAACGTAGGGAAACTCAAATCGTATTTCCACAATACTACTCCCTCTTTCTTTCTCCCCATAACCTAATTTCCTGGTTCTGGTACACTGCATTGCATGAATAAGGGTAATGAGCGCTAGTCCAAGCGAAAAAAAATAACAATAAATATTTAAATCGGTAAATAATTTTAATGTTACTACTATTGTTATGAATTAGCATCACATTTATGAATTTTTGTCACATTTATACATTTCTCATACTTTAAACTTTCCCGTGTGGCCTAGCCTGTTGGTAATCGGTAACAAGAATTTATGGCGGTAATCGCTTGAGCTCAAGCGTACTTCGCCAAGAAAATGTTTATTTTATTTACCCACAGGGAGCCGGATAGAGTAAGTTAATTTTTTGATTTAAATTTTTATTGTATTAATATAAAAACTGTATTTTCTAATAAGACACGCCAGATTACATAACATAAAATATTGTTTTTTTATTGCTCTGAACAGAGAAGTTACTGCCGTAAATTTTTTTTTACTATTCTATGTATCTCTCAATCGAACAAATGCCATGCCGGAGCAAACGCTTGGTTGGAATTAACATGCCAATGGAACAAAAGGACAGCCGAAGGCGAGGATGGGAAGTAGCTAAAGTCGATGAGCCATCCTTTAAAGAATTGAGGGAGGAAATCTTAACCCTGAAAGAGTCTGTTAGAAAATTGTTGGAGAACGTCAAACCTTCCACTTTATCACTATTACCACAGAAGACCCTACTTCCAGCTGTAACTTCACCAACGATTTTGTAAAACGTAGCTGCTGTAACAACCGCCGCAGCAACCAGCCATTCGTATACGTTATCTAATGTAGATGCCAGTTCTTCGTCAGCAACAGCGCAACAAAAAATGACAAGTGAGTACCAAAGTATGACCCGACGACGATCCTTTTGCCACAATCGGGTTTACAATCGTTTGCGCCAGCGAAGATTTATTTTCCCTATTTATTTGCACCACAACGGTTTATGTTAACCGGTTCTTTGCCATTCAGCATGCAACAATCTCATCAAACGTATACAATGGCACAGCCACGCTTGACCCAGAAAACAATAACATACTTGCCCGTACATTACAATCTGCTAAAGATTGTCGTGGACTCTGTAAGTTTCATGATTTTTCAGAGTTCTCTGGCCTACCCGAACAGTGGTCTGTGTTTATCGTTGCATATAATGGGACCACGGTCAATTTTAATTACTTGAATTTGAAAAATTAAATTCGATTGTAAAAATCATTAGGAGGGGATGCCAGATAAATCTTAGAGGTATTTTTGATTCATCCAGATAGTGTTAATCAGGTGGTCAGTACACTTGAGTTCCTTTACGGACGTCCTTAGGTATTAATACGCAGCCAGATTGCGAAAGTTCGAGCATTTCCTTCAACACCTAAGAAAAAGATGTACGAAATAGTAAATTTTATTACGATGGTATCGAATTTAGCTGCATTTTAAATAAATGCCAAGGCAATGTTTCACCTGAATAATCCTTCTCTGCTGGACGAATTAGTCACTAAGTTGCCCTTTCAGAAAAGATAGGAATGGAACAAATATTCAATGAACCACCTTGACCAGTATTTTAATATACGTGATGTTAGTTTATAGTTGCAAGAAGTTGTGACATACATTTGCCTCTAAATAGAAGTGGACGACAAAAAAACACTATCCTAATTTTAATAAAAAGGAAATAATGAATTCGGCATTTACGATCCTATCAGAAAATGATAGACTTACCAAATGTCAAATGTGCAAAAGGATCATGTGCAAATGTATCATTGCGATAAATTTAAACAAATTTCAACAAACAAAAGATGAAAATTTGTAAAAAAAATAACCATCTTTGTTTTGGTTGCCTCCGTACCGATCATAGCTCAATCAAATGTAATAACAGACGGCAGTGTGAAATACCAAAATGTGTTAAATATCACAGTAGATTATTGCACGATCATTTAAAATTTAATTACAATAAATATAATACATTACCGTGTCTTCCCCACATTAGATTAGTTCGGCCTTATAAAGTTTTGAATCTAAACGAATGTTTGGCCGTCCTTCAAACGGTTCTGGGTAACGTAATATTTGGTTCGAATGAAGATTCAATATGTAAAATTGACGTATGTAAAATTGACGTTAACATTTTAAATTATATTCATAGAGAAGTTTTAGAATATTTTACACTTGAGATCCTAGGAATTAAAATATTAGATCCAGTTATATCATACAATGACAAACGAGCTGAAGAAATACTTTATAGTATTACGAAAGAGAAGGGGCTTCAATACGCGACTGGTCTTTTGCTGAAAAGTGATAATTGTGAACACAAGGATAGTTATCCGATGGCAATAAAACGTCTTCATAATATGGAAGCTAAGATGAGCAAAGATGAAGATTTGTGTGAATGGTATAGAAAAAAGATAAAAGATTTTATCTCAATATCGTATGCCAGGAAGCTATCACAAGAAGAAGCAGTATTTAAAAATAGCTGTACTTGGTATATACCCCATTTTGTCGATACGTTAATAAGGAGAATAAAAGACGTCTTGTTTTTGATGCAGAAGCCTGTGCAGATGGCGAGTGTTTCTATTCAAGGTTATTGAAGGGGCCAGTAAATGTCAACCGAAGTCACTGTTATCAATATTGTTTCAATTCCGGCAAAGAGAAATAGGAATTTGTGCCGACATTAGAGAAATGTTTCATCGAGTTAGGGCTCAACGATTCTTGTGGCGAGATGACCAAACAAGCAGATCCCCTGATGAATACACGATACATGTTAAGATATTCGGTGCAGTCATTTCTCCGTGCTCAGCTCAACATGTAAAAAATATTAATACAGATATGTATAAATACACTCACCCTAGAGTTTACCGGGCAATTATTGATAAGCACTACGTAGATAACTATGTCGACTGTTTCACAAATGTAGACGAGGGCATTAGTGTTGCCAGAGACGTAGTTATTATTCATCATCACGCAGGTTTCGAATAAGAAATGACTTAGCCTTAGAAAACTTCGGCAGAACCGAAGCTGGCCATCCGATGACAGTCTTTGTTTTATTTAAAAATTCACATGAGTTTCAGAAACCATACTAAATAGACACAGAAAACCACAAAAAACGGGAGATGTTGAGTCTGACCATGTCAATATTTGATTCCTTTGGATTTGTTGCAAATGTAATTATAAAATCGAATTTATTACTCCAAGAGATATGGCAGAGCAGAGTTGACTGGAGTTTACCCATTCCAGACGAGACGTATGAGAAATGGTATGAATGGTACCAAGTCCGCAAAATGTACTGCTTTTAAAAATTCCTGCATGGTATGGAAGAGATTTTATTTGTACTAAAGCCGTAATTGATGTACACATATTTGTGTATGCCAGACAGCTGTTGGCTATTTTATGCTAAAGTTTATCCTTTATCGCGGGAAATTCAAGATGCGCACCGATAAATCCTGTGTATATTCCCCGTCTTGAACTGCAGGCTGCAGTGCTCAGTGTAAGGCTAAAGGAGGCAATAACATGATCTCACCAAAAAGGCCAAATAAAATAATATTTTGGCCAGACTCTAAGGCAGTAATAAAATGGATACATTCTGACTATCGAACATATAAACAGTTTGTGACCCAGCGAATTGTAGAGATATTAGAATCGACTGAAGATAAACAAAGGCGATGGTTGCCTGATTTCCAAAATCATACAAGACCACAGAATTTATCAAACTCGTTTTTTAACATCCTGCTGGCTCAACAGTCCAAAATTTTTAAAAAACAATGATAAAGATTGGCCAAAACTTCTAGACGATATTAATGAGCACGATTGGCAATAAGAAAAATTGAAGTTGCATTTATTCCATATGAAAGATATTTAAGCTTTAAAAAATTGGTTGAAGTTATGGGTTAGGCTCAATGTGCAATAGGGGCTTTAAGGTATAAAACCGAAATAATAAAGTAAATGTGACATATGGACCACAACTGAATGCTGAGAAAATTAAAAAAAGAAAAGAATATTTGAGAATATTTGTACAACAGGATGTTTTTAACAAGATATGTAATCAATTGAAATCAAATAAAAACGTATCTAAATGTTGCCAGATTTTTAAGCTCTCACTATAAAGATGGTACAATACGTTTGTCGTATCAATAACTGAAAGTACAAAGTTAGTTAGTGCTGATGGTAAAATAGTACCATGAGGACTTTAGACGTTTTGGATATCCTGCCTCAGACAGTTATTAAGGTCCGTAAAAATCAATTTTACAAATATATTCGCTGCTCCAGTACCATCCCTAATGGGACAGATTCCAAAGGATAGGCTTACTCCATTTTCTTATACGGGGATGGACTACACTGGCCCACAATAAGGAGTGACAGGGGTATTAATTTTGTTGGGGCAAGTAAAGAGGAACTTGTCTTTGACGGCACAAAGGTAGTAAATGAGTGCACGCAATGCGGCATGGAATGGTTGTTCAAAATTTCAGCTAACCTATCAGCAGGCGGCGCATGCAAACGAATGGTGCATTCAGTTAAGACTGTGTTAGCCTTCACATGAAAAGAAAACGCTCCTTAAGTCGAGACCTTTCACATTTCACAGTCCACTAATAGAAGTCGAGATCTTAATAAATTTCAGGCCGACAATCGACATTTCTGAATAGATGGACACTGGACTATCTCCCAGAGTTGACGCGCCGTACAAAATGGCATCAGCCAGTTATGTCTATACAGGTTGGCGACGTAGTAATAGTATGCGATGACAGTGAAACGCGAGGGCAGTGGAAGCGGAGCTCAGTTAAGGAGGTGTTTATGGCGGCACACCGGCAGGTTCGCTCGGCGGTGGAAAGATAAGACGAACTGCGTCGAAATTAGCGGAACTTGACGTAGGTGTTGAGTCTCCCAGATCGACAAACGAGGAATGGGATGTCATGAATTAGTATCACATTTATGAATTTTTGTCACATTTATACATTTATCACGCTTTAAACTTTCTCGTGTGGTTACGCTGTCAGTAATCGGTACCAAATATTCTTAGCGTTAACCGTTTGTGCTTCGCCAAGAAAACGTTCATTTTGATTACCGACAGGGCGTCGAACAGAGTAAGTTTAAATTTTTATTTCTATTTTTGTTGTATTAATATAAAAACTGTATTTTTTTGAAGATAATAAAACACCAGTTTACATAACATAAAATATTGTTTTATTATTGCTCGGGAAAAAAAAGTTCCTACCGTAACAACTATGGTTTTTAATTCTGGTGATACATAAAAATTTCAAAATTTTCGAGTGGTAGAACATTTTTTTTGGGTCTTGCAACTGCATGTCATGTTCCCTTTTTGCATGTTTATAATATGCAATGGTATATTAATTTAAAAGCTTAATATAATTAATTAATTAATTAATATAATATAATTAATAAAAAATTCTCCCCGCTTGTCTGTTTATTCTATTCAAATCAAAGGAAGTGCATCCTTTTGCCAAATATGAATGGTTGCTAAAGCCTTTAGAAAAAAAAAGGACAAAACTTAATGTTCACCAAATTTGCTACATATATATTGTCTTTAATTAAGGGTTATAACCTTAATACCTGTATTATTTGATAACAAATGGTCTTTGAAAAACACTGACATTTTGCTTGTCGTTTTTTTGCATTTAATTTCCAATAAATGTTGTTCTCCTAAGACAGTATTATCGCACGGAATATTTCTAATATTGTGTACACTAGAATTTCTTCTTTTTCATCATTTTAAACTTTAATGAGTGTACATGTTGTTGATAAGATTTTCGGCAATAGAATGTATTATGAGCTTCTTATTACGGATGTCTTATTTGTATTGATTGTTAGAGATATTATTTAAAAAAGCGTCCACCCATAATTTCACTCCTTCAATTTAATTATTTTGCTATAATCTTCAATATAATCTGCATCAGTTACCGTTGTCATTTTAGAAATGTGTACTATTGGCGCTATTGCTATATAATCATTTGTAATCTTCGTGTATTCATATATGTATCAACTCTGGGCATATTTATTAAAAAAATTCACAATAATGCTTTTTCCTATTTTAGTTAAATTGTTCCGGAAATAAAATGTCCTTGTTTTTATTACCGTATGAGTATTTATGTTGCTACTTCCTACCGTTTGCAAATCATTAATGACCAGTTTTTGGTAATTATTCTCAAGTTTGCTAATTCTTATATAATTTGCGTATGATAGATGATGAGCGCAACATCGTACCAGTCTGCATTAGGCTTATGACTACATTTTGACGATAATCTTTATCCTTCAGAACGTGCACATTTACAACGTATGTGCCCATATGTTTCATAAGCTTGCGTTGTGACAGTCTATTTTTTGCAAGTGGAGCAATGGAAATTAAAATACTTTTTCAACATGCACGAACTGAAGATGAGCAGATATTGTAACACAGGGGCCTATGTGATGGAAATCCGCTTGCTCTTACTAAGTTTTCCTTAGAGAATAAATTATATTAGGAAATACTGCTATCGAAATTACGATAAATTTCCAAGATATTTGGGGTTGTAAGAGTTAAAAGACACGCGCAATGGTAAGGAATTACCACCTCCTTACTTTGTTTGTACAAACAAATTTATATAAATATTAATTCGTGTAGTGACGTAATTTTAAAATAAGTATCAAACAGGATTATGAATACGTTAAGAAATTAGCAAATTTAAAAATAGTTATTGAATCCGCACCATGACTTATATAGCAAAGAAATTTAACACTCACAACCGTGACGAAAAAAAAACAATTATTTAATAGAAAAAACACAAGCGGAAAGTATACAACAATTAACATATATGACATAAACAAAAAGACATTTATTAGGACAAATACACAATTCCTTTATAGATCTACAGATAGATTTAATGGGAAGCAAAAGCCGCACCACATTGTCTGCAAATTAATTTAAAGGCCAAATGAAGAAATCAGCAACGAAAGCAAGGAAAAAGCTGCAAAAACTAACCCTATTTCACACAGAAAAAATTTAAATTGTCACCATGAACTACATTTTTGAAACTACTACAAAAGCAACAGCTCACAATAACATAAAAATATAAGCATTTACAGATCTACAACAAATTAAGTCAGAATCGCAAACCGCACCCACCGCAAAACTCCACATCAGGCAAATTATCTGCAACATATAAATAAATTCACCATTATTTAGCGCAACTTCACATAAAATATAGCATTGGCACTATTACACTTAATCACTTAACAAGATCACGAACGAAATAAACAGCAATGGAACTACTCTTTACAATTATAAAACGCGTTCTTGCAATTTTCCTGCAAAATAATATTGCTGCATCAGCGTCTGTATACTCGCGCATGTTGGTGCAACCTGATCAGACAATGTAAGAAGTCAGCAAAGTTGGTGTTGGTTTTTATTAGTTTTGGCTGCGGCGATCTAGAGTTCGGTGTTCGATTTTGTTAATTAAACTTTTATTATAATTTTTATTATCGTGTTTAGTTTTATTAAAAGTAATTGCTAATCCTGTTGAAACTTGTGTTTCATTTCTATATGGCGCAGTTGGTAGCGGCTTGATATTTTTTTTAGGAAATCCCTTCCTTTAACTATGACAATACGAGTATAACTAAGAAATTGCAAATAACGTAAAAAGTGGAACATTTAATTTCGTTTTTAAAAGGCCCCATTTTATCATGAAATATTACTTTGTCTACGAACCAATGTACTCTCAAATACGTAAAATATAGTTATGCATTCATCACCTCAAATGTACACATGCAACAAAAACCTTGATTAGACGAATAATTGTGTAGGAACTTAATTATTGCACAGCTGAATATAGTTATTACTGAAACATTTATTTGTTTTTCTTCTTAAATTAGTAATCTGGTTATAGCAATTTATTGTTTTGCTATTTTGTGATTTAATTTGTCAATGGAAAGTAATCCTTGCAGACATTTTAAATTAATTATATAATGTTTTTCAAATTACAAAATTCAGTACACACCAACATATACATAAATATGTATAAAACTAAGGAAATATGAAAATAATAATTATAGTTATTTGACCTTTTTAATATTTTATAAGTAAGTTTTTGTTCAAGCACCAGGGCTTTATATAAAAAATTAAGTTAATTTTTATTTTTGTTTTCAATAGGGTGGCATTTTCGGCAAAAGAAAAAGTGTTAAAACAATTTAAAAAATCAGAAAATAAATGAAAAATTGTTGAAAAACAAATTCAAAGTACAAAAAACAATAAAAACTACAAATTTAAAATTTTGAAAATAACATATTTATAAAACAATATTATTTTACTTATCCATTCATATACATTAGTTTTAATGACCTATTTATCATTACCGTTACAAGGTTTTTTATGCACTATATTAGACTTATTTAATTTTTAAATTTTATCTTCAGTTTTACGGCTGTATGCATAAAAAACGATTACTTGAGCTTTAAAGTACACGTTAGTTAACAAACACTTTAAGGCTAACAGATGTTTGTTAAGAAATGGTATTCATAAATAGTACTTTATATGGTGTTTCCACGGCACCTGCTTCGCTCTCTATTCTTGCTTCACACCCCAATCATAAGCGAATCAACCTGCTTCGCCATACAAAAATTTGAGAGCGAAGCTGGTAGATTCATATTGAAGCTAGTTGCGAAGCAAGTAAAAATCCTCTCTTCCCTAATTTTTATCGTAAGTTTATCTGCACTAGTTATCAAAATTAAACGTTTTTGTAAACAAAGAAAATTTACAAACAAAATAAAGTTAAAACTTAATTAATTAATTTTAATTTTATAAAATTAAAAAAAAAAATGGATAGGAAAAAAAATTATACTTAATGCTATCGCGGCAAGAAGGATATCTTCTGTTGTTTTTCAACTGTTGTTGTTGTTTTTCAACTGTTGTTGTTGTTTTTCAACTTATGTTTTTCTGAGTCGTGTAAACAGCATGATTCACAAACTTGCTTCAGAGAGCGAAGCACGAGATTCAAACTGTCGTGGAAACAGGCTATTAGCTAATGTATGCTTTAGTAAAATTAGTATTTTAATTCTGGCAATGCCACTATTTTCAGTTGTCACGTTGTAGTTAACGATGTATAAAAATGAATATATTTATCCGGGTATTTAGATCCATAAAAAATGTTTTTATTGTTTTCAAATTTTTTTTGTTGTTTTTTTATTAATCTTTTTAATAAAAAGCAAAGCACCCAAAAAAGGTTTATTTGCAAGGCTTACGAAGAACTTACAAAGAATTCGTTCATATTACAAAAATAATTATTCGGATAACGAGCTTTGTTTTGATTATATGTACATCAATAAAACTTTTGTTAAAAATAATTAATTATAATTATATTTTTGTAAAATATAAAATAAAGATGTGAAAATGTTTTATATTGAATGGCATGTTATGTTTTCTATTATTATTTGTATACTACAATTTGTTTTAATAAACATTTTTAAAAATTTTTGGAATAACAAAGTACAACTGTCAATTGAGCCGTTTACATTGAAAGTGCCATAAATCACAACTGAACAGTTGTTTTTTTTTATTTTTAATAAATTTGAAATTAATAAGCTAAGAAGTATTGAGATTTGTTTGAGAGGAGTGTTGATAATTTACGGTGTAACAAAAATGCTTATTTTGAAAATGGCGTTAGTCGCTGTACTTAGGAAATTAATTACGGAGCTTAGTGTGAAAGAAATGGAAACATGTAATAAGTGTGTGTGAAATATTGTTGTGGTTATTGGACTTATTTTTATTAGTTCGAAAGAATAGTGCAGTTTACTGACCTATATTATAGTGATATCTACTGTAGTACACCTAATTAGAATTATTTTGTTATTTTTTTATTCCAGGAGGTTGCTTCGTGTTGTATAAAATATCTAAGAATGTCACAACTCAAAAGCATATTATTGCACATAGTGACTTATGTAAAGGACAAAATAGTAATAGTAGTAATAGCCCCCTGTCGAAAAAATCCTTCACAGTCCATAACATGGAGAAAAAAGATTTCATTTCAACACAATCATTAGAAAATCCGTTTCATAAAGAAAACTAAGTACAGAGTAGTTGAAATGGCTAAAAATTCAATGGATTCAATTTTACCATGATATTCCCTTTAAAATGTTTTATAAACTAATTTAAAATAAAAAAGAAGACAAACCCAAAGTGACTTATGCCACTTTTAAAATAAACGGCTTAGTTTATTGTAAACACAATTTGTTTTGTTTTTGAACTTTCAATAATAAAATTGAATTGTCAATTTATTGTAGGTTTAAAGTAGGTTTTTCCTGCTTTAAAGTTAACAAACGTATTTTCAAGTAAAAGCGTTTTTTGAATACAACTTTAGGAAATTGTGCTTAACAACGGCAGTTAAACCTGCTTTAAGTTTTTATGCATACGGCTGTTAGTCAACAACCTATTTAATGTGTTAGTATTCTAATATACAGGTATAAAGGTTATAGATTTATATATTTTGTGTTCTGTTGCATTTCTAACAACAGTTTTCTTCCTATTATTAAATAGGTTAATCAACCTATTGGTTAATCGTATTGGGAACTTATTCTCAGTAAGCAAATGCTTAGCTTAATATTTAGAAAGTTATTACTAAAAAAAGTTAAATGAAATGACCTGTTGTATTAGGAAGTTTCTAAGACATGTTATTAACACAAAATGAAAACAACATGCTACATTTAAATTCCACGAACTAAGAAAATCAGTAAAGAAGACACACAAGCAAACAAACACCTATACTGAATAATATTAAAGGGAGCGTTTTAGTAAATGCGATTGCTGTACATTCCAAATGCGGAGAATTAGAACTTTAGGGAATTTTAAAACCCATCAAAAAAATCTTCCTTATTAATGAGTCAGTCAGTCTAATGTGAAGAAATATGTGACAAGTCCTGTATGTACAAGATGTATGCTGTTACTTTTAATTAATGTGTATTGCCTTATGCACATTCATTCTTGTTGTGAACGTCTCTGTGTAAACATTAAATAAGTTACTTTTATATTTTTTACATTTAAATAAAAATTAAATCAAAATAAAATTTACCAGGTTATGGGCCTAGAACCCTATAATAAACTGCCTTATAATTAAAAAAAAAAAAACTTAATATTACATATATGTATTTCAAGCTTTATATTACAAGTGAAAATGAGTGCTCCGGTATTCCAGATTGAAAAATTGGATGAGCATAATTATGACAGCTGGTGTATTCAAGTGCAGAGTGTATTAATACATAGCGGTTTCTGGAATGTTATAAGTGGAAAATAGCGATGAGAAAGCTCTGGTGTCCATATTTTTAAGTGTTAAGCCAACATAGTTGGGGTACATTCGTGGGTGTACAACGTTTCATGAAGCATGGAAAAAATTGGAGCAGACATATATGCCTCGGGGTCCAATACAGAAGGTTTCTCTTTATAAAAAATTAGTTAACCTGAAACTCTGTGAAAACGGTAATGTGGTTGAAAAACTGGAAGAAGTTAATATAAAAATTCAGGAGGAGCTTCTTGTCGTAATGTTGTTGTCAAGTCTTCCAAGAAAAAATGACAATTTTGTCATAGCAATGGAAACGCGTGACGATTTACCCAATCTAACTGTTTTCAAACAGAAACTTCTGGAGGAGGAAAAACGAAGACATGAACAGGAAGAAAATGAAAAACCAACACAACAAGCGTTTACAGTAAAAGAATCGAATAACAAAAACTACAAGAAGTTGAAAAACAATAGCAGCAAGAATTTCAAGGGCAAATGCTTTGTGTGTGGAGTAACGGGACACTATGCTAGCAAATGCAAAAGCAATAAAAATAATGAAAAGACGCAAGCAATGACGATGCTTGCAGCGGCAGATGCATTAGCGTTCGTTGGCAATAAATTGTTTATTGACAGCGGTGCAACGTCGCACATGTGTAACAGTCGCAAGATGTTCCACAATTATCAAGAACACAACGAGATCATATCATTGGCTGGTAATAAACATATACATGCAATAGGAAAGGGTGACGTATACATAAAACATAAAAATTATAATATTTTGCTTCAAAATGTTTTGTACTTTCCGATGTTGCAGGCAAACTTCATTTCTGTAACACCCAATTTACATTGTACGATTTTTGTCGCTGCAATTCTTATTTTGTTGTAAATAAGAGGCGTAAAGGGAGTTCCTCTCTTCCCCTATTCTCTTTGCAACCTTTATTTACAACAACAAACTAAGAATTGCAGCGACAAAAATCGTATAATGTAAATTGGGACTAAGTAAAGCTGCTGACGGAGGTTTGGCAATGCAGTTTGATGCCGAAAAGGCAATAATTAAAATAGCGGTTGGAGATGCAGTTTTGCAAGCTGAGAGAAAATTAATATGTTTGAGTTTAGTAACAATGTAAAACAAGGGTTGTTTTACGCATGCACAAGTAATGTTTGGCACAATCGATATGGGCATTTGAATTTGTAAAGCCTTAATGATCTGTCAAACAAAAACATGGTAAATGGTTTGAAGTTGGATAGAACAAATGAAATAAATTGTAGAACTTGTATGCTTTGTAAAATTCATATTTTACCTTTTCCTAAAGAGTCAATCACACAATCAAAGAAATTGTTGGAACTTGTACATTGTGATGCATGCAGACCATTTCGAGAAAAATCTGTTGGTGGTTCAAAATATTTTATTTCTTTTATTGATGATATGTCAAGAAGAATATTTGTTTGTTTTCATGCAAACAAAAGTGACGTGTTTGAGAAATTTAAAATATTTAAAGCTATGGTCGAACGTCAGACAAATTGCAAAATAAAGAAAATAAGAACCGATAACGGTAGAGAATTTGTAAATTCAGCCTTCAACGAATTTCTAGAGATAGAGAGAAGGAATATGCCGACAGTTAACTGCACCATATACTCCACAACAAAACGGAGTTGCAGAGCGAGCAAACAGAACTCTGGTAGACATGGCGAGATCAATGTTAGTGCATGCTAATGTTAAAAAATCTTTATGGGCAGAGCAGTAAACACTGCAGTTTACATCAGAAACAGGTGTCCTATTCAGCATCTTAGTTGGATATTCAAATATTGCAAAAGCTTACCGATTATATGACCCTAAGAAACACAAAGTGTTTGAGCATCGCGATGTATTTTTTAAAGAGGCCACATTTGGAAGAGAGGACGCATCAAGCTATGCAAAAGAAGATTATGCAAAGGACTAATTTGGTGTTACGTTTGATTATCAAAATGAGCCAACAGTTGATGCTAAAGATAATAACACCCAATGTTTTATAGTAGTGAGGATGACAACCATGATGAAAGTTTCAATACGGATGATGACGATGATGAAGAAGGTCAAAATATCAAACGGGAAAAGCTAAAGGACTAGGTAGGCCAAAAATTATAAGAAGCGGTAAGCCAGGAAGACCTAAAAAGATGTAAAATGAATTGTGTACAGCTATAAATGAGAATATACCACAATCGATCGAAAAGGCACTTTCTAGCAAAACTCGTGATAAATGGATTAGTGCAATGGATGCTGAAATGGAAACTCTTTGGAAAAATAAAACATGGTCTTTGGTTGATTTACCTAGTGGTCACAAAGTTATTCCATGCAGATGGGTTTACACTATTAAAAGAGATGCTACCGGAAAAATTGAAAGGTACAAGGCGCGTTTGGTAGCGGGGTGTAGACAACGTTTTGGTGTAGACTTTAATGAAACATTTTCTCCGCATTCTCTTGGCTTTAGAAGCGAATGAGAAAATGCACCTTCATCAACTTGATGTTGATAAGAAGGTGCTTATTTAAATAGCGATTTACAAGACGAAATATATATGCAACAACCACCCCACTTTGAAGATAAAATGAACAAGGACAAAGTTTTACGTCTCCATAAGGCGATTTATGGTCTTAAACAAAGTGGAAAAGAATGGAACGCAAAACTTAACACAATACTTCGCAAATTGAATTTAGTACCATGCTCCAATGAGCCTTGCCTATACAAGGGAGAACAAAATGGAAAACTCGTTCTAGTTGCAGTGTATGTAGATGACTTGATAGTGGGTTGCGCTATAGTTCTCGACATAAAGAAGAACATTTCGAAAGCATTTGATGTCAACGACAAAGGTCAACTTCGACACTTTTTGGGTATGGAGGTTGAGCGCGAAAGTGAAGTTGGTCCGATAAAGCTTTCTCAAAGCCAATATATTCGTGACACATTAAGGCAATATGGAATGGAAAACTGCAAACCACTAGCCGTTTCTTTAGAAGCAGGATATCAAATTTATTGCAATGTTAAATGTGAGAAGGCTGATCAAAAAGCATATCAATCATTGGTGGGAACGTTGATGTGTCTTGCAATTTCAACACGCCCTGACATTTTACACTCGGTATGTAAGATGGCCCAACAAAGCACGGATCCACATAAGAAGCATATGATTAGACTAAAGCATATACTTCGATATTTGGCTGGAACAGTCGATTTAAAGCTGCAATATAATGGGAGAAGCAGAAAACTCGAAGGATTTGTGGATGCTGATTGGGGTGGAAACCACGTTGACAGAAAATCGTTCACAGGTTTAACATTTTACTTTAATGGCAATCTTATTACCTGGGAGTCAAGAAAGCAAACATCAGTGGCTCTAAGCGGTACATAGGCCGAGTATATGGCGGTTTCTGATGCGGCAAAAGAAGCAATTTATTTAAAACGCCTTTTGCTTGAGATTTATGCAATAGCCGATGACGCGGTAGTTATTTACGTTGATAACCAAGGAGCGCAAAAGGTAGCCGAAAATCCAATTCATCATAAAAGAAGTAAACATATTAAAATAAAATTCCACCACATACGCCAATTGGTGCAAGGCAAGGAAACAAAATTAGAATATTGCCCAACTACTAATATGTTTGCTGATGTGATGACAAAAAATATGGCGAAAATAAAACACAATAATTTCATTTAATGCATTTAAAATAAATATTAATTTTTCTTTTGTAAAACAACATTCATGTTCAGGAGGAGTGATGAAATATGTAGCAAGTCCTGTACAACATGTATGCTGTTACTGTAAATTAATGTGTATTGCCTTATGCACATTCATTCTTGTTGTGAACGTCTCTGTGTAAAGATTAAATAAGTTACTTTTGTATTTTTTTACATTTAAATAAAAATTAAACCAAAATAAAATTTATCATAATGGTTAACCCGATAAAATGAAAACAAAACAGTTGATACGGCTGCTTTAATAAATTCCAAATCTTTCCTTTTTTCTTCACATGAAATTTTTTGTCATCTATTGTTAAAATCCTTTCTATCAAATTATTGTGTTAATAATAATTCTTTCATTTTGTAGTTAAAAAAATATTTGTTCAATTTATGGTTTTTATTACTTTTATTTTTTGTAAATTTCGAATTTGTTTGTCAACAATTTTTTTTTATTTACTGATTTGTTAAATTGTTTATATACTTTATCTTTTCCTGAAGATGCCACCGAATGGTGTCCCAAAATATTGAAAACATAAATAAAAATTAACTTAATTTTTTATTGCTTGAACAATAAAGTACATATTAATTTTGATTAGATTGATTGATTCAGGAAAAATCAATAAGTTTAAAAAATTGATTAAACGTATTAATAAATGTGATGTTGTTGATTAAGCAACCAGAGCTATTATCGCCAGTGTTTACATTAAAATAAAATGAGATATTCATTATAGTTATGTGGCCTTTTAGAGGCTGCAACTTGATAAGAAGAGGCGTAGCAAATAAATAATAATAATTAACCCAAACATAAGCAAAATTAAAGGAACAGCTTTTGCATGGATTCAATAACATCAGATTTTTTATATAAAGCGTCCCATACAACAGATTCATACTCTATTATAGACCTTAAAATTTGTCAGCTTTATTATTGCCATATAAGTAACTATGCAATTAAATTAAATTTAGGATTGAATAATTTTACAATTATTTTTTAATTTTTATTTCATTTTTATTTCTTTAACATTACAATATGTGGACCTTCGTCGGCCAGTGTCAAAACTAAACTAAACTTATATATTTATTTCGCAACTTCTCTTTTACAAATTAAATATATAAATGCAGTTACTTGAAGTGTTGCTAGTTATGTACATATGAGCATATGCGTACATATGTACGTTTTAAAAGGGCAATAACATTATTTATATAAAAAATGAAACAATGATTTAATGCAAAATAATTCAATAAATAAAATAAAACAAAATAAAAGAAGTCAATAAATAATAAAATATGATGGGAACATGTTAACAAGGATCATCTAAAACGCCAACCATTTTAAGCTCATGACTTTCAAAAACTTAACGGACAGGTAGCGGAGCTCTTCTAGCAAATAAAGTATATTTGCATATTTTTAATTTAGGTTACAATTATGAAAGGAATTTAAATCATGTTAAAGATGTTATTGAATAGATACTTGACGAAAAACTTAACATCATCTATATTAGTATATTGGACGAGCGAATGATGAGTAAAATTATTAAAACATACATGATGAGAGTTATTCATGTTTTCAAAAATAACACATTGTTTTCTGTCAGTAAGATATAAATATATCCTTTTTGCGGTGATATCTTTAAAACCTGATATGTGTAGAATAAGTTTTAAAAGCAAGTGTATGACTTTATCGAAAGTTTTGCTGAAGTCCTTAGTTGGCTTTAGTCATCCATGACATAAAACAGTTGGAAGTTTTTAAAGCTTTGCCACAGTTGATCACCTGTTTGGATCACCGATACTATTCAATTTTATAATACCACACAAATTTGCAAAAGCAGTCTTACTACCACTCTTAAACAGGGAAACAATGAATCAATCTATCTAGATGCTATGACAATTACCAGGTATAAACTGTAAAAATGGCAAAAGTGCCAGCAAAACTTATAATTAATTGCTACGAATATTGTCAATGTCAGAGATGTATGGGAATTTTAATTTTTTTAGTATGTTATATATATTATGATATGATATTATATAGTAAAAATAGTAATAATAATTCAATTAATCATAATTATTTAGATTAGAATAAGTTGTCGAGAAAAATTAGCGGATAATTTAAGTTAAATTCCGACACTATTTGAGGTATGAATCTTTAAAAATTGTGTGTTTTCTTTTATTGAAGTTGGCTAATATCAGCTTTGTTTTGCTAGTGCTGGAAGTTCTGTTCACTGAATGAACATTTTCGATTGTCTAACTTTGTGACCAATGGTAATTTTTGACTCTTAAAGCATTCTGGAATTCAGTGATCCTTTCAAAAATTCACACCATGGTACCGTTAATAATACTCATTAGTAATATAAGCAAGGATTTGTAAAACCAAAGCTTTATTAATATTTAGGCCGCAAAAATGAAAAGATCTCTTCTCCTTGGGTTTTTTTTAAAGAGATAGAAAGAAATTCAATCTAAATAGGCATCAACGAGCCATTAGCAAAAGCCAAAATTGAGAATGCAAAATCGTATCTTGAAAACTAAAAATGAAAATAAATATATTGATACGAAGATCTTTAGCTTAATATTTAGCAAGATATCACTAAAAAAAGTAAAATGAAATGACCTGTTGTGTAAGGAAGTTTCTAAGAAATGTTATTAACACAAAACGAAAACAACATGCTACATTTAAATTTCACGAACTTAGAAAATCAGAGAAAGAAGACACACAAGCAAACAAACACCTATACTGAATAATAGTAAAGACAGCATTTTAGTAAATGTGATTGCTGTACATTCCAAATGCGGAGAAATAGAGCTTTAGTGAATTCTAGAACCCCTCAAAAAATCTTCCTAATTAATGAGTCAGTCAGTCTAATGGTAAACGCGATGAAATGAAAACAAAACAGTTGATACGGCTGCTTTTGTCCGTTAAAGTATTAAAATTACAATCTGTATTTTTGTATATAAACGTGAATCGTCTATTCGTGTAATTTAATTAAAACTCTAAAGGCTGTATGTTATTAAAGAAAGAACTTAATAAACTAAATGTTTATTAAAGGAAAGCATATGACAGTGTAAATGTTATAAATATTTCTTTTTGAAAAAAAAAATCAACTTATTTATTATATATGTGTGTTTTATTGCTTAACCGATAGATAAGCAGTTTGTTTCCCTCTAACCAGTATGGCTTTACTACTGTTTTGAAATACAATTGAGAATACACTGTCACTGTTGCAGATTGAAATTAATGGAGAGGGATAAACGGCAAAATATTTCACAAAAAGGATAAAATTGAAATAAAAATTTTGCTAGATGAAAGTGATTTTGTAAATTAACACACCCATGGATTATAACAACAGAAACACGAATAACACGTTTTAAAATAATTGTCCATTACCAACAATTGTAAGTTGATGATTTTTGTTCTTAAAATATAAAAAGGATTAGAAAAATCATTTGAAAAATAAGATATATGAGGTTCTCAAATGTTGCAAAACGTTTAGCAAGGTCAATAACAGATTGAAGAAAATAAGTAAAACACTTTGAAATAAAAATGATAAAAAGTATGTTCATGCTAATAATAACTTAAAATTACTTGAAACTGTTAAACTTAAAACGGATCAGCGATATATTTTTCTAATGCTATTAATTTTCCTCACTTTGAAATGTATTAGTTCTGACTAGAGAAAATGATTATCAATGTCGACATATAATACTTCCTAAAGAACACCTCCGGAGAGAAAAAAAGTATGTTGAAACCAAAGGATAGACTCATGAGTTTGCACTTGGTCAATGCAGCTGGAAAGCTACAAAACCTATAACGTTTCGTAAAGTTAATTTTAATAATTTACCGGTTACACGGCGATTAAAAAAGGCTTGGATGACTTCTGGTTTGATGATAGATTTGCTAATTCAGTTGATAAAAAGATGAATTTAAAGCTCCTTATCCTCGTAAACTAAAATTTAAACATGTTAAACTAATTTTCTTTCAGCAAACACAACATTATTTTACCAGCCGCAGATTCAAGCATTGTAACATTAATAGAAGTAACAGTGGCAGACTAGTCGTATGATGAATAAGAAAATTAAGTTGAAGACAAGTTAACTTCTTTATAAGAGTTTTGGTTAGCTATAAAAAAACATAATACAACGACCTTAAAAGTAGTTAAATGATCACTGATCTGCAAAGGCGCTCCATGATATGGAAATTAAAGGAAAAACTCCCCAAGCTAAATTTTCTGACTTTTTTAAATCCAGTTGTATATTTTTTTTATTCGCCAAAATATTAATGAAAATGCTTCAGATTAATTATTAATCCTTTCAAGTTGATTTCACAACTCACTTCATTCTCTTCTTTTTTGGACTCTGCACAAGCAAACATCAATCTCGAGAATTTGCCGGCACTTAAACATATTGATAATTTTTGTGACTTAAATTAAATTAAAGTATTATAAATTTGTTGTAAAACTAGGTGTAATAACAAAATAATCAGCCAAACTGGTGACCCCGTTCAAATTGAGGTTAATTCAATTGTGAATTTAACCATTTTTGAAACACACATATTTTTTTGCTAAGCGCGCCCGGAAGTAATAACCTCGATGATGCCAGAAGGCCACGACGACACAGGTCATAGTAACAGTGGAGTCTCACACAGTCCAACCGCTGCTGCCGCAACAGGAGACATTTCTGCGGTATATGCCCGATTGCCTGTTCCACAAATGTCAAACATAAACATCGAAGCATGGTTCACAACCATGGATTTTTGGTTCACAGCGTCAGGCATAGTGGCCGATAAGCAGAAAACAGCAACAGTTCTTGCAGCATTAAGCCCGAACGTGATTTCGCAATTGTCAGACGTCATCGCATCCATGCCACTCATAGATAGATTTGAATTTGTAAGGGCAAAAATAATCGAGCACTTCGCAGACAGTGAACAGCGTCGCCTTAACCGCCTGTTGTCAGAGCTTCCTCTTGGAGATAAAAAGCCTTCAGAATTATATTTTGAAATGAAACGCGTAGCTGGTAACACCTTGGGGGATACTGCGCTGAAAGGATTGTGGATCAAACGGTTGCCTGAATTCGCTCAGCCGGTTATGGCAGCTTCATCTGGAACCCCGTTGGAATTTACTAAAGTAGCTGACTCTGTAGTTGATGCAGTGGCTGCCAATCAGGTCAACCGTGTGCAGGCGCACTCGTCATCTGAACTCAATGAGCTTCGTGCAGTCATTATCTAACATTATCACGTTCACAGCAACCGCTAAGACAACAAGACAAATCGCAAAATCGTGCTGCTTTCCCCCACGATTCATCTGACGAATGCTTGTACCACAAAAAATACGGCCGAAACGCGCAAAAGTGTCGCAGCCCCTGTAAACATAGGCAAGGACAGGTAAGGTTAGTGTCTAGCAGTAAGTCAACAACGTATAAATGACTTGGCGGGCGGGTGAAAGAAACCGTCGAGAGTTCCCCTACCAAGCTTCAAATAGTTCGCCTGCAGGTCAGGGACAAACACATGAACACAGATTTTCTGGTGGACACTGGAGCTGATGTTTCTGTGTTGCCGTTGTCCTCAAAAACTTTTGACTTCCATCCTTCTGCCATTACATTATACGCCGCAAATGGGTCTCCTATAAGGGTGATCGGAGAAAAGAGAGTAACATTGGACCTTGGACTACGTCGTGAATTTCAATGGTCATTCATAGTCGCAGACGTTACGTCACCAATCATCGGGTCCGACTTTGTCAAGCATTTTGATTTGCTCATCGATTTGAAGCGCAGCCGACTTATCGATAACGTCACTGGTCTTGCTTCAAAATTAACAGCTTCAAAATTCTTCGAGGCTGCCGTCATCAAGACGTTCTATGAGATCGATGCTTTCGCCGATGTTTTGAGAAATTTTCCTGATGTTACTAAAATTTCGCCATACGGTTCTACGACGAAGTCATCAATATTTCATCGGATTGAAACGACAGGACAACCTGTTTTTTGTCGTTCACGACGCTTAACACCTGAAAAGCTTTCGGCTGCTAAAAAAGAGTTTGATTTTTTGTTAAAAGCCGGCATTTGTCAGCCATCTAGCAGTAACTGGTCAAGTCCGTTGCACTTAGTTAAAAAAAAGGAACATGGAGACCATGTGGCGATTACCGTGCCTTGAATGCTCAGACTGTGCCGGACCGCTACCCGTTCCCATATTTAACGGATTTCACAACGAATTTGCGTGGTTAGAAGATTTTTTCAAAGATCGATTTACAGAAGGCATTCCACCAAGTACCGATACATCCAGATGATGTTCCAAAGACAGCCATCAACACTCCATTTGGTCTTTATGAATTCAAATTCATGACGTTTGGCCTTTGTAATGCTGCTCAGACTTTCCAGCGGCTTAAAAATGAGGTACTTCGAGGGTTGGAGTTAGTATTCCCTTACATAGATGACATTTGTGTGGACTCGCCCACGATTAAGCAACATCGTCGTGATCTTGCCGTGGTTTTTCAACGCCTTCGGGAAAATCATCTCGCCATCAACCTTAACAAATGTGAATTTGGCAAAAGTGAAATTGAATTTCTTGGTCATGTTGTCACTCCTGATGGTGTTCGCCCGTTGCTACGAAAAGTTGAGGCAATCCGAATCCAGGCTCAGGATCTAAAAAGATTTATCGCCATGATAAACTTTTATAAGAAATTCCTACCACATGCGATCTTTTACCAAATGCGGCTACAACAACTTATAGTGGGCAATAAAAAAAACGATCGCTCACCATTAGCATGAATTAGCCAACGCAACACTCTTAGCGCACCCTGACGCAGAAGCCGAACTAGCAGTCTACGTAGATGCCTCCGATACATCAGTGGGGGCAGCCCTTCATCAGAAAATCGATGGTAATTTACAACCTTTGGCATTTTACTCGAAAAGGCTCACAGCTACGCAGCAGAAATATTCGACATACGATCGGGAGCTAGCAGCAATGTAACAAGTTGTATGCCATTTCCGATACATGACAGAGGGGCGCACTTGCCATATCGTTACCGATCATCGACGGCTGATTTTTGCTTTCCGTCAAAAACTTGAAAAAGCCTCACCTCGAAGAATACGCCAGCTTAAGTTCATCAGTCAATTTACTACAGACATTCGCCATACTCCTGGATTAGAAAACGTGACAGCTGATGCACTTGCACGCATTGAGTCAATCAGCCAGGTTGTGGACTACTCGTGCATCGCCATAGCCCAACAAAAAGATGAAGAGCTTTAGCAGATTTTACAGAATAAAGGTACGGAAATTAAGTCATTAAAACTTAAGTTTTTTCCAGTATCAGGTTCGAACCTTCAGCTCATCTGTGATACAACAACTTCACGTGTTCGACCTTACATTCGTCAACAAATTCTAACAACGATGCACAGTCTTTCGCATCCAGGCGTAAGAGCAACCACCAAACTGGTCACGAGCAGATTCTGTTGGCCAAGGTTCAACGTCACACTCGATTAACACCTGAGAAGTACGAGCCTCCAAACGAGCGGTTTGCCCATATCAACATTGACATAGTTGAGCCATGCCCAGAGTGTGATGGCCAACGTTACTGCCTAACAATCATTGACAGATTTACGCGTTGGCCAGAAGCGATTCCAATTTCCGATATGTCAGCACTTACAATTGCAAGGGCTCTTTTGGCCGAGTGGGTTTCTAGATTTGGCATCCCAGCTCGTATAACGTCTGATCATGGTCGGCAATTCGAATCACAAGTTTTCGCCGAACTAATTTCTACAATCGGTGCAACACATCTTCGTACCACGCCATACCACCCACAATCGAATGGCATAATTGAGAGGTGGCACCGAACACATAAAGCAGCAATCTTGTGCCAGGATCCAGCAACAATCTTGCTTGGATTTGAATGCGTCGTCAGCAGAATTAGTATACGGCTCAACCTTAACAGTACCCGGAGAATTTTTTAATTGTACAAAAAATCCAGAATCAGCAAACATCAATCTCGTAAATTTGCCGGCACTTAAACATATTGATAATTTTTGTGACTTAACTTAAATTAAAGTATTATAAATTTGTTGTAAAACTAGGTGTAATAACAAAATAATCAGCCAAATATATATATATATATATATATATATATATATTGACATATAAATTGGATTTTTATAGTAAAGATATTCAAAATTGCGCGCGTGTGTGTATATATTTAAATAATAGAGTAAACAATCCTGAATCTTTAAAATTCTAAATCAAACATCAAAGAGAACTAATTAAGTACTTTTTAGGGTTGTTGCCCATAAGAAATTCATTATAACCACATAATACTTTTGCGAATAACATACGGCATGTTTAGCTTTTTAAAACCGGTTTTCTAAAATAAAATAAAACAAAAAATTTTGATTAAGATGATTAAAATTGTTATTGTATTACGAAGGGAAAAGTTCGGCAATTATGAATGAAAAACGATATCTTGCAAATGTCCACCACGACCACACTGATAGATGTCGATTCTTTCATCAAAGTTCTTAATTATTTTTTGGCAACATAGCGGTCTTCTTTCGTTAATCAAATCACGGATTTTGTTTTTTAAGGCTGAAATCGATTCGATTGACCCCGAACAGAGACTCTGTCCTTAACATAGCCCCACAAAAAGTAATACGGTGGTGTTAAATCACACGATCTGGCTGTACACTTAACTGCTGATTGTAGCAAAATTATGCGTTTGAGAAATTTGGTTTGCAATAAATTGATCGTTTCATTGGCTGTTTGGCATGTGGTACCACACTGCTGAAACCACATGTCAGTGATATCCACGTCGACAAAAATATGTCAAAATTGAGATTTTAACATCTCGCAATAGCCTGATCCATAGATCGTCATCGCATTTCCATCCTCATATTTAACGGCTCAATTTTGCCTCCACATAGCGCACCATACAGGGACTCGTTGAGCCTGCAAAGACCTCTCAAGCCCAAATTCGGCAATTTGCCATTTTTACATACCCTGACAAGTCAAAATAGTTTTCGTCTGAAAAAATGATTTTTTTAGAAAAGCCAGTTGGCTGTTCTTGAACGAATTGAGCGAAACTACGGCAATGTGAATGGTCTGTCGGCTTCAATTCCTGCACCAGTTGAGCCTTGTAAAGTTTCAGAGTCAAATCCATACCCAAAATTGGCTACGTGGTGGTTTTGAATAACCCCAATTGTTGAGAACGTCGAGAAATTGATACATTTGGATCTGCTTTATCACTGCGGCTCATGGCTGTGACATTTTCAGTTGAACGACCCGGTCGAACACGCGTTGGTGTTCGCACATATATCGCACATGTATCGAGCCTGTCGAATCAAATTTAACGACGCTTAAAAGCGGTATTAGAAGGACGATTATGTTGTCCGAAAATGTTACTTTACTTTAACTTTAACAGAACCACAATTTCCATAGTGGATTTTAATTTTTTACTGCGATTTTCGTGCGAAATTGAATTCATTGCAACAATTGCTAATGCATCTGCTACAAATACGTCAAAAAACTTAATATTAAAACTATTAAAAACCTCCTAGAGTCACCGGGTTGAAAAAATAAACACCACTTTTGTGTGAAACAGCGACAGGATAAGCGACAGGATGTTAAGGAAATGCAGAGACCACAGGATCAAATAACGCTAAAGTCTCAAAGTGAGAAATAAAGGAAATAGAAAACGTTTTTTGCTATAATAGAATTAACTAAACATTCACGTGCTAGAAACTCCTACTTTTATTTTAGATAAAAACATAACAATATTATTAAATCTTTGTGTCGGTAAATTTTTTATATGCCTGATAATCCAAAACAAACTTCAAAGACTTACATCGTTATACTTTTGAAGAAACTGCCTGATTATTTGTGTACAAAATTTTTTGGAAACTAAAAATAGGTACTGTGGAATACCAAAATAAATGAGCAATTAAAAAAACGAGTGAATTTGGATTTTTTCTATATTTTCTATTATGAAATTTAATTAAAAGTTAAAATCATATTGCAGCGAGATGGGTTTAAAAATGTAGAATACTTTTATTGTTAGGTTAACATAAGTTTAAAAAAGAAAATCTTTAGTAAATATTGTTGTTCCATAGTGTTATCAGCGGTTAGCAATAAAGTTCATTCATATAATATTCATATTTTTTATTTCACAATTGATTATATTATTCCACTGAAGCGCTCACAATTTTTTCAATCCTACATGAGAAGTTTGTAATATCGAACTAATTTACAAAATAATACTTTATCCGCAAAGCAGCTTTATTGAGCTGCTTTATTATTATTTGTTTATTTTCGTATTACTTCTGTTTGTTTTTTTGCTTCCGTCAATTTTCAACACCATTGATTTATAATTTCATAGTTTTAAAATATTTACTCAAATAGCAAATAAAAAACAACAAATCTAATAAATAAGACACGTGAAGTATTTGCTGTATATTTTAAATTTTAATACTTTTATTCGTTTTTTCATTCTAATTTTTACCGGCAGTCTTTTGCGGCTTATTATACTTTTAGTACAGACGTTTCTTGGGAAATTAAAATATTGAACTAATTGGGAAATTTAAACATTTGAGGATCGCGGTGAAAAGTAACACGTTGTATTGTTTTTCTTTTTTGTTTCGTGTGTTCCAAATGCGAGTACTATGAGAATCATTTACTAATTATATATACTTATACATATTTATGTTCAAACGACACATTATTACAGTTCATACAGCCAAATGTATTCTTACCATAGCCAAGAGTACAACAAAGATGTACTCAATGTTAAATATTTTCGATTGTTTTGATTGTTCTGATTGTTTCTTGCCTTAGAGTTTTTATGAAATTGTTGATTACTTCTGCAGACAGCAATTAATGAAATAGATGCACACTAACAAGAAGAACAGAAAATATTTTTAGAATTTTTGTGCGTGCAGTCATACCATACCAAAACATCCATTGTTCTATTCACATAAGATCGAACGGATGTTTTTAGTGAGTTCTATGTGAAAATTTACTACGAGAAAAAAATTTTTTTATTGCTGTTGATTGAAAATGGTTTTAGGAATATCATCTCATATTGTAGTGACATGAATGGAAACTAACTAAGTAAAACAAGATGATATCAAAATACCTTTTCACACCTGGTTTTTATACATATTAAATTTTTTCTTTCCAAAAATTAAATGATTTTAGTTAAATTTAAAACAAAATGTACTAAGTTGTTAACTGAATGTACATATTTTACTAGACGTTTGGCTCACAGTTACATAACAGTATTAAGAGATGCATATTTTTAGAATAACATAATTATACTGTTATGAAGGTGTTTAGTTTAAGTTATAAAAGAAAACAACTATTACTAAAACCCTAAGTCCCTGTTTACACGCTTCAACTTTTGTTGCTCATTGTTTCCTATAAAGTTGACGTAGTGTCTACACGCAGCAATTTGTGTCAACAATTTTCGTGTTTTGCTTTGCCTCAAAATTCGTACTTTTTGACGTTTTATTTCATTCAAGTTGTGAAAAAATTGAGTTGAAACAAAAGGTTTATTGAAAAAAAATGGATGTAAAAGAAAAAACTTACATACTGGAGTGTATAACTGACTGCTTTAGAGAAGTCATTAAATGGGATTCTGATGACAGTGAAAAAGATGGAATTTAGAAAAAAATTTTGATTGTTTTGAATTAGTTAGTCAACAATTTTTTCATTTTTTGATTAATTGTTTATATACTTTTTTGTGTATCCTGAAGACCTGAAGATGCCAACCAATGGCTTAAAGAAATATTGAAATATAATAAAAAATAAAGTTTAAAAATTTTTTATAAAATAAAGACCTACTGTTTAATAGTAAAAAACTACTAATTATTATTAACTACTTTTACTTTCCAAAATGTCTCTCTTAAATACTAACATAATAACATATAATAATTTCCTTATATAAATATATTTGTCATTAATTGTAACTATTAGTGACAAACGTGTGTTTAAAGATAAAAAAGGTTGTATAGAATTTACTTTTTTTTTAAAGAGAAGTAGTACTTCAGGCAACAATGCTTATTTAGTCAAGTACCGTGCTACATTCTTTACGAAAGGGATAGAGAAGAGATGAAACAGGTGGTGAAAGTAGAAGGATAGTCGGATATTAACTGCTGTGTAAAAGACAGCACAGCGACCAGTGACTATGCCTTCATCGCTGAGCAGCCCCACAGTCAGTTTTTATTTTTGTAGTGAAAAAAACCAAGGTCTTCGTTGGGAATCGAACCCACAACGCCCACACTGAAAAGCTAGTACACTACCTACTAGCCTACAGGGGCACCTACCTACTTAGCTTAAAAGAATGTTAGAGAATATTTATTACTACAGAAAAAACGTTTTTGCATGAGCATCGCTAACTCCGGCAATTTTATGATGAAATTTGAACATTCCTTTTTAACAAAGAAACAGGGAATAAAGAAGAATGTCAAAAATGCAAAAAATATAACTTTGTGTATATGATTACGAATGGAAACACAAAACGAAATTCCCGAGTACAAGCAGCTCCGTACTGCAGTGAAATAGAAACATATTCAATTTTTATATCTTTTCTTTCTTTCTAATGGAAAAATCAGAAGTTCAGCAACAAAAGTTGAAGCCTGTAAACAGGGACTAAATGAAATAACCTATTGTATATATTATGAATACAAAATAACAACAATATGTTAGAGTAAAATTTGATGAAATAAAATAAATAAACGGATGCCTACACTGGATAACAACAACTATATGTATATGTTAAATGCTGAAGTAGAATTTTATTGTGTATGCGAAAACAAAATATTTAAGCTCCATCTGCTGGGCAATAAAGCAGTTGAGTTGTGAACGTCGTCAAGTAAAGACAACGTTAACGCGCTAAAGTAACCATCCCATATTTTTGTGTTTATAAAAGCGAATAACTCGTCTAAATATCATGTAATTTATTTAAAACTCTAAAGTATTGTGCCTAATTATTTTTCAATAAAAGAACACTAGGTAAACAAGAAATATTATGCGAACAAAAACAATGGCCTTTAGGGCTTCGTACCCAAAGGGTGAAAACGTCACCTTATTGGTTTTTACTGCAGGGACTGACTGTCTGTCACACAGTTCTAACTTTAGTGTTTGGACACTAAAAATTTTTACAGAGTTATTTTTAAATATGTCAGCTATGGTAATAAAATATGGATTAAAGTTTAACGGTGGTATTATTTCCACTTGTTTCAAAAGCCGTCATATGTAGACCCTTGGCATGTATGCGGTTTATGCAGTACTAAGTCCTTTATAAATACAAATATATTTAATAAAAAGCAAAAGGATTGGGTGCACAATTTCGACTTTAGTATGCTTATCTTATAAATATATTATATTTGCACAAAGTATGTACCCCTATATCCGTTATAATAGCAAGTATAAAAATAAAATGTAGAAAGTCCTCTAAGAGGACGCGTCTTTCACGCAACCGTACTTGTATTTTAAACTAGTATTGGAAGGCATTGTTTCCTATAACAGCAAGTTCGTAAAATAATATTTGACGTTTTTCAAACAACGTGTTTATCTTATCTTTCAAACCGTTAGACACAGACTATTGAAAGTATAACTTGCACTCTATAATAGCAAGTATAATAAAAAAATTATTGTCCTATACCTGTTTTTTGTTTAGGCAGACTAATAAAATTTGCAATAGCGCATAATGCTTTATTAATTAAACCTTTAAATAGCATAATTTTATTCTGCCACTGCAATCATGCAACTATGAAGATATTTCGACAATAATATAAATATTGAAATTTATTGGATTTTCTTTATTCTATATTTCTATATTTAAATAAATAAATGAAATTTTTGACACATAAATAACTCAATATTTCCGAAAATAGTTAAATATGTTTGTAGCTAAATTAAAAAGTTGATTCAATACAAATTACAATAGATTATTCAATGCTATAATAGCAAAACCATGTGTAATAAATTAAATTTTTTACACACATTTTTTATGTATAACATAAAAATATATACGAATATGAACGAGAAAAATTGTAGGTAAAGAAAATAATAATATCGTTTCATATATTACGTTTTTACTACAATGAAAACACATATTTTTCAGTAAAACTCTTTGAAGTAGTTCTACAGAGCAAATATATTGTGTAATATTAAAATTTATTCAGGGTCATTAGATCTTTAAAAATTATCACGTGTGTTCAAAAGGTGGGGTGGTGTATGTAAAATAAAAGGTGTGAAAGACTTGTTGACAGGTCTGTCCAAATTGATATTTTACTAATTTTCAATATATAATAGTTTATGTAGGATTAGAATTGCCTGTTACCGATTCTTTTTTATTTGAATTGCATGATGATTTAGAATAGTCCGTCATAAGATAAACAGTAAAAGAAAACCATTTTACATTTAAAAAAAATCCTTGTTTCTATTCGCAAATTTTAAAACTTAACTCTTTTAATATTAATAACAATAAAACATGCTTTTATAAAAATATACTGCAGTCTTCAAAATAATTAAAAACATTTTATATTTTAATCACACTAGCCTGCTACTTTAAATTTAAAAAGATTTAAAAAGAACGGTACATCAATGGCTCCAGTTAAAAAATAATTTTTCCTGCTGCTACACCAAAGTCTGCTTGAAAAATTCAATACCAATTTGGAGCAGCCCTAAAGTAGAAGGGCACTTAATTATTTACATTCACATTTGCAAAAATATATTTGTTGTGCATACACAATTTCTATTAAAGTAAAATTCAAAACTTTTAGGCTTATACGAGCTTAATAAAAAATTCTTGGGCAACAAACAAAATAAGCCGGTGCTACGAATTGGTTATGTTATGTCAGTTCATATTTAAGCTATAAAAAGATAAACTGTGCATGTGCAACGTAATTGAAGTTTAATTAAAAGAATGTTTCAATTATGTTAAAAACACACTATCCTGGAAAATCTAAGGTTATTGCCTGTGGAGTGTCCCGACAGCAGTTACTGAAGGTATTAAAATGTTTTGATATGATATGATTGGCAACAATATTGTGGATTCAATGTTGATTACCATCATAAGACTCTGCTCCCTTTTATAAAACATTTTAAATTAAATCTGAAAAAATTGTTCAATAAATATGTATATTGTAAAATTAAGGATTATTAAGGATCTAAACTAAATAAACGGGAATATAAATTTTTTGTATTAATAAAAATCTATGTGAAGTCAAGCAAGACTAAAGTTGTCAATTGGATGGACAAATGGACAAAGCTTTTGTACTACACAAGCATCTAATTTTGCTGAGTTCAGCTTTTTCACAAATATTTTTTTACGTGCACCCAGAAATATATTTTTTTGTTTTCTTTACGAATGGTTACGAAAATTTGTATTATATTACGTTTCCTAGATATTTTATAATTCTGCCGTAGTTAAATTAAACGAACATAAGTGAAAAACTATATTTAAATACGAATTATATTTAAATGCAAATTAATCAAATGCTGAATATGAAGCCAAAAATTATTTGTCACTCTGTTAGAATTTGGAAGCAACTAAATCGGAAAGCTTAATAATTGGTCGAGGAAACGGTAGTTTTAGAGAAAACATCTCTGCTTTATGAAATATATTTAAAATATTAGTATTTTTTAATGAAATTTTTTTATAGGTTTTTACTTCCGAAAAATGTTTTGAGGTCGAACTACGCCTTTAACTTTTTTAGAAACTATTTACATAATCTCTCAACTTAACCAAGCCCTTTTATTTAGTTAAAGACACTCCAAAAATCTTTATAGAAATCAATATCGAATCGACACCGCATGGCGTAGTCTTGCTTTCAATAATACAACAAATACGTCATATACATACCCAGCGATAAATTAGACTTTACTGTAAAAAGTATAATGACTTCCTTTTGTGACTGTCAAATTTCGTTATTCGCTTACAAAATATATTACTGGAGTTTAAAAAATATTTAATTACCATTAAAACAAAGCATCACTTGAAGGAATGACTTTCAATTTTATTTGGGTACGGTTTTCCGTCGACCCTCGTCAAATTTGGTTTGTGAACAAACCGGTTTCGGCTGTTTGCCATCTTCAGTGTTCTTTTCGTACCAGTTGTCAGTTGTGTTTATATAGTTCGTGTCTCCCTTCGTGCTATTGCGTTCGTCCCTTTCTGTCTTTTTTTTTTGCCTGCATCTCTCCTTTTTCGTATGTCTCTTTTTACCTAATTTGTCGCTCCCTTTTTCATTCGTGTTTTTTTTTTTTACGGTCACGTTGATTTTCCCATATATGTTAATGTACCCCATTTTTTCTTTTCCTTCTCCTGTTCTTTGTTCGTTCTAAATTGTTTCTTGATGTTATCTACGAGGCGCTTTTTGTATCCGTTGTTTTCCGCTATGGTGTATATTGTTTCCATTTCCTTCATGTACATTTGCCGTGTTAGTGGTGTTCTCTCGAGTCTTGTTATTAACTGCCTGATTGCTGCGTTTTTGTGTTGCTGGGGATGATTTGGTGAGTTGTATATTATTGTGTCCGTTGCTGTTGGTTTCCTGTATATTTCATATTCGACTCTGTTCGAGATTATGTTCCTCTTGATCGTTAGGTCCAGATAATTAATCCTCCCATCCTCTTCCTTTTCCATTGTAAATTTTATGTCCTTGTGTCTTCCATTCAAGTAATCTAGAATTTGCTCATCGTTATTTCCTTCTAGTATACATATGATGTCGTCGACATATCTTGCGTAGAATATTACTCCGAAGTTGGTCCTTAATTCCTTTGCGTATACCTCTTCTAAGTTCCGCATAAATACTTCCATGAGGGTGGCAGATGTTGGATTCCCCATCCCCAGTCCTGTTATTTGTCTATATATATTATCGTTAAATTTAAAGTAATTCTGTTCTAGTGTCGCTTTTAGTGCGCCTGTAATTTGTATTGCTAGTTCCTTGTTTTCCGTTTTGTTTTTTTACTGTCCTATGAACAATGTTCAATGTATCCATTACCGGAATTGATGGATACAAGTCCTTCACGTCAAAAGAGACCAGTTTTGTTTTCTCCGTTATTTTCACATTCTCCAGTTTATCAATCAGTTCTGTAGTGTTAGCCAACACTACAGAACTGATTGATAAACAACACATCATAAACGTACAATTACATATTATTATGTCACATAAAAGAGGAAAAAAGAAAAAACCCAATAGGTTCACACATAAACAAAAACGGACAACAAGCGTGACCGTAAAAGGATTTAGTTAGAAAAAAAAAAAAAAAAACGAATGAAAAAGGGAGCGACAAATTAGGTAAAAAGAGACATACGAAAAAGGAGAGATGCAGGCAAAAAAAAAAAGACAGAAAGGGACGAACGCCATAACACGAAGGGAGACACGAACTATATAAACACAACTGACAACTAGTACGAAAAGAACACTGAGGATGGCAAACAGCCGAAACCGGTTTGTTCACAAACCAAATTTGACGAGGGTCGACGGAAAACCGTACCCAAATAAAATTAAAATTAACCCCGTCGGAAAAGCCAAGCACATATCGAATGACTTTCTTGTTGTCTTTTTTAAACTAGAAAATTAGTATAATTTTAGTACATAACCAAATTTGGGAAATTTGAGGTTAGTAAGTAAATTGGTTTAAAACACGCTTTTTTTACAATTTCAGCTTTATTGATACTCGTGTACAGTAAAAATATGCAAGTTAATAACAGAATATGATATTGGGCAACTAACATGCCGGGAGACTTGCGCTCGTTTCTTTTAATCTAATGAATGCAATACAGAATTTTATATTTTAGAGTTTAGAGAGGAGTTTGTGCTTTATTCACGTAAATACGGCCTTTCAAAAGGTCCAAGAAAAAATAGTTCAGCGGCATTAAATCAAAAGAACAAGAGAAGTTACGCGACCGAAAAATGTCTCATATTGTTGCATGAGACATTTTTTGGATGGCTTTGACGCCGTCTTCCTGATGTCAACATTAGCCAATTGTGGTAGTCATAGTTTAAAAATGAAGAGATGTCACGGTAACGACGTTTCCTTGCTCATTTTCAAAAAAATACAGGCCGATGGATGTAATATTTTTTCCAGGATTGTTTGCGACTATTTTGTTTGCTTGCACCAGAGCCTAATTGAAAATAAGCCAAGCCACATCACTAAAGATGATTTTTTTCAGTTCGGTTTTTTCGTTCATTTCTTCAACAGCTAATTCACAAACGTTTGACACAATCAGTGGCCGATCGGCTTAAACTCTTGTACGAGTGAAATTTTGTAAGCTTAACAAAGATTTTTAAGCAAAATGCTGCGCTAATTGCCTCTACTGATGCCCAATTATTGCGATGCTCCTGTCTCATTCTCTACACTGTACTGTACAGCGCCAATGTTTGCACCACTATGGCCTTTCCGAGCGCATTGTTTTTATCTATTGTCATTCTGGAGCCGGTATCAGATTATTACGTGGAAAAGCTGCTCAATTTTATAAAGTGAAAGCAAATTTTCACATTTAAAATTCCTTGTTTAAGTCGTAGTTTTTAATCTAATAATATAAGTAATTAACTTAAGAAAAAAATCGGTTTATGCAATAATCACCGCAATCAATTCTCAGTAATTGATTACAAAAGTCTCCTGCCTTGTTTAAATCAACATTTTTTGCTGGGTACATTTATTTATGTCTTATTAATTGATGAATAAATATGCGTACATAGCCAACACAAACCCACAAACCCGAGCAACGTAGGTTCCGTGGTGTAAGAATAGAAGTAGATTCATAAATTTTTTATTTACAAAAATAAGCAGCAAAAAGGGCAGGGAACTCTCATAAATTATTTTATAAAATATATAGTCATTTAATAGGAAATCAATTTCTAGAAAATTGTAGATAAGTAATCAGTTTATAAAGATAAAATACTTTATTCTAAAGTTTTAATTAAAACACATTATTTGCTTTTGCAGACGGATTATGTAATAAATTTTTTCATGTTTCCAATTAATAGTAAATATTTGTGATATTGTCAATAATTATATAAATATCTTTGCAGCTGAAACCGACAGCCGATTCATTCGACAGAACCAATCAAATACAATCAAATAAGAATAAAATCATAATTTGTCCCAATTATGTTTAAATGTTTTCTGGATACTTGAATTATGTATAAGTGCAATTTAAAACGTTTCCAAAATACTGTACCGAATCAAATAAAAACAAATTATGTACGAGTACATCTGAAAAATAGTTAATTTTTCATCGAATTTGAGCGTAAATAGAAGAAAGAAGGCGAATTTGTCTTGCTGCTTATTTTATAACAGATTCTTTTATTGAATGAATTAAACCTACCCTTACAGCAGCCAAATGCAAAATATTAAAGCTTATCGGAAATATACTCGATGGCAAGGATTTACACAAGAAAAGGCGACGGCACAGAGATAGTACTTAAATATTTTAACAGTGGCAATTGTGCAAATCATCTCACCTTATAATTAAAAGAATATGTGTATCAAAGGAGCCAAAGCTTATTGAATCAAGGAGTAAGGTGGCTCACAGATAAATGATGGAATGCTTACGTTGCAGTCTTAAGCCTCATTCACTTTTTATTATTGCATTCACTTCGAAAAAATATTGTTAACATATCGTTGTTTCTTTTGGCAAATCTGTTTCACAAATGTTACATTCCTTTAGTCAAAGCTTGCGATCAACAGGTCGATGCTTTCATTATACATTTTTGCTTAAATTGAATTTTATTTATTTATATTTTTTACGGTAAATTTGGAAACGGGCATTAAAACCGGTTGATCTGTATAAAACAACGCGCTGTTGCTCTTATCCCCTCAAAAGTCTCTCTATCGTTCAATTATCATTTAAAATGGCATAAAATAAACAAACAAATAGTCAAACAGTTAATAGTAAGTACCCCCCAAAAATTCTTTCTTTCCAAAAAGTTATTCAGATTTACACAAATTAAACACACGAAAAATATCTGAATGAATACAAGTATTTATTTCATTGATTAAGATTAAAATCACATACTTGAATGTTATAAAAAAATCACACAAAAATCTATTTAATAGCATAGATAATTATTGCATGCATGACAAAAAAAGGATACTGTTCAAAAATATTTACAGCTATATATAATAATTATAGTTATTTGAACTTTTTAATATTTTATTAATAATTTATTATATAAGCACTAGGCCTTCTTTATAAAAAATTTAATGAATCTTTATTTTTAATATATTTTTTTCGATATATCAGCAAACCGTTGGTTGGCATCTTGAGGAAAAACAAAAAGTGTATAAACAATTTATCTAATTAATCAAAAAATGAAAAAAACTTGTTGACAAACAAATTCAAAACAATTAAAATTTTTCAAAACACAAAAGAAATGCAATAAAAACTACAAATTGAAAAAATATTCTATCTATTTATACATACATACAATTTAAAATACTAAACATTTTTTAAAATAAAATAATTTTTTAAATAACAAATTTACAAAACAATATTATGTTGCACATATATATATATATTCAAACATAAATTTAATGACCAAACATTACAAAAAATTAAAGTATTAATTATTAATATTATGTAGGTACAGATTTTGTTTTATAATTTTACGCACCAAATGTCTACAATTTTGTGCAACATTCTCCGTATCTGTTTTAAAGTTTATTCGTTTTGTTAATGGTACTTTAATTATTTGTAACATTTCTAACATCTACCGACGAACAGAGAACCCAAAAAACTGGCCAAAATTTTTAAGTGTGTTTTTTGTTTTAAAAGTTTAACTTTTTTGATAGTTTTAACTTTAGTTTGATAGAAAAAAATTAGGGTCATCATTTTCAATTTAAGCGATTTTAATCTTCTAGATTCCTTCAAATAAATATTTCATGATATTCTCACAAAATATTTATTAAAATAAAATATTTGAAACAATTGTGTCTTTTTAAATATTGAAAATAGCTGCTGATGAAATCTTTCAGGTAAAAAAAATCAATGTAATATCTCTATTGGTTCAGCCACAAAAAAATATCATATAAATATCTTGAAATCGAAAAAATTCAATTCAAACGCATGCAATTTTTTTCACATTCCTGACTTTAACAGTGCCCACAATTACAAATCTTAACTTACAATCTAATTAGTTTTTAGGATTTCATCAAATTTATTTTTGCCCCTTTCGCCAGCTTTTTGGGTCAAATACTCCTTTGTGCGACGTTTATAATTATTTTCTAAATTCAAAATTGAAAATTTTTGAAAGTTAGAACAAGGTGAAGATAATGCTGTTGTTTGTAAACTAAATTATTCCCGTATTTTTGGTTTGACTTATGTACGATTCTAATTTTCAATTTATTTTCTGTTGTGCCCACGTACATAAATCTTATTACAATCCTGCTTATCATTACCGTTACAAGGAATTTTGTACACTATATTGGACATATTTAATTTTTGAATTATATCCTTAGCTTTAACTAAACAACTTATTTAATGTGTTCGTATTCCTACATGCCATTTTGTATTTATTTGTATAAAAAAATTTTGAATTTTTTATTCTTTCGGATATAACACAGGTACACTACTTATAAAACTTTTCCTCCTATTATTAAATTGGTTAATCAACCTATTAGTTAATTGTATTGGAAAATTGTTTTCAGTTAATAAATTATTATTGTTGTTATTGTTATTATTATTGGCCGTGTTAATAACAGTTCTTTATTTTGCTTAGAATAATAATTTATAATTCTACCTGAAGCACTAATCTATAACTAATTCTTTATTCTTCTTACTATTGAGGTGTCTATATATGAAAGTTTTGTATTGCATTCCCTTTCAATTGTAAATTTTATTGAAGTGTCAAATTCATTTAACGTTTCTAACATTAGTAATATATTTTTGTAAAATTTTTCAAAATATTCCGCCAAATTAATAGGATACTTAGAAATAATGATACTATATCAAAACAAATTAGTTTTTCATGATCCTACACATAAAGGTTTTTAATTTTTCCTTTTATTTCAGTTGAATTCTTTATATTATATTTAGAACCCTCAGTGATCGTTTTTAATATGTTAGTAATATATTTACAAAATTAATAAGATGGAGTATAAATAAGCTAACAAATTGGCCTTAAAGGAATTTCCTGTTTGTGAATTTTTGGCAGCCCGTATAATCTAGGTGCAGTATGCATATTTCTTTTAAGCTTGTTTCTTCCTGTAATATTAATATGGCTACACCATCATTTTCATAGTGAAGCAAAATTAGGTGTCTATTATAGCATTAAATTTTTAAAGATAATTTTTATTCATTTAATATTATATATATAATCTTAAGTTTTTGTAATTAACCAATTTTAAAAATTTTAATTTCAAAATGATGGCCACCTGACTCATTAGTTTCTTTTGTATTGATTTAATTTTTCGCCGTACATATACAAATTCCCTTAAGGCAAGCTCAAAAATATCATCAATTTCGACTAGGATGCTATCACACTCATTCTATATAACGGTTAAAATACGACGATGTGACTATCCTGTCTAATCAGATTTCGGATATTACAACCAGTTTCAAAAGTAATTGCCTGTATATTCTTGCCGAATTCTGAAATGTTTACAATACTATAAATATGTGTGTGCGATGATTGTTGAAGTTAATGTAACTTCAGTCTGAAAAAAAGTTATACAATTTCCTTTTTTAAATTACACATATACCATATCCATACACACAAACTTGTTTACTGTAAACATTACGTGTAAACAAGTTTGAACTTAAATACTTTCTGGCTGAAAGTACTTGGAAAATAATAAAATTGCATGGTTCTTAGAAATAATTATAAATAATTGATGTGATTTTTTTGATAATGTTTACATGTTCTATTCTTCTTGCAATAGACATTTTTGGCACTTTCAAAAGTATTTTAAATTATTATCCCAATATATAAAAAAATAAATTTTATTGAAATTAAATGCATATAAAAATTTTTAAAAACCAATGTAAAAATACACGTTAGATTTGTTTATATTGGAAACTTATGCTATAACTAGAGAACTGCAAAACTGAGTTTTCTGAAGGTTTCTTTAAACGCATAGTAATTTTCGAAGGCATTGCAAACACACCAACCCGTTCTATCTTAAAAATTTTAATTCGAAGACAGGTTTAGATAGACATAACAAGTATTTTTTTTATATTTATGATGCAATATTTGGAATTTAAAAAAAAAAAAACAGTAAAAACATGACTTTTCAAGTTATAGTGATAAATTGACATCATATTATTTGTCTTTTTTCCCACGCAACCCATAACTTATGGAAATTTAATTAAATAAATTTAAATTTTGATATCATAGCACAGCGGTTCTCAATCTTTTTTGGTGACGGAACCCTTTTGGAAAGCGAAATACTTGACGGAACCCTATAATAAAACAATAGTTTTTAAAAGTGTATTATTTATTAAAAAGCATAATAAAAGTACAATGTAACAGTTAGTTATTACTTACTTACATAACAAGTATAATAATAGAAATTATTAAAAAAGAAAAAAAATCTAACTAATGGGAGGTATGAAACTGTTTTTTATTTTTCATCAATTGGTTGATATCAGGTTTGATAGAGGACAGTTGAAGTCTCATATCAGGTTCGGCGTCCAGTCTATTGCGGTATTTTGTTTTCGTAGCTGCATAGGTTGAGAATCCTGTTTCGCACAAATATGTTGTTGGGAACGGGAGAAGAATATTCAGTGTCATTTTGGCAAGCATTGGATATTCATCACGAATTCTGCACCAAAAATCGTTGAGAGGCGTCGTTTTGAACAGTGCCTCCAAACTTGGGTCTAATGACATTTCTAAAAGAGATTCATATATCTCGTTTGGCATACTTTCGGGCTTTTGTAAGTTGGGTAAAAAAGGATTATGAATCCATGAATTCAGTTTCATTTTTGTATTTTGTTCTTCGGGAAAATACTTCTCAAAAGATGCGCGCATCGAAGTGAGATATTTGACCAATTCCTCAAATACATCATCTTGAAACATTTCTGAATCGTTATCACTAACAAACTCACTGAGTGAGGTAAAGCTTTCTATTTCTCTCTTTCCAACGCAAATAATCCAAAAATCTAATTTTCTTTTGAAGGCAGTTATTTTGTTACAGGCCTGGAACACTGTTGTCTGTTTACCTTGCAATGATACATTTAATTCGTTCAGTTTTTAAAGATATCCGCCATAAAAGACAGTCGGAACAACCAAGTTTTATCATACAAACGGTCTTTCAAATTAAAAGCAGTATCTGAAAGAAACATTTGTAACTCGGCTCTAAGTTCAAATAGCCTTGTTAAAGTTTTACCCCAAGACAGCCATCGCACTTCTGTATGGAGCAGCAGTGTTTTATGTTTGCTGCCATAATCTTCACACAATGATGAGAACAATCGGGATTGTAGTGGTCGTGTTTTGATAAAAGTAATTATTTTTACCGCTTCATCCATAACTAATTTTAGATTTGACGGCATTTGCTTCATCGCAAGTGCTTGTCTATGCAGGATGCAATGGCTGGAACTACAATTAGGCGCTTTATTTTTTATTCGTGACACTAGTCCTGCTGTATTACCCGTCATTGCCTTGGCCCCATCTGTACAAATGTCAATGCAATTGTTCCAACTGAGATTATTTTCCTCAAAAAATCTATTTGTTTTTGTGGGCAGCGGTGAACACATAAGCATATCTTCTTCCAAAGAAATTTCATATGGATATCTCACGATAACCAGCAAGATAGTCAGACCAGCGACATCAGTAGACTCATCTATTTGCAAGACGAAACGTTTCCTGTAGACGTGTAACTAGTTCTTGTTTGACGTAGCTTCCCAGATCATGAATTCGTCGTGAAACAGTATCGTTTGATAGCGGCACAGTAGAAAGATGCTTTGCAGATTTTTCATCGAGCATACATTTTGTTATGTCTAACACACATGGTTTTATTAAATTCTCAGCGATAGTGTGCGCTTCACCTGCTTGTGCAATGCGATAGCTAACTAAATATGATGCCTCTGTGGCCTTTTCATTGATAGTTTGGGTTACATGCATCATAGTTTTTTGACTTTCCAATAACTGTTCTTTTTTACGTACAAAAAATTCTTTATTCTTGTCTTTAGACTCAGGGTGTACAGTTTCTAAATGTCGGCGCAACTTGGCAGGTGCCATGGAACTATTAGGAAGCAGTTTACTACATAACATGCAGAGAGGTGAGCCGTTGGAATCAACAAATCCGAAACTGATATATGATTCATCATACTTCCTTTTTTACGCCTTTGAAATCGTGGAACTTGACGTCGTTGCACAATCGTCTGGATCGGTAATTGCTGTATACTCCGCGCGAACTACTTTTGAACATTCGGCTTCGTTAGAAGATGTTGTTGCAACACGTTTAACGCCTTTAAGCCAACGTTCCATATTGGCGGCATAGTAAAATTGTACGAGGCGAATTGTATATATGTGAAAAACCCATAAAATACTTAAACACACGAAAGCGATTTTATTTTAAATAAACTTTATTGACTGACAGCTCAAACGCAACTGACTTTATTCAAAACACAAAAATACATATGTATGTATTAAGAAAAGTAATTCAGTTGTTGTATTAAAATACGAATAATTAAAGTAAAATCTGGGGATTCACCGGAGTATAAATATTAAAAAATAAATTCAGGGGGTTCACATATGTATGTGTATATATGTATGTGTATGAATTGTATGTATGTGTATGAATTGTATATATGTATGTGTGTATGTATGTGTTCAGCTGCGCCTCGTGAATCTTGATACGCCGCGTCAGAACGGTCGACCAGAGAGAGGTGTTTGGAATTTTTTCTAAATTCTTGCGGAACCCTTACAGGGATGTCGCGGAACCCTAGGGTTCCGCGGAACACACTTAGAGAATGGCTGTCATAGCAGAACACTGTTTTCGACTACTGATCTGAAAACTATTCGTCTCTAAAACAAATAATATGTTAGTCTAAAAATATAAACATCATTTATATAAGTCTTTGTTTTTTCTTATTAATTTTTATCGACGATAATTATGTCGAATTAAAAACGAATTTAATTTTTATTTTATTTATTTTTATTTGTTTATTTATTTTCCACACACAAGACTTTAACTCTCATATTGCAGTGTGGAACTCAGTACAAGTACAAGCAAAAATATAATCAAAAGTTCAACATAAAATAACAAAAGTTCAGCAATAAAAAAAAAAAAACAAAGGGAAAAATAACAAAACGAATAAATACATAATTGTCAAAATAAAAATATATATTAAAAACTAGTTAACACTAGCTTAAAAAGTGACAGACTATATTTCTTCTGAAATGATGTGCGTTACTAATGATTTGAGAGTTATGGGGAATTTCGTTCCAGAGTCGTATTGCATAAATAAAGAATTGGAATTGCGATACAAGAGAGCTGTATCTAAAACAGAGTAGTCTTTTGCCTCTATTAAGGGTTGAAAAATTCAATCGCTCATATATATGCTCGGGTTTTCGCGTGTATATAATCTTCTGCATTAGGATTAAGACACTTATCTTCAAGTATCAAGACACATGCCATAAAGTTCATTAACATAAGAAGAAACATGATCAAATCTTCTTAAACCATATACATAACGAATAATATTATTGAAAGTCACATTCAGTCTGATTTTGCTAATACTATCGCAGCTCGAAAAAAGTTCACACCCATATAGTAAAAGTGGCATCAAGTATGTCTTAGCGAGAAGTATGCGAATATTTAAGGGAGTTCAACGATGACTTTGCCAAAGATTTCTTAACATAGCAGATAACGCGACCACAAGAAAAATTAATATGGTCAGGCCAAGTGAGGGTGCTGTCAAAGTAAATTCCCAGATTTTTAGCAACGTTTACAATCCCGATGGGTTGGCTATTTAAGATTAAAACAGGAATATAATCAAGTTTCAATAAATTCTTCTTGATGACAAACATTTGGATTTAGTTGGATTTATCTCTAGGCCATTAGCAGTAGCCCATTCAAAGATGCGATGAAGTTCATCATTTAAAACTCTTACACAAGCCTCAACTGATCTAATGTTACAACTTATATAAAGCTGCACGTCATCAGCATATAATCTAACTTTACAATGTTTAAGTGCTGTTGGTAGATCATTGACATATAGCGCAAACAGTAGGGGACCCAAGATTGAGCCCTGTGGAACACCTCGACTCAGAGGCAAAGTAGTTGATTTTGAGGTACCTGTTTCAAAAAATTGACGTCTGTCAGATAGGTAAGAGAAAATCAGATCAGCAGAAATTGATGAAAACCTATGAAAAGATTTTAATTTGTCTCTTAAAATGTAATGACATAACAGTGTCGAAAGCTTTCGAATGATCCAAAAGTGCCAAAAAAGTAACATTGCCGCAATCAACTTGTTGCCTAATATCCTCCGAAACATCCACTAGCGCCGTTATACAGCTGTGATCCTTACGAAAACCAGATTGGCAATTTTAAAGAATGTTATTCTTTTCAAGGTATTGAGTCACCTGATAATGAACCAACCTTTCAAAAACTTTCGAAAGGAACGGTAGGATTGCTATTGGTCTGTAATCAGAGTTAGATTTTCTCATAGGGATGATTCTTGCAAGCTTCCATATTTTTGGGTAGCAGTTGGTAGTCAAAATCTTGTTGAAAATGAACGTTATTATTGGCCCAAGTTGTGGTAAAAGAATCTTAAGAAACTTTGGATCTATTCCATCAGCTCCTATTGCATTGGACTTTACTGACAACACACCACAAAACATATCATTACGATTAACATTAGTGAAATAAAAGTTATTGTCTAAAGGAACATTGGAAAAGCAGTAGTAATTAGAGGTAGGTGTAACCGCACTAATATTCAAAAATTTTTCGTTCAGAGTATTTGCGTCAATGCCATAGAAATCCTGATTAATAAACTTGCCAATTCCGATTTCACGAACTGCTTTCCATTTCTTCCTAGAGTCACTTGCTGTGGAAAATTTAACTACGTAATAATCAGATTTAACGCAACGCGGTATGATTCATGCATTTCTGGGGTTCTAAAACGCTTCCAGCGCGAATATAATTAGTCCCTGTGACCAATTGCCCGCTTAATATCCTGAGAAAACCATGGCTTACTGTGCTTACCCAAGGTTTTTGTCCTTAAAGGTACTGTAAGATTGTACAAATGGTTGCGTAAGTTGAAGCTGGTCGTCAACAGAAACAACGTTATATATCATACTCCAATCGATGTTACAAAATTCCCGTTATAAAATATTATGTCACGTTTTTAAAGTCTCGATAAGTAATAATTTGAGGAGATACATGTAAATGAAATTCAAACGTGATAAAGATAAGATCATGACAGGAGGAACAAGGGGCAGATAGTTGATCATATAGTAAGACTTTGGAGAGATCACTTACAAAAAAAGATCTAGAAGTGTACTACTAGTCATAGTAAAATGGGTAGCATTAGTTCTATTGGGTAAATCAAGGCAGAAAAGTGATAGATTATCAGTCAGGTAGGAATCAACTAAGACATTAGAGTTAAAATCACCTGTAAGAATGACGTCTTCGTAAGCAAGAGCGTAAGTCTGGAGAATGTCGACAAATTGTCCTGTACAAATACGATTACTCGGTCTGTAAATACAGTCTAATAATAGTTTTCTACCCTCGCAACTAATTTCGAGCAATAAGAAAACTTATTCGCAACAACAAACTTTATGTTCACTAACTGCGTAGAAATTTTATACGCGCAAGACAACAACAAACACGTATGCTGTTTACCATCTGCGTAGTTTTCTAAGAAAACTTATCTATACAAAACAACGACAACTGTCTTCAAGTAAATTCCAAGAAGAAACTTATAAGTGTAAAAACAAAAACAAAAATACACACAGACATACAGGCCCCTATACATTGAATAAACAACATACAACAATAAAATGTGACACAAAGGGAGTAGAAGATTCTTAAATTTGTATAAACGTAACAATATTTGTAATTATTTTTAGATGTTGAAAGCTTAAACTTTCACTTAAAATCTTATAGAAACCTAAACAAATTATTTAGATATATACAGTTCTGTGAAATCTCTCGTTTTGTAAATATTTCGTATACACATGTGTTTTTTATAGAGGTATAGTAGTTTAAAATAGAAAGCTGGAAAAATAATTTTCTAGTATTATAATTTAAATATGACAATAACAATATAGTTAATTGAATTAGTTAGAGCTTTCTTTCTGTGTACATTATATATATAAGCTAATAATAATATTTGTGTGTAGTCGTATATAAGGCATGATAAAATGGTTAATTAACTAATTAAATGTTATTTTTACTTTATTTTAATTTTTACTTTTCGTCAAAGCAGAAAGAATTATATTTATTTTCGTTATTGTTATTTCATATAACATTCGACAAGCATGTGACGCCCTATATATGTACATCCACTAAATATTGATTTATTTAATAGTTTTATCCGCGATCTAGCAGAGCTGGTAAAATCAAGGTTTTAGAACGTTGCTTTATAATAAGAAAAAAAGATAAATTGCTGCTTTTTTCACCAGAAATAGAAATGGTTGACATTTAGTTTTTAGTTTTTACATTACTAGCTCCTAACCCGATGAAGTGTATACATATATTCTGGACCTCTATATAAAGAGATAAAGTATCCTTCTAAAGACACCAAATAATTTATAAAATTAGCAATTTAAATTGCTAATCGTTTAGATATAGCTTCGCCTGTTCTATTGAAAATCACTCAAATTTACGCTGTAGATATGGTAGAAAAGAGGCGAATGCCTCTATTTTGGGTTTTCCCATATTTTATTTTCTGTTGTTATTGTTGTTTTTAGTTTGCTGTATTGAAATCCGAAATTAAAATTCTGATTTCTGTGAACTATCGAAAAATATTACATTTTCAGCAAATTTTAGCAAAAATTCAAACCTTACTAAAAAATTGTTTTTGCAATAAGAATGTTGATATTCGATAAAAAAATCGAAAATTAATATATGATAGCAATTGCAGCAAAATATTTAATATCACAAAAATTTGTAACTTCAAATTTATTGAAATCCGAAAATGTACAAACAAAAACAAAACTATCAATTATTTAAAATCTGCTAGTTTTGGAACTCGATTATTGCCTAATTTTGTATACTTTGGTAATTTGCAAATAGTTGGTAATTTTTAATTGTTGCATTCATATCTACAGAGAAGTCAATAGAGGTTAATTTCCTTTATTATGCATTGATACGCAAGGACCACTTGGGGTTGCAGCGTAAGTGTTTTTCTTTTTTTACGCCTTCTATTGCTTCGAAATGTACGAAAGAACATAAATGAAGGCAACAGACCGCGATTTGCATTCAGTTTAACTTAGTATTCCATTTTTTTGAACAATAAGTGGGTTTGGTATACCATAGTTTTGGAATAGAAGATTTAAGTGAAGCGGCCTAGGAGTGACGAAACACCCTCAAACAAATTCTAATGAATTCTTCAGTTTGTGTTTGTTGCTTTCATATGCATTACAGAAGCTCAGGTTTCTGAGCGGTTTCTCGCGGTCAGAGAGCAAAAGTTATACGATAATGTGTTCCGTGACAAACTTCTGTATCAGCAAAAAACCATCACTCCATCTTCAAACGTTAAGTTCTATTGAACTCTATACTCATTGCAATGAATTCTTAAGTCTCGATATGCACTATTTTTTTGAAACCTTCCTTGTCTTAATTGCATTGATGCATAAGAAGTTTACTTTTAAAATGCACAGGTAGTTTTAATTAGAATAGATATATGGCAATTCTAATTGCCTAAATGAAAGGAAAAATGGAAAAGTAATGATGTTTGGTGTGTAGTATGTATGTTAAACTACATCCAATTATGATCGCTAAGCTTTGATTACAGAGTTGAAGTGTTATTCTGTATTTAAATTTGTGTTTTGAGCACGCTAAACTGTAAGGAGAAATGGTGAAAAATTAACATGCTGGGATAATTTTAGTACATCCGTTGTAATTGAAGTATTTGTCGCCAAGGTTTTTTTAGCCTTCTTTAAATATTACATGAAGTTATTTTTAATATTTAAAAAACAAAAATTAAAATAAATTCTTACAAAAAGTAAATATGATTCTCAATTCTCAGTTGTAAAATTTAATATGTATTTCCTACCTCAGGTAGTGAATACGTTGTGCAACATTTTATTTTTTTACAACAGCGCATGTCAATAATTAGATTTATTCTAAAACAGAAAAAGTGTTTGTTGTTTTTTACAAAATATTGAATTTAAGTGAATGTATTTTGAGCAAGATTTGGATAATGTGTTACGGCCCTTACTTCGGATGTTATTTTGAGAACACTGCAAATACTTTTTTTCATCAGATTTCTAATGTCAAGTGATTGTCAATGTTTTTGTTTATAAAAATAAAACTATATTACGTATAATCTTGGATATCTATTAGCTTCGAGGACATATATGTAACAGCAACTAGTTTCCTAATAAAAACGAAAAATCTTGATCTTTTACAAAATTTATTTACATATGATCTTGTTTTTATTAAGCAAATCTAAGGTGTAGAGTGTATTTCACTACCATTACTTATGTTGCTCTCTTTTTTCTGTTTTTTTTTTAAGTTAAATTACAATTGGAAACCATTAGAAAAGAAATATTTTACTTAATTTAGCAATATGCTTTGATATTTTCTGTGTACTAGTTGTTTGGGATATTTATAAAACACCGGAGTTTATGTGCAATTAGTAAAATAAACAAAATAAAAAATATAGAAATTATAAATTTACAAAAATGGGACGTGCATATACAATGAAAAAAAAAAATAAAAATTAACTTAGACTTAATTTTAATTTAATTTTATTAGATTTTAATAGAAACCTTTATGTAAAAAAATGAAAATAAAATTTTTTTTGTAGCTCTAACGAAATGGTCATGTAGATATGCTTTCCCTGTTTTAGATAAAAGCAGAAGTGAAAACCAGTGGGTTTCATCCCAATTTTTGTACAGAAAATTTATATTTATAGGCAAATTGACTGATTTTAACCAACAGAGCAAACAGACAGAAAAACTCGCATAAAAATTTATTCAAAAACAGTAACCATTAAGGTGTAATTTTCTTTTATTTCCTTTATTTTTCAAATTACATATGAATTGTTTCCCATGAAAGCCCTTTTTTCTTACTCTGTTACTCTCTATTATTGGTGTTGGTTATTTTAAGTATAACTAAAGTAAATCCATACTTAAGTATGATAGATGCTCATACTTGGTAAATACTTGCACTTAAGAAATGCCGTGGCGATCACACTGCAACTGTAATTATGATGAGTAAACTTAGAGTAACAAAATTTCGCACTCTTGCTGTTCTCTGATGTGGCAAATCTTGCGTTTTGATTTTTTTTTTAATTTTATGCTTATTTTTTCTTTTAATTTATCTGCTATCCATTTCTTTACGTTTCTATCTTATACTTATTTTTATATTAACATATTTAAAAACAAAATCACAAAACACAAGAAAAAGTGCGGTAGAGTAACAAACAATATTATTTAACGGGAAGCTGTGCTTTTTACTTGGTTTGCTATTTGTAATTTGATTCATTAATTTGATTTTGTGAACGTTTTGAAATAAAATGTCTTAATTTCATTGATATAACGTGAAATAATCTCAATTGCTCATTGATCTACATAGGGCATTGAAAAGAAAATGTTTTGTTTAGTTGCAATTGAAATTCATGGGGTATATAATTGTTTATCGTTTTTAGAGAAATGTAATGACGTTAGCAGTCACAGAGATTGAATTCTGAAAATACTGACATGCGGCAGATCGATTTTTCGACATGCTGGTTTTCTAAACCCTAAAAGGGTTATTTCTTTAACAAACACAACAAGGTGCAAATGCGCTTCATTGTTAGATAATAACCATAATAAAAGTTTGTAAAAGATATAACAATACAAATTTTAGTTATGTTGCTTACGGTTTGTAGTGAATATTATAAACATCGTCAAATAAACTTTAATAAACATGTACCATAATCCTACGTATTATAATTTAAAAATATTGTTAGGAAGATGCTTAGTTTAAGTTATAAAAAGATAATTATAACAAAAATAGTAAAGTAAATGGCATATTTTGACATTTTCAGGTTATAGACTTTTATTAAAAATATAATTATTAAATTAATTTCGTTTTTACATTTGTAATTAATATAATAACTTTTTATATTAATATCGCATTATAATTATGGCTATATCTAACAATTTGGTTGTAGTTTTGCAAACAATATGGATCTAATAAAAACTATATAATTTTGTATAACAATAACAAGATTTAATTACATCTATATAATCTATCATAATATTTTGCTTTTATTTTAAAAGGAAGTTAAAAAAATGGCTGCTTCTTTTAAATCTGATTTAAGATTTTTAGCTAGAAGCTTAAAGTTGATTGATAAAATTACAAAATAAAAGCATTCTCTAGCACTGAGTAATCTGTAATTGAAAGCTAACGCTAATGAATGAAGTTTTTGTTTCACTCATATGGCTGGATGCTGTTTGCACAACTTAAATATTTTTAAGTTTTCCAAAATATAATTTGCCATATTTTGCCATTGTTTAAAAATATTTTATTGGTTATTTCAATAAATTAAAATATAAATAAAATATAAATATAAAATATAAATAATGGCCGCTTCTGAAATTAAAATACTCATTTATTAAGTGTTGTGAAAATTTGGGATCATTCAATATACATGTAAAGGTTCCCAGATGGACTTATTACTGGATACTTCTAAACTTTATATTAAGTAATGCAAAGTAAATAGTTTTCTTCTCTTTTTAATATCTCTTACAACAAATAAATAATTCCTAACAACGTCAAATAATATTTGAAAACTTGAAGTAACAAACGAAGGAAGGTATGCAAAGCTTCTTCCCTATAGGCCTTCGTGCTTGTTATTGTTTGAAACGTGTTCAACTTTAGAAAAAGTTAGGCGAACATAATTATTTATAAGTTCATAGAATGTTAATACTTTTTTCATCATTATGTTACTTTTAGTATAAGATTTAGTTTCAGTTGTAGAGTAAATTGTAGCAGCACATTCATCATCAATCAACGTATATTAAATGTTAACAGGACTTAAGTTATAGGGCCGTACTATAAGATTGTATACAATTTTTTTCAGCGTAAAACTACACACTTAAGATTACAAATAAATAAATATATAATCTTATGTTATGCAATGAAGTTGAAACCTCATATATTTCAAGTTATTTTTCAAACATGTTGTTACAAAATAAAAAAAAGGGCAGAAAGTAAAGGGAAATGACCTAGTATATCAAGAAGTTTCGAAGAAACCTTATGAACATAAAACAACAATGACATGCTACATTTGAATAACTATCAGAAAAAGAAGACATCCAACTAAACAAACACCTACACTGAATCACGATAGCGACAGCATGTGTAGTGAATGCAATTGTTAAACTTTGTATATGTGAAGAGTCAGAAATTTTTTAGACAATTCTGGAACCCCTCAATATAGTATATAAAAATGTGTCAGTCAGTCTAATGGTGAACGATCAGGTGAAGATATAACAGTTGATACAGCAGCTTTTTTCCGTTAAAGTGGTAAAGTTACCATCGAGTGTTTTTGTGTATAAACGCGAATATGTAATTGATCGTATAGTTCTATCGTGAAATTAAATTAAATTCTAAAAATTGTATGTAATTATTTTGCAATTAGCAAACCCGGCGAACTCCGTTCTCCACGTTTGCCACCAGATGGCTTCGTTTTTTGTAACATTTCGTTTGGGGATTAAAAGATAAACAAAAATTCTTTTTTTTGTTTTATATTTGAAAAGGAAAAATTTTATTTCACAACAGTACTGAATTCATTTCGATTACAAAAAATGAAGTGGAATTTAGTTTAACTTCTCTAAGTAAAAAATGAAAGTGCATCCAAAGGAAATAAGTGTCTGCAAAATAACCGTTTCGTTGAAGTGCTCTTTGGTAAACCACATTTTTTGTTTTTTGGTCTGACGTTAACACAAATAAATCCGCTTTATTTCCAAACTCGTGAACACGCCACGTATAGCTGCCCGTGTAAAAAACAATGATTGTCTAAATTTATCCCGCAAACACTAAGCGATTGGCCTTGCGACTTGCTAATTGTCATTGCGTACGCAAGGCGAACCGGAAATTGCGTACTTTTCGTTAATAATGGCCACCTCAATCAAATTCGGCATAAATCTGTTCACTGCAAGTCAAGTACCGTTGCAAAGTTGCGGTGTATTCAAATTACGTAATATCAATTTACTGCATCATCGGGATTTGTTGTGGAATCAACGGATTTGTATGTCACCAAATCGCCATCGATTTTTGATTGAATGGTGAAATTCAGTGCATGTACAACATCGTTATTCTTTGCGGCGAGAATTGCTCATTTACTTAACCAAGCATAATTCTGATAATTCTCACTAATGTTTGGGAAAACATTTTCAATAATAGCTAATTCAGAGTCTACAAATCGGCAAAAGTCGTTGGTAAGAGTAATTAATCCAGCTGTTGCATCAACTCGGACTTTTCCATTTCCAGCAGCTAACAATAATTTGGAAAATTGTGCAGCACTTTGATCATTTTGAAGTTGAACTCTCATATTAGTGGTTAGCGATAATTTTTTTACGCTATTCCACAAAGGTGATGCCTTCAGGCAAGCAATCAATTCATCTGCAGTCGTTGCATGGGGAATTACTGGCAACGTCTGCCTGAAATTGCCTGACAACAATATCATCAAGCCGCCAAAGATGTTGTTATTTCGCCGAAGATCCTTCAGTGTGAAGTTAAGTGCTTCAAGTGATCTCTTATATGCCATTGTGCACTCATCCGAAACAATGAGCTTGCATTGCATCAACAATTTCCCCATTGTACTGGATCGGGAAATATTGCATGTTGGAGTATAAATTGTGTTTAATTGGCAACTTAAGCGCAGAATGTGCAGTACGACCGCCATCTAGAAGAGTCGCCCCAATTCCAATGATGCTAACGCCAAAGCTATGTCACATCTTGATCAAATAGTGGCCAAAATCAATGAAATGCCGAATGTTTTCCCTGTTCCTCCAGGTGCGTCCAAGAAGAATAGACCACCAGTATTATTGTCCACCGCTTGCAAAAATGTTTCGTATATTTGTTTTTGCTGTTCATTCAGCAACGGCACATTATTTCAAACGAATTCCTGCAATGTATTAACATTGTATTGCAGCTCTCGATTTAATTCTTGGTTTAGTGCATGGTGTATCGATCGATTTGGCGCAATCATTATTTATACTTCAATCTGTAGCTTGTTTGCAATAGTCAAGCATTGATCCTCAAAAAGAATCAATCCAATATCAATATCATTATATATTTCATCGGTTATTTGCATGACGGGACTATTCGTTCGAATGCGCAAGCGATGCAAGATATGTTCACATATGTCGTCTTTGTATTTGTTCCATAACTGAATTGGTGATGATGATAATAGCGAACAGCGTTCGTATTTGGTACGCATTTAATGAAACAACTGAACCCTGAAACAGCAGTCGCAAATAAAAACATTCATCATTTCTAGAATGAACAGTATACATGCGACCTAGCGCACGGCGTTATCTACTTACAATGAAACGTATTTATTTTTGTGAGGGATACTCACACACCACGTACTGGTGCTGTTTTAGTACATGCTATGTATGAGAGATGGCGCTGTAAATGAAAAATGATTTTCCCTGTTTTCCTGCTTTTCTCTTTAAATTTTTCCTGAACTTTCTTTGCTATAAACCTCACGGAGCCCGAGACCTTTCCAACGAATGCAAAACCGTGGAAATCGTTTCGTGCGTTCTGAAATTATAGCGTCAGGAAGGAAAATCCGACTTATTTTTATAATATAGATGAATAAACTCAATTAACCGAACGTTTATTACAGAAATAAACAACAACAAAAAAATGTAGTTAGTAAATTAAGAAATGAACAAATTTAAAAAAAAAACAATCTTTATATTTTTTGCCAATTAATAATGATAAAATATACGTACCTTAGAAATAATTATTAATAAACTTATTTTAATTGAATATTAATGTGTTTATACAAAATTAAGAACAAAATAAAAAGATAGTTTCCGTTACTAAAACTTCTTTAACAATAAAAATCTATTGTAATTCAAGCGCTATTTTTCAGAAGCTCCAAAAGACATATATGGCAACTTTGAGAAAAGTAATTATTCAATAATTAAAAAACTGTATTTTGGAAATTAAATTCCATATTATTGCATAAACTAATATAAATATTATTACATTTATTTCTTTAATAAACTTTAGCGCTTTTATTGAAAAATAATTACACGCAATACAGAGTTTTAAATTTAATTTAAAAATACCTAAGCTTTATATGCAATAGTTATAATTGTACTATATAACACATACATATGTTAATGACTTATTAATACTTAATATTAGCATGTTTTATATTTTGCTAAATTCATTTTCTAAAAGGGAGATCAAGAATATAGTTGTAGTTCTCAAAGTTTCAGACTGGTATCGTTGTAATATTTCAATGTTTGAAATACTTGCTGTTCCCCAAGTTGTATAATGTATGTCCACACTGGTTTTATGACAGCTTTATGGATCAATATCTTATTATTGAGGCTTAATGCTGACTTAGGTCCAATAACCCAATATAATTTCTTGGTTATCATGTATAAGTGATCTCTTTTAGCTTTAACGTGACTTTTCCAACTAAGCCTCTTGTCAAGGTGCATACCTAAATATTTAACTTTTTCAGACTTTTGAATTTGAGTGTTATTAAGAGAGATAGGCGGACAATCAATTTTTCTTCAAGTGAGTGAAATAAAAATTAATTTATTATTTATAGTAATTTTCCAGTTCATAAGACAATCTTGTAATATGTTAAGTTCACTTTGCACATATTATGAGACTATAAAAGGTGATTCGATTGTACCTCGTATACTTTCCTGTAGCCCTCCAGTGTTGCTGAAACAAATTTCAGAAGTTTCATCATTCACACTTGCATAAAACGATCTTTTTTAACAGTGGTAGTGGGCTTATTGGTCGATACGATAAATGAGCATTTTCTGAGGTATTTGCGTACTTAAAATTTAATATATTTTGCATGGATGTCTTTAGACAAATGTTGCAAGTTTTATTTGTAAAGTTGTTTATTTTATAGATTTAGTAAAAGTTAAAAGTTTTTTTTATTAGAGTATGCTTTTTTAAATATAAAATAAATGCAATTTTACCTTTTAAATAAAGTTAGAAATTTTGATTTCTCAGGCGTGGCAGAACTGTTCAACACTTGCTTTGTATGCTATTTATAGTTTAAAATGGTATGTGCTATAAATTATTAGCTCGTTGGTACTTGCTATTAAACATAATTTGTTCTTAAGCTTCAGCTTGCATTACTCACTTGCACTTCTCTTGTTTTAAAACAATAAAAATGATTTACGATTTTAATAACAAACATTTTATATATTCTCTTAAATAAAAGGTTATAAATCATCTTTCCATTGGACTTTTTTTCAAAATACACAAGCGAAAGATATTTGCTTAAATAGAAAAATGGGAAGAATAATGTAAATATTGCTAATTGGATTAAATCATGCGTAAACTTTTCATGTTAAAAAAAACGTAAGAGTTTATTTCATATTATAAGAACTAACATAAATTTAATGTAATTGGTAGTTTTTATAAATATTTATAAAGTTATTAATAATATGTATATTATTACATACGATAAAATTTATTGAAAATTATCGGTAGGAGATATAAAGAATGTGATTTGGCTATTGTCAAGTTGCATACGAATTTAATATTTGTATTTATTCGACACACCTCGGGTGTATGAAAAATTAAAACTGTTGTCAGTTTCTTATTTTTCACGGATTTGGGGATTTTTTAATAATGGCGATAACCCTTGTTAATTTGACTTCCAAAATTTAATTTTTTAGCTTACCTTTGTTTTCCCCCCGAAGGGCACATAAATATGGTCTTTATAGAACTTCGACTATCTAGACACAGTGCAACTGGGGAAAAAGGGAGCCCAGTCCCCTGAAGTCAGCAGGGGTAGCCGCAGAGTTCATTATTTGTCTCTTTAGACATTTAATAGTTCTTTGCTTGATTATTGAGGTTGGCCCTTTATGGGAGTATCGTGGTGGCCAGGATCATTTCGGCGTTAATGGCACGCTAGGTGAATGATTCAGTCCAGTGAGCATGCTAGACATGTGTTCTGGACAGGAGTTGGAAAGTCTCCAACTCTTCAGCAAGGAGTGATGATTTGCAGCCCTGCTCTGGAATCATCAAAGTTGCAACTAGAAAGTTCTGTTGCATAGAATTATGGCCTCGGCTTCCTAGGACGAGAATGACGTTCCAAATTATGCATAGTGGCTTGACCACCATCTGATAAAGGCTTCATGGCCAGGTGCGGATGTAAATCAAATCACGTCTCTTACCTTTGTTTAGCTTTTTGTTTGTAGCGCACCCGAACACGACTTTTTTATTTATTTTGCTATTATTCTTTTTGCTTAGCAATTTTTTTATACTCGAGAAGAGCAATAGTAAAAGACAAACTTTTCTATGTCAAATAAATTTAAAAAACAAAAAACGCCGATTTTTTATAACTTTTAGCGGTTGCATTTATTGTTTAGTAATTTTTGTAAAAATCTAGACCGAAAAGTATAAAATGTTAATACTAATTTTAAGGAAATTTTTGTGCAGAATTTTATATAGGAAAAATAAATATTAATTTTTCACCCGTAGCCTTCCGAAATATAAAAAATTATTTGTGAATATTTAAGTCTCATGGATTAAACAGATTCAAAATGCTCGAATATGCCCTATCTTATGGTTAGGGTTTCTCCATAGCTAGTTCATAGTAAATACACCAAAAATTTAAAAAAAAAAATATTTTTGGAACTTTTAAAGCTTTAATTACATATTTTGGTAACAATTTTAATTTAAAATTAAAATTTTTTTAAAGTATATATATATATATATATATATATATATATATATATATATATATAAATATATGTAATTTCTTAAGTCAAATTAATACAACGAAATATAGGATCTTGTTAAAAATGTAGAGAAGGATGCATACGACATATGTAAATAAATATATATGAATTATAATTTACGGTTTTCCACTAATTAATGTTTGATAATTATTATTATTTTAATTAAGCTAATTATTTTTTATTCTAAAAGGAAAAGTTTATATTTTTTCTGAAGTATATTATTATTTATGCTATTAATATATATATGCTATTAATATAATATTTTCCTGCTTATACACCTTATAAGATCGAATCAATCTCTACTTTGAATTTTTTTTAAATCTTTTCAGACCTTTCATTTGGATCTGAGTTTTTACAACAGTTAACGTTGTTGAGTGTTGAGTTTCCGTTCACAAGGTATACAAATATAAATATTATCTCAGAATAAAATATCGGAAATACCAATACCGCAACGAATTATAAATTATAACAGGGATCGCAAGGAGCCATTCTTTTAAATTTATACTAAAAATCAGTAAAACTTAATGGAGAAATGGTACGTTTAAAAAGATAAGAACAAAGTTTTTTACTATGAATCAAATTAAAACAGAATGAACTTTAATTTCTTTATTTTTATAAAAGTTAACTATATTAAAAACTAAATTTTTTTTATTAGTTTGTTCGTAATTCTTCCTTTTGTAAACTCGCTAATGTTTAATACATTAACATTAATACATTATTTATTGCAAAAAATTTAAGAGTGCAAGATTCTTTTAATTATATTAATGGAAAAAATGTTTAGAGTTTTTCTGAAGCAGACTTTATTTATTGTTTTGTTCATATTTTCGTGATCTTCAGAAGATCCTGTTTGGATGCTCATGGTAATAAAATTTTACTTATCTAAAACTAAAAAAGAGAGTTTTAAATAATCGAAGTACTCTTTATTTATAAAAAAAAACCTGCAATGGTTGTTTCCAAATTTGTCAGGTATCATTATGTCGCCGATATATCAGTACTTAATGCAGTCCGGACACTAAACTTTAATTGCTTTTCATAATTGATTTTTATTTTTGTGTTTATTATTATTATTTATTATTTGCCCTTATAAGAGGTGTATAAGGTGTAAAGCCATAACAAATATAGACGATATTTGATCACAATTGGTTTAATTTAACAAATTGTATTCAACATTTAAAAAAAAGGATGTATACTTTTTTTTAAGAAATCCTAGATTTTTTCTGAAAAAGACATATTTTTTATTTAAATTCTGTATGTTATTCATCATCCGGCTGTCATGGTGCCATTCTATTTTCCCGTTTCAATTACAACAATACAATATATATACATATTCTTACAATGTGTTTCAATCTAAAACAAAGAAGTACATTGTTCTACTTAAAGGTAGAAATGTATTATCAATCAACATCAACTAGCAAATTTTATATGAAAAGCATAATATTACCCAAAAATATGGATTTTAAGGTTTATAGATATGTGTGATTTATACGGTATGAAGAAAATTATACAGTGCAACCAGAATAATTCACACCGCTGTAAACTGTATTTACCAATTTCTCGATAAATTGTAGCAAACTCTTAGTCCCTTAAAAAATTCGCTCATAAATCTATACATTTCAATACTCTTCACACAATTTATATAAAGATTAGCGATTAAACATTGACTCCATTTGAAATTGTGTAACTTACAATACTTAAACTGCTGTTTGTTTTTAAGAAGTGACGCCGATATGTAGAAGATGCAGAAATTATAGTTGAGACTATAGCTGACTATAATGAAAGTGATGGCGATAATGGTGAACACATGATTTTTTAATGGAGAATGGGGAATAGAGGAGGAAACCTTGCTTTTCAGATTTTACATTTTAATGTTGTACTGCATATCAAATGAAAATTAGTTTCTGCGTAAAAATTAAAAAAGAAAACAATTAAACGTTAAAAATGTATATTTTGATACTGATAAATGTATGATATCAGAAAAATAGAAGAGACTCAAGATTCAAATATTTTTTTGATTATGGAAGCCTCTGTAAGTTGTTTTAATACAACTGTTACTACAACATTGAATTCTACTGCATATAGACTTGATTATTATAAAATAACCTATCAATTCCTAACTCACCTTTTAAAGTTTTAAAAACGAGCGAGCGTAAGAGCTCGGAGAGATTCTAAAAGTAGATTAAGAAGGTAGTTGAGGGTAATTTATGTTAGTACAAAATTTAACTCCTATTAAAACTCGATTAAAACTCGATATTCTAAAAGAGTATCAATTCTTGAGGCAGTTGTCGTCAAAATTTAGTTATTAAAAACCAACGCAAACATCACAAAAATAATTTCCTGCTTCTGAAAATATAAATCTTACGCAAACTGTCGTCTGCTCAATATGTGACCCTTTAAAAATTACAGCCACAGCTATTAAATTTATTTATCGCTATCAAAACTTTAATACCAAACACAATTTACTTTCTAGAGATGCGGTTATCATTGTTACCATGTATTCTCTTTAAGATAAAAATGTTTAAAAGCAAAAGGAAAATCTAATAAAAGCTGTTTTTGAAATAGGTTGTACTGCTTTTCTACTTAAAAACAAAAAATCTTATTGGCAATGCTTAACTTTGACATCATCATCATTTTCACAGTTTTTGACATCAAACAGGTATATCCTGAATCTGAGCTGCTGATAATGAAAGGCACAATGTTTAATAACATTTATTCGTATTTTGTTTTTATAATTGGAATAGGATATTGTATTTTACTTTTCATGCTGAGCTTCTTATTTTACCTGAAAATAATTGTTATATATAGATATGGTTTCTGCTTTATTTTTGTTTTTGGACTACCATTCCTCTAGGTATGCATGCCTAGTTTTAGTGGTTAAAATCTAGAGAATGTGTTTACTATAAAAAACATTGAAATAATTTAAATTTATTTTAATATTGGATAGTTTTGTTAAACGTATTCTGGCTTATCGAGTAAATTGACACACTTAAGCTCTCGTATAATAATTTAAGAAAGGCTGTCATCACTTATTTTCCACTAGTTCCACGTTAAGAAAATGTTTATATGTTCGCCGATTTAAGCAAACACACTTAACACTTTTTATGTTAATATTACACGAAAGTTTTTGTGTTGCGTTAGGAGGTGTAACAATACTTATATACTAAAATATAATAAAATACGCTAAAATACACTAAAATATACTAAAATACACTAAAATATACTGTAATATACTAAAATACACTAAAATATAATACACTAAATAATACACTAAAATATACTAAAATACACTAAAATATACTCAAATATACTAAAATACACTAAAATACACTAAAATATAATAAAATACACTAAAATATACTAAAATACACCAAAATAGACTAAAATATGCTAAAATACACTAAAATGCATTATGTTAAATGTTTTTAAAACAAGTATTTTTCCAAAATATTGTATTTGTTTATGAAAACAAATTTGGCATTTTAACGTGTTCAGCCAAGAGAAATTACATCTTAAAATTTCCCGTTTAGTTGGCAGGTTAAGGCCATTCAAATCAGCAGGCATGCTAAACACAGCAACATGGTGAAAAAGCATATCTTTCAAATTACTTTCAATTCCTTGCTGACATTGGTGTGGCTTTCAATATTGACGGTGCTGGATCCATAGTTAACCTATATTGTATATTTGTGGTTATAAATATTGTTTCTGGTTATCCTTTTGACCAGTTTGGTAACTTTAAGTAAATATTATAAACTGAACGTATCGAATGCTTTTAAGAGACTGAACATTTTTAAAACTGTTATAAGAACTAGAAACAGAAATATTAAAACGAAAACTAATTACCTGATTATAATTAAACATATGTAGTTATATACCATTAAATTTTATTACTCCTATTCTAAATTGTTTCTATATTGTTTCTTCACTGTAATTTTAAATGTGTACTCCGGAAATATGCAAAAAAATTGCACAAAATATTTATAAAAATTTAAAACTAAAACTAAATTTATAAAACTAAAAACTATTATTCATATATATATACATTTATATATATAATATAATGTATAATATTGTTACGTTTATAACTTTTATTAACGTTTTGTTGTTACTGAGTTCTTTATTGCAAAATAAATAACACCAGATTTTAGAGTTTTCAAATTAATTACAAGTTTTTTTACTTTAACTACACACAAAGTAAAATTTGTACGTTGGCACTGCAGAACACTAAAGATGAAAGTCTTTACTTCACGAGGTTTATGTTTAAACTAACTGACAGTCCACTTAAACGCTGTCTTTTATATTTTTTTTCGTTACAGGTTTGGAAAAAAAAGAGTTCAATGTATAGGCCCCTGTTGGTCTTTGTGTATTTTTTGTTTTTATGCTGATAAAGTTTCTTCCTGAAATTTATTTTAAGATAGTTGTTTTTGTCCTGTGTGCATAAGTTTTCTTCGAAAACTACGCAGTTAGTAAACAGCGTACCCAATTGTTGGTGTCTTGCGTGTGTAAAACTTCTATGCAGGTTGTAACTTCAAAGTTGTTGTTGTCTTGCGTGTGTAAGTTTTCTTAGCAAACTACGCAGTTAGTAAACAGCATACTCAGTTGTTTATTTTATTACTTAATTATTAACAATATATATGGTACATGTAGTTAAGAAAGTTTTTTTTTTACACTTGTGTAACGAAGTGTTATTGTGTAAATGTAATGACTTTTTTAGACTGTACATTCGAAGAATATACGTTAACTGTAGAATAAAATGTGTTTAAACATTGTTATTTGTATTGTGATTGCAATTATTTTCAAGAGTGTTACTACTGAAATTTGAAGTTTTTTAACACCCTTGTTGAAAGCTTTATTTTCAACGAGTAAACCGCTAACGGGTTTAAATGTTGTCGGCCATTTATATAAAGGAAAAAAATTCTTTGGTTTATGAATTTTTAACAAAGCACTACGTGCATAGAAAAATAATTTTAAATTTTACTAATAAAAATTGAATAGACTGAAATAAATATCCTGTGTTTCCTTTGACGAGAATAACAAAGAGGATATACGCCGAAACATTCGTCCTTTCAAGCCGGATTACGCCAATGGAAATTTCAGGAATTAGGAGGTTTGAATCAATTCTTTTACGAGGAAATTTAGAAGAAGAAACATCCCCAATTTTCATTGGAAGAATATATACAAAGGTTAGTAAATTGATTTTAGAATTGAGAATAATTATATATATGTGCATGAGCATATTTTCGGTACAACAGAAAACAAAAAGGGAAATACAGAAGTTTGGTTATAGAAAAAAAAGTGCGGGACATTAATAGAACAGTACCAATAGGGAAAATTGTGAGAGAGAAAGTACCAAGTAAAGTACTATTTGTTTGCGTTCGGCACATAATTGTTTCGTTGTGTAATTTCTTCATTGCAATTGTTTGGATTATTTGTATGAACATTATATTTGAGAATTATATTTAACATTTGTTTCAGGGATTTATAATCGAATTTGTGTAGGTTGTTACGGGAACTATTCTTTATTCTTTGCGCTTGATAAGTCAATCATTATAATTAGTCTCGTTTTTTTTTTTATTAGTTATTGAATTGAGAGACTTTGGATTTATACGAAGATGTCATTGAATGCGTTTGACAATTTTACTGGCGCTTCTGACGCGATTTACAAATTTGAGGCGAACTTCAACAAGATAAAGGAAGATGATCATCACGTTTATACGATCGAGGTGATGATTGATGAGTTGAGGTCGTTGTGGGCGAAAGTCAAGGATACGTACGAACAGTGTCTGGATTATATAGAGACATCTACAAAGGCGAAGCCTAAGGTTTTGGAAGTGGCTGAGGGGAAATATCAGAGAACTCTTAGTACATATGCCCGGTGTACAAGGACAATGAGAGTGAAGAGTGATGAATTGAGTGCCAAGCCTGGGGCAAAGGGTCCGGTGGGAGGTAGTGATGCTTCTGGTATGGATGCGTGTCATAATTTACCTCTTCCACCATGTGATACGGACATCTTCACGGGTGACTATCTAGCGTGGCCGACATTTCGGGATCTTTTCACGGCCCTGTATATTAATAATAGTCGGCTAAGTAATATTGAGCATTTATGTTATTTGATGAAGAGGACTTCAAAGGAAGCAAGGGAGATTGTGTCGAAATGTCCGTTGACAAATTCCGGATTTGAGATTGCATGGAAGGGTCTGAAGGAAGTTGAAGATTCTTTTTGGCTTGGGCTCGATAAGTAGAGAGACTAGTTTGGCTTTGAAGGAGCTGCAACGAGGTATTAATGGATTTTTGACTGCTATGTCGGTTTATGGAATTGACGCCCAGAATTGGGATCCCGTAATAGTCTTCATTTGTATTCAGCGATTGCCATCTCAGACTGTTACGCTTTGGGAGCAGAGTGTAAAAGGATAAAACTTCCTTGTATTTATGGAGGGACTTGGATGGTTTCTTAACAGAACGGTTTCAAACGCTTGACTGTATTCGTGATCTTGTCAATTTGGATAGTGATAGAAGGAATGTGGAGCAGAAGGTCAGGGCTCACGTTTCTAGTGCAAATTCTGTTAGTATGTGCGTTTTGTGTCCGGAGCAGTCTCATATGCTCAGATTTTGTCGTCGGTTTAAGAAATTTTCGGTATCAGAGCGGTTTTCAACCGTGAAGAAATTTCGCTGCTGCATTAATTGTTTGCTGAAGTCACATTAGGTCAAGGATTGTAAGAGTGAGCATAATTGTTTTATTTGTAATCAGCGACATCATACTTTACTGCATCGTGATACAGCGGTTAATAAGTCGGCTTGTTCGGCTGCTGCAGTTTCTAGGTCACCAACTCAGTCGACGGATGGGGGACCTCAGGTGCCATCTACATCGGCTGCTGCTCGTGAGAATCTGAATCATCAAGTTTTTCATCTTTCGAAGGATTCTTCTGTTTTACTGGGGACTGCCATGGTTTTTGTTCGATGTTATGATACTACGTATCCGGCCAGGGCTTTGATTGACCCCGCATCAGAGGCGTAATTTATTTTGGACCGTTTGCGGAGACAATTGTGGCTTCCGTTAAATTCGACGAATGTTAGGATTTCCGGCGTTAATAGGGAAATTTTATCAATCTGTATGAGAATTTGTATGATTGAGATTGGATCTCCAACGAATTGGGAATTTTCTTTGGAGACTCGTGCTCTTGTATTGCTGTCGATATCGGAGAATTTACCATCCTTTGATTGTCCTTCAGATATTCCAGGCAGTATAACTGACATGCAATTGGCGGATTTCAACTTTTACAGGAGCAGATCTGTTGATCTTTTACTTGGTACGGATGTGTACCCCAGCATCATTCTGGTGATATTCGTCGCAACATTTTTGGATCTCTTATGGCTCAGAAGACTGTTTTCGGATGGATTCTGACGGGTCCAATTAGTTCCTTTGGTAACGGTTCTACGAATGTTTTTTCGACTACTGCTACCTTTTTCGAAGATGATGATTTGGATCATACTCTTCTGAAATTTTGGGAAGTGGAGGAAACTTCAAGGACGAGAACTTTGTCACCTTCGGATAGGATTTGTGAGGATATTTATAGAAGGACCACTAAACGGGATTCTACGGGTAGATACATAGTGTCTTTTTCCTTTAGATCTGAATTTCCTCTCGGAATAAATTTGGGTATATCACGGTCAAGTGCTCTGAAACAATTTGCAAGAATGGAAGCTTCTCTTTTACGCAAAGCAATTGCTTATGAGACAGTTGTTATATTAAAACATATCATGTATTTAATTTCCTTTAAAAAGTGGCCTTAAGTAAAGAAATACAAATAATAAATACCTTAAAATAGGTATAAAAAATCTTTATCCTAACTGAAAAAAAGTTTGAATTACTTTGAACGAAATTATACCTTAAAATATCAGTGAAATATTAAACCGTAAGGTAATGTATCGTTACCCTACTTTAGTTTTTTGGGTTTTGTATTTATTTACTTAATCTTCCAAAATTCATCTAAGAAGAAAGAACTTTCAAGAAATAGACTTTCCATAAATGTGACTAATTATTGCAAGATGGAAATAGAAAAAGTAAAAGGGCTATGCGGAATCATATTGTATATAAGCTCCACCAAAGGATTTGTGTTATTTTTTTTTTCCTAAAATATGGTCACCTAGTATCATTGCTATACGGTCGCCGATATTCATGGTTCATATTCTGAATAAACTTTTTATTAAAATTAGTTTATTACTACGCTAAATGAAGTGCCCATTGAGGACTATGTCCCAAGTTTATTTTGAAGAAAGAGAAAACGTAAAAATCAAAAAAAAAGTATTCGTATTTTAGCTGTTACGGTCTGTCGGCAAGCCCTATTTGTCGTTGTGCAATTTTGATATAAAAATAAGCAATAGTTGATTTATTGTGGTTTTATGACAATTTTAACAAACTGTGTTTTAACAAGCTATTTATCTATAATTTTTAGTTTTACTTATTGGATATTGGATTTATAATAAATTCTTAAAAATTTTGATTGCAAATACAATTTTTTGAAAAAATTGAAAATATTTTGTTAAATTTTGACGAAAATTATTATTAACGTGAAAATTATTTTTTTTAAATTTCACTTTTTCATTATCTGAATTTTCTGTTTTTAATGTAATTTTAAATTCTTTACTGCAAAAACAACTTTTTTCTAATTTAATTTAATTAATTTAATTTTTTTAAGACAAGTTAATATTTGCAGAAATTTTATCCCTTCGCGAAAATCCGATTATTTGGTAATATAACATTTTTTTTACTGAAATTTCGGTTTTCAATATACTAAGTGAAAATGACTCACAATAATAACCAGACATCAAACCCTATAAAAATTGAAGGTTTTGATTGAAATTTATAGAATTTCCGATTTATTAGGGGAATTTCGAATTTCAGGCAGTCTAGAGAAATTTTTCTGAAGTAATCGGTTTCAACAAAATAAAGCAGAAACCAACGATAACAACAAATACCTAAAAGAGTATTGAAAAAATTTAATGGACCGAATTGAATGATTTTCGATAAAAAATTTTCAAAACTCTATCTGATAGATTATTGATCATTCATTTACCATAGCTTCTCTAGTGCAATGGAAAAACTGATTTCAATATGAATACAGACGGATAGTCGACTTACCTATTTATGAGGACCAAGAATTTTATATATGTATATATTTTATGAGGTTGGATTATGGGTATTGTATATACGCAATGCTAAACTTATTCAACTTATACATATCGTTTATACCTCGAGCATAAAGGTTTTGCAAAAACCGAAAAAAATCGCAAAAATGTTGAATTTTAAAAACCGAAATACTCACACAATTATTGAAAGTTACGTTTAGGATTTAAATAATATTTATTACTTCAATAAGTTTAAAGATACAATAAAATAAATTTTTCAATAATACTCGTTATTTTTGCTCATTTTTATTAATATTTTAAATTTGACACGTTTTGTATATTTTTGTTCTTATAAAAAACATTGCATTTGTATTATTATATAATAAAATTTTGCTTTTAAATGTTATATAAATCGCTTTATGAATTTAATAAAAGAGCTATGCCAGTTATAAAAGTAAAGAACCTTGTAATAAAATAGATTTGACTTTATTCACATTTAAAATATTATTAAAATAACATTAATAAAATCAACAAAAAAAATTTTACTAAAAGAGCAAGAAAACTCATCCATGTGGTGATGCCATAAAATATATTATAATTTCTTATTCTTATGCTATTTTCAAAGCTCAAAATTTAAATTTAAAAAAAGTTTTATTTACTTAAGAAGATGAAATACTCATATATATATATACTCATATATATATATGCTTTTGTATTTGTTTAATTCGTATCACATATTCCCTTAACCAATCACCTTTGTTTTGATTTTATTTTCTTTAAGATTCCCAAGTCTGGTTTTTCTCGTTTCATAACTGAAAAGTAAATTTAATCAGGAAAGTTGTTTTTTATGCAGATGTTAAGGCTAACAACTTTTAAAAGAAAAAAATAAATGCTTTTTTACAAAATCACGTTAATATTTTCAATCTAAACGTATTTGCGAAAAACTTAAAAATGCAAAAACTAAAGAAATGATGTGTAGAAATAACCACTGCCTTTAGATTACAGAAAGAAGATAAACAGCTTAAATTAGATTAGGAAATGATTTATGTATCTTATCTGAAAAACACAGTTAACTATTTATATAGTTCTTAAGTCAATTATGTAAAAAAATATTTGCAAAGAGCAGTTTTAACTTGAAACAAGCCAACGCAATAAAATGGATAAATTTGTTTGTTTAAATTGTTTATATTTTGCTAATTAAAATAAAAATATTAAATGCTTTCAATGCAAATATAATTTTAGTTTTCGACCTTTTTTTTACTGTATATTAAAAATCATTAAAATTATAAATAAATAAGATGTGTAATTATTAAAATTTTATCCCGTCGACATCCTGTACAAAAATTATTTTTTTTAATATCATTATTTATTAAAATTATTGGAATTTGTTTAAACAAATAAAGTTTGTAGTATCCATATACTTTTGTGTTTGTTGCTTTATCACACGAAAAGAAAACAACAGGTTTAATCCTGGAATTTAGCGGTAATAAATAATTCGATTTAATATTTTCCTGTTTGCGAAATACATTGAACAAGATTAAATCATTATAATGTATTGTGATATTTATTTTTATTGTTTCATAATGAAACATGTATAAAAGCTGTAAAAGTTATTCGTGTTACGGGAAAAATAAATAAAAGCACACCTTTGTTATTTTCGTTTTGTTTAAACTTTGTTTTGTTCTTTACTTTTTGCTTTTATTATTCTAATTTTCTTAATTTGCTTTAGCTAAAAATCTTTTGTTTATTTTAATATTTTCAGAAGAGTTAGTAAAAAGTAATTAACTGGCCATCGAGATGTGCTTTTACTTTCACCAAACAATTAAATTATTGGAGGAAACAAATAGATGTTAAGTAAGTTCTTGCTGAATTATATATATATATATATATATATATATATATATATATATATATATATATATATATATTTTATAAGTTAGTAAATATTTGATGCTAATTTCTGCTCATTTGGAACGGTTGGCGATGATGAAATCTTTAATTTCTGCAGGAACACACTATTTTCAGACATATTTTTATTGCTGATTTGAGCAAAACCGCATTTGGTATTTCGGTATCTCTGTCCAATCGGCTTCTTGAATCAAAGAACGGCCAGCTTCAGAGCTTGTTAACATTTGTTTCACTAATGTGCTATTTTGGTACAAATTTAGTGTTTTTCAAATATTGCAAGACGATTAGATTTTTTAATCTTAGTTTAAAATTAATTTTGTATAACAAACTTTCTGAATATGGATCATTAAAATAATGCTCGTAGGGCGGCAAACTTACGGATATGAAACAAAATCCATAGCTTATATCTCAGAAACCATAAAAATGTTTCGAAAAACTAGGTTCTAAATTCAGAAACGCTACAATCTTCATGGAAACATCTAGAATTACTACAACATCTATAATCACTACAAATAATGACACCAATGGTAATCACAAAATAACTCATTACTATAGATAAGTAGATGACATCATATGCATCCCAGAACAAGACAACGCCAAACGAATTCTAATACAAACCATAGTAATATTACATACACAATGGAAAAAGAAGAAGACAGAAATTTGCATTATCTTGAAACCACTATAACATGACTTTAACATTTGACATTTATAAAAAACCAACTACGACGGACACTACCATCTATATCACCTCGAACCAACCTACCCAACATAAACTAGCAGCATTTAGACATATCATATACAGACAGGATAACCCCCACTTACTGCAGATAAGTACAACAAAGAACTCGACTCGATATACACCATAGCTAAAAACAACGGCTACAAACGCACTACTATCGACAAACATCGTATACAATATAACACTAAAAACAGGAATAAAGGAGACAAAGAGACAACCGATATAATACCACAACACAATTTTACTTACACAGGACCAGAAATATATAGATTAATTAACCTTTTTCACAGAGAAGCTTAATTCACAGCATTAAAAACATTTTTCATACTTTGTTCACATATTTCCAAACTTTTCAGGTTTTATTAATTATTTACCTGTGTAATACATATACTATATATTGTTACGTTTATACTTTTTATAAACATTTTGTTGTGAGTTCTTTATTGCAAAATTAAAAACACAGTTTTTAGAGTTTTTAAATTAATAAAAATTTTATTTACTTTAACTACACAAAGTTGACACTACAAAACAATTTACTGAAGATACACGTCTTTACTCTACGAGGTTTATTTTTACACTGAGTAACTATCCACTCAGACGCTGCCCTTTTATATATTTTTATATATGCATTAAAGGCCTAGAAAATTTAAGAATCTTCTACTCCCTTTATATCACATTTTGTTGTGGTATGTTGTTTATTAAATGTATAGGCGCCTGTATGTCTGTGTGTATTTTTGGTTTTGTGTTTATACTGATAAAGTTTCTTCTTGGAATTTATTTTAAAATAGTTGTTGTTGTTGTTTTGTACAGATAAGTTTTTTTAGAAAGCTACGCAGATGGTAAACAGCATACATGTTTGTTGTTGTCTTGTGCGCCACGCAGTTAGTAAACAGCATATCAAATTGTTGTTGTTTGCGTGTATCAAATTACTACGCAGTTTGTAACTAGAAATTTTGTTGTTTTGCATAAGTTTTCTTAGCAAGCCATGCAGTTAGTAAACAACATACCCAGTAGTTCACTTTATTGCTTAATTATTTTCGTTTGAAACATAAGTAAGACACATCCGTAACAATATAGATAATTGAATCATGGTTAAATGTTTTTTGACATGCTTTAGTATATTAATTATTTCTTACTTGACACTATCTAATTTATATTTTAGTATTATTGTTAATTGTTCCTTTATAAAATTACTTTTATTGCTAATATTTCAAATAACTCTAATATAATGTTTGTTATGCGAGTTAGTTCGTTAATTGCTATATAATAATAATAAGGTTTAAAGATCTCTTTGATATTGGTTTCAACCTGTCTAGAGATGCCTGAAAGTCTGTCACTTCATAGTTAAAAAAGGTGTGAAGACAATGTCGTGATGCAATATTTCTTTTAGTGTATTTATTAGATTCTGATCCATTTGTCTCAATCATATAAATTAGTTTAAATGTCTCCGTCTGCAATTTCGCTAGTCCAACGAACAAAAGTTCTATTTGCAAGTTGGGGTAGTAGAAAATTTCGACTTTGGCGGAAACCAATATAAGAAGTGGTCTAAAAATTAAATTTCTTTTTTTTTCGTTCGGCCCAGCACTTAGGGGATGACCCCTACTCATGCAATGCATTGCACCAGAACTAGGAAATTAGGTTATGAGGAGGAGGGAAGAGAGAATAGTGTTTGTGGACATTCAATTTGAATTTTCATACATTGAAAGTGACAGGAAAGACCTCTGAATGCGCTCTTAACGAAAATCGAGCCAAACGCAAAAATATACGACTTTCGGGAACAAGTTCCCTAATTTCGTTAGATCACTTGTAGTAACAATTAAACAATGAAATACAACCTACATTGCGTCGATGCTGCAGGGAATCAATCAATACCCTACCGGCTCCAATGATCCTCTTAGCCCTCTCCTGAACGCGATCGAACAATTCCAAAATAGACTTTGGGGCACTGGCCCATACATGAAAGTTGTACTCCATCTTTGGACGGATATAGGTGGTATAAATAGTACGAAAATTCGATACAGTTAAGTATATCTTACACCGTTTTAGCAAATCGAGTCAACTTTAGAAATGTGATTAGTCCATCGAACATCACACTGAATTTTCATGGCAAGAGCATCAAGAGGTTCCGATTCCGTAATACCTATATTACCCATAGTAACAGGTGCAGCACCATTTCCGAACACAGATCTATGCGCAAGCATGCAACATTGTGTCTTACGGGCATTAAAATCGACTCTATTCCCATTCGGAGATCGCGGCGAGATCGTGGTTGAGCGCATCTTTCATGTTCCGCCTTTTGGAACTCACCTCTAACTGGTTCGGTCTAACACCAAATGAATATGAATGAGAAATGGTGCTGTCATCTGCAAAAGAGTAAATAGAGTTGCAAGTTTGACAAAGAAGGTTATTTGTAAAAATAAGAAACAGAGTATGAGAAAGAACGGAGCCTTGAACCTGTCTGATGAAATTCCATTTATAACAATTCGTGTAGTGCGATTCCTAAGAAAACTCGATATAAATCTGGAGAAATTATTATCGACACTAAATGCAGCAAATGCCTTGGAAATATCTGGAGCCACCACCTTGCTCTCCCCGAAATGGTGTATAGAGTTGCACCATTGCTCAGATAGGAAAGCCACCAAGTCGCCCGTAGAGCGCTCCCTACATAAACCATATTGTCGGTCGCTAAGTAAGCTGTTGGAGTCCAGGTAGCTAGCCAAATGAAAATTAATCATACTTTCCATCACTTTGGAAAGTGCAGAACAAATTGCAATTGGGCGGTAATTTTCAGTATTGTTACCGTTTTTGGGGATCGCCGTTACATTAACAAACTTCTAACACTTTGGAAATCGTCGGCATGATACATCGTGCTGAAAAGGGCTGCTAGCGAACGCTCTAGCATCGAAGAGCACTGTTTCAGACCAGTTTTGGAATCCCATTCGGCCCAGGAGACTTGTTGATGTTGAGATTTGCTAAAGCCTATTTAACCGCCCCAGCTCAAAAGAATATCTTCGGTATAGTAACGGATACTCCGTCGAGCTCCGGCGGTGGTTGATTGTTTTCCGGCAAATCTATTTGTAAATATTTTTACACTTTTTTTCACTACCTTTTTTGATTTTGTAACGACTGTCATGCTTTTGTATTCTTTGACTACATCTGTTCTATGTGTCTTGCCAAGTTTTGTACCTAACATTATGTTCTGCTTTACAAAAATAACTTGTCCAGGTTTGTAAGGTTTTGTTTCGGTCTTCCTTTTGTTATGGTAATTTCTAGTTATTTTTCTCGAGTATCTAATTTAACTTTTTTTATCTTCTGAGGGTTAGTACTTACTCTTTTTAAAAAGATACTTCTGTATTGGTAGATTGCTATATGCAATAGTTCTGAATATGTTCTGTGCGAGTTCTCACCATTAAAATATCTATATGGACAATCTGTGTAGGAAATAACGATATTGGAGTAGCTTTTAGAAAGCCTTTCGTATTCTTCTTGCATACTTCACATAAACTAGTGAGTTTCTAATCTTTGAGTGAACGTGCTCTATGGTCCTTAATTAATTCAGTTTCTTGATCTTCTTCTCTTTTTAAATCTATTACCATGATTCGGGTATATTTTGTCTTATATTGCGTAAAATTTAAAATATATTTCTTGCAGTTTTTACAAAATCTTATTAGATTAGAGAAAGATATAAATATATATATTTTTTAAACTGATTGTGTGATATAATTATTTAGGTTTTGAAACCATTTAGCGGAACGTCTGTATATTGTGCAGGATATTAGGAAGAACTTTATCGCTGAGATGTGGTTAAAGTATTTATTGCAAAGGCCTGAACAGGACGATTTTTTCAATTTTGTAAACAAAATCATTGATCTTTAATTGATTTGTGTTTTTCGTGTTTTGGCAGATATCCCCTTTGATCAGATTCATTGGTTGGCCTTTTGCTGGCCTTTTTTGTGTTCCTTGATGGTTTTATGTCCGACGGTTTGGGCCTTCATTGTGATTTAGGTTCAGTTGGCCTTGGCGGAGCACAACTTGGGTTTAGGTAACCCTGAGCAAGTGTTTAATTAAAATTAGTCCTATGCTGCCGTAAGGCGTATGTATTGAATGGTTATATATTAAAAAAATGTTGTGGCAAATGACCCAATGGAAAAAATCTCTATTGACAATTATTACAGGTGTTCTATTACAAAAATAAATTTTTTGATTACGGAAGGTAGAGAACTTCATTCTCAAAAGAGGTTGTCGTAAATTCCTTGGTTCTTTAGTTTTGAGATATTTCCTCTTAAGCCTCTTATGATAAGTTTGTGTAAGTAAACCAATGTCTTTCTTGTTCATTATAAGAGAAAGGTGAGAGTAGACCTGTTGCTTAAATTTTTGTTTTGTGAACCAGCATAGTCATCTGATATTCTAAGGTCTTTTTTATCCGCGTAGTGCAATGCAAGATATTTGAGGGGGTACATCTAAAACCGCATTTGCAATGCCTACCATCTTGTTTCTAATTCTGTTTAAAATGGCATACAATTTGGAGTACCTTTTACTGTTTCATAATTTCTACGTATTCTGTCGACGCTCTTTTTTCATGAGTTGACCATATCTAGATTTGTTAAATTGTTTCTAAATATTTCATCTATCGCTTGGTCTTCACGGCCTGTGCTTAAATTCGGATCTAAAAATCATCTGAAAGTTAATTGTCATTGTTGTGCATAGGCTCTTGCTATGCTTTCTTCATTTCATCTCTTTCATTTTCTATATTGCCTTCAACTATGGGTAAAAAAATAAGATTTAAAATATTTGGCCCACCCTGTCATCATTTGCTGTCCCTGAGGCTCAGTCTAACTCTGGATTATTTCATTGGATACGGTTGCCTCCCCCGTTGGACTATAAATCGTTATATAAGGCCCAGCGTTCGTTAATAGTGAAACTTCATGATAAGTCACGGTATTAATCTATAAATTGTGCAACAAATACTTATCTGGCATAATGTCGAGACACCTATGGCTATTTGCCGTTGAACGCCAGAAATTCCCACCTCAGGTACCAACCAAAGTTTGGGCATGTGTGGAGGCACCAAAAGATTTAAAAGACGATGTCATAACTTCTTAGATTTTTGTGGTAATATTTCACACATATGAAAGCAAGAGAATTTGAAAAATAAAACTTTTTCTAGTAATTAATTTAAAGCACTAGGTCAATTTTAATAAAAAAATGTTAAAAAGCTTTTATTTTTTATTAATTTTTCGATATTTCGCCACACCGTTGGTTGGCATCATCAGGAAAAACAAAAATAATAATAAACAAACAAATTGAAAAAATGGCCCAACAGCCATTTGGCATCCTGCATCTCTAAGTATTAAGAAGAAAATTGTTATAAAAACTAGAAAAACATAAGCGCAATATTATATCCTACGCGAGGGAATGGGCATGACGATCCTTTGGTATAAGGATTCCTTTGTCTCTCTGCGGTACACTGGATATCCCTTTCCGTACACTAACAGTAAGATTCATAAGCTTTCTGTAAATTTGATTGGCGGTCACCTAGATTCAAAATCATTGGCCCCAGCATTAGGTGGTTCGACTTATTAGCCTCTCATGTTCTTCGTTAAATGTCCCATGAAATTTTTTGACCACTCATACCGATTAACGTTAAAAGAGAAGGCGGTCCGTCCCGCCACTCGCCCGTACAGAGTTATCCATTGCAACGTTTTAAATAATTTTGCAAATAATATTACTTTTTTTAATATTGAAAAGCATTCAAGCATAATTTATTTAATTTATTTTGTTTTTGATTTGTCTTCAACAGGATAGCAAATTAATTTTTCTATCACCTAGTTCTAATTTTTTTATTTAAGCAATTTTTACTTTTATAAAAGATAATATCTTATTTACATATTATTGCAACAGCCATTGCTTGTGGTATTTTGTTATTTAGTTAAATTATTTAAATTAAATTTTTCATGCGTTCATAAAAATAATATACAAAGAGTGTACCGAATATTTGCAAAAATACTTTTATAAAACTTATTGAAAATATTTTATTCACATTAATCTTCCTTGAAGTATGCATAATCGGATAACAAGCATACTAGTATGAAAAGCAATGAATAATAAGAATACATTAGCTATCAACTTTGTGGGTCGCATAAAAGTATCTAAATTGAAGGCCTCAGGAATATGTTTTATTTTAGAATGTGTAAAAACACACGTCTTTAAAGTGAAACACACACACACATACATACACACAAAAAAAAATAATTTTATTTAATTTATCACAAAATTCTAAAATAAAGTACATTTATTCTTTGTTCATGCATTCATGTTTTCTATTTTTCATGGTGTTTTTATCATATCTTTGAAACTGTTGCTTCTTATATTCTAACTTGCATTGTGCAAAAGTTTTCTTAGACAACTTTTCTTTAGTTTTAAAAAGTAAGAGCTGTATTTGTACTGAAAATAATAATGAAAATTTAAAAAGTACTTAACACTGTGAAAAAAATACAATTTTTCGCCACGGCTTTCAATTATAGAAGCTTAAAGAAAAGTTGGTATTATTATTTAAAAAAAACAATAGGACAACTGCCGAAAAAGTCAGCAAGTTTTTACAATTTACAACTCTTTTTAAAAAAACGTTTAAACTTAAACAAACAGAAGACACATGATCGGCGTAGCAAGTAGCTTTTGAAGAAGTTTGTATATAAACCGTTCAATTAATAGTTTTATTTATTTTTTTTTTGTTTTTTTTTTTTTGTTTTTAATTATTTAAGACTGTTATGTTGATAGATATATATGAAAAGGTTACAAATGAAATATCAGCGCTAAAACCGTGGGTGTTTTAAGCAAAACTTCTTTTGAATCCTGAGAGAAAAAAATTAAAATAAAAATTCTTAGAGTTTGTTAACAGGATTAAATTAAATAGATCGTTGAAATCCATTAGATAAACAAAGTCTACGAAGACTTTTGCTCACTGTTGCAAATCTTTGCAAATGAGATACTGAGCTTTTCTTCTATAAAAACGTTCATAGTATAGCAAAAACTTTCACAACATACCAAAAACACGTTTATCATACGGTAATTCTCTCAGTTGTTGTTCCTTAGAAATTATACAAAATTTATTTCACATAAAAGAATATTTTTTATGAGTACAATAGAGAAACATGAAAAAAAACTTCAATTTGCGACAGGAAACATTAAATTTAATTATAATTTCAACACCCTCCTCGCGTCTTGCGGCTGTGACGTAATTTCTCTAGAGCGACAAAATCATCTTTTGTTAAAGTTTAATTTGTTTTAGGATATATTTGTAACAAAAATGCAATCATAAAATGCCAGATTTGGAATCATTTATAGAATTATTTAGAGAAGCATGAATGTTGGCGCACCATTAATTAAATTGTTTTATTTTTCCTTTTTTATGTTATATATGGTAAACAAATAGACGTAAATTAATTTATATTGTAGTTTACCATAATCCGGATTATAATAGTTTATATTAAAAAACTGTTAATAGATATTCGAACGAAAGTTGCGCTTGCATAGTTGTTAGTCTTTTGTTTCAAAGCAATGAAAATTATGCAAAACAATTTAAAAGAGATTAAGAGACCAGAAACCTTAGTTTTTCAATGTTATACAGACAATAATATTTGAAATATTTGGGTTTTAATAATTTTAATTAAATTCATGAACAAAATCATATCTTGGGTTCCCAGAAAAACTTTAGCATATTTTTGGTGAGGTTTCCATATTAAATTTAAATTGCCAACCTCTACCGTACATTGCAAACTTTAGACGGCACGCAATTAAGTTCAAAAATTAATTGTAACTAGTGAACCAGTGCCTACTGCCCGATAGTAAAAATATCTTAAATTTTAAATATTTTATCAATTAGTTTTACATATCATCTACACGGCATCTTAAAAAAGTAGAATACAAGTATTGCCATATATTATAAAATGTTTTTAATACTCGTAATAGGTCACAAACTATAAGTGTTAATCATAACTCCCCGTCTTCTTAATTGTAGAATTTAAAGCACCCAATATAATTGCTTCTTTTTCATTTAAACTTTTCTTAATTAAATACAAAATATTGGTAAAAAATTCTTCTTCGACGTTGGCTTTGTGTATTTTTAAGAACCAATTTAATTTATCAAAAAAAATTTTATTTTCGCTGTGGCACTAGTTAGATAGAAAGCTTTCACTACTTAGAACTGTAAGGCAAATTGTAATAACGGACCGTTTAGTGCTAATTCTATTAAATTTATCTAGGTCATTTTGAAAATAAATTTTTCATATACCTATAAAAATTTTAATTATTCTGCGAAATTTATTAGAAAGAAAATTTAATTTAACATATAAGACATTAAAAAATTATTAGAAATTATGCAAAAGAAACACGACTGAGATACTGCAAGTAAAATAAAACATATTTTGAAAAACCATATGAAAATTTTTTTTACGTTATTGAAGAGGGCCAATAACTAACTACGCAAATTGCGTTAAAGTTATTTTATTTACAAGTATTGTTTTAGTAAACTCTTTCTTTCTTTATAATTGTTTGTTTTTTTTTTATTTTTTGAGTAGAAAAACAAATTAAATTATTCTATTACTGAAAATGTTATTTGAGCAAAGGGTTTATTTTATTATTTAACTAGCGTGCCTGTGACTGCTTTGCAAGTCATTTGTTGTTTTTTTTTATTCTGCAGCGCCAAAAAATTCAACCATTCAAGAAATCAGAACAACACAATTTCTTTTTCTTCGGTATTGTGATTTTTTAATAATTTTATATTTTTCACAATTCAATATTTTTGTGTCGTGTTATTCTATTGCAATGCTTTTACATATACGACATTCTTCGATTGATTTTGGTTCGCGGTATAAACAAACAAAACTGTTGGTTTATTAACACGTGAGCATGATGCATATAATTGGCCGTGCGAAAAACACGGATCATTGCAAAAGCAACACGTATGGGGAACTGAAGCCGTTTTAAATCAAACGGCAAATCTGGAGGAATCAAGGAATGTGTGGTATCAGCATATCCTCGCCCTTATAGTTTCCTTTTAAAATTTTTGCTTCAATCACATTTTCATTACTAAACGTGCCCCATTTCTAAGCAAAATAATTGGAACACCAACTTTCACTTGTGGGCGGTGGGGCGGCAGTCCAGGTAACTCAAGCGAATTTTAAAATTCGACAAGATAATTTACAACATCGTCTTGATTGGTAACAGAGTCAACCGATTTTTAGGTAAAAATTTCCCCAATAATGTCATTCAAAATTGTAACACTGTATCCGAAACATCTGTATTTTTCGCAGCTAAGATGGCTCTTTCCCCCAACCAATCATGGTTTCTAAAATTTTGTGCAATACCGGGAAATACGTTTGCGACCAATCCTTGTTTTGATTGTGCAAAGTGTCAAAAAGTATCTGAAAGCGTAATCATTTTTGTGGTGGGGTCAATTGGAATTGCGCCATTCCCAATATCTAACAATTGCTTTGAAAAACGTTCGGTTGATGGATCATTTTGCAATTGAACACGCAAATTACACACACACATACAAAATGCAACAGAATATGGAAAACAAAATTCTCTATTTGTTTGCACATACACTTGCTAACAACATGAGCATATTTCGATTTGTATTGCCGTCGCATTCTGTGCCCGCACACACGCACAGGAGCGTACAAAGGAAAACACACATTTCGTTTGATACAAAACACTGAGTCGAAGTATTCAATGGAAAAAAATTTTGATTTTTTTGAAAAATTTGTCTTGTTTCAAACACGCATTGTGGATGCACTATTGTGCGTAAACGTATGAAACAAAGATACAAACCAGCGAACGACCATTACAAAGGTACTGTGAAAATTTGGTGGAAATTCGACGGCACATCTCGTCAAACACTGGCAACCAACGGACACCTATGTTGGGCTTAATTTTAATATATATAGATAGAAATAGTGTGACTATTTACTACCTCTATTCTAAGTGGATGTGTTTTCAGAGGCGAAAAATTAAAAATGCCAAAATTGAAGTTTCAGACAAAATATATTATTTGGTTAAAGTTACAAAAATAGAATAAGAAATTAGAAAAGTGCAAACTGCCAAACTGCCAAACACTTGTTTAATAGCGTATACGGCAAAAAATCTATAATAATTAAAAAAAAATTAGTGGGTACAAAATTCAGTTGGCAAAATTCAAGTTGCAACAAGTATTTTTCAGTAAAATTTATTTCTTTTTATATTAACAAAAGATACATAAAAACTTTTGTGAAAGTGAGTGAACAGGAAGATTTTTACTTTTACCACTGTAGGTTTAGCTTCAAGGAGAAGCGGGAACTGTTCTCCTTCATTCTATCCCTCTACGCGAGCTATATAATTAAAAGGCATGGTCCCTCTAGACTCTGATAAAATTGCATTTGTTGATCAAGAAATGCAGGTAGTTATAGCTGGTAGGGTACACGCCCAATCGTATATCTAATTCTTTTCCATTTCTCATTCAATCTATATCTCATTTCTAACCTGTGCCTTTTTTGCTGGTTTATAAAAACGCACCAAATCCCAAGTGAGCCTGGTTACTTCATTCTGGCTGCCTGCAGGCCTAACTTAAGCTAAAAATAAAAAAGACATCGAAGTTTTGAAAGAAATAGGAGAAAATCCTGTTTGAATCATATTTTTTATAGTCATTTTACAGTAATAGTCTTTTGAACAATGATGTATGTGGGGCGACTATAAAAAAAATATGCTTACTTATAGCTGTCAGCCACTAAAATTACATTTTAAGAATATTGAATAAAGCTGAAATAACACTGTAAAGTCTTAATAATCAACAGATAACTATCACCTCACAGATAACTATCACCTCACCTCACAGATAATAGTTTTCACCCCCTTATCGAAAGTGTATCACACGGCTTGACTCTTGGACCGTTCTTTTTTCTGTATACGCGAATGACTTTTCCAAACAGCTAATGAATGCGGATGACGTATAATTAAATATAAGGAACAAAGCAATAATACCTATGCGATATCAAACACTAATATCGAATGGTAGTTCTTTATTGCCACTATATATCTCTGCAATACTATACTTTTTTCACTTTTATTATCAAACGCAACTTTTATTTTTCGAATATTGTGATATAAAGTAATTCTAGATTCTGCTCACAATATACATATTATTATTAAATTCAATTATTTCATATTGTAATGTCGCAATGTCGTTTGCATCATGTACAATTCATTCATTTTCATTTTACATTATTTTTTTAAGTAATATTTTTAACTAATTGGAAACTTTTCAAATTCTTAATTAAATAACTAATAGCAAATGTTTTATGCATTTATATTTTAAACTTAGACCTCAGCTTAGAGATTTTCAGGTCGCGTTTTATTAACTGATTTTTTTATCTACTTTTTTGTAGTACATTTGTTTAAAAAAAACCCAATTTAACCTGTTTTCTTAGACTAGTTTTGATTAATTATTTATTCTTATAATCTATCGTATTTTTCAAGGACATATCATATTTTTAAAGGACATATCATAGAATTTCAGCATAGCAGCATATAAAAGCACTAGTGGTAACTGTAAGTTATTTATTATTTTCTAAATATTTATTTATTTTCTAAATATTCCTATAGAAAAAGATACAATGAGAGTAATGAACCTTTTTAACATAAGAAGTAGTAACTTCACTTAAAATCTTTTTTGTTATGTATTATCAGACAATCATTATATGGTTGAATGGTTTCTTGACTTTTATTTACCTCTAAAATCTTACAGTAATTGCTAGAGGGAAGTATATGAAGATATACTTTTTAGTTCCAAATAAAGTGTTTTATGCAACGGCTGCCGACCTTGCAGCAATGTTCCAGATGGTCATAAATCATAAACAGCATATAGATTTTCTACATTATTGAAAAGTTTCAAAACTTAATTTAAAAAAAACGCTTGCACTTTAAATATTAAGTTTGAAAATTAGTCAACTTTTTTAGTATTACAACTAAGTGCAAAAGTTGTTCAATCTGGCTTAAATTTACGCATCTTTTTATTTGTTTTTGGTAATAAAAAATAAAAAAAAAATAAATTTAAATGTAAAATAGTTTTTTCACCCATTAAACGTAATAAAATAATATATAAATTATTCTGAATTTCTTAATCAAAAAAGTTTGTGATTCAATATGGCACAAAATGTATTAAACTAAAGTGTTTAAGTGTCTGTTATATATGATAACATCGTATAATAGAATTAAACATTTTTTACTGTGTTATGTGTGTTGACTTCACAAGGGACTTGCATGTGTGAAAATAGTTTTTAATCGCAACAACAAAAGTTGGACACTTAAGTACGTGCACGATAAAGAGAAACTTTTTCAAACCAGAATTTTAAAAACTTGTTTTTCCTTTACGGGGCTGAAATTTGAAACGATTTTCCGTAAATTTCTCCTGTGGCTTCATACTTGTATGATTTATTCTGCAAAATGAATTTTATCGGAAATAAACCGGTAATTTCTTAACCCAAAGTGCGATTGAAACAAGCTGCAAACTTAAAATCTTAAGCTTCTACTTTGCAGTTTTTACTTTATTGACTATGTTAAGAACCCTAATATCTTACAAACATCTAGATCGATAATATTTTTAGAACACATGTTTTTTTTAGTTTTAAAAATAATAAGCAAAAATTAACTAATTTTACTTCATACAAATAACGCTTTTAGCAATTCATATATGCTGAATGGGTTGAAATTCGATTTATTGATAAAACAAATCAAAGCATGCAACTCATCTATTTCTGGTTCTACCTATTAGTGAAAAACTTTATTCCTGCACCTCGTTTTTGAAAACAAAACTATATGAATCTTAACCAAATGCTTATTGTATCTTTTAGGAATATAAGTTTAATTGAGGATAACGACATCTGGCGCCCCCCAGCAATACCGTAGACGCAATAAACTTTTAATTTAATTTTTCTCATACTTATCTTTACACATATCAGGTCAAATGTAATTTTTTTAAACGGCTTCTAATCTTCTTTTACGTTTTTGAGGTTGGTAAAATATGATACAGTAGTGAAAATGACAAAACAGATATTTCATCCGTGTTCAAATCCAAATAAAACTATTATTTATTATACACGCGTTGCTTTTCATTACAGCTAAATTTTGTCAATGATACAATACATTAAAAGTTGATATAAATTGAATAGTAATAATACTAAATTTCATGATCTAGGAAATCATTTCTAATTGTAATAAACCAAAAAACGTTGCATGCTATAATTGAAAACGTGTACGAGCAGTTTCATTGCTTAGATACAACTCTTATATGGAATCTCAGTACTTCAAATACACTAATATAGACGAATAATGAGCCCTAAGAACAGAAATGAACTTCGTGGTTTTAAGTAATCTTTCACAATCTCTTTACACTGTTTATAGCTATCAGCTTTTTTTGGATAGCGAAAAAGATCTTCGAGTATTTTGCGGTTTGGAGAGCAATTTTAATTTATTATTTGATTGACTTGATGCTGGACAGTTAGTGTTTCTAAGTAAACTTCATTCAGTTCTCCATAAAACAATTTTTTTTTCTATAGAGTCTTTTTTTACGTAAATGTATGGAATATTGTTGAAAGTTATGATACCCCGATAGGTTTCTCCTCTTTCATAAAAGCTTTGAAAAAAAATTCCTTACTTTGCTTTGATTATACAAATAATAACAACCCCAAAAATAATAAATTACTTTTTTAAGTTATAATATAACAAATTAGCTTATTATGACATGGTATGATTAAAATCATAATAACATCACACTTTTTAACGAAAGTGAAGGTTTCAAATTTATATTTTACTTTGGTCATTTAATCTGTTTTTTTTCTTTAACAAAAGCTTTTTACCATGATAGTTTATTGTTGGGTTATTTCATTTGAATATATTTCTAAAGGCTTTTTATTCTGCATCTCCGCATATCAAGATGAGTTTATTACAAATGGCTTGCTAAGTCACACTATTCACTCACACAGGTAATTAATATTTTAATACACAAATTTACTGCAGGTATCAGATACAGTTTAGACTGATTGTTGTATTACTTGACTAAATGTATCTGTCGGCCACAGGCAACAAAGTTTTTGGTATTTTTTTTATATTCATTGGATGCGAAGTATTAAATATTTTATTATGAAAACAATAATGATAGTGAATAGAGCAATATTCATAGTCTTCATTATATAACATGAAGACTTTTTTCTATGAAAATATGATATTAAAAGAATAATTCTTCATTTAGATATTTAACAAGCGTTTTAAACCAACGAATCGTTAGCATTTTTTATTAAAAATATAATATTCTCATGAAAATAGCCAATATGGAAGTTATATTAGTAACTTAAAAGCAGAAAATTATCCTTTTTCAAAACCGTATTTTGTTAAACGGATTTTTATTGCATAATAATGCGTGCTTGTGTTCTCTACCACTGCCTCTTCGTAATCCTATCTTTCAAAATAAACAAAAAATACTGATAAATATGTAGTCAACTTAATTAAAATCGGAATAGCATTACATACCCGTTTCTCTCCTTTTTCTCTCATCTGGGTTTTAGCTTTGGCGACAGACATACCCCAATAGAGACATTAATTATATTTCAAATTTAATTTAAATCAGTTTAGCCGTGATCTTTTTTAATCAGATGAATGAAAATTTTAGTATCCCCATTTCATCATTCCAAGTCCTGTAGACAAATATGTAACTGCATTTCAAATTTCATCGAAATCGGTGTAGTCATTTAGCCGTATTTGACACACAGCCAACCAACAAATAAACTTATACGTAAAAGGGGTCGTTCATGTTAACAGATCTACATCGTATCCATCAGTTATGATGGTAGGAAGTCCTTTATTATTGTTTGGCGTACATGATCCCCAAATCTTGTGTTATATTTTGGGCTCCAAATCAAAAAAAAATTACCCTTGAGCATTGCTTTGATGTTCACGCGGTTCAGGAATACAATATTTCTATTTCTTCAAACATTAGATCGTTGCATTAAGTATATCGAGCCCTAAACGCAAAAATAACGATCTGTTTTATGCAGTTTTACTAGTTATAGAAATACAAGCCAATCGAATTTTACGTAAATAACTTTCACATATTTTTGCGGCTCCAAAAGCAACAAAAAAGTATGCGTGTAGCAATCATTTCATACAGATGTAACAGCTGCATCTGAATTATTTTGATCTAGAGAAGGAACCGTGAGTAAGTTTTCTTTCACAAACATGCAAACTCACGATAAAAGAGTTACTAATGAACTGCCTTATTTTTTCAATACAATTAAAAATTCGAATACAATTAAAAATTAACTATCGCCTCAAGCCCTCGTGGTCACAAGATACTAACGAGAAAAAATGAACTTAACAAAATTGTTTCTATATTATTGTGTACATTAATTTAAGACAGTCTTTTATATGGAGTTAAGGATTTAAATATTGTTTGTTATAAAAATAGCATTTCTGCAAACGTTATTAAATAATGCTTTTGCTTGACTGTTAGAAAGCTATAAAGCATGTATTAGTTAACCCGGCTAAATACATTTTATATTATTTCTCTTTTCATCGTGCTAATAACTCAAATTTGACCATTCTTATGACCATTTCGTTGATTGCTCAACTGAACTAGTCAGTAAACTTTAAGATAAGCTAAAGCTGGTTGCTCATTGTATTAAAAATTTGGTCTGCCTAACTAAGAAGTGGACAAAAAAATCAATACGACAAGCGTCAAAGCTTAATTAATATACCAGAAATCAATAGTTATTATTTTTCTTATATTGTGTTTCCAATCAAGTACAATCAAGTATAAAACAAAAAACAACAGCTAAGCATTTGCCTTTACAATTAACTCAGACATATAGTCAGTTGCCATGGCCACTTGCAATTGATATTTAAAAAAGGTTCTGTGGGGATAATTATTTTATATTAGTTCACATTTCAGCGTATTTGTAACCTTAATATTATTATCAGGTTATTTTTTATTATTAAAAATTTTTACTTACATAAGATTATTTGTATAAACAACTAATTGTTCGTTTAAAAATCTGAAGAAAATAAATAGGAAAAGGTATCAAAAAATTGTGTGCTACTTTTGTTTTATATTTAACAATATAAATATACTAAAATACACTAAAATATACTTAAATGCAATAAAGTATACTAAAATACATTAAAAAATACCGAAATACACTAAAATATACTAAAATACACTAAAATATACCAAAATACACTCAAATATACTAAAAATACTCTAAAGTATACTAAAATACACCAAAACATATTAAACTATACTAAAATATATTAAAAATATACGAACATACACTAAAAAATACCAAAATACACTAAAATATACTGAAATACACTTAAATACACTCAAATTTACTAAAATACAATGAAATATGCTAAAATACACTAATATGCTAAAATACTCTACTAAAATACACTAAAATACACTAAAATAAACTAAAATATACAAAAATACACTAAAATATACTAAAATACACTGAAATATACTACAAAACCCAAAAATATATTAAAATACATTAAAAAATACCGAAATACACCAAAATATACTAAAATATACTAAAATACACTAAAATATATTAAAATATAGTAGAATATACTACAAAACCCAAAAATATATTAAAATACATTAAAAAATACCGAAATACACTAAAATATACTAAAATACACTAGAATGCACTAAAATATATTAAAATACACTAAAATATACTAAAATACACTAGAATATACTAAAATACAATAAAATATATTAAAATACATTAAAAAACCGAAATACACTAAAATATACTAAAATACACTAATAGTATTTTTTTTTGTTTACAAATTTGTAGTACTTTATTCTTAAAACTTTACCGTTAGATAATAAAATCAATGTGCGTATAAATATTACAATAATTAAATAAATAAGTATTAATTTTAACAATTGTCTTTTTTAAATAAATTTTTTATCACTATATTTTCAATGTTTCTCTTTCCGTTGGAAAGCTTCCTCAGGAAATTACCTGAATAAATACGAACCTAACAACAGAACTGCCTGCACGCCAACACTGACTCAACAGTAGAAACTACAACGCGGCTTGAGAATGATGCATTCGTATCGAAAGCGCTCGCCTTCGACTACAAACCACCCAGTTAGGACAGAAAATAGCAATATTATTTCATTTACTGGCGGAGGAGAAATAAACAACATAATGCCAAAAAATTATTAACAATTTGAAAAAAAAATTTTAATTTAATTAATTTCCTGAGGAACTTTTCCAAATGAAAGCGAAATATTGAAAATATAGTGATAAATTTATTTAAAAAATACCATTGTTAAGATTAATACTTATTTTTTTAATATAAAAAAAGAGGTCGAATAAAAATAATAATCAAATATTACAATAATTAATAAAATACTAAAATATTTAGTTGATATTTTGCTGGTTTACAATATACTACATATTGTGTAAATTTTTATATCTTGGGTGCCTCATGCCTGCATGATTAAGTCCAGATAAAAAATATTTTTGTGAACATTATTTATTATATTATAGTATATTAAAATATCTCTAAATCTATAAAGTATCGCAAATATATCTGACATTTATTTGATATTGTATTCTATACATAATTGCCGACATAAAATAAAACATTTATCAATATAAGATCCAATCTTTTTCATTTAATCAAAACTATAAACAAATAATGTAGTATACCTTCCCTGTGTGACATCCTGTATATATATATATATATATATATATATATATATATATATATATATATATATATATATTTGTTTTTGGACTCTGAGTATCAATGAATATTTATTTATGTATTTATAATTAATTAAAATTGAAATAATTACAAGAAATTGGTTTGCTAAAATCATTAATTGTCAGATACAGCCAGAAGTTATACCAAAATGCAGATAATAAGATATTTAATGAGAAATGCAAAGGATTTCAGGTACAAACAGTTGCAATTCCCTATGTAATAGTAAAAGTTAAACATATGTGTTTTACTTTTGAATAAAAAAGTTTGAATAGGGATTGTATAGTTCTGTTAAACAAAATGTAATACGACCTAGCTTAAAATTTACCAGAGTTTCTTATACATTAAAAATAGAAAAAATCTAAAGTTGTTTGATTATGTTTCTTGATCACAAAGTTCAAAATTTACTGAATTGACAAATGAGATATCGGCTTAAAAAAGCTTCTTTTTTCATTAGGTAAAATTTCGACCGTCCTTTCAATATCCCAATGGATCTTTCTACCGTGCTCCATGCTTTTGAATGAACTTCGTTGAAACGAGCTTCCAACGATCCTTCCTTTGGATTCCTGTATGGTGTAATACACCACGGTTCTGGTGGATAACCAGAATCTCTTTAACAAATAATATTTTAAAATTAAAATTATACATATAAATAATTAATTGAAAACTCTTGCTGCTTTAACTTACCAAAGGGCCAAGAATTTTTTAAAGTATTGTTATTATACATTTTCTCCAATATATTTCTTACATTTAAATGCTTACAGACGAAGCATGCACCATCATATTACGAATTTATTGTCAATATTTTATATTCATGATCGCAAATCTAAGAAACAAACACTTTTGCACAAATGTATGTACATACGTTCATAGAATTAAGGCTAAGAGATCCTTTCCTGTTAAAAAAAACATTTGCTCGTTAGTGCAGGGTTACTGTAAGCTAATGTGTGTACCATTAACACATCCAATTACTAAAATATCAATTAATATTTATGCGATATACTTGTTTTAATAAAACAAATTAAAAATAAACCTCCATGAATTTTCAAATTTCTAATGAACTCTTCCATACATTTCTTTGATTCTTGCGGTTTAGAAACTATTAATTTTGAACACATTTTTAACGCTATTTCCCTTGCAAATTGTACTACAGATTTGTTTACTGTACTTTTACACATGCCTAGTAAGTAATCGTTACCAACAACATAATGGAAACTACCATTTGTGTTGTTGCCAGCTGAAGTTGTGGTGGATCTGCTGTGGACATGTTCCCATTTAATTTCCATTGCGAGAGGATATAATTAAAGGCATCTTTTGATAACCGGAACCTTTGCTTAAAACTACAAAAATATTAAAATAATTTCTTAAATTAATTTCATATTTTGTACTTACATTGTGTCCGGCAAGGATAAGGTACTTCCGTATTAGTCTGACGATGACATACTTGCTATTAATAATAATTATTCACTCATTTTCTAAAAAAATATGTATTTGTTAACAACAAAATTTCCAAATTAATAAGAAATATTAATACTTGCATTTTTCTATTTTTTTTTGCTTTTGTGTTGTTTACATTCGATAGCATCGTAATCGAATGGTCTTTCGAAAGGTAATGAAAATTAATTCGATTAGACCCCTGATTATGAAAAATTGTTTCGACATATAAGGAAATCTTAAGATATTTCTTTTGCTGCTTTGCGGTTTTGCTATAAAAAGTTATGATTTTGGAAACTCTAAGGCACTTTCATAGAAACGGCAATTTGATCTAATTAAACTTTATTGGCTATGTGGCGGTGTGTTAATTAGCTTCAGTGCGGTTAATCGTAATGCTTTTATTAATACTTTTTAACCCTGTAAAACTTAGACCATTAATTCGTTTTGTACATTAAAATAATATATTACTAACCATTGATTTAGGGATTTAGGGTCTATTGACGCGTTCAAAAGTCAATAGACCCAAGGTTTTCAGTGCCACCAATCTCAATTAGGCCTTTGAAACGTTTATCGACTCACCAAAGGTCTTGCGCACCATACCTGATCTATTCGACTATTTTCAAAGTAATTCTAAATAACTGTTTTTGCTGGTATCTATGCTCGTAAACCTGCGGCGAAGATTATGAAATATATAAACATTAAATAAGTTTTTGGACCGAAAGGCTTGCCGAGTTATCGCTTTTATTTAAACAAAACTGATATCCATGCAATATAAATGCAACCAAAGAACAAAAATCAAGAGCTCATAGCTGATGATCAATATCTACCACACAATCTCCCAACACTCATTAAAAAGCAATTGTACTCTAAGGGTTTCATTTAACTGTTTACACCATAGATATTGTTTAGGGCTGTGTTTAGTAACATTTACTTAAATTAGCCAATGTAACTGACACATGAACAATATACACAAATGCATGCAAACATAGATATACACATTTGTATCGACGAAGTCACAATATTTAAATGTAGAAATTTGAGCTAGTTAAATCTCAATTTACTTAATAACAAGAAGAAAAATCAAAAACGAAAACCCAGAGTACTTACTCTTTTTCAAGATTGAGAAAACTGTTGATGACAGCAAAATATACGGTCATAAAAAACTTCACGTGAACCATCATATTTGAGGTAGAATTCTCTTCTACATTAATAAATATAAATAATTTTCCAATGCTATCGAATATCAGTTGTCTTATTTTCCTGAAACAAAACTAATTATACAAAACTTTTTATTGAAAACTTTTTTTAAACTAGTTTTTGCTTTGTGTCAAAATGTTTATGCTTCAAACAACACTAAGAAGGGCTATTTTAAGTATTAAAGAGCAGCCTTTTTGCGGAATATATATTGCTAAAAACTACTACAAAAAATGAATACAGGTCGCATTATCATATGCCATATACAGCTGCAACGGGGAGAGAAATCTTCGACGTTTTTTGAGGAAGTGTAAACTTTTGTCTGTCTATAGTACACTTAAAAATATTATTATGACAAAGATTCTGTATATAAATCTGCTAACCGATTTAGCCCTGTGAAAATAAATGCTGAAACTCTTTAATTTTTAATATGAAAGTGATTTTTAATAAATAGTGTTTCAATAACTATTAAAATTTTCTATAAAACAAATTTGGCTTCTGGGTAGTCTTCTATTTTAAGCGGATTTGGTTGTATTTTACGGATGGCTACCATACTTACGTTTAAATCGTAATTAAATATATATTATTTTGTAACTACAAGTAACAAATTCACGAAAGTACACGTGATTAATGGCACCACAACTAAATGTATGGCGCTCAGGCTCATTTATTTACATATGCCTTCTATAGCGGATTATAATTTTTTATCGGATACCAATGCAAATGTTCTTGTATGCAATGTTCCGTATAGACAGTAAATAATTGAAATTGGCCTTCATATATCATTTTACATGTTTTTCTGTTTTCCAATAATGCAAGGACTTATAGGGTCTTTCGTCTTTTAAATAAATTATAGCTTTTTAGCTAAAAACTAACTTAAAAACATATTTCGTCCAACCATACATACCAAAATACGGAATCAAAATACTGCGGCCATTTATTTACTCAAAAAGACATGGTATTATTGTTAAACATGCGAATATTATTTTAGCGGAGTTCTTTATAAAAGCTTATCAAACATAAATACTTATGCAAATTTTTATACTGACTTTATCATTGGTTGTTTTACCAATGCAATTAAAGTAAATACGTCAATAAATATTTAAAATACAATAAGTAATAATTGATACAAAATAAATTATAATAATTTTATTAATAGTAGCTATTTCTAAGCTTATGTTTATTAATATATTTAAAAAAAATTTTAACATTTATATCATTAAGAAGCAATTTAGGCTATTATTTCACTATTTTGCAGTTGAAAAAACATTTTGCCGTAAATAAACGTGAAAGAAATATTTTGTTATTTTTCACAGTCAGCAGACCACAACGTTAACAATATAAATGTGAGCTATTGACAGTATTTCGCAGTAAGTGCTAAACAAAATTGCAGGCTTTACTGTAGAAAAATCTTTCGTAAAAAGCTGCAACAGCGATTTCGCCATCTTGAAAAAGATAATGTTATCAGTTTGTGTTGTTATTTACAAAACGTTACGTACAAAACGCATTTTATCATATGGTTTAAAGCGTGGTTAACAAACAATCTATTTTTCCATAATAAGTGTGACATAAAACAATTGTGTTGGCTAAAGGCATTCACTGTTATGCTCTTCTGTTGAATAATCGAAATTTGCACAATTTTAACGAATTTGTTCAAGGTGCATTGAATAGAATTGAAAGATTATTGTAATTATTGTAAATATTTTGGCATTTTATAATGCTATAAAACATTAATCAGAGGAGATGTATAATGTATCTATGTAACAAGTGTATTTCACTTCAATACTTTAATAGACGGCATTCGAAAAACAATTTATTTTTTGGCAGGAAGGAATAAATTTAAACAGAAGCAATGATAACATGATGCAAATTATTTTATTTTTTAGGAGGATAGAAAAAAGTAGACTTTAACATCAGCCTAATAGATTAATACAACAAACTGCGCCGTATTCTTAGAGAAAACTTAAATCGGTCAGCAAACAATATTAAGCCTTTACTGTTATATTTTTGTCTGTTACAATATTGGTAAAGAATTAATTAAATAATTTTGAAAATAAAATAATGTATGGTTGCCATTGGATTTAATTTGTTAATCAGCTATGTCACAGAATTAAATTGTGTTCGGAAGTGACATTAATTTCATAGTTGGAGTTAAAAGGAAACGCAATTTGAAACATTTTTTTTCAAAATGCAACCATTTCCAATTTCATATGCACAATTAATGTCTTAAGCACTTTACAATCCTTCAAATTATTTAGTACATGCGTTTGTTAATAAAGTGTATTTGGTTTTGCCACAAAAATATTTTTAAATGAATCAAAAAAAATATTTATTTCTTTAAATAATAATACATAAAAAATTAAACTGAGCTATTTTAAGTTAAATTACTTTAATTTTGCTAGATTTCTTCAGATATAAATATTTTATGATATTGCTATAAAATATTTACTGTTGAAAACATGAAACTGTTTTACTGCGGCGAAACCGTATTCGTATGACCATTTCGCTACTGCTTATCCCATCAGTAGATTTTACCCAAATTTTGTTTAGAAAACAAAAGGCAATACAGTCAAAAATCTTTTTAACAAAACACAGAAACTATTTTTTTCATTTTTGTACCTAAGGATTTCTATTGGAACCTATTCATATGTATTTTACAAATAAAAAACAAGAAAACTGATTCCAAATAATTAACATTTTAGTAGAATTTTTGCACATAATATTGCCTCACGTTTATTCTAGTAATTTGTCTTAATAAAATCTCTGGAGGCAGCACGCAGAATTAATGAAGAGGCACAAACATAAAAGTTTACCAGCCTTATCCTTTGCAAGCAAATAAGGTTTTCAATTGCATTTATTATTATCCACATAATTGAATCCTTGCTGCTGTCAAAGCTTATGTATATCGATCTACACCTTTTGCTAGTATTGATAATAAGTTTTGGAGATATAAAATTATGAAAATAAATGTTTCTTACGTATTAAATCATACACAGAAGCAGTTGCTATTAAACTTTAAAGGCTGTATAAAATCAACAATTTGTTATTGCTTTAGAGATACCGTAGCTAGGACGAAATATCTATACTCTGCGTCATAATTTTTTACAATTATTTTTATTATTTCTTGTGATGCTGCAATCAAAAAATACTAAATTTTTTTATTATATTTTTTCTACTTTGAACAAATGATACTATTTCGAACATAATTTGTTTCATGACTATATATTCCTTAAAACAACGAAGTTATGAAATAGTCTTTACGTTAATTTGCCAAAATCAGTCTTCCCATTTATGCGTGATAAGTAAAAAGTACTCGAACATATCAACTTCCGCATTTATAATAGTAGCATGTTGCGACATGCTAAATCTTTTTTTTTTATTTTCTTTTTGACAAAAACACAAAAAAGACATTCTTCTTGGTTTTTCTGAGCGTTGAAATATATTTATTACAGATTGTCAATCTTAACTAAATGCTTGGGACTAGGACTGTGAAAAATTCAAGAATAGTCGTTTTTTAACCTAAGTTCTATGGCAAAAATACACACCTTGAACATTTTGCTTTAGAAAGTATATAAAAATTGCTAGCTCTTAATAAGTTTCGTAGTAGCATGAAATTTGATCAATCATCAATTTTTTCTTTAACTTTTAATTAAATAACTTTTAAGACTAAGTTAATATTCATGTTAAATTGATATTAAAAAAATTGGTCAAAAATTTTGGGTAATTTTATTTCATAGCACGTTATTTGCTTTAATAGAATTCTTTCTATTTCTTGTTTGTATGCTCTTTTAAGCAGGGAAATAAAATGCTTGTATTGTTCTTGTTAGTTTTAATATAATTTATGTTTTCAAAATAAGTTTTATTAATATTAATAAATAAATTTTAAAATTACTTTTAGTACAATACTTTCTCGTCTTAAACAAATAAAAAAAAGTGTCACAAAAAACCGTTTCAATGAAACTCATTTCAGTAATTGAAAGTTTAATTGCCTTTAGGAGATGACCATAATCATTGCACTTAATTTTTTATGAAAAGATGTCACAGCAATTGAGTTTGTGCAAATTGCAATGTGTAAAACAACTTTTTATTTGAAATTCCTTTGTTGTAAATTTAAAAACTGGACTGATGATAAGTTTGTTCCTTCGTTCACTCAACAGAATAAACATCATTAAAAAAACAACAATAATCATTTTGTTGTTGAATGTTTATTGTTTGGGAACAATTGAGGAGTACCAAACATGTTGTTACTCAACTCTTTTCGAAATTATTTTAAAGTTGTTGTTGTTATATTGTGTATGTTTATTGTTAACCTAACGGCTATAATATAATTTTAAAATGTTTTATAAATCATAAGTTTCTTTACTGAACAACGTAAGGAAAATAATGACAAAAATCTTTCGGATGCCCTTAATATATGATATCTTTAATTTACTGAAAATAATAATTATTCGTACGCCATGATAAGTTTTATTTCTTAATAGTAATTTATTAAATAAAAAAAAATACATTCTAGCTTTTCCAGTGATTTGTGTCTTCTTAAGCACTACCTGAATAACTATTCAGTCCCTCTAATTGCCGGTTCCTTTCAGCGAGATCGAATAAAAAAATATAAGAATAGTTTTTGTTTTCAATGTTCATAAGAGAAAGAAATGTTCTTCGCACTTAGAGAAACTAGCAGTCAAACAATTCTTTTTAAATGACTACGATTATTTGTAGTCAATATATATATATGTGAAAATTGAAAAACAGCAGCGCTTTAAATTAGATCTTGCTGAAGAAACAAGTTAGCTTAAAATTGTTTCCGTTATTATATAACAATTCAAAATTTATTTTTTTTTCACAAAAATTATAATCAATTATAAAATTGATATGATAAACTTGATCATCATACATACATATGTGATGAATTTATGTATATAATTTTAAATTATTTGTTGTAGCATAAATCTTCGTTTTATAACATTACAAAAAGTAAAAGAATTATTTTCTTATTTGGTTGTTATTTAAAGTAAAAATATTAGTTCCAACTTAGGCTCGTTATTTATTGTAATAAATTATAACGAAAACAATAAAGTTTAGATATCAAGTGAGTGAAATGAATTTTCTGGTTCTTTACAACTTGTGCGAGTACTTTTCTAAAAAGTAGTTATTCATTGAAATCTTTTCGTTTTGTACAATTATTTAAAAGAAAACGGATATGAGAAACTTTTTTCGGTCTTTGCAAGTGAAATTAAGAAAAGCAAATGGATATTGGAACTTTCTTATTCAATGTTCTCAGGTATATTTGTGCAATATGCGGGAGTTTAATTATTTTAGTTTTGAAAATATACATTTATTAAAAAGTAATATTGTCTTTTTAATTACGAAGTAACTACTTTCACTGTGTTAACATAAACAGTAAATACTTTCACCATCACACAATTTTTTAATAAAACCTGTTGTTTTTCTGACATTTTATAAAACACTTTCATAAAACTTTTTAAAATATTGCAAAGTATACATGGATGCAAAATGATGTTAACAACTTTATTGTTAAGTATTCGAGGAAGGAAGAAACTTTACATTTTTGAGATATTTATGTACTCAGTAAATTATTAAATTCAAAAAACTAATATTCAATATTTATATATACCTGAAAGGATATTTCAAGTTTCATCCAAAGGGATTCGAAGACGTCAACAAAACTTGTATCAATGAAATCAAAAATAGCAAGCGACCTTCATCATGTTCAATCATGCACACTTACACTAAAAACACATTAAAGCATAAGTTTGAATTTAATTATAAATAATTCTTTTTCATTCTATTATTTTTACTTATTTTTTTCTAAATATGCTTAATTACAATTCGATATTTATTTCTTTTTAATTTGTTTATATTTTGATTTTGTTGTCACAAATAAAAATATATAATTGTCTTGGGAATCGTTTTATTCGCAGTAAACTTTCTCAAATAATTGCGTGTACATGATCCTTTAATAATCTATGAGTAAGGAAGCATGCTCGCCCGACGAAAGCTAACCAGGAACTGAATTTAAATTTGTTGTGTTAATGAAAGCTTAATAGAAATGTGTGTATGTATCTATGGGTTGGCAGAGTAGAAGTGCAGAATATTGTTTAAATCATTTGTTTTTTATATTTTGCTAACAATAAAGGATATCACAAATTCACATATAAGTCTTGAAATTTTGTCATTTAAGTGTCGTTAAGAAAACTCTAATTAAAAAATTGTATATTTAATAAGGAGAATGTAATAAAATGTAATTGCATTCAAAGCTTAAATTTTTTAGCTTCAGGAGAGTTTCCACTAGTAAATAAACATAGAGTATATACATATATATATATATATATATATATATATATATATATACATTCGATATTTGTATTAGTTATTAATTATTTTGTTTTTTCTTCATTGTTAAAGTAATCAAACTAAAAGAAAAAATCAAACTTTATGGTGTTTACAATAACAGATTTACTGTACCAGTATTCCATCTGTTGGCTTTTTTCAGGCATGCGTAGTGTTCAGACGTTGGTTGGTAAAGCAGTCCTTTCATAAACAACTTGTTACTCTGCTAATAACAACTTCTCTTAACATCAGTTTCTCCTTTTATTCATTTATTTATTTTTTTTTGAGACATACGAAAATTTGAAATATTGTTTTGCATTAAAAAAAATTAAAAATTACTGTTGTACTGTGCTTTTATAATAATTTCATTGCGGGAATAATTCTATTACATTTATTTTCATATGAATTCATAAATTTTTGAAAAGGTATTTAAATCTATGTATATAATTAACCTAATATTTAAAATTACATTTTATTTAATTATTAGTACATATATAGTATTTTTGCTTAAAGACCGATATTATAACTAATTATATTCTGTTTCATTAACTTCTTTTGCAATTTGTAATATTTTATTACCATTAAAAAAGTAGCTTTTGATTCTTATACACTTAATATAACTAAATTATTTTAAAAAATCAACAAGAATAATATGCAATGAATTCTGTAATGTTAAAAAAAACACACGCACTGCACTCTACCAAAAGGTAAAAACAAAAAGTAAGGTAAATGTTTGTAAGAGCAAATGAAAACTACAAATACCATGAGTGATTTTGGCATTTCTATTCTGCCCAAAAGTAACACGTGAGATATGCCTACTGTCCCTTTATTTACTTGATTGTTATACAAGTTAAAACCTTTACAGATTCTTTTTATTATATTTCATGATTCGAAAAAAATATGCATAGTTTTGGCATATCAAAAGTAAAAAATAACAATAAATTTCTTTTTTAGCTTAACACAGTATTAGAATTAGTTTCCAATTTTAACATAAATTATGTTACGAAAACTTATAAACAAATTTTTTAATTCTTAGAAAAACACAATATTTTCTCAGTCGTTGTCAATTATTACTATTGTTTATTGTCAATTAATACTGAGTGGCTTAAATTTTTCTCAACAATCTTTTTAATAAATATGCTAAATTTATTTTCTGTGTTTTAACCTTAACAAGTAATTTATCTCCTGGTTTAAAGGTGTTATTTTCTCTATTTTTGTTTAGTTCATAATGCTAGGCCCTCTTAAGTTTCTCTTTCATATTGAATCTTAAGTCTTTCGTATAAGAAATAATCACATCAGTTCTGAGTTATGGAATGGATTGTGTCAACGTATTTGAAAATTGCAATGAGAATAAGTGCTCTTGTGTTATACGGATTTTAAGAAACGTGCAATTATTTCTATCATTATTGCAAATAATGGCATAAGCTTTGGGAAAGAAATTTAAAATAGTTAATACTGGAACTTTAACATAAATTATTAAATACGATAAATGAAAACAGTGAGTAAAAATTTTGAAAATTTCTCCCAACAACTTGTATTATCTATTGCAGGTTTTCAGCAGAATAACCGGGATAGGGTGTCCGATAGAGTGCTCTTTTTGGGTGTCTATTAGATTTGGATTCACGCCATGTTCTACGGTTGAAGATACTCGTTGTATGTTTTCTTTAAATATTCGGAAAATTATAATGCTGCAACTTTCACTTAAAGCTTTCAGTAATGCTACATTTAGTCACAGCGATTTCGCTTTGATCGTCCTGATTATGTATATCCATTACAAGTTTTTCCTTATAAACTTCCGTATATACTTCAATGATGGGAATAAATAGAATAGTTTATTTGGAATCAAACCTAAAATATGGATATCGCAATGAAGAACTTATTGCTTTTTTTAAAAAATATAATATATCTTACAAATTTTGTTTTCTTTTTTCGTTCGGACCAGTACTTACGGGATGATCTCTATTCATGCAATGCATTGACCAGAACTAGGAAATTAGGTTATCGGGAGGAGGAAAAAGGGAGTAGTGTTTGTGGACATTCGATTTGAATTTTCCTAGATTGAAAGTGGCAGAGGGATCGACCACAAATGGATGCGCTCTCAAGGAAAATCGAGTCAAACGCAAAAACGTGGGAATTTCGGGGACAAGTTCCATAATTTCGTTAGAAAACTTACCATTTTTGTTGGATACCCTATCATCCCCAACGAGCCTCTTGGCCTTCTCCTGTACGCGATCGAGCTACTCCAAAATAGATTTTTGGGCGCAGGCCCATACATGAGAGTTATATTCCATCTTTGGACGAATATAGGTGGTATAAATAGTACGAAGATCGGATGGAGTGAAATAGCTCTTACACCGTTTTGGAAAACAGAGGCACTTAAACGCTCCATCAGAAACCTTCATGCCAAGGACATCAAGGGCTTCCGATTCTGTATTACCTATATAACACAATAACAGGTGCAGCACCATTTCCGATCTATGCGTAGTATGCAATATTGCGTCTCATGGGCATTAAAATCAACTCTACTCACACGACCCTATTCGAAGATCGTGATTGAGCTCAAGTTCCGCCTTTGAAACTCACCTCTAACTGGTTCGGTCTATTACAGAATGACTACGAATGACAAATGATGCTGTCATCCGCGAAAAAGTATATAGAGTTGGCAAATAAGGTTATTTAGAAAAATACGACATAGGGTAGGAGAAAGAACACATCCTTGCGGTACCCTTAATTACTCTTGAACTTGTCTGGTGAAACCCCATTTTTAACAACTCGTATAGTGCGATTCCTGAGAAAACTTAATATAAATCCGAAGAAATTATCACCGCAACAAGTTTTGACAGAACTGCATCATGCCTCACTCTATTAAATGCCTTGGAAATATCTAGAGCGACATGTCGTCTATAGAGCGCCCCCTACGGGAATCATACTATCGGTTGCTAAGTAAGCTGTTGGACTCCAGGTACCTCACAAGTTGAAAATTAATCATTTTTTCATCACTTTAGAAAGTGCAGAACAGGGTTGTTAGCCTCACCCTTTTTGGGGATCGGCGTTATATTATCAACCTTCCAACACTGCGGAAATTCGCCGGCATGATGCATCATGCTGAAAAGGATGCTAACGGGTGCGCTAGCGATGAAGAGCACTGCTTTAAGTCCAGTGCTGGAATCCCATCGAGCCCAGGAGACTTATTCATGTTGAGATCTCTTTTAATCGAAATTTTCTTGGATGGAATAAAAGTTTTCATTCTAAACAAAACGATGTTTACAACTATTTACGCTATGGGACTATGGCATTGATATTATTGTCCAAGAAACATAGTTTCTAATTAAATTACCTAAAAAATTCGTTGAGCTTGTCCCAACGAGTCTTCTCATAAAAAATATTTTAAACGTTTAGTAGCTGATTTCGAAACGTATGAAGTTTTGAATATTAAAAGGAGGTGGAGATGGTGCAGTGATCGGAATTGCCGAGAGGTGCACCGACCCTAACTTCATACTTTTAGGGGTGTGAAGTTAGAAAAAGGTCGAGCGTATTACTTTGGTACCCTTCAATATAAGGAATGTGTGCTCGCTCATTCACTTATTGCACAAGGTGGTTTTGCGCGGCAATTAATCCAACATTCTGGCCTTCTGTAGTTGTATGGCTTGATTGGCGAAGCCAAGAACATTGAAATCACCAGCAACAACATTTTACTTTCCGGGCAACTGTCGAGAATCCTGGATATACAATCGGAAAGAGTATTGAAGCCAGCTAAGGTTTTATCCTTTCCGCGTATAAAATTCTGATCTTGAATTTAACCCAGAGCCAGTCAAATTCAGCGTCAGCCCAACGGTTGCTGGCACTAGTACAAAACTTCATTGCGTATATACATTGCGAGGTCCCCATGGAAATTAAGAAGCTGCAGTAGGTGGTATCCAGGTAAGTGAAAACCCTGTGGATCAGCATTTTCAGACAGCTGTATCCCAATACCGCCGGCCGGATACAAATATAAGCATATACAGCGAAATAATTCGCCTACGTATATTGCAGAAGTCAATTTTGAATCGTTCTAACAAAGTTGAAAAGATCTGATTATCACAATTCAGGTTTTAAAACAATTAACTTAATATGAAACCTTTTTTTAAATTCGGACGAAGATTCTTCATTATGAATCGTTGTATCCCCAGACTATGAATATTGCAGAGATTTCTGTGAATGTGTTCTATTTAAATCTAAACCTGATTATCTTTGGACTCATCCTCTAAATGCATGACATTTTGCACATTTTATTTTCTCGGCTTATAAAAGAATTCGGGAGAGTAGTCTTCGATTAGAGCATACAATCATCTAGTTATATAACGAAAAGGATGGTGCTAAAGACCAGCAGCCACTATATTAGATAATCAGAACATCCACACTATTGCCAAAATTTCTCAGTCATAATTCTCTTCAATGATAGACAATGTAATCACAAATTTAAACGTTCTTAGCGCTTCATCGCTTACTACTTTAAAATACTATAAAACTCAAACTCCCCGTTATAGTTACTGAAAGCAGCATTTTTCCTAGTAAAAAATACCCGTTTCCTAAATTTGTCAAAATGACGGTAGTTTCGGGTGTCGCATAACGTTCACTAAAATCCTTTTGTTTGGTTCACTAAAATCTTTAGCAAGTTTTTTCATTCGCTTTCCTGTCTCATCAAGATCTTTTTGATCTAGACGGTCTTATGATTTCGTTCTTCAAAAGTTTTTTGATCTCATTGTTAACAAGTTATCTTAGCGCTTAAGGATATGGATACGATCTGGAATAAATAGGTTTGTCAGTAGGGATTGCAGCTACTATATTCGTATGAAAGTGTAAAGTATTAGTAGGGCTGCAAAACACCTTTATTTCTTTGTAGAATCTTTTCAAGCTTTTTAAAAACTGGTTTCTGGAATAATTAGCAAAAATAATAATAATTTTATTAACAAGGTTTATTTGACTTTAAAATTTTATTAACTATTGCAGTCAGCAGCGAACCCTACTTAAGCGTAGAAAGCTACTGGTCAAACGCATAAAAGCTCTTTTTGTCACCGTACGAAAAACCGTGTCCACAGCGCGTGCTCTCTTATTTCTTCTTATTGCCACTGACTGACAGTGCATTGCGTTAAGCTCATAGCAATCACGCAACTTATGTGTAGTCAGGGCAGCTTGACGCTAAACGACCGAAGTTCAAAGTAATATTATCGACAAAAACTGATGCCGATTTTGTACCCTTTTTCGTATGTTTTTTAAGTAGATTAACAGCTTCATTTTTGGCTTTTAGCAGCCAATTTTGCATTTGTTTGTTATTAAATACATATTTGTGATAAGCATAAAGTTGTAATAATAAGTTTATAATAATCAGTTATTTTTATTAAGCAAATTTGTTCATGAGTTTTGGATAAATGTGATAGACATTTAAGATTTATTTTTATTAAGTTTGTAGTATTTTACTTTTTAAATGTTTTTAGTTAATAATTTTTCGTAGAGTTTTTTAATTCAAAGAAAAGAATACCATGTGGTCTTAGATTTTACATCTAAGTTGTAATTTTATAATGAATACTTGAATTTAAATTCTTAAGAAATGGATCCAAGTTTTGCAATTAAGTTACATGCGTTTTGGTTAAATTTTTTCTTGAGTTTCAATGCTCCAGAACATCGCAATCTTATTAAGAGATCATACTTTTTTATTTTTAACAATTTTATGAACATAAATTTAATGCACGGCCCCATGTTCGAAGGCTGTTAAAACCTCTGCGGGTTATTTTTATATTATTTTATTTTTGTGGGTTCTGTGCAAATAAACAATTGTTAGGGATTTTTTATATTTAAGTTTATTTAATTTATTTTAAATAACATTTTTATTTAAATTATAATAATATTTAATATCTATTTACGTTTTGCTTTGAGGATTGCTTACAAAGATTGCTAGGAATCGACTAACTTAACACGAGGTAAAATCTGTTCACTAAATTTAAAAAAGTTTTAAGAGAAAAGTATTGCAAATTGAGTTTGAAATAATAACTGCTTATGGTAACTTATCATACAGTGAAATAAAAAGTGGAAATTTATAATAATTGTAAGAAAATAGAATAATAATAGTAGAATAAACACAAAAAAGACGGACAAGAAAAGCAGGAGTGCAACTGGCAAATATATCAACACAAATGTTTATCATTTTTGCAAGGAAGTTTTATGGTCATGAGAATTTGTTTCAAAAAATGTTTGATCAATTTTTACACATGCTAGTTTCAGCCTGTAGTACTACCTGAGGTGTTAATTTAGAAAATATTGTGCGTGGAGACCTACAAAAAAAGTATCAAATTTGTCCAACTAAAATTGTTATTCAATAATTCTTATATTTTAATAAACATGAAACAAACATTATAAAAATTGACGTAAAATTACAGAGGCACAACAGTCATAATTCGGCGTTTCGAATCAAAAATATTCAGAAAAATTACTATATAGAAAAACCAATTCTAAAACTTTTTCTATTTGAATATCTTAAATATTATAAAATAGAACTGAAAGGAAAAATGTATTGTTTAGAAGATACTTAGTTTAAGTTCTAAAAAGAAAATTATCGCTAAAACATTCAAGTTTCTGAGAAATCTTATAAATACAAAACAACAACAACTTGCTACATTTAAATTCCATGAACTAAGATTGAAAAAACACACAACCACATAAACATCTACGCGGATAACGACAGCATGTGTTCTAAGTGCGATTGTAGAACTTTCTAATTGTGGTGAATTAGAGTTTTTTTACTAAATTGTAGAACCGCTGAAAAGAGTAATAAAATCTTTCGTTCTTATGGGTTAGGCAGTCAGGCAGTGAACATGATCAAGTGAAGACCCATTAGTTGATACAGCAGATTTTATATGTTAAAGTGGTAAAGTTACGATCGTGTATTTTTGTGTATAAACGCAAATCATAAAGCTACGTCTTGCAAATAAATTAAAATTCTGAAAGTTGTGGGTAATTATTTTGCACTGAAATAACTCAATATACTAAACTTTTATCAAATACATAAACGTAATAATATATAAATATTATAAATTATAATCAGAAAAAGATGTTATAATCTTTTAAAGATTGTGAATCAGATTTTTCGATTTATTATTTTATTTATTTTATATATATTTTTATTTATTTCCTAAGTTTCGATATTTTATCACCTGAAGAATACAATTCTGCTTAGACATTAAAAAATTAATAGCAAATGTGGCTGAAATATATAGGCACAAATGTTTTTAAATTGTTATAATCTAAACAAACAAACTTGTTGAACCATTTTCTTATAGACTGCTAACAATTTTAACACAAAGCAGAGAAACACTTCTACAATTATGAGTTGGGAAAATATATTTTTGAAAAGGTACAAAAATTAAACAAGCTTAAGCTTAAATTTATAAGGAGCAAATGGAATAAGTCAAACTATAAATACGATATATTTTGGAATGGTGTTTTAATAATTTCATTATATTCTACAAGAAAACGCGTAGAGGAAATCGTTATAAGAAAACGCGAGTATGGTAAATTTACCAAAAGTCATTATTTATCTTAGCATAACAATGCAGATGATCATTGTGACTTACTTTCTAAAAAATGTGAACCCATGCAGCGTTTAATAAAAAATTCAAGAAATATTCAAACTTTAAAAATTGCAAAATTATTTGTATATTAGGATGTCCATTTAACATGTTTCCAAATTTTCAGTGAGCTTTAGATACACATATATTTCGTTAGTTTCTACTTGTTTGATATTAAATATCTTTTGACATTTACTCCATTTGGGATTTTCATTGACAAATCTATATATATAAAAATTAAATGGTCTACGTATGTAATGAGTTGGCGTGAGAACGGCTGGAGCGATTTGGCTGATTTTTGTTTTATTCGATTCGAAATTTTCAGGAGATGGTTTGTATGAAAAAAAATTATAAAATTTTCCGGAAAACTAAGAAAATTATTTTATTAATTTTCTTCTGTTGTTGTTGTAAATATAAAAAAGTTATTCACGACTCGACATTTTTGTTCGAACTGGTTTGATGAAGCTTATGGTTGTTTGTATGCTAATGAGTTTGTATACGTGCAAACACACGTATCCATTCCTAGAGCATACGCTAAAAAAACCCGTAGATCAGATTAAAAAAAACAGAAAACAAAAAGAAAACAAAATAAAAGACCAAATAAAGAGAGGCAGCATCTTCAACTTCGGCAAAACAAAACATTGTTCTAACATGTCAACAGTCAAAAATGTACTTTTATGTTTGAAGATTTTTTTTAATCCATTACTATACATAGCTGCCAGATTTTTTAGAGATAATACCGTCACAATTTTGGGGAAAAAATCTTACTTCAATTAAAATTCGCAATAAAATCACATGTACATATGTATGTAAACAGATTTCATGTTTTTCAATAAAGTTCAAATTCTTTGGTGAATTTGTTTTCAATTTAGTAAAATATGCGTTTTAAGTTTCATGTTTAAAATTCTTTTCCTTAAAGTGTATAAATTTATACCAAAAAAATATAATTACATATATAAAAAATTGACTTTCATATACATACATACGTTTCAATAAACATTAGCTTTGCTTATGTTACAGAATTTGCCAGGAGAGCCCAACGAACATGATACGTTTTCAATAACTAGCCTTTATTTCGAAGTAATTTTTCTTCGCATGAGAAAATTTAAAGAGGAACTCGAAGAACTAAAGTTTTTAACACATTTTTAAAAAAAAAGTATTGATTTTTTATACATGTTCTTATTTTCACTTTTCAATATACTATGTATTAAATCATGTTAGTTAACACATAAATAAATCGTTTTCACTTCTCAATTTTTTTTACTTAGCCTACGTTTAAACTTTATAAAATTTCTAAACAATGGTCAGTGATTTAATTTAGACGTGTTGGATAATACTAAAAGTGAAAATTTGAATATATATTCTACATACATATGGACATATGCATGTATGCACAATATCCGTGCTTTAAAATTTTTCGTGCGATTTGATTCACATAATTTTAAAATTAATAGTTTTTATAAGAGAACAAAAACCTTGAAATATTGGATAGTGAGGGCTTAAAAATATTAAGTCAGCGACAATTACACTTTACTTTAAAGTTAAAAAATAATTTTCTACTCGATGCAATTTTAACGATACATACATAGGTATATCGCTTATATGCTGAAAATTCCAATATCAAAATTCTTTTGTTCTAAAATTTTATTGCTAAAGTAAAAACTTAAAGCTAAACTTCGAACGATTTTGTTAGCAGTCAACATTTCTTAAAATTTGAATGATTATCTACGTCTAGGTTTGTTTATCTATCTATTCTTATATATTGTTAGTCATTGGCAGTGGAAAAAACCGACTGAATCTACAACAGGCCAGATTTACTCTCCGATGGGCTCTTGCCAATTCACAACATCTAAAGACGAACTAATTGCATCATAACTGTTCACATACATTTTTCAAAATTATAGCGATTAGCTTTGGTTAAGTGAAAGACCCATTCTGGCTGCAAAACATAAATACGTTGATTAAATAAATTTTAAAATCCAAAGCCTTATTAATGGGGAACGGTATTCGTATAAAGCGATTGATTCCATTACCAATCCCGAAAATATTGTTAACTACCCCGTAGAGTTCCTGAATTCATTTAACTTACAGGGAATGCCACCACATAACTTCCAGCTTAACGTTGGAGCGGTAATAGTCATGTTACGTAACCTTAATCAGCCAATATTTTGCGATGGTACTAGATTGGTTATTAAAACGCTGATGGCAAAAACTTAGCAATAATAATTATAGTTTGTAGGTGAAGAGCTGCCTACTACAAGAATACCTATCATACCAAGTGATTTACCATTTAAGTTTAAACGTATCCAATTTCCCGTTCGCCTTGCATTCGCAATGATTATTAATATATCCCAAGGACAATCGCTAAAAGTGTGTGGGTTAAACCTAGAATCCCAATGTTTTTCCCACGATCATTTGTATGTTGCATGCTCAAGAGTTGGGACACCGTCAGCACTGTTTATTTTCTCTCCCAACAGAAAAACAAAAATTATTGTTTACTATGGAACTTTAAAATAAACTATATGCTTACCGTTTTCGTTTGTTTATTTTTTAATGAATTACCTTAAGAATTATTGAAACAATAAATTGATAAAAATTTGTGTCGTTTCTTCTTTGTACTGAAAATTTTTTTCTAACTCCATATGAAATATTAATCATTAATTATTAGTGTCATGGCGAAGCCGGGTCGTACAGCTAGTAGTATTATAATATTTCACAAAGTGAAGGAAAGGGGATTATTTTGGGCAAATTGTTTGTTATGAGAACATATATTGCTTAAGGACATCTTCTCCATGATAAAGAACTTTGTTCACTGCTGCAGACTTACTTCTAAATGGGTATTTGCATGTATATATATAAGCGGTTTTCTTGGAATAATCGTCAAATTTCCCAGTATTTATTGCTCCTTGGGCACAAGTACTTTAATAATTGTTTAAAATCTTGAAAGAAGGCATATATTAACACCTTTTATGTTATATTTTGTTTCAGATTTAAAAAGAATTTTTTCGCGGTATTGCCATCATTTGTTTTGCCTAATCTTTGTGTTTGTTGATCTACAATCAACCAAGAACATGTTTCTTTTTTATTTTCCTTAACTCGTTGTTAATGGGATATTTGTCAATGTTAATTTGTTAATGTCATCAATTTTTCCATCTATCACCGAAAACACTAATTGGTAGTTTATTTCAATAGTCTGTCTATCCATAAATAATTCTAATAGTGTATTGATATCAAATTTGAGTTCTAATATTACTTACTTCATTTTTAATAGTACTACTCTTCAAATTAAAATTTTATTGGTCTGTGATTTTAGTAGACAATGGTGACTGATTTATCGAAATATACTTTGTTTGCATTGCACTGGTCGACGGTTCTGACTCTTCTACGTTCTTAATAAATCGCAACAGAATTGGTGTAATTGTAATAGATTCCTTTAAAGATATGGTGTACAAAAATTTAGGCCTTTCTTGATAGCACGCAATCTGCGTATACTGCTGTTTGGTTAACGTAAGTCCAGAAATAATGCAAGCACTTTCTCATTTGTAAACTGATTTTTTTTGTTTGGTGTTGGAATGCTTTTAAGGATTCGTTTTGTTTTCGATTTTTGGTTGCTATTCTGACAAATTGTCCGGTTCTTTTTAAACCAATTTGCCCTTATTACTAATGTATTCAAACAAATACCCAGCCCGTCCACTTGCTGCATTTTGTTGCCTGATGTTCCAAGTCATATGCAAACTTTTAAAGTTCTAACACCTACATGGAAATTCATTGTTCAAGTTCTTTTTTGGCCATAGTCATTGCCAAAGAATAAGGGATGTATTTGAACGAATGACTAAATCTGATAACTTTCTTATTTACCAACAATTTGTTATTTTCAAAGTTTAAATTATATTTTATTATAATATAATGTGACGAAGATGCTTACTTTAGGATATAAAGGGCTTATCATTAAATAGGAAAGTAAAATGTCGTATTGAGTCTGCTTACAAATAAAGAAGTTTCTATGAAATCTTATAAAAGCAAAACAACAACAATGTGGTACAGTAAAATTCCATGAACTAAGCTAATCAATTAGAAAATATTAAGCTCTAAAACAGAACAAGAAGACATTCAACCAAACAAGACATACAATAAAAGAAAATAAAATGTTTACTACAGGACTTAGCTAACAATATTATTATATTTTTCCCTTACATTGTTGTTATATGGGTAGCTTTAGTCCTGTAGTATTTTGCATTTGTGTGCTGTCGGGATAATACTCCCGCAAGATCGGTAAATAATCCGATAAATAATAAACATAATTAGTTTCGCACGATAGGTTCGTTTAATAATGCTTTATTTTTCAAAATTTGCAAGAGTTTAATTTGTTTTTCTACCTATTTTGGAATATCAATCCGTTTAGAAGCAGACCAAACAGTAACCGGAATTATCCTTGTTTTCTAACCAATGGAATTCATCGAACTAGACAACTTAAAACTTATATTTTGTTACCACTACGTTTAGACTATTTTTTAATTTTTTAATTTGATTAATTTATTTTTATCTGTTTTTATCATCACTTTCAGATGATTTTTTAAAGTTTGTTATGCTCACTTTAGGCTTTCCTTTATGATTCGAGCTTTTAAATAAAATGTAATGAATGTACAATCAAATACCTATTCATTCTTCTTTTTATTTTAACATTTTTATAATAATTGTTTTTTATCTTATGTTTTTAGCTGGTATTATTTCACTAGCACAAAAAAAAGAATATACAAGTTATTTTTCTGATTTGAAGAATAAGTATAAAAATACAAAAAATGAACATTTATATGTACATATTTAAAATTACGTGAAAAAGTCTTTAATTTAATTTTTTTAAACCAAACAAAAGAGTAAATAAAATTATTCCAAGACACATAATTGGGTGTCTCTAAAATTAGTTTTTGTTATCTTTTAGTTTGAGAAAGAGGATACGTTGGAAGAATAGAAAATCCATTTACCATTAGCCCAACGTTAGCAACACAAATTTGTCAACCTCATCATCCGTATCCAGATGGCATCCTCGCAGGTCAACATATCGCCCTTTATCGGCAAATTTGATACAATATTAGAAATTGCATTTTTTGTGGCCAATTTTTTAAATCATATAATGGATGCTGCTTTTACTCCAGAAAAGTTGTAAGATGCAGTTATCAGATTAAACTCAACGCACCAACAAAGGTGACGCCTCCAATCCAATTATTTAAAAAGATAACTATTAATGAAATGTATTTCGGTTAATTAAGGTTGAATATTGAATATAATTGATGTGTTTTAGCTGTTTACCGTACCCAATATTATGAACGACACATGCTGTATAACGTACATTACATTTTTCTTATTGTATAATAACGATTTTTTAGTAAAATTGTATTTACATTGAAACAATGATCTGAACACCTAAAAAAATTAATTTTTTATACAACGTTAAATGCAAGATACCACATTGAAAGTGGAAATCTATCAGAAAAAGCACTATACTTTAGACTATACATTTTTTCTTCACACTTGGAAAAAAATTCAAAATCACCAAAGTAAGAAACTATGTGTAAACCTCAACAAAGACTTAAAAGTGACGTAAGGTTTAGATGGCATCATAATCTTGCTGTAACACACTTATGGAACTTCTTAGGCCGCAACATACTAAGCGGTTCCGTTTAGTACCACAAAACTCCGTGAATTAACATATATGCAGAGACATACACTATTAAAGTGTTTACAGATTTTTGGAATAATAAAAAAATCTATTGAGTATGAATGCCAGCATTTAGTTGTGACTTAAATCAAAGCCTAGGCTAGAATCTATATAAAATAATATTAAAATGTAATTAATGTATTTTTTAAATAGTTAATGTAATTAAATAATAATTGAAAGTTTACCAGTAACCAAAAGTTAACCTGCTTTCATTATTTGTACGTGATTGAATTTGCTTTTTTAAATAAGCGTTTTATAATATTTTTATAACATACAGTGAACTCGCAGAAACGTGAACACCCAGTAACATGAACATCCAAAAACATGAGCTTAATTTTTCTTACATTGACTACTCTAAAACGTGAACAAAGGCTGAAGGCTCTAAAACGAGAACTTTTTATCGAACGTTAAAATTCAATTTTGTACATTTTGGGATACTCCGCAGAAGAATCTCGTAGTTTGTTTGTTGTAAACAACTTCTGTTGCAGGATAAGCAGTTTTGGTATTACCGCGGCAGTTCTACTGGAAGCATCTCTCTGTCGAACGTTAAAATTCAATTTTGTACATTTTGGGATACTCCGCAGAAGAAACTCGTAGTTTGTTTGTTGTAAACAACTTCTGCTGCAGGATAAGCAGTTTTGGTATTACCGCGGCAGTTCTACTGGAAGCATCTATCTGTGCTGACTATGCATATAAATAATATTAACAAGTGATCTCTAAAAATATTTTTATTGAAAATATGTCTAATAAAAAACCAAAAGTGTTAACTCTTCAAGAAAAGTCAGATATTTTAGAGCTTTTATAGAAAGGTTCGCCTGTAACTGGTTTGTCGAAAAAGTATAATGTCGGCAAATCGACGATTTGTTCAATAAGAAACAACAAAGATGCAATTTCGAAATGTGTTAATAATACATTTTCGGAACGTGGAAAACGGAAAACACTGCATTCTTCGGAGCTTCTAAACATGGAAGGACCTCTGTACTAATTTAGAAATTGGTATCTTAGAAACCCTTTTCCAACCCATAGTAGCATAGTACATATATTAAAATATGGCAGGAACTTACAAAAAGTAGAATCAAAACATGTCTCATAGACGAAAAATTTTTTTTTTTTTTTTTTTTTTTTTTTGTATCATAATGTTATTTATTGAATCTTCTAAATTAATTGAACTAACAATAAGTATATAAATCTTAAATCTAAAAGTAAAAATTATCTTTATGTCTAGCCAATGCCAGCCAAAAAGTTTTAGTTAACAAGAAATAAAAAATAAAAAGGAAAACACTATAAATTACTTATACTAATAGCCCTAACGTCTCTCCTCTTCAGACGATTGTAGCCTCTATCATTTAATATATCACGTGCCAAAATATTTGGATGAAATTCCAGTTTTCTCAAATATTTGGATGCGTACTTCTGTATTTCCTTTCTTACAGAGGGCACTTTCAAATCCTTGTGAATGTTTAAGTTTTTCACATACCATGGGGCAGCAGTTATGAGTCTGAGGATTTTGTTCTGGCTTCTTTGTATCCGTTCGACATTTGACACTGAGGCAGTGCCCCACATTTGAATTCCATAGCTCCATATTGGCTTTAGAATAGACTTGTAGATCAAAAGTTTGCAGTCCAGACTGAGAACAGAATTCCGACCAATTAGCCAGTTTAATTGAGCAGTTTTAAGTCTTATTTGCATAAGTTTAGCTTCTATGTGGTGCTTCCATGTTAGACGCCTGTCAAGGTGCATACCAAGGTACTTGACGACCGAACGTTGAGGTATTGTTTGATTATTTATTGTGATAGGTGGGCATGTACTCCTGCGTAATGTAAAAGTAATATGAATGCACTTCTGTTCATTAATTTTTATTCGCCATTTTCTTAACCATTTTTCGACTTGGAACACATGACTTTGAAGACGTAGTGAAGCTTCGTGTGGGTCTGCATGAACACAAAGCAGGGCAGTATCATCAGCAAATGTTGAAACGTGAACGTCGTCCCGTGTAGGCATATCTGAGGTATATAATAAATACAAAATCGGACCCAAGATGCTCCCTTGAGGAACTCCGGCTCTAATTGGCTGTGGTGGGCTCAAAAACTCCTCGTGCTTTACAACAAATAAACGGCTACTCAAGTAGCTTTCCAGTAATGTGGAAATATTTTGAGGCAAATTCTGCCTTAGTTTATGAATTAAGCCCTCGTGCCAAACTTTATCGAAGGCCTGGGAAACATCAATAAAGAGAGCAGAACAGTAATGTTTATTTTCAAAGGTTTGTTTAACAGCATTAACAAGTCTATGCGTTTGCTCTATTGTGCTATGCTTTTTCCTAAATCCAAACTGGTGATCCGGTATACACTTCTTTTCGATCAATATGGGATACATTCTATTTACTAAAAGTTTCTCGAACAGTTTAGATAAATTGGACAGCAAGCTTATTGGCCTGTAAGAATCTATTTTAGAATGATCCTTGCCCGGCTTGGGAATCATTATCACCTTCGAAATCTTCCACTTCTGAGGGTAAAAACTGAGGCGCAAAATGGCGTTATATATAAACAATAAGATTCTCACCGCTACATTTGGTAGCTCCAGAAGCATCCTATTACTAACTTTATCAATACCAGGTGATTTTTTAAGTTTTAAGCCGGCGATAGCCTTTCTCAACTCTTGTACTTCCAGTCTCAAAGGCACAGCTTCTATAGGTGTTATTTCAGGTAACACTATAGGGTCTGTCGATAAATTAGAAGAAAATACTTTTAGGAGGTGGTTGGAAAACAGATAAGCTTTTTCCTCGTTGCTTCTTGCCCAATCACCGCTTGGGGTACGCAGTGGCGACTGGCGTAAAGTTGGTCGCTTAATGTTTTTTGTTGCGCGCCACAGAGAGTAGTCTGAATGCGAGGTTGCATCAAGATTTTCCAAGTATTTGTTAAGTGAAGCAATTCTTTGCACTTCAAGTAAATCACGAAGCTGTTTGGTACACTCTTTCAGCCTGTTTCTTAGTTGGGGTGATCTACACGCCTGCCACTCTCTACGGATTCTCCTTTTCTCTAGGAGGAGTTGTTGTACATCTACTGAATATATTCTGCTGTATCTTTTTATCGGAGCATTTGTGGTTGCGTGAACTGTGGCTAGTCTGATTTCTTCATTAAAGTCGTCAATAGCTTTTTTTCCACTTCTCCTGAAGTACGCAGCGGTATATTTTCCGAACAATGAGAGCTTAGATATTTTCTAAATTTAAGCCAATTAATATGAGTCTTAGTTGCCAATGCAGATCGATTTTCAGAATCCAACGGGTTCCATAACGTAACAATAGAAGGTGTGTGGTCGGAGGATAAGTCTAATGAAGGCTCTACATTCGTAAACTCACCTGGTACATTTTTTGCGACTCCAAAGTCAATGACGTCAGGGATTTTTTGCCTGTCGGTGGGCCAATAAGTTGGCCTTCCGCTAGAAATTACAGTTAGCTTTAGCCTCGAAATTACATTAAACAATGTGCGACCCTTCGGGGTTGTCAGACGTGAGCCCCAGTGGATATGCTTCGTGTTATAGTCGCCAGCAGCCAAAAAGTGAGGACCTAAAGATTTATAGAACCCGCAAAATTGATCCTCTGTGATTGGAAAACTCGGTGGACAATACACAGACGAAATCACTAAATTGCTATTGTTCTCTAAAAGACAAATAGTTGTCGCTTGTAAATATCCCGAGCAAAATTCGTCCATTACATGGTGTTTGAGTCGGGCCTTCACTAGGATAGCTGACCCGCCGCAAGCTCTTCCACGAGGGTCCTTGGTGTCATAAAAGGTATAACCATTAATTTTAAAAATACTCCTGGCTGTTAGATGGGTTTCGGAAATTAGCATTACGTCAATATTCTGCACCTTCATGAATAGTTCAAGCTTGTTCTTATGTGAGCGGATGCCGTTGGCGTTCCAAAAACATACTCTTAGGCAGTTCATGGTTTATTGACGACTGCCCTTAATAATTCGGACTGCATCTGCAGCATTTGCATCATCTGTTGCATCATAACTGTAATGTTGTTGGTGAAATTATTTACCGTTTGAACTAATGTCTCTATAGTTGCCTCGAGACTAGTTGTGTTACGTGAAACTGGGACCTCCTCCCTAGGCTTGAAACTAGTATTTGCTGTGGACGTGTTTTGAGTAGAGCCATGTCTGGACTTCAAAATGTTGGCATACGAGAATTGGTGACCTAAGGATGCGACCGGCTGAGGTTGGCTTAACTGGGGAAAATTTTGCTCTGTTGCAATTTTGGTTTGGGTAGTAATAGCAATAGAAGGGCTGGCTTTCATTATTTTACGGTTGGCCAAGTAGACTCGGCATCCTCTGTAGTTTGCTGTATGATTTTCACCGCAGTTACCACATTTTCTAATTGACGCATTGTTTTTTGGCTTGTTACATTGTGCCGTGGCATGAAGCTCGCCACACACCACACATACGGGAGTCAATTTGCAGTATCTTTTGGTATGACCAAATTCCTGGCAGTTTCTGCATTGGGCTGGGCCAGACCGTTTGAGAGGCTCTTCTACAGTCACCTTACGATGTAAAACGTATTTTACGTTATAAATAGGGTGAATTTCATTTTTCTTCAATCTAATATCACCAGGTTCCAATTCGACATGAAATATTGGTTGAGGTACACGTTCCCGATTTTTTATGTTGAACACATTTTTAATTTTAAAACCGCTTCCCTGTAAGAATCCTTTGACGTCCTCAGGATCAACACATGGGTCAATCCCCTTAATAACGACCTGCAGTCCCTTGCTACTTTTCAACTGGTAGGTGTAAAAATTTTTTTTAGCTTTGTCAAATTCCGAAACCAATTTGCGGTAATCATTTTCGTTTTGCACCTGGATTTTCGTTTGGTTGATATTACCCTGCTTGATGGGTATAACGTAGAAAGCGTCTGCTCCAATCAATGAAATGAAACTCTTTACCAGTTCGTTTGAATTCTTTTCTCTCAAGAAAAGAGGAGGGGGTTTGAATGACCTTGGAGGTGTTGTAGTTTCGATGACTTCACTATCCAAAATTGAAAAGCGGTTTTTAGAAGCCGTGCCATCAGTTCCAGAATCCCTGGGAAATTTTGAGGTCAATTCAACTCTAGACGATTTAGGGTTGCGTTTGCGCTTTGTGACTGTTATATAGCGGTCCATTCCTGTTTGAATTTTATATGGCTCGTCACAGGTAGTTGCTGGAGTTATTTGGGGTAACGCTTCCGTCGAAGCCTTATTTTCGCTATTAATTGCTGTTTTTCCTAGTGAAGATATCACCGTAGAACTAGTTTCATTCGGTAAAATTATATCATTCAATGAATGAGTAGAGAACGAAATACCGGTTTCGTGGTTAAATAAAAAGTATTACTAATACTAGGCTTATTAATTTCTGGCTCTTCGGCGGTTAATGTAATATAAGCATTTCTGGCCTTTACATTTGCTTTATTGCTTTCACTTGGATGACTCATCCACTAAGAATGTCAATGAAATGAACAAATATAAGTATAAAATTCAAGCCTTCTATGCGCTTCTCAAGAAGGTAACGTATATCGGTTTCTTTAAAGACAAAAGTTTTCCTTCTCTTTTTAAATGCTATCTGTCACACACAATCGTTCGAAAAAAAAAACACTTATAAAAAACTTATTGCGGATTTGCCGTACACGAGAAAATACAACCACTCGCACCGGCGTCACTTTCACTAGACGAAAAATAACGTACTTTATTTTAAATTAAATAAAAGATAAAAAGAGACTAAAATATGTTATAGAAAAAATGCAATCTTAAACGTGAACAAAATAGAAAACGTGAACACCCTCGGTAAAAATTAGTTCACGTTTCTGCGAGATCACTGTATTCACAATCATGAAAATATAGAAAATTAAATTTTATGCAGTCGAATATTTTGTAGGGTTGATTCCATAGTTAAGCAGCTAAAAATACAAAAGCTATAATATATTCAAGGCTGTTTAGCTTTTGCTACACTTAATTCATAACTTTTAATTTCTGTACTTTATACAGTAATTAATGAAGTTGGTTCTTTGTTTTTAAAATGGGGAAAAAAATTTGGAATCACATAACGAATCAGTTTTATTAGTTACAGAAAGTTTAAGAATGGAGACAAAATAATTTCTTCTTTTTCGTTCGGATCAGTACTCGGGGGATGACCCCTAGTCTCAAGAATGCAGAAAATTAGGTTACGGGAAAGAGAAAAGAGGGAGTAGTGTTTGTGGACTTTCAATTTGAATTTTCCTACATTGAAAGTGACACGAAAGTCTTCTAGATGGACTTTATTCCACATACGAACTGTTCTGCTAAAAACTGAATTTTCTCTGTAATGCGTAGTGCAATTCACTGGCCAATCGACCACAAATGGTTGCGCTCTCAACGAAAATCGAGTCAAACACAAAAATTAATTTCGAAAGAGCACTTACCATTGTAGTAAGGAAAAAGAGTGAAATACAACCTACATTACGTCGATGCTCCAGGAAATCAATAGAGTTGTATAACCTACAGGCCCTAATGCACCTCTTGGCCCTCTCCTGAAGGCGATCGAGCAACTCCAAAATAGATTTTGGGGCGCCGGCTCATACATGAGAAATTCCATCTTTTGAGGTATCTCTTACACCGTTTTAGAAAACTGAAGCACTTGAAAGCTTCTTTAGAAACCGGAAAAATGTGTTTGTTCCACTGAACATCAGACTGAATTTTCATGGCAAGAATATAAAGAGCTTCCGATTCCTTAATACCTATATCACCCATAGTAACAGGTGCAGCACTATTTTCGAACACAGGTCTATGCGTAAGCATGCAACATTACGATTTACGGGCATTAAAATCGACTCTATTTTTGTGGTAACCCCGAATTAATCTTGAACTCGTCTAATGAAATCCCATCCATAAGAACTCGTATAGTCTGATTCTTGAAAAAAATCGAAAGAAATTTGGATAAATTATCACCGACACCAAAAGCAGCAAGTTTTGACAGAAGTGCATCATGCCACCTTACTCTCTCCGAAATGGTGTATAGAGTTGAACCATTCTTCCGATAGGAAAGTAAGCAAGTTGCCCGTAGAGCGCTCCCTACGGAAACCATACTGTCGGTCGCTAAGTAAGTTGTTGCACTCCAGGTATCTCACATGATGAAAATTGATCAAATTTTCCATTACTTTAGAAAGTGCAGAACAGGGTTGTTAGCCTCACCCTTTTTGGGAGATTATCAATCTTCCAACACTTTGGAAATTCACTGGCATGATACAATCTGCCAAAAAGGGTTGCTAACGGACGCGCTAGCATCGAAGAGCCCTGTTTCAAGACCAGGCCCATCTGGCCCAGGAAACTTGTTGACGTTAAGATCTGCTAAATCCTTTTTAACCGCTCGAAAGAATATTTCATCGTAGTAACGGGTACTCTATCTAGCTTTGGCGGTGATTGACTAATTTCCGGCAAATAAGATTTTTTTGCAAATATTACCAGACAAAAGGTTAACTTTATGAACCGGGTCAGAGAATATTTGATCATTCTTTGAAAGTGGCGGAATTTAAGAACTAGCATTATCCCTTACTCTTTTAACAAATGAGCATGAAGGCGCTCCTGGTCAGATTTTTTTCGCGCCTTAGTACATTGGAACACGAAGATCTCGCCCGTTTACATAGCGAATCAGTATTTGCGTTTTTATTGCACTCTCTCTTGCCTCTCTTAATCTGACTGCATTTTTGCACGTCTGATTAAACCAAGAATTAGATCTGGTTTTAATCGACATTTTTTGGATGGAACAAAAATCTTAATTCCAAACAAAACGATGTTTGCAACCATTTTCGCCATGGCATTGACATTCTTGTCTTAGAAACAATTTTTCCAATTAAATTGCCTAAAAAATTCGTTGCGCTACGTCCAGTGAGCCTTCTCATAAATATATTTTAATCGTTTGGTAGCTGGTTTCGAAACGTTGTGAAGCTCCGAATATGAAAAGGAGGCGGAGCTAACATCATACTTTTGGGGATGTGAAGTTAGAAAAAATATATCTGGAAATAAATTGCTATAAAACGATGGTGCGATAAAGTTGTCCAACAAAATTTTATACTATAAATTCAAACTGTAAAAAATTAATTCTTTTATCTCAATGCAAAATTTAAATTTGATATAAAAAGTTAAAAAAATTTAATAACGTTTTTAACAAAAAGCTCTGTTTGAGTATATTAAGGTTATATCTTCTAAAATGGAACATGAGTTTGGTACTTCAGCACGTATTGTTTGACTAAACTGGCTGACATTAAAAGATTCTTTCAAAAATAAAAATGATATTTAATTTAATCACTCTCTCACTTACTGAAGCTTTTAGACAAGTTCTATATGCCGTATCAAATCAAGTGCCATTTCGCTATCAAAAACGGAATTGACAAGGAATCTCTTATTCTTTTTTAATATAAGCTATGGATCAAAAGGATAATTGGGCGATTACTACTTAATAGTCGAACACCGATATTATTTGTATTTTTGAAACATAACATCCAACTCCAAATCCTAATACTTTCATATGCATCAAAGAGTGCACATTTTTAAGAATTGATAATTTTTTCCATAACATAATAAGTGCAGTTTTGTACAATTGTAAAAATTATTTCACAATAAAATATCTTTTTTACAATTTTCTAATTTTGTCATGAAATACATTTCATTAATTGCAAAATTATATTAAGTGGAATGAAAGTATATCATCTCTTAACTTGTACATCATTCTATTAATGAAATAATCGTATCGATAAAATGGGCGTACATCATTGATTGACTAACATATAATAACAATAAGTAAAATAAAAATACATATTATCTTGACGAAAATTCAATGACTCTTCGTTAATGTCACTATTTTTAGGGATTTAATGAGATCATGTCATTATATAGTTTATTCATAATATGTTGCACTGCATTTGAAATATACTATACTGTCATACAGTCTATAAACAGAAGTTTAAGCAGCTTAAATAAATAAATTTAATAATGTTATTAAAACACTTTCTGAAATTTCAATGATCATAAACTCAAAAAAAAAGGGAATTTTTTAGTGTTTCCACTATTCATTAATGTATGAGTGTTATTTCATATTCATAAAAACAATAATAAAACTTGAACAAAAGAAAGTAATAAGCCTTTAGTGCTGTAGGGTCCAAAATTTCCAGGACAATAGAGCTCTAAGGGTAATGGACCTGCAGAGGCAATTATTAGTTCTTTTTACTCCCAACTTTTGTATATTGAGCTTGAAAATTTATTTTTGTTGTAAATTTTACCATAATCCAATCTGGTTGTAGCTACATAAATGAACTCAAGAAAATGCGTTTTTGTTTTTTCTGTTTGCTTGTTTACTCGTTGGCTGACTTCTCTATACTACTTTTATGATAGAAGTTTTAAAGTGCTTAACTCAAAGAAATTTTATTGGAATGCCAGAATGCGATCCCGTTAGCTCTTATATACAAATTTACAGAAATGTTATTATGTATTTAATGAGACAAAATTACGTAAGTATGTAGTGATTAATTTCTCGTATGCAAAATTAATAACAATAGCGGTAAGTAATTTAAAAGACTTAATTCATTGTATAAATTATATAAAGGATAAGAAATTGAATATACTTATAATGTTTTTACCAAACATACTGCCCCCATTGAAAGGCACTTTCAATTAGCTTCGTTTGGTAGCGGTGCAATTTTGTGGATGGATCGTCGAAGAAAACCTCTTCTTGTGTAAATGTTTACGATGAAGATGTTCAATGAAAAGCGTTGTAAATCGATGATCCTTTGGAAGGAGAGCAGGAAATTTTGTTTCATACGGCAACGGAGAATTTGCTAGTCGACCACTCGAAGAATTGGCAAATTTGGTCCACAGCACTGGATATTATCGAAGAACGGGGCCAGCTTTTGGAAACTGGGTTTTAGATATTCCTCATTGTTGAGTAAAGCGATTTCTTCCTTAAATGTTGTTTTTTGGATGTTGTAGACGATTCGATAGAAAGCTGATTGTAATTCGTCATGGGTCACGAAAAGATGCCGTTTTTGCTTATCAAAGGCTCGATGAATGTACGCCATGATGTGAAGAATACGAAGATACGATGAATGACGAGAAACTACGTAATCAATTATTAATTCGAGAGTGATGATTACCTTGAGTAAAGTTTTTCTATTTTCTTGTTGAGGAAGTTCTGTGTTTTCGATGTTTTCCTTAGGCCACATATGTAGGTTCTGGTTTCATAAGACAGTTCGGACCGGAAAACCATATTGTATTAGTAAGTTCTTTAGCAAGTTTTGTAGTGTTTAAGACGAAGACGATTGACTGCTTCTTGGGTTATGAGATTGACTTCTGAACAGGAATCTAGGAGAGCGCGAATTGGTTGTAGAGTACCAAGCGAATCTCTTACAAGAACTACGGCTGTTGGAAGCAAATTTATACGACGACAAGCGTAACGACAAGTGTAACAAGCGATGAGTATTTTGTAAGATGAGTTGAAGGTTGGTGAGCCTATTTTGGCAAACCTGCTTGGTGCGACAACGAAGACGATGATTATAGACGATGATTGCCGCAACACGTTTTATCTAGAAATGGGGCTAGTTTTTTTGGAGGCTTGGCTTTAGACTTTCTCCTTTTTTGAGCGACAAGATTTCTTCTCTAAACGTTGATTGTTGAATGCTGTATATAATTCGGTAAAAGGATAGTTGTAGCTCATCAGAGCTTATTAAACTATTTCGAAGTTTTTTGATGAAAGCACGATGCACACAAGCGATGATTCGGAGGATTCGAAGATATGAAGAGTGATGAGAAATTAACTGATCCATGATTGATTTTAAGGCTAAAGTCGCTTTGAACACAGTTTTTCGAAATTCTTGCGGTGGCATTTCTGTATTTCCGATGTTGTTCTTGGGCCAACTTGCTTCAGGTTCTGATAAGAGTCCAGGACCAGCAAACCAGATTGTATCCATAATGTCATTTGCGAGATATCCCCTTGAGACCACGTCTGCAGGGTTTTGCTTTGAAGGCACATGCATCCAAGGAATAGGACGATGAATGATGTGTGAGCCAATTCAGAACTGTTTTTGAGTCTGACTAAAAGAAATTCGATAATTAAAACGATTAAATTTACATTTGAATTTTTCCCATGTTCGACTAAGTAGTAAAGCAGCGCAAAGTTCTAAGCGAGGTAAGGGTTGATTCATTACTGGAGCTACCATTGATTTTGCTATAAGCAACGTAGATTTAAATTTGTTGTTGTGAATTCACATGTTGACACGCGAGATCTAATTGTTGCAGTAACCTTGGATTTAAGTTGCGTACGAATGTCTGAAACGCCTGCAATCTCTTGAAATGAGGTATACTGCCGAAGGCGAAGCCGACTAACAGCTTCGTGTGTTATCAGGTTAATTTCTGAGCATGAATCTAACAGAGCACGACAAGGTTGTAAAAATTCAAAACTATCTGTCACTAATACGATAGCCGTTGGTAGTAAAACTCGACGATGATTATACGTAAGACACGTTGACTTTGTAGTTACGTGGATTGCTGCTGAACTATTTATTTGATTAGCTGACGATTTTTTACTTGATGAAGTCGAAGGATGAAAGGACAGCGATGGCTGCGACGATGACGACGATTGAAACGATGGCACAGCCTGAGAAGGCGATGATGATCGACGACTTGATGAAGTCGAAGGATGAAAGCACAGCGATGGCTGCGACGATGACGACGATTGAAACGATGGCACAGCCTGCGAAGGCGATGAAGATGGACGACGAGATGAAGAATTTGTAAACGATGAATTTTTACTTGATGAAGTCGAAGGACAGTGATGGCTGCGACGATGACGACGATTGAAACGGCGATGGATATGAAAGCTGATGTGATGGGATTGACGAAGAAGGTTGTTGAAGCGACGATTTCAACAAATGATGATGTTGAAGCGACGAGTGTAGAGAATTATTTGAACTGGTTTTCGATTGATGATCTGAGTAGTGCAAGCTTGTGTGATGCGAAACACGACAAATACGACAGCGAGATTTTGATGGACATTGAGAGACTAAATGACCATTTCGAAAGCAATTTGTGCATGGCTTTGAGCTTTTAACTAAATAGAAACGACGAGGAACTGGTAGCGCTAAGTAATTTGAACATGTTCCAGTATAATGGTCTTTTGAATTGAAATATTCACAGATCATTGTAGAAACGACAAAGATGAACCCAGATGTTTAGGATTTTGTCTTGATTTAGTATCACGAAGTTGATATGATTCTGCTTCTGTGGTATGACTCTCCAGAAACTGACAACGATGGTTAAAAATCGAGAAGCAGTTGTCCCAGGATGGCAGAGATTTAAAGTCTTGTTTTTCATCGTAGACCTTTTTTGAATTCCCATCTATTTTTGACAACACAACATGTATGATGACTGCATTCATCACATATAGCTCAGATCACAAAGAAAGCAAAGAACTACGAAGCGCCGAAACATGATCTATTATTGAGCGTAGCTGAGTAGCGCTGGGTTTATTCATAGGCGTAATCGAAAATAATGAGTTAATATGGTCGATAAAAATTAAGGATTTGTTATCATATCTGTTCATCAAACTGTCCAAAGCCTTTTGATAATTTGATTCCACGACCTGAAATGGTTCAATAACTGCCAAGGCTTGGCCAGATAAACAGTTTAGTAGATAATTGAATTTGTCAATTGTCTGGATACCTGTTTCATTATGAGCCAATGTGTTAAACGTGCTGATAAATCTTGAAAACTCCGAATATTTTCCATCAAATTTTGGTAACTTAATTTGCGGAAGACGGTTTTAATGTGGAATAAACTGTGAAGTTGTATTTAAGAAACTCTGCTCAACATCGTTGGAACTACGTTTTTTGTTCATGAAACCTACCAATGGAGCCTTTGCGGAAATGAAAAGTTCTTCAATATCGGTTCGGTGCGTATCAGACTCGTCCAACTTCTCAATTTGCGACTGTATGTGGCTGATTTGCTTAAAGTATGACTCAAGAATTTGCAGTCGGCACTCGAGTATGGTGAAATCCGAAGAATCACCATCTTTTTCAATCTTTGACCTCATTTGGGTTATGTTTCGCTTCATTGTTGAGCGTTGTTGCTTTAAGGATGAAAGCGAATTGGTTCCAGACTCTGATTTATCGGTACCCATATTATCTGTGCTCATTTTTCAAATAAATATTACGAAAATGTATCAAACGTGTTTTAATTATAAAATGGACTTATAAAATGGAATTTAACTTGTTCGAAATTGCTTGAATATCGTTTAAAGTTCCTCAAAAGTTGTTTAAATTTAGTTAAATGATTATCAAATTAATTAAAATCCAGTATAACGAGATTGTAGCACAAGGCCTTTAAAAGGTACCAAATTTTGTTCAAAGGGCCAACACTAATGGTGAGTGCCAACACTGATTTATTCCAATGTAAATGACGGGAATGTAACGATGTGTGTGTTCGTTTATGTACGAAGATATTCCAGAACGATGAACGAAATTGATATTTAAGAGAATATGAATACTTCACTTACTTGGTTGAATGATGAAGTTTCCAGTGCTAATGTTGGTTTACTGATCTGATGCAGCTGGTGGCTAGCGATGGCGAAACGATAAAACTAATGATGACGAAGAGTTTGATGAAACACAGGGATTTTTTTTTATATTTATTTAATAAATTCAATGACATTTTTTGTAAATTTAATTTATATTTTTGAACAGGAAAAAAGTAGAATGTTTTAATTTTTTTTTTTTTTGTTAAATAATAACTTTGTCGGCGCTAGGTTTTAAAAATGCTCAAGTTCGGTGTATGACAAATTTTCACCCTTTATTAAAAAGAGTACCAAGTATTTTAAAACACGTTCAAAAAAGGTATTAAAGTGTCAACACTATCGAATTGGAAATAAATCCCAACGCTGTTTGGGATATCGTGATCTGTTGGTTGTTGTTATAAGTGACGACGATGTTGGCTTTGTTTTGGCAATTGCAGCAGGGAATGATGGCCAGCAAAGCAGAGCGAAATTACGAATATGATAGTAACGATGACGATGATTGCAGTGGAACAAAACGGTATTTCGCTGTTAACTGCGCAAGCTACGACGATGCAGATAATTCTGATGATGATTGTTGTAAGACAATGCAGGTGCTTGATAACTCCAACAACGATGACGATGATAATTATGAAGTTGTTTGTATGTTCTTTCTAGAAGTTTTTTAAGTTATTTAACAATCAACCTTTTTGTTTAATATTTTGTTAATTGATTTATTGGTTTGATTAATTTATTTCAATAACCTGTTGTTTATACACTTTAACTTAATTTTCTTTTAACACAATTTTTAGCTTAACACAAACGTTTAGAAATTTCGCAAAATGTTTATTAATTCTTTATTTTTGGACACATTAATGTTTCTTTAGTTTTAGTTAAACTCTTTTAACAAAGTCCTGTCACGGTCGCCATATTTTATGTAGCTACATAAATGAACTCAAGAAAATGCGTTTTTGTTTTTTCTGTTTGCTTGTTTACTCGTTGGCTGACTTCTCTATACTACTTTTATGATAGAAGTTTTAAAGTGCTTAACTCAAAGAAATTTTATTGGAATGCCAGAATGCGATCCCGTTAGCTCCTATATACAAATTTACAGAAATGTTATTATGTATTTAATGAGACAAAATTACGTAAGTATGTAGTGATTAATTTCTCTTATGCAAAATTAATAACAATAGCGGTAAGTAATTTAAAAGACTTTATTCATTGTATAAATTATATAAAGGATAAGAAATTGAATATACTTATAATGTTTTGACCAAACACTGGTATTATTTATCACTTGAGAGATAACAATGATAACACTAATCAAACAAAATGTCTAATTATTTTGGTAAGTTTCTAAATATAGTTTGACATATAGTTACAAAAAGTCTATGCTATGTAATACATGAGTTTAAAGTTGCAAATATTATTTAAACAATTTCTAAGCCATATTTATCCCTAGTAAACTGAATAAACTCAGAAATGTTAACTTATGAGGTAGAACGATCTTGTAATAAAGTTCGATATAATTTAATATTTTATAACGTTTTCATAATGTCATCTATTTGGTTTGCCACAGAAGCTACAGCAAACTCAAATCTCTTTACAATTCTAACTTCTATTTGTTTTAATTAAAACTATTTGTCGAAATTTGCCCTTTAACATTTGTTTAAATGGAAAATAAATAAATGCTTTATATATTTTTAATTGTACTTATAAATAATTTGCGCAATATATTGTGCATTGAAGGAATAAATCTCATGTAAGTGTAAGGCATTCATATACTGGAAAAACCATATAACACATGTTAAAACGATAAAGCTTTTAATAATTGGCAATAAACAGCTGTCTTATGTTAAGAATACTACACAAGCAGAACATGTAATTGCAGCAATAAAAAAGTTTGAAGTGAATTGTGATATTTGAGGTAGGCTAGGTAAGAAATTGACCATACAGGCCTAATGTTGGAAAAATACCGGCAAAGCACCTAATGGGACCAGAAGACTTCAGGAGGCAATCCGATACGTAAGCAAGAGCATTCGAGTAGTTAATGAACCTACTAAGAGTGCAGTAGATCACAGGAATTGGCCAATGTGTTTCTGGAGGCAGTAAAATGGTCCCAAGACTTGGTAGGAAGTAAAACAAGCCCTCGAATGCTAAAATTAGACTTTATCCATTGGACCACTAAATTTTCGTTTGGCCTATTTGAAGCCTATTTTTTTTTACCGAAGGTTAAAGTGGTCTACTGAAGTTACTTTCACCAAGAGTCCGAGTAGTCCACCGGTAATCCAAATTGCTGTCCGAAGACCCATTTGGCACACCTATCCGGAAAATAGAAAGAAATATAAAACTTGATGCACTATCATACAATATGACATTTTTTATATTAACATTCTTCGGACTAACGAAGTTGTGCGAGTTGTTATAGACGGAACGTCATAAAATGAGTTTAGAGCTAATTTAGTAAACTTATTTTTATTTCTTTATTTTCGACATACACTTTTATCTAAAGGCACTTAAATATTTGTTAAGTGTAAAATGGTAGCCTCATTGTTCTGTCATGAATTTTAAGTTTAAATATTTTTATGCCTGCTGAATAAGTACAAGATAGAGTATGTAGAAATATGTTCTCCATAAAAAGGATGAAAAGTAAATGTAAAAATTAAGGTCGTTTCATTATAAACTATTGTAAGAATACACTTGAAATTTTCACGGGGTTTGATCTACAGTGTCTGCTAAAAGCATGAGAACAAAGAAAATTTTAAAAATTAATTGAAAGGTTGTACATGGCCTTTTTTCACCATGATAGGGAGAGACTGTAAACTTACGAAAAGTTAAAAAATAAAATTAAAGGTAACGGTATCCTTCGTGACGCTCTTGGCGGATTTTTCTAAGTTTACTTTTATTTGCAAAATGGAGGCAAAATGAAAGAAACTTTTTACGAAGTAAAATTCCTTTCTTTGCTATTAATATCTGCTACACTTTATTCCAAGGAAATGTTTACTCTATTTTTTGTTCAATGTAATAAAGACTATGGACATAGCAAAAAAAAGAATGAGATCTTAACAATGGATGTATCATTGCTTGTGCTGTCATTTCAAATAAAATTAAGAAAAACCACTTAATTGGGAACAAAATGTGAGCTTATTATAAAACCCATGTGAAACCACTAAATAGCGTTGTTAATTTTTACAATATTCATTTGTGACACTATAAAATATAACGATTAACGACCTTTATAGGAAAAAGAGTCAATGTTTGCATTCGGTTAAAATATATTTTTGAAGTGCCTATTTAATGGAGGGATGTGTAAGATTAATAATATTTCAAATCAGATAATCAGTAAAATATCAGAAACTTATCCAAAACGTAGTATTCACAAAAATTATAATTATCACCACAATATAAAAGGTCTTCCAAAAGATTTAATTTATCAATATTATTTAAAAATTTAACTAATTCAAGACCGTTAGAAAATTTAATTTTCTAATTTTGAAATCATCAAACCAACTGTTGAACACGGAATTTCTTGGTTGACTTTAAAACAGAAAAAGAAAATAAGAGGAGATCTAGTGTTACATATGTATTGTATGAACTAGATGTTTTAATACGTGATAAAATTGAAAAAGCTGAGCTTTTGATTTTAAACTATCTACATACAACAGTTAGAATATTACTTTAAACCATTTTAGAAACGAATTTGCGGCAGCAATGCATTTAATATTACAAAACGTTAACTTTCGAATACTTTTAATTTATCTAGAGGTAGAATAATATTTATATGAAAAACTACAATAACTATCAGCCATATTTCTTAAATTAAAATTAAAAAAGAATTAAAAATTTCCAAAAATCTTAACTAAAATAACCAATTACAAATATGCATCTAAATAACACAAATTAATAAATTTCTATAAAAATACAAACATTATTTTAAAATAGTTTAATTCAATTACATAAACTTTTAGGCTACATAAGGTATTTGGATAGTTTTCTTAAGCCTGGAACATTTTAAGCACAATTTGTTGTTTTATTTCATAACACAAAACTTCTATTATTTCTCAGTATGATAGAATAACGCATTTTGTATAAGTAAGAAAAAATTAATTTCAGTAAGTTTCCGGTCAAAATTTTTTTCATTACTACGATCAATATTTTCCAACTATTTTTTATGCTATTGAAAAGATCAGTTAAATTGTTAATTATAGTTTAATATTAAATTAAAAGTCTGAGTTATTCATTGATTTTTTAAAGTACATATGTATATACTATTTTATGAATTGTTTATTGATTTGCCAAAAATATTTTAAGTTTCTGTTTTCGTCTTTAACTTTTTACATTTGACAAATTTAATTTAGTGCCTTTTGAGTATAAATATTTCTCAACACTTAAATTAGGTGCGGTTTTGAGAAAGGGAGTAGCGCAATTTAAAAGAAAACAAGCCATAGATACCTACTCTATATAATCTTTAGTTGTCTGCCTAGTAAAACTTAAAAGAAAAATATTTAGCTTATATCCAGGGTTGATGTAATAGCCGATATAGTAGCACATACTTCGTATAGCTTTTGGAATTGTTCTTAGGAATTTAAAGTATAGAAACATTTAGTTCTGCACGGCTCTACTCTACGAGAAAATCCTTTTATTGTAGTATATGCTTTTAAATCGGATACAGTCCGGCGCATCTAGTGTAGATTGCAGCTACCTGTCTATTATGCTTCACAAGGTAAGCCCATATCCCTATCATTCACGACCCTTTTCAATTAAAAAAATTTTCAACATCTGACGTTCTGAAGTAAAATTCTTTTAACAAGCAAGTAAATTACTACATTTTTAACCTAAAAAGTAAGAACTGGAAATAAATTTATTCCGTGTCAATATAACAATTTCAAAGTAAAATTATTATTCAACAACTTTATATAAATATATAAAGTTGTTGAATAATTTTACTTTAAAATTGTTAAATATAAATATACATTCCTTAAAGGTCGAATAAAATAAATAAAAAAAAAGAAAAATTCAAAAACGTATTTAAAAAAAAATTATTATAATTATGATTATTATTTTAATCTGCATTACTTTTTACTTTATATACTCCATAAATAAATATTTTATGATATTCTCATGAAATTTTTATTATTCAAAAAAATATGTTTGAAATATATTACTACGGGGAAAGCATCATTACCCCAAATTTTGTACAGAAAATTCAAAGTCATATCTATACATATAAGAGTTTTCATTAAAACAACACAGCAAAAGGACAACAAGTGCCCTACACAAAAACACAGCAATCATTTTGAACATTATTTTCAATCAAACTGGTTAATTTTTAAGAGAGCTACTAAAGTTTTTCCCAAAGTTATTTTTTTTCAGCATATTTTTTTTCAGTATATTATATAGCTTTCACAGTGGTTAGCTAAAACTACATCGCAGACTTTATCTACGAAACCAAAACTTTATTGAAATCAATATATATTATTAAAATAGTTTACAATAAAAGAAAAGAAAGAATATATAGCATTGCTTATTGTTTAGATTTGATAAAGTACAAGTTGCTTAATAACTATTCTTAGTATGTATTTTTATTTTAAGCACTACAAATATAATTAGCTATTAACTAAAGTTAATTAAAGCTTTTACTTAAATTACAAGTATTGATTTAAGCAAAAGTTTATTGTTCTATTTATTAAAAGAAAAGTTCAAGTTTCTCAATATTTCTTGAAATTATTATATTAAATACTTACGGCTGTACGCATAAAAAACGCTTACTTGAGCTTTAAAGTACACGTTAGTTAACAAACGCTTTAAGGCTAACAGACGTTTGCTAGAAAATGGTATTCATAAACAGTACTTTAGCTAATGTATGCTTTAGTAAAATTAGTATTTGGATTCTGGCAATGCCACTATTTTCAGTTGTCAGGTTGTAGTTAACGATGTATAAAAATGAATATTATTTATCCGGGTAGTTAGATCCATAAAAAATGTTTTTATTGTTTTCAGCAAAATCAACATATTTTTTTTTTTATTAATCTTTTTAATAAAAAGCAAAGCACCCAAAAAAGGTTAATTTGCAAGGCTTACGAAGAACTTACAAAGAATTTGTTCATATTAAAAAATAATTATTCGGATAACGAGCTTTGTTTTGATTATATGTACATCAATAAAACTTTTGTTTAAAATAATTAATTATAATTATATTTTTGTAAAATATAAAATAAAGATGTTAAGATGTTTTATATTGAATGGCATGTTATATTTTAATTGTTATAATTATTTGTATACTACAATTTGTTTAAATAAACATTTTTAAAAATTTTTGGAATAACAAAGTATAATTGTCAATTGAACCGTTTACATTGAAAGTGGCATAAGTCACAACTGAAAAGTTTTTTTTTTCATTTTAAATAAATTTGATATTAATAAGTTAAGAAGTATTGAAATTTGTTTGAGAGGAGTGATGATAATTAACGGTGTAACAAAAATGCTTATTTTGAGAATGGCATTAGTCGCTGTACTTAGGAAATTAATTACGGAGCTTGTGAAAGAAATGGAAACATGTAATAAGTGTGTGTGAAGTATTGTTGTGATTATTGGACTTATTTTTATTAGTTCGAAAGAATAGTGCAGTTTACTGAACTATATTATAGTGATATCTAATATACTACACATAATTATTATTATTTTGTTATTTTTTTATTCTCAGGCGGTTGCTTCGTGTTGTTTAAAATATCTAAGAATGTCACAACTCAAAAGCATATTATTGCACATAGTGACTTATGTAAAGGACAAAATAGTAATAGTAATAATAGCCCCCTGTCGAAAAAATCCTTCACAGGACACAATATGGAAAAAAAATATTTTATTTCAACACAATCATTAGAAAAATCTGTTTCAGAAAGAAAACTAAATACAGACTAGTTAAAATGGCTAAAAATTAAAATGTTTTGTAAACTAATTTAAAATAAAAAGATGATTGTCATCAAACAAAGTAACTTATACCATTTTTAAAATAAACGGCTAGGTTTATTGTAAACACAATTTGTTTTGTTTTGAACTTTCAATAATAAAATTGAACTGTCATTTTATTGTAGGTTTAACGTAGGTTTTTCCTACTTTAAAGTTAACAAAGGTATTTTAAGGTAAAAGCGTTTTTTGAATACAACTTTAGGAAAGTGTGCTTAACAACGGCAGTTAAACCTACTTTAAGTTTTTATGCATACAGCCGTTAAAATATATTTAGCTATTTGGCAATAAATAAAAAGAAAGAATAATTAAAATTGATTGCTTTCGATTAAAAAGTAAGTACTGTTTTAGGCAAAAGTTTATTGTTCTATTTATATAACAAGTGCTTTAGGGACTATAACTCTTCATCTCATACGATATACTTCTTGTGCATCCACTGAATGTAAACTTTACTCATAGTCAATTTCGTTGTGTTCTATGGATACGTAAGTTTGACCCCGGCTCTCGCTGCACAATATCGTCTCCGTTTTTATGAAAACATGTTGGTTTCTAATAAGAGACAAAAATTTATTACTATAAAAAAATATATTGCGTTAATATCGTTATTAAATATTTTCTTTTAGGCTGATGAACATACATGTAACGTAACATCATGTTTTACATGGGTAGAAGAAAACATTTATAGTTGAAATATTTCGAAGGAAAGTTAACAAGTTTCATACATTTTTAAAATCTTTTGCCTCAACTAATTGCTAATACGTTAAGCAAAACTTGAAGTAGTTTTCGATGCAGATTCCTTAAGTGAGCAACTGAAATCATTTTATTTTATAAGTAGGATGAAAAAACTCAATTCGCGATATAAATATTTTTTATTTTCGTAGTAAACTGTTTTCTTTAAGTGCAAAGGAACTCGTGATTGCAACTTTATTTATTTATTCTCAAAGCTTTGACGTTTTGATTAACAGAAGCTTATTACAGATGATATGAAAAACCTAAAAATTAATAACGAAGTTAGTTTTTTATTCAAATAAATCCTGATTATTGTTTTGAAACCGTGCGCAAAATAATATTTTCAAGTTTTTCCAAACCTATCCTTTTAATATCAAAACACATTTTGTTGTTGTTGATTTTTTGCAAGCAGTACTTCTTTGTCAGACTTTGAGTTGTACGAACGTGTATCTTAGGACATAAATTATTGTTTTATTTTTTTTTACTTTACATAAAATTAACTTAAAAAAATTAAATGAAAAAATTTATTTTCTCTTAAAATTTTGTACACAGCATAATAGTTGAAAATCAAAACAAACGGAAACATATAGTAGTGAACTCTGACTTGAAGATAAATAAGGACACTAATTTCGTAAAGGAGTGACAGATTTTAAGACACTTAAGAAAACGATTTCAGAGTTTTATTAAAGGAATGGATTGTTTTGTTGACCCGCGAGAGAGAAATCTATTTTGCTGCAAAGGGAATTTGAAATAAAAAATGGACTAATAAATCGACTCCTCCCTCTTATTTTAATATAAGTTTGGAATTTCCCTTGCATCGTAATATTACAGCTAATAAACCTCTTAATATCTCCTTGCTAAACAAGAAATTTTTATTTTAGAGTTTCTCAATTTCATAAAAGTCTTCCAATAATTTGTTGCTTTTATATTGTTATATATCTTAATAAATGTAATAACACATTTGACTGATTTTTTGGAATTGGCTATTTTTTAATTTCTATATTACGTCTATAACTTTTGTTTTTACGATATCAAAATGTTTTCATAAAAAATAATATAATCGAATTTAATTAGTTCCATTCCTCAGTCAACAGACGATGTCAAAATGTTTTCATAAAAAATAACACAATCGAATTAAATTAGTTCCATTCCTCAGTCAACAGAATAGATAATTGGAAAGACACAATTGGTCAGGTAAACTACTTAACAGGTATTGCAACCAGCAATATGGTTTGTTACTTTTCAGTATAGAAAAATAATCAAGATTATATTTTATCAAAAATAAAACAAAAAATATTTGTGTATTTTACCTGAATTTTTATCAATCTTTTTACTACGTGTGTACATATGATGAATATGTGAATATATATTTGAATTAAATAAAGAAAGAAATTAATTTGCTTTTGGGTTAGTTCAGTTTGCGCTTACTGTAATTTAGTTTCCAATTTGGTTAAATTTATATGCATTTGGGTAAATAAACCGCACAATTATAAAACAGAAAATGACAATAATTCGATAAGTGGAGTAACAAAATGTAATTATTCTGTTTTCTTTAAAAAACCTTACACAAAATAATAAACAAAAATAATACTGGAACAGTATCTACACTATTTTAAAGAAAAAAAATTTTAAAAATGAGGGCATAAAAGTGCACTTGAAGATAAACCGGTGAACAGTAGTTTGAAAATGCTTTATTTTGAAATAATTCAGTAGCTCATGAACAACTTAAGATATTTCTGTGTGAAGTTGCGGACGAGGGGTATCCAAGTATAGCCCCAAAGTTTGGTACATCCAAAAAGGATTGACAGCCCCGCAGTTAACAAAGTTAGGGTGACCAGTTGTATAAAAAAAACATTTTCTGAAACATTTTTTATTTATCATTAAATTTTAAACCTCGATCCGTTTAGACTTCGTGACAATTTAAAATCTTTATTTTATTTTCCAAACAACCAATTTAATAGCCCAAAAATGAGACGCGGAAAGAATGATAATAAATTGTTAATCTACAAATCACAAGCTTCTTCTGATACCAACTACTTTTAAATATATAGAATATATATTTAAGTTTTAGAAGCTTCGCAAACATATCTAATGCAGTTTTTCTTTTTTATATGTATATAAACTTAAAATTGAAAAAGGGATCATTGCATTGTAACAAAGATGATTTATTACGATTAAAAGAATATAATTAACAGCAAAAAAGTAAACGAAACCACCCACTGTGCTTTTTAGAAACTGTCTAGTTTTTTATACACTCAAGATAACAACACCATGCTTATAACAAAATTCTACCAATCACTATAGGTAAAATGGAAATTTTTCTGTGCAAAACTAATAACTACTACAAAAAACATGGTATTCAAACCAAATATGGTTTTAAATTTTAATCACTATACTCCTTTGTGTTCTAGGTAAACAATAAAATTACAATAACTAACCCTAGTTTTACTTTATGATTATAATATATAATATATTTGTATGCTTAAGTCTAAATAACTTCTTATCAGTTGTTTACAAAATTTTTTGTGTTGACTTCAACACCGACCTTAACTTGTGTGTAATTCGCCTAATCAAATAGATGTGGATCGATTGCTAGTATTCCTCATATCGACAGTTACAAGTTTAGTTTGTTAAATAGAAAAAGAGAACAATTTTCCAATACGATTAATTAAAAGGTTGATTAATCAATTTAGTACTAGGGGGAAAAGAGTTATAATAAGTCTAACAGAACCCAAAATATATAAATCTATATTCAAATATTTTTGATACAAATGCCGTAGTATTTCCTAAATTATGCCTATGACTACCATATTGTCTAATTAATCTGTTAGTTAATTCTACTGGAAAATCATTGTCCTTAAGTATATCTCTTATTGTGTCCTTATTCATCAAATGAAATTCTCTATCACTTACAGTCAATATTCTGTCTATCATATATTTCGCCGTGTTTATTATCACTTTTCTTAGATGTTTGGAATAAAAATTAATAATTTTTCCAAAAGATGTTAGTTTCTTATGCCAATCAATTACTAACTTATTTCTCTTTCTTATTACCAACTAGCGTGCCCGTGACTGCTTTGCAAGTCATTTCTTCGACATTTTTTGATCGATTTTGGTTCGCGGTATTGAAAAACAAAGCACGTGAACGTGATACATATAACTGAAAGTGCAAAAAACAGGGATCATTGAAAAGCAACAGGTATGGGGAACTGAAGCCATTTAAAATCAAATGGCAAATCTGGAGGAATCATAGGAATGCGTGGTTTCAACACATCGCCCTTATATTTTTCTTTTAAAATTTTTGCTTCAATCACATTTTTCATGACTTTTTTGACTACTAACATATGTCATTGCATCTGCCAAGTGTGCATACAACGCCATCTACTGGCAATATAGCATTTACAATCATGTTTTTTTATGGGTTCTTGAGTTAAGATAGCGTTGTAAAAAAAATGTATGTGAAAATGAATTTTCTTCATAATTTTTTTTTTTGGGAAATTTTCCAAAATTTTCTTGTGTATTCTTCTTATTTGGCCGGAGACCTGTCCGAATTGGTGCTAATCACCGAAATCGGTCCAGGCATTCTCGAGTTATAAGCGTAGTAACTAACATCACTTTCTTTTATATATATAGATAATTTATGTTTTTGGAATATAAGAAAGATTAAGAAAGTCTAAAATATATGACACAGATAGATATATAATTGAACACAAAACATATAACACATTTAATAAATTATTTAGCAGTATGAAGGATAAAATAGGGAAAATGGAAATATCTGATGTAGTGTACAGGATACCATGTGGAGGAAATGACCAGGTGAACTGTGACATTGTTTATATTGGGACAACAAAAAATAAACATAAAACAAGATTAGCTGGCCACAGATGTGACCAAAAATATAGGAATATTTCAACATAGAAGGCATCCTTATCTTCGCATTGTAAGAAATATAATCATTATCCAAAGTTTGAGGAAACATCCATATCAGATATAAAAAAAAACTATGAGACGTTATATGCTAGAAATGTTAGAAATTGTTAATGTACCAAATGTAAGGAGAATAAATTTCAAAACGGACACAGACAATTTAGCGCAGAATTATAGGTATTTAATTCAAAAGACACATAATTTGTTATAATTATTTCATTTAAGAGAATTTGTTTTTATATGTTTAAATATTTGAAATTTTTAATTTTGTATGTATGAAGAAAATTATTTTATTTGTTTTTTGTCAAATGTTTTCAAAAAATTTTTTCAAATTGTTAATAATTTTTGTTATTATATAAATTAATTTCCTCAGGAAGCTTTTCAAAGGAAAGCGAAATATTGAAAAATACAGTGTTATATTTATTTAAAAAATACCATTTTTAAGATTAATCTTATTTATTTAATTAATAATTAACACTTTAATTTTTTGTAATGTTTATGTGTAAAATAATATTGTTTTTATAGTTTTTTTAAACGATCTTTTTTATCTTTAATAAATATCTTTTTTCTTTTTTAAGATCTTTTTTATATATTTTTTCTTCTCAATATTTCGCTTTCCTTTGGATAGCTTCCTGGATAGCGAAATATTGAGAAGAAAAAATTTATAAAAAAGATCTTAAAAAAGAAAAAAGATATTTATTAATAATATTGTTTTGTGAATTTGTTATTTTCAACATTGATTTCATTTGAACAAATTTTTTAATATTTAAAATTGTACAGTTGTAATATTTTTTCAGTTTGTAATTTTTATCGTTTTTGATTATTTTTAATTTGTTTGTCAACAATTTTTTTCATTTTTTGATTAATTATTAATACACTTTTTGTTTATCCGGAAGATGCCAACTAATGGTTTGGCGAAATTTTGAGAAAAAGTATATAAAAAATAAGGATTAAATAATTTTTATAAAAATGACCAGTGTTTAAATAATAAATTACTAATTAGATATTAAACAAATAGCAAATATTTTAAAAATATTAAATAACTATAATTATTATATAAAACATATCAATTAACAAGTAGTTCAATAAAAAAAGCTAAAAATTGCAAGGCAGTGATATGTGATCCATTATAAAGCGTTGAAAGCAAAATTATTAAGTATTTTATGGACAACATACCAGATAACAAATTTAACAAGTCTGTGATTTATCAAGCAAATAACAATGAAATAAATAATAAAATGGCGAATAAAAATTTATGAGAAAATGCCGCGTCAAACAGGGGAAAAACTCTTTATAAGTAAGTAACAAAACTGATTAGGCCAAATAGAAATCAACTACACCCAAGAAAAGATGTAATGAGTGAAAATCATTCTAACATGCGGCTTAAAATGTTAAGACATTGTTCTTTTGACTGCCAGGTGAAGGAAACAAAGGAAAATTAAAAAAATCGTAAGAAGTTAAGCAAATATATTGTGTAAAGATTCAATTAGCTTTGAAAGGCTTAATGGAACGTTGCGCTATTGAAGTTGAACAAGTATCTAGTTTCCTCGTTCTAGTACAATTTCTGAGTACAAGGAATAAGACACACGAAGATAAGTACAACTCCTACAAGCCTGAAGTTCGTGCCGCAGTTGAATTTTAAAAAAATGGCAGGTGCCATTAAGAATCGACGGTAATACTTTTAAATTGGCCACGAATAAAGCAGAAATTTCATAAAGCATTTTAAAATAGATCATGTTCCTCCAGGATATCTCTTACAATAAAGAACATAGGTAGCATACGTACGTTCGAACGTATCATAGTTGTCAGAGCTTTTTTGAAGCATGAATATTATGAGGATTTCATCTTATAAAGATCCCGTTAAGGAACTAACAGTAGTAGCGGCTACGATAAAAGTGATTATTAAACTCGTGCACCTACACACAGATCGGGCTAAACATATACCTGATTTCCATAATTTATTTTACTTAAAGAACTGTACAATTTTTAATAGCAAGTAAAAGATTGACCAAATGTACCTTGAACTAATCAGTGGTGATCAGACAAATGCAGGTCGGAACTGGCATTAACAAAAAAGGGACTCGGAATTACATATGACGGTCGAATTTAATAAGAATTGGACATATGTCGCATTCCACCCCTTCCCCCCGGCGGCACATGATAGTCTTTTTGGAGCCTACTATTCCATCTAGACTGGTGTGTTGCGGGGTAACAGGGAGCCCAGGCCCGTTAAAGGCTAGTAGGAGCCACCTGGACAATCCACTATATTTTCACGGGAATCAGTAGGCTCGCAGAGTTCACTATTTGTCTCTTTAGACATTTAGCTGTTGTCTGGCTTATTATTGAGCTTGGCCCCTATATGGGAGTATGGTGGTGGTTGTGGTTTCGAGGCCCTCGTGAGAGTTTGTGGGTCGGATCATTCACAATGAACACAATGAATGGTTCAGGAGTATGAATGCCGTCATGTTCTTAATTATATTAAGCTTCATGCGTTCTGGACGAGGAGTTGGAAAGTCTCCAACTCTTAAGCAAGGAGTGAAGGCTGCGACCTACTTCGAGCTTTTGAAATTGCAACTAGGAGTGACCGGAGAATGCACGGATTCGAAGGTCTTCTAGGGCGAGAATGTGGCTACATACCATTCACAGTGGTAATGGCCACCATCTGATTATGGCTCATGCCGGTGCAGATGTAAACCTTATCACGCAATCTCATTATGGCTTACACATCTAGGTGAAGATGTAAATCTTATCACGTATATGTGACGCATTGTCATTAGGAGGACAGAATGTAAGGTGCAAACTGACTTCGAATACATTACACAATAACAAGCATACAGAGGTAATTGTAGCTAGAATAAATATAACCGACTAGTGAGAGACAGAGTAAATTTAGTACCTGACACAAAAAGGGATGTGCGGATGAGAGTGCAATAAGTCTGTTGTGAAATAGTATTAATATTTAATGAAACTTTTTTAATAAAACTTTTCTTGTGTGATATTTTTATTGGGGCCCAGCTATGGTCTCTACAATTATCTGTTTTCAATTGAATGTTGATTAATGTCACCATGACTCAAGAACGCTTTATGTGATTTTGATTTAACACCTCTTGATGTGGATAGATAATATTATATTTAATGCTCTCAACTCCCTTGTTTATATCGGGTATTACTAAAGGGGAAAATGTATTTTTTAATAAATATGAAGGGCAAAATAAAAGGGCAAAATTTTGTCCTCAAAAACTATTAGACCGGTTTAAGTTTACTCATTTTGAGTGGCTTAAAGTTTTTGATCAGGTTTCCACAAAGACAAGTGTCAAACAAAACTGGTAATAATAAACACATAACAAGAAAACGGTATAAGTGTGAAGTGCAACTCTTAAGGGTGAACCAACTAAAAAAAACACATAATAAAGTAATATTAATTTGTTGAAGTATGATTAAAAATGTTTAATTAGATTACAATATTGTTACGTTTATTCTTTTTAGTAAGCGTTTTGTTGAGTTTTTTTATTGCAAAATAAGAACACAGTGCGGTAGTGTTTTAAATTAATGATTTATTTACTTTCAATATGGCTAAAATAAACACGATGGTAACCTTGTTGTCTTTACTCACTGATGACTTAACTTGAGTGATGCTTATATAGTTGTTTTAAGTGGTTCTCGGACATACAAGAATATTCTACTTTAACATCATCCCATATTGTTGTTCTTGTTATCATTAGTTTAGGTGCCTGCATAGCTGTGTGTTTTCTGTTTTGTTCTGTGTTTCTGTTGTTTATCTTATTTCGTAGAAATTCTTATAGTCATGTGTGGTTACTGATATTGAGTACCATAAATTAACACTTTTATGTATCTTAATAGTCAGCAACAGGCCAATATGGTAGACACGATACCAAATAATTTCATTTTCAATTTTAAAAAATTTATAGTTTAAAATCAAGTTAACTTTGTTAGGGTCTCTGAGCTATACTAGTTTCTAGGACTCAATTACAGACCAGATACGATAGCAAGAGGTCTTCAACAAATAATGGAATTTATTTATTTAGGTTATTATTAGCGATTCAGAATTGCTATTTGCCACTGTTTCTTTATGTATATGTAAATATTATGCCGACTTAGAAAGGTCGTCAGAGCTTTTTTTAAGAATAGGTGCGGTTCATATTTGGTGGAAAGGGTTGGCTTTATTGGCTTATAAATAAATCATATTCTTTCGTCACGTTCCTTTTAAAATCCGCAGTGCTGTCATATAGTTTAAGTTCAAATAAAAATGTTGCTACGTTAAATTAGGCAGCTATTCAATATATTATCTTTAAATTTGATATATGTATGTATGCAAGTGGAAAATTTTAAAAGAATAGCGTCGAATTCTATATTTGTTTTAACTAAAATTAGCACATTATTTGTGAAACCTCAAATTATTTAAAGAAATTTAAGCAAATTAATAAGTGAACGAATGCACTTGATGGCACTAAATTTGAGAAATGCTTGCAAGAAAATCTGCGCTACCTTGCATAATCTTGAATTTGGCACTTGGTTTGTACAGGTGTCCGCCGGGAAGGTATATTACTTTGTTAGCTTATAATTTTTGATTAAATGAAAGAGAATGGATCATAAATTGAAAAGTTTTTTACTTAATGTCGGCAATTATATCAGACAAATGTCCGCCCCTGTTAGCCTCACAAATGTGAGCCCTTTTGAGCACATTTTTCATTACATTTCACGCGGTATTTTATTAATTTCACCACGAATATTTTGTTTGAGTTACTTAAGCATTTATGTTTTTGCATAAACTTTGCTTTTCAGATATCCCCCAAAAATATGTCCGGAGCAGTCAAATCAAACGACCGCGGAGGTCAATCAATATCACCATTTCTTGAAGTAACTTGTTGTGGAAGGAGGCAATGCGATGTGGCACCGTTTTGTTGATACCACATCCTAATAAAACCCAAAGCATGTAGTTGTGGTATTAAAAAGTTTTCAATCATATCGCTATATCGCTCCCCATTCACAGATACCGTTACGCCGTTTTCATTTCCAAAGAGGTAAGGTCTAATGATTCCTCCTGACCACATTGCACACCAGACTGTCAGTTCTAATGGATGCAAAGTTGCCTGTTGAATAATTTGCAAATTTCCCATTCCCCAGAACCGACTATTTATTTATTCACATATCCATTCAAATCAAAATGTGCCTTGTCACTCATTATGATTTTTTCATTAAAATCGGGGTTGTCATGGGCAAGCCGTAACATTCTATTGGCATATGAACGGCGGCGTAAATGGTCTTGTGGAAAAAGCTATTGGTTCATTGAAAACCAAGTTCCTAAGCACGACGTCAAATTGAGCAGCAGTAATGCTTTCAGCTTATCTTGCAGTACGTTGTGGTCCATACTTGGGCCTATCACCTACAGACCCTCTTTCTTTGAAATCATTCTCTACACGATAAAAAGCGCGTTTTGTTGGCACGTTGTTTCTCCCAAAAATTAGACGTAACTTTCTCATCGTCACAGTAATCGATAATTGATTTTGAAAAAAATCAAAACTAGCATGTACAAAAATGGCGGCAAAACGAAATAGTATACCTTCCCAGCGGACACCCTGTACTTAAGTTGCATTTGCGAAAGAAGCATACTAAGTAGCACTCACTTCTTTTTATCCTTCTATTGAGTCTATGCAAATAAAAGCGTAATGTAACATGTTATCTTTACATTATAATTATCACTTTCGCAATGTTTCTAATTCAGCAAAAACATGTATTAGTCACTGCTTTAGCAGCATTCAGTTTGTTATATTTTCTTCCTTTTTTAGATTTATCCACGAACACCACTACTGCTCGCTGCTACGAGAAACTGACTTTATCATTTAACCTTTTCTTATTAATGCGAAAACAAGCAAAATTCATATTAAAATAAAAAACAAAAGTTTAATTTTTCTAATTTTTTACTTTATTATGATTTCTGTTTTGCTTGTATAAAATTTTTTAATGAGACTACAGACACTTGTTTTTAATTTTTTTTTTAGTTTGTCTCAAATGTTTAATTTTAACTTTTATTCACAAATTTGCCGCCCCTGGGGCAACAGGAAATTCTACTAATACTTCACACGGCTATAACTTATATTTTGAATATACTTCATGGTCTTTTAATTCACAAAAACATTGTTGTTTGTTGGTGCTCGGCGCACGTAAAGCTGATTACTTAAACCTTTTGCTTATGATATGTCTGATTTACACACGAGTTAATTCCTTGGTAAAGTAATGAATCAAAAAAATTATATATTTTTCTCACTACAGTGAAATGTGTGTGCTTTATTCGTATATATTTTTAAGACTCCTTTACAATTGTTACTTAACAATTATTTATAATAAAGATAAAATTCGTGTTTCTCTTGTCAGGAACAAATTTTTTTTGTTAGTTATTGTTTACTTAGGGTTATTTAAGGTTTTCCTTAATTTATGAGATACTTGGAAAATGGAAAGTAGTTGTTACTAGTGTTATCAACGAAATGTGTGTTGATAATATTGATCTTTGTTCGCTATGTTTATGATGTTATCTATCATCCGCTTATTATTGTTATATGTAATTGATTGTAACTTGCATGACCTTTTTTCAGGATTGAGCATGTATTAATTCACGAATGCAAAAAGTTCACATCACATATATTAAAGTGGAAAAGTAGAAATTTGTATAGAGTGCTCGTTGCATACCAGGAAGGTGAATGCAATTAAATATTTTATGTTACATATTTTAACTAGTTTCCTTATAGGTATTTTGCTTATTTATATTTTAAGCTGGATAGCTTTAGTAATCCAAAAACGATTCAAAGACTCTCAAAAGTTAAAATATAATTAATAAAAAATAAATTATAATAAAGTAATACTTCTCCCAATCAAGTACTCGGTTTTTGTGCTATGTACACAGTTACAGATTTGTACAAATTAGTCTAAAACAAAAACGTAAAAAATATAAAAATCGTTGTCTGTAGTATAACTGTACAACTATATAATAATTTCTTTGAATTTGAATTATTAAAATACACTCAAATTGTTTAATACTCGTATTAAAAGAAAAGTTATAAAAGATTTTTGAACCCAAAAAAGATATTCAAATGTTATAGCTAAAAATCCTTGCTTCTACGGTCTAAACTACACATCTAAGTCAGCTTAGCGCTTTTGTATTCATATTTATATTAAATTTTTACCGTGCCTGTGTGTCAATCTGGCATATACGCGTAGTACATATGTTCTATCGTTAAATTTTCCTACGTAAATTGCCGATGTTATTGTGCAGACACTTACTGCACTTACTTACTATATTTTAAAACATTTACATATATGACTATCGAATTTCCATGATAATTTCTTTTTCTGCTTTCAAATAGATTTTTTTAATTTCAAACTATTACAATCTATTTTATGTCATTAGTTTCCAAAATAAAGGGTCATTTTCAGTGGTTTTTAAATTTAAAAAAGTTTTCGTATTTTGGTATTTTCTACTATGATAAAGAACGATATATAATTATACAGCGTAATGTTATATATATATATATATATATATATATATATATATATATATATACTAGCAAACCCGGCGCCACATTTGCCAGCAGATGGCTGCGTTTTTAGTAACATTTTGTTTGGGGATTAAAAGATAAAGAAAAATTATTATTTGTTTGTTTTATATTTGAAAAGGAAAAATTTTATTTCATTGCACAATAGTAACGAATTCATTTCGATTACAAAAATGAAGTGGAATTTAGTTGAACTTCTCTAAGTAAAAAATGAAAGTGAATCTAAAGTAAATACTGAATCGAAGCGTTATACGTGTCCGCAAAATAACCGTTTCGTTGAAGTGCCCTTTATTTCCCAACTCGTAAACACGCAACGTATAGCTGCCCATGTAAAAAACAACGATTGTCTAAATTTATCCCGCAAACACTAAACGATTGGCCTTGCGACTTGTTAATTGTCATTGCGAACGCAAAGCGAACCGGAAATTGCAATCGTTCACCTGCGTACTTTTCGTTAATAATGGTTGCCTCAATCAAATTCGGCATAAGTCTTTTCACCGCAAGTCGAGTACCGTTGCAAAGTCGCGGTGTATTTAAATTACGCAATATCAATTTACTGCATCATCGGGATTTGTTGTGGAATCAACGGATTTCTATGTCACCAAATCGCCATCGATTTTTGATTGAATGGTGAAATTCAGTGCATGTACAACATCGTTATTCTTTGCGGCGAGAATTGTTCGTTTACTTAACCAAGCATAATTCTAATAATTCTCACTAATGTTGGGGAAAACATTTTCAATAAGAGCTAATTGAGAATCTGCAAATCGGCAAAAGTCGCATCAACTAGAACTTTTCCATTTCCAACAGCTAACAAATGTTTGGAAAATTGTGCAGCACTTTGATCATTTTGAAATTGAACTCTCAAATTAGTGGTTAGCGATAATGTTTTTACGTTATTCCACAAAGATGATGCCTTCAGGCAAGCATTCGTTTCATCTGCAGGCGTTGCACGGGGAATTACTGGCAACGTCTGCTTGAAATCGCCTGCCAATAATATCATCAAGCCGCCAAAGTTGTTGTAATTTCGCCGAAGATCCTTCAGTATGAAGTTAACCATCTATAAGATTCGCCGCAATTCCAGATGATTCTAACGCCAAAGCTATGTCACATCTTTATCGAATAGTGGCCAAAATCAATGAAATAACAAATGTTTTCCCTGTTCCTCTAGGTACGTCCAGGAAGAATAGATCACCAGTATTATTGTCCACCGCTTGCATAAATGTTTCGTATATTTGTTTTTGCTGTTCATTCAGCAGCGGCACATTATTTCAAACGAATTCCTGCAATGTATCAACATTGTATTGCAGCTCTCAATTTAATTCTTGGTTGAGTGCATGGTGCACCGATCGACTTGGCGCAATCATTATTCATACTTCAGTCAGTAGCTTGTTTGCAATAGTCAAGCATTGATCCTCAATGAGAATCAATCCTTCATTATATATTTCATCGGTTATTTGCATGTCGGCATTATTCGTTCGAATGTGAAGCATGTGAGGTATGTGAAGATATGCAAGATATCTTCACATATGTCGTCTTTGCATTTGTTCCATAACTGAATTGGTTGTAAAGGGAAACATGTGGTAATGATAATAGCGAACAGCGTTCGTAGTTGGTACGCATTTGATGAAACAACTGAACCCGCAAGTGTTAAATCCCAATGAAAATCGTTCTCCAGCAAACCCAATAGTTGACATGCTTCTCGATATGTTTGGCATTGGTGGCCATTCACAGTTTTCAAATGCGCAAATGATTTTGATCCACGTACATTTACCAACAGCAGTCGCAAATAAATACTTTCATGATTTCTAGGATGAACAGTATACATGCAACCTAGCGCACGGCGTCATCTATTTAAAATGAAACGTACTTATTTTCGTGAGGGATACTCACACACCACGTACTGGTGCCGTTGTAGTACATGCTATGTATCAGGGATGGCGCTGTATGTGAAAAATTATTTTCCCTGTTTTCCTGCTTTTCTCTTGAAATTTTTCCTAAATTTTCTTTGCTATAAACCTCGCAGAGCCCGAGACCTTTCCAACGAATGCAAATCCGTGGAAATCGGTTCGTGCGTTCTGAAGTTATAGCGTCAGGAGGGAAAACCCGACTTATTTTCATATTATAGATATGCTGAATAATTATATTAATATTTATACATATTTTAATAACAATAAAAAATGCATTCTGGATATGAAGTGATTGCAAATTTAATTCCAACGGCGTTAGATGTTACAAAGAAGAGAAAAACATTATATACAATATTGATTATATTTTTAAATGATAAAGATATCTCACAAAAATAATTAATAATTGTTTTATTTAAATAGGCAAGGATTCATGCAGCCAAGTACGTTTACCACCCTCTGCGAAATCTGAAGCCGTATGGTCTTCACCTCTCAAAATCCATTTGGTAGTTAGAAGGCCTTCAACTCCTACTGGACCTCTTGCATGTATGCGTGCAGTTGAAATACCAACCTCTGCACCCAAACCAAAACGGAAGCCGTCGGCAAAACGGGAACTGGCATTGTGGAACACACATGCACTATCCACAGAATTAAGAAAATGTTGTGCCGTGGATTCTGTAAACAAATAATATAATTAGTCTTAATTTTTTATTATTATTAGTAAATTTACAATTATAATTATAGTTTTTTAGTGTAAACAAAAAAATTATTTGTTATTTAAAATTTTGTTTATATAATTTAATTTTTTGTTCCTGAAGATGCCACTCAATGGTGTTTTGGTGGGTACTTTTTATTGATAAAAAAAGGTAAGTTGCAAAACAGAAGTTGTTGCAGGATATTACAGCCGTCTGCATAACAGAAACTTATTCTGGTTGGAATAAGTAGCCAAACAAATCAGATTTTTAAAAGGTCCATGCTTAAAAGTAAAAAAGGGAATAAACTTGTGAGTCACGACTTCCTTATTAATTGATTTCCAGTGTGTAAATATACGGACAACATACTGTATTATTTATGCGTGCGGCTCTTAATATTTATAAGATAACAACAAAAACTTTTCTTTTTCACTTTTTGTTCTTTCAATCTTTTTATTTGTTTTATTTTTTTTTTTGTAGAACTTTACTATCGCTCTCATTATTTTGGGTTGCTCAACTCCAGAATGCTTATTATTGTTTTTCTTATTAAGCAATGCTTTGGTTTGTTGATCCCAATATATTTTATTAAGACACATAAATGCTTTGCAATGGTTCTCTTATTACAAATACTTCAATAATAGTTTTTTTGATTACGATTATTTTAAAATTTAGAATAAGCAATAATTTTAAGTAGTTTGTGGTTAAAAACTATTTTTAAGACTTTTTTTGAATAATAATGTTTTAGTTGCAGTCAAGTACTTAAAAATGAAAGATAGTTTCATTGAATTTTTATACTTGAATCGGTCACTACACAACTGAATACATCCTCTGCAATCATTGGTGATTTTTTGTTTTCCATATATTGGAAAAGGATATTATCTGTATAATTAAGCTTGATTGTAAATCAGTAAAATATTAGATCTTTAGTTACACAGAATAAACATTTCTGTTTGGTAGAGAAATCTTCAATATACACTGAAACAAAAGTTGATTTTCTCTATAATTTTTAATATAAAAATATTTAGTTTTATTAATGTGTGATTTTGGTCGAGAAACTCATAAAACTAGTAACTAAAATTCCTAAAGTTTCAATTTTATAAACTCACTGAAATTAGATTACCTAATAACCTGTAAGTGAATAAGGCTGCTGTAATAAGGTGCAAAAAATTATTTTGAGGTTACGTTTTCGCCAGATATTTAGTACGGACAATTGCAAATTCCTATAAGGGAAATCATGTGAGAAAGACCAAATTAAGGAAAGAAAAAATAATTATATATTTTTCATTCACCATGGCGCATTTTATCAACATTTTATCTCTAAATTGATTGCTGTTGGGAAAACAATTTTTAGAACTATTATAAATTATATCTGTGTTCGGCTGATAATGAATATCTATTTCTTTATCAAAAAATTTAGTCTCGACTTCAGGTCTAGTCAACGTCCTTGATTATCTTCCACTTGATTAATTTGCGTTTGATTATTTTTACTCAGCAAAAGTAAAAATAAAAATTGTTTTAAAATTAAAATTCTATTGTAATCTTGCTTACAGTCAAAATTTGTTAGCATTTAATGGAACGGTTCTAAATCGTTAGTCGAATATTTTTCTAACGTCACAAACACAATTTTTCACTAACAATAAAAAATATTAAGCTTAAATAGATCAATGACCGTCAAGCAAATGATAACAAGCAGCTTCTAGGAGGATCAGGAATGACGTGAATGTTTTATTGACTTTTCCATTAAATAGTACTTTTTTAAAAGTAATTGTGTAAGGATAGGAGCGACACCGATTACAAATATTTTTAAACTCATGATAATCACAAAAAAAACTTGTAACTTATTTTTTGTCTCTCACATAAAAACACCTTTTTACTCCTTATATTTTACGTTCCTATTTATTTCATAATATATCGCATGTAATCTGCGTTAAAGTTTTAGTAGCATTAAGTGTTTAATATTTTGGTTAAATTCTTAACATGTTCTGAAAAAATTACCTCTGTCACTTGCCTTACCAAATAGGTAAATAACATTGTGGCATATTGTGGTTGATTTTGTTTATTGAAATAAAATTTTCTGTTATAATGACTGACATTACTTTGACATGGTTAAACAAATTGCATTTGAAAATTAGTACAATTAGTAACCATTCACCTATTAATTCTCAATTTGTTACGTTATTAAGAATATCAAATATTAATGTAATAAGCAAATCACATGTCCATGTGGTTAATCAAGTAGATAATTGACCAACCAGTGTTTTAACTGATATAATACACTTACCGTTTTCTGTTACAATGACATCAGTATGGCTACTACCAAATGTATGTATATGATCAATAGCATCGTCAAGGTTTTTAACGATTTCAATGCAACATTCTAAAGCACCATATTCATGCCTAAGGCTCTTGGCAGCTGGGGGACCAAACGTAAGTTTTTGATTAAGTTTTGGCCCGGAGTATATTTTGACCCCTTCACGCTTCAACATATTGCATACATCGCTGAATATCTCACCGTCCATTAAATCTTCATGAATGAGTAGAGTTTCCATAGCATTGCAAGCTAAAATGAGAAACAAACAAAAAATACATTGCGACTGCTAATTACAGGCAAGTGATTATGTGTGTTAGAATGCCTTTTGTGTTTATACGGAAGTAATAATATCAGTATAACACAACGCACAGGTTTAAACATTTAAACAATATAATTATGAATGAGTATAATTATGCCATTTATACAACTGAATTCTGGGAGCATTGCATAAGATAATATATTTGTTTTCAAAAGATTTTTGGACATAGGCAAATGGATATTACAGCAAAATCAATTCTAAACGATGAAGACATTTCAAATTTTCAAAGATTTCATATTTTTATTTAACGAAAATAAAGCTCAACAAGAAATAATAAAAGTAGTTAGTTGACATTAGCATTAGATTTTGAGTACAAGGATTCAATAACAATTGGAAACATAAAAAAGGAGAAAATTGCAATAGCGATAACAAAACAATATACATGTATTAAAAGTGATTTCAGAAAACATTACAGACAAGTATATCTGTTTTGTGTGTATCTTCGTTTTGTGTAAAAGTGTACAAAGCTACGCTTCAAATTTACTGCAAATAATCGCGAATTCGAGCAGCGTTTCTTCGTAATCACGGCCTTTTAAGACCGCTGTGCGTTGTAGTGTAATCAACACATAAGTAGAGTAACAAACAATCTTAATTGCAAACACATCTGCATATAATTAGAAGGTGTTTATTTACCAAAATATTTGTGTTGGCAATTTATTAAACGTCAGCAAAATTTCACCAATTCAATATGCTTTTATTGTTGTTACTTTATTTTATATAAACACTGATAGATGGACTGCATTTTTAACCTATTTTTAATTGTTTTGAGTTTTTTGGTATGTTTGTATATTCCTTTATAAAGATCATAATTACACTCAAAACATTTATGTTATTGCGCTATATTTTCTGATAGCCTTATAATTTTAATAATAATATATGTAATTATATCGAAGTATAGAAATTAGAATTGAGTGATGTCATTCAAACCCAAAATCTAGATTATTCTCATTGTTAGTATATAAGCTGTAGAAATTAAGAATTAATCGCAATTGAATTGGCTTTTAATAATAAAAGACCTATGAGCTTTAATTTAGGAGCTCTGGGACAATTCAATTAAACAAAATAATAAAAAGCCGTTTTTTTATTTTGCAACATTTAAATGCTTAATTCAAGACTCACGGTATTATTGCTGACAACAGACCAAAATGATGCAAACATAGCCGCTGTAAAGCGGTTGAGAATGCACCTGGCATATTAATTCGATAGCAACAATTGGTCATCACTACAAGCACTTTGCGTAACATTTTGCATAAAAATCTTCATTTTCATGCTTATAAAGTTCAACTCGCTCAAGAATCAAAGTTTTCCGACCATTGTTTGCATCGAACGTTTATGAGTTGGCTTTTTGAAAAACTGAACGAAAACAATGCCTTTTTGAGCAAGAAAAATATTTAGAATTGGGTTTACTGATCGATCAGCCAAAGCAAGGAGAAGGAAATACAAATGATGGAAATACTGCAAGAGAATTTTTTTCGGATCCTGAAACTGCAGCATCTATTACAGGAGTAGATTTTGAGTTAATAAAACGCTATAAAATCATATTGCAAAGAATATCATGCAATATAAAGGTAAATGCAAGAAAATTTGGTCGGTATGCTAATGAAACAGCGAAACTATACAATGAATAATATGATTGGAGGAATATGCCACCGACAGTCTATAAATACAATATTATGGAGAAAACATTATTCAAGACAATATGCTGCCGATTGAAGATCTTTCTGTAGAAGCGCAAGATAAAACAACGATTATAGATATTTTCGCGAACACAACACAAGAAAGATATCTAGATATAGTACCAATGAATACCTCTTCAATATTTTACTATGCACTTCTGATCCATATATTTCCAACATTCGACGACAAAAACTGAATTCCACTAAGAAAGTTAAATGAAAAATGTATTCTATGCAAATTAACATCAGAATTAAAGCAAAAAAACACAATAAATATTAAAAATTTATAAAAAAAATTTTTTCTAAGAATTTATGGTAAAACCTTTTTTCGGATATGGATCTCTTACATATCTGTTATGAAGTCACGTTTAAAAAATATTTAAATTGTTTATATGATAATAACATTTAAAGCTGCCGAAATAGTTCTCAGAACTTACATTTGCTAGTGAATTATGATCACCATGCCTATTTTTCGAAATTTGACTTACAAGGGCCTTTGAGTAAATATGGACCGATCGCCTTTAATAAGGCCCGATTTTAAAGTTAATACACTAAGCTGAAGCCTAAGACGTCTTATATCCAACAAAATAACAAAAAAGTTCATTAAAAAATTTCAACCCAGTCAAAAATTATAGAATGTTGGCCGCTAACTCACAGAATGTGCCACTGTGCGGTGTAAGATATCCTGGCAGAGCGAAAAATTTGGTATTGTATTATAAACGATATCGTATACATTAGAATGAAATCATGTTTCTGAAACACATATAATGTTCGAAAGCAGAGAGATATTTATTCATTTTATTATCGCTTTCCGCATCTTTGTAGCAGATCGTCAACAAAGAATCGACCCAATTGTAAAGATTCTCTATAAAATCAAAGGATGTGAATTATTCGAAATTTTATGTTGAAACAGGTATATTGATGCAAGCATTAATTTTAAATTATATTACAAACTTAGAAAACAATTGGGCTATATATACAAATAAAAACCAGTTTTAACATTTGTTTCATCTATAAAAAAAAAGTTTAATATATCAGACTTAAATAAAAGCTTTGTTTCATTTCCAAAGATAATGTAATAGTATTTTATAAACATGCAAGCCACAAAAAATTGCATCATCTAAATTAAAAATTGAATAGCAACCATTTAGAACAGCTTCTGGTTTTATAAATTCATTTTAGGTCATTATTCCCAGACTGTTTAATGTAAACGAGACTTTGATTAGTAAAAGAAGATGTTAAAACACATCTATTTTAAGTTGATACGTTGATGATTTAGTTACAATATATCTTTTTTAATCTAATAAATTTTGTGATTAAATAAAAAAAAAGCTCTTTTCGTAAGAAGATCTAAATTAGCTTTTAAATTATCTACATCATTAATTCTTCTATCATTGCGTCATTTTACTCTTTATATCTAGACAAATTATTTAATAAAAATAATTTAATAAAAATCAAATAAACCTGCATTTTCCTGCTACTACTAATTTTTCTCGTTTTTTTATACAGTTTTAAGATTTTATATTTCTGTTTTTAACACTTTTGTCTTATTTACTTTTTTATATTTCCAGATAAACTATAAATATTACCCTAAAGCTAGAGTTATTAATCAAAATGTATAAAATATTTATAAATACAATTTATAAAGTAACGTTATTAAATATACTCTCGATCAGGTAGGTGAAACTCTTTGTAATTCTGTTTGTTTAGAAACATCTTTTTAAATATTTTTTTTTATATAACCGAAATTCCACTACGATCGATAGGACTATCTTGGTATGATTACAAAAATAATTAGAATATGATTGTTAATATATTTTCATTACCTGCTGGGTAATCACATTTGGCATCGCGGGCTATTTTTAAAGCTTTTTGAATATCAGCATCCTTATCTATGAACACATGACAGACACCTTCAGCATGTCCCAGCACAGGAATGTGCACTGACTGTTCTTGAATATGGCGCACTAAATCCGATGAACCTCGTGGAATAATTAAATCGATATGATCTTCCATTGACAGCAAATCACTTATTTCTTCGCGTGTCGAAACCTTTTTAGCTATTGTTTAATTTAAATGCAAACAAAGTAAAAACACAGAACACGTACCAAAGACACCGCATTTTCAGAGCCTACAGTTGTCAATGATTCTTTCACCAGTTCCATAAGAGCTTTGTTGCTGTTAGCAGCCTCTTTTCCACCTTTTAAAAGTAGCCCATTAGCAGAAGCAATAGCTAAGGCAGCAACTTGTGGCAATGAGTCTGGTCTAGATTCAAAAATAACTAATAACACTCCGATAGGAACAGTGACTTGCGTTAAATCTAAGTTTTGTGCCAGCCGAGTACGCCTTAACACACGACCAACATTCTGCAAATATAATAAAACTAATATTATCATTCAATCACGTTTTATAATTAAAGTGCTTATTAAGTAAATAAAACCAGTACTTAAATCACGTTATCTTAAGTCGGTCATACATTACCTCACTGCATAAACAAACTGCGCAATATATTCTGTTTTTCTAAGAAAACAAGATGCTTAAAGTATAAAATCGCAAAAACTTAGTACCAAAAAATATTTGAAAAATTTGTTGTAAAAAGGAATTCTGTTCTGTTTCCGCGTTCATTTTTTTGCTTTTAACTTTTTAAAACTCTCATTCCATCGTACACTGCACAAATTAGCGGCATTTTTATACTAACTTAAGCAAATTTAAAATCATTTTATATATGTATGTATATCACAAACATGCCAGTACACAAATGTACGATACAATGCCAGACATATCACTGATATTATGTATTAGAAAGCATTTTTTAGGATAAAAAGGGAAAGCCTAATATTGGAAATTAATATTTTATAACTCACATTTAAAATGCTTAAACTTTTGTTCTTAATCGTTAATAATTTGCAGAATTATTAGGACTAAAGTTAACACTTTACATCCAATAAACTCTTTATAAATATGTGGTTATGGCGTTGTAATAATTTATTAAATTTATTTCATTTTGTCAATTATTAACAAATTTAAGTTTAATTAAAAAATTTCCATTGGTCACTAAATTAAATTTCAGACTTTTTATTGCATATTTATCACATGCTATTTTATGACCTTTTCATCATTACTCTACTCAAAAATTTAGACATTCACTTTTTAATGATATAATAAATTTTCCTTATTTTACTTAACTTGGGTAATGACTATAATTTTTACCTCAATCAGTATGCATATATGTATGTATACACATTTTATAGCAAATTTCAGTTTAAATATTTTCGTTCATTGCAGTACGTACACTGCAAAAAGTTTGTTGATAAATTTTCAAAATTATTGTTCTCGCAGATAGAATGAAGTAAAAGCGATGTCTCTAAATCTTAATATATATAAAAATCAAAAACACGTTTGGTCGGTAGGGGTAAACTCTTCAATGCCCCAACAGATTTTCGACTTCCAGCCCACAAAATATTTGTAAAAGACCGGCGAAGGTTTGTATATATATTATACCCCGCTAAATGCTACACCCCTTCCAGAAATAGTGATTTTATTTAATTAAGTTAATTGCCTAATAATAAGTTAAGACCCTCCTATTCACTTCTCATTTTTCCACGGCACCTGCAACTAAATGCTACCGAAAAGATAAAAGTTAAGACCCTCCTATTCACTTCTCATTTTTCCACGGCACCTGCAACTCGACCAAACCAATTAGGGAAGTCGTGTTTGTGCAGTCAACCAGATAACACGTGTTTTTATAGAGCGGAACAAAAATTATTAAACATTAAAGTTTTGTTTCAATCGTTCTATTTTTTGACTCTTATTACATTTTTTGAGAAGCCTATAGAAGGCAAACAAGTGTTTTTTTTACGAGTGCTGTAGAATAAAATTTATATATATATATATTTTTTTAATAAATCTTTGAGCCGATTGGCCCTTTGGGCGTTAACAAGAATGGACTTGTCAGTTATGAACGAGCAGGAAGAGCATACCTCTGGCAAGAAGAGGAAAATTCCAGACAGGAATTCAACTTCCGATGACAAGTTGGATTTTGACGCATTAGTCCAGCTTAATGCGAAACTGATGGAAAAGCTGGATGATGCGGGGCGAAAGATTGGCTTACTCGTCCATGAGAACGAGTCTCTAAAGAAGAAATTGGAATGCGTCATCAATATGCATTCTGTTGATGGCAATAGTATTGAGTCGCTTGAGTTGGTCGAGGAGTCCCAAGCGGCTTTTGCAACACCGGCGCCAAGTGAAGAAGAGCAGAAAAGAAGAGAAAAGAGTGCAGTAGCAGGCAAGAAGGCAGCAGCAGGCAAGAGGGCAGCTATGCGGCCACAGCAGGCAAGTAGCAAAGCTCAAGTAGAAAAGAAGGTGAGCAATTCTGTTCCGGTGCTGACGACTTATGACATTAATGTAAAAAATATTGTAGGTCAAATTGACAAACTGTTAGGTCACAAGAATTATAGTGTTAAGGTTTTAGGAAAGAACGTAGCAAATATAGAGGTCTGCATTCTTGAGGATTTTCTGAAGGTCAAGGTCTTTTTGGAAGCGGAGAAAGTTAAATTTTATACTTATACTCCTAAGAGTTTACGTCCGTATACGTTGGTGATAGAGGGCCTTCCCGACTCTTTTGAGTCGGAGGAGATTACTGAGTATTTTGGCAGTCTTCAAATTAATTGCAAGATCATTGGTTTAGTTCGATTAGGAGGTGATAAATGGGTTGTCAGATTGACAAGAGACTCGGACATAAATAAATTTTACGCGGTCCGATATGTCCTCCGTTGTAAGATAAGCATCAGAAAATTTAGACGGACAGGTATTACACAGTGCTTCAACTGCCAGCGGTATGGGCACGTTTCCTCTAACTGCCGTATGCCTTATAGGTGTGTTAAGTGTGCGGGGTCTCATGGTCCTGGAAAGTGTGAAGTTCCTCCTCGAGACCAGAATGTGCAGGAAACTTTGATTACCAATCCAGTTACTGGTCAGGTGTCAAAGCGAATAGGGCTTCCTGTTAAGTGCTGTAATTGTGGTAGTGAGGGCCATGCGGCTAGCTCGCGGGAGTGCCCGCGAAGACTAGAACTGCTTCGTAGAAAAGAGGAGAGGAAGCTATCCAGGGCTGGGCCTCCTACACGTGTTCCATACGCTATTAGGAGCGGTGTTAAATCAGGAGTTAGTTATGCCGCTGCGGCTGGAGCAGCATTGACTCGTGACCTTCCGGCGGCTGTACCGACATCCAACACTACTGGACAGGGACGTTCGGACAGATCGGAAATTTCTATGGAAGTGGCTATGGCTCAATTTGACATGATGGACAAAGACTGTAAGCGTTTGTTTGGCGGCGGACTTTTAAATTGTTTGGGCAAAATTGGTGGATTTGGACTTAAATATCGCAATTTGGACAACGACGAGGACAGATCCCGAGCGTTGCTTGGCATGCTTTTGACGCTTAGGCATGGATAATTTATTTAAAATTATATTTATTAATGTCAACTCAATTGTCTCAAGACACAAGAGACACTATTTGAGTTTGTTCCTGACGCGACATAAACCTGACGTACTCCTTATGGTTGAACACCATTTAAGTGCTCGCCATATATTCGACATGACTGGATACAGAACTTTTAGACATGACCGCCAGAACGGAAGAGGGGGAGGCACAGCTGTCCTCGTTAGGGATGAGTTGCACTGTGAGGAGATCGTACTACACAGTGGATCTGTTGAGAATACGGCGGTCCGTATTCGAAGGCAGGCCAATGTGGGTTTGATTGCCATTGCAATGTACCTTAAACCCAGTGAGACTTTCACTGCGGAATGCTTTGATGAAATGCAGCCACTGGTACGTAATTGTAGTGTGGTCATTGGTGCTGACCTCAATGCAAAGCATCCTTACTGGGGGGATCGACTTACGAACGCGAGTGGGCGTAACCTCCGAGAATTTCTTCTCTCAAGCCCTGATGTTGAAATTCGGCAAACTGACGGGCCGACCAGAATAAATGACGTGTCCTCTTCCTTCATTGACTTTTTTCTCACATCAGTAGACATCACTACAGAAAGTACGAACTACCTAAGGACATTGGACTATGAATCGGATCACAAGGCTGTAGTGATAGAATTCTTCACGAGTGACTTTCTGGTGCGAGAACGGTCCACCAGGTTTGACTTTGACCATATGAACAGACGCAGTTTTACGCGCAGACTGTCTTTAAATCTTGATACGTGTGGACTACCTTTGGACAGAAACGTGACTGAGACCGAAATTGATGAATGTGTTGCCGCGATGGAAAGAGCCTTCCAAGATGCTATGGAATATTCCATACCGAAAGTCTCCACGGGAGGCAGAGGGTTGCGGAAGCTGCCTCGACACATTCTTCATTTCATCGACCAGAAAAAGCGACTAAGGCGGGTATCACATAGGTGTGAGGACCCTGGTAGACGGAATATTTTGAAAGCGGAAATTAGAAATTTGGACAGAATAATACAGGGGGCCATAGCTGCTTTTGAACGTGACCACTGGACAAATTTTCTTAGAAAAATTCGACTTAACGACAGGACTTTTCGGAATGTAAAGTCGGCTGTTGGACTCAACAAACGACCCGTAATTCGAAACTTGGTGGATGCAAATGGCGCTGTTGTTTCTGATAGTGCTGGAGTGGCTAACCTGTTAGCAACCCGTTTCTTTCAGGTTGGTCCTTCTGGTCCAAGTGCACATTTGGATCCATTTGGTGCGAATGTGCGGGCAGTTGTGTCGACTTTAGACAGGACGTCACCTTTGGCTTTTTTTGGTAGGACTTTTACGGCGGACGGTAGCTTAATTGATCCAGACACAAGCGAAGACAATATAGGGTTCATTAACTCTACATTTGTGGGCAATGCGTTGAGGCGTAGACCAAATAAAAGATCTTGTGGTATGGACGGGATTTCTGATGTTGTTTTGAAAAGAACCAATGTTATAGCTTGGAGATTTCTAGCAATAGTTTTCAATCATTGCTATAATATTGGCTATTTTCCAAAATCGTGGAAATCGGCCCTAGTCGTTCCGGTACTGAAACCCAGATCGGATCCTGTGGTATGTGGAAGCTATAGACCCATTTCCCTTCTATCTGCTTTTGGAAAGTTGTTTGAATTCATTCTCCTGGCAAAGATAAATGACGTTATAATTGACAAGGACATTTTAAAAGACTTCCAATTTGGATTTAGAACTGGACTTTCGACAACGCATGCGCTGACGGTGCTAACGGACTTCATTGCCAGGGGACTGAATAGAAGATGCCCAACAATAGCTGTAAGTCTGGACTTTGCCAAGGCGTTCGACACGGTCTGGCATGACGGGCTTATATTTAAGATGGTGAATATGGGATTTGGTGTGGGCCTTTGCCGCATAGTGGACAACTTTTTAGGAAACCGATCATTTCGAGTGCGCGTGGGTGATGTTCGGTCGGACGAGGGTACGATTTCTGCTGGAGTGCCACAGGGCTCGTTACTGGGGCCTGTGCTTTACAATATCTTTGTCTCTGACATACCACAACCGCCGCGGGAGATTCTTTTAATTGTGTATGCCGATGATATCCTCATTGCCTCTTCAGGTGCTAGAGCAAAAGCCACTAATGACCGACTAAATTACTATTTGACGACACTGACGGACTATTTTAGAAAATGGGGTCTAACTTTGAACATTGCGAAGACCGTGGCCGTAATGTTTAAGGGAAGGCGGAAATATATTTACCCAAATTGTAGATCGTACAGACTTTGTTTGACTCTCGGACGAGAACAGATTGCGACTTCGGACAGGCTTAAATACCTGGGTGTCACCCTTCATGAGAATTTTGAAAGTTATCGGCACATTGACGATATTTTGCAGCGAAGCAAGAGAATTTATTCCGCGTACCAGGGAGCTCTGAAACGTAGTGGCGGTCTTGATAGGAGGGTGCGTCTTCTTGTGTATCGCCAAATAATTCGCCCTGTCATCTCCTACGCCTTTCCGGCTTGGTTTGGGATTTCTTCTCACCAGATGGAGAGACTTAGGAGATGGGAGAGACGGGTGTTGGTTGCTTGCCTTGGACTAAGGCCTTATAGAGGACCAAGTGGCGAGTTCCGCAGGCCATCATGTAGATCAATCTACAACGCAATTGATTTTGCGCGGGTGGATGTCTATATGATGGAAATGGCTGTGAAGTTCCTGGAGGGCGCACGTTCTTTAGGTAACTCCCTGGTTGCGGGGTGCTTTTCTGCGTCGCGTGATTTGGAGAGTGTTCGGATGTCCCGGTATCTCTGCCCGGTGGACTTATTAACTTTGAAAGAGGCTGGCATTCTTTATGAGAATGCAGACCTCTTATTTTATCATAGAAGGCTGCGTTCTTTAAGCACTCAGAGCATTGTGTATAATACCGCTCAATAGTTAATTTTAGTATAATTTTTCTCAATTGTTAATTCATTCTTGTTTTGTTTACTTTGAATTTGTTATTATTGTTTTTTTTTTTTTTTTTTGTTATTTCTTGTTTTTTACATTGTTCTTGTTTTGTTTTTGTTATTTCTTGTTTTCTATTGTTCTTGTTTTGTTTTTAGTTATAAGTTATTAGTGTTAAGTTTTTCTTATTTTTAAGTAGATTCTAAGAGCGTTCCTTTTTTTTATTCCTTTTTTTTTGGAAATTAGTTTATAATTTTTAATAAGTTTTTTGCAAGAGATGACCCCAAAAATGTGTCAACTGTGTTAATAATAAGGAAGTCTTTGAAAAATAATTTTTTTTATGTAAAGAATAATTTGTAAAATTTTGTAATATTTTTGTTAATTTTTAATAATCTTTTGTAAAAGTTTTGGAAAATAAATTAACCTTTGAAAATCTGAAAAAATCTGAAAATCAAACCAATTAGAAATCAACCAATGGGATTAAAGCTATAGTTTCCGAGCGAAGCCGGGTCGTACAACTAGTGTGTATTAAGATATAAATATATACAATGCGAGCTCGGTACTTGCGACTACGCATTATCGCATCCCGGTTATCGCGACGGCATAGTTTATAACCCACAAAGGGTAATCACTCTCTTTTCATACATAAATCGTTTTGGATGATTTTCGTTTTAAATTTTTTCAAATGGGAAAAAGCTCTCCAACACCAGCAGTGATTTTACGATCAAATGATAGTCATTTGTATTCCAAAATTTATCAAACCAATTTAGCTTTCAATGCCAGTAAAAATTAATCGTCGCGATGGAATTAGATTTTTAAAAATGACGAGCAAGAAATTGTGTTCGTAATCTAATCTTATTGATGCATTTGTGAAGGCGTTTAATGATAACGTTATTGAGCATGAGTTGACTTTTAGTCAAATCTATATTGCCGCCGAATCCGGATTTATTATATTGAATTTGTTCCTCACGTAAGTTATTTAGTAAAAGTAAGTTGTTCATAGTAAACATTTTTTTGGTCCGAGAATTTTGGGCTTAAAAATGTCTGCTGCAAAACGCAGTTTTGCTTATATTTCGAGCAAATTGATTAAATGAAAGTTTTCGTTGAACCACAGCAAAAAGACAACTAAACTCAAATGATTTTTAGTTTTGATGTCTTTTTTCTATAGAAAATTTGGGGTAAAATCCACTGAAGAGCTATACGATCAATAGTAAAATTGGCAAGCGTACCCACTTTCTTCCGCAGTAATATATTTCAAATATATTTTTTGAATAATAAGACAGAATATCATAAAATGCAAATTACCGTAAATTTTACTATATTTTATTTAAAATCGAAAAAATTGTTAGAAATTTATTTATAAAAAATTTCTTTAAGCACAAGGTCTTTATATAAAAATAAAATAAATTTTATTTTCAATATTTCGCCACACCATTGGATGGCATCTTCAGTAAAAGAAAAAAATTATAAGCAATATATTTTGTAGATTTCTTAAAAAAATTATTTACAATTTTTTTTCCTAATAAAACAAAATAAAATTTATTTAATTTTTAGATAATCTATTAAATCTTAATCTTTTTACACGGTCCTTTAAATTATAACGATTTATTTTTTTTCTCGAAATATCGAATATTATATTTTCTCGAAATATCGAATATATTGAATATTCCGAAAATTCATCTATTACTGCATTTGGCTCTACATAATATACCATAGCAAGAACTTTCGTAATATATTAATAATTTTTGAACTGCTTAATTGCTGGAAAAGTAAAATTTTACAAAACTTATCTTCGTAGCCTTATAGCTTAAAAACGAAAAATAATACAGTGGATTAAGCAGTTACCAGTTATGTAAATTTAATAAAATATGTGGTTGCGTTATCGTTTCTCCATAATTACTTCAACATTCAGTAAAGAAGATATAAGCAAATACTAAAAATTTTAATCAGTATTGATTTCTAAATGCAGTTGTGATGAAACAATTTATATGCTTGAATATGATTTTCAATCGACTTTTTTTAATATTTCAAAAAATAGAATATGATCTAATAATTCTTCATAAGTTAAGTCAGTGCCACATTTAGGTTTTGTTATATTTTTATATTTTCACCATTCACTCTCAGTCTTTTTTCAAGGCACTTCTAAGTTCAAAAATATGTTTTTCCTTCCGCGTGCTGGGTTGATGTTTTTCCTATTGTCTGCACTAGATTTTCAGTCATTGTTGTATTAGTTTTGAGATATCTGTATATATTTATGATCTTGAAAAATTTTTATTTAGGCAATAAATAAAAGATGTTTGCGTATCACATATTTAGTACTCCATAATAAGATTTCACCCATATTTTTTAATTTTTAGGTAATAGTGCTTTGTTGTTTGTCTAGTACCATTTGTCATAAGTTTTCACAGCTTTTAACCTTAAAACAAAACAATTTAATTTTTGTGTTTTCATATTTTACGTTCTCTCCAATTTAAATAATACAGATAACGCAAACATCGAGAGGTGCCGCAAAAATTAAAATCAAACGAATAATTAAAAAGTTGTAAACAAAAAATCGCAGAAAGTAAAGACAAACAATAAAGGCTTTTTCAGTCGAATATCGTTTAAACTTTTAAAGATACGGTAGCAAATGTAAGGTCATTAAATCTGTACGTTTTACAGTAAAACTCAATTAAGGCATTTGAAATTGGATAACATTTAACAAAATTACAAGCCTAATGATTTTTTTGAATCCAAGGTCGTCTCTTAAGACTTACTGTTGCTTTGCTCGTGCTTACGATATGGATATACTCGTAGATCTTATATTTGTCATTTATTACCGTTCATTTTTTAAAAGTCTCTTCTGTAATATTTTGAACCTAACGTATTTAAAATCTACTTAACTCATCTCCAATCATTTGATTTAAATAAATTTATACATGGAAGACGGCAGACTACAGATTTTAATACATCAAAAGCAAAAATCACACATATATATGAGAACGATTAATTTGTTATATAAACAATGTTGACAATGTAACAAAATATTTTAAACAATTTAGTATTTGGAAACAGCCTGTAAATAAAAAAAATATCATAAAATTTAAATGCTAAACACATGAACATTACTCTATATATATAAAGTTTCAGTTATATGTCGAATCATACTGAAGGTTTCTGCATTGAGTATACTTATATTCGGAGTAAATAATTAATAGTGTTATTTTTTTTAATCACGCCTACTTTTGACCAGACGGATCGCTAAAGTTGGAAATTGTATTGTTATATGAATGATAGTACGAACTTGCCATGAGCTTTTTTCGATTTGTTGATAAGTTGGTTAAAAATGTTTCCTTTCTTTTAATTTTTTATTTATCTTAATTCATAGTTTTAAGTGCTTTAGGTATATATATATATATATATATATATATATATATATATATATATATATATATATATATAATAGTTCGTTCCTGAAGCCGAAGATCGAAACAGCAGGGAAATATTAGAGAATACGATGTGCAAAATACTACCAAGTAGAAACTTCTTGCTTCAGTTATTTTAACAAACGATTAAGTAAAAAAATTACAAAAATGTAAAAAAAATGCTTTGTAAACACGTTAACTTCTCTTAGTTTCGACCCAGTCTACTCTACTCTTTGTTATTATAATGCTTACACGAACTTTATATATCATGCTATACGTATATAGCTTGCGTTTGTTTCTTCGCGATATTTCAAATAAATTGGAAAAGCTTTGGCACAAATCTGTTTTTCACGGAACTGACTTGTTTTGAGCCTGTAATGTTTCATTATTATTTAGATAGAAATATTGGATGTGTTCTAAACTACTTAAAAAAAACTTTTTTTCATGATCCACAACACATTAAAGTTTTTGATGTACCAGGGGGCTACAGAAATAATTCGTAAAATTGTATTTTAATTTTTTAATTTTTTTACAAATGGAATAAATTTTATAAAAATGTTTTGGTAAGATATCAATTTGAAGAACGAGGCATTATAAAAACTATAATATAATAATATTTTCTTTCTACTTAATGTATAATACATCTCACAATATTATTTTAGATTTCAATATTAATTTCAAATTTACTCATTGCAGCAATTCCTTCCCTTTGATTTGGCTGATCGAAAATAAGACGTAGTTCGGAGATTTTTCTTGCATTAAATATGAGCTGGCAAATAAATTTTTTATACTATAATGTTTGTAGAGCAAAATCTGAAATCGAAATTTAAGTAATTGCCTTTTGAGGCTTTTAGTTTTTATTTTTTTTTTTAATCAATTAGCATTTTCAAAAAAAATCTTTCAAGAGAGCAATGCAATTTAATTAAATAAAAAAAGTTTCAATATAGATTATCCCTATTAAAGATATCTTTTACTGAAGTGAAGTTAACAGGTAGAGTACCAAAATGGGCCCAAATGTTCAATTGTTATACTTTTGCTACTTGATTGAATACAAATACAAAACGTATTTTAATTTCTGTTTTTTCACCTTTTTTTATCAAAGAAAGCTAAAACAGCTTAAGGATAAGAAATTGAAAAAATATTATTAAAAATAGCTGCGCAAAATATGTATATATAAGAAAAAGTAAAAGAAATATACAGGATATTATGCATGCAATTAAGGTGGTGGCGTCACCCAAGAGAATAATTTGTTTTATTTCGTTAAGTGTATAATTCCCTTAGTTGGCTTGAAATATTAGGAATATCCATCAAGATTTTTAAATTAAAAAGAAGATGGAAAATTGTTTTCAATTTTTTGTTTTATAATAAACTGTTTTTAAAAACAAACTTTCCCAAATTAAAAATTGAAACATCACAACCTTGTTTTGGGCTCCTTCAACGTTATGGTTCAGCACAAAAAAAATATTTTTTCAGTTAGTCCAGTATAAAATATGATTAAAAAGGTAAAGTTTAGTATGTGTTTTTTCATTTTAAAATATTTTACACCCTTGTATTCGATGCTTCAATTTCAATTAATTAAGTTCTCAAACAACCAGTAACTTCTTTTATGACATGATTTTTATTTCATTCAATTTAAATTTAATGATTTCATTAAATCTAAAACTTTTAAACAATTTTGAAAGTTATGCCTTTTTCAGTTTTTACAAAAATAAATAAAAAAAAATTCAGTTGCTTATGTTATTAATTACAAAAAGAACATATTTTAGAACGTTATCACAGTCAGAAGAAATTTACAGTTGTAACAAAATTTGTTCTCACTTGTTCGTTTAACGAATCCTAATACTATTTTCTTAAGTTTTAACGTTTAGGTTTATATAGCTTTTTTATCTTCAAGCACAAAAAAGGAGCATAATTATATAACATAATGCAATTAACTAGGTTAATCTAACTTAAAGAGCAGAAATTGATCTTCATACAAAAAAGCTTAAGTTGGTAAATTTGGTGAAGTGCGTAAAGGATCTAAAAATTTATATTTTTTTATTATACCCGTCACCACATTTATAAAATATATATAAAATTATATATTTCTATTACGGATTCTTATAAAGGGTTTTTCGACAAGACGTTTGTTTTCTAAAAAAAATAAAACAAAAAATTTCGATTAAGATATTTCATATTTTTATTGTGTTACGAAGAGAAAAAATAGGCAATTACAAATGAAAAATGATATCTGGTAAGTATCCACCACGACGACGTTGACAGATGTCGATTCTTTCATCAAAGTTTTTAATGAATTTTTGGCAAAATATCGGTCCTATTCGTTAATCACACGAATTTTGAGTTTAAATGATCATTTCATTGGCTGTGACATGTGGCACCATCCTGTTGAAACCACGTGTCAATGATATCTACGTCGTCAATAATAATACAAAATTGAGTTGTTAGCATCTCGCGATAGCGTGATTCATTCACCGTTACCACATTCCCAGCCTCATCTTGGAAAAAATAAACAGCCCAATCACGCCTCCAGACCACATAGCGTACCATACAGTGACAAGTTGAATATGCAAAGGCTTCTCAGTAAGCGCTCTATGATTTTCAGAAGCCCAAATGCGGCAACTTTGCTTGTTGACATACCCTAAGAAGTGAAAATTGGCTGAAAAAACGATTTTTTCAGAAAAACCAGCCAGTTGCTCTTGAATAAATTGAACGAATGTACGGTGAAGTGAATGGTTAAATTGTATCATTTCAATGGAGTTTTAACAAGATTTTTCCCTTCAGTATGCTATAGAAATCTGAATTTTGTATTTTGACAAAAATGACACTGAATCAATGTCAAAAACTGGCCCTAAAAATCTCCATTATATTAAAAAAATTTTCTGCAATATGCATATATTAATATTTAAAAAATGAATGTCTTTTCTTTGGTAAATATAATATTTAGCATAACCGTATGCAGCACTCTAATATATTTTATGATAAAAGCTATATCCATTTTAATCCTAAATTGTATGCCGCAATAATGCAGCTCAAAGTCTGCAATTTTTTCTGGACTTTATTTTCAAAAAAGTGGTAGAGGCACAGCAATTCTGAACGAAATTGCTGGAATTCTAAGTAACTGCTCTGCTAAATTACACTACTTTTTTTTATCCCACATAGATGTTAAAGTTTTACCATAACAAAAACCAGTTACACAAAAGTGTCTGTATCTCAAACTTTATTTGTTTGATATCGAATTTTCAGGCAACATTGACAAATAGATTAATGGGTAACACCATGTTTGAACAGTTGCTACAACTACTCGCTCATTTTAGATTTTTCTAAAAGTGGAAGTGGCCATTTTATTCCTTGAACACTAAATTCAAAATGTTGAATGTTTCCTTTTTATATTTGCTGATATTTTATTAAAAAACTACCTCGAGATTTAAAACTATCAGTTCAATCCGCTAAATCGTTAGCTTTTTACGGTAAAAAATTTGTGCTTACATAGATTTTTATGTGACTTCAATATTTGTTTATAAATCTTATTTTAAATTAAAAGTTTTGGTAAAAAAAGCGATTTTATAATATTTTTTGTTAAATGTTGTACTTTTAATACTTACTTTGTGGCTGGATTCAGCAATCTGCTTTAAGCCAACTGATAAGTTTTTCAGCTTTGCTGCATTAAGGGACAGACGTGACAGCAATGGTTTGGCTAAACCATTTCGTTGTGCTTCAGCAAGATCCTTGGCATTAGCCTGTAGTATATACTCCTCGCGACTTATCAATAAATCGGCTAAAGTGTTAACGGCATTGGATCTTTGCTCTGGTGATAGCGCTTGCAACTGACGGCTACCAATACGTGCTGCAACATACATAAATCAAAACATTCAAACAATCGTTAGTTTGTTAGACCATGGATTACAATATAAAAATATACGAAATATAAAATATCTAAACTCCCTTTACTCGATTCGTGTTTTGGCACTTGAATAAACTACATCAACATCAACTGTTTTTTTCTACACACAAAATAATATACAAATTCTTGCACTGCGCATTTAAATAAAATAAAAAGTTAAACCTAAATGGCTTCAAAACGGAAAAGATTTTAGGACAGTAACCGAAAATTTAAAGTTACAAGACTTCGAGTACTTTTGGCAATAGATTTCAGGTGTTATCTGACATGGAAGGCGAGGATGCGTCAAGCGTGGGCAACAATGTCTCTGGAAATAAGCAGACAAGAGTCCCCCCAATTATTGTGGACAACGGCCATAGCTTTACCTCAGTGTTCACACTACTGGGAGAAGATTGTAAAATTAAGAGAATGGAAAAACTAAAAAGACTGACATGAAATATTTCACCGACGCGATTAAGGACAATAATAAATTCAAGCTAGTGTTATTTGGTTTACCTCAACTAAACATTGCGACCATGAAAGACGATTTTAAGCATACTTTCAATATCGAACCAGTCAGCATAAAAGAAATAAACACCTCCCGATCAAATTCGGACGATGCGCTGTACATGTTGGAATATAAACGCGAGCAGATTACTAAAAGAGAGCTAATTAAAATTAAATTTGTAAATAGTATTGCTGTGCAATGGAGATTGTGCGATGTATGGTCACGGGGCATCAAATTGCCACAGATCAGCAGTGTGCTTAGGATGTGGTGGCTCACACGACTACTCAACATGCCAACTAAATAAGATTACTGAAAAAGGTCCTGTAATTAACAAGTGCATCAATAGAAACATGAAAAACGTGAATCATCGTGCACAAAAAAAATATTTGGCGATTCGACAAAAAATGACCATCAAGAGGCGTCCAACAATAATAAAACAACGCAACGATTTACATCCTTTCTCTTCGAGTGAAGATTTGCATGAGTAAGACCTGAATTGAATCCCGCTTTGAATGGAAATCCAGGTAAAGATACTGGCAGATTATCATATGCTAAAATAGCTAGCACAAACCACAAAACTGTGGAGAGTGATAATCTGTCAAATGAACGACTACTAGATATTTACTTCGAAGCCATTAATGCTTTGGAAAAATGTAAGACTAAATACGATAAATCGAGAGTTCTCGGTAACATGCTTAGGCATATTATATAAACCCCCGTCAACACGATGGATTTTCTACATCGAATGCATTGGAATGCAACCCCCACTGCTATTATAGAATTAGAACAAGTTCTACAACAAAAACAAATCTATATAGTTTTCATAAATGAAGCATTTCTTAAACCGCAACATGTTTTTAAACTTAGATATTTTAAAGTACATAGAGAGGACCGTAACACACATGGTAGTGGCGTTCTAATCGCAGTTAGAAATAATATTACCCACGACCGTATTTCAAAACTTTCAACATCCTCAATGGAAAACGTTTCCATAATAATTAAAATACACAAAAGGCAAATAAGATTTACGTCTATTTACTGTCCAAAATACAGAAATGATTTCATGAATAATATAAACACAATAACCAGATATGCTTCAGATTTCTTCATCTTTGGGGTAACAGTCTTTACATTACATTTTTTCGTCCAACACTTTTACTCGACTTAGTCAAACTGCTGCTCCAGATCAATCGTCTTGCATAGACCTTCTATTATCAAACTTCAATTTACAATTTTCGACACTTAAAACTCATCCTACACTACTTAATTCAGACCACACGCGAAATAGAGTGCTCATTATATCAGGACAGGTTGAAAATGAGCTGAGAAGTAATAATTTACAATATACTGTTTTGGCACATGCAAACATTGAAGAAGTTTTGTCCAAAATTACTCACATTGTGCAAGAAACTTCGGGGCAAATACCTGTTGCAACAAAATATTGTTGGTAAAGACAACTGTCGCGACAAACCTTAATATTAATTGGCCAAAGAAATAAATACAGACGTAAATTACAAAGAAGCAATAATATTCCAGAAAGAAACTTTATATTAAACTTGCTTAAACAACTGACCTCGCTAATAAATAAAAACATTAGCATTGACAGAAATAAGGGGAAAAATAACACATTGAGCTACTTAACGGTAGATGGCGCGGCACAATTGTAAAGAAATTGCAAACATAATCGCGAACAGTTTCGAAAGTTTTCAAAAAACAACATATAATATGTCATCTAGAAATGATAGAGCTGTAAGAAAACATGTTGAGTGGTTAAATAGCCAAACAATACCTCGAAACACAGAGCAGTATCTAATAATAAATACTGAAGTAAAAATAGATGGAATAAATGCCATTGTGTTAAAAATATGACAGATGAGTTTTACATGGTAATGACAAGAGTTTTTAACTGGTGTTTAACAAATGGATATTTTCCTAAGCTTTTTAAAACAGCAAAAGTAGTGCCGATACTTAAGCCAAAGAATGATGCCAGATTGCCAAATAGCTACCGGCCTATAAGTATGCTAAGTTGTCATGATAAAGTATTTCAGAAAATCATACTGAACAGACTGAACGAGTTCACTGAGGATAATAATATAATACTAGATGACCAGTTTGGTTTTAGAAAACAGCATTCGACAGTACACCAGGTAGATCGAATCGTGAAACTTATCTCAAGTAATAAAAACTAGTGTAGAAGTACAGGAATTGTTTTTCTGCACATAGAAAAAGCTCTTGATTCTATATGGCATGATGGGCTAGTATATAAACTTAATATGTTTGCATACCCAGCCGATTTAAGAGAAATGTCAGCTGCATTATACGCATATGATACGGCAATAATAACAACGGGGAAAGTCTCCAATGCTATTATCAAGAAAATGAAAAATGGGCTGTTACACGCTGAAAAATACTTCTCTAAGTGGAAAATTAAGACTCATGAAGCGAAGACACTAGCTATAATTTTTCCGTTCAACAAATCACCTAAAAGAACATCTACTCTCGCTTTAGCTCTTGGTGCAACAGAAATACCTCTCAGAGAAACTGTGAAATATTTGGGAATAGAGCTCGATAAAAAGTTAACGTTTAAACATCACATTCTTCAAACGTGTGAAAAGGCTGTCCGATGTGGAAGAGCTCTGTTTCCTTTACTAAACCGACGGTCAACGCTAAATAGGAAAAACAAAATATTACTCTGCAGAATGTGTATACGGCCAATTATGACATATGGATGTCAAGTATGGTCAAAAAGATGTGCCAAAACATATTTCAAAAAGCTCAATCTACCGGGACGATACTCAACAAATAAATTACATAGAATATATCAACAGCAAATGTTTGTAACAGTGATCAATAATATCAAACAAAGATTCGAAACCCGCAACGGAATTTCAAATTCTGCCTTGATAAGAAATTTGTAATATTATTTTCTTCTCCAACTTTATATAAAGTTGACAGAAGACTTAATGTAAAAATTTCTTTTAATTGCTATAGTATATTTTAGTGTATTTTGGTATATTTTAGTGTATTTTGGTATATTTGAGTGTGTTCTAGTATATTTGAGTTTATTTTAGTATATTTTAGTGTATTTCAGTATATTTTAGTGTATTTTAGTAAATTTTAGTGTATTTTAGTATACTTTAGTGTATTTTAGTATATTTTAGTGAATTTTAGAATATTTTAGTGTATTTTGGTATATTTTAGTGTATTTTAGTATATTTAAGTGTATTCTAGTATATTCTAGTGTTTTTTAGTATATTTTAGTGAATTTTAGTATATTTTAGTTTATTTTAGTATATTTAAGCGTATTTTGGTATATTTTAGTGTGTTTTAGTATATTTAAGTGTATTCTAGTATATTCTAGTATATTTTAGTATATTTTAGTGAATTTTAGTATATTTTAGTGTATTTTGGTGTATTTTAGTGTATTTTAGTATATTTAAGTGTATTCTAGTATATTCTAGTGTATTTTAGTATATTTTAGTATATTTAAGTGTATTCTAGTATATTCTAGTGTATTTTAGTATATTTATTTATTTAGTAGATTTATTTAGTATATTATTTTACTATATTTTAACGTGCAATAATTGTAGTGTAGCAATTTATTCTGTGTACTCGCCCCCCAGATATAGTATAAAAAGTGAGCAATATGAGAACTTTTTCAGAAAACTTGGCAATAGATTCATAGTTGGTGGTGACTATAATGCCAAACACACCTGGTGGAGATCACGTCTAATAAACCCTAAAGGGAAAGAACTTTTTAAATGTATATCTAAAAATGACTACAGTTCGATATCGACAGGAGCTCCAACATACTGGCCAACAGATAGTTCCAAAATATCCGATCTTTTAGATTTCTTTGTGTATAAGGGAATCCATCATTCTTCTCTTGAAATAGCAGCAAGTGATGATTTAAGTTCTGATCACAGTCTAATTATCCTTAACTTTGCTACCGTTTGTAAAAAGCGATGCAAAAACTCTAAACTTATTTCTACAAGCACTGACATTAGTCTTTTCAAGCAATATATTGAAGCCAAACTTAATCTAAATTTGTCATTGAAAACTGGATACGAGATTGACACAGTCATTGAAAACTTTTCGAAATTAATACATGAATCTTCGTTTGTTTCCACGCCGCAAGATAATATTAAAGCCTCAAATTTTCACTTATCTCTTGAAATAAGGCAACTAATCGTATTGAAAAGAGGACTTCGAAAAATTTGGATGAGAACAAGATCACCCTCAGATAAAACGAACTTCAATCGAGCAGCCAGCAACTTGAAAAGAAGATTAAAAGAATTAAAGAATAATTCCATTGGCAGATATTTAAGTAATTTACGTCCGGAAAATAACAATGAACATAATCTTTGGAAAGCTACGAAACACCTCAAACAAGCTCAAAAGCGAAACGTTCCAATAAAAGATTCTAATGGCGATTGGTGCAGATCTGACGTTAGCAAAGCCGCTGCTTTTAAGTCCCACCTTGAAAACACTTTCACACCATTCTCCTTTTGTACAACACATGAAGACACAGAAGTTGACAATTTCTTAGATGTTGCATGTCAAATGAGTAGGCCTATTAAACCATTTCGATGTCGAGAAATTGAAGTTGAAGTAAGCAAGCTCAATGCGAAAAAGTCCCCGGGTTATGACAACATAGACGCAAAAGTTCTTAAAAATTTACCCATAAGGGCTGTGATTTTTCTCACAGTTGTATTTAATTCTATTTTGCGATTGTCACATTTTCCAACACAGTGGAAGCATGCCAAAATCATTATGATTCACAAACCTAATAAGCCTGAGAACTCCGTTTAGTCATACAGACCCATTAGCTTGTTGCCAGTATTGTCGAAACTATTTGAACGACTTTTTCAAAAAAGATTAATGCCGGTACTAGAATCGCAACATATTATACCTGATCATCAATTCGGTTTTCGAACCAAACATGGAACTCCGGAGCAATGTCATAGAGTTGTAAAATCAATAAGAGAATGCCTTGAAAACAAACTGTATTGTTCTTCAGCGTTTTTAGATGTTAAACAAGCATTTGACAGAGTGTGGCATAACGGTCTTTTATTTAAGCTAAAACACTTGCTCCCAACTCCATTCTACCTTCTGTTGAAGTCATATCTGTCCGAACGTACTTTTTATGTTAACATTAACGACGAGAACTCGGAAATTGGTGATGTTAAAGCCGGTGTCCCACAAGGGAGCGTTCTGGGCCCAACGTTGTATACGTTATTCACTTCCGACATGCCAACAAGAAATGATGTAGTAGTCGCAACCTACGCTGATGACACAGCTCTGCTTTCAATTAATGAGTCCGCTGCTATTGCATCTAACACCATACAACTCCAGCTCGACTTAATAAGTAATTGGTTAAAAAAATGGAACATAAAAGTGAATGCGGAAAAATCTACCCACGTCACATTTACGCTCAATAAAGGTGATTGTCCGCCTGTATACTTGAATGGAGTTGTAATACCTCACTCAAATGAAGTTAAGTACTTAGGCCTTAACATCGATTGGCGTTTAAATTGGAAAACGCATTTAAAAATAAAGAGGAAACAACTAAATATTAAAACAAAAAAAATGTTCTGGCTTCTCGGACCAAGGTCGGAGTTAAGTGCCAGTAACAAATTACTATTGTATAAAACTGTTTTAAAGCCCGTATGGACTTATGGAATACAATTATGGGGAACGGCTTCTTACTCTAATATTGACATAATTCAAAAGTATCAGTCCAAAACTCTCAGGCTTATAATTGGTGCTCCATGGTACATAAGAAATAACACAATTCATAATGATCTCAATATCCCGGGCATTAGGGATGAAATCAGAAAGTATAGCAGTAATTACTTGGAACGACTTAGTAATCACGAGAACATTCTTGCCATAACTCTTTTGGATGACGGTGACGAAGTAAGACGATTAAAAAGACTTCATATACTTGATCTCCCGTTTAGTTTTTAAGTTGTATATATTTTGTTGAAAACGCTATTGTTATACTATTGAAAAATTCTTTTTAAATTTTGGATTGTTAAATTTAATGGAATTTAACGCTACTGTTACATTATTCTAAGTGTAGTTAATATATTTGTTTATTGTTTTAATGTAAACAGATTGCAAATAAAATATACAAAAAAAAATTCCTATTAGGTTTTTTATCTATCTTTTTCCTTATAATGTAAATAAAATCTTTTAAATGTCTATTTTAAGTTAATTCTGAATCATTTATATTTTCTGTAATACTAATATAGCAATAACTCAAAATGAGTGTATAAAAAATTTGTATATATTTTTACCTGTGATGATGATAGATTAATAAAATATATAATATATATAATATAGAATAATATAAATTTAATGTTATTCCATTAACTACCTTCAAGGTATTTTTTTGCAGATTCGTTTAATTTATTTTATACTTAATATAATATGCCAATTGCAAGTTAAAATTCACCAATTGTTGTACTGAAAAAAATAAATTTCATAACAGACCTCAACGGCGGACTGCCTTACTATTTCAAAAATCAGGTCACTTATTTATTTTAATTCTATATTAACAATGAAATAAGGACATTTGTTTAATTTAATTAGCAAAAATATAAAAATATTTCACGAATGATAAAATGAATTTTTAAGAACAAATGCGTCGGCTGCGTGGCTGAGAGTGACTTCTTAATCATTCCCTATTTATCATGTCACTTTTATAAATAATCAATTTTCATTCTAATTGGTTAAAATTGGTAAAATTAATCATTACACATTTTGCTAATATTGCAAATCGTATTTTTTTGAATAAATCCAAAGTGCAATTATGCATTTTGATAGTAAAATAAAATTCAATCAAGTCTGCAAAATTGCAGTTGGGCAATAAAGGAAGTTCATCAACCTGATCATGTTACAATAGCAAAATTGCATTTGTGCAAAAAATGAAATTCATTAAACTTATATTACCAAAAGTACAAATGCATGACACCGTTGATGCTGCCATTAACTTGTATATCAATCACCTTGAAAAAAGAGCATAACATAAATACATGTATACAAACTACTATTCAAATACACATACATACTGGTTAAAGTACTGGTTAAAAGTAGTAGTAGTATCTATACTGAAATTCTAAAAGAGATGAAAGCAGTAATAAAGCTAGGGATTTATATTTTTGTCCAGATGATGAGTAGACTTGATTAAGCTGAAATACACCAACAATAATACTCTTCGCACAGTGGTAAAAGCCTAAATAGTAATTTAGAAAACTGTGATAGGACATCAGGGATTTAGAAGAAAAAAAGATTTCCTTAGTGTATTGGCAACACTGGAAGCAAATGTGAAGAGTGAGGCAAGCACAACATTAATTAGTTAATATTTCAATAGCAAATGAATGAAACTTAAATGCAAACAGAATAACTTGTTAAATATTTGCCTCACTTTTAAAAAAGAAGATTACAACACAACAATAGCCTTAACTTAACGGCAGCATCACCAATCATTGCAGGTAAAATATTTCAATGGAAAGTACTTTAACGCGAATATTTGAATGATCATCAATACATTTTTTTTTCATTCTCAAAATTATTTATTGTATCTTCTATAAAAAGAACTAACAATAAGTATTAAAAACTTAAATTCTAAAAAAAGTTACATTAGTTCCGACCATGCCAGGCCTAACCTTTTGGGTAAAAAAGAAAATTGTCATAAAAAAAACAAAGCAAATATTTCTAAGATGTATCGTATGTGGCATTGAGGTTTAAAGCTGTGGTATCCCTCTTTTTTAATCGGCTATGTCCACTATAATCCAAAATATTGCGAGCAAGGGGGTTAGGATGGTCTTCAAGCTTTATCAAGTATTTGCCTGCGTATTTAATGATTTCTGTAGTCACCAGCGGTATGTCTAAATCACAATGTATGTTTGAATTTCTGATGTACCATGGGGCGGAAGTTATCAACCGTAAAATTTTATTTTGCATACGTTGGATTCTATCTACGTTTGAAGCTGAGGCAGTGCCACAAAGTTGGATTCCATAAGACCATATTGGTTTCAGAATACTCTTGTAAATTTGAAGTTTGCAATCTAGGCCAAGTCTCGAGTTCCTGCCAATGAGCCAGTGTAATTGTGTTAGCTTAAGTTGCATTTGTGTTAGCTTTGAGTCAATATGATGTTTCCATGTAAGGCGGCGATCAAGATATATACCAAGATATCTCACATAATTATGGTGAGGAACAATGTGATTATTGATTCGAACGGGTGAACAATTATCTCTTCGCAAGGTGAAAGTCACATGAATGCACTTTTGAACGTTCACTTTAATTCTCCATAATTTTAACCACAACTCCAACTGAGTTATATGTTGCTGAAGATTTATTGAGGCTTGATAGGAGTTTTCGTGCGAACTTAGACACGCTGTATCATCAGCAAACGTAGAAGTGTGGACAGTTTCACTTACAGGCATATCGCAGGTATATATCAAATATAAAACTGGTCCAAGAATGCTACCTTGTGGTACACCTGAGGAAATTGGTTCGGATACACTTACGAAGTCTCCTTCAACAACAGCAAATTTTCGTCCAATTATGTAGCTTTTCAGTAGGTTGCTCATATTACAAGGCAAGTGTGCGGTCAGTTTTAGAAATAGACCTTCATGCCAAAATTTGTCAAAAGCCTGGGAAACATCAATAAAAATAGCTGAACAATACTTCTTCTCTTCAAAAGTCCTTCTTATCACCTGAACCAAGCTATGGGTTTGCTCAATTGTGCTATGTCTACTTCTAAAACCAAATTGATGGTTTGGGATACACCCACTCTCGAAAACCTTTGAAATAGTTGGTAATAGACTTATGGGCCTATATGACTCGGTTTTGATTAGGTCTTTACCCGGTTTTGGAATCATTTTAACTTTAGAAATCTTCCAGTGGTCAGGATAGTATTCAAGCCGTAAAATGGCATTAAAAATTAATAGCATGATTTTGACTGCAATACTGGGGAGCTCCATAAACATTTTGTTACTTATGCCGTCCATACCAGGAGCTTTTTTCGGATTTACTTCAGAAATTAACTTTTGTACCTCACGCAACTTAAACTTTAAGGGTCGAGGGGGTAATCCAACTACGCTCGGCAAACTAACATCATCAGTACATATGTGTGGGGTGAATACATCTTTCAAGTAATCGGCAAATAAGTCACCTTTTTCAGCGTCCCTTCTTGCCCAATCTCCACTAATATTACGTAGGGGTGGCTTGTACTCAACGGGCCTTTTAAGGTTTTTTGTAGCACGCCATAAAGAATAATTAGAGTTTGGTGTAGCATCGAGGCCTTCCAGATATTTCTCAAAAGATGCAGTTTTTTCATATGCTAGTAAGTCTCTAAGCCGCTTTGTTCATTCTCTAAGTCTCTGCCTCTGCAGGGGCGATCTGTGTTGTTGCCAATCTCTCCTAGCTCTTCGTTTTTCCGCTACGAGACGTTCAATGTCTGAAGAATAGATGTGACCTAAAGCAGTCTGCGGATGTTTAGTTGTTGCAAGCTGTGCTGCTTGTTTAATATTTTCACTAAAAGTTGCAAGGCTACACTCCACATCCTCCTTTGTTTCTAGCAAAATATTCTCCGAACAATGGCTGCTGAGATATTTTTTAAAACTCAACCAGTTGATGCGACTGATCATATTTGTATCAGGAAAAAACAAATGTTTTCTAAGCGGGCTGCAAATAGTCACAATGGTTGGAGAATGATCCGAAGATAAATCCATGGAAGATTCTACTGTGACTAAATTTCTTGAAATATTTTTTGTGACAGCAAAATCTATTACATCCGGAATTTTCTGTCTGTCGGTAGGCCAGTATGTAGGCTGACCACTCGAAGCAACATCTAAATCATTACTGCTAATAGCGTTGTACAATGCTCTAGGCCTCTAGGTGTAATTAAGCGCGAACCCCAGTAATTGTGTTTCGCATTATAATCGCCAGCTGCCAGAAAACATGGTCCAAGACCCTTAAAAAATTCCCCATACTGCTCCTCGGTTATTGAAAACCTGGGAGGAGAGTAGAACGATGATATTATTATATCATTAAAAAGATTTTCAACACAAATAGTTGTGGCTTGCAAATAGTCTTCATACTTGCTGTCTAGAAAATGGTGTTTCAGTCTAGACTTTATTAAAATTGCTGAGCCGCCGCATGCTCTTCCTCTCGGATCCTTTGTATCATAAAATGTGAATCCATTCATTTTAAAAATACCTCTTGTAGTCAAATGCGTTTCAGCGACCAGCATGATGTCAATGTTATCTTCCGTGAGGAAGTATTCGAGTTCGTTTTTATGTTGGCGAATGCCATTTGCATTCCAGAAACTTATTTTCAACGCATTCATTTTCCATTTACGATTGCCTGAAGCAAAGTAGTCTGCATTTGCAGCATTTGTTGCATCATGCTAGTCATACTAGTTGTGAAATTGTTTATTGTCTGCACAAGGTTGTCAATAGTAGCTGCAAGACGAGTAAAATTGAAGCTTGAGTTAGCGTCTTCATTGGTATTTGCTGATGGAAGATTTTTTGGTGGAACAGTGTTGATTTTTACGGCGTCGGCATACGATACATGAGTATTGATTGGTCGGACCATTTGGGGATACGAAGTAGATAAAATATGCTGTTTTTGGGCCGATGTAACTTTAGGAGCTGGGGTTGCACCCTGTCTTATGAAAGAATAAACGGGGCTACCTCTGTAGTTTGCAGTGTGATTACCGCCACAATTACTGCATTTTTTAAGGTTTGTTTCCCCTTTAGGTATATTGCAACTAGCAGTAGCATGCAATTCTCCGCATAAAACGCAAACAGATGGAAGTTTGCAGTATGTTTTTGTGTGCCCAAACTCTTGACAGTTGTGACACTGTACGGGCCCTGAACGTTTGCGTGGTTCTTCTACCGTGATTTTTCTATGCAAAAGATATTGCAAATTGTAAATTGGGTGCGTTTCATTTTTCTTCAGTTTTACATCGTTGGGCTCCAATTCTACTCGGAACAGAGGTTGTGGTATTTTCTCCCTATTAGTTATGTTTACGACATTTTTAATTTTGAAACCTTGATCAATGAGGGCACCTTTGATTTCGTTTGGTTCAACACTTGGATCTACGCCCTTTACTACAACTTGCAAACCTCTTGCACTTTTAAGCTGATATGTGTAAAAGCTTAATTTACTCTTTTCAAGTTCATTAACCACTTTACGGAAATTCGCCTCTTCGTGAACCTGTATTTTGGTTTCATCAATTTTGCCACGTTTTATTGGCATGACATAAAACGTTTTATCACCAATAGTCGAAATTAATTTCTTAACAAGGGCGTTTGAATTTTTTTCCCTCAAATAGATCGGTGGAGGTTTAGAGGATTTGGTTGTGCAGACAGATTTCTCGTTGTCTTCTTGTAGCAAAGAAAATCGATTTTGAGAAATTACTGAGGCGGCGTCACTATTTCTCGATAACTTTCGAACTGATGCGACCTGGGACGATTTGGGACTTCGCCCACGTTTGGTAACCGTTAGGTATCTGCCCATTCCCACTTGGATCTTAGGTTTTTCGATGACGATAGCAGTTGTAGCATCTTCGTAAACTGAAGAGTAAGAACCCGACGCAGATGAAGTTGCCGATTTGAGTGGCACTGGAACCGATAATAATTCACTGGTTTGCGGTAGTGAACTAGTACGAACGCGAAAGTGTTGCTTTGCTGTTAGATACAGACTATCATCAATTTTTTTCGTTGTGTTGTTTTCGTTTACGTCTTCAGCGCTAAGGGTTAAATAAGCATTTCTGCCGTTAGTACTTACTTGACAGTTTTTTGCTTTTGAGGTACTCATAAGAGTATCTTCCAGCTTTCCTTGTTTATTTTAATGTTTTTGTTTAACAATTTTTTAGTACAAAAATTTGTTTTTCCTTTTTTTGGCTGTTCCTATTCTATATTTCACATCTGTTTTGGCCTTTATGGCCGGAAATACCGATATTTTATATTAACACAATGTCTTCACAAAATCTATATCAGCCGCACTCGTCTCAACACAATTGGTCCACTTTCACGAGTAAACACCAGCTTTATGCTTTGGTCGCCCAGAACACACCGCCGTCAACAAAAAGCACGGCGCAGAAGTCAGGGATTATATATTACAAATTATATTTATAATCTGCTGTTTTCTAAGCGATGCGCGGACCGATCGCGACGGTATATATACCGATGTGAACGCTAGATCGTCTGCTCTCCCCTAATGCAAAAATCTTGTCACTACAGCAAAAGTAAGTGTCATTAATCGCACTACAAAAACACTGTCAAAAAAACCGCACAACAGTGTGTATATCAATGCGGCAATAAAAGAAAAAAATCAAAACACTGATAATTCAGTCAATACCGCACCGATTTCAAAAAATTTTATATTCACTTAATTAGCACAATTTGCCCGTCTGATTAAAAGTACTTTTAGAATTATTCACAAAAAATATTTAATACATTGTGATAAAATTACGCACTCTAAAAAACAAATCCAACAACATAAATTGGTCGTAATAACAGAAAAATAAATTTAGATATCTGAAACGACTGTAAGAGTGAAGGAGGTGATTGACGTACTACTATGCCTAGAATAAATTGGTGAAATGTGAAAATTGCGGCACAGAACCAAATGCCAAAAATATAAGAGAATATCTACTAGAAGTAAAGGTGATCTGGCAAACAATATGCAGTTACAGAAAGGCCGGATATTCCCAAGGTATGTAATTAGAGAACTGAAGAGAAATTAGAGAATTGGAAACTTTTATATATTTAGTTAAGCAAAAACAATATACCCAAAGATATTGGCGAATGCGTTTAATCTTATTTTAAACCAGTAAATTTTCCCACGGAAAAAGCAGTATTTAGTCCTTATACATAAAGGATATAAACCTCTGAACAACCCGCATTCTCACAGACTTCTATACTTAGTGAATATGTAAGGAAAGCTGTTAGAAAAAATAATATTTGGAGACGGATTTCTTCCCACTAATACAATTTACGTTTATAAAGCAGCTATATCCTATATGTGGTACTGTGCTAGGGTTGCGTTGGATATGAAGAATACCTTTAATACAGCAGATTGACAGTAAATCAAAAATCTATTATAGTACTTTTTTAAATTATCTTATAAGGGTGATAGAGAGTTATTTTAAAGACCAAAAGACCATTTTTGTAACCTTAGTGGTGCACAAACCGAGAACTATTCTATAGAAATTATTGCCAAAGACTGCTTTAGGTGGACTAATGGATGACTTGGAACAAAATGACTGACGTAGTCTGCAACCAAGACAGAAACAATACTTCTTAACGAAATGAAGATTGCTATCAGATAAACATGAGTAAAAACTTAAATACCTGATGGTTCTTAACAGTAAACTACACATAACACGTCAAACATAGTGATGAGAATAGTGTTAAACAACATGGAAGCTTATATAACATATTTAAACCCTATGAATCCCTTTTATTTCGTGAAAGGATAAAATATAAGGTGGTAAAATGATGCAAAGGGCAGACGGACGTATCAACCTATTCGTAATATACAGATACGGGTAAATAGAAAACATGGAAAAGTAAATTTTTATCAATCCAAAATACTTTGTGGATTTACAAATATTTAATAAATTCTACGGTAGCCAGCCGACGAAGACCATAGCAGAAATTCCTCAAGAGATCAAAGAACCCCTAGTTTTATATAAATATGTAGGATATGTTGGATACGGTACGGCGAAGAATTCACCAAAATATCATATTTTACCAAAATTTAACTAAAGTCTACAATTTTAACTTCAATTATTAAAAAAAAATAAAATTTTTGACAGACAAAAAATCACATAACGTTTAATTCAGAAATAAAACATGGCTCTTTATGTCCACATAAAAATATATTTCACATTTTTTTTTGATGCTTCGATGTTTTATTTCACTTTTATAGGATTAATATTTTTTATATTATTTTATCAAATGAAGCGGAACTGACACAATCAATTCTGGAATTCATCATCACTTGAATTAAAAAAATGAAGTTGTATACCATAAGAGAGCTTCTCTGTAAAATCATAAGATGCGAAACGGAACTTTAACTTATTTATTCCTGGTTTTTGAAAGCAATAAAATAAAATTAAATAATAATCTAACTAGAAACACAAATTATTTGTTAATATGTAAGTCCTTGCACATGTATTTCTTCAAAATATTTAAGAATTGAGGCAGAAAATTTAGTTGCTGTGCCAAACGTGTATGTTAGGATTTTTTGAGTGAAAAGCTATTTTTAACATTTATTTTAATGTTTAATTGCCGCTTTCACTATGCTACATGATTTGTATTCTTAAAAAAAAAATGGTTGAATTCAGTAATAAAAAGGGAAGGCGAATGTTCCTTATATATAAATCAAAAATTTCGAAACGAATCTATCATTGTATTCTGGATGCTTCTCCAGATATTCATTAGAAATATTTAGAGTAAGTGGTGGGTTCGAACATCGTTATCATTTATATCAATCATATTCGAGTAATCCGGGTAATTTTACTTCGCACTTTAGCACGTTCGACTAAAAAAATAAAATAATCTGTATAGTCGGCAGATTATGGCCATTCATATCAAAAGACATATCAATAGCTGAAACATCGTAAGAACACAGGCACAGGATAGTTGAACTGATGTTGTTTGTATTTTATATTTCGTTGTTTTAGATATTGCTTCTAGTGATATTTTCTGAATAGTTTCAAAACATAAACAAAAACTATAAATTAAAGCAAACGAATTTCTGTAAGACACTGAAGATTTATGTAAAATCTATTCTTTAAAAATACATATAGAAATCTATATTACATATTACAGATTGCAATTTTTGCAAAACCTTGTCAATTTTTCGCAAAATCTGCAATAATATTAAAATAAATGCACAAAAACGTCCTTTGGAGGCAGTCAGAATTACATCTCTTGCCTTTATTCTTAAATATTTTTAAAAAATAGCTGCTTTGAAAATTCAGCAGTTCGAAACTCATTATTGATTTATGGCTTCTTAAGCAAAGCTTTTCTGAATGGCCCACAGAATCGTGATTTGACTCTGTACGTTCTTTGCTCTAAAAGCTTGTAGTCAAAAACCATTCTTTTAGTCAAAATACAAATACCAACCATAATATTATAAAAAAACATTCAAGTCAATTTAAAGTTGCAGCTCTTGTAATTTGTTAAATATAAATATTTCAACCCGTTGCGAATGGTGAAAAGAAAACACAAAATAAATTTCACTCACCATTTTCTGCAAGTTCTTCCACAGGTGTTGTGTAGCCTTCAGTTGACTCTGTAAAAAATGTTCCAACTTTTCTGCCGCCAATTATGGTTTTGATAGCTTTCTCTTGCATTCCATTACAAATTACAACACTGACACCACGATCCAATGCCCAAGTAGCAGCTTTTACTTTCGAGTCCATACCACCAGTTCCAACCTTATAATAAGAGTAAAAAAATAAATAAAAAATAAAGTGAAAACTGTAACAATTTTTTGTCCATGACTGATTGAAAATAGTCAAAATTTTGTCATACTATTTTTAAAAGGTTAATTAAAAATGGTTTATAAAACTTAAATTAAAGGTATATAAATTTGATCATTTTTATTTTGTTTTATTTTAACTCAAATGCAAATATTTTAACATTGAGACAAAAAATTTTATTTATAAAACAAAACACTAAACGTGGCCACTAAGGACATTAATTTGAGACACAAAGGGCTTATTATTAAAATTGCGCATAAGCGAAATTGATATTGGGGTTTTCTACAAAAAGTTTGCTTTTCAATTATGGCAACACCAACAACATGATAGCTTTGAGTTTTAGTTTTCAGACGAAGCCTATTTTCACTTGTTACGGTATGCCCCTTTTGGACTTCTGAAAATCCTAGAGTGATTATTGAGAAACCTTTGCATGCTTGACGTATCACTGTCTGGAGGCGTTAATGGAGCTTTTTTTTGAAAATGAGAATGGAAATGCGGTAACGTTCAATGGATTATTGACGACGTGGATATCACTGGGCCAGTTCACATTGGATTAATATTTGTTCCGTACAACTTTTGTTCTTTCCAAAATACACTTGACTAATTATTCTAGCACAAAATTGTATACGTATGCACAGGTTTGTGTGTGTTAGTGTTTTTTATTCATTTCACGTTTGTTTTTCGCATAGAAATTAATTATCTATGGTTTTTCGTTCGGTATACACCACAGTATACGCATTACAAAATAAATATCGCTGGATTAAGTGATGATGAAAAGTTTGTTTCTAATTTTATTTTCTGTAAAATTATTTTTATTCTTATTCGACCTTTTTTATTTTAATTAAATAAAAAAATTTTTTTCAATTTGTTAATAATTTTTATTAAAAATTAATTTTTCCTGAAGAAGCTTTCCATAGGAAAGCAAAATATATCGTTAAAATTTAATTAAAAATACCGTTTAAAAGATTAACACATATTTAATTTTCTGTAAAATATAAAAATATTATAACAAAAACTTGAACTCAATAATAATAAAATCGCAAGTATTTAATTTTCATGTGATTTGTTCAGGTTACAGGTCAAAATGATAAAAACAAATAGCATAAACAACGCCACTTGTTGTCTATACAGATTTATCAACTTTAATGTTAGTTGCCGCGATCAACCACCTTCTACTTTTGCATTCATACTTAAATGACAAGGCTATAGCCAACTGAAGACTAAAAATCGCTCTGCAAAAAAAACACACAAGACCTGTGTTTTCATAAATGCATGTGTATTAGTTTAGTTTTCGTTGTGCGGCTTTGAAGCTGCTAGAAAAATTGTTTCAACCAAAAACTACCCCCCTCACCGAAAATGCCAACAAACTGCCAGCACAACTAATCCAATGTGAACTGGCTCACTGACATGTAGTTTCAAAACGACGGTGCCACATGTCACATAACGAATGAAGTGATCAAATTATTGCAAGCCAAATTTCCCACTATATTGTTTTTGGGGGGATATGTTAAGAACTGAGCCTATACGGAGCAAATCGAATTGATTTCAGCCTTAAAACTCAAACTTCGTAATGTGATTAACGAAATAGGACCGCCATTTTGCCAAAAACGTGATTCAAAAGTTTGAAAAAGAATCGGCATCTGTCAGCGTGGTGGTGGGGTATTTGCCAGATATCACTTTTCATTCATAATTGCCGAACTTTCCTTTTCGTAATACAATACAAATTTGAATCATTTTAATCTAAATTGTTTGTTTATTTTGTTTTAGGCAACAAACTTCTTGTTGAAAAACTCTTTACAAAGCACATGTATGTTAAAACTTTACTAAATTAATGATATGATTAAAATTTTCAAAGAAGGAAATTTGTAGCTGCAAATTTACTATTTTTATTTATATTTTTTATTTTCGAAATTTCTTTTAACAATTCGCAAATAAACAAAAGAAGTGTGTTGATGAATATTCAGTATTTTGGGCATTTTAATCTGGCAGCCCTAATTGTACCCCAGTACTTGAAATAAAAAATAAATAAATGCATGTGTTTACAGAAAAAGTCATGTAGTTGTGCTCAAAGGTGTTCCTGAAATATGTTTGTATAAAGTTTTAGTAGGAGACAAGTAAATGCTTTTTCGTATTTTTACAGACAAAGTTGAACAATGCATGTCAGTAGATATCAACACTTTTATTATTAAGATGTCAAGATATATATATTTTGTCCATGGTGATAGTACTTACATTAAAAGTTTATTTAAAAACGTAAAATCAATTTTATTAAAATGTGCTTAATGTTCTTGATACAAATTTTGTGTTTTTAAATTGATAAAATGTTTCTTAAGGACACAATGAAAATTCGGTTGTAAATATTCGTTTCTTTGAAAGTTTTGTGTGTACAAAATGCTATCAGTCATGTTTGTAAACCTTTTGTATAGAGTACGTAATTGACTTTATAAAGAAGTAAAGCAATTAACTTTCATGAGCAGGTAAATGCTATAAATAGGCAGCTGGGTATTATGATTCAAAAATCTTATCAATATAAGATCAGCTAGTTTCCTTTTTGAATAACATACATATTATATAATTAGTCACTTCTCGCATTTTGTTGCATATGAAGTTATGCAAAACATTTTTTGCTGAGAAGTAACATTCAAGAGGGCTTTAAATACTTAAACAGAACAATAACATTCCTCTGTGTGAAACAATTGTGCGATGCAACTCATTTTTCCCAATTAAATTTGTTTTGGCTGTAAAAGAACTGGAGAATGGCTCTGTTCGTAAACCGAATACTTTCCCTAACAATGCGGATATTGAAACCAAAGAAAATTGTTTTGTTTTTTCTGCAAATAAAAATTCACAAGCGTTATTGTACAATTGAAAACTTGAGCTTAAATGCTTGAACTGAATAATAATTTTCTTTCCATAGTATTTTAATGCAATTTTTATTAAAATTTGATATATGAGTTTGATTTATATGTTCTTGGATTGTTGTGGACCAGGTTAGGTAAAGCCGACAGACAGCCTGCATAAAATCGGCCCTGGAGATGTGTTAAACTTACTCTTATTGCCCATTCTGGCAACCTTTCTAGATATCACCGCGAGAGATTGAAATACGTTCTAAAACATATACAATCATACAATACCCCATTTTAATGGCTTATCTCGAAAATCATTGTGGAACCATCCATTGTCCCAAATTTGTGAGCTCTTCTGTCATTTATTTCTTTTTCTGATCCTCGCAAAATCCTATGTAGCACGAAATACATAGGGTATCTACGGATACCCTAGTCCTAGAAGGTACTGTCACCAAAATGGTTTGTACCACTAACTGTTTTGCTAACCCCATGACTTGTACTAGCACTTTTCAACGTGTCATTTTGCACGTATGCAATAAACATTGATAGAGAGCTTTTAATAAAACATGACCAAAAAGACTGAGAACAAATACCCTTCTCAGCTTTTCCTCGACGCTTCTCTAAAATTTGACAAAAATTATTAGTAACACTGAAAAAAAAACAGCTAGAAGGTATTACAGAAGCATTTAGCTGGTTGTTAGTTGACACTTAAATGAAGACATTTTATATACGCGAGAAACTTGCTGAGAAAATTCAAGTTTAATATATAAAATTGCAAATTTAGTATACAAGCATACTAGCAAAATGAAGAATGCTGAACTTTAACCTTATTTTTACTCACCTTGGATTTTTTGCCAAACTCAATGAGATGACTGTCATTTGATGTGTACGTGTGCATTAGTTTAGCACCGTCTTCCCATGGTGGTTTATTGTAAATACCATCGACATCCGACATTAAAATAAGCAAATCCGCTTGAACTTCTGCAGCAAGCATCGCAGACAAACTATCGTTATCCTTGATGGCAATACCCTAAACAAGAGATGGCATTAAATAAAAGCATATAAATATATTAAGTTGACAAAAAATTAAGTTAGTTCACACTAATCTTAAGTTTCATGTTAACTTCTAAATTGTCTCTTTTCATTTATGTATTTTTATGCCCAACACTGCACTTGGAAGGATATATATTTACAAGTTTTGCATTACATTTATAGTTTGTTTAATAGTTATTTGTGTTCCAATAAGGCATGTATTTCCTTATATATCTATATCTATATGTATAAATAATATAGCTCCTTCTGTATATATATATACCATGTATAAACCATGTATATATCATATACACCTCCTTCTGTTGACACTGAAATAAAAGTAGGCATAAGATGGCCTTTAAAAGTGTAAGCTCAAAAATCTGTTCAAAATAGTCCGCACTAACCGAAGAAAGAGAAGGCAGAACTTAGAGAGTATTCGGTGAACCAAGCAGAATTGCCAACAGCATGGCTATTTTATGTGTTATTATTTGTTTGGGCTTTAGAAGAGGATAAGCTGGTCACTAGTGGCCAAGAGGTTAGAGGAATCTAAAGAGTATCCAATGGATATCAAATGTACTACAAGTAAAAAATAGATTTTAAGGGAAGAGTAGTGGAAATAAAAGGACAGGTAAAGAACAGGTTTTAATTTTAATAATACTTCCTTTAATATAAATTAAAATTATGAGGGCGTTAGGAAACCGTTTGAAAGGAATAAAAAAATTTAAAATCTGTATCGAGCTAGGAGAACATTTTGTTTGCAGAAAAAAATGTTTTAAAATTTTAATTTAATTTTTACTTATAGCACAGTTTTGTGACTTCAAAATAGTACCTTCATGTTAAAGAATTCACAATATTTTTTAGTAAATATTTAATAATTATAATGTACAAGCAGCCCAGAAAATAATTTTATTCTAGTAGGAAGGTTTAAGGCTAATTTAACATTTTAAAGCCCTGTTTAAAAAATGGAAAAAGATTCAATGCAGAACAATATGCATTGTAAGAATAAGAATAAGACATTCTCAAAATAGAATAGACTACATGCTTTCCACTGCTTTGTATAACGATTTATATGCCAAGTTGTGTGAGAAAAATCATTATGAAGTTTTTAATATGAGTAGACAATGAACCCAATGTTCGAAATACTACGTGCCATCTATATCGTTAGGTCAAATCAAATATCTATATATTTCATTAATAAATTTGATATTGATTTAATTTTCTCTGTAGGAGGATATAAACAACTGGCATTGTTCCTTCTGTCAAAATAAATAATTACCTTAAACTATAAACTTATAATACTTAAAAGTAGTAACGGGATAATAGCCTGTTTCCACGACAGTTTGAATCTTGTGCTTCGCTCTCTGAAGCAAGTTTGTGAATCATGCTGTTTACACGACTCATTTATCTGCTTCGATTTGGCTGTTGTTATTAAACAGAAAAACATAAGTTGAAAAACAACAACAACAGTTGAAAAACAACAACAACAGTTGAAAAACAACAGAAGATATCCTTCTTGCCGCGATAGCATTAAGTATAATTTTTTTTCCTTTCCATTTTTTTTTAATTTTATAAAATTAAAATTAATTAATTAAGTTTTAACTTTATTTTGTTTGTAAATTTTCTTTGTTTACAAAAACGTTTAATTTTGATAACTAGTGCAGATAAACTTACGATAAAAATTAGGGAAGAGAGGATTTTTACTTGCTTCGCAACTAGCTTCAATATGAATCTACCAGCTTCGCTCTCAAAATTTTGTATGGCGAAGCAGGTTGATTCGCTTATGATTGGGGTGTGAAGCAAGAATAGAGAGCGAAGCAGGTGCCGTGGAAACACCATATAATAGTAAAGATAAAACCAAATTTATTTATTATGGAAAAAATTTTTTTTTGTAAAATAAAAATTTTTTTCAGGCCTCACACTGGGGATTTTTGCATGGGGGTAAGAGAAACGTTATCGTCAGGCATTAAACCCATAGGGAAAATATATATATATTATTTGGGTCTGTGAATAATAAAAATACTATTATTGTAATTGGCACTGCGCAACAAACATTTCGCTTGTTTCCGTTGGTGGATAAAGTGGTTTTGGCTATTGAGTATAGCTCGATAATTACGAAAATATTTTAATTATTTCTTGTTTTAAATTTGCATCAAATTTGCCTTAGCAAAGAATCTTCGTGACGTATTTCCTAAGTATCTTGTACTAGAATGTCAGCTTAATTTCAATTTTCTCTATAAGAACGCGTTTTATCAATTCCTTTTGGGCTTGCTTTGTCTTTAGCATTCAAAACTTGCACGAATTGGTGACATAGCTCACTGCAGCGCTTCTTTGAGTTGGTTGCGTTTCCTTCAATAGTTGTAATATATTTACTGTTTTTCTTAAACAATACGATTTTTTATTGCTAAAGCAGATTATCTTCTTAGTTGTGGCCTTTTGTTTTTTCTGCTTTCTATTTCTCTTTTTTCTTCAATGTTCTTCTATTTCAGAACCACACAAATACTACCTTCGCTACAGCTAGCATATGATTCTTCTAAAACCTGTTTTAACTTTATTCTGTTCTTTACTATGTTCACACGGGCAGCAAATATCATACCATACAAAAATATGAGAGCGAATCTTGTAGTTTCATTTTAAATGTTATTGCGAATCACATTAATATACACTCTTCTATAATTTTGATAATAAAAATGTAAACAAAGAAAAAAAATCAACACAAAAGATACATACATACAATTTAGTAAAAAAAATATCTTATGGTTCAGAGAGCGAAACAAGTGGTTCATTTTGCCATCTGAACATAGTATTTGTCACAATGCCTTTAAAAATAGAAAATCTTTCCATCATCAACTCAATATAATTATTCCATACAACTCAATATAATTATCAGAATCCGCAGAATATTAACAGCTACTAGTAAGTGTTTACATCTATAATAACTATAAAGAATTTGTTTGGTAAAATTACTTAGAAAATGTTGCATTTATCCGAGTTAATACAGATATATAATAGCGTTCCGTCATACATGCACTTTATTAAAACTTGGCACCTAGTGCACTTGAAATTGATTTAATTGACTATACGACTTTATAGAAATATGTTTTTTTTATTCTACTTATAAACAATCAAGAAACTTATCTTCCTATTATTGGCATTTTTAAATATTCGATTTCAAATAAAAATACAAAAATTCAGGCAATAAAAAATATTCATCTTGTAATTTTTTGTCTAATTTCAATTAGTTCAAAAAAACTTACAAGTTGTCTGTTGTCCGTAAAAAATAACCTGGTAGTCAGATGCTAATAATATAATATTTCGAAATAAAAAAATATAATTACATTCATGGTGTGTTGGCATTTTAACTGTGCTAAAACTTATAATTAAACTGATTTTTATAAAATTATAAACAAGTTGTGGCATAACGATACTAATTTCGGTTCTTTTTTATACCTTTTTTGAGCCTGCGGGAAGATCATCATCGACTATGAACATAGGTGGTGAAACTGCATCATTGGTATTTATAATTGGTACAATGTTAAGGCTAATTAATTCAGATAGCGTACAAAATAAATTGTTACGAGTTTCCTCATTGTAAAAGTCTGGTTTTGTAACAAGAACCTGAAAGGAAAGGCAAACAACATCTAACAAATTTAAGAAAATAACAACGTCAGCATAGCAAGAGAAAAAATGTAAAATAATTTTTCTAATTGATTTATATCGTTGTTATTTAACATGTACATTTAATACAAGTATATGCTCTTGGTTTCTATTTTCTGTTATTACCTGTGCGATTTTAACGCCATACTGTGCAAACATGGCGTCATATAATGACATCAGACCTGATTGCCCGACAGCAGCAGCTGCTCTTGGATCTAATAGAAATCCATCTTCCTATAAATATATAAATTGATTAACATATTTGTTTTAAAATACTAAAAATTTATACAATATTGTTGTAAGCTTATATGTATAATTAACTAACTAATGTGTGCATATGAGTAAGACTCATGATACATGTTTAATTTTGTGCTTTTTTACTACCGCTTTAGAATGATCCTTGGGCGAAAGTGTCTCCCTCATCGATAAGGACATCAGCAATTCCTGCGCCAGCTTCTGTTTACCGAATGCAACAGCACCACTGGTAACCATCATAACTTCACGGCCCTCCAAATGGCACTCTGCCACCTGCGAAAATATGTTTATATAATTACCAACACGTTGAGTAAATGTTATTATAATGAAAGCGTAATAAAATAATAAAAATGCTTCTTATAATGCAATATAAACGAATGAGCTGTATATGACATTTTTATAGAACAGTGATGGGCGAACTACGGCCCGCGGGCCACATCAGGCCCGCGAGAGATTTCAATCCGGACCGCCGAGCGTTTTTCTAAAAAAAAATTAATCGCCTATTAAAAAATAAATTTACATTATGTTTTAAAAAAGATATAAATTGACAATTTAAGCAAAAAAATGCAATGTTTTCATATTATATTGTGTCCTAACTGCGTAGTTTTCTAGGAAATATTGTACACACAAGCGAACAACAATTTTTTGATGCAATATTCCAAGAAGAAACATAAACATCATAAAACACTAATAACTAATATATAAAACTGAAATTATAACATAACAACAACTATTATATGTGAGATCTAGAAGATTCTTGAATATTCGAGACAACATGCGCAACAAATATAAAAGGGCCAGCGATGGATTAATCACCAATCAGCAAAAGTGTAAATCTCGTGACGTAAAGACTAAATTGTGAAGTAAAATTATAAAGTTGCCAACGTACAGTTTTATGTGTGTAATTAAAATAATAAAGTGTATTGTAAATATAACTGCACTAGTAAAATAGTCTAAGTTTCTTACTTCTCAATCGAAAATAGAAAGAGAAAAATTGATTTGGAATGTCGAGTATTTTAAGAAGAGTGGACATGGGTGTACTTCTTTATGGAATATAACCAAAAACCTATTTGTCTTATCTGCCAAGAACCGGTAGCTGTGCTAAAAGATTATAATCTCGCTAGGCACTTTAATTCAAAACATCTTGGGTAGAAGTACTATAAAATGACAGATGAAGACAAGAAAGTTCATTCAGAGGAATTGAAAAGAAAAATATCTAGTCAACAAATGTTTTTTAAAAATCAAAGAAGTGTCCAGCGATTCTCCATGTTAGCTGGTTACATTGTTGCCTATAAAATAGCAAAAAGTAACAAACCGTTTTCTGAAGGAGAATTTATTAAGAATGTGTTAATTAGCATTGGAAAAGTATTATGCCCAGAAAAGGTAAAAGATTTTGACGAGGGTGTTGACAGGAGTGACACAGCGCAACTTCTAATTTTTATCAGAGGAGTCGATGAAAACTTTGTAATAACCGAAGAACTTGCTTTAAAAGGAAAGACGACAGGAAAAATAATTTATGATGAATTTAGAGAGGGGATGGAATCTCTTAATGCCCCAATTTCTAAATTAATTAATTTAACAACTGATGGAGCACCTAACATGGTGGAAAAAAATACGGGGTTTGCAGGAGTTTATAAAAGTCAGAATCCTGAAAGCGAAACAATTTTTTTACATTGTATAATCCACCAAGATGTTCTTTGCAAGGCTGCTTTGGATATTAACCACGTACTTAATATTATTTTAAAATTAATTAACACCATTCGAGCTCGTGGTTTGTTACATCGACAATTTCAAGAGATTTTATCGGAAGTTGATGCAGAATTTTCAGATGTACTTTATTACACAAAGCTGAGTTGTGGCCATGCCTTCTCGAGAGTTTGGAGTCTTCTCGAAGAAATTAAAGTTTTTCTAAAAACCAAAACTGAAATTTGGGATGAGTGGGAAATATTGGAGGAAATATTCACGGATTTACTCGAGCACTATAATAAACTGAACAAGAAGTTACAAGGAAGAAACCAATTTATAGATAAAACTTGGGGCAGTTTGAGGTCTTTTAAAACTCAATTGTTTATATTTTCTAAATGTTTGGGAAAAAATGATTTGACTCATTTTTCAAGACTTAATTCTTTGAGGCCTGTGAGTGAAGAGAAGTTAACAGTCTTTTCACAATCTTTATTAAGACTGTATTCAGAATTTGAGGCCAGATTTGCTGACTTTAAAAAAATCCAACCATGTTTAAATATTTTTTCAATGCCTTTTAATGTTAATCCTGAGAATGTTCCATCTGATCTACAATTGGAAATTATAGATTTGCAACGTAATAATAATTTAAAACAGCTATTTTTAAATTCAGGTAAGCTTAATTTCTATAAATCCTTACCAAAAGATGAATTTCCAAAGCTAATTAATCATGCGCAGAAAATTATGGCAATATTTGCTTCCTCATATTTGTGTGAACAGGCCTTTTCAGTAACGAAATGCAGAAAAAATTCAATAAGTAACCGATTGTCAGACGAGAGTCTATTTAATTTATTCAAAGTCGCATCCTCCCAGCTGGAACCAGATTTTGAGGAAATTATGTCCAGTCAGAAACAGATCCGTGCTTCCCATACATCTGGAAAATCTTATCATAATAAACTGTATCTTATAAAATGTTTATGTTGTTTGAAAATATTACGTAATATAACTAATAAATATATGCTTAAAGCGAACTTTTAATTGAACAGCAGCCTCATAATTTTTTAATGAATGACCCTCTATGTTTTTTTTTTAATTTAATGGCCCGCCGCAAGATTTTCTTTAATTTATTGACCCATCACCCAAAAAGTTCGCCCATAACTGTTACAGAATAATGGGCATCAACGCAATATATACATACAATATAGATTTTTAGCTTTACCCGCCACATGTTTGTATATTCCCACAAATTTTTTATTATTGACCAACAAAGTCAAACAGTAACAATTAACTGTATATTATTTTTATATTAACATGATGATTTTATCGCACTAACTAGTGGTGCTGCCATTAAGATGTGGAGATTATAAAGAAGCATTACATATTTCCTTTTTTTTTGTACTCGAAGTAATGTTGTAAACCTAATTTGAATAAATTGGAAAATTGCCTTTTTGGCCATTGCGTTCAGATTATTGCGTTAGATTATTTTTTGTTTGTGACAATTCCGCTTCTATCTGATACCTCAATTTTTTTGCTCTAACAACTTTAACGTCACAAAACCAAGGCTTTTAAAGTAATTCTTAATTTTAGCAATTCAAACACTGATATTAACTTTTTTCTTTAGCGCTAAATTCTGCATTAATGAGGTGTTAATCGGGAGCTTCCTTGCGTAAGCACTACATTTTTGAAGTTTTTCAGACGAGCAGGTTCGTCGTAAAGGCTTTGAATATTATTTTCAAAAAATGTTACTTAATTATAAGGTGAGGACATAAAGAACATTTAAAATCATTTGGTACGAGAGTTCGTTGAATTTTATTTTCTTAAAATCGCGTTAGTTAAGTTTGCGTAACAATTGTTGAATGGAATGTTTGAAAGATCACCTAAATAATGATGTAACGGCAAATATTTTTATTGTTACGAAAAAATATTAAATAGAAATTGTTTTTGGTGGCTACAAGCGTAGCCTGGCAACAATTTCTTTGTAATCTTAACAATTCTGAATTTAGCGTTCCCTTTTAAGAAACTTATTTAAAATTATGTATATATAAATTTTTTGTAAATTTTTGTAAACATTAGCTGTCCCGAAAAATTTCACGAAGATTTAGTTATTTTTTCAATACAAATCTCTAGAACCCCGTTTTCCAGAAGCAGATGATTATGGCGCCAAGCATTTTGGTGTAATCGACTTATCATCCCGAAAATTCGTGTCTTGTTAGGCGCTAATTCTGAAATGAGCTTAAACGTAATTTCAAGTAGGAAAATAACTTAACTTCTACGAAATGTTACTAGAGAAGCGGTAAAAACTGTAATTGTAGTGGAGTTGTTAGCTTAGAATATTTTCGAATGTTTTAATTTTCTGATTATTAAATTTACTTCGAGGAATTTTACTGAAGCAGACACAATAGTTTATTTCAATTATTTTTTAGTGATAATTATCTTATTATAACTTAAACTAAGCAACATCGTAACATTGTCGCCTTTTCGTCCAAAATGATCTCAACATAATCACGGCTATATTTCGACAGCTCTTCCAGGTGAAACTGTTCTATTAAACCACGTCATTTAATTTCTAGATCACCTTATATGCTCTCGCAGTGGGTTTGTAATTTAGGGAAAAATCCTTTGATATGTGCTTGGATTCTCCGACGGGGTAAAAATTTCTTTTGTTTGGGTACGGTACGAGTACGAAAAGAACACTGAAGATGGCAAACAGCCGAAACCGGTTTGTTCACAAACCAAATTTGACGAGGGTCGACGGAAAACCGTACCCAAACAAAAGAAAAATCCTTTCTTGGACTGTAGGTTAAATAATATAACCATTTGTCATTCTGGAAATCCCTGCGTGTTTACTGCTCGATCATACATGAAATGTCAGACAAACTCATGAACTTTGGCAAGTTCTTCTTGTGACTGAAGAGTGTTTCCATTATTTTAATACTCCGGTTTCAGTTTACAGCCAAATTCTAAGTCCGGCGGTAGTTTAAGTCCTGCTCTAAATACGATTTTTGTTGGACTACGTGGAATTGAACCGTGTACAGCTGACCGACACGTCAGTAGAAATTTGGGTTCATGCTCATACCAATCTTCTTAGGGTGTAATGACCACTCTTCTAAATTATTCCTCTAGGGTACGATTGACTCTTTCTACCATAGCATCAAACTGTGGATGCAGCAGTGTTGTTTTCGATTTGGAATTTCGTATTTCGACTGTGGTTCTATTGAAATACCGTATCGACATACCTAATTGTTCACAAATGCATACAACACGTTTTTGATTCTTGGTTTGGAATGGCTTACAGTTCGTGCTAATTGCCAAAATAATCCATTACCAATAATACACATCGGTTTCCAGCGTCACAGGCAGTAAATGAACCTGCCATATGCATAACTGTCCGCTTGCTTGAAACGACTTTTTCTTGTTGAACCCTTGGCCGCAATGCACCGCTCGCAATTAGATATTCAATCATACACAGATTGTAAACATACAACCAGATGACTGCCGCTTGGACCATTATGATACAATTATATTTCGTCGTTGCAATTTCCTAATTTCGGGATAAGACCAATCTGCCACTTTTATTTAGGCAGTTCCATTGAACCCAGTACGATTTTGCTAGTGGGCTTTCTGTTGATATTTCATTACGGTTGGATATTTTGTTGTTTCGCTTAGCCAATATAATCTGCAAAAATGGGGTCTTACATCAGTATTCGCCTTAGACAAATTGAACAGACCATACATCAATGGACTTCTTTTGTACAGTGCTTGCACTCTACGTTGCATGGTCATCCTGAAAGTGTATCAGCTTTGATGTGCTTTCCGCCTCTCCTGTGTAGTAGTTTTCGCTTGAATTGGTAATTTTTGGCCCTCAACGTAAATATTTTCTTTATTGCGGTCCTGTTCATACACCCAGCATTCAGAGATATATTGAAATCTGTACCGATAATGACTTCATATACTATGTCAACATAAACAAATATTTCTTTTCTGATGTTGGCAATAGTTCGTTTTATCCTGGCTCTTCCGTAGATGGTGGCGATGCGCAATCGCAGAATTATCGGAACCACTGCCACTTTTACTAAATCGGGTCTTTTTATGGACACTCCTGATCTACAGTCAGCACCTTCTTCTTTCCGTTGGTCATCCCCCAAGCATTAAGGTTTCTGGCTTCCTGTCTTATAGTGGGTATTGGTTGTCGAAACTAGCTCTTGCTCCTCAGCGGTAGGTTATTAATGCGATTTGGTTTTTTTCGCCAGTTTGGAAGTGGCCAACCTTACCGTAGTTGAAGCATTCGGAGAGAAACTTACTCCTTTTATCCAGTGTCTGCTCGATCATCTTTCTTACGTCGTTCCTTTTGTTACCACCGTTTTGCATATCACCCTCAAGACGTCACACCTTGCAGACTTCTGGCTTTAAGATGACTGTTGCGGTCGCCTTTGCCATCATAGTGATGTAACGACACGCTTTACCTGAATGCTGGGGTATACTCAGCGGCTTTCAGGGAGTAGTAAAGGGCTTCGGTTGATTCGTTATAACTCTTCAGCCTTTATTTGCCACTAATCCGCCGCTTGACGGCAGCTCGCTTCTCGGCTTCGTCTATTGTGCACTGGTGTGTGTGTGTGTGTGTGGCGGACAATATGTCATTTCATTTACTCTTCTAGTGATAGTTATTTTTCTATAACTTAAAGTAAGCCTGAAATTGATCTCATCTACAATCGTAATAATGAGTACTGACAAGAATTTGTGCATACTAGAAACTATTGCATACAATTTGCATTATGCGTTGTGAGTAACGTTGTACAACTCATTATAGCAAAAAATGCGGCATTATGGGGAGAAACGCATTTGTCAAGCATGCTAAAACTCACCCACCAATAATATCATATTGTGCGAATTAAACTATTGCATCAGCAAGATGGGTAAAATTATGTAGTAAATGCTGAAAATGCAAGCTATAATATTGCAGACAGTTGTTAGCAAATTACGCACTGCTTAAAAATATGTACCTCGAACGCTGGCTTGTGTATTTTCTTTCTTTGAGAGATATTTAACAGCAAATAGGTTATGTATGGTTAGTGACTATATAGCGTGCCTGCTTTGCAAGTCATTTATGGTTTGTTTCTAATCTGCAGCGTACTTTTTTGTGTGCGCCAAAAAATTCAATCATTCAAGAAAATTAATCAGAAAGAACACAATTTCCTTCTTTTTCGTTTTTATGTTTTTTTAATAATTTTATCTTTTTCGCAATTCAATATTTTTGTGTGCTTATATAAAGCGTCTTATTCTATTGCAATGCTATTACATATGCGACATTCTTCGATTGATTTTGGTTCGCCGTATAGACAAACAAAGCAGTTGGCTTACTAACACGTGAACATGATACATATAATTGACCGTGCGAAAAACAGGGATCATTGCAAAAGCAACACGTATAGGGAACTGAAGCCGTTTAAAATCAAACGGCAAATCTGGAGGAATCATAGGAATGCGTGGTATCAGCACATCCTCGCCCTTACATTTTCCTTTTAAAATTTTTGCTTCAATCACATTTTTCATGACGTTTTTGACTACTAAACGTGTCCCATTGCAAAGTCGTGGCTGGCAGATATTTCTAAGCAAAATAATTGGTACACCAACTTTCACGGTGAGGCGGCAGTCCAAGTTACTCAAGCGAATTTTAAAATTCGACTGGATAATTTACAACATCGTCTTGATTGGTAACAGAGTCAACCGATTTGTAGGTAAAAATTTCCTCACACATTGATATCCAAAACATCTGCATTTTTCGCAATACCGGGAAATACGTTTGTGACCAATTTTTGTTTTGATTGTGCAAAGTGGCAACAATTATCTGGATGCGTAATCATTTTTGTGGTGGCGTCAATTGGAATTGCACCATTCCCAATATCTAACAATTTCTTTGAAAAACGTTCAGCTGGATCATTTTGCAATTGAACACGAATATCACACACACGCACATAAAATGCAACAGACTATGGAAAACAAAATTCTCTATTTGTTTGCACATCTACTTGCTATGAACATGAATATATTTTAATTTGTATTGCCATCGCATTCTGTGCAACGCACAAACGAAAACACAAATTTCATTTGATACAAAAGATTGAGTCGAAGTAGTGCAATGGAAAAAAATTTTGATTTTTTTGAAAAATTTGTCTTCTTTAAAACACGCACTGTGAACGCACTATAGTGCGTAAATGCATGAAACAAAGATAGAAACCAGCGAACGACCATTACAAAAGTACTGTGAAAATTTGGTGGAAATCCGACGGCGCATCTTATCAAACACTGGCAACCAACGGACACTTATTACGGTCTTAATTTATATATATATATATATATATATAGAATGTTAAGTTTATACCTTTTATAAAAGTCACTGAGTTCTATATTGCAAAATAAATAACAAATTTTTCAACTAACTAAGTATTCACTCAGACGCTGCCTTTTATATTTGTCCACTAGAGATCTAGAAAAATTAAGAATCTGCTACTCCGTTTGTACCACATTTTGGTGTTGTTCTGTTATTCATTCAATATAAAGGCGCCTGTTGGACTGTGTGTATTTTTGGTTTGTTTTTATGCTGATAAAGTTCCTTCCCAATTGTTGTTTTTTGCATCTATAAAATTTCTGCGCAGTTTGTAAATAGAAAGTTGTTGTAGTGTTGCGTGCATAAGTTTTATTAGAAAACTACGAAGGCAGTAAACAGCATTTTCTTATAAGGATCCATATTAATAAAGGCCCGAACTAAACACTATTAACTATATGATGAATAAGTTATTTCTTCAACGTATTCGTCTCCCAGGTTTCCAGCAGCAGAGTGGCGACTTTATAGGATACTAAGTCTATGTTTCCTAACAGGAGGAGACTACAGTGCTAAACATACTTTTTTGATGCATTCACTAGAATACATGTGATTTCAAGTGGAGAACCAATCTTATTTTCCAACTGACCAAATATTACTGATTTTGGCTAATTAATGGTACTTCAAGAAATCGTATTAGGATTTGTACTCCTAGCGACCACGAAACCCCCACATTATCCAAGAATATAGAAAATACCTATTGCTACGAAGATTTTTGATTAAACTTTAATTTAACTGTTAAACATAAAACAGTAACCTGGTAATAAATATGATATAAATGTAAATGTAGATGTAGAGCGACTGTTTTCTGAAAAAAGAAATAATGTACAAAACAGCTAACCTATTGAAGACACAATCAGACAATTAATTATTGTCATACGTAAGCCCCTAATACAAATTTCGTGTGGAGGTTTGCCAAGAAATAATATTGCAAAAAACAGTCCATTTGTTGGCCATCTAAAAAATGTAGTTATAAGAGTCATTTATATAAATTGCCATCAGTCGATGCCGCTGTCCCAATTAAATTTGAACTTCGTGGCATTAAAAAGTAAACATCAGATTTATGCTTCAAGGAAACCCTAGCCTAAATTAGTAACAAAATTGTACTCAGTAATTGGTAGGTTTTTTAATAACTGTAATACCAAAGCCAGGGAAACACGCAACAAAAGATCATACCGACATATAAGCCCCTTAACAGCTAATCTAAACATAATCATAAGCGCAAATCATTCCAAACCATTAATTCGGATTCAGAAGCAATCATATTACAATCAAACAAACTCACAGATTAGGCAACGTGGTTAAAAATTCATTCGTAGACGTTTCTTTAACGTTTAAAAAAATACAGCATTATATTAGGAGCACTTTAATAATTATTGTAAACGCCAACACATTTCGACATATGCTGAGAACAAACCGCTTCTACTGCTTCGTTTGATCACAACTATTGTAAGTTAAATACCGGCGTCTCAAATAGAAGAGCTGTCAAAAAGAAAATTAAGGAAAATGAGATGGAACTAGACTGGCGTATTGTAAAAACTCTGTCCTTAGCTTAGATCGTAAACGCCTGTTGTACAAATTTATCTTCAAACCAATACGATGTTTTAAAATTTAGTTATGTCATTCCCTCTACGTCAAATTAAATAAAAGCTCGATGGCACAAAGATTATTCGACTACTACACTCTGGTATTTAAATAATTTTTATTATAAAGGCGAAAATCGTCAAATTTCGAAAAACGGAACAAAAAACTTAATATACAGACCCGCACAAAAGTTTTGGCACAGCAGGCTTTCTTGGATTCATTTTAGCTTCACGGCCATTGGAAGACTTCAAGAAATAAAATAAATGCTCTTCATGTTATCTAATCCAATGAATTAACTTATGAATGTGCTTTTATGTCAACATTTATTTTTTTTATTAATAAATAAAAAACTTAACAAAAAATTAACGCAATTTCATCGCACAAAAGTATTGGCACAAGTAGTTAAAAAGCTTATAAAATACAGATTTTTTCTAAAAGATTTCGTATTTAATACTTTGTTGGTAAGCCTTTTTGCTTAATTACTTCATTCAAGCGTTTAGGCATAGAATGTACCAGGTTTTTGGTTACTTCTTGGCCAATAGTTAACCACTCTTCCTTCAATGCCTGCTGTAGTTGCGATTTTGTTGAAATTGATCGCTTTTTGACCCGTCGGTCAAGTTCCTCCCACAAATGTTCAATCGGATTGAGATCTGGGGATTGTGGTGGGTGTGGAAGAACATGAGCCACGTTGTACGCTAACCACATACGTACATCATGAGCTGAATGTTTTGGGTCATTGTCGTGTTGGAATGTAAATGATGTTGGCAAATTTAGTTTCTCGGCGCTTTTTTTAAGGTTTTCTTTCAGGATATTTAGATAAACGGATTTATCCATGATTCCTTCAATAAATACCAACTCACCAACACCCGCAGATGACATGCACCCCCACACCATTACACCACCACCACCGTGTTTTACAGTAGGAGAAATATTCTTTTTCTCGTATGCCGTATTCGGTTTTCTCCACACGGTAATACGGCCATCAGAGCGAAATATATTAAATTTGCTCTCGTCCGAGAAGAGTACTTCATCCCAAAAACTGACGGGTTTGCTTTGAAATTCTCTTGCGTAGTCTAATCGCTTTTTTTGGTTGATTGTCGAAACAAGTGGTTTACGTCTAGCAACTCTTGATTTGTAATCAGCTTCGTGAAGCACTCTCCGAACGGTCATGGGATGAATGTCCTTACCAAATTCCTGTTTTACTTCAGAAGCAATTTCCGTCGAAGTTTTTTTGGGATTTTCTTTTATTTTTCGAACTATTTGTTTGCTTTCGCGGTCAGTTAAAGCTCTAGGACGGCCTGTTCGATGAGCATTTTCGAAGCTTGTCTCCCCTTCAAAACGTTTTATGATGCTTCTAATTGTGAAACGACTTCTCTCCATTATTTTACCTATTTCAGCGTACGATTTGCCTTGGCTATGCAAGTGCAGCACTATTTTGCGCTGAGACTCGGTAGTATCTTTCTGTTTGGAGCTCATATTGGTATATTTTAATTATTTTTTAAATTTTTTCTTAAACAAAACGCCAAAAAAACTGAAGTAACGGTTCTTTTATTATTTTTAGGAAATGTATGTATGATTTTATTGTACCATCGTTGCCAGATCTAAAAAAAATTGGCCTGAACACAGATTTCTTACTGGATGTGCCAAAACTTTTGTGCATCAAAATCATGACTACTAGAAATGTATGTTATAACAAAAATGTTAAATGCATTTAAATGAAGAAAAAAAGCAATGATATTAGTTAAGCCAGTGTAGGAGACATTTATTAAGAAAAAGTTTTGCCTAATAATCTCTTTAAAATGACTTTAAAAATAGTGATATACCAAAAAGTGTTGCTGTGCCAAAACTTTTGTGCGGGTCTGTACATCCCAATCAACTAACGTACAAAGTACTTAACAACCGTGCTTTCATTGGACTAAAATAGAAAAAAATATTTTTTGGTTTAATCGAATACCAGAATAAGTTCACTTATTTTTAAGATTCAGTATATATTTTTAAACCAAAGAAACTCGCATATATATATGCTAATATAGTTCGATTAATCACTTAAACAAATCAAAACTACAAATAAAAAAATATTTAACTTATAAGAACGAAGAACCTCAATAATATTCTTAACAAATTAGCTTGATTATTGTTGTTTTTTTTTAATTTTTTATTGTGTTTTATATGATAATGTTCACTTACCTGCTCAACAATTGAAGCTAGACGTCCAAGAGCCAAACCATGATTATCTTCTCGTGTGATAACCGCACTGCCAAGTTTCACAACTAGACGGCGAGCATATTTCAACTGACTTCTTTCAGAAAATGTGGGCTGTTTGCGTTCAAGACTAAGACGTTTATCAGGTGGCGTAATCTACAAAAAATTAATAAAAATTTTTTAAACGAACATGATTATGTATGTATTTGAATGTTTTTATTTCTTTAATCTAATATACATTCTTGTATTTCATATCTCTGTAAGTTTGTTTGTGTATTGTTGCAGCAATCACTACTAACAGACTGGCCCTTATACTTTTTTTTTCGAACAGAAGATCAGAGAGCTAAATGAAAACTTGAATTTTAATGCAGTCCAAACCATTTAAGAAAAACCAGAAAATATGACTTTAAAGATATTTGAAAATAAATAGTCCTGATGAATAAAGTCCAGTAGACTGAATGAAATATGTCGGAATGTGTAAAAAACTACGTTCCTTTTAAGAATATGCATTTTGTTGTATTTCATAATTTTGTTTTTTTTTCTCTGTAAAAATCTGACATATAAAAAAAAAATTGAAATTTAATAACAATTTTAAATCCGTAATAGTGATGAATCAAAACGGTGGTTGATAAAATATAAACACGAATATGGATATATTCTTTTTATATCTTTATAAGATCTTAAAAATAGGAGAAGTAACAATGCACACTTCTATGCCAATTTTCATTAACATTATTGTTTCACATGATTAAAATCAAATACTACGTGATTTCCAATATATGAAAATATACCGAAAACACTAAGACTGCATTTATTAAATATCTCATGCCTATAATCAAATAAAAACTATTGATGAAAAAGCGAAATTAAAAGCCTGGTACCATTTTTAAATATACAATTTCATCTCAGTACAATTTTTTAATTTGCGTTCTTTTGATAGTTGAATTTGATATGTGACGCCTTCTATGCGATTTTTAATGTATTATATACGAAATTTTCTTTCGATTATAAAACACTGCTTCTCATGAGCTTGGAGTGTAGTAAACAAGATTATCAAGGGCCTACCGAGGCCGGGTTAAAAAATATACTATTGTTTAAAAATTATTTTAACCTCAGTGCTGGATATGGATTGACCTGATAAAGTAATTTTTATATATTTAAAATAAACATTCATTAATTGAACTTGTTTAAATTTAATTGTAATTGAAATGACGAAGCAGCATATAACTAAAAAATTTAACAATGAAAATAGAGGCAAATTTTTAATAAATACATGTTTAGGTTATTTCATTTCTTAAAAGTTTAACAACAGCGGCATAAAAATAAATATGCACAATGGTAAGTTTCAGCTACTCAAACATATATATTCTAAAATTCAAAAATATACAAACTACTTTTATCTTTGTATTTGTTACTGTCAATGTTATTGAATTAAAATTCATCTCAGCATTAAACAACAATAAAAGATTAAAGTACTCTTGACAAATTTCTAATAACCTGGCAATATCATGCAAATTAATACACGTATGTACTCGTTATATACAACCAAGCCAAGCATATAATGCACACATTAAAGACCCAACTATAATATACATAAGCTGGCTTAAGCTAATGTCAAAAATTGAACAAAAATTCTGTCAAACGCCAAAGCGATTCATTGAAGACCTTTGCGCGGCTACATTGTACTTTCATGAATTTAGAAGTTAATATGCACCGTTGCACATTTGATTTACTCGTACTTTTGCAAAAAAATAATTTCGTTCTAAATAAATGAGCAAAAAGGCAAATTTATACAAATTTATAATTTTTTGTTAATAGTTTTAAGAAAAATACGAAAGAAAAATTACACATACATATATCGCTATATGTATCATTTCAGCCAAAAGTACTTAAAAATGCAACTGTGTGCATCATTGAATTTATAAACAATACAAAATTAAATTTTATTGCAAATTGAGTGTTAAAAAAATGAAAAAAAAATTAAAATGTTTTAACGCCCTCGTTCCTTTGAATTGCCGTTATAATAAAACGCGTCTCTTTTATCATATAAGCTATTTTTTCTTTGTACATTTTCTATTAAATTCAGATTAAATATTTTTTGTATCCATTGGAATTTGTTTACTAATGTATCTATAACAAAATGCAAAACAGCTGTTTTCTTACGGAATGTGCGATCAGCTTCGTACTTTGCTTAAGCAAATCGCAATTGACGAAAATTTTTAAGAATTTAACTGAATAACGTGTACACAGTTTAGTGTAACAAAAAATAAATTTTTTTGACGCACTTCTTCAGCAAACATATTAGCTTGTGTACACAAATGTGTCACATAAATTACGTATAGATGGAAGTTTGGTTCTTTTGGTTCCTTAATATTATTAACATAAATAACATTGATATATAAACTGCTTTTGCAAAATACCAAACTAGTTTTGTTCTAAAGGACTACATTAAAGTTGTGTTCACGTCATGTTTACAAAATTGCTATTTATATGTAATTTCAAAAAAAACTCAGCTTATTTTATGTTGACACGTACATATTTTACGTACGTATGTATGAAATAATCTCTTGCTATGAAAAACTAGACAAGAAAGTAACTTAAAGTACTCAGAAGAAAAAGGTGAATCGCAAAAATATTAAAATATACAGCATAATTGTAATAGAATCTGCAACCAACAAAAGAAACCAACAAGAAATAAAAAAGGTGAACAATAGTCGTAAAATACTTATTTTAATTGCTTTTTTTCTCCAAACACTGCTAGTGGTTTTAGCTGTGCAATAATTCCATTTTTATGCTAGAGTTAATGGAATTCTATAACAGTACAGGAATAAATTTATTGGGAAGAAATCGATATACGTATAATAAGCAAAAAAAACTAATTAAAATTATTATAATACATATCTCCTGAATTATTTTGTGAATTTATCTTCAACTCAGTTCCCCACTACTTGTTAGCAGGAAATAGTTTTTATTATATTGTTACGAATGTGTTTTGCTTAAGTAATAAAATAAAATAATTAAGCAAAAAACGAACTACTGGTTACAAACTGCGTAGAAGTTTATACACACACAACTACAATTGGATATGCTGTTTACTAACTGCCTGGCATGCAAGAGAAAAAAATACATGTATGCTGTTTATCATCTAAACGCGCAAGACAAAAACTAATTTTAGAACAATAAATATTAATGTTGTTTACCATCTGCGTAGTTTTCTAAGAAACCCGTTTTTTACGAAAGCAACAACAAATGTATTGAAATAAATCCCAGGCAGAAATCTTATCAGCATAAAAACAAAAACAACTATACACACAGACATACAGGCGCCTATAAATCGAATAAACAACATACAACAATAAAATGCGATACAAAGGGAATAGAAGATTCTTAAATCTTCTAGACTTTAAATGGACAAATATAAATAGGGAAACGTCTGAGTGGATAGTCAATCAGTGTAAAATTAAACCTCATCGAGTAAAGACGTGCATTTTAAGTTAATTGTTTTGAAGTGTCAACTTTATGTAGTTAAAGTAAATAAAATTGTTATAAATTTAAAAATTCTAAAAACTGGTGTTATTTATTTTGCAATAAACAACTCACAACAAAACGTTTATAAAAGCTATAAACGTAACAATATTTTATTTTGCACCATAAAAAATTCAGTTCAAGTGACACACCTTAACCACCACAACGTACTTACATTCTTAAAAAGAGTAAAAGAAAGCATTGCATTTTAGTGAAATACAAAGCTTTTATTTAGTTTAATTATATTATTCGTTTACATTTATTCATTAAATTTAAACAAAGTCGGTCCTTTTCTGAAACCGTAGCATAACTTAACTAGTTAGGCGTATACAAATCCGCAGCTTTTCATTCTATATAACGAAAAAATTTCATTAAAATTAGTTCAGTCGTTTAAGACTAGGGTCATTCAACTTGTAGAACTTAATTTTATCGTAAAAAATCATTCGAATTTTTGAAAATTAAAGTTAGTTAGATAGTTGTTGTATAACTTTGGCATCTAAATATAATTTGCTCTAAATCTAAATAAATAATGTGTTATTATTACATAAGTACAGAAAAACTCATATGTAAATGTAAAGTTTCATGTGTGATGTGTCATTTTATATAAGCACAATTTTACGTGTCGCGTAATGTCAACACAATTTAGGTTCATTCTTTACTATTACAGATATCGCACCCTCGCAAAAGGGTCACAAATTTTCCAAACCTAACTTTTTTTCCATAAATTAATTCAGAGTACACATCTCTAATTACTCCAAAAATTTCTGTCACATCACTGTCTTCTTTAACTGGAAAAATACAGTTCTGTCTATTTTTATGTTAAGTGAGTTGCTTGTGGACGAATTATTTTGAGTTGCCAAAATTTTAATACTTTGAGTTGTGACCCTTTTATATTTACGGTGCGATAGGTAAAGATTTTAAATTAAAAATTGCTGCCACTTAGCAATATCAACATAAGTTAGAAAAAATCTCCATAAGAATTAGAAAAAATCGCCAGAGATTAAAATGTTAAAAATTATGATGATATTGTTACGTTTATACCTTTTATAAAAGTTTTGTTGTGAGTTCTTTATTGCAAAATAAATTACACCAGTTTTTAGAGTTTTTAAATTAATAACAAGTTTATTTACTATAACTACACGAAGTTGGCACCGCAGAAAAATTTACTTAAGATACACGTCTTTTTTTACGAGGTTTATTTTTATACTGATTGACTATCCACTCAGACGAGGCTCTTTTTTATTTTTTGTCCATTACAAGTCCAGAAAATTTAAGAATCTTTTACTTCCTTTCTATCACATTTTGTTATTGTATGTTGTCCATTCAATGTATAGGCGCCTGTATGTCTGTGTGTATATTTTGTTTTTGTTTTTATACTGATAAAGTTTCTTCTTGGAATTCATTTTAAGATATTTGTTGTTGTCTCGTGTAGAAAAGGTTTATTAGAAAACTACGCAGATGGTAAAAAGCATACATGTTTGTTGTTGTCTTGCGCGTATAAAATTTCTACGCAGTTTGTAACCAGTAGTTCCCTTTATTGCTTAATTATTTTATTTTAAAACTTAAGCAAGACACATCGTTAATACTAGGAAAGTCCCTGTGAGAGCATTAAATCTGTCCAGCAGCGAAAAGACGATTGACGAAAATACTAAAATCGGTCGATGTAAGCCGGTAGGAGCCGTGATTAATTGTGTGACACATTGAGTATGTCCCAAAATAACAGCTAAAGAGCGGGATTTGCTAACAGAGCAGGTGGATAAATGGGTAGCAGAATTAAACCTCCCAAAAGAAATAAAGCGAAGCAGTTGCTAAGAAAACATACCGCCGTCTTCGCTTTAAGTAATAAAGCTCAAGGTAGAACAGCAGTAATGAGACATGAAATAAATACTGACGAAGCGAGGCCCATAAAACAAGCACCCAAGAGTGTTCCCCTTGCAAAACTAAACGAGGTCAAACAAGTGATTAACGAAATGGAGCGGAAAGGGGTGATTGAGCCATCTTCGAGTCCATGAAGCTCGCCGATAGTGCTAGTAAAGAAGAAATATGTCAGCACCAGATTTTGCGCCGACTATGACGTCACCACGAAAGACAGTTATCCGCTGCCAAGAATTGACGACCGCAGACACGTCTGAAACGAAATGGTTTTCTACATTGGACTTACACAGTGGTTACTGGCAACTGGAGATAGCCGATAAAAACAAGGAGAAAACTGCCTTCAGGGCGAGCAATGGTTTGTGGCACTTTAAAGTGATGCCATTTGGGCTCTGCAATGCTCCAGCTACCTTTGAGCGCTTAATGGAACGTGTGCCTAAGGGGCTTAACTGGAAGACTTGTTTAGTATATCAGGATGAAATAATCGTGATGGGAAAGACACTGGATGAAGTTCTCAAGCGTATAGCGGCTGCAGGACCTAAACGCGCGCTGTTTCAAAACGAGGTCAAATACTTGGGGCATTGTGTAACAGCAGAGAGCATATCAACTGACGTCCACAAAATCTTCATGAGCTACGTAGTTTCCTGGGGCTTTGCACATACTACAGGCAGTTCGTGCTCAAGTGGCTGCCAGCTTGCATGAGTTGACCAGAAAATCGCAACCATACCACTGGAGTGGGGCAGCAGAAGAGGCGTTTCAGAGGCTAAAGGAGTTTTTGTGTACAGCACCAGTCCTCACCTATCCAATAGCTGGAAATGAATTTATATTGGATACAGATGCTAGCGGCTACGGAATAGGAGCAGTGCTTTCTCAGGCGATTCATGGGACGGAAAAAGTTATTGGTTAATATAGCAGAGTATTTTACAAGAATGAAAAAAAATTATTGCGTAACACGACGCGATCTTTTAGCCATACTGGAGTGTGTTAAGCATTACCACAAATACTTATATGGCCACTACTTTACAATAAAGACGGATCACTCCCCATTACGGTGGTTGCTGCACTTTAAAAACCCCGAAGGGCAGCTTGCACGCTGGATTGAACGTCTGCTGAGCTACGACTTCAGCATTGTTCACAGGAAAGTCAGAAAATACAATAATAAGATGCCCTTTCAAGATGCTCATGCATCGTAGAATGCAGACGCTGCACAAAAAGTCGAGGAAAAGGAATCCATCATTGATGTGAGGCTTATCCAGATTGGCATACGCGAAGATTGGTCTGAGGCCTGTAACGACACGTTCTCGCGTTATGCTGGGGTAAAGCTCGCGGCGTCCAGGGTTCGTTACAAAAAAAATGTTTTTCATTAATCACAAGAGACACTTTTGTTTTTATAAAAAAAAACTCTTTTATTTATAATTCACTCTTAAACTAAGTTATAATTAAACTGCACCACTACTGAGCACGCCAACGATGATCAACCGGTTCGTGGCCCTCAAAAGCTTTCGTCTCCACTCTCCGTCGGCTAGCCTACTGCTTCTCACACTGGAGCGAATAAAATTCTGTTCCAGTCTGAGCAGAACAGTTGGCCTGTCCACAAATTTTTGACTTGTCGCGGTTGTCACGAATAAGATTCTGAGACAACCTTTCCACGTCGAAATTAGTGTTAGCCTATTGACGATCTTGTACGTCTTGTTCAGCTAGGGCGAATAAAATTCTGGCCTTGCTGACCAAAACTCGGCCTGGCTCTGGGCTCCGTCACCTGGGCGAATAAAATTCTGGCCAGGTGAAGTAGCGACAGCACTTACTGGGCCTGCCGATGACGACCAACCTCTCTGTGGCCTATTGACGATCTCGTCCGTCTTGTTCAGCTAGGGCGAATAAAATTCTGGCCTTGCTGAACAAAGCGCGGCCTGGTTCTGGGCTCCGTCACCTGGGCGAATAAAATTCTGGCCAGGTGAAGCAGCGACAGCACTTACTGAGCCGGAGATCTTAGCGAGTCTCGCTTAATTCAAAGTCGAATAAGATTCTGGCTTTGATTGAACGAGAGAAACCTATTTGCAAGACTATTTTAATTAAGTTGAATAAAATTCTAACTCACTTAAAAGAAGTCTTGCCCGGTTGCTTGCCCGTGGCCAACTCTCCTTATATACGTAATTATCTCGCTTTTATATGTTTCTGCCAGGCACACATACACACCAATACCACTAAACTACAGCTGATTGCTACTGTTTAGGGTTGTGTTTAGTGGTATGTTCTTCTCACGGATGTATCCTCGTGTTAATAGATGGCGCTTTTTAACGGCTATTATAAATTCAAATATTTAATTAACAAATAATAAATGTAATTATAAAATATAATTATGACTTATATAAAATGAAAAGTGTATAATAATAATGTTCTCTTTTAAAAGAAATTATGAAATTAATTAAACAATAAATATTCAGAAATGTAAAAAGTGTAAAAATTTGTGAAATTCAAAGAAAAATTACAAAATTTGAAAAACATATATATAGAGTCTAATTGCTTGTGATTGAATTGCTATGTGATCCAAAAACGAGCCTGCCGACTTTTGGTCGTCACAGGCCCAAACGGAGGATCCCATTTTGTCACAAATAATATAGGCCAAACTGGAGAACATAAGATCTGACCGTAACGATATAGCGGCAGAAAGCCCGCTAGCAAAATCATACCGGGCTCAGTAGAATAGCCTTAAAGTGGTAAATGGCTGCCGGGAAAGTGCAGATGTAAAAACTACAACGGACTTAATCGTCGTGCCAAGTTCCCAGATAATGGTCCCAGTCGCGGCCATCTGATTATAACAAAAACACTGGAAAAGGTGTAAAACAGCGATTTTACTGGGTAAATCTGCCCACAATCTGTAGCCGAATGGATACCTAATTGCGAGCAGTGCCAAGGGTCAAATAAGGAAAAGTCATGGCAGGCCCATTCCCTATCAGTAATACCGGAAATCGGTATCTGCTGGTAGTAATGGATTATTTCAGCAAATGGCCCGAAGCTTATCCCATTCCAAAGCAAGACTCCAAAATGGACGTAGATGAATTTGTGACCAATTGGGTGTGTCTATGCGGTATTCCAAAAGAAATTCACTCTGATCAGGGACGAAATTTTGAATCGGCCATATTTAAGGAAATGTGCGACATTTATGGAATCAAATTGCAAAAGAACCATACAAGGTGATGCGTGATAAGATTTACATCTGCGCCTGGCTGAAAGCCTTAATCAGATGGTGGTCAAACCACTGTAGAATGAAAAGCAACGTCATTCTCGCCCTAGGAAACCGAAGACTAATTCTAACAATAGGTCTTTCCTAGTTGCAATTCTAGCGGTTCCGAAACAGGGTCGCAAACCACTACTCCTTACTGAAGAGTTGGACACTATCCAACTCCTAGTCCAGAACAATTCCCTAGTATGCTCACACGATCCGGATCATTCACCCGTTGTTCTCTGTAAAGGTGAGATGATCCTGGCCCCCTAATCAAATTAATGAGGGGCCGCGAAACACACAGCCACCACGATACTCTCGAAGGGCCAACCTCAATAATCAGTCGGGTAGAGAAATATCAAAGTCCGAGGTCTAGGATGAAAACTTAGAGCGGTTGCCCAAGTATGGCCGAAGGAATGTTAAGCCTGTTCGGGACGAAAAGGCTTAAATTAGCGGCAGTGTTGGGAATGCATCTTGCTTAAGTTTTAAAAAGAAAATAATTAAGTAACAAAATAAAGAACTGGGTTGGCTGTTTACTAACTACGTAGTTTGCTAAGAAATCTTACACACACAAGACAACAGCAACTTTCAAGTTACAAACTGCATAGAAATTTTACATACGCAAGACAACAACAACTGGGTGTGCTGTTTACTAACTGCGTAGTTTCTTAAAAAAAACTTGTACACACAAGACAACAACAACTATCTTAAAATAAATTCCAGGAAAAAACTTTAACAGCATAAAAACAAAAATACACACAGACCAACAGGCGCCTATACATTAAATGAGTAACACAACAATAACAAAATGTGCTACAAAGGGAGTAGACAATTCTTAATTTTTCTAAGTAGATATTTAGGTAGTTAAAGCATAAACCACGTGAAGTAAAGACTTGCATCTTTAGTAAATTCTTCTGTAGTGCCAACGTACAAATTTTACTTTGTGTGTAGTTATAGTAAATAAATTCATTTGAAAACTCTAAAGCTTGCTGTTATTTACTTTGCAATAAAGAACTCAGTAACAACAAAGCGTTTATTAAAGATATTAAACGTAACAATATCGATAGTTTGCTTTAAGATTTGCGTATACCATTAAAACAACAGTTTTTTTGTTTGATAAATTTTAAAATAAAAATAAAACAAATTAAAAACATATTTGCCGGAATACAAAAAATAGGAAATAACAGAAGTAGTTGTAGAACTAAAGTTATTTTAAAAACTGTTTTCTTTGAGAGCATAAGTCATCATAATATATTTATTTTGTTTCAATTATGCAATCAAGTAAGAAGTCATTAAAACAGTTATTTAAAGCACGAATATGCACAAGGTCATATTTTTAAATGAAAAAGTTCATTGGTATAATTTTCCTACGGTCTTTATATAATTCAAGCTGTTCAAACGACCAATTAATAAGTTATGTCCATTGATGGCTGCTGCTGAAGAAGAAAAAGATAGTTCACCACCAGTAAATGCTCAAACAGAAGGATGTCGAATCGCTAAGAACTAACCATATTAATTTAAAGAAACTAAAATTTCACGTTGCATCTGGACATGCATTTTTAATCATAATAATCTTTATAGTTATAGTTTATATTGGGACTGTAAGAAATCTAGAGTTGTGTAAATTGGATTTTTCTTTGCTTCTTAATGCCCGGCAGAATGTTCAAACTAATTGAACATATACTTATTGAACATATGCTTAACATAGTTTTTTTTATTTTTAAGACTAATGATCGAATTGATGCACACAGCCTTGAAAATAAGTAACCCTTATTACTAATGGGAAACAATTAAGAGCAAGGACAGAATTGTGTTTTATTATTTACTTACTAATTAAAATAACATTAGGAAATTCCCTTAATTGTTTCTTGGGAAATAACCATAATGTAAGCAAACTAGAATAGTATTTAAGAGCAATATTTTAAATAAATAAAAACAGTGTATTACAAACATTCAAGAGAAAAGATTGTTTTATTCCAAATCTTGAAACATTGGTCCTTCGATAAAAATTGAACCAGTAAAAATTATATAAAGCATTTATCTCGGCTGTAACAGGGATAAAGTAAAAAAAAGAATTCTGATAAAAAAAAAAGTCAGCATCATGGCGAATGTTCAAAAAATTCTGGAACGTCAAAAAGTAATTGGTGACGAAATAGTATGTGTACATACAAAATTGACCGATCGGCCAATTCGTCTGCCAAAACTGAAAGAAATTAAAAAGCGTGTTTTAAATTACATAGACGAATTTAAATCAAATCACGAAACACTGCTAAAGTATGGAAATAAATCCGAAGATTACTTTATAAACCTGTATTTCGAAAACATGGGTGAAATCGTTGATCAAATAAATCAAATCTTCGCAGAAGAAGAAAATAAAGCAATTTCAACTCATGAAATAGCATCAATAGATAATGAAGAAGAGATGTCTAATTTAACAGAAGATTCAACCGCAAAGGACATAAAATTTCCTGCGATAACAATAAAAAAGATATCTTCGAATATGCAGAACAAAAACATAATGGAAGAACTAACCAGTACCGCAAATACAATGAAAGAATTTTGCACTGAACTAATCAAAAGTATGGAAACTATGTCTGTTAAAAGTTTGCAAATAAAACAAGAACAATTAGAAAAGAAATACCAGCGATTACTGCAAAAGTTTGAAAAGTCCCGTGAGTCAATAAAAACAGATGAACTTTTGACAGAAATCGAGGATATATATTACGAAACACTAGTAAGAATTAATAATAAACAGGAAGATGCAGAAAACGCAATTATACTGAGAGATGTAAGGGAAACCGAATTTTCCAGTTCAGCTCATCTCACAAAAATAAAGATCCCAGAATTTGATGGAAACATGAACGAGTGGACATCATTCTACGATTTGTTTAAAAGTTTGATTCATGACTGCAACCAGCTTTCCGATGTAGAGAAGATGTACAGACTTACTACATCACTTAAAGGCGAAGCAAAAAAATTAGTTTAACATCTGAATATAACTTCAAGCAATTATGAAGCAGCTCTGGAGATTCTAAAGCAAAGGTATGAAAACCAAAGATTGCTGTTTACCAATCAAGTTGATATATTGTTAGATCAGCCAATGGTAAACACTGAATCATCATCCAGCCTCAAGCAACTTTTAGATACGACAAATAGTTGTATTTATGCACTAAGAGGGCTGAAAATAAACCTAAAAGATGCTGAACCGTTTATAGCGCGTATCATTATTAGGAAATTAGATAGAAATGGACTGCGAAATTATGAACAAACTATAAAAAAATCTAAAGAAATCCAGAGTCTTCAAGACGTAATGAAGTTTCTGGAACAAGAAATTCAGGCACTAGAAGCAGTTTCAAAAGGGCAGATAAGAAAGGATGCCAAAAAACCAATAGTAATGGGCAAAGCAACTACGTCATTTCACACAATGCAAAAATTATGTCTTTACTGCAAGCTAAGCAATCATTCTACACCAGAATGCAGAAAATTTTTAAATCTATCAACGGCTGAGCGAAGAAAACTAGCTTATGAAAATAAATGGTGCTTTAACTGCATTGAGCATAAAAGCAACAAATGGTGCACTAGTAAAACAAAATGCTGCTATTGTGGAAAGAGTCATCATAAAATTCTTCATCTTAATGAAAAAATTGAAAACAGTTCAAACACATCATCAATGACTACTAAAGATTGTGCAGCATCTGTTCTTTTAGCAACGGCCCAAGTCAAGGTACGAGCAGCAGATGGGCAGCACTTGATTTTAAGGGCGCTCATTGATCAAGGCTTACAAGTTACGACCTTGTCAGAAGAAGCATTTCAACTTTTACGTTTACCGAAAACCAAATGTAAAACAGAAATCCATGGTCTAGGAGGTGTAGTGGTTGGGGTTTCAAAGTGCAAAGCAAAATTAGTATTAAGACCAAGATTTTTAAGCAATAACTCGGTGGAAACAGAAGCATTAATATTACCTCAGTTAACAGGCGCTCAACCATGTCATTCATTTGAATATGACATTAAAGAATGGAACAACTTCGTTCTTGCGGACCCTTCCTTTAACGAATCTGATCGGATAGATTTGGTAATTGGAGGTGATATTATTCCACACATTATTAAGGAAGGTATCCATAAAAGTCACAACATTTTAGCTCAATCAACAATCTTCGGATGGATACTTTCAGGCGTTGTAACTAAAAAGACGAAACCTGCAAAGATCATGTCAGCTGTCACAAATCTAGAGCGTTTTTGGGAGATCGAAGAAACATCGTGGGATTCCAACAACCATGTAGAAGAAAAATTATGTGAGGAACTTTTCGAAACAACAACCAAAATTAATGATGACAATCGAATTGTGGTTAATCTTCCGATTAAAAACGATGAAAATGAACTTGGTGAATCAAGAAAGCAAGCTGTAGCCAGATTGCTTGCGATGGAGAAAAAAATTTCTTGCGAATTCTAAGTTAAAAGAAGAATACATCAATTTTATGGAAGAATATGAAAGATTAGGTCATATGAAATTAACAACTAGCAATAGCGGAAAGTATTATCTACCACATCATGCGGTTATAAAAGAAAACAGTTTAACCACAAAACTCAGGGTAGTGTTCGATGCATCAGCGAAAACAACAAATGGCAGAAGTCTCAATGACGTTATGTATACAGGCCCAAAGCTCCAAAAAGACATTTTTGATATCCTTATAAAATGGCGTCAATGGAAATATGTAATGATTGCAGATGTAGAGAAAATGTACAGGCAGTTGAGAGTCGCTGAAGAATTTCAACAATGTCAACACATCCTTTGGCGGAAAAACAAAGAAGAACCGATAAATGAGTATAAACTTACAACACTTACATATGGCACAGCTGCAGTTCCATTTTTGGCTGTAAGATTTTTTTTTTACATAGCTGACAACTGTACCAATGAAAAAATAAAAAATATTATAAAAGAAGACTTCTACATGGATGATCTAATGACTGGTGCCGACACAATTGCCGAATGTAAAACAATTCATCATAATGTTCGTAATCAACTTAAAACATACGGATTTAATTTACGAAAGTGGCTGTCAAATAAAAGAAAAATAATTGAAGATGTTGACAACTTCGCACAAAATGAGCTATTGCTAATCAAAGATGACGAAGCAGTTAAAACTTTAGGACTACAATGGGATCCAATGATGGACGCCTTTAAATTCACAATTAACTTTGCAAATAAAGATAAAATTACGAAAAGACACGTTATATCAGAAGTGGCGAAAATCTTTGATCCCTTAGGATGGTTGTCACCAGTAACTATTCTGCCAAAGCTATTCATTCAAAAATTGTGGATGTTGCAAATCAAATGGGACGAAGTCATCCCTAATGAAATGAATAACGATTGGCAAACTTTCAGAACAAGTGCAGTCTGTCTACAAAAAATTCATGTGCCAAGATGGGTACAGTTAACAACTACCTCAAAATTTGAACTGCACGGGCTCGCAGATGCATCAGAAAAGGCATATGCAGCTGTTATTTATGTGAAAAAAGAAGACATGGTAACGCTTCTTACAGCAAAAACGAAAGTAAACCCCATAAAAAACAGAAAGACTTTGCCAAAATTGGAACTTTTAGCGGCACATCTATTAGCAAGGCTATTACAAAGAGTAACTAATATAATAAAAGGACAATATGCGGTTAATGCTTGGAGTGATTCAAAAATAACGTTAGCATGGATCAAAAATAAAACTAGCAAAGATAAGTTCGTTAGAAATCGGGTGGCAGAAATAAACAATATTGTACCAAACGCGAAATGGTATCATGTGAAGAGCCTAGATAATCCAGCAGATGTTGCATCGCGAGGTATTTGCGCCACAAAACTATCTTCACACACGTTGTGGTGGAACGGTCCAGCATGGTTAACAAGATCGTCATCATCATGGCCGATTGAAGAAGAAGCATCCGATCCACTACTTGTAACGTTTGCCTCATCAGACAGAAGTAATTTTTTCGGAAATTTAATTAACAAGTACTCCAATTATTTTAAACTCCGAAGAGTAGTGGCATATATATTTAAGTTCATTAACAACCTGAAAGGTAAATCAAATAATTATCAATACCTTTTAACAACTGAAATAGAAGCGGCTGAAAAACTTAAAATACGATGTCATCAAGAAAGGGAATTTCATAGAGAAATTGCTGATCTGAAAAAGCATCAGGTTGTCAACAACAGCAGTAAGTTAGCCAAACTTTTTCCATTCATAGACGATGATGGGTTGCTACGTGTGGGCGGTAGGCTACAAAACAGCAATTTATCTTTTAATCAACAGCATCCAGTCATCTTAAACAAGTCGCACCTGGCAAACATAATAATCAACAATTATCATAATCTCACTCTACATGGTGGAAGTCGTTTGATGGAATCAACCTTGCGGCAAAAATATTGGATTATTAATATGAAGAATATTATAAAAAAATGTATACGAAGTTGCACTAAATGTATTCGATATGGGCAGGAGAAGGCTCGGCAGCTGATGGGGTCTCTTCCTAAAGCAAGAGTAACGGTTTCAGCTCCTTTTAAATATGTTGGTGTGGACTATGCCGGCCCTATTCAGATGAAGTATTCTAAAGGCAAAGGACAAAGATCATATAAAGGTTATATAGCTGTATTCGTATGTATGGCAACAAAGGCACTACATCTAGAGGCAGTGAGTGAACTTACTTCAGATGCATTCTTGGCTGCTCTTAAACGATTTTTTTCAAGAAGAGGTGTTTGTTCTGATATTTATTCAGACAATGGAGCAAACTTTATTGGAGCAAATACAAAACTGGATAAAGAATTGAAAAAAGCCATTCAGCATAACAAAACGATAATTCCGATCCTGGCGTCTCAAGGTATTCATTGGCATTTAATTCCCCCGGCAGCGCCTCACTTTGGAGGAATTTGGGAAGCTGGTGTTAAGTCCGTAAAGTTCCATTTAAAAAGAACAATAGGCGAATCAAAACTTACATATGAAGAAATGAGTACCTTGTTGGCACAAATAGAGGCAATATTAAATTCGAGACCACTTATAAGTCTAAGTGATACTGATCCAGAAAATATAGATGCCCTAACTCCAGGCCATTTTTTAATTGGAAGACCAATTAGCCAATATCCAGAATATGTTGAAGAAACACCTGTCAGCTCACTAAATAGATGGAAGTTAATGCAAAAGTTGAAAAATAACTTCTGGAGTCGGTGGAGAAATGAATATCTAACTACGCTTCAACAGAGAAATAAATGGAGGTTTCCGTCGGAAAATTTAAAGGAAGGTTCAATAGTTTTGATCAAAGACGAAAATACTCATCCAGGTAGTTGGCCATTAGCAAGGATTTCTGAGAAACATAGTGGAAAGGATGGCAAAGTAAGAGTGGTAACTTTGAAGACTAAAAGCACTTCATTAAAACGACCAATTAATAAGTTATGTCCATTGATGGCTGCTGCTGAAGAAGAAAAAGATAGTTCACCACCAGTAAATGCTCAAACAGAAGGATGTCGAATCGCTAAGAACTAACCATATTAATTTAAAGAAACTAAAATTTCACGTTGCATCTGGACATGCATTTTTAATCATAATAATCTTTATAGTTATAGTTTATATTGGGACTGTAAGAAATCTAGAGTTGTGTAAATTGGATTTTTCTTTGCTTCTTAATGCCCGGCAGAATGTTCAAACTAATTGAACATATACTTATTGAACATATGCTTAACATAGTTTTTTTTATTTTTAAGACTAATGATCGAATTGATGCACACAGCCTTGAAAATAAGTAACCCTTATTACTAATGGGAAACAATTAAGAGCAAGGACAGAATTGTGTTTTATTATTTACTTACTAATTAAAATAACATTAGGAAATTCCCTTAATTGTTTCTTGGGAAATAACCATAATGTAAGCAAACTAGAATAGTATTTAAGAGCAATATTTTAAATAAATAAAAACAGTGTATTACAAACATTCAAGAGAAAAGATTGTTTTATTCCAAATCTTGAAACACAAGCAAACACTAAGTATATGTTTTAGGGTTGTTTACGTAAAATGTAAAAACGTACCCCTATTGTTTCCACAATGTAGACACTATGGCAATTAATGCGTAAAACCAAGAAATTTTTTAAAAATGACATGATATTCACAAAACATTGTTTGAACTGTGACATGTAGACACGTCAAATTTTCACATTGTCAGTTAATCTTTTTGGGCTATAACAACAAGTAGAAAATATAAAACTTTTAATTCAAGGGTGTCCCAATAATGATTTAACTTGCGCAAATATCATATCGATTTTTAAACAGCAATATGCAGTAAAATATAAAGTGATATGATTTAGATGAATATTGCAAAAATCGAAAACTCATGGCGTCGACACTGTTATTCGGTATTGCTTACATATATTCCACATACATTGCGAACCTAATTACACTTTTGTAAATTATCTAATGAGAATAAAAAATAAATTTTTAAAATTTAAAAATAATTTTTTCCTTCTACAATAGTTTTTTTATTATCTTTAAAAATTTTAAAGAGTGACTGATTATGAAAATAATTCTATGCTTATTAAAAATGAAATAAACAAACAAGCAATTAAAAAAAGTAACAACAAAAATGTAACTTATCTGTAACCCAGTTTAGGAATTAAAGGAAGATAATGACAGCATGCCAAAAAATAACTAAAACGATATATGAAATCACTAAAATTTCTAAGCAAACGTAAAATCTTAATAATGATAATCAAAATAGTAATAAAATTTTATTTAAATTAAAACCACGGCCTATACATATATATACCTGGTGTAAACATCATGTATATAATTACATAAAAGTCATTTATAAATCAAGTTAAAAGATTGTAATTGTCAGATATCTTTATAATTAAAATGCAAAATAACTTTGAAAAAGGAAAGTATACTACACATCGGCCTCTGGCAAATGATATAAGGGCTAAATTTCCGCTCTTCCAACTGGCAACTAGAAAGTTGGTCGAGTTTATTTGGCAATGCAGTTCGACACTTAGTATGTCGAGTCATTTCGCCAATTCTAACAGATTTGTATCCTTATAGAATCTAGTCTAGTTCAAGGTACATAGAAGCGTCGGTATAATATCCAAATCGCAAATGCCTACTGTTCGCCTGAAGGAAGCTAACCTTTTGCCCATCGCCAATGCAATGACACTTCCGAGGAAGAGATCTTGCTAGATAGCCACTAACAAGGCAATATTACGTTGATGGAAAGAGATGCAAAAGAAGTTTTTGTTCGCATTTACATACACAGGCAATTTACATTTTTCAGTCCTTCAGAAGCGATGGTGCACTGATAGCCACCCAAAACATTAACAATTTCAATACTACATTGAAATGGTCTAAATTAGGTTTTTATTTATTTTTTCTGAGAAATACAAAAATTTGAAACAAAAAATTGGACAGAAGATAATATTAGACCATTAGAATGCATATGAAGAAATCTTTTACAATTATTTCACTCTGGTTTCGCCAGTGTTGTATATTAATTAATTAATATTAATTCATAACATCGATAAAACTGTCTAAGATGAAGAAAGTGTAAAACAAAACTTAGCGGAAATACATTATTTATATGTGTAAATTATCAATTTAGTATCGAAAATGTAAAGTATTAGTGTCATAGCAGAAAAAATATTTTGTAATATTTTTAATTATTTATTTATTTCTTATTTCTGATTGTGCTCAGCTCGGAGCAGAGATAAACCAGCTCAACTAGGAGCTAGGATGAATGAACAAAGATTGTTTTTATCTTCCCACTTGTAGTCGTTTATATACTGACTGTGAGAAGAATTTCAATTATCTAGTACTTAATCTATTAATGTTAATTATTTACAAATGTTATTATAAATACTATGAATATAATTGTTATTATGAAAAGTGAAAAGTGACCCGGTTCCTATTGCATTTATTTTGGGATTTCTTTCCACAAAATAAACGTGTCACCTGAAACACACCGATCGACACACACACGCCATATAAATGCCCGTTGAAGGCCATTCATAAATTGCATGTATGTAAAGCACAACAACAACAAACACAAGAGCATTGCTAGAGCATTGCACTTGAGTAATTTGAGTTAAACTTTTTAGTATGTTGTGCCAGGTATTTTACATTAGGGTGGTCCCACTACATCTCCACTTTTCGCAAGAATGTTCATATAACGATAGTTTTATGGACATTCTTTTACATTGTATTATGTATTAAAAATTATAAAATAAAGTTTAGTTATTTAAATTTATCTCTAATTATAAGTAATCTTAAGTGTACTCCGGAGTAATTTATTTATTTATTGTACAACTTAAGTCTATTCTTATTTACTAATTGTGTTTTTTTTGTTTTCTTATCTTCTATAGTTACATTATTTCTTAGGTCTATTTTCTTAATTTTATATGGACCCTTATATTGGACTTCTAGTTTGTGTCCGGTCTCATTTCTAAGTAAAACTAAATCTCCTATATTAAAGTTATGGTCTATTATTGTTTTGTCATAATCTAATTTACGCATAAGTTTATTTTTGTCTAATAATATTCTAGCTCTACTAAGTGCTATTTCTAATCTATATTTTAATTCCTTAACGTAGTCATCTAAATTATAAAGTGGTGTAATATCCTTCCCACTGTTAAACTGTGTAAAATCATTAGGAATTTTACCAAATACTAGTTCATAAGGACAATAATTGTGTGCTGTAGAAGGAGTAGTGTTGAAGCAGTATGTGAAATATCCTATCCATTCGTCCCAGTCAGTTTTGTCAACTGAAATATATGAGCGAATGTATTCGTTAAAAGTCCTATGACTTCTTTCTATTGTACCTAGTGTTTGATGGTGATAGGCTGTTGATGTAATTTTGTTTAGTTTTAATAATTCACATAGTTCTGTGAGTATCGAATTTTTGTATTCAGTACCCATGTCCGAAATGAACGTCTTCATTGGTCCATAGGTAAGTATAAAGTGTTCAAAAATTCCTTTGGCTACTGTCTTTGCACTTTTGTCCCTAATTGGTATAGTTACTAGATATTTTGTCAAATCACATACAATAGTGATCGCATATTCGTTGTCATTGTAGGATTTGGGAAAAGGACCTATTGTGTCGATAATTACTGTATCAAACGCTTGCGCAGGCGTAGGTGTAATTATCATTGGACCTTTTAAGTGTTTTGTTATTTTTGATCTCTGACATGTTTGGCATGATTTAACATATTTGGTCACATCTTTAGTGATGTTTTTCCAATAATAATATCTCTTGATCTTATTTAGAGTTCTAGAAACACCTGAATGTCCACCTTCTGCGGGGTCATCATGGTATTGTTTCATTATCCTCTCTATGGTCTTAGTATCCTTCTTAGTATCATTTTTTATGTGGGTCACCTCATTTAGTAGCGCTACTATTAATTTATCTAAATATTTATTGCCCTTTTCTTTAAATTCAGTACTTGAGACAAATTCGAAAATTTTCTCACTAGGTGCCACTTGCAATTTCTTTATATTTAATTTACCGGCCACTTTTTCTAGCCTAGGGAAAAATTGTCCTAAGTCAATCTTCCCATTAGTAAATAAGTCATTAACATTTATGTATATTAGTACCACTTTGCCTTGCTTTATATAGCATTTATTTGGGCTAAATCTCAATTTATGATATTTTCTGACGTCAGTGTTATTTAGTGGTATGTATATATTGGGCTTATTAGTTTCTTTTTCTTGATACTTTTTATTCTTACTATCATTTTCCATATGTTGTGCCTTTTTAGTCATTGATCTTGTAGTCATGTTTAATAGTGTATTGTTAGTCTTGTTAAAGTTCTTAAATTCCTCAATATTAATGCGGGATAATGCGTCCGCTACATAATTATCCTTTCCCCTAAGATATTCAACAGTAAAGTTGTATTCCTCTAAGTCCAGTCTTATTCTTGTCAATTTGGAACTCGGGTTTTTCATCGAAAATAGGTAGGATAGTGGTCTGTGGTCTGTACGGACAACAAAGTGTTTTCCGTATACGTATAGTCGAAAATTAGTAATTGCCCAATGTATTGCAGCTAGTTCTTGTTCTATTGTCGATTTATTACTTTCACCCTGTGTGAATGTTCTTGAAGCGTATGCTACTGGAAGATGTTTGCCTTGGTATTCCTGTGTAAGGACTGCACCGCAAGCATATTTACTTGCGTCTGTTGTTATACAGAACTCTTTATCAAAGTCAGGGTATTGAAGTAAAGTAGGACTCATTAGTGCTTTCTTTAGGTATTTAAATGCGTTGTCACAGTCTTTTGTCCATTCAAAAGGGGTTCCTTTTTTTGATAATCTCGTTAAATATCTGGAATATTCTGAGAAGTTTGGTATAAATTTTCTGTAGTAGTTACAAAAGGCTACAAATCGTTTTGCACTGTCAGCGTCCGTAGGTGTAGGATAATTTTCTATTATCGAATATTTGGAATCGTCTGGTAATATTCCATTGTCTGTGCATTTATGTCCTAAATAGGTTACTTCTCTCATAAAAAAGGAACATTTTTCAGGGCTAAGTTTTAGGTTATGTCTGCGACATAAATCAAATATGTCCTGTAAATTTGAAAGCATGTGTTTTTCTGAACATCCTAATACAACCAAGTCGTCCATATATAAGAAGGCTTGGTTTGGCTTTAGGCCGCTGAAAGCAATTGTCATCATTCTTTGAAAAGAATTTGGTGCTACTTTTAGACCATAAGGTAGTCTGGTGAATCTGTATGAGCCACTATTGGTTGAAAATGACGTGTAGTCTCTGGAATTATCTTCCAATGAAATTTGGTGAAAATCTGACATTAAATCTAGGCAAGAAAAATACTTAGCTCTTCCAAGTTGGTCTAATATGTCATCAATTCTGGGCAATGGGAATTTGTCCGCTATAAGTTTTTTATTTATTTGTCTGTAATCTATCACGAGTCTCCATTTTCTTTTGTCCGAATTTGGTAACGATTTCTTTGGTACAAGTAAAACTGGACTGTTGTATTCCGAATATGAGGGTTCTACAATTTTGTCTTGTTTCAATTTCTCAATTTGTCTATCAATCTCTTCCTTATGTGCGTGTGGTACGCGATAGTTCTTTATATATACAGGTTGTGTGTCATTTAATCTCAATTTTTGTTTATAGAAATTATTACTGGTTATTGGTTCAGATTCTAATCCGAAAATATCACTATATACTGTGCATAATTCTGTGAGTTTACTTTTAAATTGTTCTGGAAAGTTTTTCCTCAATATGTTAATTATTTCTTCTTTTCGTTGTGTATTTTTGTTTGGTTTATTGTTAATAATGTTGTAATCAGAAAGGTTTTTAGTTTTTATATTGTGTTTTTTGATTTTTTTTTTATTATTTTTTTTTCGGACCAGCACTCAGGGGATGACCCCTACATATGCAAAGCATTGTGCCAGAACTAGGAAATTAGGTTACGGGAAGGAGGAAAGAGGGAGTAGTGTCTGTGAACATTCAGTTTGAATTTTCCGCGATTGAAAGTGACAGGAAAGATTTCCGGAGGGATTTTATTCCACATACGGACTGTTCTGCTAAAAAACGAATTTTCCCTGTAATGCGTAGTGCGATTCACTGGCCAATCAACCACAAATGGATGTGCTCTCAACGAAAATCGTCTTAAACGCGAAAACGTGTGAGTATCGGGAACAAGTTCCCTAATTTCATTAGAGCACTTTCCATTGTAATAACGATAGAACAGTGAAATACACCCCACATTGCGTCGATGCTCTAGAGAATCAATAGAGTTGGATACCCTACCGTCCCCAATGAGCCTCTTGGCCCTCTCCTGTACGCGGTCGAGTAACTCCAAAATAAACTTTGGAGCGCCGGCCCATACATGAGAGTTGTATTCCATTTTCGGACGGATATAGGTGGTATAGATAGTACGGAGATCGGATGGAGTGAATTATCTTTTACACCGTTTTAGAAAACCAAGGCACTTGAAAGCTTCTTTAGAAACCTGAAAAATGTGTTTAGTCCATCGAACATCGCACTGAATTTTCATGCCAAGAACATCAAGAGCTTCCGACTCCGTAATATCTATATCACCCATAGTAACAGATGCAGCACCACTACCGAACTCAGATCTATGCGTTAGCATGCAACATTGCGTCTTACGAGCATTAAAATCTACTCTATTCACACGACCCCATTCCAAGATTGTCGCGAGATCGTGATTCATGTTCTGCCTTTTGGAACTAACTAACTAACTGATTGTTACTATTGTGTTATTTGTGTTTAAGATACGTATAAAGGCATTGTTGGATTTTACTAGTATGTTTGGTATTAGTACACCAGGTTGTATTTCCTGATTTGGGATTAATATATCTGTATTTGAGTCTTCTAGTTTTAATTGGCGTATTACCTCTGACCTAGGTGGTAAAATAATTTCTTCAATATTATTTGTTAGTGGTATTTCTATTGTGTGTGTTAAGGAGTTTGGTCGTAAGACAAGGTTTTCATTATTCTCACTAAAATTTAATATACAGTTATGCCTTTTGATGAAATCAATTCCAATAATTCCATCAAATGGTATTGGAAAGTCATCCTGGACTGTTTGGAAGTCGTGTGTTATTAGCCATTTTTGAAAATGTAAATCCAAATATACTTTTCCTAAGGATTTAATTTTGCCTTGTCCTATTCCACTGAGTGTAGTTGTTATATGTTTATTTACTTTGTGTGTTTCTATAAATTTTGTTTTTATTAAAGAGATGTCCGCGCCTGTATCTACTAAAAGTGTGGCTGTGTGATTGGTGTTGTGTATTTTAATTGAAATGAAATAACATAAGTTGAGATTGATATTGTATATTTTGTTTTCTATTGGGTTAATCTTAGGGGTTCCTCTGAGTTTTCCGACTGAAGTGAGTCAGTTGCTCTTACGTAATTTCGCGTTCTGAAATTACTATTGTTGTTCCGTCTCTGGGTATTGTTGAAATTATTATTATTATTGTTACTACGGTTGTTATAGTTACTGTTAATGTTACCGTTGTTCCTATTATTCACCGGGAAGTTGTTTCTTCCATGGAATCTTGGTCGGTTACCTCGGAAATTATTATTCCAAGTATTGTGTCCCTGCCTGTAGTATAGGATAGAATTCTGTTGTCCAGTTGCTTCTGTGCAACTGTTGACAAATTTGCTAATAGCCTCGTTCATGCTATTAAATTGTCCTGCTTCCATGATAAGTTTTACCTTATCCAAGGTGCAGTTCTTCGTAAGTGCTTTTACTGCAACTTGCGTAGAATATTTACCCGCTATATCAGTGGGTAATCCATCGGATATGTAAGCGGTTTCCAGGGATTTTGTCAATTGTGCGATCTCGTCGCAATAACTAGTCGCAGTTTTATTGTTCTGTTTAATGTTTAAAATTTTTGCGGTTAGTACTTCTACTGACTCGCCTTTTACTGAAGTTTTTAATTTGCCTATTATCTGGACTATTGTGTTCTCGTCATTAATAAGGTTTCTGGCGTTACCTTTTAATTTTGTCTTTATGAGGGTTATTGCCAGTGCTTCGTTAGAGCTTTTTATTGAATCGAGTAGAGTCAGTGCGTCAAGAAATGATCGCAAGTTATCAGATTTACCATCGAACTCTGGAATGAGCTTTGCAGCTGTATTTAGAAAGTCAATTGGCGTTTGTGCCATTATTGGGCCTTTATTGTTAGTCTGCTGTGAAAGAATTTTCTGTATTTCTATCGGTTCCTGCAAAGTAGGTGGTAATTCTATGTTGAATTCTTTTTTATTAGCTATCTGTAATACTCTATATTTAATATCTAGAAAAAATGCCTCGGCCGCTGCTTTGTGTGCTTCGGTTAGCCTATTGTAATTTTCATTAAAAGGATTCTAATTTTTTCCACATTTTCCAAGAGAATTGAAAAATGTTTATGCAATGTTTCCTGTTTAGTAGGTCTATCTACGTTCAAACATTTGTATGATTTTTCAAATTCCTCCTTCAGTATTCTTGCTCTATTTATTATGCTCGTCCATTCCATTAAACTTTATCAAGATGTATTTTTTCTAATTTTCCTAAAAGCTCTTATTCAATTTTGGAGTTTTTTTTTTCTAAAAAAAAAATTTTTTTTTTTTTTTTCAAAAATGTCCTCTATGAAAGTCCATTTACAAAGGAAATTAATATTCTTGGTTAATATTAAACTGAATTATGTTACTTTTTCTTTTATAAAATCAATTTAAAAGAATTTTTATTATTATTTAAAATTTAAAAGTATACAAAAATATACATATCCTATATTCCATTTTAAAATTTATTTATAATTTTAAAAGGATTCTTATTATTTACAATTTCTAAAGGGTATGAAAAGTTATCCCTAAACGAATTATATTACTAAATATATTCATTAAATATATTAAATATATTCATTACAAATTTATTTAAAAAATTTGTAAGTATATTAAAATTAATAAAAAAAATTTTTTGAACACGGGCGAAGTCGCCTCCGTTCCCTAAGGGTGCGTAATTAAATCGCACTCCTTTTACAAGCTAATTAAAATTTAAGATTATACTTACATATTCTATTATGTTGTTCGCCAATTTATGGGCCTGGATGGCCTCTTCTATCTGTGCTATCTTTCTCCAGATGTTTGCCGCTATTTCCCAGGGTGGTGGTGGTGTTGATTCCAGGGCTCTGTGGAGCAGAGCTAGTTCTCTTCGCTTCTTCACGAGGTAGCCTCCACGTCTTTTCGGGGGTTTTGATACTGGGATTTTCGTCAAATCCTTCCTTGGCTGTTGCTTTTGGCGGGCCCTTTATTCCTCTAGGGTTAGCCTCTGGGGACCTTCCTTCATGGGGCTTGTTAGGTCCTTGGTGTTGTTGTCCTGGCCTTATCTGTGTCTTTTGGCCAGACACTTCTTCTTCCTCTGACGGGACTCGGCTGCCGTCAGGAACCAAAATTTAATTTGCCTGGGTGCTCAGGAGCACTCTCAAGGCTGGCAGGATGCAAAATTTTTCCTGCTTTTATGCCAATTTTGTCTGGGTGCTCTTATAATTTGAGCACTCTCAGAACTGGCAGGATCGCCATGTAATATTTTTAATTATTTATTTATTTCTTATTTCTGATTGTGCTCAGCTCGGAGCAGAGATAAACCAGCTCAACTGGGAGCTAGGATGAATGAACAAAGATTGTTTTTATCTTCCCACTTGTAGTCGTTTATATACTGACTGTGAGAAGAATTTCAATTATCTAGTACTTAATCTATTAATGTTAATTATTTACAAATGTTATTATAAATACTATGAATATAATTGTTATTATGAAAAGTGAAAAGTGACCCGGTTCCTATTGCATTTATTTTGGGATTTCTTTCCACAAAATAAACGTGTCACCTGAAACACACCGATCGACACATACACGCCATATAAATGCCCGTTGAAGGCCATTCATAAATTGCATGTATGTAAAGCACAACAACAACAAACACAAGTGCATTGCTAGAGCATTGCACTTGAGTAATTTGAGTTAAACTTTTTAGTATGTTGTGCCAGGTATTTTACATTAGGGTGGTCCCACTACAATTTAAAATAAAATTACTTTTTTGTTTTTGAACTTATACGTTTAAGCAGACAACACTCTGAACTTAAGTGGAAACACACACAGAGAGAGAGCATTTATAACCCTTTCTTGGTAAGAAGCTTTTACTTCTTGCTAAATTGAGGATTACGAACTGGAGAAATTTAGAAATATATTGAAATGACAACTAAGACGGTTGAAGACGTTAAGATGCGGTTGAGCGAATCACTAACTACCTTTATGACTCAGTTTCAAAAACTAAACCCAGGGATCGTTAGAAACTGGTACTCAGGTCATATAAAGACGTTTTCAGAAAGGCACAAAAGGAATCCTGGATTGCTTTTTTCACCTTTGTTATAGCAACATTCAAAACCATCAACTGTCACACTTTTTTGACTAACATATTGACTAAAACATTTAACGAAACCAGTTAGAAAAATTCGTTTTCAATATGTTGCTTTAAAAGTTTGTCAACTAATTAAAAAATAATATGATTAGTTAATAACAACTCTCTTCATGAAAACATGCCAATGAAAACATCTACAGTCTTACAAAAGTTTACGTTCCCCTAATTAAGTCAGATTTTTCACATAAATTATAAGGCGCAAATCGTCACTAGTCCCTTTAGTTGCTGCAAAAGATAAAGGGAACGAGCCTAAGCCAATTTCCGCTTTCTTTTAAACATCGTACCACTATTTCTTATCTTTAATAAATTGATACTTCTTGTTTTTTTTTCATATATAAATTATTTTTTGTATCTTCATATTTAATATGAATAATCAACAATTTTTCAAATCTTAAATCTAAATGTATATAATCATTAGGCCCGACCAGTGTCAGACATAATTCTAGTGACAGATATAAAATAATATCTTAACAAATTCTCACAATCAAAAATAAATAAAAAAAATAAGTAAAAACTATTTTCAAGAGATTCCATTTCCATTTGGAGGGTTATTGACCAATGCCGATGTGTCTCTCCTTTTTAATCGGATATGACCTCTACAATTCAAAATATTCCGCGCAAGGGTATTCGGGTGGCACTCAAGCTTAGTCAAAAATTTGCCTGCGTATTGAGCAATTTCAGCTGTCACGAGTGAAATATCCAAATCACGATGTATAATTATGTTTCGTATGTACCATGGAGCTAATGTAATTAATCGTAGTATTTTGTTCTGTCGCCGTTGAACTTTTTCCACATTTGAAGCTGAAGCAGTGCCCCATAGTTGAATTCCATAGCACCATATTGGTTTCAGAATCGACTTATACAATAGAAGTTTACAGTCCAGACTAAGAGTTGAGTTCCTGCCAATTATCCAGTATATTTGAGATAACTTGATTTTCATTTGGATTAGCTTTGTGTCGATGTGGTGTTTCCATGTAAGCCTACGATAAAGAATTATGCCAAGATATTTAGCGTGCAAGTGGTGAGGAATAATCTGCCCGTTCATACGAATAGGGGAGCAAGTTTCCCTTGTCAAAGTAAAAGTTAAGTGGACACACTTTGGCTTGTTTACTTTTATTCTCCATAAATTCAACCACAATTCCAGATGCGTAATATGTTTCTGAAGAACCTGAGATGCCATATGGGGGTCTTCGTGAGAACTAATGCAGGCCGTATCATCGGCAAATGTGTAAATATGGATGCTACTACTCACAGGCATATCACAAGTATAAAGCAGATATAAAACTGCGGATACACTGATGAAGTCTCCTTCGGCTACTGTAAACCTTCTCTCCACAATGTTAATTTCCAGAAACTTCACCATATTGATTGGGAGATATGTCATCAACTTACTTAATAGACCCTTATGCCATACTTTGTCAAATGCTTGCGAAACATCAAGAAAGAGGGCAGAACAATATTTCCTTTCCTCAAATGCCTTTCTCACTACTTGAACCAATCTATGAGTATGCTCAATGGTACCATGCTGGCTCCTGAAACCAAATTGATGGTCTGGAATGCACCCTCTAACACTTAAAATTGGTGACAGCATAGTCATAAACAATTTACGAAAAGTTTTGATGAAGTTGATAATAAGCTTATGGGCCCTAGTAAGATCCTTGCCCGGCTTCGGAATCATTCTAACTTTGGCTATTTTCCAGATGCTTGGATATTGCTCTAATCTTAAAATGGCATTAAATATAAAAAGCAAAATTCGAATACAAATACTGGGCAACTCCATTAACATTCTGTTGCTGATACCATCTATGCCTGGGGCTTTCTTCGGATTGAGTCTGTCAATTTGTTCTTTCCCAGTCCAGTTGGTTTAAATTCAACAGGTCTTTTAAGGTTTTTAGCAGTTCGCCACAAAGAGTAACTAGAGGTTGGTAAAACATCGAGTCCCTCCAGATATTTTTCTTGTGAGAGTTTGTTTATATGGAGCGCAATATTTATGCCTCGCTCACATGCGTGATTCACACTCTAATCGTCAGTTTATCAAAGTGTGTTGCCTTATAAAATCTTGCTGGGCAAGCATGTTGTTATGACTTATGAAAGTGAATCTAAATACAAATATTTACAATTTAAAATGCAAGCAATAAATTTAAAGAACTACAAGTCCTGTAATAAGCCAACCCAGTCTAAAATAGTTTAAACTTATCACTTTTTTGAGAAAGGTATGTAATCTGTTTATTCCCTTTACGGTAGGAGAATACAGTTTATACGTCATTTCATTTATAATTTCTACAATTTTCATTTTCGACACCATATAATACAAATATTCTTCAATATCAAGCACAGTTACAAAGCAAGTGCTATAAAAATTCAGCAACAACCGCCCACTTATGGTGGACATATTGTCATCAAACTTTGTTCAAAAAAAATTTTTTTCTTCAATTTCATTAAAAACCGAAAATTTGAGAAAAGTTCTAGATTATCAAAAACTTTAAGTTCCACAAATAATCAAATTTTCACATCACAAATATATTCACCAAAAATCACAAAAATGTTTAACTTACAACTTACAAACTTTGGTAAAATGAGAGAAAACAAAAATGACTCTTAATTAGCTGTGCTCCCGTACTTTTTGGGTAAAGTTTAGGCAAATGAGAGTAATGAAAAAATACTCTCAATTAGAGACTAAAACGTCTAAAAGTACGGGAATACTAAAAACCAAATTTTTAGCCCGAAATAAAATGTCAAAATTTTATTTCGGGCTAAATTTGGGAACTCGCGGGCTCCCAAAGTAGAGTGCGGGAACAAACCTATTATTGACAAGAATCCCAAAAGTACGGGAACACTAAAAACCAAAATTTTATCCCAAAATATAACGTCGAAGCTTTTGATGTTTCAAAGTAAACAAATTAATGAGCAGAACTAACTGTGACAATTTACCCATTTATTAATAAACATTTGGAAAATTAAAATTTAACTATAAGCTGTTCGCCAGGCACCTACAACCGAGTAAAAAATGGTAAGTAATATAATACAATTACCAGGAGAGATTCATTTCTTTTTCATATTCTGCAGATAAGGGCTATATGCTACAAGTGACTCACGACGTTTTAGCGGAGCAAGGCTACTCGTATAGCCAAGTCACATTTACCCAGACAGCCTTTAGAAAGTGGTAAGCGTTAAATTTTTAAAATCGTCTAAACAATTATTTAATTTTTAAATTTTCCTCAGATGTGCCGGAGCAAACTGAAAAGGAAACACTGGCAAGAAGATATTTTTATTCCAATTACAGACAGCCCAAATGGTAAGTTGAAAAAAAATCAATACTTTACAGTAAGAAATTTAACTGACATGAAAACTTATTTCAGAAAACAAACTTAATTGGCACGACGCACCAACAAAAATGATGTTAGCGCTAGTAGAAGAGTTGAGGCCAAAATTGGGGAAAAGCGTTTTAGTCAAAACGAAGGGGCGATGTATAAAGTAATGTCGGAAAGAATGGAAAAAAAGGTTATAGTTACACTCCAGTACAAATGGAAAACAAATTTAGGGGACTGGAGTGTAACTATAAAAAGACGGTACTGCACAACAGGCAAACTGGTAGAAACAGGCAAACTGGTAGAAACAGGCAAACCTGTTGTTATGAAACGTTAGTACACAACGCATATAGTGTATTTTCTATTTTTTTAAATCTTCTTATCTTTTCAGCGAGCTAGATAAAATTTTAGAGGGAAAAAAAGGAATTAGTCCTGAATACGTATTAGATAGTGCTGATGTGGCAGGATGCTCACGTAGTTCGGGGCCTATCGACGACAACTCGGATACAGACCACTCGGTTAGACGTAAAATTTCCCTATTATTATATAAAATTTGTACATCTTTGTTTACAACGTAAATTTTTTTTTTTTATTTTATTGCAGATAATTTGGAAAGTCCAAACCAACTTGCTGGGAAGACGTCAAAATTAAGTCCACGTGGAAAACTAATGGCAATAATGGAGAAAATGGTAGAGGAGAGAAAAAACTTCCACTCTAAAGTGTTGGAGTTTCTTGAAAATGGGGCTCAAAAGAGGGAGGAAATATCTAAGAGGAAACTCTAACTACTCGAAATGTTAGTAGAAAAAAGAAAGTAACAGGCAATTTTATTTATTATACTTTTTAAATGCCTCCTATTTTAAGTTTTATTTTTGTTTAGTTTTTAATGTCGAAAAATTAAAAATTGAATTATAAAATTTTTTTACTTTATGAATTTTTTAACTTTATTGAATTTAAATAAATTTTTTTTAATAGTTTTTTTATAATTTTAAGTAAAACCAAATACAATTTTAAATTGCATTTAATTGTAGCTCCCTAGAAATTTTGTCTCTTATTGCATTTCCACTAGGCGTCTCTGTAGATCGTTCAGTATCCAAAATTTTTAGCTCTTCTCTATTTTCTTCTTCAAATATCAAATTGTCTTCGTTTGCAATATTATGCAAGACGCAACAAGCTCTTTTAAAATGACATAACTTTTTTATCCCTCGTAATTTGCAATAGTACAATTGCCTAAATCTTTGCTTCAATATACCAAAGGTATGTTCAATACATACGCGGCCAGAACTTAATTTCACATTAAACTTTTTTTGTGCTTGTGATAAGTGCCCATTGTCCTTATACGGTGTCACTATATGTTGAGAGCAAGGATAGGCGGAATCTGCCAACAGGTAGTAATCTACCATACAAAATATGTTTATTTTTTTCAATTCTAAAAAATGTCTTTATTTATGTACCTCCGCAAAACGTTTCTAAGTTTTGACACAAAGGAGGGTTCTTAAAAACATAGCTATCGTGAGATGAGCCTGTAAATCCAGCGATAATATTGATGAATTTTTTATTTTCATTACAAACTCCCTGCATTTGTAAAGTTACATTACCTTTTCGGTCAATGTAGTCCTTACATTTAGATGGAGGGTCAATAACCACATGAGTGCCGTCAATACAACCTGCAGAATGGCAAAAATATGAAAATAAAAACAGAAATTTGCAGTAATTTTGTTAATGTTTAAATTTTTTGCTTTGTTTTCTTACCTATTACTTTAGAAAATCGTAAAATAAGTAGCTTTTTTGCTTCATCGGGTGGTTTTATTACATCTAAGCTTAAACTGCTGATGAACATAATGGTTCTGGCTATAATTCTACTCACAGACGATATTGACAAATTGAAACGATCATACAATTCATGGTAACTACATGCTTCATGACCTGCAAACCACAAAAAAACTGCCAAATATGTTTTGGGCGAATGCGTTTTCCAATTCAAATTCAATTTAACTCTTGTTTGCTGATAATTCTTATTGTTTACTTTCTGCAACAGCTGATTTATTTACAATCTTACCAAATCAGCCCTAAGAAAAAAGTGCGGGCTGTTTTGGGCAGAAAGAAGAAGATTATTATTCTCTCAAGTTCTCTCTCACTTGCCCAAACTTTGTGTACGGGAACGCTTTTGGGTAAATTTGGGAACCCGCGGGCTCCCAAAGTAGAGTACGGGAACAAACCTAATATATAGACGCAAATACTGAATGTACTTTAATTTTTAAGTAGTTGTTATAGTTGATGCATTTTTTTAATTTCTTTAATATTTACAATAAATTTTTTTATTATATCAAATAAATTTTAAATTTATTACTTATGTTTTTGCCTAAATAATCGTTCACTCTATTATTTTTATGTGTGTGCATGTGTTTGCGAGTGTGTGTATGTATGCACTTAAATACAAAAGCAAAACTTAAATTTATTTCAACTGTCAGTGTGTTATTTTTAATTTTTTTAAAATATATTTAAAACAAAATGATCTTTCGAAAATTTGTAGGACAAAAAAATAATTTGTTTTCTGGTGAAAAAACATTATTTAATGTTTGTCGCTATTACGCATCAGATGTTAACGGTAAGAATAGTGAAGGCTGTAAAAAGAAAGAATTGTGGAAAGACTATCCAATGGTCGACTTCAGCTTTGATGCAATTGTTGTTGGTGCAGGAGGAGCTGGGATTCGAGCAGCTTTAGGCTTAGTGAAACATGGTTTCAAAACAGCTGTAGTTGCAAAGCAATTTCCCACGCGTTCTCATACAGTGGCTGCTCAGGGCGGGATAAATGCTGCTTTATCAAATATGGAGCAAGATGATTGGCGTTATCATTTTTATGATACAGTTAAGGGATCTGATTGGCTAGGTGATCAAGATGCTATTCATTACATGGTCAAATCAGCACCAAAAATAATTCTAGAGTTGGAAAATTGGGGTATGCCTTTCTCCCGCACAGCCGATGGAAAAATTTATCAGCGTGCTTTCGGTGGTCAAACTCTTAAATATGGTAAAGGTGGTTTGGCTCATAGAGCATGTGCCGTAGGGGACAGAACTGGCCATGCTTTAATTCATACACTCTATGGTCATTCGCTGGCATATAATTGCAACTATTTTAATGAATGTTTCGTATTGGATTTGCTATTTGAAAATTGCAAGTGCGTAGGTGTTATTGCTTTGAATTTAGAAAATGGTTTAATATATCGTTTTCGTGCTCCAAATACTGTTATTGCTACGGGAGGAAGTGGTCGTACATATTTTTCAACTACTGATGGTCATACTTGCACTGGAGATGGAACGGCAATGGTAGCTCGAAAAGGCTTTCCATTGCAGGACATGGAGTTTGTTCAATTTCATCCTACTGGAATATACGGAGCTGGTTGTCTTATAACGGAAGGTGTTCGAGGAGAAGGTGGCTTTTTTCTTAATTCCAAGGGAGAGCGTTTTATGGAGCGCTATGCCCCAAAAACTAAAGATCTTGCATCACGTGATGTTGTAGCACGCGCAATGACTCTAGAAGTATTAGACGGTAATGGTTGTGGCCCTGAAAAAGATCATGTTCACTTACAATTGCATCACTTGCCAAAAGATGTTATACTTAAAAGACTTCCTGGTATAGTAGCTACGGCGAAAATATTTTCCAATGTGGATGTCTTAAAAGAACCAGTTCCAGTTTCGCCTACCGTACACTACAATATGGGTGGTATTCCTACAAATTATAAGGGCCAAGTAATAACAGTAGATGAATGCGGTGAAGATTTAATAGTGCCTGGTTTATATGCATGTGGAGAATGTTCGTGTGCTTCGGTTCATGGTGCAAATCGGCTGGGTGCCAATTCGTTGCTAGATTTGCTGGTCTTCGGCAAGGCATGTGCCGATACTATTGCAGAGAATAATAAACCAGATCAACCTTTACCTCCTTTAAAGAAAGAAACGGGCGAAAATTCAATTGCCAAGATTGACAAAGTACGCTATAGCAAGGGGGACATACCGCCAGCCACTTTGCGCATAAAAATGCAAAAAACTATGACCAAACATGCATCTGTATTTCGAGAAGGTAAGCTTTTGATAGAAGGTTGCCAACTTGTAAAAGATATTTTCAATCAATATTCGAAAGTAAGACTTATGGATAAAAGTATGATATTTAATTCCGACCTTACGGAAATTTTAGAACTAGAAAACTTGCTTATAAATTCCATAACAACAGTCAATGCCATGGAGCACCGTAAAGAATCTAGAGGTTCTCATTCCCGCGAAGACTTTAAAGTTCGCATCGATGAATTCGATTATTCAAAAGACATAAAAGATCAATCTAAAAAACCCTTTGATCAACATTGGCGAAAACATTTACTCGCTTTCTGGAAAGGTGATGGCGATATTAGTTTCAAATATAGACCAGTTATTGATTGTGTGTTAGATAATTCCGTGGAACCAATACCTCCAGCACCAAGAACTTATTAATATTTCCACCTGTCATTCAAAATGAAATAAGGAATATCCTCGTTATAATATTACTCATTAATTAGTATTTGTTTTTTTTTGTTAACGTTTACCTTTATTTATGTTAACAATATTTCTGCAATAAATTCGAATAAAGAAACTAAAACGCACATTTTTAAGTTTCTTAAAATATGGACGGATGATTTATTGTATTATCAAAGAATCTTCACCTGATAAGGGACATTACTGAGTTTCAAAAAATTCAATGAACTGAAGTAAATTATTTGGAGAATCATATATTATAAAACAAGCGTTAAAAACATTTAAATTAAATTTATATTTTTTTAATGAAGTGGTAATTTTTATAGAAAGTTTTGTTCAAACTTTTTTAATTACATTTAAAAAATTATATATTATTTTAAAATTATTTAAATAATTTTCTCAGAAAAATTTTATGCCTTTTTAAATATTTACCTATAATGTTCACTTTAGTTAAAGTTCACTTCTCTTAATATAAAGTGAGAAATTTTGCAGTTCTTTGGTTTACGCAAGCGCAAAAAAAATTTATACTGAGAATACTGCTGATGTAAAAACCGTTTACTTTTAGCAAGTTAACATAAAACAGTGGCAACTTAGAAAATAAAAAAAAGTGTTAATTTAGAGAACAAGATATTTAATAACAGATATCTTCAAGCGTGTTTTTAAATAAAATTTTAAAACCTGCATGAAACCGAATTGGATTTTAGTTGTCCTGGTGTGACAAAAGCGAAAAATAATTTACTTCTATTAAATCTTATTTAATTCTTTAAATAAATAATAAAACAAACAATTTTTTTAACCATGTCTATTTCATTTATTCTTGATGTACTGCATAAACTTTTTTCTTATCTTAAATCGGTATTCAAATTCGTATAACTTAAATACGCTGAAGAGAAGGCAACTATAGCTGTAACTCTTTTCCTTTAAGTACGTCAACTTATTAGAAACAGCTAGATATAACCGCAAAAATGGAGTATGCTTAATAAAAACTTAACCTCATATGGAATAGAGAACACTTTTAATGACTTCGAAAGCCTTTTCCTTGATAAAGAAAACGTTTATCCCATGCGGCGTAAACCTTAAAGCAATAAAGATTTCAAAAATTAAATGTACCATTGGCTGTTGACCAAACTGTTCCAGCCACTTTCACTTTTAATTTTCTTACAATTTAAAAGGTGGAAACACTATTAAAAACCCGCCATTTTAACACTACGGGAGAGTTTTCTTTGTCACTGTAAACGTCATCAAAATTAATTCAGATTGTCCTTTCGTTTCTAACTAGCAGCTAACTGTATATAAATCGTTTTATATTGCTCGAGTAATCTCTTTATTTTATTTCCAATCAGAATGTATAGTAACATCTACAGAAGAGCCATTAGGACGTATGCACAAATATTCAACGCAAATTATAACTAAAAACATTTAAATTTATATTTGACGGGGGGCAAATTCCTTATAAATTAAGGAAATTAATTTATAGATTGATAAAACTATTCCCTCATGTAATATATTTTTATAAGTAAGTATGTTATGTATTACATTAAAAATTAGAATTTTTTCAAATAATTCGCTCTGTAGTATATTGCAATACAATAATACATTTAGGAAAAAATGATCTGTGTAACTATTTATACAACAAATTTAATAAGATCTTAAAGAAAAGATCTCAAAGAAAATTTTAATATTTTGTTTTTCTCACCTCGAAAACTATAATTAATTTTATCTGAAATATACGTGCATATTCCGTTTCGAACTACAAAAATTTAAATTTAAACAATTTTTTGGCGTTGTTCTTCAGACAATGATTCGTCAATAATAATAATTGTAGGTCGCTTATTTAAAATTTCTTACGCGTATGTATTTATCACATAAAATATACACATAACAAATGTTTCTTCAAGTGTTTTTTGTGTGATTGCAACGTCTGTACTATAAAACAAAAATTGGCTTTTACACTACATTCAACTTAAGCTCGACACAATAGTTGAGTCTAGCATTACATTGCAAATTAAAGACAAGATTAATATATACTTGTAATAATCAAATTTAGAAATAAAAATAGCGCTTAAAGAGTATATCATGATTAGGATTTACTAACTATGTGATCCGACAATTGTTTCAATTTCACGAAATGGTTTACAAATTTTGTTGCGTTTATTCCTTTAATTAATGTTTTGTTGTATTGAGTTATTTTATTGCAAAATAATAACACAACACTTTAAATTAAATTACAGGAGATATTCACTTTAAATACACACGAAAATATATGACGGTAACCTTTATTCAACGATGATTATTCTTGAACAAACTTTATTACCAAGCAGATGGTGCTTATATATCTGTTTTCAGCTGTTCTCGTATATACAAGAAGATTCTACTTTAACTATTAAAAACAATTATCACTCACAAATTTTGTAATCATTAATATAATATTTTATTATAGTTACCATTGAACTAAAAGTTTTTTCTAGACTTCAATTTGTTTATTAAAATTAATTTTAAACAATCAGTTTGATTTGAAATCATAATTTTATTTTTTAAGATGTTAATCACATGTTGTTGTTGTTATCATCATTCAGTATTTTTTTCCTTGTCAGTTGTTTTTATTTCCTGTTGTTTAGCTCTTTTCCTTGAATTTGTAATAAGTATGTTGTTTTTGTCTTTTGTGCATTCAATTTCTTAGATACTGCGTAATTTGTAAATAAGACATAATAGGTCATTTCATTTACTTTTTTACTGATAATTATTTTCTTTTAAAACACAAACAAAGCATCTTTGTAACAATATATTTATTTTGTGTCTGAGACAATTCTGTAATAAGAAATTTACTCTCATGAAGTTGAAAGGCTTTGCATGTACGAAAATTGTTTTTAAGCCGTAATTTTCGGGCTACGCTATGCTGCTCTAAGAAAGTAACTCATACTGAGTTTAAATAATCTAGAACAGTGATCGGCGAACTCTTTGGGTGGCGGGCCAATAAATTAAAAAAAATCTTGCGGCGGGCCATTAAATTAAAAAACAAAAACATAGAGGATCATTCATTAAAAAATTATGGGGTTTCTGTTCAATTCAAAGTTCGGTTTAAGCTATATATTTATTCGATATGTGCTTGGATTCTCCGACGGAGTAAAAATTTCCCTTGTTTGGGTACGGTTTTCCGTCGACCCTCGTCAAATTTGGTTTGTGAACAAACCGGTTTCGGCTGTTTGCCATCTTCAGTGTTCTTTTCGTACTAGTTGCGTTCTATTGTCAGTTGTGTTTATATAGTTCGTGTCTCCCTTCATGTTATTGCGTTCGTCACTTTCTGTCTTTTTTGCCTACATCTCTCTCTCTCTCCTTTTTTGTTTGTCCCTTTTTACCTAATTTGTCGCTCCCTTTTTCATTCGTCTTCTTTCCTAACTAAATTTTTTTACGATCATGCTTGTTGTCCGTTTTTGTTTATGTGTGAACCTATTGGGTTTTTTCCTTTTTCCCTCTTTTATTTGACATAATAATCTGTAATTGTACGTTTATGATGTTCTTTATTGCCTTGGTCTTGCGCACCTGCGTAACGTTTTTGTGCTGGTGTAGTGTTTGTTTTCCTGTAAAAATGTTTCAACGGTTCAAATATTGTGTCCGAAGCAGTGTTTATTTGTTCATTTATTATTCGTCCGTCAAATGTTTTTTGTTTGTATATTTTATTTTATATTATGGAAACAGTATACACCATAGCGTAAAACAACGGATACAAAAAGCGCCTCGTAGATAACATCAAGAAACAAATTGGAACGAACAAAGAACAGGAGAAGGAAGGAAAAAAATGCTCTACATTAACATATATGGGAAAATCAACGTACAAACTGGCGAAATTCTTTGGAAAACACAACATCAATACCGCATTCAGAACAAGAAACAATCTAGGCAGAATACTACGGAATAAAACAACCGAGGCAAAAATATACTGGACAAACAAGGAGTGTACAAATTAACTTGTACATGCCATTATAGCTTCATCGGGCAAACAGGACGAAAAATTAAGACCAGATTTAGGGAACACATTAGAGACTATGACAAAAAACTACGAGAACCAAAATCAACTCCAGAATCAGACTTTGCGAACCATATATTCAACAACAAATGTACACCAGGACTTATAAAAACAACGGTTAAACTGCTTCATACACAGCACAAAGGAAGGAGACTAAATGTTTTAGAAACTTGGAAATATACAAACAAAAAACATTTGACGGACGAATAATAAATGAACAAATAAACACTGCTTCGGACACAATATTTGAACCGTTGAAACATTTTTACAGGAAAACAAACACTACACCAGCACAAAAACGTTACGCAGGTGCGCAAGACCAAGGCAATAAAGAACATCATAAACGTACAATTACAGATTATTATGTCACATAAAAGAGGGAAAAAGGAAAAAACCCAATAGGTTCACACATAAACAAAAACGGACAACAAGCATGATCGTAAAAGAATTTAGTTAGGAAAGAAGACGAATGAAAAAGGGAGCGACAAATTAGGTAAAAAGGGACAAACAAAAAAGGAGAGAGAGAGATGTAGGCAAAAAAGACAGAAAGTGACAAACGCAATAACATGAAGGGAGACACGAACTATATAAACACAACTGACAATAGAACGCAACTAGTACGAAAAGAACACTGAAGATGGCAAACAGCCGAAACCGGTTTGTTCACAAACCAAATTTGACGAGGGTCGACGGAAAACCGTACCCAAACAAGGGATATATTTATTAGTTATATTACGTAATATTTTTAAACAACATAAAAATTTTATAAGATACGGTTTATTATGATTTTCCAGATGTATGGGAAGCATGGATCTGTTTCGGACTTGACATAATTTCCTCAAAATCTGGTTCCAGCTGAGAGGATGCGGCTTTTAATAAATTAAATAAACTCTCGTCTGACAATCGGTTTCTTATTGAATTTTTTCTGCATTTCATTACTGAAAAGGCCTGTTCACATAAATATGAGGAAGCAAATATTGCCATAATTTTCTGCGCATGATTAATTAGTTTTGGAAATTCATCTTTTGGTAAGGATTTATAGAAATTAAGCTTACCTGTATTTAAAAATAGCTGTTTTAAATTATTATTACATTGCAAATCTATAATTTCCAATTGTAGATCAGATGGAACATTCTCAGGATTAACATTAAATGGCATTGAAAAAATATCTAAACATGGTTGGAATTTTTTTAAAGTTAGCAAATCTGGCCTCAAATTCTGAATACAGTTTTAATAAAGATTGTGCAAAGACTTTTAACTTCTCTTCACTCACAGGCCTCAAAGAATTGAATGAAATTTTAAGGTATTTACCTCTAAAATATGCGATGGAAAGTAATTTTTATTTTTCCATGCCGGAAAACCACAAGTAAGACCAGGCTACTAAGATCGAGTTCTGTTTGTCCAAATATAATCGGTAAGAAATTGGACCTCGTAACAATACTGTTTCATATTTGGTTAAACGTTAAGTGTATGTTATTTTTTAAAGTACATTTTGCTCAGTCAAAGATTACTGCCTTAAATATTAATATTCGTTTATTTCTGGGAAAACGGAAATCTTGTTTATTATACTGTTACGTAACAATATTTCCTAGATCAATATTTTGATAAAACAAATAAGAGAGTCAGGTGTGACAATAATAACTAAATATGGTCGACCTTTATGTCACATCCTGCTACTTACGGATTACCTCTATTTGTATATCCTTATGAATAACTTCAAAAGAGTGAGAATTCAGTTCATGCCCCGAGTAAATGAAGTATCCATTCCGAAGAGCTGGTAAAGGTAATATAAAAATTAAGTTGTTTGGATTTGTTCCGTCAGTAAATGAATTGTTGTTGTTATTCTCCTCAGCAAAAATCATTGTTACTGACTGTTTGTTCAGTATGATCGGCGAGCTTTTTATATGCGATGAAACAATTTACAAGTCACGTGGCTAGATTGTACTGCAGAGTTAATATTGTGTCTGTTAGTGTAAATAGCGTTGGGTTCTTTTTGTTCTTTTATTGGGATCATATCCACTCATGCAGGAAGATTTTCCTGCCACCAGGCAGTTTTACGGGGCTTCCGTTATTATTTGCAGGGTAGGTATGTCCGTCTGAGGGTGTTTTTCGTTTGTTAGAATACATGACTAGTTTCAATGGTGCAAAAATTATATCTGATGTCGTTTTACCTGTCCGTTTATGATGTCAACGTTAAAAGTTCTTGTTTTGTAAATTTCCAGAATATCTAGTCTTCGTCACCTGGCACCAGCATATAACCTGGTTAAACACTTAATCGCCCTACCTAAAGGAACCAACTTAAGACTTTAAGGTAAACGAAAACATGCTACTCGTTAACTGTGACTTCAAGGATTTACATACCTCAATACTAACACAAGAAACCTTAGTTATCCTACGGTACACACTAGACATTCTATACTTAACGGACACGACATCGGAAACTCAACTTCTGCAATCTTCATGGAAATTTTCATGCAACATCTTGAATTACTACAAAAACACTAATGGAAAAAAAGAAAATAACTGATTACTATAGATATATAGATGACATTATATGCATCCTCGAACAAGACAACGCCTAACAGACTTTAACACAATGCACAATAACAATGGAAAAAGAACAAGACAGAAACTTGCATTGTCTTGACATCACAATAACACTCCCACTTACTCTAGATGAGTACAGCACGGAACTTTACACCATAGCAAACCCTACAAACCCACTACTATCAACAAATTGCTTAGACAATACAAAACTAAAATAGGAATGAACGGGACAAAGATACAATTGATACAAGACGGCGACACATGTTTACTTATACAGGACCAGAAGTATATAGAGTAACTGAACTTTTTCACAAAGAAAGTTTACCAACAACATTCTGAGAAATAATTTCAAGACATCGAGAGTAAACATACGTGTATAGGACAAACTGGACGAACACTAAAAGCAAGACTTACAGAGCACTATGCTCGTACAAGCGAAGACACGCATCAAGGGAAATATAATATTTTATTTGAGAGCAACTCAGCGTTTCTGGTTTGTTTGCATATCCATACAAAAAGAAGTCCGGAGTAGTCAAATCAGGCCAATCAGCATCACCATTTCTTGAACTTATGGAAAGAGGTCTCGCAGTAATTCCACTGTAACCCTGGCTGTATGTGATGTGGCACCGTCGTGTTGATACCACTTCCTAATAAGGCCCAAAGCATGCAGCTGTGGCATTAAAAAGTTCGCAATCATATCACTATATCGCTCTCGGTTCATTACGCCATTTTCATTTTTAAAGAAGTAAAGTCCAATGATTACTCCTGACCAAATTGCACTCTACACTGTTACTATTAATGGATGTAAATGTGACTGTTGAATAATTCGAAGGTTTCCCATTCCCCAGAACCGACTATTCTGTTTATTCACATTTCCATTCAAATGAAATGTGCGTTGTCACTCATCATGATTTTTTCATTAAAATGGGGGTGTCATAGGCGAGCTATAACATCATATTGGCTTATGTACGGCGGCGGCATAAATAGTCTTGTGGAAGATCTTGTTGCAATCTGAACTATATGTAAACAAATGCAAATCCTTGTGTAAAATTGTAGTCAAAGTTGTTCTTTGAAGACCAAGGTCCTAAGCACTGTGTCGAATTGAGGTTTATGGATTGTTTTGAACACTTTCTTCAGCAGCAGTAATTTTTTCTGCCGATCTTGCAGAACGTTGTGGTCCATGCGCTGGCCTATCACCTACAGAGCCTCTTTCTTTTAAATCATTCACGACACGATAAACAGTGCGTTTTGTTGGCACGTTGTTTCTCCCAAAAATTTTTACGTAACTTTCTCATCGTCTCTGTAATCGGAGATTAATTTTGATAAAATGGCGCAAAACAAAGTAGTATTGCCGGCGGACACCCTGTATGTGCAGTATATTCTCGAGACACTTTGTGGATATTGGTGGAATTGCATTAGTTCATCAGGGGATGCAATTTGTTCTGGCTGCCGGTGAATATGTCCAATCATTCACCTAGTTATGTTTGGCACTCATGCACTGCTTATCACTCCTTCTGCGAAGTAACATACACGAAACAAATCTGGTCTAAAGTTTGCGCTGCGAACGTAATATAACAAAATTTTTTGTAGTACATACAACTTGTAATAAATCAAACTGAATAGCGAGTCGTTTTTAAAAATCAATTCCTATTATATATCAAGTTTATTTACAGTTTAGATGAATAAAAATATTCACATATTCATCAATTAAAATATGTCACTAAGAAAAGAAATTTGTTGGTATTACAAACTTTTTAATATACCTGTAATTTTTAATATAGTTGTAATTTTTAATATACTTGTAATTGTAATAATTTGTAAAATCCAAATTTGAAATAATAAATAATAATAAAATAATGGTTTTTATGGTTCTTCACTTAACAGAATTTTATTTTTTTTTTTGGAAAACAAAAGTTAGAGCAGAACTAAAAAATAATACTAAAAAAACAATAAGAACTAAGTATTTAAATATTAATATCTAAAATATACAATTTTCTCTTTCAAAAAATAAAAGTTATTTTTGCAGATATTTTGTCAGATTTTTGTTCACGTATTGAAAAACAAGTTTAAGTTAGGTAAAAATTATTAAATTGTTTACATTATTTACTAAGTAATCTAAATATGGATGTTTTTTTGTATGCCAGGCGTAATTATTTCTAACAGACTGATTTTACATATTTCACTGTAGATGGGAAAGTAAACATATTAATTTAATAATGAATAATATGAGTAATTTTAAAATTTACAACCTATTTTTTTAATAAATTAGAAAGAAAACAATTCTTTAAAACAAAAAAAAAATATTTTGAATAATTTTTAAGTTCATATACTTTTAGCATAAATATTCTACGACATAAAATATTTATTATTCAAAAGTTTAAATATATTACTGTGGGGAAAGTATATCCATATGATCATTTCACTACTGCTCATATAGCTCATCAGTGGACTTAACACCAATTTTGTATAGAAAACTCAAGAGTCATATATTTTAAGCCAAATTGATTAAATAAAAATTATATTCAATCAATACCGCAAAAAGATAACAAAACTCAAAAAACCTTTATACAAAAACAAGGATTTCCATTGGAAGACATTCATATGTAATTTGAAAAATAACAATGGATATAAAAAATTAATTCCTCGGAATCATTTTTAAGTCAACCTATGTTCATGGCCGTATGGATATGGTTTCCTCAAAATAATACATTTAAATTTACGAGAATATCGTTAAGTATTTGTTTAAAGCACAATTATCTTAGATTACTTTCTAAACATTTTAATTAATGTACACAAAAATATTTTTTTTTTCAAATAATAGTACCATTAAACTAAATCCAAATTAAATTAAAATTTTTTAACAAAATTTAACAAACTCCTATGTAGAAAAAATTATTTCATTAAAATATTTTCTATAAAGAAGCTAATTTAAAGTGGTTTTCATATAATTTCGCAGTTGTGTTAATAACAAAACTCTCTAGCAAAGTTTTAACACAAAGTTTTTGTTAAAATTAATTATTTATACTATGTTGACATTGTTATGAAATATATACTTTAAAATTGTTTTATACTTTTTAAACTTGCCAACATTAACATTGTTTTTATATTTTCTAATATTTTTTCATTCAAAAATTGACTGCAATAAAACTATTTACTCTAAAAGGTTATGGACGTTATAAAATTAATTTGAAATTTTTTTGTCATGGATTTTTTCAACCCATTGCTGAAAGAACCGGACTATCATGAAGGAGCCCTAACCGTAATAGATCGGACTTTATTGAAGCCAGCCCCATTAGACGAAAATGGAAGTTCCGACTTGTGGAAACAATTCAAAGCAAATGAAGATCTATGCTAAATAAGTGTTAACATTTATGAAAAAATTATGGATCAAAAACTGCTGCAGGTACATAAGATACATTAAAATAATTTTCTAAGGCAACTTCTAGGGCCAGGCTTTTAAATTATGTGTAGACTTCTTCCAATTTAATTGGAATAGTACTTTAGACTTTTTTACACATGTTGGAAAATTACGAACATTACGGTGGTGAGAAACGAAAATATTTTAGCAGATTACGTCTTGTATAATTATTTTACAAATGTTCTCACAGCAGCTTGAACGCCCAAATCAAGTTGGATGCTGCTTTCAAAAGGCTAAATAAAAATGTTTGAAGAAATGTCTAAACAACTCTGTATGTTTCAACAAAATTTCGAAAATAACTGAAGAAATATGCACTGATAAAATTTTAGTTTCAAGATACTTAAAGGGCAGGAAAGCAGATGGTTTTCAAAATGTAAATAATAGAATAGAATTAGACCATGTTTTCAACAACGTTAATCTTTTTAAAATTTTAAGAAGCTCAAAAATCCAAGCTACACAAGATCAGCTGAAAAATTATTTGCTTCTTGTTGATCATGTGCTTCCGACACTTGCATGTATATGCATTCTTTTTAGGACTTGAGATAAAGAAAGAAAGGGATAAGATAATAATAAGTTGGCAAACATATACGCGAAAGTTATTAGAAAAATTTTATATTTTGAATTATAAGAGCGCTTCTAGACCTATACTTAAAAGTAATGAATATACAGGCAATAGTTGGCAGTGTAATGTATTTGATGCTTCAAAGTAGAAAACATAGATACGGCACGTGTTAAACGATAGATATATTGCTGGTACTCTCATTTGTGGTATTACGGACAACAATAACAATAAATCAAGTTGGAGTGGAAACGGAAAATCTACATCTGGAGTTATGATTAAATATTCAGGAGGCTAAGCCAAAGGCAATCAATGATAGCAAAAACCAAAGTAGCAGCAACAGAATGAAAAAAATAATTTTATTAATTCGTTTGTATGCTGAAACGATTGGTTATACCAAGTTTCAATTTTGCAGGTCGATAACTCAGTAGCAGTTAAACTTGCACGAACTTCAGAATATCATCGAAGAGCAAAACACATCGCTCTTAAACATATTGTTATTGATAAAAAAGTAATTGAACAGAAGGTAAAACTGAAGCAAATCTCTATTCTGACATTACGGCAAATCCTCAGACTGAAATACATTCGAAAAAGATCGAAACTTCGAAATGTTAACATCCCCTAACAAGAGGAAGTGTTGAAGTTAATTATTTATGTTTTATGTTTTGCTAACATTGTTATGAAATGTATACTTTAAAATTGTGTTATATAAATTTCCAACTGGTTACCATTGTTTTTATAGTGGCTAATATTTTTTCATTCAAAACTTGACTTCAATAACACTATTTACTGTAAACGTTTTTAGCAGAAAAAGCAATTTTTGTGATTGCTGAAGTAGAATAAGTAAAGCAATTGCGTATCTAGCTTTGATAAAATATACAAAATTTCGGCTTGTTTTTCTGTGTATCTAAAAAGTTGCTTACAGGTGGTCGTGGAGGTTGAATGCTGGCTGCTCTCCATATATTTGTTAGATAAGAGGTTCCCATAGCATTAAATACCACTAATTTTTTTCTTAATATTGCACTCATTTTATTAAATGTTATTTTAATTTTTATAATTAATTTAGCCAAATAACACCGCAAGGCGTGGAGTTTTTATTGAAATAAGAAATGAAAATTTAATAATATATTTTTTATTATAACACGCTGTTAACAAGTTTTTTAAACCGACTCGAAATTGAACACTTTAACAAAACAACTAAAACTGAAGCACTTTTGTGCCCAATAGTGTAAAATGTAGGGGCTAACTTATCATTTTACTGATAATGAACATTTCAAAGTACATAGGATGCATACACACGTAAATTTTCATTCATGGTTGTGTAAGTATACATACAATACAATTCTAAAGTTTGTACATATTTATATGATTTTAACGTTCATATGTACATGTAAAATGCAACAGATTATTTTTTACTTTTCTGTTCTTTTGTGTGTTTCAACATTAGATTATACAGCTTGTTATCAGTTGCACTAACTTATTTTCTTACATAAAAATATTTAAGTGGAAATTCTCAAGCTTTTATATCAATATGGCTGCCAAAATAAAATTGGAAAACCTTATTTAATCTGGTAAACAAAGTAGAAAAATTGCTACTTCCACTAGATATAAAATGAAATTTTTAAGCAACTGGGGTGGTTGTGTTGGTTCGATTTCTGTTTCAGAAGAATCATGGGTACGAAGAGTAATTGTGGCTGAGTATTTTCGTTGATAAAATATTAAACAAGAAAAAAAGAAACAGTATGGGATGATTTAGGCGCCTGCACAGTAAAACAAAACATCACAGCATAAAAGTTTATCAACCTCACTGAAGTCAAAAATATAAAAAGAAACAACAAATAAATACTAACAAATAAATGCATAAATGCAGATGAATAGATCAAGGTTCGTGTATATAAGAATGCCAGACATGGGATCATTAAAGCATCTGCATACTTAACCAAAATAAAACCTTAGCGTAGTTTTAGTCAACATGAGAAAAGTGAAAACTTAACAGTGCTTTCGCTTGTTTTCAAAGTTGGGTAACAAACTGGAATGGGATGGTAGTAAAACATATCCTAAAACCGAAAATAAAATTTTACACTAAAACAGGTCTTTATGATAGAATTTGTAACAAATGGTAATACCTAGTATTTCCATAATGTTTGCATTTTTAAAGCCGAGCTTCCTAGAGAAAGAGGGGGTAAAAGCGCGCGAATGTTTTTATGCAGATCACAACTCTGTTAACAATTCCTTAGCAATTTTTTTTACTTCCATTCTCGAAATCGAATTTCAAAAATGTTATTTAGTCTGTAGGTTTTCTTGTTTTTTATTAGGTGATTGTTAAACTTGGTTTGTGGAATTTATAGCAGAATGTTGTTGTTGTTGTTGTTGTTTAGTGTTTATAATATTTCTTAGAAACTTCCTAATTTGTAAACGGATACCTTATGTAATGATAAGCATCTTAATTTTCTGGTAAATAAAACTTTTTATAATAGTGATTTATTTCTTATTGAATTGGCAGCACTAATTTGCTGGTAGTCGCTAACAAAAATAGAAATTCGAGTAAAGCAAATTTTGGTACAGCCCGAAGGATCGTAGAATTGCTGCGTAGGCTTCAAAAGACCGTCTTTAAATAATAGGTTATAGTCGGCAGCATCGTGTTGCATGTGTGCTTATTGCATTTTAGAAATTTAAAAATAACAATAAAGTTTCTTTAAAAAAGTGCAAAAAACTATTTCTAGCAGCATGTATCACCGAAGATTTTAAAGGAGTAAGCTGACTTTAGTTGTTCCAGGACTTTTCACTTGATAGGCTTAAAAATGATCCATTATTATTGATATATCGAATTGTTCAAGAATGTTTAATATTTTCAAATAAAATACGCGCGTGTTTCAGAAACACTACATATTTATTAATAAGATAAAATATATAAACGTGTACCGAGCCGACACATTATATATATTCTAGTCATTCCTACTACGTTTCGCCACCACTTTTCTCATACAGGTAGCGTTTTGTTTGATTATTCACAATAACCACAACTTCAAAACTATACTTAATATAGTTTTCTGCATATACGAAAAAATATTTCGTTTTGTGTACTGTTTGAATCAAGAAAGTTTTTGTGCGGCTATCCTCAAAATTAAGTACAGTACTCGCTTACACGAGTTACACGTTAATAAATTTAGGTACCACGTCCACTTCTTTATGCATCCAGCGTTTATTTTGCAGGCTATACCTATAACAGTTCCCAAGAGATACCATATATATATATATATATATATATATATATATATATATATATATATATTCAATCCTTCAAGAAAATTAATCAGAAAGAACACAATTTCCTTTTTTTTCATTTTTATGTTTTTTAATTCTTTTATCTTTTTCACAATTCAATATTTTTGTCTGCTTATATAATATGTCATATTTAATTGCAATACTTTTGCATATATGACATTCTTCGATTGATTTTGGTTCGCGGTATAGACAAACAAAGTAGTTGGTTTATTAACACGTGAATATAATACATACATTTAATTGACCGTACAAAAAACAGGGATCATTGCAAAAGCAACACGTATGGGGAACTGAAGCAAAATCTGAAGGAATCATAGGAAAGCGTGGTATCAGTACATTCTTGCCCTTATATTTTCCTTTAAAAATTTTTGTTTCAATCACATTTTTCATGACTTTTTTGATTACTAAACGTGTCCCATTGCAAAGTCGGGGCTGACAGATACTTCTAAGCAAAATAATTGGTACACCAACTTTCACTTGCAGGCGGTGGGACGGCAGTCCTCCAGGTAACTCAAGCGAATTTTTAAATTCGACTGTACAAATTACAACATCGTCTTGTTGGTAACAGAGTCAACCGATTTGTAGGTAAAAATTTTCCCGGGGAATGTCATTCAAAATTGCCACATTGATATCCGAAACATCTGCACTTTTTGCAGCTAAGATAGCTCTTTCCCCCAACCAATTATGGTTTCCAAAATTTTGTGCAATACCGGGAAATACGTTTGTGACCAATTTTTGTTTTGATTGTACAAAGTGGCAAAAATTATCTGGAAGCGTAATCATTTTTATGGTGGGGAATTGCGCCATTCCCAATACCTAACAATTGCTTTGAAAAACGTTCGTCTGATGGATCATTTTGCAATTCAACCCTCAAATTACACACACACAAAACGCAAAGGAATATGAAAAACAAAACTCTCTATTTGTTTTTACACTTGCTATGAACATGAGCGTGTTTCGATTTGTATTGCCATCGCATTCTGTGCAAGAACACACACAGCAACGTACAAACGAACACAGATTTCATTTAATACAAAACATTGAGTCGAAGTATGCAATGGAAAAAAAATTATGATTTTTTGAAAAATTTGTCTTGTTTAAAACACGCACTGTGGACGCACTATTGTGCGTAAACGCACGAAACAAAGATACAAACCAGCGAACAACCATTACGAAGGTACTGTGAAATCCGACAGTGCATCTCGTCAAACACTGGCAACCAACAGACACCTATTTTGGGCTTAATTTATATATATATATATATATATATATATATAGCAAACTCTGAAAATTTCGGGAAATCGGTTACTGGTAAAGGCAGCTGTAGCTTTACGAAAAACAAAACAGACATATATATATATATATATATTATTTTTATTGAGGATTAGAAAAATAATTAAAACTAAAAACGAAATAATTAAAAAAAATAGTATTATTTAAAGTTTAAAGACTAAAATACTTTCAAAGAATCATAATCATAATCACAATTATGCTGATTAACATTACCTATTATCGTACATATTTAACTCTAAATACAAATGTTGTTTATGTTCTTTATTTAAAAATAAAAGCCCCATGTTAGTAAACTAAACACTTTTTAATTGTTGTTTTATTTTTTGTTTTTATTGATTTTATCAGTAATTTATCTTTTAGTTTTATTTTACAGAGATAAACATCACTTATCGAATTTACTGAGTAATTTCTGTAAGGTCTTTGTTCATATTAAAAAAATGTATTCTTAGCGGCGAAAGTAATTTTAAATTAAATTTATTAATTCATTTTAGAATTTAGCAAAATGCTTTTGAATGCAAAAAGCATTGGTGTGGTGGTGGGGACATTTTGACTAAATAAAATCTTAACTATTCTGCAAACTAACCTCTCAATGGCAAAAGCGCTGTTTCAGATAACATATTTCACTTATTACATCTCATTATTATATCGGTGCATATTGAGTGAAGTTATATATCAAAGCAAAAAAACACCTTATATTTCTTCTTTTATTAACAAAAAAAAAAATTGCAATAATAAAAATATCTATTTCACTCTGATTGACGAACCGACAATTGGAGTCCTTATCTTTCATTCAATAATCAGATAAAAAAGTATGCTGCCAATAACATCACAATTCAGTTTTAGTGTTTTGTAATCGTTCAATGTGAACACGTTTGCTAATATTTTACATAAATAAATTAATAGATAACAAAAAGTAAATTATAATTAAAATTGAATTATAACCATGAACACAGAAGTTAATACGGATGATGACAATTTTAGTAGAAATCGGTGAAGAGATCTGTTAACTAATAAAAAAATGGCATTAAACTTTATTTAAATTTATTTAATAGAACTAATAAAGAAAAGCCGCCACTATGGAATTCCTTTCAAGATCCCCCCTCAAAAACGGCTACTGGTTCTGCTGCTAGTTGGACAAAACTGGGCGATTTCTTAAAACTTTTTAAACTGTTTACATATTTATTTGTGTTTGCTGTTATACTGTCGACAGCAGTTGTATCGAAAGTTTCATATATTTTTATGGCGGCACATATAAATTCCGAAACTCTTATTAAATATTGCCACATTCCGGGTTTGCAACTGATATTTCTTTTAACTAAATTCTTAAAAAAATATTTTTTAATTATTACAGATATGAAAGGTAGCTATTATGTTGAGCTTCCCTTTAATGAACAACTAGTTTGGATTTGGGCTTTAATATTTGCTTTTTCGGCTCCAGAAGTTTTGACCTTCCTTCGATCCGCGCGTATTTATATTTTCAAGGATGTGAAATCACCTACAACGCGAGAAGCTTTACTGGTATGTCATTTGTCAATTTTATAAACCAAATTGTAAAATGCTCGCTATTTAATTTACAAGTAGTTTTACTATTATCTACCTAGAATACTTTATTTTTCCTTAATAGTAATTGGCAGCGCATTAGAAAAATGTGTCTTCTTTGATATACCACTTATTTAATCTAATATATAATAAAATCCCGTTGTAAGTTTGTTTGTTTGTACGGCCAACACGTCTTAACGGCTAAGCAGATTTTAAAGAAAACTCATATAGATATTTTTCTAGAACGTTTGTATTTTTAAACAGAAATCTAGGAGAAAGTAACCCATTTTACCAAAGTCGCCGCTAAAATGCTTTTAATAAATATAGGTCCCAACCTATAAGGCCAAATATGCTACCCAGGTAAGAGAAAAAGGGGGGAGAACGATCATTTTAATAAAGTTTTAACAAACATGTGTATAGGCTAATTTAATTTTGATAAAAATCAGGTGAGAGAAAAACCTCACAATGTTATGCGACTGAACCATTCTTATATTTTAAATATAATAGATCCTTGTTGTTATATATTTAGAAAAAACTATATTTTATTAAACATATTGTTACGGATATATCTTGCTTAAGATTAAGCAATAAAGTAAACTATTGGGTATACTTTTTACTAACAGCGTAGTTTGCTAAAAAAAATTTATACACGCAAGACAACAACAAATGTCTAGTTATAAACCGCGTGAAAATTTTATACACGCGAAATAACAACAATCGGATATGCTGTTTATTAACTGTGTAGTTCTCTAAGAAAACTTATATGCACAAGACAACAACAACTATCTGAAAATAAATTCCAGGAAGCAACTTTATCAGCATAAAAACAAAAATATAACAACATACAACAACAAAAGGTAATACAAATGGAGTAGAAGATTCTTAACTTTTCTAGACTTTTAATGGACAAATATAAAAGGCAGCGTCTGAGTGGATAGTAAGTTAGTTAAAAAATGAACCTTGTGAAGTAAAGACGTGCATCTTAAGTAAATTTTTCTGTAGTGTCAACTTTGTGTAGTTAAAGTAAATAAATTTGTAATTAATTTATTTATTTTGCAATAAAGAACTCACAACAAAACGTTTATAGAAGGTATAAATGTAACAATATGTATTTGTTATATTTAAGTAATTCCTAAAATCTTTATTCTTCAATACTCATAAATATAAAAAATAAACAAATTTAAAGTTGCAAAATAGTGCATTTTAAATCAATTCAAAGTTTATAAAAATGTTATATTGCTGGAAAAACAAAAATATATTTATGTAAACTTACTACACATGCTTTAGTGCATCAAATAGCTTAAGAAGCGTCGTCGAAGTATTAACGAATCATCGCATACCATACAGCCAGTTCCAAAATGTTTCTTCGTGAAAAGCTAAAAATGAGACGAATCAAGAGCTATTTGTGTTATAAAAAATCGACACATATGTGGAGAGTATTTTAGGGGTGCTCTTATTGCAGGATATTGATATGTGAAACTTGAAAAAAACAATATTTTGCATTAGAGGAAAAGTACTAGAAAAACAACTTCTAAAAAAAGAACAAGGTTCATGGATATCATTTAATTAACTGAACATTTAAAAAAATTACAATATTTACTAACATTATTGCTTTATATAATAAAATAATCGTAATTTTCAGTGGATATGCGAAAATATATCGAGAACTTTATTATATGCAGTCAATTGCAAATTAGTTATAAAAGTTCATTATTTATGTATATGACTAATGGTTATTCTAAAAATCATTCAATACTAGAGTCTCCTTTGAAACTTAATTTTAATGAAAAAACGACAGCAATAGAACTGAAACCGAACAGTTTTTAAAAAGCAGAATTCCAACAAATTCTATTTCACTGCTGTGTTAAGAAAAGAAGAAATAGCGTACAATAACTTTAATAGTCTTTATTCAGTTAGTTATATGATTGAAGTATATAATCGTTCCACAACCATTGCATTATCGCACGCGCCTTATTATTTTTTTACTGTAATTGTAATAGATAATTGTTCATTATTTAAATCAACCACAATAAACTTGTTTCCAAATAAAATTATATCATCCATTTTCTTAACACCTACATGTTACGTAAAAACCAGCAACAAATCTCTGCAGAACAGGTAAAAAATCATAAACATTTTGACTTCCTTCAAACTCTAAGCAATAGTAAGCCTTGCTGTTTTAAAATTGGTGGTACCAGAATGTCTTTGTTACCAAATATTACAATTTAAATGTTAAATTTTTTTTTTTTTTTTTTTTTTTTCATTTTATTTATTTACAATCTATTTTTACAATAATGAGTAAATTTGGTCAAATATAAGAATATGAAAAAAAGAGAAACATAACATATGCTATAAGCTTCAGCAAGCTTAATAGCTTAAACAAATATTAAGTTCTAATATTGATTTGAATTAATTAAAAAGTATATATAAGTTTATTTTCTATAAGGTAAATCTAGTACATGAAATCTATTCAGTCTTCTTACTTCTTCTGTTTCATCTAAAAGAGCAATTGCTAAAATGTTGCTATGATTACTTAATCGATTCAAGTACGCATGACTAAATCTATTTATTTCATCTCTAATTAAAGGGATTTTGAGGTCTTTGTGAATTTGTTTATTCGTTACAAACCAGGGAGCATTGACTAACGTTCTTAGTGTCTTAGATTGGTATTTTTGTAAAATCTCCACATTTGAGTTACTTGCAGTACCCCAGAGTTGGATACCATATGTCCATACCGGCTTTAGTATTGCCTTGTAAACTCTTATCTTATTTTCTAGACTTAGCTCAGACTTAGCTCCAAGTAGCCAGTACAGTTTTTTCGTTTTTATGTTTAGTTGTTGTCTTTTAGATTTAATATGTTCTTTCCATGTTAACCTTTTGTCAAGGTACTTTCCTAAGTATTTTACTTTATCAGTTTTTGGTATTGCAGACCCATTCAAAAACACCGCTGGGCATTCTTTCCTTCTTAAGGTGAATGTTATTTGAGAAGATTTATGTGAATTAATGGTTATTTTCCATTTTTGCAACCAATTTTCCAAGGCGTCAAGTTGTGTTTGAATTAATAATGTAGCCTCGTACGGTGACTGATTCGAAGATAAAATAGCGGTGTCATCTGCATAAGTAGCCATAGTTATATTTTCATTTACAGGTATGTCTGAGGTATAAACTGTGTATAAAAGAGGCCCAAGAACACTACCTTGCGGCACACCTGCACTGATGCTACATATGTTGGACCTTTCATCATTAATTTTTACATAGAAGGTTCTATCTTCTAAGTATGATCTCAAAAATAAATAAAACGGAGTTGGTAAAATGTTTTTAAGTTTAAACAGAAGTCCTTTATGCCATACTTTATCAAATGCCTGTTTGACATCTAAAAATACTGCAGAACAGAAATATTTTCTCTCTAAGGAGTCTGAGATAGCTTTTACTATGCGGTGGCACTGCTCAGGAGTTCCATGTTGATTGCGAAAGCCAAATTGGTGATCTGGTATAATATTTTGACTTTTCAGAATAGGTGTTAACCTAATTTTAAACAATCGTTCGAATATTTTGGAAAAAACTGGCAGAAGGCTAATAGGTCTGTAAGAAGTTAACTCGTTTTCTGGCTTACTGTGTTTTTGAACCATTATTATTTCAGCACATTTCCACTGAATCGGAAAATGTGATAGCCTGATTACCGCATTAAATAATAAGGTTAGGAACATAACACATTTTTTAGGCAGAGACCTTGCAACGTTTGGTCCAATTTTATCATAACCTGGTGACTTTAAATTGTTGAGTTTACAAATTTCTCTCTCAACTTCAGCTGTCGAGAAACTCTTGATGGGAAAGTCCATTGGACATGGTATATCCAAGAAGTTTAGAATTTGGTCTTCCTCTACTGTAGATGTTGATGAACATGTTTGAAATGTATGCTCTAAATACTTTGAAAACGCTTCAGCTTTAGTTTTACTGGTCCTGCACCAGCTACCATTTTGATCTCTTATGGGGACATTTCTGGATACTGGTTTTTTCAGATATTTTGTTGCTTTCCATAAACTATATTCACTATTAGTTGTAACCCCTAGACTTCTTAAGTAGTTCGACAGCTGTTAATTTTGAGTTTGCGCAATACGTCTTCTCAGGTGATTTGTAGCGTAATTGTAATTAGTTTTATCTAATGGGTGTCTGCTTTGCTGCCAAATTCTTCGAAGTCTTCTCTTGTTCCTTATTAGCTCTCTTATTTCCGCAGACATAGAAAATGCATTTCTTTGAGAATGTGTTTGAGGAGTAGACAAAAGTGCTGCTTCATGAATCAGGCTGTTAAAGTATTCCACACAATTTTCGAGCTCATCTGCTGATTTTATACGAGCGTTAAGCAGAATTCTCTCATCGAGCCAGCTTTTAAAGAAATGTATGTCAGTTTTGGGCGAAAGTATTTGTATGTTTTGCGAAACAGTCTGCAAAGTGGTATTGTAACAAGCAATTATAGGAGTATGGTCAGAGCTTAGGTCATCGTTGTCCTGAATATTAAAAAGTTGGCTCGGCAAGCCTGAGTATATAAAAAAGTCCAGCAGGTCAGGAATCTTATTTGGGTCACTGGGCCAGTATGTGGGTCTTCCAGTAGATAACGTATTATAATTGTTTTTTCGAATACTTTTATATAATTCCCTTCCTTTCGGATTTACAATTCTTGAACCCCACCACGGATGCTTAGCATTAAAATCTCCGCCCACAATGAATCTTGGTCCTAACTGTTTGAAGAAGTCGTCATAATCAGTATACGATAAACTATGCCTGGGTGGGAAGTACACTGAATAAATGCATATGCATATGTTATTACATTTTATTTTAATACCGCAAGCTTGAACTGATGGTTTTATAATTGAAGCTAGAATTTCATACTTTATATTTGATCGTACTAAAATTGCAGAACCAGCATGTGCTTTGCCGTCAGGATGATCCGCTTGCACTAGATCATAGTTCTTTATTCCAAAAAAGGTTTTAGTTGTAAAATGTGTTTCTGATATTAATAAAATGTCTATATAATTGGATTTAAGAAAAATTTCTATTTCCTTTGTATGATTGGAAGCACCGTTGGCGTTCCATGCTGCAAACCTTGGATTTATTTGCATAATTTAAGCAAAATTTGTGTCATCATTTCAAACATTTTTTCCATCATTCTTTCTAAGCGATCCATGAATCGATTTTCCATATTAGGTGCGGTACCTTTAACTGCATCGGAATATGACATTCCACTGTTGCAAATGTTATAGTTTTTGTTTCCTTGAGCGCTACTCGCTTGTGGATCTATAAATGAATGTTGATGATTTGATGTGGTTTCCTTTAGCGACTCTTTTCTAGGACTAGGGGTTCTTCTTAGTTGGAGTTGTTGATAGATTTGGCATCCCTTATAATTAGCAGTATGATCTTTCAAACAATTTGCACATTTTGGGGGAACGTTACTATCCTTGGTACAATTTACTGTTTGATGATTTAGTCCACATTTAACACACCGAAAAGGCATCTGACAATATGATTTTGTGTGACCGAACTGTTGACAGCGGTGGCATTGTACTAAGTCTACAGTCTTTTTTGGAGGTTCAACTGAAATAATTGCATTATTTATGCTCTTCATATTGAAAATTTCCTTGTTGTTTTGATTTGGATCCAAATCAACAAAAAACATAGGAAGAGGCAGTTTTGTTACTCGACTTTTCACATTAACTATAGATCTGACCATATGCCCAGCAATTAACAACTCAGCTTTTATGTCATGATTTTAATGTTAAATGATTATATTTTTGTTAAATATACTAAAAACTAAAAATTTTACAATTTATTTTGAAGCGAGATAAGTTTTAAGAAATTATACATATTATTTAATAATCTAATAGCGTGCCCGTGACTGCTTTGCAAGTCATTTGTGCGCCAAAAAATTCAATCCTTTAAAAAAATTAATCAGAAAGAACACAATTTCTTTGTTTTTTCGTTTTTAGGTTTTTTATCTTTATTTTTACTCGGCCTTTTTTTATTTTAATTAAATATGTTTTAATCTTTTAACCGGTCTTTTATTGAAAAAATATATCGTTAAAATTTAATTAAAAAGACAGATTAAAAGATTAAAACATATTTAATTTAATCATTTTATTTTTTTCACAATTCAATATTTTTGTGTGCTTATATAATACGTCTTATCCTATTGCAATGCTTTTACATATACAACATTCTTCGATTGATTTTGGTTCGCGGTATAGCCAAACAGAGCAGTTAATTTATTGACACTTGAACATGATACATATAATTGACCGTGCGAAAAACAGGGATCATTGCAAAAACTAAACGTATGGGGAACGGAAGCCATTTAAAATCAAACGGCAAATCTGGATGAATCATAGGAATGCGTGGTATCAGCACATCCTTGCCCTTATATTTTCCTTTTAAAATGTTTGCTTCAATCACATTTTCATGACTAAACGTGTCCCATTGCAACGTCGTGGCTGGCAGATATTTCTAAGCAAAATAGTTGGAACACCAACAAAGCGAATTTTAAAATTCGACTGGATAATTTACAACATCGTCCTGATTGGTAACAGAGTCAACTGATTTTTAGGTAATAACTTTCCCGAGAATGTCATTCAAAATTCCGAAACATTTGCATTTTTCGCAGCTAATATATATCTTTCCTCCCACCAATCACGGTTTCTAAAATTTTTTGCAATACGTTTTTCACTAATTCTTGTTTTGATTGTGCAGAGAAAGCTATATTGGTTAATGTAGTCGAACCAACCATATAAATAAAATTCCAACTTTCAAAAACTTTTATGTTAAATTTCTTCAAAATTCTGCTCATATGCGCTAAGGTGGAAGGATATTTCTGTTCCGTTTTTCTTTTATATAGCAAAGTGACATGTTTACGCAACAAAGGTGATTTCGTACAAAGAATTTTGTGAATTAAACGAAATTTAAGTTTATTTGCGTGTATGTGAAATGGTTCAAATCCCGTTTCGACTAAGGGATTTTTGGTAGGTGTGGTTCTGAATGCTTTAAGACTAGCTCTTATTCCAGCAATAACAGAGGTTTCAACATTTCTTAATATTGATTTAGTCGCTTTGCTATAGATCACTAGACCATAATCTATTTTTGTCAATATTATAGATTTAACCAGTTGAAGAAGGCTATTAGTATGCATATCACTTTTTTTTGATGAAAGATACTTGATGATATTTGATCGGTTATTATGTGTTTTAAAACTATATTTACAATCAATGCTTAATACTAAGATACTCAACGTTCGTAATGTTGATGTTATTGCAATTGCAGTTTTTACAGACGTGTAAATGACTGGTTTTTACGAAAGAAATACTTGCTCCAGAGGTTTTCGACCAATTTTCAATAGCAGAGAGAGTATCTTCAAAAGATTGCTCAATTTTCCTATATTCTTATTCATTTGCTATAATACAAAGATCATCAGCGTATAAACAATGATTCACCCTTTTATTACCATTAATAATATGAGATAAATCATCAAAGTCAATAATAAATAGAGTTACCGATAAAGGTGATCCTTGTGGGATCCCATTTTCCAATGAGAAAATTCTTTTGTCATGCCCTGGTGTTTTCCCTTAGAGGTGCTTAAGCCATAAGAGGTTTAGCTCTGGAAGGGCAATTCATTACATTCAAAGAAGTAAATGCTCGCAATTTTGAATCTTTAAAAGTTGTGAGAAATTATAATTCTTTGAACCGTCTGACCATAGCTTTGCGAACGATTCTGATATGTTATGGGGATCAGTGACTGTGGTCCCGTTAACATTTACGAAACTTATTAGATTTCGTCGAAAGTGCCCTAACAGTTTTCGAATATTTTGCATTAAAACAGAGGAGGAAGTAGATGGATATAGTTTTTCAATAAACTCTCTAAATGATTTGGCTTTTGCTAGTTTATTTTCCCTATTAAACATTGAATTTTTTTTTCTTGTACAGTAAAAGGCTTTCTGGGGACAAACAACGTCTATATTGTCTTCAAGGATTTTAGTTCTCTGTTCTTAACACTTGCAATTCTACAGACCACCAAGGTTATATTCTAGTTTTGTTTCCATATTTTGAAATAGGAATAGATTCATTAGCCGCTGATCTTATTATCTTTCTAATAGATGCAGCTTCCTTATTAACATTGTTAGAAACTCTAAACTTTTCATTGAACTGAGATATTTTATTCTGATAAACTATTCAATTGGCTCTTTGAGTATTAAATCTACAATTCGTTGGGTAAATGGTGTTACTATTGCAAATTTTAGCCTCTATCTGGAATTCAATAATGATGGGAAAACGATCACTATTGTGAACATCATCAATGATATACCAATTGCATTGTGGTAAAATTGATATGGATGCAATTGTTAAATCAATATGGGAAAAAGTATTATGCTTGCTAAGGTCATTTAATGTCGAAAGATTGTTGTTCATTAGAAAAGTTTCTACTGCTGCCCCTTTACTATTCTTAGCTGACGAATCCCAAATAAGGCTGCAAGCGTTGAAATACCCAGGAGTATTAATATTAGCAATAATATCATTTTTATCATTGGATCAGATGGTGGGAAATAAACGGATATAACTGCAAATTTGCTGATTGTGTTAATTTGCAGGCCGATTACATTGAGATTTTGAATTGTGTGCAATATTTCATGAGGTATGTTTTTTTAATTAATATTGCTGAACCTTGTTTAGAAGTTGAGTTATGATTAAAAAATAAGCCTTGTATTTAATTGGAGTAAAAGGGGTAAAATTGTTTTTGCATTTAGTTTCGTATAGATTCTTTCAGATCAAAGCAACTGTAAATTCGAAAAATTATTTATATATCCGCGAATGTTCCACTGTAAAATATTTAAAATCATCAAAGAGAGTAAAAAGTAAAAAGTCTTAGGAAATTGAAGAATAATAATATACACTAACACTTAAAACAAAAGCCACGTACCGCTATCTGAACAACACTGTATAATCAATTACGTGCTTATTTCGATTCATCCAGAGTAGCGAAATGTTCACTCACTGTTCATTCTTCTCATACATGTGGGAGAAACTAAAAAATATTTTGTGTTTTTTCATTTGTGAATGCGATGATTTATTTTTTTCTTTCTGTTCATAAGTGAAAAAATGGGAAAATATTTTGTTGTTCACACAAGTGTTCATATTTGAGTATTAACAATTTTGATAATTTTTCATAAAGGAAAAGATCGTAAAAATATGTGCGTTAAGCATCCGCGTACATAAATGTACGCACATATTTTGTAATGTGCAACTGCCGGCGTATGCAGTAAAAAAATGTTTTTTTTATTTCTTTTGAAATATATTGTAAAACTGTATTTTATATGTACCTATGTGTTTTTACTACATTTTACGGTAATCTGCGATCGAAGGCAGAAAATTCTTTCACGTTCATTTACGAAAAATTTTATAAAATTTCACTGTTCATAAATGAACATATACATTTATGAAAAAGAACATTAATGAGAAGAAGCTAATTTATCATTCATCACATATGATTAAGACTAATAATTCTTGTTCTTTACTCCTCACGTATGTATGTTACAAAAAACAAACAGGTACACGCATTCATGTATGAACATAAGCAGAACATTTTTTTTTGTTCATTTTTGAGCGTAAAAAATAAATATAAAATTTTAGATTTCTCATTTATGAAAAATATCATGAATGTTGATTTTTTAATCTTCCTAAATGAAAAATTCTGAACCATGGGTTTATCATCTGTTGCCATTAATTCAATGCTCTCTGTATCAACATCAGCACCAGAATCTGAATATCTAAGTGTACATTTCTGAGGACTAGTGAAGGAATTATTTATATTCTGAGACACAGAGAGTGTTAGTCGATTTGTTGTTGCTGAATATTGATTATTTTGGATTTCATGTTCAGAATTAAATGATTCTTGCTGATTGTTTCAGAATAACTGTTTTGGTAAATTTTGTTTTACTGTTTGATTGTTTTAGAAGAGTTCAAAGGGGAAGATTCTTAAAATTTTCCTCTTTATTATTGTTACGAATGTGTCTTGCTTATTTTTAAAATAAAATAATTAAGCAATAAAGCGAACTACTTGTTACAAACTGCGTAGAAGTTTATACACACACAACTACAATTGGATATGCTGTTTACTAACTGCCTGGCATGCAAGAAAAAAAATACATGCATGCAGTTTACCATCTAAACGCGCAAGACAAAAATAACTATACACACAGACAAACAGGCCTATACATCGAATAAACAACATACAACAACAAAATGCATACAAAGGGAGTAGAAGATTCGTAAATCTTCTAGACTTTAAATGGACAAATATAAATAGGGAAGCGTCTGAGTGGATAATCAATCAGTGTAAAATTAAATCTCATCGAGTAAAGACGTGCATTTTAAGTGAGTTGTTCTGAAGTGTCAACTTTGTGTAGTTAAAGATAATAAAATTCTTATTAATTTAAAAACTCTTAAAACTGGTATTATTTATTCTGCAATAAAGAACTCACAACAAAACGTTTATAAAAGGTATACACGTAACATTTTTATTATTTAAAATTATCTTTTAATTTGGCGTAGAAATCTCTTTAATTGGAATTGACTTAATAATACATATTGAACGTATGATAAATACGTTCGTTCGCTTAAACCAAGCGCGTTTATTTTATTTGCTGGAATTGGTGGTGAGATAGAGTCATTCTTGGCAATATTACGTTGTTGGATGCTATAGCAGAAAAGGTATTCGTAGAAGAAACTGTTACATTTTGTTCTCTAAAAATTATTATTGCTTCGCGAATTGTACATTTCCGTTTTGTCTTGATTTTGAAAGTTCTTTCTGTTCTAAAAATTTTTTGCATTTATTATTAAATGATCACCCTTCACAATTTCTACAGTATGTCCTAGTTCATTCTAAGTCAGAGTGGGGGAGATTGCAATTAGCACATAATTCAGCATTCTGGCAGCCTTTTCTTTTGTGTCCAAGCAACTGATATTTTTTGCACCTCATTGGGTTCGCGTAGTACTCGCGTACCTTCACCCTATACCATATTACATCCATAGACTCAGGCAGATTATATAAATCGAAAGTTAATAAGATAACTCCTTAAGGTGAGCCTTGATGGTAAGTTTCAAGAAGTTGTACAATTAAGCTGTCCATGTAGATTGCAGGTTATTCTGCATATACTAAACAATTCCTTTCAATTCAACAATTTTTTTGTCGTCTTGCTTTGAGGACTCCGCTCAGCTAGTTTTGCAAACCGATTATCCCCCGGGCATAGTAATTATGTTATGACTTACAATTTATTTATATTTTTATTTATGTTTGTTATTAAATAAGTAAAAAGAAAAATGAACAAATAGTTCTATATTAAATTCTGCAGTGTAATCTCTCTTGAGCGGACACCGATGAGACAATTTAAAATATGTCCGTACAAGGGGGCTGTCGGGCCAAGAGAAAACTACAAATTTAAATCAACAAACATTTGTCTAAAATTGTTCGTTTTTATTTAAAAATACTTTTATTAAAAAATAAAAAAAAAATAAACAATAACAAAAACTCATTAAAAGTAGCTCTATATGTAATAAATTTTTAAAATGTTTAATGAATTCTATATTACATATTTCAATAAATATTCCTCAATCCTGGTTTCGCGTGTTTTGGTTTTGGCAATAACATCTTGAAAATATAAGTCCAGCGATATTCATAGCTTCTGAATCACCTTGGCATTTCACAAACGCTATTAGGTCATGCGTTTTCGCCAAAGCCTCCTTATATCTTAGGATGTTGTTTTTCGCATCTTAAAAATCTGAAGATTCAATTTCATCTGTTGAGTCATCAGAAATTGCTTGATCTTCAGAACTTTGTTCCTGTAATGGCACGTGTAAGTCCAAAGGTGATCTCTCAATTGATATATCATCTTCGATCTGATAAAAATCTTTTAAGCATTAAGATTCCAGTGTATTTATTATGTCTTTTTGCGACACTTAGGCTTTGAATAAATAAATGAAAATATTTAACATTACTAACCCTACTACTACTAACATTAACCCACGCGCCGCGTAACAAAAATCGTCAAAATTTATTAATCTGGTAAAAAAAATCAAATATAAAAAAAAAAAAATTTAATTTTTATTTTTTAATATATTTTTGAAAGACTGCTTGCCTCAAATCGATTTTGAAAACAACAAAATTTATTTACTTATTTATTTATTTATTTCAGTCTATGGATACAATATTATCCTTACAGACTAGCAACTTAAGTCTAAAGTAATTAATTTATTTCAACAAATTATTTAAAATGATTTTAAACCTAATAATAGATAAAGTTATATCTAATTCATTGCAATAGGAATTCAACAATCGCATTACTTTATTAAGCTGTTCATTCATACCATAATCAGTTCTGTGAATATCTATGCAGAAAAAAATAACCATGACCTTTTAGTGACCTAGAAGGTACATGTAATTTAATAAAATGTATTAAATCAGGGCAATCAATTACGTCCGAAATAATGTTGTGCAAAAATATCATTGCTGCAATATTACGCCTAACCTCAAGAGTTTTCATTGAAATTAAGGCGCATTTGTCTGCATAAGATGGAATGAAGTTTGAAAAAATAAAAAAATTTAAAAAAGAAAGAGCGTATTTAATAAATTTAACTTGAATTCTCTCAATTCGCTTAATATGCACATTACCATTTGGGCTCCAAATAAATGATGCGTATTCTAGCTTAGATCTGACAAAAGCAGAAAATAAAACCTTTTTCGTATAATGATCAAACAAATAATCCGAATTTCGACGGACAAACGCAAACATAGAATATGCCTTGGGTATTATATAGTTTAAATGATTAACAAAAGATAGTTTATTATCAAAAACTACACCCAAATCTAAAATCTCATCAACTGATGATAATAAATGATCATTGATTCTATATTGAGATATCAAAATATTACGACATCTATGACTTAAAAGGAATACCATTGCGGACAGACCAAGAACCTATTTAAATCTTCTTGAACATCTAAACAGTCTTTAAGATCACATATTGGCTTAAAAGTTTTTAAGTCATCAGCATACAATAAAAACTGAGAGGACTTAAAACAGTGTGCAATGTCGTTAATAAAAATGTTAAAGAGAAGAGGTCCTAAAATACCACCCTGAGGAATGCCCGAGGTAGGAATAAAATAATTTGAAGAAACTCCATCTATAGCAACTACAGCATGCCTATTTAATAAATAGTAACGAAACCAAGATAACATCTCAGAATGAATTCCAATCTGGGATAATTTAAAGAACAACAATTCATGTGGTACACGGTCAAATGCCTTAGCAAAGTCCGTGTAGATTGTATCGACCGGAAACTTTTTCTCGAAATTACTTAAACAAATTTTAGTAAAAACTAAATTAGTAGTAGTTGACCTTCCAGCCATAAAACCATGCTGGGAAACTGAAATATGGCGTTTAAACAGAAAAAATAATTTGTCGTAGACAATACGCTCAAATATTTTTGCAATATTTGTTAATTTGGAGATTGGCCTATAATTTTTCACATTAATTTTACTGCCAGACTTGTGAACTGGTAAAATAGAAGTATATTTCCATTTTTGTATAATATAACCGGACTTTAGAGATTTATTGAATATAATTGTCAAAGGCAGAACTAATGATGAGAAGCATTTTTTTAAAGAAAAGCTGAAACGCCATCATTATCGCTTTTAAATGAATTAGAAAGCTTACAAATTCCTTGCTCAACATCGACATTTGAAATTTGTAAAGATCCAAAATCCAAAAAAGAATGTAACCCGCTTATGTTACTCTGATCAAATAAAAATTCAGAATTATTAAAGTTATATTGAAAATAAGAAGAAAAAAGATTAAGAGAATCAAATAAAGAATTAGATGTTACACCATTATATGTCATTATGACAGGTACAGACGAGCAATTTCTTTTAGATTTAACAAAACTCCAGAAACGCTTAGGATTATGCTTTACCGAGTCATTAAAACTCAGTATATATTTATTGTATAAGAATTTATTTAAAAAATTGAATTCCCTTTCATAATGAAGAAAATTCTGTTTATCAGCAACACTTTTTGATGAATTAAACTTTTTGTGGTATTTATTTCTAAGGTTGTTTAATATTTTTAGACCCTTAGTATACCATGGAAGCTTATGTACCTTAGGATTAGCCAATGGAATATTATTACGAAAAATATAGACAATATTTTTTAAAAAATCTTCAAAACAAATACCGACAATATCATTATTATATTAAGAACTGCATTTAATGCATCAAAATCACAATTATAATAATTGTAGCGAACGTCTTCACTAAAAGTTACTGATAGATATTCACAGAATTCAATTTCAAATTCCAAAGCAGAATGACGACAAGTAGCTGGAGAAATTGGAGAAAAACATTTATTGGGAGAGAAATTCAAATCAGAACTAATAAAAATCAAATCAAGAATTTTATTAAGACTATTATAAACATTATTAATTTGTTGCAAATTAATACTAAAAAATGAATCAATTAGATTAATCTCAAAAGATTTGTTAACATTAGTTGGTAGAAATACACCTGAATTTGGCACTTCATACCAGGTTTCAATAATAACAAAAATATCATAATTACATTGGGATGTAAAACTACTAAAGAATAACGATTTAGTTTTCATACCGGAGACATAATGATAATATATTTTTAAGGAACTGACACTATTTGTTAAGTTTGTTGAGGTTGGTCAAGTTTTTTTGGAAAAAAAATTTAGCATACATTAACGTAGATTAAATTCAAAACGATTCCAAAAAATAAAGTTGTTTAATATAAAAGTAAGTTAAATCTTCTACATTTATATTACAATATTAACATAATTTTTATATATTAATTTTTGTGTATTCTTATTTTGTCTTCTTTAAAAGCAGCCTCTGCAAAAAACTAAATTTTAAAAAAACTTATTCATAGAATTAAAAATGTTAACTATCTTCGTAATTAAATGGCCATAATATAACCCAAAAAATAAATAGTAACTATCAAAAAATAAAAAATAAAAGCGTCATTAAAGTTTTTGTTCACGACAAAATATAAGATATAGAAAATAGTTACTTATATGGCGTGATTTAAAATAACAATCGGAAGCTAATTGGCCGGATAATAGGACATTTAGAGTGAAATCAAATCATCCAGCAGAATGGAACAAAGTTCAGTGTAATATGTTAAAAAACATAGTCTCCATGTATTAAAGATTCATTTTTTACTTTTTTTTAACAATATAATGTCTCGTATTATCAAATGTATTTTTAACATATAAAAAGTTTTATTGACAAGAAACAAACATAATTTTCTAAGCAACTATTCGTTTTTAAAATAAAGTGTTTATAAAAAGTGCTAATAGCAATTATAATTATAACATAATATATATATTAAGTCACTCGTTGAAAACATTTCCTGAGGTTTGAAAAAGCAATCCAGTATTTCAGTAGTATTTCACAAATTTTGTGATTTACGCACTTCAGTGCTTCAAACTCTTTTTCATAATGTTTTCAACACAATAACAATTATTTTTGTTTAAGAACTAAATTTCACAGACACTTTTTGGCAATTTTAAAAAATGGAGTCATCAATATTTTGTATTTCGTTACAAAAATATCGTTGCTTTATTTAACCTTTACCTGTTAATATAAAAAGTTAAAACGGCCAACTTCCGAAAAACGAAACGACTGTCATAATAATTAATTTAAAATATTTTCGCATCCAATATTTTAAAATTGGGTGTTGGTCAAAAACTAAAATATTTTGTTCTAAAAGTCGAATATGTTCAGAAAGGTTTTTTATAGCTTGATGAGAAGAAAAATAAATTTTTCCAAATCAAAGCGAAAATAAGAAATTTGGAGCAGCTTTAATTTTTCAAACACCTTTACTATATCGTAAAAGAGTTTAACTGAAATGGGAACTAGGGATCCAGAAGCTACTAAAACTGTGAAATAGGCGTCTAACAAAAAACTTCGAATCAACACAAAGTACGTAATTTACCTGAATTCAATAATAACCCATCAATGTAAGTAATTGTTTGTTTAATTGTTAAAGCTGAAAGAAAGAATAAAAGCTGTAATGTAAAAACAAATGAAGGCCAAGATAATATAGATACATAAAATAGAATAATAAATTTGAAAAATGAAAGTTTTTTGCTGCTCATAAATAATTATAAAAATAAATAAATTTTAGAAAAATAATTTTCTTACAAGCTTTAAAAATTTTAGCTTTTTGCCATTGGTAAATGTCAAATTTCTATTACATCTACTCTTCGGCCTAGAGAAAACTGTGAGCAATTAGCACCTAATGGCGTCGAAATATTCAAGGATATTGAGGAAAATTTGCACCCTTTAGTACCCTTAAAATTCCAGAATCGGGAGCGCCAAGTTTATTTTTTTATAAAAGTTTTGTTGTGAGTTCTTTATTGCAAAATAAATAACACCAGTTTTTAGAGTTTTTAAATTAATTACAGATTTATTTACTTTAACTACAAACAAAGTTGACACTACAGAACAATTTACTTAAGATGTACAAGACGTACATCTTAAGTAAATTTACGAGGGTTATTTTTATACTAACTCACTATCCACTCAGACACTGCCCTTTTATATTTATCTACTAGAAGTCTAAAAAATTAAGAATCTTCTACTTCCTTTCTATCACATTTTGTTGTTGTATGTTGTCCATTCAATGTACAGGCGCCTGTATGCCTGTGTATATTTTTGCTTTTGTTTTTATGCTGATAAAGTTTCTTCTTGGGATTTATTTCAAACTATTTGTTGTTGTCTTGTGCAGATAAGTTTTCTCAGAAACCCAGCATATCAAATTGTTGTTTTTTGCGTATATTAAATTTCTACGCAGTTTGTAACTAGAAATTTTGTTCTTATGCACAAATTTTCTTCGCAAGCCACGCATTTAGTAAACGAAATACCCAGAAGTTTACTTTATTATTATTATTGCTTCATTATTTTCTTTTAAAACTTATTTTAAATTATTAATATACATATCTTTTAATCTTTAAGCCCCCAAAAAAAATAATTAAAAGCAGAAACACATGAAATGCCATGTAATTAGACATTTATTTTAATTTTTTAATTAAAATTGTATCCGGTTTTAGTTAACTTAATTCGCATTTTCAATTACTTGTAATACTCAATTGTACATTACCTGCAGTTTTAATTGTAATCGAAATGTAATTAGATCTCACAAATCTAATTACAAATACTTTTCACCCGATAATAAGTAAGAAAATAAAATGTTTTTATATTTTTTAGGTCATTGCATTTGAAATCTTTCATGTGCTGGGTCTAGGGATGTTGACGTTTTTTGTGTTTGCCCGCTTGGATTCGATAAAGAGTATACTTTTGTGCAACAGTATTTGTTTTGTGCCAGCTTTGCTTAGTAAGTACTTATAAATTAAAGATTCTAAATATTATATATAAGCTTTGTAAAAGATCCTTAAGCCATTTGTTTACTTTAGTTGATGATTTCATTCTAATACCCTGGAGTAAAGGGCATTAGGTCTAAGAAATTAACTATCACAACACTTTAAATTAAAAGTACAACTCTTCCAAAAATATCATAATACCACAACTAACAGTGGTTTCAAAACGTTTTTTTTTTTTAAGAATTCGGTAGCTCATGAACCATATACGCTATCCTAACAGAGGACAGAGGTATATCTGAGTCAACTTACAGACGATAGGCTCTGTAGGATAAAGGGGCCTTCTGGGTATGCCCTCACTGTTGGGTACCTCGGGCATAATATTTTTTGGAAATGTCGTAAAAAGTTTATTTATTACTCATATGTGACCACTTTTTGAACTTAAGTAGACCTTGAGCATATCTTTGCCTACAAACACCGAAATGTACCAAAGAAGCACAGGTAAAAAGTGCAAAAAAAGAATTTTTTTATGGTACATTGGTAAACAATACAATTTTTATATTTTCAAGTGTTTATACACATTTTTCATTTTTACACATAAAAAGAGAAAAACTTCATTAGAAGACTCCTACAGCTTGAGTTTATGCTCTTCATACGTGTGATTTTTATCAACGGAAAGTTTATGACTTCAAGATTAACAATTTATTACCAGTTTTTTTTTGCGTCGCCTTTTTTATATGTAATTTTCCTTTAAAACCGTAAATTTCAGCTTAAAGCGATTGTCTGGAAAATAAAATGCAGAATTTTAATAGCTATAACATGAAAACAGATCTAGATATTCTTATGAAATTTTGAAGCATTTTTGAAGCCTTTAATGAAACGGTTAAATAACATTTTTTTTTTAATTTTAACACATAAATTCCTTAAACAAGGAAAAATTCCAAAATTTTGTTTTATTTTACAAAACTGGTTACCCTGAATTTCTTAACTGCAGGGCTGCCAAATCCTTTTTGAAGTATGTAGCTAACAGATGTAGCTTTAATAATCTGTTTATAATTTTTAATCGGTGCTTTGCAGTCCCAGGAATTTTGGGGTAAATAATAAATTTTGTTTAAAAATTGGCTATGTTTGAATAGGGCTGGAGAATTAACCGTTATAATTTTTGACGCAATTTTTCGTTTATTCGCGTTTGCTATAGTATGTCTTTAAAATAGTCTAACAAATTTTATAGTCCCAAAATAAGTTTCAATTATATAAGCAAAAGAAACATACCTCCTTTTTGGGGAAAATCATAAAAAATCGGTTGTTTTTACATTATCCCAACTCAGAGCGTTGTAACTTTTTACTTACTACTGCTACTTTGTAATAATAATCCGAATATACATAAGTAAATCACGTCAAAAATACTAAATTAAATAAAAAAATTTTTTTTCTCCCAAACTAAAAGAAGTAACCTAGATAGATACGCACATTTTTTGTAAATGTTCTCAAGGTCTACTTAAGTTCAAAAACTCGTAACATAAGTGTAATAAATAAACTTTTTATGAAATTTCCAAAAAATTTTATACACGAGGTACCCAACTTTGGTGGCATACCCCCTTTAGCTTACAGGGCCTATTTTCTGTAATTTGACTCAGATATACCTCTGCCTGCCCTTTGTGGAATATATCTGGTTCTTATATGGTTCATAAACTACCAAATTATTATAAAAAAAAAAAAACGTTTTTAAACCATTGTGCAACAGTGCAAAGTCACAACTGCAACCTCAGCGAATATAACTTCTTAAAAATTGGTTATCGTCGTTCATATGTACGTACACAACAGTTAATAATGCTTAAATTATATGCTCCTAAATTATGTGAAAGAGCTAAAGCAATCATATCATTTATGTTTTCGTAAGAAAACATCACATGCTCAACTGTATGAACGTCAAACCCTTATGGCACTAACTAAAATTTTTTACAATTGTTACATTGTTACACACACACACACCTAATTTTATTCCCACACACAGTTTATTTTATTCCCAAAAACTATTAATTGCTTATTACAAATCTGCCGTTACATAAAACAATTTATAAGTCTATACTTCAGACTTAAAAAGTGTAAATATTTTTACGGGTGATTCAAACGCTTTGCAATAAATAAGGTTATTTTACAAGTGTGTAATAATTCTCATTTTGTTTCATTGCCGAAAGAAGGCATGTAACAAAAGCATATCTCGGACATAATAAAGATAGACTGAACAGTTAGTTTGCCTGGGCTACATACTTAAAACCATTTGTAGCCAAGCGGCATCTTAATATGTACAAATAATTGATCAAAAATTTGATCAGTGTAAGTTGTTTAGATCAAATTTGATGGAAATCGTTTTAAAATTTGCTCGTATAAGCTTTTTTTTTCTCGGACCAGCATTGTGACAGAACTGGGAAATTAGTTTATGGGGAGCAAGAAAGAGGGAGTAGTGTTTGTGGACATTCAATTTTAACTTTCCTATATTGAAAGTGAAAGGAAGGACGTCTCAAGGAAGTTTATTCGACATACAACCTATTCTGCTAAAATTTCCCCTATAATGCGTTGTGCGATTAACTGGAAAATCAACCACAAATGGATACGCTCTCAACGAAAATTAAGTTAAACGCGAAAACATGCGAGTAACGGGAACAAGTCTCGTAATTTCAATGGAGCACTTACCATTGTAGTAACTATAAAACAGTGAAATACATCCCACATTGCGTCGTATTCTAGAGCAGCGATGGGCGAACTACGGCCTGCGGGCCACATTCGGCCCGCGAGAGGTTTCAATCCGGCCCGCCGAGAGTTTTAAAAAACAAAATTAATCACCTATTAAAAAGTTATGCCCAAAAAATAAATTTACATTATGTTTTAAAATAGATATAAATTGACAATTTTAGCAAAAAAAATGCGATGTTTTCATATTATATTGTGTACAAACTGCGTAGTTTTCTGGGAAATATTGTACACACAAGACAACAACAGCTTTCTTATACAATATTCCAAGAAGAAACTTAAAAAGCATGAAACAAAAACAACTAATATAGACCTATTGTATTGTGTCCAAACCGCGAAGTTTTCTAGGAAATATTTTACACACAAGAGAACAACAACTTTCTGATGCAATATTCCAAGAAGAAACATAAACATCGTAAAACACTAACAACTAATATAGAAAACAACGTATAACATAACAACAACTATTATATGTGAGACCTAGAAGATTCTTGAATATTTGAGACAACATGCGCAACAAATATAAAAGGGCCAGCGATGGATTAATCAGCAATCAGTAAAAGTGTAAATCTCGTGACGTCAACAATTAATTGCGAAGTAAAATTATAAAGTTGCCAACGTACAGTTTTATATGTGTAATTATAATAATAAAATGCATTGTAGTGCAATAGTAAAATAGTCTTAAGGTTTTTTACCCCCATAAATGTCAATCGAAAATAGAAAGAGAAAAATTGATTCGGAATGGCGAGTATTTCAAGAAGAGTGGACATGGAAGTACTTCTTTATTGAATATAACCAAAAACCTATTTGTCTTATCTGCCAAGAACCGGTAGCTGTACTAAAAGATTATAATCTCGCTAGGCACTTTAACTCAAAACATCGTGGGTCGAAGTACTATAAAATGACAGATGAAGACAAGAAAGTTCATTCAGAGGAATTAAAAAGAAAAATAACTAGTCAGCAAATATTTTTTAAAAATCAAAGAAATGTCCAGCGATCCTCCACGCTAGCTGGTCACATTGTTGCCTATAAAATAGCAAAAAGTAACAAACTGTTTTCTGAAGAAGAATTTATTAAGGATGTGTTAATTAGCATTGGAAAAGTATAATGCCCAGAAAAGGTAAAAGAATCTATAGGACTGTCAGTTCTACGTCACAAAAAGAATTGAAGCGATTTCTTCTAACTTAACCAATCAACTCGATGGACGTCTTAAAAAGTTTAAGTATTTTTCAGCCACTATGGACGAGAGTGTTGACAGGAGTGATACAGCCGAACTTCTAATTGTTATCAGAGGAGTCGATGAAAACTTTCTAATAACCGAAGAACTTGCTTGTTTGAGATCTCTGAAAGGAAAGACGACAGGAAAAATAATTTATGATGAATTTAGAGAGGGGATGGAATGTCTTAATGCCCCAATTTCTAAATTAATTAATTTAACAACTGATGGGCATGCCTTCTCGAGAGTTTGGAGTTGTGTCGAAGAAATTAAAGATTTGCTAAAAACCAAAAATGAAATTTGAGATGAGTGGGAAATATTGGAGGATAACAATTGGTGCATTGAGTTTGCTTTTTTCAGGGATTTATTCGAGCACTATAATAAACTGAACAAGAAGTTACAGAAAAGAAATCAATTTATAGATGAAACTTGGGGCAGTTTGAGGTCTTTTAAAACTCAATTGTTTGGGAAAAAATGATTTGACTCATTTTCCAAAACTTAATTCTTTGAGGCCTGTGAGTGAAGAGAAGTTGAAAGTCTTTTCACAATCTTTATTAAAACTGTATTCAGAATTTGAGGCCAGATTTGCTGACTTTAAAAAAATCCAACCATGTTTAAATATTTTTTCAATGCCTTTTAATGTTAATCCTGAAAATGTTCCATCTGATCTACAATTGGAAATTATGAATTGCAATGTAATAATAATTTAAAACAGCTATTTTAAAATACAGATAAGCTTAATTTCTATAAATCCTTACCAAAAGATGAATTTCCAAAGCTAATTAATCATACGCAGAAAGTTATGGCAATATTTGCTTCCTCATGTGAACAGGTCTTTTCAGTAATGAAATGTAGAAAAAATTCAATAAGAAATCGATTGTCAGACGAGAGTCTATTTAATTTATTAAAAGTCGCATCCTCTCAGCTGGAACCAGATTTTGAGGAAATTATGTCAAGTCAGAAACAGATCCATGCTTCCCATACATCTGGAAAATCTTAAAATCATAATAAACCGTATCTTGTTTTAAAATATTACGTAATATAACTAATAAATATATAGCTTAAACCGCTTAAACCGAAATTTTAATTGAACAGCAAGCCCATAATTTTTTAATGAACGACCCTTTATGTTTTTTTAATTTAATGGCCCGCCGCAAGATTTTTTTTAATTTATTGGCCCGCCACCCAAAAAGTTCACCCATCACTGCTCTAGAGAATCAATAGGGTTGGATACCCTACTGTCACCAATGAGCTTCTTGACCCTCTCCCGTGCGGGATCGAGCAAGTTGTGGTCTGTTTAGAATAATAACACCGGGAAGACTTGATGAAATTCATATACTTCTTTATTGTCCAACAACCGAGTGTTTTATTTCCTTAAAATAATACATAAGAATTACAATATAAAATATAATTTTCAGTTTACATACGTTTTTGTTTTAGACCAATATTAGAAAAATAGATACGTTTCCTTGTACAACTACAATTGTAATGGCGCTCAATTTCAGTTTATAAAGTTACATTTTATCAATACATACAATAAATTATCGATACAATTTAATCGATTGCCTTTAGGGTTGAATTATTAGTAGGATTTGATGGTGGCGGTAACAGCATTTAAAAGCAAAAACCATGCCTTATATTATACCTAATCTGACAACACTAGCAACAAGGGCAGTGAGAAAAGAGCAGAAAAAACTAGCTTGAAGTTTTATTTAGTAAAGTTTTTACTAATAAGAATTAGTCAAACAGCTGTTTGTCAATTTTATTTACAAAATAGTTTTTGGAAAAATGTTTAAAAAACTTTGTTTTATAATATTTGTTAACTAAAAGATTACGAAAACCAATCCTATTTTGTCGCTTTATATTTTTTTCCTCTTTTTGATTTATTTTTCAGGCTACTAATAGTTTAAAAACTACATATTTACCGTTTTCATATTTTTATTAGAAGTAATTCGGAATGTTTTTTCGATATCTTACGATATATTTGGGAGTAATTACTACATTTTTGAACTAAATTTTGATTAGAAAGGAGCACGATAAAATATATAATCAATTGCATAAAATAAATTTAGTTTTATTTGTCTATAGAAAAAATTTATAAATGAAATGACAAATTAGTACCTAATATTTTTTTAATTTAATAATATACAATTAAAAATATCGAATGCGCTACAGCCAAGCATTTAAAATTAAGGTTTTCTGGGATCTCTGAAACGTAAGATTTGGAGTTCTTTGAGTTGTTGGCTTGTGGGATTGTTACAGGTTTTTCGAGAATTCTTTATTGTTTTTAACGTTATTTTTGTAGCTTCTGTAGTCCAAACCCAAGAAATGTAGAAAACTGTGTGATTTTCATACAAATGTTCAAAACAAATTTTTAGCTTAAAATACAGAAACAAAAAATAAGATGAAGAAAATATTATTTCATCTACTGGCGGAGGACAACCAAACAACATAATACCAAAATATTATTTACTTAAGTATTAATTTGATTATTATTTTTATTTTATTTTTAATAAGCTTCCTGAACAAGCTTTCCAAGGGAAAGTGAAATATTGAAAAAATATACTGTTAAATTTAATTAAAAAGACCGTTTAAAAGATTAATACATATTTACTTAAGTATTAATTGTTTACTATCTAACCTACCGATGACGCATATAAGTGCATGAACTAAAACTAGGACTTTTGTACTATTTCTTCTAACTTTTTTGTACTTGTAGCAAGGAAATTATAAAACCGTAAATAGTGCTGCCAGTAAAAAGTTTTATTTAAATTAAGTGCAGTGTGTGTATATAGAAATATTAAAAATCATCTTTTTTAATATTTACATAAACAAAGTTAATTCTATAAAATCGATTTTTTTAATATTTAATTTATAATAGTAATTATTAACTGTTTTACAAATGTATTAAAAACACTATTCGTTTATTTATTTAAAATTCTGAGTCAAATTGATTATGAAAAAAAACCGTCACTTTTATAAAAAGATCAAAAAGGATTGGCTAAAAGATAAAATAAACATTTCATTACGCAAAGTGAACCTGAGTAAATAAATTAATTTAATTAAAATATGCCCATAAGCCGCTGAGTTCAAAAAGACGGCAACTAATAATGTACTTAATAATAAAAAAGTATATTCGTTAAAATCATAGGCAGTTGCGGCTACAAGTTTCACTGGCTGCAATAGTCTCTGTATTGTTAATGCTAATGAAAATCACAACAAAACCGCGGCGTTTGTTTTAGAAAGATTCCAATGGCGATATTTTCCCTGCTTAAAATTGCCACTTAATAAATGTAAAGTACTTTATTTAAAATCCGCTAATGTCCACCCAGAGTTGTGTAATAATTATTAGTACGAACAAGGGAATAAATCATTTTATTTAACAGTTAAAATATTTCATTATTTTCACTTTTGCATGACTAATAACTGATTACAAATGCAAATAATCTAAAATTGGTCATTAAACTTACAATTACGATAAAACAATCAGAAAAAGTAAAAAGTAATTAAAAAAGTTATTCAACGGTTAAGGTAATTTTTGTTACTGTTACTACATAAAGTCGGTTATAACACTATTGTGTTGGTATCCAAATTTGCTGGTTATGTCTTAGTAATAGTTTTCAAAAAGTTTTCCTATGAAAATGAAGGCATGACATATATTCCGTTTGTACCTTAAACTTACAATTCTATTATCTTTTAATCTGTCCAATATTTAAAAATATATCCGTAAGAAATGACAAAAAAACTATTTTTATTTTGCTTCATTAAGTCACAAGCAATTTCTGAAAATAGTGTAATAATAGTGCAACATTACTCTATTGCGCTTGATTCCTTATAATCCCTGTATGATTATCTCAAGTAATTCTAATTGGTTTAAGATGTAACTGACGGTAACTAGTTAGTAATCAGAAATTGTTTAATAGACAATTTTTACATACATATAGTGATAATTGCTCAATTTTCGTAATCGAAATTAAATAGCTATGCTTAAGTAAAAAGGTATTTGTTTAAAACATCTCCATTGTTAATGCATATATTTTTATTTTGTTTTGTTCATTTCTATTACATAAATTAAAAATTTTTGAATACTTCATTTTGATTATTATACTGATATATTGGCAGCAATAATTTGCTTACTTACGTTTTCATAGTGTCTCCAGCCGCGATAAAATGTAATGGAACGCCGCACAGTGGACCATTTTACGAGAAGGCGGCCAAAAGTCCTTTTTTTCATGGTTCCCAATTGTAAAATTTTTAAGTTCACTCGAAAGTAGATACTAGTATACCTCGGGAGCCAAAAAATTACAACTTTGTTTTAAATATATCACACTGAACAGGGTGATTCAAAATGAGCATTTTCAGTATTTTGCTAAAAGGAGAAATTTCTTGGTAAATTTTTGAATTTTAAACATCTATAACTTTTTTGTTATACAAGATTTTTAAACGAGACTTTGTATAATAGCGTAATTTCTTAGCTATTAGTATAAGAAAATTGAATTGTTTGTGATTAATTTCTAAATTTTAGAAATTATTTTTTAGAGGTACAAATTTTTTCTAAAGTCTCTTACTTAATAGAGCATTACTTCTAAAGTTCGTTGGGACCCTAAGTGTCCCCTATACGCCTATACCCCATTGTATACCCGGCACGATCCGACTGTGAGCACCAGAACAATTTTTTTGACTCAAGTTCGAAAATTTTTTGCAAAATGGAATTAAAAAACATTTTTTTTCTGTTTTGCTATTTTGTAAGCATTTTTTTATTTTTTAAATAGCCTTTACGAGAGACGTTGTTTAGATGAATATGCGTATTTTTAAAAAGAAAACAAAAATTTTTAGTCAATTTCAAAGTCATGCACAGTTGGTCACAAAAGTATTTTGCCTACTTAAAATAACGTAAATTGATATGATTTAGGTCACAAAAGTACTTTACTTTTTAAATTGATTTGCACTGATTGTAAAATAGCTTTTTTTTTAATTGTTAAATTGCTTAGATCATATTCTTAAATGTGATATGATTTGGATTTTGGTTCATTAGGCAAAGAGTAAAAAAAATAAGGAAAATGAAGAAAAAAGAAAAAAAAAAAACAAATTCAAGAAAAATATATAGAAACAGGCTTAATCATCGATCAGCCAAAGAAAGAAATGAAGATTTTTTTCAGATCCAGAAACTGCGGCATCTCAGGAGTAGATTTAGAACTAACAAGGATATTCAGTATTATTTTACAAGAAAAAACAGGCATACTTTACAACGAAAAATATTCTTGGAGATATATGGCATCGACAGTTTACAAAATTTTATACCATGGGGAACAAATAATTTAACACAATATGCACCAATAGGGGATCTATCTGAAGAAGTGCAAGAAAAAACAAAGACTATAGATTCTTTCCTGAACATAAAACAAGAATAATGTTCAAATACTGTACTAATGAAGACTTGATTGTTATTTTATTATGCACATCAGATCGCTATATGTCCAATATCCTGCAAACATGGAAAACTATTTTTTTGAACTAGACGTAGAAGCTAATCTGCTTCTAGAAGATGAAAATCACGGCTATTTAGAAGAAATATTTACTAAAATTGTTTAATTAATAGTAATTTTTCCAAACACAATAATTATCTGTATGTATTTCATCCTTTTAAAATTTTTTATACATTAATAAAGTATTAATCAATTTACAATAAAAGTTTATATATTCGAGTAGTTGTTATTTTTATTTTGGACTTAAATACCTCCTTATCTAAAGTAAATTTGAACCAATGAATATATTTTTTTATGTTTCCTACTTAATGAGATAATTTTTAACTCAAATTGTTTCAAAAAACAACCTTTGGCCTTCGTACTAAAAATTTCACCGAGGCCAAAGCTTGGCCCTATCTGACTAAATTTAAGTTTTTAATAAGTATAAGTTCTAAACGTGAATCAAAATATAAGACTTAATGTAAAACAAACTCTTTTAACAAGTTTTAATACTTTACTTTCGTGCCAAAAGTCAGCTAAAACTTAGAACGCATTTTTAAACCTATCACAATTATTTTTCTAACTGGTCGATTTAAAATTTTCATACATTAAACGAAAGTCTATGATCTCACCTAGTAGACAAAAACAACGCGTATCAAAATTACGATCCTTTCAAAAGTTATATATTTTTGACCGCCTTCTCGTAAAATGGTCCACTGTGCGGCGGTATAAATGAAGTTCTTTTCTGTTTTAAATGCCGTGTATTTTTAATTCACAGCTTCTTACATAAAATTGTAGACCGTGTGGTACGACGTACACCGTGTGGTGCACATGTATAATATTAATTAACTTGTCCATATTAATTAACTTGTCCAAAAAGAGCCTGTAGTTTAGAATGCTTTCTCCGACCTAAACGTAATGTTAAGACGTATTATATTATTGCCATCGTTTTAAATAATTTTTTTTTAACAAGATAAACAAAAGACTGAGATGGCAGTGGATTTTACCCCAAAATTTCGTATAGAAAATTCCAGAGTTTTATATCTTAAGCCAAATTTATTAAATGAGAGACAATAAACATAAATGAAAATTTGAAGTTGAGATCTTCTTCTTGATTCTTCTTCGCGTTTGGGCCACAAAACAGTTCAAATATAGTGCTGAGATTTTTTATATACTTTATTAGAATTTATATTGTTGCAAACATTTAAAGATATTTGGAAACTATAACATACTTTTTCAAAATTCAAATCATATTTAATTAATTAATTTTAGTTTTAAACAAATAGGGCAGCAAAAGTAATCGCATAAAAAACTTCCTCTAAATTTATGCAAATTAAGATTTGGTAGACAAACTACTATTTTTTGCATATTATTTGAATCGTGTATAAATTTTTCTATATAATTAATAATATCAATAACATTATTTTTAAAAATGTTATTACGTCTATTCCCTTTAATAAACATTTTGTTATATTAAGTTATTTTATTGCAAAATAATAACACAGCATTATAGAGTTTTAAATTAAACGTTTATTTACTTTCAATACACGCAAATTAAACAGGAGGGTAACTTCACTACTGTAACGCCTTAAAAAATGGTTTCTTAATTTGATATCATTACTCAGTAATGATTCAACCAGCTATATAAGCAATTCGTGCTTATATAGCTGGTTCAAGCTGTTCTCGCCTATAAAAGAATAATTTACTTTAACATCATCTCATATTATTGTTGTTATTATTATTGTAGGCGCCTGCTTGGCTGTGGGTTTTGTTTTTGGTTTGTGTTAGTTGTTTTTGTTTTCTGTTGTTTAGTTTACTTCGTGGAATTTCTTAAAAGCATGTGTGGTCTTGTATGTACAAGATTTCCTAGAGGTTTGTAAAGCAGACAAGATAATTTCGTTTTCTTTTTATTAATAATTATTTTCTTTAAAAACTTAACAAATTATCTTCGTAGTGTAGATAACTAAACAGCGAAAAATTTTCTAGTAAAGTATAACTTTAAAACTTTTTGGAAACTTTCTTCTCATGTCTTTAACAAGATTTTTAATAAAATGTACAAAATCAGTTTGCATAACGTTTTTTCCATTTTCATTTTTGGTTTATTCTTTACAAGGTTTTTCAAATGTATAACTAAGGTGAGAAAATTCATTAATATTTTCGTTTACCTTCAATGTAATCAAAGTCCTAATTCGGTAAGATGTTTCTGTTTGGGAGATTTTTCAATAAACAATACAAATCATTGTACAATTTCTGCGTTGTCAGCTTCGAATGCCAAATTCATATTTTTAATTTCTTTTAAGACTGATCCCAAATAAATTAAGTAAATGAAATTTGTATGGTCATTATACATGTGCTTTACAAGTTTTAAACAAACTACAAGTTCTAAACAAATCTTAACAAATTGAAATGCGTTTTTAGTTCTAACTACATATTCAATATCACACTTACAGCTCTTCCAATAGACAGTTACTTTCTATTCGGCACCATTTCGTTTTTTAGCAATTGAACAATTTTTTATAAGCCTTTTGTCTTATTGGAGAGTGCGAAAAGCACTTGTGAGTTTCATTTACAAGGAATTCCAAATGGGAATTCCGCTATTATGTCTGTTTACAAATTAAGAAGTTTCTAAGAATTATTATGAACACAAAAGAATAACAACATGCTTCAGTAAAATTTCATGAACTACGACAAACAAATAAAAAAAAACTGACAGAACAAGAAGACACAGAACCAAAAAATACCTACACTGAATAATGATAACAAAAGCTACATGTGATGACTTTGAAGTAACGTTAGCGCTACTTCATGTGTGCAATTATTTTGCAATAAAAGAACTGAGTAAACTTAAGGTTTGTTAAAGGAATAAACGTAACAATATGTTGATATTCGCACTTGGAAACCTGTATTATGTATCATGTATGAAGACGGCATATTTTATATCTAAAGAGGGATCCATACGTTCTAATTTTAATCTTAACTTTACTGTATTTCAAGTTAAATAGTAATCTATATAAAAATATAAATACTTTCTAGCCTTTACAAGTGTTTCCTTTATATAGTAATTAAAAACCAAAAATTTTACAGGTATTGACATAAATATTTAACTACATCCTTATTTGCAATTTTACAATTTGATAAAACTGATTTGATTTCAATTGGTTACAGTTTTTCTTAATGTTTGAATTACAATTCCAATTCTAATTTTGGTGTTTTGTTCAACTAAGTTGTAGATGCTTTGAAGATTCAAAATTATTGGTTTCATTTTATTAGCGATATGATACAAATAATATTATTTACTTAACAAGAACACGAGCATTTTCTATTCTATAAACTTTTTATTGCTTATCGTATTAATTTAATGTATTGGTAATGTAAATTGAAGTAATTTAAATATTAAACCTGAAATCCTGATACTACCAAAAAATTCCGTTTCCATATTGATGAGAGCATGAACCAGTAAAACTATTTTTATGCCACTTTCAATGAATACCGGAAGTAAACTTATGTACCATTTTATGAACTGTTTGTCACTACTTATATTTTTATTAAGAATTTTTTAATATTGTCATTCATGCATATTTCAAAATTTTTTCCTTATAGACATACATAGTATATTTTTCGGTTCCTTGTCTTTCCTTGGTAATATCACAAACTTAGCTGTTTGCAAATTATCTGGAACGTATGAACAATTGAATAATTTACAATAACAATTGATCAGCTGTGATCTATATACTGTGATATTTTACCTTTAAATTTATTTAACATTTATTTTTGATTATTTTAAGATATGTGTAGTGTAGACAAAGCACGACTGAAATCGCCAGGTGTTATATCGTGAAGCCCTATTAATTTGTTAAAATAAACTAAGGAAATTTTTAATATTTCGATTAAAGTCTTTAATAAAGTCGGTTGTTGCTTCACAAAACTTAATAAATAGTGCCTTTATAATTATTACTGAGCCACCAAGAGTCCTATGTGTCATATATAAATTATTATTTTATATGAGTTTCTCCCTATTAGATGAGTTTCAGAAATCAGCATTACTTAAATCTGTTGATGGTGACTTAGTGATTGTTTATTAAATATTGCCTGCAGTAACATAGATTGCATTTTTAATATTTTATGCATCATGTTACCTATTAAAGCGATAAATTGTTTAGCGTCTGCACAAACGTCTCAGCTGTAGTTCAAGGAGACTGAAATTAAAGGCCGATTTTGTTGGTTTCATTCCATATAAATATTTGGGTTGAAGTCTGCTAACGTTACGCCTAAGTCGATTGTACGATTCGTTGTAATGATGGCAAAGTAAGAAAAATTGGTGGTCCATGCTATTGGGGGATAGTAATTATTATGCCGCTGCTTGGTAGAAATATTTGATTTTTATTTGCATGGAAGTTAACAAGGTATAAGTAAAACAAGCCTATGGTATTGGTAAAACGGGAACATGTGTAACCAGCGCAATTAATGTTGATGTTCTTAACGATAATTTTTTGGATATTCCATTGTTGAATGCTGATCTGCAATATTATGGCAATCGTATCAATAATCATTCTTTTTCTTCTTTCTCCTTTGGGGTTATTGACGAGTGCGATGTACTTGCCAGCCTATTATCGATTAAGTCTAATTCTGTAGGTGCTGATGGCATGAATCCAAAGTTTTTGAAGATTCTCCTACCACTGCTATTGCCCTTAATTACTTTTATTTTCAATGGAATACTGGCTCACAGCTACTTTCCCACAAATTGGAAAGTTGCTAGGATTATTCCGATACCAAAGTCAGGTTCTGAATATAGACCAATTGCCATACTGCCATATCTTTCTAAGGTCTTTGAGAGAATTATACATAACCAAATTACTCGGTTTCTCAATAGGAATAATTTGATAACGGACAGGCAGTCTGGATTTAGAAGGAATCACGGGTGTGTTTCTGCATTACTGGATGTGTCCGAGGATATCCGGATGGAAATTGATAAGGGTAATATTGCGTTTTTGGTTCTTTTAGATCACTCTAAAGCTTTTGACACCGTCGAGCATAACCTTCTCTGCTACAAACTCCATAACTTCTTCCATTTCTCATCCTCCGCTATTAGGCTAATATCAACTTATCTGTCCAACAGATTCCAATATACGCAAATACTTGATAAAAAATCAAGCCGTTCCGCAGGGGTCAATTGTTGGACCGTTACTGTTTTTTATGTATTCTAATGATCTTCCCGGCATATTGACGGATTGTAAAATCAGGATGTACGCTGATGATGTCCAACTATATATATGCTATGATATTGATATGGCGGAGCAATGCATAACTTCGCTGAATCGACAATTACATGGTATTAATACATGGGCTTCTGCAAACGGCTTGACTATAAATCCTTTCAAGTCTAGATGCGTCGTTATGCAGAAGAGACTTTCACGATTCATAATTAGACCTGACATTTATATAGGCAATCAAAGAATTGAGATAGTTCCATACGCTAAGAATCTGGGTGTTTTCTTTAATAGTACTTTCACTTGGTCTGATCATATTAATTACGTATGTGGTCGTTCAACGTCCATGCTGAGGATAATATGGTCAACACGAGATTATACCCCGTTGAGAATTAGAACACTAATTGTGAAAACGTATTTGATCCCAGTATTGTTATACGGATGTGAACTCTTCGCCAGCTGTGACTCGGTCAGTAAAAGGAAGCTAATGGTCACCTTTAACAACGTTGTTCGATATGTGTATTGTTTGGATAGACGTTCTAGAATTTAATGTTTTCGAGAGAATTGTATGGCGTCTCCTTTTGCAATTTGCTTAATGTTAGGGTATTAGTTTTTTTGCATGAAATGATATACACACACCAGTCGGATTATCTTTATAGAAGATTAACTTTTGCAGAAGGTTGTAGAGGTAGGAGAATAAGGACACTTGGGTACAGGAGCTTAGTGTCAAAGTGGCATTTCTATATATTTGCAATATCTCTCTGGAATTCCATTCCTCATAGGTTACAAATATTAGGTAACTCACAAAAATTTAAAAATGATATTTTGAAATTCTTTTCTCGGCTTTGATAGTATTTATTGTTTTGTTTATGTAGAATTGTTTGGTGTTGTTCGTATTGAATTATTATATTTGAATTATTATTGAATTTATTATATTATCTTCCATTATGTTCGATTTTAATACATTTTATTTTAATTTTAATAATTTTAATATTAGTAATTTTGTAATTAATTCAGTTCCACACTGAAATATAAGACTAAAGGTCTTGTGTGTGGGATGATACTTATGGATAAATGAATAAATGAATAAATGAATGGTGTGATTTCCGCCAAAGCTGCTGCACTTTTAAGCTTTCAACTTCTCATTTGTTGTATTAAGCAGTCCTGGACGAAATATTCGTTTATGGTGCTCCTCAAGAGTAATTTTACAGTCGAAATGAAATCGCATGTTATAAACGGACGGTTTAGTATTTTTTTCAATATAATGCAACCTGATTCAAGCTCAAATAGAAACAAGGATTGGGGGAGTCGCTCTAGGTTTCTTATGTTAGGCACGATTTCTATTATCATCCCCTTTTGTTGCAATCTAAATTTTATATAATGTCGGTCCATATAAGAATCCATTTTTTTAATAACAACTTGCAGCTTTTTAAAGGTCTTTCAGTCTATCACTACTTTACGGAAATCAGCTTTTCTATTTACCTGCATTTTTTTTTTTGTAAATATTGTTACGAATATGTCTTGCTTAAGTTTAAAATAACACAATTAAGCAATATGGAAAACTACTGGTTCCAAACTGCGTAGAAGTTCCAAACTGCGTAGAAGTTTATACACACACATACACAACTACAATTTGATATGCTTTTACTAACTGCCTGGCATGCTGCTTATCATTTAAACGCGCAAGACAAAAACTAATTGTACAACAAAAAATATACAAGGTTGTATACCATCTGCGTAGTTTGCTAAGAAACCCTTTTTTACAAAAGCAACAACAAATGTATTGAAATAAATCCCAAGCAGAAACCTTATCAGCATAAAAACAAAAACAACTATACATACAGGCGCCTATAAAACGAATAAACAACCTACAACAACAAAATACACACAAGGAGAGTAGAAAATTCTTACATCTTCTAGAATCTAATTGGACAAGTATAAATAGGGGAAGCGTCTGAGTGGATAATCAATCAGTAAAGTAAACCTCTAAAATGAAGACGTGTATTTTTAAGTAAATTGTTCTGTGTCAACTTTATGTAGTTGAAAGTAAATAATAAAATTGTTATTATTTAAAAACTCTAAAAACTGGTGTTAATTATTTTGCAATAAAGAACTCACAACAAAACGTTTATAAAAGGTATAAACGTAACAACTGGTGTCAGAAGTGAAATTGCAAAAAAAAAAATAAAATAAATCAACTACAATAAAGTTGGAAGAGCTGAAAGTTGAGCAGCTAAAGAAGGAGCTGAATAAGTTGAATCTGCCAACAACGGGAAGTAAAGCGGAATTACAACGGAGGTTGATTGATGAATTCCAGCAGCAAAACATCGATATTGGGACATACGAATTCGAAGACAAAGAAGTGGTTGAGGTATGTAATCCATCAGCAAACACCAATGTAAGCTTGGATGCAATACGTGCGGCAATTCAAGAAAGCTCTAGAATTAGCAGTGCGAAAATTGATGCTTTTCAAGAAAGCACTAGAGCCAACAGTGCGAAAATTGATGCCACGAATGACAAACTTCTAGGCGTCATTCAAGAAAGCTCTAGAATCAGCAGTGCGAAAATTGATGCTATTCAAGAAAGCACTAGAGCCAACAGTGCGAAAATTGATGCCACGAATGGCAAACTTCTAGATGTCATCAAGGAGAGCTCCAGAATCAACAGTGCGAAAATTGATGCCACAAATGACAAACTTCTAGGTGTCATCCAAGAAACCTTTAGAGCCAACAGTGCGAAAATCGATGCAATTCAAGACAGCTCTAGGGCCAACGGAGAAAAACTCGTTTGTGAGGTAAATAAAAAATTTCAAGAAATTTCAGAAATATTCGGCAAACGAGTGGAAGCTGTGGAACAGAAAGTCAGTGAATTTGACCAAAAATTGTCAGGCCTGGAAAGAAAAGTGGACGAAGAATTGCATGAACTAAAAACGAAAATGGACGACCTCCATATTCGAGAAGGACCGGTGAGAATCGTCTCTGAGCACTCTAGCAGGATAAACACCCCGAGCTATGACGGTAGCGCACCGTTTAATGTATTCAAGTTCCAGTTCGAAACACTGGCCAGCAAAAATAGTTGGAACAATGAAGAAAAGGCTATAGAGCTAATTCTGGTCTTAAAAGGTGCAACTGCCGAAATCCTCGAAAGCCTACCAGGAGCCTGCAGGAATAATTATGAGGACATAATGGTGGCCTTACAACGCAAGTATGGCGGCGAGGATAAGAGAGAACTCTACAGAATGGAATTACGAGGCAGAGTGCAGAAGGCAAATGAGACGCTGCAAGATTATGCCACGGAGATTGAACGTTTGGTGCAGCTTACTTATGCAGGTAAACATCATCCATTCCTGGACCAGTTCAAAATAGAGGCATTTGTGAATGGCATTAGAGATCCAGATATTAAATATGCAGTTTGTGCAGCGCAAAAAGCATCCTTCACCGAAACAATATAGTACGCGCTGGCTCAGGAGACCGCGAAAGTTATCGCGAAGCCACAAGTTTATAAGGTACGACGTCTTGAGGCTGATACGGTAATTTGCGGAGTCAAAAGAAGCGAGATAAAAGAAATGCTTGAGCAGCTACTAGAAGAAAGAAGTAAATGCTTTAACTGCGGTAAGGTCGGACATTTTCAGCGCAACTGCAGATCTGTTAAGAAAAGGTCAAGATTTGCTTCACCTCCAAGGGAAAACAAACGGGCAAACAACACCAAATCGCACGAGTCACCGTTAAACTAAAACGAGCTAGCACTGAGGGGCAAGAGCTAGCTCCCACAACCGATGGCCCCGCAATCTACATTTCCATCATGCAACAGAAAAATAATAACCTTACTGTCTGCGGATTGATCAATGGAAAGAAGCAAGTCCTCACCATAGACACAGGAGCATCTCAGTCCGTAATAAGGCCCGATTTAGTTAAAGGGGCAGTGGAACCGCTAAAGAATGTACAACTGCGCACCGCAACTGGGGATTCAGCCATCGTCTATGGACGAGCCAGGATACGATTGACTATCGGAAACATCAGCGCAGATCACGTGTTTGTTGTCGCTGATATAGTGGATGAAGTTATTATCGGTGCAGACTTCATGATAGCTCACGGTATTAATCTGGACATGGGGCAGCAGATAATGATCTGGCGCAACGTGGAGGTCCCCTTAAATGTAGGATATGAGAGCAGGGACGCAGTAAGGAAACTGTTTGCGATCGAACGCCGAAAACTACCACCTGTGGCGGAAACTATAGTTTGGGCACGTGTGGAGGCAGATTGTGTGGACAACCGGTTGTGGGTGGTAGAACCAGAAGACGTAAGGAATAATGTGATAACAGCTAAAGCTCTCGTAAAAAGCTGCAACAATGGACAAGTTCCTGTGAGACTACTAAATCTGTCTAGCAGCGAGAAGACAATTGGCGAAAATGCTGAAATTGGTCGATGTGAGCCGGCAGGAGCCGTAATTAATTGTGCGACATATCCAGAATGCCCCAAAACGACAGCAAAAGAGCGGGATTTGCTAACAGAGCAGGTGAATAAATGGGAAGCAGGACTAAAAGCACCCGACAGAAATAAAGCGAAGCAGTTGCTAAGAAAACACACCGCTGTCTTTGCCCTAAATAACAAAAGCCAAGGTAGAACAGCAGTGGTGAAACATGAAATAAATACCGGCGAAGCAAGGCCCATAAAACAAGCACCCAGAAGTGTTCCCCTTGCAAAACGAAACGAGGTCAAACTGATTAACGAAATGGAACGGAACGGAGTGATTGAGCCATCTTCGAGTCCATGGAGCTCACCGATAGTGCTAGTAAAGAAGAAAGATGGCAGCACTAGATTTTGCGTGGACTATAGAAAACTTAATGATGTCACTAAGAAGGACAGTTATCCGCTACCCAGAATTGACGACACCTTAGACACGTTGTCCGAAACGAAATGGTTCTCTACCTTAGACTTGCAGATTGGTTACTGGCAAGTTGAGATAGCCGATAAAGACAAGGAGAAAACTGCCTTCAGCGCGAGCAATGGATTGTGGCAGTTTAAAGTAATGCCATTTGGGCTCTGCAATGCTCCAGCTACTTTTGAGCGCTTAATGGAAGGTGTGCTCAAGGGGCTTAACTGGAAGACCTGTTTAGTGTATCTGGATGATATAATCGTGATGGGAAAGACTTTTGATGAACACCTCAAAAACCTGGATGAAGTTCTCAAGCGTATAGCGGCTGCAGGACTTAAATTAAGTGTTAAGAAATGTGCGCTGTTTCAAAAGGAGGTCAAATACTTAGGGCATCGTGTAACAGCAGAAGGCGTATCAACTGACGAGGATAAAATATTGGCAGTAAAGAATTGGCCTCGTCCACAAAATCTTCACGAGCTACGTAGCTTCCTGGGCCTTTGCACATACTATAGGCGATTCGTGCCGAACTTTGCTCACGTAACTGCCAGCTTGCATGAGTTGACCAGAAAATCGCAACCATACCACTGGAGTGGGGCTGCTGAAGAGGCGTTTCAAAGGCTAAAGGAGCTTTTGTGTACAGCACCAGTCCTCGCCTATCCGATAGCTGGACATGAATTTATATTGGCTACAGACGCAAGCGGCTACGGAATAGGAGGAGTGCTTTCTCAGGCGATTAATGGGACGGAAAAAGTTATTGGTTACTATAGCAGAGTATTGTCCAAGCCCGAAAAGAATTATTGCGTAACACGACGGGAGCTTTTGGCCGTACTGGAGTGTGTTAAACATTACCACAAATACTTATATGGCCAACACTTTACCATAAGGACGGATCACTCCGCATTACGATGGTTGCTGCAGTTTAAAAACCCCGAAGGACAGCTTGCACGCTGGATTGAACGTCTGCAGAGCTATGACTTCAGCATTGTGCACAGGAAAGGCGGTAAACACAATAATGCAGATGCCCTTTCAAGACGCCCATGCAACGTAGAATGCAGGCACTGTACAAAAGTCGAGGAAAAGGAGTCCATCATTGATGTAAGGCATATCCAAATTGGCACGGGAGAAGATTGGTCTGAGGCCCAAAAGGAGGATCCCATTTTGTCAAAAATTATATCGGCCATGCTAGAGAACATAAGACCGGACCGTAACGAAATTTCAGCAGACAGCCCGCTGGCGAAATCATACTGGGCTCAGTGGAATAGCCTTAAAGTGGTAAATGGTTGCTTATATCGAAATTGGGAAAGCGCAGATGGAAAAACTACAACGGATTTAATCGTCGTGCCAAGTTTCCGGATAAAAGATGTCCCAGCGGCGGCCATCTGGGTGTAACAAAAACACTGGAAAAGATAAAACAGCGCTTTTACTGGGTAGGCTGCCCACAATCTGTAGCCGAATGGATAGCTAATTGCGAGCAGTGCATTGCGGACAAGGGTCCAACAAGAAAAAGTCGTGGCAAGCTACAACAGTACAACGCCGGCGCCCCTTTTGAGCGGATAGCAATGGATATCGCAGGCCCATTCCCTGTCAGTAATGCTGGAAATCGGTATCTGCTAGTAGTAATGGATTATTTCAGCAAATGGCCCGATGCACATCCCATTCCGAACCAAGAGTCCAAAACGGTTGTAGATGAATTTGTGAACAACTGGGTGTGTCCATACGGTGTTCCAACAGAACTTCATCCCGATCAGGGACGAAATTTTGAGTCGGCCATATTCAAGGAAATGTGCGATATTTATGGAATCAAAAAGACGAGAACGACACCACTGCATCCACAGTCAGATGGCATGGTAGAAAGATTCAACCGCACCCTGGAAGAATATCTCAGAAAAGTAGTCACTACACACCAAAAGGATTGGGACGAGCATGTACCAAAGTTTCTTCTGGCATACCGATCAGCTATCCACGATTCAACATCATGTAGTCCAGCAAAAGTCGTATTTGGGAGGGAGCTAAAACTACTTAAAACTACTACTACGACTTAAAATTTGGCGTTAAACCGATTCCTGCACACAACGATAATGAAAATGTTCCACAGATACAAGAAGAACTGCACGAGCTTCGTGAGTTTGTCCGCAGTCGCATCAAAATGTCCAGCGACAAAATGAAAGCCAGATATGATCGAGCAGCAAATACGGAAGGATTTACAGAAGGACAACTGGTTCTATTATATATAACCCACAACGGAAAAAAGGACTGTCTCCCAAACTGCATACCCACTGGGAAGGACCATACAAGGTGATCAAGAAGTTGAACGACGTGGTTTATCGGATACAGAAATATCAAAGTCTGAGGTCTAAGATGAAGGTGGTCCACCTGGAGCGACTGGCCAAGTATGGCCGAGGGAATATTGAGCCTATTCGGGACGAAAAGGCTTAAGCGGGCGGCAGTGTTACGAATATGTCTTGCTTAAGTTTAAAATAAAACAATTAAGCAATATGGAAAACTACTGGTTACAAACTGGGTAGAAGTTTAAACACACACACACAACTACAATTTGATATGCTTTTACTAACTGCCTGGCATGCTGCTTATCATTTAAACGCGCAAGACAAAAACTAATTGTACAACAAAAAAATATACAAGGTTGTTTACCATCTGCGTAGTTTTCTAAGACACCCTTTTTTACAAAAGCAACAACAAATGTATTGAAATAAATCCCAAGCAGAAACCTTATCAGCATAAAAACAAAAACAACTATACACACAGGCATACAGGCGCCTATAAAACGAATAAACAACCTACAACAACAAAATACACACAAGGAGAGTAGAAAATTCTTACATCTTCTAGAATCTAATTGGACAAGTATAAATAGGGGAAGCGTCTGAGTGGATAATCAATCAGTAAATTAAACCTCTACAGTGAAGACGATTATTTTTAAGTAAATTGTTCTGTGTCAACTTTATGTAGTTGAAAGTAAATAATAAAATTGTTATTATTTAAAAACTCTAAAAACTGGTGTTAATTATTTTGCAATAAAGAACTCACAACAAAAGTTTATAAAAGGTATAAACGTAACTATATTGATGAAAAACAAATTTTGCTCCTCAAATTAATAGGCTCGCTTTTTACATTGACGAGAATTAAAAAATAGTTTTGTGATGAATCGGCCTCCTTATCTTTAGCTACTTTTGATGTTGCTGCAATATTCCATAATTTTTGGCTTCGTCCCCTTTTTGATGTAGTAATATATCTGTCGTTACCCAGTATAGTCTTAGACTTTATGTACCTGAGATTAATTTGTCTGCATAGGTGAATTTATAAACACATTTACGTTCGCAACAAAAGTTTATTTTTGTTATTTTAATTTTGTTCGCAGCAGTCGCCAATGACTTAGTTTCATTTGTAATATAAATATTACTGTCTAAAACGGCAAAAAAGCATAAACACGGTGTGGTAAAATATTCTTATGAGCATTTTTATTGTTAAGTAATTGAAAACAAAATCGTTATCCTTTACTAATGACTAAATTGTTCCAAGAAATGTTAGGCTTTTTTTATACATAGTTTTTTGAAGCTACTGCGAGTATTGTTATAGTATATTAACCAGTCTTTGAATAAAATGTCTAACAAACCCTACGTTAGTCATTCCCTGCAAAAAATACAAATTCCACAAAGATTTCGTACAAAAAAAAAAAAAGAGCAAATTGAATACTGAAGTAAGATAAAAATAGAAGACTGGTATGTTACCGTAGTGTTTGTGCTCAAAGTATTTTGTTAACGTATAAAGTCATTAACGGCATAAATTTAATATTGCCATTTTCCGTCCTAACTGGCTGGTTTGTATTCGATGGCGAGCGCTTTCGATGCGAATGCATCATTCTCAAGCCGCGGTTTAGTTTGTACTGGTGAGTCAGTGTTGGCGTTCAGGTAGTTCTGTTATTAGGTCCGTATATATATACAGGTAAGCAGAATACCAGTCACCTGGCATTTGTATGCAAAGTGAATTTATCGATACCTCCGTCTTTTATTATTATATAGGTACGTGTGTCCGTGTGAGGGTGTTTTTCGTTTGCCCGTTTGCATGAGTAGTTTCAATGGTGTGAAAATTATGCCTGAGGTCGTGTTTACCTGTTCGTTTAAAATGTCGTTGTTGAATGTTTTTGGCTAGTCTTCGTCCTTTTTTGTTAGGATGTAATAATGTCATACATTCATCTATTTCCCTTTGTGTGTGTCCGTGAGTGTCAAGGTGTAATGCAAAGTTTGAATCTTCTCTTTTCGGTTTATATGAGCGTATGTGTTCTGTAAACCTTGTTTTTAGTGTTCGTCCAGTTTGCCCTATATAGGTTCGTTTGCAGGTACAGGTAAGTCTGTATACCCCGCTGGAATTAAATTTGTTAGTTGTTTCTGTCGTTGTTCTGAGATAGTGTCTGAGGGTGTTTCCACTTTTCAATGCTGTGAGTATTCCTTCTTTGTGAAAAAGGTTAGTTAGTCTGTATATTTCTGGTCCTGTGTAAGTAAAAGTGTCTCCTTGTCTTCTCTACTTCTGTTCTTAGTGTTGTATTGTCTAAGTAGTTTATCGATGGTAGTGGTTTTGTAGCCATTATTCATAGCTATGACGTAGATTGTGTCGAGTTCACTCCTGTACTTATGGAGTAAGTGGAATTATCCCAAGCCTGTGTATCATATGTCTAAACGCTGCTAGTTTGTGTTGGGTAGGGTGGTTTGAGGTGTTGTGGATCGTAGTGTCCGTTGTTGTTGGTTTTCTATTGATGTCGAATGTTAAATAGTCAGTTCCTCGTGTTATAGTGATGTCAAGATAATGTAAATTTCTGTCTTGTTCTTTTTCCATTGTGTATGTAATCTTATCATGAATTGTGTTTAAGTTTTCTAGAATTTGTTCGTCGTTGTCTTGCTCGAGGATGATTATATGTTTGGTATGTTTTCCTTGTGTATTTTTGGTTGTGCTTTGAGCGTCGGTGTTCCGGGATCATGTTCATGTACATGTATACTTTTTCGTCAGTAAAAGTTTTGCAGCGTTTTAATAGGTTGCGTATTTCCTTTTGGAAAGACTCAGTTGGGTCATTCCTGAATTTAGTGCAGTTGGTCTGCTGTATAAATTGTTGTGTTTTGTCTATATAATCTTCTTTGTTCATTATTACTGTCGTATTTCCTTTGTCAGCTTTTGTAATTATTAGGTCATTGTCCCGTAGTTTTGACTTTATCTGTTTAGCAATTTTTTGCTCGTTTGGATTAGGTTTTGCTTTATTGTGTTCTTTTATCGCTTTCTCGAGTATGTCGGCCACTCTGTGTCTTATGTGTTCTTGGCGGTCGATTGGTAATTGAGCGATAGTTGCCTCAGCATCTACAATCTGTGTTTCAATCGTCTTCTGTATTCTGTCAAAAGGTAAATTATGTTTCAATCCTTTTTCCATTAGTTTTGTCTCGTTTTCATTGAATCGTATATCTGTGAGGTTTTTGACGCTTGAATGAAGCTCCATCCTATTGTGATTGTCGGTTTGTTTTGTTAGCTTTGTAAATTTACGCTCCATTGGTTTGTATTTTTCATCCATCTGGTTTTTTACCCTATCGCGTAGATTGTGTAAAAATGGTGGAAATATATGGAACAGATTATGTCTAGTCAATATGTCGGCTACCTTTAAGTGAATTCTATATAATTCCTTGTTAAGTTTGTCTTTTTTAATATAAAGTGAGCATATTTCAGTCTTTATCCATGTTAGTTCTGCTGTACGTTTAGCCTGCTGTGAAGCGTAGATTTTTGTGGTGATGTTAAAAGTTGCGTAGCGTGGCGTAATGTTGTTGTCAATACATTGTTTGTTGTAGCGTATGTTTGCGATCGTCTTGTGCAGTTGTAAAGTCTTATTAGTTGATATGTACTTGGATTCTCCGACGGGGTAAAAACTTCTTTTGTTTGGGTACGGTTTTCAGTCGACCCTCGTCAAATTTGGTTTGTGAACAAACCGGTTTCGGCTGTTTGCCATCTTCAGTGTTCTTTTCGTACTAGTTGCGTTCTATTGTCAGTTGTGTTTATATAGTTCGTGTCTCCCTTTATGTTATTGCGTTCGTCACTCCCGGTCTTTTTTTTTTTTTTTTGCCTACATCTCTCTACCTGTTTTCTTCATTCGTCTCCTTTTACCTAATTTGCCGCTCCCTTTTTCATTCGTCTTCTTTCCTAACTAAATTCTTTTACGATCATGCTTCCTGTCCATTCCCGTTTATGTGTGAACCTATTGGGTTTTTTTTCTTTTTTCCTTTTTTTATGTGACATAATAATCTGTAATTGTACGTTTATGATGTTCTTTATTGCCTTGGTCTTGTGCACCTGCGTAACGTTTTTGTGTTGGTGTAGTGTTTGTTTTCTTGTAAAAATGTTTCAACGGTTCAAATATTGTGTCCGAAGCCGTTGAAACCGTTTGAACCGTTGAAACATTTTTACAAGAAAACAAACACCACACCAACACAAAAACGTTACGCAGGTGCACAAGACCAAGGCAATAAAGAACATCATAAACGTACAATTACAGATTATTATGTCACATAAAAAAAAAGGAAAAAAGAAAAAAAACCCAATAGGTTCACACATAAACGGGAATGGACAGGAAGCATGATCGTAAAAGAATTTAGTTAGGAAAGAAGACGAATGAAAAAGGGAGCGGCAAATTAGGTAAAAGGAGACGAATGAAGAAAACAGGTAGAGAGAGATGTAGGCAAAAAAAAAAAAAGACAGGGAGTGACGAACGCAATAACATAAAGGGAGACACGAACTATATAAACACAACTGACAATAGAACGCAACTAGTACGAAAAGAACACTGAAGATGGCAAACAGCCGAAACCGGTTTGTTCACAAACCAAATTTGACGAGGGTCGACGGAAAACCGTACCCAAACAAAAGAAACTTATTAGTTAGTTTGTTCAGCATTACCTGGTATTATGTTGTTTGGTTGTCCTCCGCCAGTAAATGAAATAATATTGCCATTTTCTGTCCTAACTGGCTGGTTTGTATTTGATGGCGAGCGCTTTCGATGCGAATGCATCATTCTTTTTAAGAATTTACCTAAACTCAACTCTCAACTATGTTGAGAAAGTATCAGTTGCAATAATTAATAGTTAAGAATTTTTCATTGTAATTCGGAGAGTTTTATAACTTGCATTCGTTGCATGAACTTTGTTCAACATTAGGACCTGATATAATTATAAAAAAGTGCTAATAATGTGCTACAATGAAAAAGTTTTGCAAAAAAATATATAATTATATATATTTAGAAGTACAGACAAAAACATAGGGTCATCTAAGATGTTTTAAAATAAATTTAGAACAATTTTATCTTGTGAAGAAAATAGCACGGGACTTTTCCAATTTACATTCGTTTTAGTTAAAGGATCTCCTGAGTAGAATTATATCCGCAATACTGTAACATCCATTAATCCATTTCTCTTTGTTCCATCGTAGAAAAAATATATTATTTGTACGATATGGCACATATTTTAGGTCACATAATTTTAAAAAAGATTTTTAAAACTGTGTCATTGGTTATTAATAATCCTAACTATTGGCCGTAACTCTATGAATATTAAGAATAAAATGACTTTATTTTTATTTGGCTACTGTTTTACGTCGACGCTCGTCATATTTGGTTTGTAAAAAAACCGGTTTCGGCTATTTGCCATCTTCAGTGTTCTCTTTATACTCTACGCACATATCAATAAAATGACTTTTATTGGGCCATAAATATTTGGATTTTTTTTTTCATTTCTTTCTAATTTAAAACATAAAAAGTTTATATTCAACATTAAATTTCAACAAACACAAAATCTTATAGTCAAACGTTACATTACATGTATAGAATTATAAAAAATTCAGTATTCTTTTAATGTAATAAACCAAAACCTTTTACATATGTATACTAAGTTAGAAATTTATATGTTTTAAAAACTAGGATTCAAATCAATCAAATCGACTGCAAAGCAGTATATCCAAAATAAATTCAAAAATTCTAACTTTTCTTTTTTCTCAATCTGCGGAAGCTATACATATATGTTTTTATATTCAAAGTGCATCATATATAATAAAAGAAATAAATAAAATGTCAGTAAATATATGTTTGTGTTACTTTTAATCTAATACGATATTAATAATTTGCAAGTTTATTTAATAAATTTCTCAAAATATTTTTGCAGATATTTTAATGTTAACGCAGAACGATTGCAAATCCATAACTGTCTATTCCATTAGTATTTTGGCACTGATGGCACAAGCATTGGCATTTGTTTTGTGGCCAGCAATCAATAATTCACTAGAAGTACAGATATTGGTAATTCCATTAATTTTAGTATCATTCCGCTGGTGGGAAAATTATATTACTTCAAATTCAAGCTTAGGTTTGTATGAATTATTCTAAATAGCATTTACAAAATATAAAAATTAATACAAATCTGTATTGCCATTATTAATAGTTTTAGAAAAGTTTGCTTATATTAAAGGGGAAAAATAGCCAATTTTTACTTACGAATAATTTTATTCGAAATTATGCAACTGATTTTTACTGTGACAAAATAAACCTAACTAAAGATTAATAATTCATATCTCACTAAACATTCAATATATTTATTTTTTCCAATAGTTTTATACATACTAGACCAGCCGAACCCGGCAGACATTGCCCTGCAGTACGCCCTACGCACCTCTATATATAAAAATGGATGCCTGTATGTGTGTATGTAGTCAAGATTCTATCTAGCATGTGCTGGCGAAAAAGTTAAATATGAGTCATACAGAATTCATGAACAAAATATAGATTTTAATAATATTAATATTTGAATGAATATCAATGAAAAATATTTTTGCTATAGGATGAAAGGAACTTGTGATAATAAAACTAATCTATCGTAACGCGATGCATTTTGTAATCGTATTTTTTATCGTAGTTGAAAGCCGCTTTTTTAGAGCGATCCTCGGTGACTAGCTTTGCGATTTACAAGTTCTTTTCGATTTAAATATTACATACAGAATCACCAACAACTTCCGGCGGTTTAAGACCCTCGAATTTCTTGAAAATTCGCCCAATTTTTTTCTGCATCAAATCGTTAGGGCAATGGAAAACGGCCAGTCATATATCTGAAAAACCGATTAACACATGAGACAGTTACAGTAAAATTAACAAATGAAATACATCATCTAGTATTTACTGCCTGCGAATTTAATGCTTTCCAGAAGGCTTTATAAGGATGGAGAATCGTTGCAGTGTAGTTTTATTTCTTTAATTATATAACAATGATGATCTCAATATGTAAATATTATTTCAACAGCCATGTGAATGTTTTTTCTTCGGTACAAACACTGAAGTAGCAGCAAAAAAATATTAAAAAAATTTTCCGTTGTCACCCGAAAATTATTCGACTATCTCTTACTGTATTGTTATTTGCTTACAAAAATATTTAACAAACTCGTATCTTAAAGGTTGAATTTGTGTATACTCTATCACAGAAATAATTTTACATGTTGTTAAGGACATTTAGATATTTTTCACTTCAAATTTTTTTTAATAAACATAGATTTATTTGCCTACAGACATTTATTTTGATGGCCTATTATTTTATTTTGTTTTTGCATTTTTTAAACAATTCTATCTTTAATTTCAGCTAACTTCATAAAAGTGGTACGACAAACCAAGTCTCGTTATCATACATATTTGTATCTAGCACCAATAAAAATTGTTGTGTTTGCTTTAACTGCATTCTGCATTCATGGTAAACCCATAGAGGAGTATTTTTCAATGTTTACTGAAGCATGGCAATCACATGAAATTTTAGTCAAAAGGGTAATTTATACAAACCATGTAGAAATATATAAAAACATATTTAACTCTTGGTATGATATGGTAAGCAGAATAAAAATCACAAAATTGCTAGAACAAAGAAACAAAAAAATTGGTAAAATATAAAAATATCTGAAATAAGAATAAAGTCCAACATTAAACTTTTACAGGCACGTATTCACGTTCTGAAACATTTTCACACTGTTTAAATTTGAAAAATTCAGTTTATGTGGACGATACGTCCTTTGGCCGCTACAAAAAGTAAAAATACAAACTAAAAAAAGAAAAACTGAGTTTATACATTTTTATTTCCTGTTCCTGAAGAAGCCATCCAACCGTGTGGCGAAATATTGAAGACAAAAAAAATTTATTAAATTTTTATAAATGAACACTTTACTAGCATAAAGCAATTTGCTAAGACTTAATTTTTAAATAAGTTTGAACATTAAACAGTACCTTTTTGAAATTATCATTATTTGTCATTACGGTTATCCTAAAGAAGAAAAAAATAATTCTCTAAAACGCCAAACAACAAAAATAATATACATAAATAATAATATTTTTATATCATTGGGATATATTTAATTGGGTTATTAGTGCTTTTCAATTTTATGTTAATAGTTCTTCGTAGTCGGAGCTTGTAAACATTCTTATTTTAAAGTAATTGTTATTGCATTTACATTCGTTTAATATAACTGAATCTGTATAACTCTATATTCAAATTTTTCTATAAAAATTGTATCCTTTTAATTTGAAAATGAAAGTGTTTTTGAGTTTTTTTGTTTGCTGTGTTGTTCAAATGAGAATTCTCATTTAATCAATTTGGCTTACGATAAAAGACTATTGAATTCTCTATATAAAATTTCGGGTAAAATCCACTGGTGAGCTATATGAGCAGTAGAAAAATGGCCATAGGGATATGCTTTTCTCCGCAGTAATACATTTCATATATATATATTTTTTTTGTCTTAAATAATAAATATTTTATAAGAATAAAATAATAAATATTTCATGAGAATATCATAAAATATTTGTTAAAGAAATCTAGCACATATTAACGTAGATTAAATTAATTAAACTATGTTACTTTTATTCTTTTTACTACCGTCCTTTTTTAAAATATAAGATTTATTAATTTAATATAATAAATTTTACAGATATCGCCTTTAACTACAGAAACAGTTGCAAATTTTGTGATTAAATCTAACCCAAACGCGCCTATCTACATTCTCCTGATACAAATAGCTTCATCATATTTATGTTACATTTTCGGAAAATTTGCATGTAAAATCAAAATTCAGGAATTCAGCTACGCCCTTCCACTTAGCTTAGCTACACCTTTTAGTGTGGCTATCATAATTGTATTGACGTGGTTTCGTAAAGCAGACGTGTGTTCGCTTACTGAATATATTCCTAAATATCTCTCCTTCAAAACATCACCGGAGTTTCGCAGTGATATATGGACATTTTTGAATGAAATCAATAAGGAGTATCTTTGGATTTGGCTGTTATGGTGGATGTCACAATTGTGGATAACAAGGCATATATGGCGTCCAAAGAATGACAAAAATTTACCCACCGAAAAGCTTTTTATTTGTCCATGGTATTGCGGTTTTTTAATTGACCAATGTATTGCTATGAATAGACGAATTGTGGATTGGAATGACGAATACCTGTCTATTAAGGTGAGTTTGTTACACTTTCAGACAGCGACTGAGTCAACTATTTATATTATTATCGCTATATGAATGTTAATTGACAACGTTTGAAATGAGAAACTATATTGATCACTTACCACACAAAATTTTTCTGAAGATTAATGATTTATTTACTTGTCGGAGAATAACTTTAACTTAAATTAAATTTTTCGGTATGCTTTGAACTTAAAATTAAAAATCGTATCATACCTTTACCGTTTAACATGCCAAGTTCGATGTGTCAAAATCTTGAATTAGGCTTCTAAAAAAATTAAATCGTTATTAATTTTATAGAAAGAGTCCAACGTTTTGGTCAACGGAGATGCAGCCACTAGGGATATTTTGGAAACAGATAAAATTCCCCAGCTTATTATTTGTGCAACAATGTGGCATGAAACACAAGAGGAAATGATGGAGTTCTTAAAGTCCATTGTACGTCTTGATGAGGATCAATGTGCAAGACGTATGGCTAAAATACACATTAACGCAGGAAAGCCGGATAATGAATACTACGAACTGGAAAGTAAGTTTTCTTAAAACTTTAAAAACATACAAATTACTCATAATTACACATTTACACATAATAGTGGCCAAAACTAAGGGTTAAAACTACACTTTATGATTTAAAGTGCAATCTTTTTAACTTTCCATCTTTTAGTCAAATATTTCAAGATCTGTCTTAATACTCTTGTAAAACACATGAATGTAAATACACTAGTATTGCATTATTACACGTCCCGTTTAATGTTTTCAACTCTTTATTTTGTATTATTGTGATTAAACAAATGGTTCATTTATTCAAATAATTTTATCAATACAAAAGGATGTTATTTATTATTTATTAAAGTTGAACAATACTTAACGTTACAGAGTAGTCTTAAATCAATTTTTATGTTATTCCGCAAATAATAGATACAACTAGTTTTATTATTATGAAGAATGGAATGGTTGGCGAAATACTTTGTTTCATCACTCAATATGATCATTTATATTTCGAAGTATTAAAAACAAAACCTTTTAAAAAAATGAAATAAATTTATTAATAACATTTATTTTCTAGTTAACAAGTAATCTATAATTATTCGGAATCATTTTCAATATAAGCAATTTTATTTCGTGCTTGATTCCATTAAATAAATATTTCATGATATTCTCTCAAAATATTTATTACAAAAATTTTTATTAAAAAATTAACATCTTATGATATTCTCATAAAACATTTATGCAAATAAAAATACAAATAAAAATATTTGAAATGTATTGTAATGGGGGAGAGCACATCCATATTGCAATTTCACTATTGCTCAAATAGCTCATCAGTGAATTTTACCCCAATATTGTATAGAAAAACCTAAGAGTCGTATATCCAAAGCCAAACTGATTCTATGAGAATTTTTTCATAAAATCAACATAGCATAGACAGCAATATATATATTTTCTAGTTAACTAACATTAAATGTGCTGAATTCCTTGCATATCAAAAAGCATGTTATTAGCAGCAGCAAAATGCAGTAAAATATTTCATATATTAGCTTTTTAATAATAAATATTCGTAAGTATAACAAAATGCAGTTTTTGGAGAAATCAAGCAAAATTAAGTGTTAAAATTATGCACAATTAAGTTTTACTTAGTCCATCTTTCTGGTGATGGCAATACTCTCAGCAGACGCTTTCTGTTCATTGTAAAGACACAAAGCAATGCGTCGTTGTGCGGAATAACAGCATGATAATGGATATATGAATATTTACATATTCTTAGATCCACTTCCAATAAAGTTTCGCATTCGATTCATGCAACGCTTCTTAGATTTTTATTTTTTAACCGGTTTTTAAAAGCTTCAAACGTAACGCAACTTTATTCACATTTAAAGTGTAAAAGTTCAAAATGCACTTGTTTGTTCAGCTTGTTATTTTTTTGGGTTCCCTACACAAAATATAAAAAGTTTTTATATACGTGAATTACAAACCCATACGACTTTTGGATATAAAACATAGAAAATGTAAAATTTAAATTAAAATTTTTTAGTAATTAATTTTAAGCACTAGGTCTTATGTAATAAAAAATTTTTTAAAAAACTTAATTTTTTATTATATTTTCGATATTTCGCCACACCGTTGGTTGGCATCATCAGGAAAAACAAAAAAATGAACAAACAAATTGAAAAAATTTTTTGATTAACAAATTTAAAATAATCAAAAAATTTTTCAAAAAACAAAACAAACAAAAACAATAAAAAACGACAAATTGAACATTTTTTGTTTTACATACATACAAACAAATTTTCAACATTAAAAAATTTTTAAATGAAAAACAATTTCTAAAAATACATAGCAAATTTACAAAAACAATGGTATCTTTCATATATATTCTAAAACATAAATTTAATGACCAAACGTTACAAAAAGTTAAAGTATAAATTATTAATATTATGCAGATACAGAGTTTTGTTTTATAATTTTGTCTATAATTTTGAGCAACTTTCTCCGTATCTGCTTTAAAATTTATTCTTTTGGTTAACGGTACTTTAATTATTTGTAACATTTCCAACATATAACAACGTTTATAATTATTTTCTAAATTTAAAATTGAAACATTTTCAAAATTAGGATTGTGATTAACTTTAGAGCAATGCGGAGATAATGCTGTTTTTTGTAAACTAATATTATTCCTGTATTTCTGGTCTGACCAATGTCCTGCGATTCTAGTTTTCAATTTATTTTTTGTTGTGCCTACATAAACCTGATTACAATCTTCCTTATTATTACCGTTACAAGGAATTTTGTACACTACATTGGACATATTTAATTTTTGTTTTTTGAAAAATTTTTTGATTATTTTGAATTTGTTAATCAAAAAATTTTTTCAATTTGTTTGTTCATTATTTTTGTTTTTCCTGATGATGCCAACCAACGGTTTGGCGAAATATCGAAAATATAATAAATAAAGTTTTTTAAAAATTTTTTTATTAAATAGGTCTAGTGCTTAAAATTAATTACTAAAAAATATTAAAAAAAGGTCAAAAAATTATAACTATTTAAATTAAAATATAAACGTTTTTTTTCGCTCGGACCAGTACTTAGGGGATGACACCTATTCATGAAGTTCATTGTGCCATAGGTTATGACGGGGAGGAAAGAGGGAGCAGTGTTTGTGGACATTCGATTTGAATTTTCCCACATTGAAATTGACAGATAAGACCTCTGGAAAAGTTTATTCCACATACGTACTATATTGCTATGAAACGAATTTTCCCTGTAATGGGTAGTGCGATTCACTTGCCAATCGACCACAAATGAATGCACTTTCAACGAAAATCGTGTCAAACGCAAAAATGCACGAGTTTCGGGAGCAAGTTTCCTAATTTCGTTAGAGCATTTACCATTGTAGCAACGATAAAACAGTGAAATATAACTGTAGGTAATCAATAGAGTTGGATACCCTACCGTCCACAATTAGCCTATTGGCCCTATTCTGTACGCGGTCGTGCAACACCAAAATAGACTTTGGGGCGCCGACCCACACATGAGAGTTGTATTCCATATTCGGATGGAATACATAGTACGAAGATCGGATAGGGTGAAGTATCTCTTACATCGTTTTAGAAAACCGAGGCACTTGAAAGCTTCTTTAGAAAGCTGAAAAATGTGATTAGTCCATCGAACATCACACTACATTTTCATACCAAGAATATCAAGAGCTTCTGATTCTGTAATACCTATGTTGCAGGTATCATCTGCAGCACCATTTTCGAACACAGATCTATGTGTAAGCATGTAACATTGCGTCTAACGGGACGACTCTATTCGGATGTCGCTGCGAGATCGTGATTGAGCGTATCATTCATGTTCTGCCTTTTGGAACTCTCCTCCAACTGGTTCGGTCTATTATCAAATGAATATGAATGACAAATGGTGCTTTTATCTTTTATAGACATTTCATTGTTACTGAGTTCTTTACTGCAAAATAAATAATATCAGATTTTAGAGTTTTCAAATTAATTAAAAGTTTATTTACTTTAACTACACAAAAGTAAGATTCGTACGTTGGCACTACAGAACAATTAACTAAAGATGCAAGTCTTTTCTTTGCGAGGTTTATGTTTTAACTAACTAAATAACCACTCATATGCTGTCTTTTATATTTGTCCGCTAGAGGTGTTGTTGTTATGTTATTCATTTAATGTATAGGCGCCTGTTGGTCTATGTGTATTTTTGCTTTTGTTTTTATGCTGTTAAAGTTTCTTCCTGGAGTTTATTTTAAGATAGTTGTTATTGTCTTGCGTGTATAAGTTTTCTTAGAAATATCTATGTGTTGTTGTGTAATCTATTTTCTTTATATCTTATGCAATGCCGATTAGATTTGAAAGTTTGAGTGCCCTGTTTGGTTACGCTTAAATATTTCTTGTTAAGGATTTTAATTACCCTACAACATTCCCACTATCCTTTCTGGTGGATTAGTCTTCATAGCCTCGACAGTATAATTTTCATTTAATTAAAATCTTACAGTTTTCTCGATTAGATAATTTTCTCTTTTTTAGATAATTTTTTAAGTGAGTATTGATTGTTTAATTGCAGAACTTGCTATCCCAAAATTTAAACGTACGACAATAATTAGTTTGTTATAAATTTATGATTTCTTTAATTAAAAAATAATATGAAATAAAATATTTTTAAGTTTTATTACCAAGCAAATAAAAAGGTGCACATCTACCTACTAATATATAGCATTTCACCTCGCGCTTTTACTTTTCGAATGCAGGGATTCCTTTAATGGCGAATACTAATGGTGTTGTTTGCTTTGCCCTCGCCCGAACTAACCACTACTTCTTTTTTACTTTATTTAAGAGCATAATCTAGAATATATTTCTTATTTTAGCTCCTAAAACTTCTAAAATTATTAAAAATTCTTCTAAAATTAAAGAAAAGACTTTTCTTAATTTTAACGTTTCTTAATTTTATGAGATGTAGCACATGTGCTTTCCGTTGTTAAACACGTACTAGTATTTATTAGTTGGCCATTTTTAGTGCTCTTCCCCAAATCTCCCACGCCTCTAAGGATGTCATAATTCGGATAAACTTTGGCTCCGTTACGATTTTTAAACCATTAATTTGTTAAGCTTTTTTTTTATTAAGTCCGAATAGTTTTACGATGGAAAATTGTCAAGAAAACTATATGATTTGGTGCATTTTTTTCATTCAAGCTATTGGTATCAAATATATCTTAGCAAAAAGAAATAACACAGCCTTTCATATTGTTTCCGTAAATAAAATTAATTAATTAATAAAGTTGACATATAAAAAAACAATTTTGTATCTTCTTTTTCAAAAATAATTTTTTACTTATGAATATCAAAAACTGTTAAAATTTATCTTATTCAGAGTAAAACCACATTGGTAACACTGTGTATAGTCTAGTGAAAAATGTTCTCTTTTCCTAACGGTTTGAAAAATAAAAGTTACCATTAGTTTGTAAAATTTTTATTTCCTTTACACTATTCTTTTCCTCATTCAACAAAATTTTTTATGTATCTAATAATATGTGTGAGTTTAAAATGTAAACATTTTTAAATTTTAGAAATTTTTATTTTATTTAAAGAGACAATTGTATCTATGGATTATTGAACTTACTTGAACTGACTGCTCATTTAAATTTATTTAAAATAAAATGAGCTTAAGATTATTTTTAAACTAAATGAACTTTAAAGTTTTCAATTGCAAAGGTGCCCCTGTAGGCTAGTAGGTAGTGTACTGGCTTGTCAGTATGGGGGTTGTGGGTTCGATTCCCAACGAAGACCTTGGTTTTTTTCACTACAAAAATAAAAATTGATTGTCGATGGGGCTGCTCAGCGGTGACGGCATAGTCACTGGTCGCTGTGCTTGCTGCCTTTTACGGCAGTTAATTTTCGACTATTCTTCTACATTCACCACCTGTTTCATCTCTTCTCTATCCCTTTCCTAAAGAATGTAGCACTGTACTTTACTAAATAGGCATTGTTGCCTGACGTGCTACTTCTCTTAAAAAAAAGTGCAAGTGAAAGAAAATGCATAACTGCAAAAGGGTTAAAAAAATATAAGTATAACGTATCTAATAATGGGAGCCAGCTTCAAGCGATATAAAAGTATATAAAATATTCTATTGTAAATCAGTTGCTTTTCAAAGCACTAAAGAAAAAAGAGACTTGTACTCATGATCTCTTGTTCACTAAGCCAGCGACTTTTAACGAGCTATCTACCTATCGCTTTTGTTTGCTAAACATGTTATTTATCAAACTAACGCAAGCGAACTACTCCATATTTTGTTTAGCAAGCATGTCGCCTTATCAGCGCACTGTAATCTGTAGCTTTGTCGAGATTTGAACTCAGTATTATCTGTGTCTCTTTCACCAACCAAGATCTTCAGCTCGTCACAACTGCTATATTGTTACTTTTCTCTCTAAACATGACTCGATTTCGATTTGTACTACGATTTTATTTTTATATGCAAGCACCTTAGCGATATTTTCTACTTTTTAAAAATACACAATCTTCCCAACATCTAAACAATTATAATTCAAATTAATTCGTAAAACATCTGATTTGGGTTATTGCCGAAAAGCACTTATTATGTTATGCCTATTAACATTAATGACATAAAAATCCAAATCAATTTTAAAGGAGCTTTTAACATGGTAGTGACTGATGTTTGAGGACTGTCTATTTTGGCAGCCCGGAATTTATCCAATATGTGATTGTGCCAAATTCCTAACTCAATGGTTCGAATTGAGTTTTATTAAGTTATAATAAAAAACGTTTTTTATATAAAAATCTAACTACCGTTGTGTATGACTACTTGTGTTGTACTGCTTTATTTTAATTAAAATATAATTATTGCAATGCAGGAATAGCGGTAAATTTGTAGCTTTGTACAAAAATATAAGTGTGTTAACATATATGCAAGTACGTACATACATATAAATATAAATATGTGTACATAAAAGACAAAAAACAAGATAATCCTACAAAATTGAGAAAGACTAAGGGGCTGAAGAAATAATAAACTTGAAGTCTGTAAGAGATTAACTTATGCATATTGTGATAAGCATGAATCCATCATCATATAAGGTGCCTTAACAACTGATTTTGTAAATAATAAAAAGGTTATCAACAATCTACAAAAGAATTGTTCTAGGTCAACAGATAGCAAACATATGACATCGTGACTACTCACCCATTTATTATCTAGAGTTAAAAAGAACGAAACACATCCTATTTTTAAATATTTACAACACCGCCAAATAACAATTTAAGTATTACATAATCGGGTAGGGCCCAACAGTGCAATAACTCACAAGAATTTGGTCCTTGTGTGCGGGAAGTTATATCAGTCCCCCACGGCAGCACGCACTCTTGTTGATTTTCCTCTTCTTGGGATAAAAGGCTGTAACAGTAACGTGCGCTAGTAAAATACTGAAACTGGAAGGAAACAATAGAGAAATCCGACTAGTGACAACAGTAACACCTTCGATTACTGATGAGGTCCTCCAGCTAGTAGCAGCTGTTTAAACTCAAATCACGGAAAGGATTGGCTTGTTCTTATCCTTCGTACTGTTGCGTTTTCAAAAGAAGCTTCTTTAAGTTATCCTTCCAAAATGTTCTATAAATGAAAAGCAACTATTGAAACTTAAAATGATCCCGATTTTCAGAAGCCGGCGATTAAAACCTGAAAATAATATAACGTCATACGAGTTATTTCCAGAGAAGCTTCATTAGAATTATCTTTAGTGCACTCACCCACCGCAACCTAAACAAATCATGACCAAATGATTCATGAACAAATTACTAAATGACTAGGAAGTCATTAATAAGTCAGATAAACAAAAATGTATCGCATATAAACTCTGTGCAGAGCACCAAAGAGTGTGGTGCCTCAACCAATCCAAACTGATATTTATCCTTTTTATAGTTAATTTCAACATATTCTAACAATTTTTAGTTGTTTAAATATTAAAACAAATTTATTAATAATTGAATGATAACTTAAGATCACATAAATTTGTAGGCTTGGAAATAAGAACAACTCTGCTTAATTTGGTAGAAATAGGAAAACTGAGTTTAATATGTAGAAAAGAAACACCACTAATATTTTAAGAATCATGTATATTCACGCCAATTATTTTTTTTATTTCTTGACTGACCATTTTGAAATAATAAATTCTTTTTGCAACTTTTTATTTTTCTTTGCTACTTAAATTATTATTTTTTCTTTCCGCCACTGTCTTTCAAATCTTTTCGTACTGTTTTAGTATAAACTGAATTGATCCATATATTTCTGCCAGGCTATCCAATTTGGAGAGTTTTAGTTTCTTTGCAGTTAGTATATATCGTACTCTCCCCTTTCCTTCTTTATACAAATGATACATCAACATTTCGCTCTCATTACCAAGCAAGAATTAAAACTATCGTTAATACAAAATTGTACATTGAGAGTGGTGCTTATTCAAATTTATAAAACACTAGCTGTACGACCCAGCTTCGCTCGAAAACTATTTGCTAATGATTAATATTTTATATGGAGTTAGAAAAGAAAATTAGTACAAAAAAGAAACGACACAAATTTTTCTTAATTTATTGTTTAAATAGCTCTGAAGGTAATTCATTAAAAAATAAATAAACAAAAAAGGTAAGGATATAGTTCATTTTCAAGCTTGACACTAAACAATATTTTTTGTTTTTCTGTTGGGAGAGAAAATAAACAACTCTCGAGCCTGCAACATACAATTGCCCGTGGAGAAACATTGGGATTCTAGGTTTAACCCACATACTTTAAGCAATTGTCCTTGGGGTTTATTAATCGTCATTGCGAATGCAATATTTCAAGGTTTTTTTCTCTTATAAAAACTATAAAGTTTAAAATTATGTGAATCAAACCCACGAAAAATTTTAAAGCACGGATAATGTGCATGCATGCATATGTCCATATGTATGTAGAATATATATTCAAATTTTCACTTTTAGTATTATCCAACACGTCTAAATTAAATCACTGAGCACTGTTTAGGAATTTTATAAAATTTAAACGTAGGCTGAGTAAAATAATTGAAAAGTGAAAACGATTTATTTATGTTTTCACTAACATTATTTAATACATAGTATATTGAAAAGTGAAAATCAAAACATGTACAAAAAAAATTAATAATTTTTCTTAAAAACTCATGTAATATGTTAAAAATTTTAGTTCTTCGAGTTGCTCTTTAATTTTTCTCATGCGAAGAAAAATTACTTCGAAATAAAGTCTATTGAAAACGTATCATCTTCGTTGGGCTCTCCTGGCAAATCCTGTAACATAAGCAAAGCTGATGTTTATTAAAACGTATGTATGTATATGTACATATGTATGTAGGTCAATTTTTTATATATGTAATTATATTTTTTTTTTGTATAATTTTTTTTTAAGGAAAAAAATTTACTAAATATAAAATAATGTTTTAACGGTCTTTTTAAATAATTTAACGATTTTATTTTTTTCGATATTTCGCTTTCCTGTGGAAAGCTTCTTCAGGAAATTATTTTTTATAAGCGAAATATCGAAAAAAATAAAATCGTTAAATTATTTAAAAAGACCGTTAAAAGATTATTTCATATTTAATAAAATTTAAAAAAAGGTCGAATAAAAATAAAAGAAAAAAATTTACTAAATTAAAAACAACTCACCAAAGAATTTGAACTTTATTGAAAAACATGCAATCTATTTACATACATATGTGCATGTAATTTTATTGCGAATTTTAATTGAAGTAAGATGGCAGCTGAGTTAAGAATTATTGTTAGTATTGTTTCAGGATGCCACAATTTTTTTGTCCGATTAACGGGTTAAACACATAGGATAATTAAATTTGTATAATTAATTATTGGGAAATCTTGTTATATCTATGGTTAGGCTCCAGTTAATTTTCATTTTAAATTCTTAATTTATATTTATAAAGAAACAAAGTCATTTAATATTTGAAAAACATAAAACAGCTCATATAAATGAGTTTTTCTTTTCTACGTTAATTTTATATCTAGAACCAATTAACCGATAAATAAGTCAATACAATCATTGGTTTAGAGAGACAACACAAAAAATATATATGCGTACAAAAACATATCGCACCCTACCTAAATACAAAAGAGTTACAACTCAAAATTTTCCAAAACTGACTTTATTCCATAAATTAATTCAGAGTACACATCTCTAACTGCTGCAAAAATTTCTTTCACATCACAGTCTTCTTTAACTGGAAAAGTACAGTTATGTCTATTTTTGTGTTAATGTGTTGCTTCTGCACGATGAACTAAACATTTTTTGTCTCTCCTAAAAATTTTAGTATTTTGAGTTGTGCCCCTTTTGTATTTAGTGTGCAATATCTATTCCTAGAGTATGTGTATTTCTTATAAGAAACACATTTGGCCGCACATAAACTGTGCTTGTCGCGGAGCAATTTCATTTCTGTGTATATAATATTATTTCTAATTAACAATAATTGTTTTATTTGTTGATTTTTCACCATCGGTAACAGAATTACTCTAGCTATACATTCTACATATTTACGTAGCAAAGGTTGATTAAACTAAACACCAGCAGTTTTTATATATCAAATGCATAAATTTAATTAATTTAGAAATACAAAGTAGTATTTCCCACAAATAGTTACAATTATGTCCGTCTGACGTTAAATAACTTTCTCCAGCATTACCAACTTTTACTTCTTTACTTGCTACTTGGCATTATACGACTGACTTTACTTCATCTTACTGTCCTTAATTCTGTCCCTTAATTTCAAAAGACGTTTTCACCGATTTGTACAATGTGCATATTATTGGGCTATAAGCGTTTTAAAACCTCACTAACCAAGCGCAGGAATCACGTAAACGCCATACATACATGCATTTGGCTTGCTTATGCAAGAAATTGAGAGCAGAGAATAATTTTACAATTATAAGTTTATGTTTTAAAAGAGAATTCAATTGGAAAGAACATTATGCATAATCAAACAAAAGTTGGCTAGAATGGAAAAATTAGTACAGTGCGATTACTTTAATCAGCTTAGCCAAGCCCACCGGAAATAGCTAGTAATTATAAATGTGCTATTTATTTTAGCACAGTATTTTTCTTTTATTTTGGAGAATTGATTACACTAATATTTAAAATTTTTATTTCTTTTGTTTGTTTTGCATTTTTTATACTAATAAGATGATTCTGACAGCAGGTTAGATTAAAATGAACTATATCTGTTTGAGAAGCTCCTACTATTAAGATAGTTGTCGAAGAATGGGCAATTCGGTTTTAAATTTATTTTTGTTTTTTTTTTTATTTATTGCAATTCATATTTTTTGAGAGATTATTGAGGTTTTGTTAGATTTTAGTGAAATATGATACTTTCTAAAATTTCAAATGTTCAGTGATATTCTAACTTTTTGCTAATCTAGATTTTTTTAACCTAAAAACAAAGAAAACCGTAAGTTAAATTGAAACGATATCCGCTTTTTTATCACAACTGGTATTAACGTTGTTGGTTTGTGGCTTAAATTTTCTGTAGCGTTAAATCTTCTGAAAAACTTATTTCAGTCCGCTTACGGAAATACGGGCGATAAATCGGCATCTCTTTATATATACTTTATAAAGTTTGAAATAAATATTTTGAAAATTGCAAGTGTAATGAAAAATCTATTTAGAAACTCTGTACCTTTGGTGGATGGTATAAAAATGTATAACATTGAATTCTATTTGCTTTTCAAAAAATATAATAGAACCCTTTCCTGGAGTTTATTTATCATCAATTTATTGTATATTTTAGTTTGTGTTAATTAATATAGAGTACTAATGTACATATTTCAGTGAAAGTCTTGTGGGTAATGTTTTTATAAACTACAGATCCTGAATAGTCACTTTTGTTTTTAATTAAAAATAAATAAATTACACTTACATGTACATATCTATGTACTTAAACACGGTTTTTATTTTTTTTAGCCAATATTTTCTTTGATGACGCTTTCATACTGGATGAAAAGTATGTGGAGAATCCAAAGAATCCTCCTCTCAATGAATACGTAAAAATATTAATAGCAAACATTGAAAAAGCTGCATTTGAAGTTTATGGTGTCAACATCAAAATGAAAACACCAGTGAAAATTGAAACACCATATGGTGGTCGTTTAGTTTGGACTTTGCCTGGCCGTTCAAAAATGATTGCCCATTTAAAAAATAAAGATAAAATACGACATAAGAAGCGATGGTCACAGGTCATGTATATGTACTATTTGTTGGGATTTCGTATAATGGAACTGGAATCAATGTCAGCAAAGCGTAAATCAGTTATAGCAGAAAATACATTTTTATTGGCTCTTGATGGTGATATCGACTTTCAGCCCCAAGCAGTGCAACTATTAATTGACAGAATGAAGGCCATCGATGAGTTGGGTGCTGCTTGCGGACGCATCCACCCTGTTGGTAGAGGCCCAATGGTTTGGTATCAAATCTTTGAGTACGCCATTGGCCATTGGTTGCAAAAGGCAACAGAACATGTTATAGGCTGTGTTTTGTGCAGCCCTGGATGTTTTAGTTTGTTTCGTGGCAGCGCTTTAATGGAAAACAGTGTAATGAAAAAATATACAGCTGTGTCGCAGGAGCCCATGCACTACGTTCAATATGATCAGGGTGAAGACCGTTGGTTATGTACTCTAATCCTTAAACAGGGCTTTCGTGTTGAATACTCTGCTGCCTCCGATGCCTACACTCATGCGCCAGAAATGTTTAACGAATTCTATAACCAACGTCGACGTTGGGTTCCCTCGACTATCGCCAATATATTTGATTTACTCTCTGAAGCCGATATCGTGGTAAAAAAAAATAGTTCCATATCATTGCCTTATATCATTTATCAAGCAATGTTAATGGTAGGTACTATTCTGGGCCCTGGAACTATTTTTCTTATGATGGTTGGCTCTTTGGTAACAGTTTTTAGCATCGGGATATGGACTGCATTTTTGTGGAATTTTATTCCTTTGCTGGCATTTATATTATCTTGTATATATTTAAAACAAAAATTACAGGTAAGTTTCTTAATCCAAGAATGTTAAAAATAAAATGTTTAAACATTTTAATGTTAGCTCACTTTTTTAGAACGAAGTATACAAAACAAACAAATAGGTTTTGATCTTAATAACGGTCTTTTTTAAATAAATTTAACACTATAAGAAAAAAATACAGTGTTAAATTTATTTCAAAAAAGACCGTTATTAAGATCAAAACTTATTTATTTAAAAAAAGAGGTCGAATAAAAATAATAATCATACAAAACAAACTTTATGCTGGAAACTTAATATTATAATTTTTTATTTTATTTATTTTTATTATATTCCAGTTATTATTGGCCTTTGTTATAAGTTCTATGTACTGTTTAGTTATGATGGCTGTTCTTATAGGAATAATAATTCAGATAATCGATGATGGTCCTCTAGCTCCAGCTTCTTTATTCTTTCTTCTGGTATTTTTGCAAATCTTTATCGCAGGTAAAGATTCATTTAAAATCATACTAACATTTAAAAATTATTAACAAATATTTATTATTATTCATTTATTGAGTAATTTAAAATTATACACAATTATATCTTTAAAGGGATTGTTCACCCTCAAGAAGTTGGAGCTCTGATATGCGGCTTCATATACTATATCACTATTCCTTCGATGTATATGCTGTTGCTTATCTATTCTGTTTTTAATATGAATGACGTATCCTGGGGAACTCGTGAGATTACGCCAAAGAAGGTAAAAATCGGAAAATATTTTGTTCCTTTTATGCACAGTACGGTACACAGTACGGTGTTTTTTCCCCTTTTATATAGCAAGGTCGAATCTTCAAAGAACTTAAAAATGTTTCTTGTTAGGATATAAACTGTAGTTTGCAGCTAGTAATTGTTAGTAAATAAGCCATTAAAAGGATCACAACTAGTACTCCAATAATAAATAAGTAAATAAAAATGATTAAAAATTATTATATTATTTTTAAAAAATTTACACGAAAAAACTATAATGTAATATTCAAAAAATATTATGCATAGAGGCTTAAACGTACGATATTGATTAACAACTAGTTCAACTATTTGGAGAACAAAGATATCCGCAAAATGTTACGTTAGTATGAATGTTCTATCCATCTGTGGTCCCGTACAATTAGTTATCATTCCGCTAGTATTAAAAATTGCTTTTTGTTACACTGAACTGTATACTCTTTTTTTGGATCCTGCCAAAAACTTTAAGTTAACTTCTAATTCCTTCTTATTTACTACGTGTGGATACGAGTATATTAATGTGTTTGCAAATTTAAATGTGTTTTTTGCTATCTTGATGCATTTGTGATAGCATTTACTAATGCTTCTGTGCGTGTCACCTTCCAATCCTTGTTTAATAATATTGATATATGTGTAGATGTAGATAACGCATATGTACGTGTATTAACTCTTGCCGTCCCACCTAAACAAAACAAAAAATTTTCCCTGACTACAAATGCGATAACTTTATTAATACAGCAACTCTAAACTTTGCAAATGAAACAACGTTTTAACTTCTAGTTTTTCTAATGAGCAAACGTCAGATAGACAATAGGTCATAGGTCTAAACCTTTAGTTAAAATTATTCCACAAAGTGCTGGCCTTAGCCACACATTGTTTCATCACTGTTACTAATGTTTGACAGTTAGGTTGTGGTAGAAACATTGCCCAAGCACAAGCATGCAAGACATTGAAAACCTTACATTATCAAGATAGATGTATGTACAGTACAAACCACAACGCGAATGATGCTTGAGAATGATGCATTCGCATCGAAAGCGCTCGCCTTTGACTTCAAACCAGCCAGATAGGACAGGAAATAGCAATAGTATAGATATATAGAATTCAGGCATCTGTACCTATGTATACAAATATTAGTTAGTTTGTGCAGTTCGGCAGATCCCAATGTGTCAGCTCCAATGTGGCTTAAGTTTAACATCTTTAATTTTAAAATTCCTTAAAATATTTTTTAACATCCACTTGCATTTCAAGGCTTTGAAACAGATATTTGTTCCTCTTTTGCAGGATGACGATAGTACGACTGGAGGAGATGATGACAGCAAAAACAAACACTACATACCAGGCTGGATTAATGATCCCCTGCTTGTTGACTCTGAATTGGGTGAAATATCTTTGCATGAAAAGCGTTTCTGGAAAGATCTAATTAAATTATATTTGAAGCCAATGTTTCACACAAAAGAGAAAAAAGCTGAAATTGCAGCCAGCCTTAAGGAATTGCGCAACATGTTTGCATTCGCTTTTGTTATGATTAATTCAATTTTCGTTCTGATTGTTTTTCTGCTACAACTCAAGAAGGATTACATACATTTAAAGTGGCCCATTGATCCGGTAGACTTTATAACATACGATGATACAAACTTGCAAATATATATTTATCGTCGTTATAAAGAACTTGACCCCATAGGTCTATGTTTTGTTCTATTCTTTGGTCTCATTCTAATAATACAGTTTATTGCAATGTTCTTTCATCGTTTCGCAACAATTTCGCAGTTGTTGGCTACAACTAGGTTGGATTGGTTTAAAGCATCAAGTGCGGTAAGAAAAATTATTCAGCAAATCATTTTCTTCCTCTATTCAAATTACTTTAAAAACTGAAATGTCAAGCCTAAAGTTAATTTTTGATACCTTTAAGGAAAGTGATTTGTTTTGTTTTTATATTTCTTGAGCAATAGTAAACTATAATTCTCTACCTAAAAGGTATTTTAGCAAAGCAAAAGGTATCTTGTTTCCTTAACTTCAAGTTTAACACTGGGTTGGCTTATTGGAATTTAATCCACCTGGATAGACTAGAAAAAATTTAGCCTTACTCAGAATTTGTCACTTTCTCTACACATATTACAAGGTTTTTCTTGTCCGTTAGCAGCTATAGTCTCCTCTAAAATAATGCCCTACTCACTCTAACGAATAATGCACACAAATAAGCAATCGACTAACGACTATGCAACCAGATTAGACTGATAAATATTAAATTAAAGCAATAAATTGTTCTCAGAGTAACCCACAACAAATTAAGAGGATCTAAAGTTTATAGTTTTCTAAATATGGGATAATTACAAGCAAACAAACACATTTTGTTCTTTATATATGTTAGACTTCCAGTTTATTAATTTATGTGATTATTTAATGTAAGTATTTTGCAATCGGATTTATTTAGTTTTAATTATTTAATATTTTCAAGGACTTCGGTTTTTACGATTTTATTCACTGGCATTATTTCGACTTCATTTTGTGTTTCTCGACTCTGTCTCTTTTTTTATTTTTTCGGTATCATGTCGATTTGTTTTCTAAGTCATTGCCTGCCTACATTATATTAATAGTCTTTTGTCAGCGTGTACGTGTCGAGTACTTCTCATCCTAGATTCGGCCTTCCTGATGACAGCTTAGTACCGAAGCTGGACTCCACGGCTTCATGTACTCCACCACAGTAATGCATTTCCTCATACCTTCGCCTTCACCGATTTTCTCGACCTCATATCGGTCATGATTCAATTTCGTTATCACCTTGTAAGATCCTAGGAATTTAGGCCGTAACTTCATGTTCACACCACATTGCGTGCGCCTAATAGCTAGATAAGTTCCCTATATTGTATTTTTGGCCCTGTGATCTCTTACTCTTAGACATTTTCTTGTTCTCGGCCTGTATCTTAGCTTTGTTTTTCCGGGCTTTGTCTCGAATTAGGTCTCTCTCGTTTTGTAACTCGGCAATTGAAAATTCTTTCATAATTCCACTAAGTTCTGTATTCTCTTTTGTTCACCAGTTCACAGGCCGTTGTGTTACCAAACAAAGCTGACTGTCGTTCCAGTCTCTCACCACTTCCTCGCTGCCAGTACTTTTTATTGGATATAACCAAACAAATTTCGTGGATGCATCAACAAATACCAGGATATGAATGTACATCTTGGACGTTGCCACCATCAGTCCCACATGGTCAATATGATGTGTAATGAAGGGTTTATCCACTTTATGGATCGAAGTAAGCATACCTTCCGTTCTTCCTGATTTGGCCTTCGTTATAAAACATTCCACACAGCTCTTAACTATAGCGTCTGTTTTATCCTCCAGCTTTGGCATATAAAACTGCCTTTCTACTAGCTCCTTTGTTTTCCGCGCTGCAAAATGTCTCTGGCGGTGTGCCATCTCAACTATTTGTCTCTCCATTGAAGCGGGTATAGCTATCAATTTTCTTGCTTGATCTTTGTACAAGATTCCATACTTTAAATAAAAATCGTCATATGTATTATTCTCCAGTGCCTTGCAGACAGGTTCGCTTACACGATGCTGCAGCAGATCTTGCATCATGAGACATGAATCATCAGTTTGTGCTGCTCTTACTCGATACTGTAGCGGATCTTGCATCATGAAACACAAAACGCGACTCAGTACATCTACATGTTTAATAAGGCTTCCCGAACGATGCACGAATATATATTCAAATTCCTGTAAAAACAAAGCCCATTTGGAAAATTTAAAAGGTACATCCTCCTTACGTATTGTCATCGTGAATGCATTACAGTCCGTTATTATCCTTAATTTAATTCCCAAAACATATATTCTCCACTTCTTCAAAGCCTCAGCAATCGCTAATACCTCTAGTTCATAAGAATGGTGTTTTTCCGCGGCGGAGGTTGTATCCCTGATCATATATTCAATTGTATGAAATGATGTTTCTTTCGATTCTTTTTGCATTAGTACTGCCCCATAATCAAACTTTCTGGCGTTAGTACGGATTTCCGTTTCTGCCCCTGGATTATACAACCTCAGTACTGAATCACCTGTTAAAGCCGTTTTTAACTGCTGTCTAGCTAGCATCTCTTCATCACCGATTTTAAATTTTGTACCCTTTCTTAAAAGATCCGATAAAGGTTTGGCGATTCTAGAATAATCCCGAATAAAACGACGGAAGAAAGACGTGAATCCCATAAATCGTTATACAGCTTTAATGTTGGTTGGTATTGGAAATCTTGCAATGGCTGAAATTTTCTCCTCCGACGGCGATATAGACAAATTTTCTATAACATACCCCAAGAATTTAATTTTCCGACAGAAAATCCACTTAAATTGAATAACATTTCTCGCTGCGACGTTCAACACTCGACGCAGGTTGTAGATACCCCCTTTTTCATTACGTGACAATATCACCATCCATGTAAACTACCATCGTATCATCCCTGATCAAATCTTGACATATGGCCGAAATATAGCGACAAAATACTGCTGGCGAATTGCTAATACCAAATGTAAAGAACTTAAAATCCAAACTGTCCCCTTTGTGTCACGAATACAGTATATTTTTGAGATTCCTTTGCGACTGGTACGTGAAGGAAGTCCAGTGTCGCAAAAACTTTGCCCTCTTGTAACCACATGCAGCACAATCTCTTTGAGCCATTCTTCTTTGAAACCAATACAATTGAAGACGAATATTCCGAAAAACTAGGCCTAATAACATTCTCCTCCAACCACTCTCTTGTATGGTTTTCTAAGATTTCCTGATCAACGTAAGATGTTCTTCGGGGTCGACTTGCTACCGGTGTGTCGTCGGATAGAATTATTCTCCACCGGAAATGTTGTTGGTTTCTGTGGTCGATAATTGTGTATCATTGATTGAATCTCAATGCCATTATCCTTGCCCAAATATTCTAACTCCAAAAAATTTCCTTGTCATCAATCAACGCTGTGTGAACAATATCCAAAAACTCCTCCCGCAGCACAGCGATTGAGTTATCGCTCAATGTCAGCTTAGGATCCTCAATTAACGTTCTGAATTTTAAACAACCTAGGATCCTAATGTTTCTCCTGCCTAATCCTATTAGTGTTATCCTTACTGCTTCTAACGGTACAGTCGACAGGCTCGACAGTGTATCATATTTCAGGATACTAACATCACTTCCAGTGTCAATTATCGCCGATTTTCGTGTTGAAAATAATTATTTCCTTTAATAACCTCCTCGAATGAGAAAAATTACCGTCCGTAAGGCTGTGGACATTTGATCTTTCATTTTTAAATCCGTTCTCTCTTTTATTAACCTCGTACTCCTTGGATTTGTGTCCTGCAACAGCACACTGGAAATATTTAATCGTTAATGACCTGCAATCTTTTGTCAGGTGGCCCTCTATTCCACATTTAAAACATTTTCTATGGTCAGAACGGAATTCCGGCTTATATTTTTTAGCCTTTAGTCTTGAGCTTTAAAAGTTGAATGGCTTTCAAAGTTTATTGATATAAAATTGCTTTATTAACGACACTACCCGGTATTCTTTCAATAAAATATTCAATAATGATTGCATCATCCAATTTGATAAGATTTCCCATTTCCATTATCGAATACAAATATTGCCTATATGTTTCATCAGTTTGTTTCTTACGAGCCTTTAGTTTCCTATGTATTGATGTAGCTGATTGTTTCACTCTGAACTCCCTCCGCAGAATTGTCTTAAGAGTATTCCAGATTGACTTCTGGTGAAAGTTTTTGCTGCTCCTGCTTCGCGTAAATATAATGATGTAGCTGGTCCCATTTCAACACATGCGCACAATCTTCAAACTCCTGTATCCATGCCTCTATATCATGGGAGTTTTCCCCTGTAAATTTTGAAACAGAATCCTCAACATCCCTTAAAGGGAAATGCGAGTGTACTGCTGAAGCTGCATCACTAAACTCCGAGTCGTTACCAACATCATTGGCAAACCGAAATATCGAATAAGTCTCTCCTGTAGGTCAGTTTTTGTACCAGTTGAATTAAATCCTGGTTCCGTTCTAATTCCGTTCCGTTTTAATTCTTCTACTGTAGGTATGAGTATATATCTCAATTCCATTTCCAAATTACCAGTGATTACAAAACTTCAAAACCAGTTACAAAATTTAAATTATAAACGTATTTAGATAATAGGCTAGAGAATAAATTATTTATAAACAATAAAAAGAAATTATATATGCTAGATATTCAATATAATAATGTGAAAATAACTTATATATAAAAATTCCTTCAAACTAATTCTAAATTAGATAATTAAATTTTATACTAGATATATTACAAATATTTAATCTCAATTTAGTAAGTGTTTCTCGCTTTTAACCAAAATGTTATTAGACTTTCCCTCTTGAAAATATCTCTACACTCCAAGATTTTTTCTATTCTATTTTATTTACTCGACTCTCTCTCTCTTTTAAAGATTTATTTTAATGAAAAATCTTTATTATACTTCTATAAATAATTCTTTACTGTATTCATAAATATTACTTATCTCATTCTTCTTCTTTATTTATGCCAATTCCCTCAGCTCTCCAGCTATTTAGATTATCTTACCTTCTCGCGTTCTATGTGAATTTCCACTGCTCACATTCAAAGCTTAACTACATCAGCTTCCCTTCATGTAATTTCTCACAGCATTCACTCAATTTCTCAGCTCCCTTTTCCACATGCTTTTTCCCGCAATCTTCTTCTTTATCATTTTGAACTTTACACGTACAACAGCAGTTAAAGTTCATTTTTACTTGATGGCAAAATTGACGTAAGTTTTATTAATATTCACTCAAATGATAACTCTCTTTCCCACACTGGCTCTTCTTTTATGTCACTGTTTGATTTTTTTTGTTGTTAAATTTTTAGAAATTTTTGCTCAATTTATACACGTTGACTTAGTCCCAGTTTACACGCTTCACCTTTTGTTGCTCAGAAGGTATAAAAATTGAAAATGTTTCTATTTCACTGCAGTACGGAGCTGCTTGTACTCGGGAATTTCATTTTGTGTTTCAATTCGTAATCATATACACACAGATGTATTTTTTGCACATTTGACATTCTTCTTTATTCTGTTTCATTGTTAAAAAGGAATGTTCAAATTTCGTCATAAAATTACCGGAGTTAGGGATGCACATGCATAAACTTGTTTTCTGTAGTAATAAATATTCTCTAATATTCTTTTAAGCTAAGTAAATTCCCGTAGATGATAAGAATGTGTTTACAGTATTAGGTTGTGTACAATATTTTATGATCTTTACAACCTTTTTTATCTTTAAACACACATTTTTCATCAATAATTACGATTAATGACAAATACATATATTTAAAAATATATTTCAGAACAATAGGATAAGGAAATTATTATATGTTATATGTTAGTATTTAAGAGAGACAATTTGGAAAATAAAAGTAGTTAATAATAATTAGTACTTTTTTATTATTAAGCACTAGGACTTTATTTTATAAAAAATTTTTAAAATTTATTTTTTATTATATTTCAATATTTCGCCATACAAACAAAAAAGTATATAAACAATTATTAATAAAAATGAAAAATTTGTTGACTAACTAACTGATCAAAATAATCAAATTTTTTTTCAAAATTCTGTCTTTTTACTGTCATCAGAATCCCATTCAATGACTTCCCAATGCAGTTAGTTATAGACTCCAGTATGTAAGTTTTTTCTTTTAAATCTATTTTTTTCAATAAACCTTTTCTTTTACCTCTATTTTTTCACAACTTGAATGAAATAAAACGTCAAAAAGAACGAACACAACACGAAAATTGTTGACACAAATTGCTGCGTGTAGACATTACGCCAACTTTATAAAAAGCAATAAGCAACAAAAGCTGAAGCGTGTAAACATGGACTTAGTTGTCAGATTTTTTCTTTTTTTTACACATACACGTTGTACATACAGACATAAGCATATATATATATATATATATATATATATATATATATATATATATATATATATATATATCAATTAGTTTTCCATTTAAAATTTTTTGTAAAATTTTAATTATTTGTTCACCATTTACAAAGTTTATATTTTTTTTTTAAATTTATTCACAACTCTTCTTGAAAAGGATTTTAAAATATGGCTGGCGACATGTTTGGTTGAGCCCCCATTTTTAGTATTGTTAGACTTCTAGTTTATTTAGTTTCATTATTTAATATAAGGATTTTACAATCGGATTTATTTAGCTTTAATTATTTAATATTTTCAAGGGTTTACGAGGTATGATCATGATTCGTCACCAGCTATGACCTTTTTGAGCAAATCTGGATCGTCGTTGACAACGTTCAACAGCTACTGAGCGATGTCCATGTGACGTTGATTTTGCTTAAAATTTAGCAATTTTGGAACAATCTTCGCCGCATGTATCATGCCTAAAACATCCGTAAATTGGCATGAGCCGAACGATATGCCAACATCATCAGCAACCTCTCTCCATTTTTTCGAATAATAAAAAATCAAAGAGCACAGCAAAACACAACTAACCTTTTTATCTATCAAAAACAAACTGACAATCCAAAATGGCTGATATTGTCAACACATATAAAACAGAAAAAAATGCGAAAATCACGAAATTTTAAAATAACGGTTATTATTTGATCATACCTCGTATAAGGATTCCGATTTTTACGATTTTGTTTACTAGCATTATTTCGACTTCTCCGTACCGTGTTTCTCGATTCAATATCTGTTTTTTCTTTTTTTTTCTCGATGTCAATGCCAATTTGTCTTCTAAGTCATTGCCTACTTTTTGTTAATAGTCTTTTGTCAGTGTGTACGTGTCGAGTACTTCTCATCCTACATATATACTCATTAATAAATATATATATACATATGTATAGATATAAAGAGTTATTTTCATTAAAATGAATGCATAAGTTGGCCGGCCTATCTCAATAATGTAGTTTAAGGCAGTATTTAGTCCCGCACAAATACTGCAACTGCATTGTCATAATATGTCGTTTGAACGATGAACGCAATAAAGAGTTTTAGGCAACACTTTCAATTATATTAAAGTTTTTTGTTTCAAAAACTTCTAACAAGTTCGTTCTTATCAGTATTTCATATCGCATAAAAATCTAATTATCTTCCAAGCATGAACATCAAATGAAAATAAATTTTTCAATAAACTCTGTTTCACTCTGCTTAATTTTCGTTTAAGATGACGGAAGAGGATGTAGCTCAAGAAATACGTGGTAATGCGGTTCATATTGCACGTCAACTACAAAGGCCAAACCGTCTTGATGATGATGATGAAGATGACAATATTGAAGATGCCAACCAAGATGAAGTTCAACATCATAAAGCACGACGTCAGACAATATTCAAATTGCATAAAAATCGCAACCAGAATCATTATGACTATAGTGATTTGCCACGTAATTTTGAAAGGCGATTTCTTGGTGACGGTACGCATTATATACATAAATCATATGAAAACTTGCATAAAAAATGTTTCTCCGTTATGGTTTTTTTCTTTCAATAGATGACATAAATGTTAAACACATTTCCATGAGCCGAAAATCCATAATGATGTTGAATGAAACACGATTTGCTGCAAAGCGTCGTTTAACCAAACAAACATCCCGCAATACGAACGTAAACAGAAGTCCAATACAAGGTTACAGTAATTTGACATTTGAAAAAGATTTATGTGACTGAATTTGTTATATAAAATCGAAATTTTGAAAAGAAAAAATTATCATATGAAATTATAGCAACGTATTAACATGTAAATATATATGTATGTATATCAAATATGAAATACTAAATGAAATACTAATTAACACAAAAATTTTAATCTGCCTTTCTAAAGAACTGTGAATTTTACTTATAAGCTTATTTCCTTGCAATTAAGAAATCAATTTAGATTTTTTGGTTAGTTACTAGGTTTTTCATTCAAGCTAATGATGTATGGCTTTAGGAAAATTGTGTTTTTCTCGATTAAACAACACAAATAGATGAGTTGTCAGCAAAAAATTATCTGGTGTCGATAGTATATCACATCGGTGGTCTAGCGTATAGCAGATGATACCGAAACATCGTTTCGGCCGAAACATGATACTTACATCTAACTTTTAGTCACTTAATTCAAGCATCACTACTCCTGTCTAAATTTGAACAAGCTGCATCATTGAGTTTGTGTTTGGGAGTCGTTAATAGCAGGCTAACACCCGTTTTGAAAAGAAACTAGAAAAAAGTGAATTTTTTACTATTTAGTGCTGCTCGGTCTACGGTATGTTGTGAAGGATCCACGCAATATGTACGAGTTTTTGCAGTGCTTCGTTACGGTGGACAAACTTTGCTTACCTCCAATTGTCAACATAATAAAATATTGAGTTGGAAGTACGAATTCATTCATTAGCATGTTCTTGTTGCCCTCAAGATGGCTTAAACACTTCAGCGTAGGAAAAAAGACGCTGTATTTTCATTTTTGGAAACTTGCAGTATTTAAGCATCTTTTGAATTTGTTTTCGAAACTTGACATTTGGAGATGGCCAAAAGATCATGATCGAGGTTTTCATTCGCATAGCTTCAATTTCCTAGAGACTATCATCTGCGACAGAAAAGATAGGGTTCTAAGTTTGGCATAGAAGATTGTTAAGAAGAATTAGATGTAGCCAAGGAGCAAGTACGAAACCTTGCGATACTCATGAATTTACGTTAAACTTGTTTTATGAGAACTAATCTATAACAAATCAAATAGTGCGAATCCTGAGAAGACTGTATACAAATCAAGAGAAGATATAAAGCAATAAGTGCTGATATGAGTGAAACACGTTATTAAATGGCTTGGAAATATCAAAGACATTGTTGTTTGTAGATCCACCTACGGAAGCTATGCTTTTGTACACTAAATAAACCGCTGGGATGCAAATGAAAATTGAACATTCTTTTTATCACTTCGTAAAGTGCAGAGCGAATTGTGATTAGACTAGGTAAACGACTTCATTACGTATGTAAAAGGCAAGATCCCGAAGTTGATACAAGGGAGTACCCAGGGAAATAAAATTCCTGTGGGTTAGTATAATCAGATACAAACCTACACAGGAAAAATTCGCTCTAATGTTTTCAGAAGTCAATTCTGAATCTTTCTGCAAAGAATAACATTTATCTCTCTTTTATAATGCCAACAACAATGCATTTATGACCAATTAGTGGCGAGTGTTATACCGTGGATACTAACTAGTCAAACAAGAGTTAACACAAGTAAATATTAATTGTGAATGAACTATAAATAAAACAAATTTACGAGTTACACTAAAAATCAGCCATATAAGTCCTTATTTAATAAGTTTTACTTTTGTTCTTTGTTTCTTTATCTTATTATTATTTTTTCTTGTTTACATTTTGATGTTATTTTATAATACATTTAATTAACACTTAACATTTTATAAATATTTAAGCAAGGATTCAATGATGAATACAATATAAAGCGGGCAGGACGAACAACAAAACACTATCTTGAGATTCTCAAGCTTTTGGTTTTAATAAAACTTATAAAATATTCTAAATAATAAAATAACCAATTAATTACAATTACATATCTAGGCATGAAAATTGATTATGATTACGTAGAAGCAAAAAATCTATCTGTTGCAAGTGATCGAAAATTTTCTAGCGCTGCTTTCTTTTCTGTATCAGACATGGACGATAAGCATATCTGTGATTCCCTACTCTTGCGCATGCTAAATAAAAGAATGCCTACGCGATAAACAAATTGTCTAATTTTAAACAACAAAGTCTTAGCAAATGCTAATCGACCAAGAATAGCATATTTGTCCTTTTTAATGGAACCTCTGAAAGTAAATATATATTTTAAAAGTGTTAAAAAAGTATTTAAATGATTTAAAATTTTTGTTTCTTTACATTTTTTTGCACAATGGATAGGACATAAACGCGTACAGATAGGAGAACGATAGAATACACTTACCTATATTCTCAATCTTCTATCTTAATAAAAAGTTTATTTATGCAATGCCTTGTGCCAGAACTAGGAAATCAGGTTATGAGGAGAAGGAAAGAGCGGGTAGTGTTTGTGGACTTTTAACTTGAACTTTCCTACATTTAATGTGACAGAAAAGGCCTCTGTAGGGAGTTTATTCCACATACGAACTGTTCTGCTAAAAAACGAATTTTCCATGTAATGCATAGTGCGATTCATTGGACAATGAACCACAAATGGATGTATTCTCAACGAAAATCGAGTTAAATGCGAAAACTTCAAGTTTCGGGACAAGTTCTCCAATTTCGTTAAAGCAATTACCATTGTAGAAACGATAAAACCGTAAAATACAACCCACATTACATCGATGCTCTAGATAATCAATAGAGTTGGATACCCTTCCGTCCCTAATAAGCCTCTTGACCCTCTCCTGTACGTGGTCGAGTAACTCCAAAATAAATATGATATAAGTGGTATAAATAGTGTGGAAATCGGATGGGGTGAAGTATCTCTTACACCGTTTCAGAAAACCGAGGCACTTGAAAGTTTTTTCAGAAACCTGAAAAATGTGTTTATGCCTTGTTTCCACGGCACCTGCTTCGCTCTCTATTCTTGCTTCACACCCCAATCATAAGCGAATCAACCTGCTTCGCCATACAAAATTTTGAGAGCGAAGCTGGTAGATTCATATTGAATCTAATTTTTATCGTAAGTTTATTTGCACTAGTTATCAAAATTAAACGTTTTTGTAAACAAAGAAAAATTACAAACAAAACAAAGTTAAAAGTGAAAACTTAAAAAATATAATTGTTTTAATTTTATAAAATTAAAAAAAAATGGATAGGAAAAAAATTATACTTAATGCTATCGCGGCAAGAAGGATATCTTCTGTTGTTTTTCAACTGTTGTTGTTGTTTTTCAACTTATGTTTTTCTGTTTAATAACAACTGCCAAATCGAAGCAGATAAATGAGTCGTGTAAACAGCATGATTCACAAACTTGCTTCAGAGAGCGAAACACGAGATTCAAATTGTCGTGGAAACAGGCTATTAGTCTATCGAACATTACACTGAATTTTCATGCCATGGACATCAAGAGCTTCCGACTTCGTAATACCTATATCACCCACAATAACCGGTGCAGCACCATTTCTGATCACAAAATGCAACATTGCGTCTTACGGACATTAAAATCAACTCTATTCGCACGAACCCATTCGGAGATCGCCGCGAGATCGTGATTGGTTCGGTCTATTACTGAATGAATGTGAATGACAAATGGTGCTGTTATCTACGAAAGAGTATATAGGGTTGAAAGTTTTATAAAGAACGTCATTTAGAAATATAAGAGGAGAAAGAATGGGCTTTTGCGGTTCGTCTGAATTAATCTTGAACTCGTCTGATCAAATCCCATCTGTAACAATTCGTATAGTGCGATTCCTCAGAAAACTCGATATAAATCTGGAGAAATTATCGCCGACACCCAATGCAACAAGTTTTGACAGAAGTGTATCGCCTTGGAAATATCTAGAGCCACCACCTTACTTTTTTCCGAAATGATGTATGGAGTTGCACCATTGCTCCAACAGAAAAGCGAGCAATTCACCCGTAGAGCGACCCCTACGGAAACCACACTATCAGTCGCTAAGTAAGCTGTTGGGGTCCAGGTACCTCACAAGATTATAAGTAGTCATACTTTCTATTACTTTAGAAAGTGTAGAACAAATTGCAATTGTGCGGTAATTTTCAGGATTGTTAGCCTCACCCATTTTGTGGGTTGGCGTTACATTAGCAACCTTCCAATACTTTGGAAATTCGCTGGCACGATACAACGTGGTGAAGAGGGTTGCTAACGAACGCGCTAGCATCGAAAAGCACTGTTTCAAGACCAGTGCTGAAACCCAGCCAGCCCAGGAGACTGTTTGATGTTGAGATCTTCGGCATATACTCTGTCGAACTTGGGCGGTGGCTGATTGCTCTCCTGCAAATATGAATTATTTGCAAACTCTTTTAACAAATGAACAAAAGCTCTTGCTACCTCTAGGAGTAGGAAAAACATTAGCCAGAAGGCCCTCATCACACAGATTTTTTTTCCTGCTTTAGTACATTGGCACCCGAAGATCTTTCCCTTTTGCAGAGCTAATCAATATCTGTGTTTTTATTTCTACGCCAGAATCTGAATGCTTCATCTCTTGATCTGACTGCATTTAGAACGTCTGATTAAACCAGAAGTTCGATCTGGATGGAATAAAAGTTTTCATTCCAAACAAAATGATGTTTGCAACCATTTCCGCTATGGCATCAACATTATTGTCCAGAAACATAGTTTCCAATTAAATTGCCTACAAAATTCGTTGAGCTCGTCCCAACGAATCTTCTCGTAAATATATTTTAAATGTTTAGTAGCTGATTTCGAAACATTGTGAAATTCTGAATATGAAAAAGAGGCGGCGATGGTGCAGTTATCAGACTTGCCGAGAGGTGCACAAGCACTAATTTCATACTTTTGGGAGTGTGAAGTTAAAAAAAGGTCGAGCGTATTTCTGTGGTACCCTTCAACACAATGAATGTCTGTTGGCTCAATCACTAATTGCGCAAGGTGGTTGTGCGTGGCAAATAACTCAACCTTCTGGCCTTCTGTAGTTGTATGGCTTGAATGGCGAAGCCAAGAAGCCATCAGAAATTACCAACAGCAACAATTTTACTCTTCGGTTCTTCTTCTTCTGTCGAGAATCTTCGATATGTAGTCGGAAAGAGAAGCGGGCTAAGGTTTTTTTTCTTCCCGCGTTTGGACTTCTGTAGAGAAACCCGAAATGCAAGAGATATGACCTGATTCTGAATTTAACCCAGAGGCTGGTAAATTCATGGTTATATGTGTCCAGTGGTTGCAAGCACTAGTACACAACTTTACTGCGTATATACAATGCAAGGCCCCGATGGAAATTGAAAAGCGACAGTAGGTGGTACCCTAGTAAGTGAAAACCCTGTGGATCAGCATTTTCAGACACCTGTGCCTCACATAAGGCTAAAATATCCGGCCGATGGAATTGTAAGCATATACAGAGAAAAAATTCGTCCTTATCCCGCATATATTGCAGAAGTGAATTTCGAATAGTCCTATTATAATAATAAAAGAAATCCAAATCTGACCGCCTATTTTACTATACTGTAACCAATACAATAACTTTCGCTTTTTTAACTACTTAGTAACCAGTGAAAAGGAAGGGGTACAAATTGCACTTAAAAAAGCCATAAAATCCCTGATCTGGTCCCTTCCTCTGTTGAAGCGGCTTGTTGTGTCATCACTTTTTCTTCTCCTTTCTTTTGTTTTTTCATTGCTTTGGTTTTGTTCAAAAAACGTTTTATTTTTATTTTCACACAAAACAGTCTACATTGCACATTTCGTATAAGCGAGTTCATGTTGATACATTCCCAACCCTGATAAGAAACAAGCAATCATTATACACTAAACAAAGGTTATCACACAAAACTTCACTTTCACCCAAAAACGTATTTTTACCTAATAAGTAAGATACTCACAATAACAACCCTGAACAAACATTAAATTCGTCATATCAACTAAGAATTATAATACATTAAATTAAGCAATTAGGGTTTATAGACAAAAGAATTAAAACACATAAGAACATGATCTTTATTCTAAATAGCATAAATATATGATAAATAGCATACGAATGTATGCTAATATATGATAAATAGCGCCTTGATATGCGCTTACAAAATAATCTCTCATTGTACACACATATTCAGAAACTAAATTCCAAAGTATATATGTATACATATCTACTTATATATATAAAAATGAAATGGTGCACGTATGTAATGAGTTGGCGTGAGAACGGCTGGAGCGATTTGGCTGATTTTCGTTTTATTCGATTCGAAATTTTCAGGAGAAAAAAAAAATTATAAAGTTTTCCGGAAAACTTAGAAAATTCATTTATTAATTTTCTTCTGTTGTTGTTGTAAACACAAATAAGTTATTCACGACTCGAAATGTTCGTTTGAACTGGTTTGATGAAGCTTATGGTTGTTTGTATGCTAACGAGTTTGCATACGTGCAAATACACGTATCCATTCTTAGCATATGCTAAAAAAAACCCGTAGATCATATTAAAAAAGAACACAAAACAAAAAGAAAACAAAATAAAAGACCAAGTAAAGAGAGGCAAAATCTTCAACTTCGGCAAAAACAAACGTTGTTCTAACATGTCAACAGTCAAAAATGTATTCTTATGTTTGAAGATTATTTTTAATTCATTACTATACATAGCTGCCAGATCTTTTAGAGATAATACCGTCACAATTTTGGGGAAAAAATCTTATTTCAATTAAAATTCGCACTAAAATTACATGTACATATGTATGTACATAAATAGATTGCATGTTTTTCAATAAAGTTCAAATTCTTTGGTGAATTTGTTGTTAATTTAGTAAAATATGCATTTTAAGTTAAAGTGTATAAATTTATACCAAAAAAAATATAATTACATATATAAAAAATTGACCTACATACATATGTACATATACATACATACGTTTTAATAAACATCAGCTTTGCTTATGTTACAGAATTTGCCAGAAGAGCCTAACGAAGATGATACGTTTTCAATAACTAGACTTTATTTCGAAGTAATTTATCTTCGCATGAGAAAAATTAAAGAGCAACTCGAAGAACTAAAATTTTTAACATATTACATGAGTTTTTAAGAAAAAGTATTAATTTTTTTTTATACACGTTTTGATTTTCACTTTTCAATATACTATGTATTAAATAATGTTAGTGAAAACATAAATAAATCGTTTTCTCTTCTCAATTTTTTTACTCAGCCTACGTTTAAATTTTATAAAATTCCTAAACAGTGCTCAGTGATTTAATTTAGACGTGTTGGATAATACTAAAAGTGAAAATTTGAATATATATTCTACATACATATGGACATATGCATGTATGCACATTATTCGTGCTTTAAAATTTTTCGTGGGCTTGACTCACATAATTTTAAAATTCATAGTTTTTATAAGAGAAAAATACCTTGAAATATTGGATAGTGAGGGTTTAAAAATATTAAGTCACCGACAATTACACTTCACTTTGAAGTTAAAAAATAATTTTCTATTCGATGCAATTTTAACGAAATATACGTATCCAATATCAAAATTCTTTTGTTTTAAAATTTTATTGCTCAAGTAAAAAATAAAAGCGAACGATTTTGTTAACAGTCAACAACATTTCTTAAAATTTGAATGATTATCTACATCTATCTATCCTTATATATTGTTACACATTGGCAGTGGAAAAATACTGACTGACTCTAGAACAGGCCAGATTTCTTTTCCAATGGGTTTTTGCCAATTCACAATATCTAAAGGCGAACCAATTGCAAAACTGTTCACACACATTGCTCAAAATTACAGAGATTAACTTTGGTTAAGTAAAAGAGCCATTTTAGCTGCAAAACATAAATACGTTGATTAAATAAATTTTAAAATCCAAAGTTTAATTAATGGCGAATGGTATTCGTATAAATCGATTGATTCCATTACCGACCCTGATAATATTGTTAACTACCCCGTAGAGTTCCCGATTTCATTGGACTTACCGGGAATGCCACCACATAACCTACAGCTTAAGGTTGCAGCGGTAATAGTCATGCCATACCAAGTGATTTACTATTAAAGTCCAATTTTCCGTTCGCCTTGCATTCGCAATGACGATTAATAAACCCCAAGGACAATTGCTAAAAGTATGTGGGTTAAACCTAGAATCCCAATGTTTTTCCACGGGCAATTGTATGTTGCATGCTCGAGAGTTGTTTACTTTCTCTCTCAACAGAAAAACAAAAAGTATTGTTTAGTATCAAGCTTGAAAATGAACTATATCTTAACCTTTTTTGTTTATTTATTTTTTAATGAATTACCTTCAGAGCTATTTAAACAATAAATTAAGAAAAATTTGTGTCGTTTCTTCTTTGTACTAATTTTTTTTTTCTAACTCCATATGAAATATTAATCATTAGCAAATAGTTTCCGAGCGAAGCTGGGTCGTACAGCTAGTCTTTTTATAACTTAAATTAAGCAGCTTCGTAACAATACAACTTCTTAAAACATGTTTATCGTGTACATCAATGCTTGGAAGTAAACATTTGTTTTGTTTTTGAAAGATGCCGATGGTATGACTGAAGGAGTTTATGACTATGGATGAAAAGCGTTTCAAGAAAAATTTAATTAAAATGTATTTGAAGCTAATGTTACACACAAAAGAGAAAAAGGCTGAAATTTTAGGCAGCCATCCGGAATTATGCAACATGTTGCATTTATCATGATTATTTAAATTTTGTGTCTGAATGTTTTTTTGCTACAACTAAAGAAGGATTACATATATTTAAAGCGATCCATTGTTCCGGTCGACGTTATGATATACGATGATACAAACTTACAAATTTATATATATCGTCGTTATAAAGAACATGAACTTATAAGTTTATGGTTTGTGCTCATAATACAGTTTATGGAAATGCTCTTTTAGCATTTCTTAACAATTTCGTTGTTGGGACCTACGACAGATTGATTTGGATAAGAGTATAAACAACAGTAGTAAAAACTATTCACCAAAGTATTTTCTGCATCTATACGCACAGGTTTGTTTTTGTAACTAAGCTGTCATACTTATCGTTGCTTATTGATACCTTTTAGCAAATGTGATTTATTTTTTTTTTTTTTTTTTGTTTAAGGACTATAGTTTCTTCTAGAAGAATTCACTAGTTACACTAATGAATCTCGAATATTATAAATAAACAAACAAACGACAAGCGCCTATGCAAGCAGACTACGATGACGTTTCGATGTCGTTTGTGTGGATATTATTATGAAAAGAGATCAAAAACGAATCCAGTAATCCAATCAATCAACTAACAAGTTGCACAGCGAGAATATGAGCCAGAACATCAAAAGAGAAGCAGAAGATCGCTTTTTGTGTTTTAGACAAAAGATTGAAGAATTAATTTGCTAGTGGAAGGTTTTCCAAAACATGAAAAATTTACGATTTGAATTTACATCATTATTTATGCACAATCTGTTAATAAATAAAATAAAATTTAATTCATTCGCAGTTAAGAAAAGAACAAAATAGATAACTCACAATGGTGACTTAAATTACATTAGGCTTTACATAATCTCTTAGAAAAAGAAAATGCGAAGCAGGTATTGACAGGCACAAAGAGGGGAATAGCTTCGTCATAATAATAGCGTAGACAATGGTCGATATTCTTTAATCATTGGATTCGATACAGAATTAACTTTCGTGACGAATAATATTCCGATACGTGTCGTACGAGCAAATCATCGCATATATTATACATCTTGTCGTTATTTTAAACAAAATGTAGTAACTTAAAAAATACAAGATGTAACTGAAATAGATATTATGTATAAAAAATTTTTTGTCTTTGAAATAAAAAATATTTTAAAAATGAATTCTTTTATTTTATTTTATTTGTCTTAAATAAGAAAGAATATGCCTCATAAAGGAAATAAATTCCAATAATTGCAATTCTAATGGGTTTTTGTATGCCAACATTTTATTTCAATTCACTTGGACCATAAGCATATAATATCTGTGTTTTCCTATAGCTGGTTATGATATATAAAATGGGATACCTAAGCGGAAGACGAATGTTTCTTAAATTTATGTTGTGTTCTTCCACTTACTCGGCTATACTGGTCGATTAGTAATAAAAGAATGAAAACATTTTCATCTGTTTTCCTCCAACGTTTCCCGCCTTCTTCAGGGAGTATAATATATTTATTCTAAAAAAACATCATTTAGGTACAATTAATAATTAAAATTTAATTAAATATCTATTGAAATACATACACATTAACACTGTAAAATTAAATTATAATTGCTGCTAATCCTATCTATGTCTTCTTTAGTGTTCATCAAGCGTCTGTTTTGTTTACTTTCTATGTCTGTTATTTGTGTTTTTTCAAAGTCAGGTGTGTGTTGTGCAATACCTGTAGTGGTTTTCTTCTTTTTAATGTCTGTTTCGTGTTCATTTACTCTTGTTTGAGGTGATCGTTTTGTTTGTCCAATGTAAACTTGGTCACACTGTTGGTCAGTTGTGCCTTTACACGGAATTTCATATACAACGTTACATATGCCCATTTTTTAAATTTTGTCTTTGGGGTTTTTGAAGAAGTGTTTTAGTGTGTTGTTAGATTTGTGTGTAAAGGTAACGTTGTTGTCTGGAATTATTTTTCTAAGGAATTTGTTGTCGGTAATATTTTCAACGTGAGTTACGCTAATGTATTTTTTGTCACTGTTGGAATTGTCTATTGTTGTTTTATTTACATACATAAGTTTTTAGCACCTTTAATGGAGTAAATTTTTTTATTTATAAGTGTTTTTATTATTTTTAGAGGGTAGTCGTTTTGTTGTAATATTTTTTCTAACTTATTAATGTTATTGCCTAAGAATTTTTTATCGCTAAGGTCTATTATTTTGTTGATTAGGCTATATGCTGTGTTAATTTTAGTTTTGTATGGTTGGAATGAGTTATAGTTGAGTATTCGTCTTGAAGATGTTGATTTTGTGTACCAGTCAAAGAGAAGTTTGCTTAATTCTAAGAAAGGAACGTTGTCATTTGCTTCTATTTCTACAGTATGTCCTCGTTTGAATACTTCATTAACAATGTCATTGTTTGCTTTTTGGAGTTTTTTTGTTGGATCTGTTCTACTTAATTTGTATGTATTTTTATCTTCTAATAATTGGGACATTTTATTATGATATTCTGACTATTTTGTTGCCCTTATCTGCTGTTGTTATAAGAATTTTGTCCTTGTTTTCTTTGATGATATTATCTGTTGTGATATAAGTTTGTAAAATGAATTTTTCCAGGTTATTGGTCCTTATGCTTCTTTTATAATTTAAAATCTTCTCCGTGAGATTCCTTCTAGTGTAGTCTTTTTCTTTATCTCCGTCAAGTATTTGTATGTATTGTTTTATGTCTGCTATAATCTGTATGTATGAGATGTTTTTGTTAGTGATTGGAAGAGTGTATTTTTCCCTAATGATAGCAACCATTGGCTTTCTATTGGAAATTGAATGTTAGTTTTGTTTCTTAAATTTATTTATTGCATATTGGGCCTTTCTATTAGAACGCGTAAATGTTCATGTTGAATTACATAGCAATTAATATAACAAGGACCTTTAAAAAGGTACAAGCAGTAAAAAAGAGTAATAACATCCCTGATCTGGTCATATGCGACCCGTAGTTAACACGCTTGTATTTTTATATTTTCTTAAAATTTGTTTTTTTTTCGTTGATTTGTTTCCGTTTCTTTGATTTTATTTTAATTCTGGAGACATACTTGTTTTTCAACATGTTTTTTATTATGAAAAAAAACGATATTATTTTTAAAAAATTATGTGGATGATTTTATTTTTTTTATTTTTACTGGTGTCTTTTTTCATTATTTTTTAACATATTTAATCAACACCAACATTTTATATATAAACGCAACAAATATGCAAAGATAGAATCTAACACGTGCGATTCTCAACAACAATAAAAAATTTAATTAATAACACATTATATTAGCTCTGTTTTCAATTTCCTGCATCTGCCATTGAAAATGTATGCATTTGACAGGAATTATTTCCCACTGAGATTTTGATTTAATAAAAGTTATGAAATATTGTTACGTTTGTTCCTTTTAATAAACGTTCTGTTATTTTAAATTCTTTTATTTCAAAATAATAACACACACCCCCATACTGTTGTTGTTGTTATCATTCAGTTTAGGCTCCTGCTTAGCTGTGTGTTTTGTTTTGTGTTAGTTGTATTATTTGATAGTATTTATTATAAGCATGTTGTTTTTAAAATTCACAATAGATCGTTTCGTTTCATTTTTTTACTGATTATAAATCATCTTCGTAACAATATTATAAACTAGAAAATTTTATTTCTAGGCATTAAAATTGATGACTAGTTTCAATTGCAAATATATATGTGGCATTTTGCCGGCAGTTTAAATATTTTAAACATTATTTTTATTTTTTATTCGACCTTTTTTATTTTAATTAAATATGTTTTAATCTTTAAAACGATTTTTTAATTGAATTTTAACGATATATTTTTCAATATTTCGCTTTCCTATGGAAAGATGAAAGAAGAGGAAGAAGCTTTCCATAGGAAAGCGAAATATTGAAAAAATATATCGTTAAAATTCAATTAAAAAGACCGTTTAAAAGATTAAAACATATTTAATTATTTTAAACATTTTTTATTTAGGTACAAAATGCAAAAAAGATGTTAAGCGGGCATTGACTGTTCTGTATTTACACATATTAAACTCTGTTGTTACAAAAGATAGGTACCACCCAACGATGTACAATGGCTTGAAAACGTTATATTTTGGAAATAATTCGGTAGCTCATGAACCACTGAAGATATCCTAATGAAATTCTGCAAAGGTAAAGCAGAGGTGGGCTAACTTCCTAAACGTATATTTACAATGTATCAATACAGCATTAAAACCAAGTTAATACATTGTATACTTACTTTTTTAATACGTTGTAGACTAATACTTTGCAACCCTGAAAATCTTTAGGAACATTTATATGCATTGTATTACTATCAGAGATTACTATTATAACTACTTTTCTCTCAGCTTAGATAAAATAATAATTTTTTTAGGTTTTTATGTCTATTTTAAATAATTTGCAAAAATAAATTCATATTCTGAATAAGAACAAAATTTAAAAGCTCTTTTAATTCAACTAGGTTGTCGTCAACTAAAAACATAATTAAATACATAATAAAACAAAAAAAAACTAATTCATACAAAAATTAAAACATAAAAAACAAATTCATAAATAAGATCAACTCGTTACAAAATAATTGCACTTAACTTTTTCTCTAAATATTCAAATCTAATAAATCTTCCCGTAATTTTCTTATTTCTTAAATTTTTTCTTTTTCAATTTTTAATTTTTCTAACAGTTTCCTTTCAGCTTAACTTTCTTTTGTTGAAAACCCTCCAGCCCCCATCCAAATTAGTTAATTTGGGTGGCCAGTTTTATAAAAATTAATAATTTTGTGGATAATTTTTCCTCGTTTAAGCAATTTATGTGTTTTGTGTTGTTCGCGCGATTTAATTCCTTTTTAAAAGGAATGAGTTAACTTGTGGTTTAATATTATGTATTCTTAAAACTAAAAACAATTTTTTTTATTTATTCAATTCTTTATTCATGATAAATGTTTTACAATATGTAGTGCCCCTGCGTCTTAAAGACATTGGTGAGTCGAATAGACAAATAAAAAATGATTTAGCATAAGTGTATGATGAATACAAAATAAATAAAAAATAACGATTTTTAAAATAACAAATTTTAAATAAAAAAGTCTAATTTTATAACAATAATAATAAATTTTAAAATAAAAAAATAAGATTATTTTTTTTTAAATGAAAATTCGTGCAATATTTCTAATATTATGAGGAAGTTTACTAAACTCTAAATTAACAATGTGCCTATTCGCTGTTTTGTGGTTTTTCTATCAGCATCTTGCTACTCGTTAATTTGTATTCTTTCTTGTATTAAAAGCTATTTGATTTCTTAAAAAAATCCCCAATGTTGTTAAAAAATTTGAAGACATAAAGTAAAACTTGAATTTTGTGTAAGTCGTGTACACGAAGAATTGATAAATATATGTTCTTATACAAAGGTATTGTTGAATACATCAAGGCCAAATTAAAAACAGTTTTCAGTGCTCTATTTTTAACTCTTCTAAAAGATTTAAATTCATTGGTATTTTTATTATGGGCGAACAGTTTAAATGGCTGATGGCATTAAAGCTTGATATATAACCAATTTTGTTTTCGTATTGAATTTATATTTATATACTAGCTGTACGACCCAGCTTCGCTCGGAAACTATTTGCTAATGATTAATATTTCATATGGAGTTAGAAAAAAAAATTTAGTACAAAGAAGAAACGACACAAATTTTTCTTAATTTATTGTTAAAATAGCTCTGAAAGTAATTCATTAAAAAATAAATAAACAAAAAAGGTAAGGATATAGTTCATTTTCAAGCTTAATATTTTTTGTTTTTCTGTTGGGTGAGAAAATAAACAACTCTCGAACGGGAAATTGGACTTGAATAGTAAATCACTGGTATGACATGACTATTACCGCTGCAACCTTAAGCTGTAGGTTATGTGGTGGCATTCCCGGTAAGTCCAATGAAATCAGAAACTCTACGGGGTAGTTAACAATATTATCAGGGTCAGTAATGGAATCAATCAATTAATACGAATACCATTCGCTATTAATTAAACTTTGGATTTTAAAATTTATTTAATCAACGTATTTATGTTTTGCAGCTAAAATGGCTCTTTCACTTAACCAAAGTTAATCTCTGTAATTTTGAGCAATGTGTGTGAACAGTTTTGCAATTGGTTCGCCTTTAGATATTGTGAATTGGCAAAAACCCATTGGAAAAGAAATCTGGCCTGTTGTAGAGTCAGTCGGTATTTTTCCACTGCAAATGTGTAACAATATATAAGAATAGATAGATGAAGATAATCATTCAAATTTTAATAAATGTTTTTGACTGTTAACAAAACCGTTCGCTTTTATTTTTTACTTTAGCAATAAAATTTTAAAACAAAAGAATTTTGATATTGGATTTTTCAGCGAATAACCGATATATATATATATATGTATGTACGTATATTTCGTTAAAATTGCATCGAATAGAAAATTATTTTTTAACTTCAAAGTGAAGTGTAATTGTCGCTGACTTAATATTTTTAAACCCTCACTATCCAATATTTCAAGGTTTTTTTCTCTTATAAAAACTATGGATTTTAAAATTATTTAAAGCACGAATAATGTGCATACATGCATATATCCATATGTATGTAGAATATATATTCAAATTTTCAATTTTAGTATTATCCAACACGTCTAAATTAAATCACTGAGCACTGTTTAGGAATTTTAAACGAAGGCTGAGTAAAAAAATTGAGAAGAGAAAACGATTTATTTATGTTTTCACTAACATTATTTAATACATAGTATATTGAAAAGTGAAAATCAAAACGTGTATAAAAAAAATTAATACTTTTTCTTAAAAACTCATGTAATATGTTAAAAATTTTAGTTCTTCGAGTTGCTCTTTAATGTTTCTCATGCGAAGAAAAATTACTTCGAAATAAAGTCTAGTTATTGAAAACGTATCATCTTCGTTAGGCTCTCCTGCCAAATTCTGTAACATAAGCAAAGCTGATGTTTATTAAAACGTATGTATGTATATGTACATACAGCTGCAAACATTAAAATAGCAGTACCATTGATAAAACTTTTTTAAACGATGCACAACTTTTTTAAAGAACTTAAAATGTTTATTTATTTTACTAAAACAATCTGGCATCCTCATTTACTGTTTTTGAAAAATAATTTTGTGAACAAGTTTGGTAGCACTGAAAATAACGGACAATTTTATGTGTGAGTACACTTTTTTTTGAAACATTAAAATAACAGTAGGCTACGAATATATTATTTTGTGTCAAATTTCATTTATAAAATTTAATATTCTTGATAAAGAAAAGTAGAAGTGAGTTAAAAATGTTTATTTCGTTTTAAAAATTATATTAGATATAAGATTTTTTCGATTATTTTAATTTTAGTGGGTCGAGCAAAGCATTGTACTATTGCTCAACGAACATTAATTTTAAATTTTAGAAAGGAAGGAAAATCGTATAGAGAAATTCAAGATCTTCTCTGCTGCTCAGCGAAAATGATTTCAAATGCAATTAAATACAAAGAAACAAAAGAAACCAGAGGGGGACAACGCAAAACTTCACTTCAGGATGACAGAAGTATAGTTAGAATGTCTAAGCGTAGTCCGTTTAAATCGGCCAGGGAGATAAAAAATGTACTAAATTTAAATGTTAGTGATATGACTGTAAGGAGGAGGCTTCAAGATGCAAATTTGAAAGCCCGAAGTCCAAGGAAAAAGCCACTCCTTACAAAAAAACATAGACAAAAGCGCCAAAAAACATGCTGAATGGCCTGCAAGCAAATGGCGCAATATTTTGTGGACGGACGAGTCCAAAATTGTTCTATTTGGTAGTTCTGGATGCAGACAATATGTTCGACGGCCACCATCCACTGCTTGCCAACCACAGTATACTGTGAAAACAGTTAAGCATGGAGGGGCAAAAATAATGATATGGGGCTGTTTTTCATACAACGGTTGTGGGCCAATACACAAAATTAACGGCATTATGGACCAACATGGCTATGTTGACATTATGCAAAATGTTATGCTCCCACACACTAAAGAAGAAATGCCTTTAATATGGGTCTTCCAGCAGGACAACGACCCAAAACATACAAGCAAAAAAGCCAAGGAGTGGTTTCGTGCCAACAGGATTGACGTCATGGAATGGCCAGCACAGTCTCCAGATCTCAATCCTATTGAAAACCTTTGGGGAGACGTTAAAAAAGCTGTTTACGATGCGAAACCTTTAAATAGCGAACAACTTTGGGAAGTTGTCCAAGAAGCTTGGAATTCCATCCCAGTTGAACGATGTCAACGTTTAGTCAATTCGATGCCTCGGCGCTGTAAAGCTGTAGTAAAAAATCGTGGATATTCTACGAAGTATTGAGCTAAATTAAATAAAATTAATACAAAAATGGTTTCTTTTTCTTTGTATTTTCAAAAAGCAAACGAAATAGCCATAGCTACTGCTATTTTAATGTAACGTAGGAATTATCAGTTTTGCTCATAACTTTTTTTTTTTAATTTGAAGTAAGTTAAACTCCGTTTATTTTTTTTTTTCGTTGTGAGATGTAGTATTAAAGTTTATATAAAAATTTTGGTATATATGCAGAACTTATGAAATATATGAGTTTTTAATGATTTTCAACGGTACTGCTATTCTAATGTTCGCAACTGTATGTATGTAGGTCAATTTTTTATATATGTAATTATATTTTTTTTTTTGGTATAAATTTATACACTTTAACTTAAAATGCATATTTTACTGAATAAACAACAAATTCACCAAAGAATTTGAACTTTATTGAAAAACATGCAATCTATTTATGTACATACATATGTACATGTAATTTTAGTGCGAATTTTAATTGAAATAAGATTTTTTCCCCAAAATTGTGACGGTATTATCTCTAAAAAATCTGGCAGCTATGTATAGTAATGAATTAAAAAAATTTAAAAAAAAAATACATACTTATCTGTTGACATGTTAGAACAATTTTTGGTTTGGCCGAAGTTGAAGATGTTGCCTCTCTTTATTTGGTCTTTTATTTTTTTTTTGTTTTGCTTTTTTTGCATAGGTGTGTTTGCACGTATGCAAACTCATTAGCATAGAAACAACCACATAGCTTCATCAAACCAGTTCGAACGAACATGTCGAGTCGTCAATAACCTATTTGTATTTACACCAACAAAAGCAAGAAGAAAATGAATAAATGAATTTTCTAAGTTTTCCGGAAAATTTTATAATTTTTCGAATCGCATAAAAAAATCAGCCATTACATTACATACGTGGACAATTTCATTTTTATATATATAGATGTATCGCGCTCGATGGGGTCTCCTGACAAATTCTGTAACATAAGCAAAGCTTGCTGATGTTTATTAAAACGTATGTATGTATGTATGTATGTATTATTTATTTATTTATTTGTTTAGTTAACCGGCAGAATGAATTAATCTATGGGATTAAATATAAAAAAGTGAGCATTGGCAGCAAAGGCCATCAGCTCCATTTCAAAAATATCCATAAAATTGTGGTTGACCATCTTAGTTTATATTCTATTACACTCAATATAGTGCATTCTCAAATTTTCAGTCCTGTTGTTCCAATGTAGTCGCAAATTTTATTGATGTTGATGGTTGTTGGTTCTCTAAGAAAATCGGTGGGTGGTATGTTCTTGAAAATTCTGTTCCTCTGGGGTTGAAATATTGGACAATCTAATAGAACGTGCTTGATGGTTAAATGACAATTGCATTCGTTACATTCGGGCTGAGTATGTTTGCGGAGCAGCCATTCGTGCGAAAAGATGGTGTGTTCTAAGCGTAGTCTGGAGAATGTTCTAATTCTACTTTTTGATGTATTGGTTGGATAGGTTGGTGAATTATGGTGGGGATTAATTGTTGAATAGTGGTGGTGGTTAATAGGGACATTTTTAAGCTTTAATTTGATGTAGCACTCGATATGACGACGGATGTCAATTTTCTCGGTTGTTCCGTCAGTTATTATTGGTGCATAAGATGCATATTTAGCGGCGGTGTCAGCGGCTTCATTGCCAGATATACCGGTGTGGCTAGGTATCCAGTGCAATTTGACCTTATTCTCATTGCCCATGAGTGCATATCTAATTTGTGAGATTATTCTCCATTTATTGTCGTATGTGCTGCTGATTGACCTGAGAACTGAGAGGCTGTCCGTAAACATGACAGTTTTCTTTTTACTTTTCAATGCAAAGAGAATCGCCTGCAGAACTGCGCAGGCTTCGGCTGTGAATATAGACCCATGTTCGTCCAGTACTCCAAGGGTGACATTTCCACCTGTTTCGTCCACTACCGCGTACGCTGGCCAGTGGCCTTTTGATTTGGTGCCATCTGTATATAAAAAACTTCATCCCTGGTTTTTCAGTCTGCACATAAGTTCGGACATAAGAATACGGAATGTGTTTTGTGGGGTATCATTTTTCGCAAAGCTGGTGAGTGTTAGGTCTAAGCAGGAAGTGTTAAATTTCCATGGAGCGTTGCTCGTGTGCTTTGACTTAGGGGTTAGCGGTATGTCCAGTTCCTTAGCCATTGCTAGTGATTCAGATATTGCTGATTTAAATCGCTTTGTGCATTTTGAGTTTATGGCGGATTTAATGTCTAGGTCTATGATTGAGTGGCAGCTGTTAAGCAATTTCGGTAGAATTATGGCTTTGGAGTGAATTATCCTACTCGCGATAGATGGGAGGTTAGTCTCTTCGAGTATGTTGTTGATTGGTGCTGTTCTGAAAGCATAAGCCGATGCTCTGACAGCCTCGTGGTAAATGGGTTTAATAATGTTGATGTTTGTCTTACCACTTTTTCCATAGATAAATAACCCGTAGTCTATTTTGCTGAGTACCAATGTTTTAGTCAGATATGAAAGCGTATTAACATGTACTAGACTTTTACTTGCTAAGAATTTGATTATGTTGACTCTCGGTGCAAGCGAGTTTTTCAGGTTCAGTAAATGATCTTTCCAAGTGTAATTAGATGAGAAAGTTAGTCCAAGGATTCTTAACTTTTTAACGTTTTCTATCTGTTGGTTGTTGAGGGAAATACTGTGCGAATCGGAGTCGCATAGTTTTTTCCTGCATATGTGTTGTTTTTTTGTTTTGTTAATTGATATTTTAGCGCCTGAGTAACTGGACCACATATCAATGTCGCGTAATACTTTTTCCAGGATTTCTGTTGCCTCTTTATTGTCATTTCTTTTGCAGAGAAGGTATAAATCATAAAGACAGTGATCAACGGCAGAATTTTTGTGAATGATTTTACTTATTTCGTTGAATGCGATTTGGAACAGAACAACAGATATTGGGGAACCTTGAGGTATGCCGTTTTTAAGGATGTATGAATTAGAGGTGTACCCGTTTATTATTACTTTGAACTGCCTGTTTGACAAAAACGATTTTACAAAGTTGACCATTTTTGGGCCAACGTTCCAGGCTTTTAAGTTACGAAGAATGACGTGGGGACCGATTCGGTCAAATGCCTTCTCGAAGTCGATTGACAAGATGGTCACATGGTTCTTTGTGGATAGAGATTTGGTTATGTAATAGTCTATGTGCATTAGGGCATCATCACAGCCTTTGTTTGCTTTGAAGGCTACTTGCTCGGTTGCTATAAGTCTTTTTTTCTAGGAATCAGGATAGTCGTGTGGCAATTAATGCGTTCTAAAATTTTAGACAGACATGGCAACAGGGATATCGGACGGTAGTCTGGCACTGAGATTGCATTTTTGTTCTTCGGCAGAGGGACTATAATAGCGAGTTTCCACATATGAGGTATAGTGCCGCTGGTAAAAATTGTGTTGTAAACGTTAATTAATTTGGTTTTGCAAAGGTGTGAGAGATTTTTTATCATCTCGTAGGTGACGCGGTCGAATCCAGAAGAAGTGCCTTTGACTTTGCGTAGACAGTTAGTAAGTTCAAGCATGGTGATTGGTTCTTCCATAAAGTTAGCGTATTTGTCTGTGTTGTTTTGTACTGTAGCTGTCGGTGTATACTTTGCCGTTTTAAAAGAGTCAGAAAAGTTTTCGTCAGATGCGTAGTTAGCCCATTCGCGTCCAAAGTGGTTTGATATTTGAACTGGATCCGTTAGAGTGTCGTGGTGTTGTGTCTTCCTGATATTTTCCTTATTTTGTTCCAGATGTTTGAGATGGAGGTGTCGCGGTTGATCGTTTGGGTGGACTTTTCAAAGCATAAGTGTTTTGCTCTTTTCGCTTCATATCTGAACTTTGCATTTTGTTTTTTGTACGCTAAGAGGTTGTCTTGGGTGGGATTCCGTCTGAAATTTCTCCATTTATCCATTTTTAGTATACGCAGGCCTTGCAAAGTTGGATTCCACCAAGGAACCGTTGAAACATTTTTCTTTGAGCAGCCCTTCGTTTGAGGTATAAAATGATTTGCTGCCGTGCGTATGGCTTTGGTTATTGTAGTAGCATCTTTGTTGCTAGATGATGCAAGAGTCCGATTGATCAATTCTGCTTCTGCTTTACGGGTGTAGTTCGTCCAGTCAGCGTGTTCAACTAAAAATTTTTTTCTTCTTAGTGCGGAGTTGTGTTTGTCAGAAAATTTTATAGAAATTTTAATAGGATAGTGGTCGCTCCCGTGCAGGTCACTAAGAGTATTCCAGGTGGTCAGTGGAAGTATATTTACCGAACAAAATGAGACATCCAAATGGGAAAAAGTACCATGAGTTGAAAAATGAGTAGGGCTCCTATCATTTAGCAAGCATAACCCAGTACCGGTTATTATGCTTTCCACCTGAACTCCTCTATTATTATTAGATGTAGAACCCCAAATCGTGTTCCAGCCATTGAAGTCACCAACGACTAGCAGAGGGGTTTTAAAGGAGGAAATCACATTGGATAAGTCACGAATAGAAATATTTTGAGTTGGTGGGATATATACTGATAAGATGGTGAACTTCATGTTGAGATTTATTTCAACGGCAACGATTTGATATTCAGAGTTTATGTCGATTTGTTTGTGGGGAATGTCGGATTTTATTAGTATTCCCGTGTTTTGCTTCGTAGTGGTATTTTGTGGTGAGTTTGTGAAGTAAGCTGTGTATTTTCACCATCTTATTTTCACAAAAAGATTCCCTATTCAAACATGCGTGTCTCAAATTACACAAATGAACTGCAATAGAAAAGCAAAAACAAAAACACTTGTAATGTACAAATTATCAAAATTATCAAATATTCTAATTTCCAATATTTTAATATTTTAATATTTTTCAATTTGACACGTTGAAAATTTTTTTCCGGATGATGTATGTATGTATATGTACATATGTAAGTCAATTTTTTATATAAATATATTTTTATGGTATAAATTTATATACTTTTAGGAAAAAAACTTTAAAAATTAAACTTAAAATGCATATTTTTCTAAATTCAAAACAAATTCCCCAAAGGATTTGAACTATTTATTTTTTCCATACAATATACATATATCAAAGTGTTGAAAAACATGCAGTCTATTTACATACTTATGTACATGTGATTTTATTGTGAATTTTAAATAAAGTAAGATTTTTCCCCCAAAATTGTGACGGTATTATCTCTAAAACATCTGGCAGCTATGTATAGTAATGAATTAATTATTAAAAATAATCTTCAAACATAAAAATACAGTTTTGACTGTTGACATGTTAGAACAATGTTTGGTTTTTCCGAAGTTGAAGATGTTGCCTCTCTTTATTTGGTCTTTTATTATGTTTTCTTTTTGTTGTGTTTTTTTTTTAATTTGATCTACGGGTTTTTTTAGCATATGCTAAGAATGCATACGTGTGCTTGCACGTATAGAAACTCATTAGCATACAAACAACCATAAGCTTGATCAAACCAGTTCGAACGAACATGTCGAGTCGTCAATAACTTATTTGTGTTTACAACAACAACAGAAGAAAATTAATAAATGAATTTTCTAAGTTTTCCGGAAAATTTTATAATTTTTTTGATACAAACCATCTCCTGAAAATTTCGAATCGAATAAAACAAAAATCAGCCAAATCGCTCCAGCCGTTCTCACGCCAACTCATTACATACGTGGACCATTTCATTTTTATATATATAGATATACATATATAGATAGAAGATAGATTAAGATAAAAAAGTAAAGTGAAAGGGCACATTGTGTTTGTTATTTATGAGTTTTTAAGAAATCTTATGAACACAAAACAAAAACAACATGATACAGTAAAATTCCATGAATAATCAGAAAATAAAAACAGCTAACACAAAACAAAAAGACACACAACCAAACAAACATCTACACTGAATAATAAATACAACGTCATCTACATTTAATGACGTCAAATGAAAATTTTCGAGCAAATGCTAGAACCACTACAACAGAAAATGAAAGCTCTCTCTTTTGAGTCTAAGTATGAACATTACCGAGGAAAGACATAAAGTTGAATAGCGGCTTTTAAGCTCTAAAGGGGTAATGTTACCATTGTGAATTTTTTGTGAAAAACTGAATAGCTCTTCTAGATAAATCATCTAATTTGTATACAATTATTTTGCAGTATCATAAAGGATGTTAAAATTAAGTCAGAATAAACTTTGCACAGTGGGGTAGAATATTAATATTTTAAAAATATACTACTTTTATAACTATCAAACGCTGAGTGAACTTAATATTTCAGGTGACCCAAATGGGTGGCAGTGGCCACCCACTTCATACAGTAGCTTTACCGAAAGATTTGAACCTAAGACGTTATTAAATTTTTCAGGTTATTAAAATAAACAAGTAGTTAAACCTATATTTTATTTGAAAAATCTGGAATAGCATTCTTGGCTCTATTAGCACAATTGAATTTGGAGTTAGAGAAAAATCGAATTCTTTAATCGAATTTTTTTAACATTATCTATCTACATATACTCATATAGCAGCATTAGTAAACAAGGATTAAGATTAACACCTTCTCACAGACACATTTGAGAATTTTATCACAAAGGCATTAAAATAAAAAGAAAGACATTAAAATGTGTAGCGCATCATAGTAGGCAAAGTGTGTGTATTAGTGATAGTACATACTATTAATAGAATCAACTTACATTTTATGGCAGAGTCTTTAAAATTTATGAGTTCAAAGTTATAAAAATAACTATTTGGATTAATTCCCTTGCCAAAGGAATTAACTCGGGCTCAACCGGAATGCAAATGGAATAGTCGTGAATTCCCAACCAAATTAATTATGTGTTCCTCAAATATAGTAAAAATAGCATGTTCCTGATGTATTGCGAAATAAATTTAAAAATTACTTAAAGTAAATAAAAAGTAAAAGTTCCAAACAGTTTTCGAAATTTGGTTAAACAACACTCACTGGTTAAACTCTTCATCTTTACGCTTATAAAGTTCTACTCGTTTACGAAAGCCGACCGACCATTTTTTCCGCGAAATCTTCTTAGTTATGAGGCTTATTTTTAATTAATTGGGTATGTAGACAAGCGGAATTGTCCTCGAAAATCAATTACATCTGTGTTTTTTTTTTTAAATGAGCAAGGAAACGCCATCACAATTAATTCTGTTCATTACCAAACCATGATAACCAACTTTTGTGCCACAATTGGCAAATGTTGACATAAGTGGCTTTTGGTTTCAGCAATTTCCCGGTCGCATGATTTCACGATTTGGCTTTATTAATTAGCCGCTTCTTTCTTGTGATTTAACACCGCCGGATTATTTTCTCTGGGGTTATTTGAAAAACCGGGTTTATGTAACAGCCCACAAACAACTGTCGTCTGAAAGATGTAATTCGGCGCTACATTGACGAGATAAGTGAATCTTCGTGGCAAAATGTACTTGAAAGTTTTATAAAAAGAGCGGACATCTATCGACGTGCTAGCGGTGAACCTTTGCCTGGCATCATATTCCATTATTAGTTCCCATATTTGTACTTTACATTGGTATCACTAATACTGGGCAATTAACGCAATGGTAATATTTTTATATATAAGAAATATATATTGAAAATATACCCAATACAATGTAAAAAAATTAAAAAAGAATGATTTACAAATTCAAAATACAAATTAGAATGTCATAATTAGCCAAACAACAAATGATGATAACGTATATAATAATATGAAAAACAAATGTTGGCGAAATACAATAAAACCCACCTACAAAAAACAAAAACCATGTAAAAATAACTTTCTTTACTTTAATTTTGAAATTAATTTGGATTAATTTATTTCGCAATATTTCTAGTTTCATTGGAGGCAGACTAGTTTTCATTGAAAAAATTTGAGGTAAACGAAAAATATTCCCTGTAAAAAATTATGTATATTGAACCGATCTTATGTCAACGCCATTGTTATGCATCAGGTCACGTGATAAACAATTAGTGAAAAATTACATACATACGTACTTAAAATAAGCATCACTTTATTAAAAATTAAAAAAAAGGTATTTAAATATAAAAAAACATATGTATATTACGTTAAATAGGCATTGTAAAATATAACTATTAAAAATAAAATTAATGATCACAAATTAAAAAAAAAATACTATTAAAAAATTATATTAAAAAAGGCCATTTAAATTGACCTGTTAATAAAACAAAACTATGGAATATGTAAAATATGTAATAAATAGAATATTTAAAATCATGTGTATAAAACAAATTTGAAATTAAAAAATGTGGAATTATTTTATCTTGACTAGTTGACTTAAATGCTAAAGTCATAAAATTTGTGCATCAATAATCATTTATATTTACTTTTTAACTAATCATAAAATTAATAACAATCATATTCGCGGTACTTTATAACTTTGACAGTTTTTGTTCCTGAATAAACTTTTTAAAAGATAATTCCTATTTAACTTTTAATGAACATTTTTGTCGGCATCTTTTAAAGATTATACATAGGATTACTTGTGGCGTCAAACAGTTGTTTGCCAGTTGATTCAATCATGGAACGTAAAGCAATGCTGCGTTGTTTTGAGACAGCCTTTCGTAAAGTCATTTCAAAAACATTATTCTCATCGACATTGTCCATAGGCAAGTGATCACGAACCATTGTTTTTGTCAATAAATCTGGATTTTTATAGTTTTCTTCTTCAAATATAAGCCCCCCAATATTGTTATCGATACTCGTTATACATTCCGTATTAAATTCTTTAGTCCAAAGTTCGAAGTTGCGATTATGAATGACCTCACTAGGAAAACACTGCAAAAGTTCTTCGAAATTTAGATCGGCTACCAAATGGTTTAAAATTTCTAAAACGATTAATATTAAAAATTAAAAAGAAAATCGACTAGTTACAAAGTTATTACCAGTAATGTATGTCATCCAGTTAGGTAAAAGTTCCTTTTTTCCTAGGATTTTCTTAAACAAGCATTCCCATTGTTTCGGTGTAAAATTGTTTGACTAAAAGGAAAGGTAAAAGTTTCTCTTTAAACTGTTAACTTTTTTTAAATTATTAGTTAAGCTGTTTTATATAATTAGGTAATTCGACTTAAGCTTATTTATTTCTTATTTTAATGAAATTTATTAAGAAAGAAATTTTATTTTCAAATTCTTGCGAACGTGTTTTAAGGCAACAGGAACCAGCAGAATGTAATGCAGCATTACTGGTTCGCTGCATCGTTCATCAGTATTCTTCGCATCTATCTAGTTTATGTTGAGGACATTGTTAACATCATCTATTTTATGAAGCAATTTTGTAACTAAGAATATGGAGAATATTTAATATCATTTAATATTAATTTGGCTAAAGGAAATTCACACACAGCCCAAAGCTTCTTTCGATGTTCTCTTCACAAATCGTTATTTACATAATATGTAATTTATTCATGCTTTCTGCCCATCGCCCGTATATTCACAAATCGCCCGTTCATTCACAAATTTTTTTATTTTCTTTGATTGGTTTCGTCATAATTTGTTATTTCTTACTCGTTATATTATTGTTGAAATAGTTAAAGATAATCATTACAATGTACATTCAGTATTATTTTAAATGTTTTGTTATATTCTGCTAACGGTTAATTTTTATGTTTTTACAATATTTAGCTTTAAGTCGTTAAATTAAAACAAAACAAAAGTAATCTTTTACGTAATTATTATTTAATTTTTTAGCGTTCGTAATATAAAATGAAAATTGTTAATTTAAATATAAAAAAATAAATTGGCTTGGAATTTGTGTAACACATTTTATTTTGTTGGAAAATAGACATTCGTCTATATTTCTTCCTCCGAAAAGTTCTTAACAGCCAACGTTAAACACTGATTTTTTGTGTAACAAATAAAATAATTCGAGATTGAATTTTAAACATTTTGTTTAAATTTGTTGGAAACGATAATATGGCTTGTGATACAAAAGCTTCGAATTGCTCAATACTGTCTTCGTTAAAACTGTAAAAAACGGAAATAAAATATTTCTTGCCTCCAAAGCGAAAATTAAAAAAATGGTGATTAGACTGGCACTGCAGTTTTACAGTTTTTGATCCGTATTTGAAGCAGATCTGTCACATTTAAGGACAATTGAAAAAGTTTTAAATTCCATTGCAACAAGGGCTGCTGATCTTAAAGAAATTTATATTGCGGCTAAAGCAATAACCTTGTTAATCTTAAATAAAAGATATCCCTGATTTATTTTTACAACAACAAGTTTCATGACAATTAATGTTAACGCCTGTAGATAAATTCAAGTATTTATTAAATTTTTATTTGTGCTCGTATGTATGGTTACATACTAAGTAACGACCAAAACGATTTAAGCAGGTTAAGGAAAGGGTGCAACAATAAGGTTCTAATTGTCTGAAACACATTAGGCAACTAATCGAGAATTAATAATTTTCTGTAGATGTCACAATTAATTATGCGTTGTCATCAAAATTTTCTGTGATAAAATAAATTTTTGCCAATCATCCTAGTGACCATATATTCCTAAGGCAATAGGAAAACGAATTGACTTTCGATAAGTCGCTCAATGGACGCATTTCGTTGGGACTAGAAAACTCTAGTCGGTAGTAAATTTTGCTTTCAACAAGGCCTATCACCAGTTACCTGCAAGCTGGCTGTCGATTCTTAAACAGAAAGTATAGATACCATATTCAACATGTTTTGAGAAGTTGAATAATACAGCAATGGGGTCCTCCTAATTTTTCAGAAGAGAAGTGTGAAAAAATTTTATCCAAAATACTAAAATTAATATTTTTACATTTAAACAAATGATGTTGATGAAGATGTTTGGCTCTCGGTATCCTGCATTAAATTCTATGTACGTCAAATTATTTAACGAACATATGACATACATCACTTTGTAGTAGTGCTCGTCTACAGTAAATCATGCCTGACAATTAAGCCTTATGATGGAACAAAAAAGTTTCTCGTAGGTTTTGATGAATCAACTCGTACAGCTTTGAATTATTTTTTGAATAATATACTCAAGATTATAACAAGACTTAATTTCTACTCTTTTTTCATTTCGATTGAAGAGTTTCACTGTTACTCTTGACAGATATAAAATTTCTGGTCAATGATCACGATCGCAAATTTCAACTATTTTGAAGATTTGATATACTTAATAAACTTAGCCTGTTTCAACACCGTAACATATGGAATTTCAACGGCCCCTTTTTGCCAATTAGAAGTTTGTTCCTTAAAGCTGAGTTTTACTTTTCCAATTGTTTCAATGATACTAATATTAATAATAGAAAAACTTACTCAAAATGTGGTAGAATCTTATTTAATACGAACGAAATTACCGCAGAAATTCCATCAAATAAGTTCTCTAGACACCTGAAAATTATAAGATTCGGGCCAGTACTGCGAGGATGGCCCCTACACATGAAATGCATTGTGACAGAACTAGGAAATTAGGTTATGGGGAGGAGGAAAGAGGGCTTAGTGTTTGTGAACATTCAATTTGAACTTTTCTATATTGAATTGATTTTTGAACGGATATTGGCAGTATAAATAATACGAAGATCATATGGAGTGAAGTATCTCTTACACCGTTTTAGAAAACCGAGGCACTTGAAAGCTTCTTTAGAAACCTGAAAAATGTATTTAGTCCATCGGACATCACATTGAATTTTCATGCCATGAACACAAAGAGCTTCCGATTCCGTAATACCTATATCAGACATAGTAACAGGTGCAGCACCATTCCCGATCACAGATCCATGCAACATTGAGTCTTACGGGTATTAAAATCATCTCTATTCGTACGACCCCATTCGGAGATCGCCGCGATATCGTTATTAAGTGTATGATTCATGTTCCGCCTTTTGGTACTCACCTCCAACTGGTTTGGTTTATTACTAATGAATACGAATGACAAATGGTGCTATCATCCGCGAAAGAGCATATAGGGTTGAAAGTTTGACAAAGAAGGTCATTTAGAAAAATAAGACATCTTCAACTTGTCCGATGAAATCCCATCAATTCTTGAGTTAACTCGATATAAATTTAGAGAAATTATCACCGACACCAAAACCAGCAGGTTTTGACATTCTATCGTATGCCTTAGAAATATCTAGAGCCATCACCTTACTCTCACCGAAATAATGTATGGAGTTGCACCATTGTTAAAATAGATAAACCAGCATGTCGCCCATAGAGCGCCCCCTTCGGAAACCATATTGTGCACGGGAAAGGCCGAAAACACGATAATGTTGGTGGCCTTTCAAGGAAGTCCATCTTAGATGTGCGGCTTACAAAAATTGGCTTAGACGAAGACCGGACTAAGACTCAGAATAAGAACCCTGTTTTGGCAAAAATTGTGCTGGCTAAGCAGGAGAACAAAAAACAAACACTTGTTTCTGTATCATCGACCGAGGCAGAATTTATTTCACTTTCTTAAACTTGCAAACAGGCTATTTGGATAAAACGTTTCTTAGGTGACATGAAGAAGATGATATGAAGCAACTGTTATATACAGAGACAAGCAAAGCTCTTTACATATAATAAAAGATCAAAAGCTTAGTGCCAGAACCAAGCACATTGATGAATGTTTACTTCTCATAAAACGAAGTGCTGTCTGATATAATGACTAAGACATTGCCAGAAACAAAATTAAATATCAATTTTTATAAAAAGTCGAAACTTGTTCTAAAACAATTTTCTATACAAGATACAGAGTTAACTTAAAACTGACAATAAATTTGAAAAATATACATGTTTTCTGATAATAAGAAATCGGCATAACTGAGAACACTGGCATCGACTATATATATATATATATATATATATATATATATATATATATATATATATATTACTGAACCGAATGTTAGCAGGAAGCAAGACGATTTATGAATTATTATTAAGGAGTTATTATCAATATTCTATACAAGATACAGAGTTAACTTAAAACTGACAATAAATTTGAAAAATATACATGTTTTCTGATAATAAGAAATCGGCATAACTGAGAACACTGGCATCGACTGTATATATATATATATATATATATATATATATATATATATATATATATACATATATATTACTGAACCGAATGTTAGCAGGAAGCAAGACGATTTATGAATTATTATTAAGGAGTTATTATCAATATTTCCCGTATTCTTAGTTACAAAATAGGTTATATATTCAGATAATGTTAACAAAGTTTACATCTTAAAATAAACAAACTGATGAGGGATATCTAATTTTTCTGTTTTCTTAAAAAGAAACGTCCGTATATGCTTGTAAAAAATTTTTCTTAATAAAATATAAATAAAAATAAACTTATTATTTCAATTGTCTAGAGTTAAATAAATTAAAAAATTTTTTACCTTCCCATATTGCCAAAGATATTCCGGAGAAAAGTTTAGCATATAATTAATGGCCAAATGCTTTGGTAATATAATTACCAGAAAACTATCGATACCTAAAAGATTTGGAGTCTTATGAACAAACGCTATAAATTCTTCAATTAGATCCTGCTCAATTTTAGACGAAGCTAACAATGCCTGCGTTAAAAAGAAAAATTACAATAATAATTCTATTATTTTGAATTTCTTTGATTTACCTGTATTTTAATCGTTAATGTTAGCAGTTCGTTATGCCAGCCTACGAAATATACTTCGGTTTCACCCACTTCTTTATTGGGATAGCTAAAGTCTCCACGTTTAAACGGCGGCAAACGATTTAAATATTGAGGACGATCAGAAAGACAAGGTATTGGCCGAACATATGATTTAATATGCTGATCAAATTTTTCACCATTCAACTTGTAATCGGGTATAAAGGGTACAAACACTAACTCTTGGTCGTTTGTGCGGACCCCACTATTTTGAAGAAAATTTCCATAATAGAGCTTGTGATTGCCTTGATTAGTACCCAAAACATCTTGATGTTGCTGCATGCGTAAGTCCTGCAAGTGGCGAATCATAAATGATATGCATTCAACGCGTAAATTTAAAAACTCTTCGTTTAACGACTGTTGCTCAAGATCAGCCGACTGAAGATCGGTAATTAAATCACTTAAGGCCTTTAAACGTCCCATATACATGCGAAATAGTATTTTCAAGCCCTTATTGTTTATCTCATTTTCGTCAGAGTTGTGCTGTTCATAAATTTTTAGAAGCGAGGCATTTGAGTTGCGTTTGAATGGAGATTGTTGCTCCTGCAGTTGATCGTAAACGATTCGTTTACAATGTCCAGGTATGCGTCTATCGTCAATTGACGAACTAGCAGCTGAATTTGTATCAATAGAAGAATTTGCAATTGAATGACTATCTCTTTCACTATTTTCCTTAGAAAAACCTGCATCGAAATCTTCGTCAATATGCGGCGGTGTATTATTTGTAGGCAAATCATGATTTGCATTTAAGGGATTGACGTCGAATAGATCGTAATAATACACCTAAAATAAATAAAAAAAAACGTTTTGGAGAAACGTTATATGTTTTTAAGTTCTAAATTTTATTTTTGAATAATATCATTATTAAATAGCGAATATTACTTTTCTTCTACCATTTGCCCAGTTAAGCGCAACTCATAATTTGACACCTTCAAACCAAATTCAATAAATCAAACATTTTTTATCATCATTTTCGTTCAAATCTATTCGTACATTTTATGAAGTTTTACGACTTCTGGTAAACATAAGTTTAACGGTATGGCATCATCATCATGTCTAAATTTGACTTAATCAACATGCGTACCAGACAAATCAAACTGAGGCTACATATGATGCAGCAAAATATCGATTGCAAATCCACAACAAGAACTACATATGTTGATCGAAAAGGCAAGAACCTACGGAATATGTAGAAAATAAACCCGTATATCCAGAAAGTTAATTTCTAAATTTAGAGTTCTGCAGAGAGACAGATAGGTGTTAAAAGACATTGAAGACTTCCAGCAACCCCATGGTTCGAAGGTTGAAAAATTTAAATATTTTTCTGTCCTAAATAAAGAAGATTATGGGATCTCAAGGTCAGGATGACCGAGTTGTATAGAATGTCGATGTTTTGCTGTTGATCACTACACATCATAGTGTTTGGTTATATTCTAATGGTTTTTTAATGATCATATCTCTTTTACATTATAATGGTCATATAACTACACATTACATTGTTTATTTGTATGGTAATAATATTTTAACGAATTCATCCTCTATTTGTTTTGCTTTTCATAAATAGAATTACTAACTCCATAGAATTATCCTTTATTTTACTAATTTAGCAAGTAATTTGAATAAAGAAAACAGTCTTGTAATGAACATTAAAGAGTGAAGCAATTTATTTTGCTACAAAAAGCTATTTATTAACAGTACCGTTAACGGTACTGTTAACGGTACTGTTAACGGTTCTATTAACGGTACTGTTAACGGTACTGTTAACGGTACTGTTAACGGTTCTGTTAACGGTACTGTTAACGGTACTGTTAACGGTTCTGTTAACGGTACTGTTAACGGTTCTGTTAACGGTACTGTTAACGGTTCTGTTAACGGTACTGTTAACGGTACTGTTAACGGTTCTGTTAACGGTATTGTTACCGGTTCTGTTAACGGTACTGTTAACGGTTCTGTTAATGGTACTGTTAACGGTTCTGTTAACGGTACTGGTAACGGTACTGGTACCGGTACTGTTTACGGTACTGTTAACGGTACTGTTAACGGTGCTGTTAACGGTACTGTTAACGGTACTGTTAACATTTTTGTAAGTTAAATATTAAACAATGTTCGCTATTAAACCTTCTGTGCTTTTAACACTTCTGTGGCCGACTTAGTTTTCATTATAAAATTTTCATCAATATTTTGGGTAAGTAAATTTTCAAGTTAATAATAATTCAAGTCTTACCTGTAAAATGTTGGCAAATACTTTTTGTGAAGTTTGATAACCTTTCTGACCAATGTGCGAAGCAATATAGTTAAGGAATAATTGTAAAATTATTTCTAAAGATATACTGTGTTCCATACACAAAGCGTGTATGAAAACGTCACTTATGGCTTCGATTAACTCAGGTTTCTCTGTAGCCAATAGAATGGTTTCGGTAAATTCCGAAAATGATATTACTTCATTACTAGTTGATGAGCCAAGCAAAGTACTCTGGTTGTTTTGTGTTGATTTTTGTTTGCGTTGTTTGCTATAATGAGGTGTAGAGCCTTTTGATAAGCTATTTGGATTTTCGTTTGTATTGTTACGTTTTCGCTTTTGAAATAAATTTGTCGTATCGTCAAACAAAACATTTTTATATTTAATTAGCGATACCGCCAAGTCCTGACGACTTGTACGTAAAATAACTTCTTGCGATAATATATAGTTGGACATTCGACAAGCCGTTACAGCGAGCAAGAGATTATCATCTGGAGTTCTGTATAGTTAAAAAAAAAAACTTTTCGTAATCAGAACAAAAAATAATTATGTAATAAGAACTCTACTTACAAATTTTTTAAAAATTTTAAATAGTTTATTATTTCTCCACTTATAGAATCAGCAACAACGGGGGAAACTAACATTACTTGTGGAATGTCTTGAGGGGAATATTTGACAAATAAATTTAGAAATTCCAAGGACAAAGAAACTTGAGTAAATCCCTGTTTAACAACTCGACTGGGTGTAAAGAATGGTTTAACCAACTGATTAAGAAATGATGTTTTTAAACGATCTGTACCTAAATTCGTTAAGAATAGTTTGACTGTATAAATAAGGCCCTGAAGTTGCTCAGGCTCAATTGTGGTTTCATCTCCAGGTGTTGGGAGTTTTTTTAAGTCTTGGTATTTTTCTTCATCAATAAAGTATAAGTTATTAATGTATTTTTCATAGATTTCAGACAACTGCAAGTTACACATTTTATAAAATCCTGAAGCTTGCATATAAATTTCTTTCTTCTTCGATCTTATAGAGAAATCCGCCAATTTCCGACAGTTTGACATGAACTTGCAACGTAATTGAGATTCCCTTTCTTGTTCTAATTTGTTGAATTGCAATGAAATACTCATTCTCAACATGACATGAGCCTCCTCCATAAGATCGTAAAAATTGGAACTGCTAGCAGATCGGTAAGATTCAGCAACAGATTCCAAATCATCTACAATTTGTTCTACTGCCGGTATTTCTAGGTTATAAAGCGTCCACTCGTTTGTAACAGACTGTTGATTAGAGTAGCTATTACGTAATAAATTGTGCTTAGCTTTGGCTTCAGCAATGAAGCGCGCTGCAATATTACGCTTCCCTTCGCCTGTACTTCTTCTCTTCAATGCTGTATTAATGTTGTCACCAGAACTTGGACCGATTGAGGAGTTTAATGCTCCATTGCTTATTAACACCACATTATTTCGATTTATACAAACATACTGAACATGCATAAACGAATAAAGCCCAACAACAGCAATGGGTGCATTTATATCGGGACTCGACTCTTCTGGAAACATATCAGCTATAGATGGATATTCAAACCGGTTATTGAATAGCTTGTGACCAACGCGAGAAGTATGAGTTTCAACTGATTCAGTGGTTACGGCATAGATGACGTAGTCATTAACGTGAACTTGTAAAACTGGTGCAGTAAACGAATAAATTGCTATAGGTTTTTCGTTTTCGTTGTACCACTTTCCTTAAAAAACCCGAAAAAAATTAATTAAAATATTTACAAATAACATTTATTATTTAGAAATTTGCTACCTCGGGCAGAAAACTGATAGAGATAGCCATCAACAGTACTAGCAACTAGTAAAACAAAACCAATGCAACTGTGATGCATTTTAGACTTTAAAGTGCGTCTATTAGCATGTTTCGAAGTAGTAATTGCACCCGGTACTTGCTGGTTTCCCATGTCATATTCAGGATCCTCAAGATCCTCAACATCGTTATTTGTACGTTGGTAGATTGCTTTCAAGTCCAGGCAACGCAATATATCAACAACTCGTTCACCTCCTGGTTCAGAAGTTTTCATGCAAATTTGTAACAATTTACGTACATCATATTGCACCATGCTTTCGTCGTTGTATGCTGATATAATTTTTCCATTCGATGAAATACGCTTAAAAGAAAAAAAATCAAAAATTTATTTACAGCACACACCCTAAGTACCTGAACATTCATCGCTTTAGCTTCATTGACTAGCTTTATTTTTATCTCATTTGCTTTCGTTGGCGTTATTATTATTTCTTGGGTATCACAAGTAACATTACATTTACCAGCCCCGTTATTACCAATATCACTATCGCTCTGCTCCCATTGTGATTTTAAATCCACTTCAAAGTCACGCCCACAGGCTGAGTTTACCATGCGCGCCACATTAAAATCAATAGGAGTTCTGCCCGGAAACCCATTAAGCGGTCTACCAATTGCTGTGGTTTCTAAAGAATCTGTTTCAAAACTATTAGGACTGTGAGTTGAGCGCCCTATACTAGTTTTGCTTGCCATGCTCGATTCAGAATTTGAGACGACATCTTCAACTTCTGGATCAGCATTCTCATCCATGTCATAAGAGTAAGGCATATTAATTTGCTCACCTTCATCGCCAGCTGTACAAACATTGCTGGTCAAAACATCCACCACGCGAAAAGCTAGGCAGTAGCGATTATTCATACAGGCAATTACATTTTCAACGAGATTTAATTTTAATGGTACAAAATTTAGATTGACAAAAAATTTAAATGGTAAAAAATCAATATATTTAAATCTTGGTTGTGTGCTTTCGTGGACACATTGAGTATATTCGTAAAGATAAATTCTCTCTTTGCTCCCAACAATAATGTTTCCAGAAGTCTTAAATTAAATGTATTATTAAAATTTTATTATTTTGTTTTTGTACAATTTCAAATGTTTGTAATTACTAACCTGACAGCATTGTATAGCATCTGGTGGACTGCGCAGCGGCAACTCAATTACATCAATACTTTTTACTAACTGGGCCTTTGGGGTTGTCATCGATGCTATACGGATGGTAATGGGTAAATTAGCTATTTTGGATTCTGGAAATTTTAAAAAGTTGGCATATATGCGCACAAACATTTTTATATCATCTTCCGAATAAACTATTGTGTTACTGCTGCTACTAGTGCAACTGATACTAGATGAATTAGTATGTACAGGACTTCCCACATTCTCTTTTTCTAATGTTACCAAATATTTTCCTAAAAGTAAATGTTAATGGTTAGTTAATTAAAGTTTAAAGAGTTAGAAACAAATTCAATTAAATACCTGCTTCACAGTAAATTAAATTGACTACTTCGCCGACTGTTGGCAGAGTATATTTTCTAGAAGGTAATTTTTCATCTTTAAATGATGTGGCAGATGATGCATCAGCTTGAAAAATTTCGTCATTAAGGGCAGATCTGTCTTTAATTTCAGAATCTTGTTCATCTACGCATTTTCTATCAAGAATGTCATAAATTTCAATAAATTGTTCAGCACTACTTATGGCAATGCGATTAGAATCAATTATAGTTGCTGCCAATATTTCGCAATTCAAAGCGAATGTGTTTTGCTTTGCAAAATTATAGGTCTGAAGTATTTTAACCATTTTTAATTGTTAGTTACCTGCAAAGATTGAACAAGTTTAATGTTTAAATTTGACTTTTTTATTTCAAAATTGTAGAACATAAGCAACGCCCTTTTAATTAGAGCTAACGTCATTTTGCTTACATAAGCTGCTATCTCATTTAAATATTTTACTGAAAAAGTCCCACTGAGTTTTTATTCTATTAACGCTGGCTATCAACTCTACATTAACAAAAAGTATGCTTCTGCTTGGTTCAGAGTTCTTGTTATCAATGTTTTGTGTTCCTCATTTTTAAGAAAGCTCAGAAGAGGACATTAAGTTTTATTAAAACGTTTATTATTAAACATATTCTCATCGCCTAAACTAATTAATTTCTGCTGAGTTTTTTTTAACCGCATGGGCTTGTGCGTCGTCCTGTTTTTCACAACGTACGCACGCACTACCTTTTTTATACATACGACTTACCAAATAAATTTAGCTGTGTGTGACTAAGAACAAGTTATGTGAGTTTAATATTAATCACTAAGGGAAGGAAAATATTAAGACAAATTGTCTTTGAAGGAACTTGAAATAATTTTATGCAAATTTAACTAGATCTTTGGAACAAATATTTATAAACTGTATTTTGAATTTTGGTAGCCAAGTATGTATTATTTATACATACATGTCAAAACTTGCATTTAATATTAATAAATAAAAAAAAACTGAAAAATAACTGTCCAAAGTAAGAAAAAAAATAAATAAAAGCATTGCTAGCAAAAAAAAAAAGATAGAAATAAATTGTGGCGACTTCATGATATACACATCTTAAGAATTGCACTGACTTGAGCATTAAATAGTACCTTTTTGAAAGTAATTGCCCGTGACTGCTTTGCAAGTCATTTGTGGTTTGTTTTTATTCTGCAGCGTTTTTTTTTGTGCGCCAGAAAATTCAATCATTCAAAAAAATTAATCAGAAAGAACACAATTTCTTTTTTTTCGTTTTTATGTTTTTTTTTAATATTTTTATCTTTTTCACAATTCAATATTTTTGTGTGCTTATATAGTACGTCTTAGTCTATTGCAATGCTTTGACATTTACGACATTCTTCGATCGAGTTTGGTTCGCAGTTTAGACAAACAAAGCAGTTGTTTTGTAATGATATTGTAATTTTTATTGATTCAATTCCAAATAGACACTTGTATATATGAGCAACAAAAAAAGGTATATCCTTTTATTATGGAGCGAAAGGATGCGCTAATCAACTTGGCGTCTAACGCACAATATCTCTATGTTTATACGGCGGAGATACGCCAATTTATATCCTTTTATTATTGAGCGCAAGGATACGCTAATCAACTTGGAGTCTAGCGCCCAATATCTCTATATTTATACGGCGGAGATAATTTACCTTATTATTCAGCGAAAGATGCGCAAATTAAAGATTTTATCGCAGCAAGTTCTTTGCCTGTCAATTAAAATCTGTCCCTTCTTGGCACCCCCCGGGGGCACATTTATCGGTTCTTATAGAATACTCGACTATCTGGACCTGTGCAACTGGGGGAAAAAGGGAGCCCAGTCCCCTGAAGTCAGACAGGGAGACAACTGGAAACTCCACTTTATTTCCACGGGGATCAGTGGCCTGCAGAGTTCATTATTTGTCTCTTTAGACATTTAATAGTTCTCTGGCTGATCATTGAGGTTGGCCCCTATATGGGAGCATCGTGGTGGTTGTGGTTTCGGGCCCCATATCCAATGGTTTTCTATGGTGGCCAGGATCATCTCACTGATAATGACACGCAAAGTGAATGATCCAGTCCAGTGAGCATGCTTGACATGTGTTCTGGACAAGGAGTTAGAAAGTCTCCGACTCTCTAGCAAGGTGTAATGATTTGCAGACCTGTACTGAAATCATTAAAGTTGCAACTAGGTGGTTCTGTTGCATAGAATTATGGCTTCGGCTTTCTAGGACGCATGTATGACGTTCCAAATTATACAAAGTGGTTTGTCCACCATCCGATTAAGACTTACAGTCAGGCGCTGATGTAAAACAAATCACCTCTGTCCCTTCTTGGCATCCCCCCGGGGGCACATTATGGTCTTTTTGGAACCTACTATTCCATTTAGATTTGTGTCTTGCGGGGTAAAAGGGAGCCCAGGCCCCTCAAAGGCTAGTAGGAGTCACCTGGACAATCCACACATTTCCACGGGAAATCAGTTGCCCCAGAGTACAATATTTGCTCTCTTTAGACAAAAAATGTGCTCTGACTGGTTATTGAGGTTGGCCCCTATATGGGAGTATCGTGGTGGTTGTGGTTTCGGACCCTCGTGAGAGTTTGTGGGTCGGACCATTCAAATTAACACAATGAATGGTTCAGGTCCAGTGAGTATGAATGCTGGCGTGTTCTTGATAAGTTCATGCGTTCTGGACCAGGAGTTGGAAAGTCTCCAACTCCTCAGCAAGGAGTGAGGGCACGGCCTACTTTCTAAATTGCTACTAGAAGTGACTGGAGGATATACGTATCTGAAGGCCTTCTAGGGCGTAGTTGGTGTCCAATCAACTAAGTGGTTTAACTACCATCTGATTATGACCTCGCGGTCGGTGCAGATGTAAAACAAATCATTGTCCCTTCTTGGCACTTAAAATTATTCTTATTTGCTAATATTGTTTTAAGCCTAATTAAAACTAAATTGTGTGGATTGCTGAATAAGCATTCTCCCACGATATGAATTAACTTAAATTACAGATTTGTTGAAATTATATTATACATTTCTGCATTTTTTCAATTGCTTTGAAAAACGTTCGTCTGATGGATCATTTTGCAATTGAACACGCAAATTACACACACTCACACAAAATGCAACAGAATATGAAAAACAAAATTCTCTATTTGTTTGCATATCCACTTGCTATGAACATGAGCATATTTCGATTTGTATTGCAACGTTCAAACGAAAACACACATTTCATTTGATGCGAAACATGCAATGGAAAAAAATTTTGATTTTTTTGAAAAATTTGTTTGTTTCAAACACGCACGGTGGACGCACTATTGTGCGTAAATGCATGAAACAAAGATACAAGCGAACGGCCATTACAAAGGTACTGTGAAAATCTTGTCAAATACTAGCAACCAACGGACAACTATTTTGGGCTTAATTTATATATATTTATATATATATATATATATATATATATATATATATATATATATATATAGATTTAATATTTAATTTAATATATATATATATATATATATATATATATATATATATATATATATATATATATATATATATATATATATATATAGATTTAATATTAGTTGCCAGCTCGTTTCTAAATAAATTCGAATTCATGATCGTCGCAAACAGTAAAATTATTATAAAGTGTGGCCAAATTGGAGATTGGGATGTAAATTATCTGTCGAATAATTAAATGTCGAGAATGAGCTGTTATCTTTTGACATTTATTTATTAAAAATTTGAGTAATTTTAAGCATGGAACGTTATACTCTTGAGCAAAGAATGTTAACTGTGAAAATTAACTGGTGAAAATTTTACTATATCACTTCATAAAATTAGAGTAGTTTTTCCTCGTAAATTCGAGGCTCACGAGATTGTTGCTAATAGAATAATGCGCTCGTAGTGGCCATAGTGATGCAAACGTAGCTGTTGTACAGCAAGATGTTTAGAATCAGCCTGGAACATAAGGATCTTCATCTGCACATTTATAAAGTTCAAGGATTAAATCCGACCGAACATTGTTTGCGTCGAGCGTTTGTGAATAAACTGTTTGAAAACCTTAGCGAAAACAACGCATATTTCAACAAAATCATCATTTTCATCAAAATTGTCGAATATGGGGCTCACAAAATTAACAAACAGTTCTCAAGAACGTTATAGTCAATGGTTACCGCTACAGAATCGTAGTTACTAACTTTCATCACTCATATATAATGAGTGGTGCACATATACAGCCTGGTTTACTCATTTGTTAATTGAACATGTTCACAAACACTCTGCTCATGACGGATATTTTTTAAAGATTAGATAGTTATAATTGAATTCTAGGACGCCAAGTTTAAAAAATGTAAGGAGTGCACAGTTTATAAAAAAGGTCGAACGTCCTTTGGTCCGGCTGCCAAATTACCAAATGTTATGCTCTTTTTATCCTTTGCTTTGGAACAAAAGGAATTCAATCACAAGCGACAATTGGTATGTCAACAGAAAAGCTCCTTGCATTCTATGTCTGCTTTTCGTTTTGTTGTGGCTTTCTGCAACTATTGGTACATCTGATTTACTTAAGGGCGAATTATTCAAACTGAAAAGTAAAATTCTTTTACGGAAGAGTTTTAGTTCGGTTATTAGTATTTATACTCCCTTATGCTCCTCAGGATGTTTGAAAAAAGCTTTTGCTGTTCAGAAATTTACATTTGAGGAGTTTACAATAATATTAACCTACATAGAAGCGTATCTGAATTCAATACACCTAACTGTAATGTCTCTCAATACATTCTAATTTACTACCGTTAACACCAGGTCACGTTCTGTCGTTAAGGTCGTATCTACTCATGTAGGTAGAATCTAACGACCTTGCACTTTATGCAAGGTCAATTTTTCAATACCTCTGCCTTTTATTATTATCTATGTACGTCTGTCTGTCTGAGGGTGTTTTTCGTTTGTTCGAGTGTATAAGAAGTTTTAGAGGCGTGAAAATTGTGTCTGAGGTCGTGTTTACCTATTTCTTTATAATGTGACTGTTAAAAGTTTTTGTTTGTTTTGTAGATTTCTATGCTTTCAAGAATGTCTAGTCTTCGTCCTTTTTTGCAAGGATGTAGTAATGTCATACATTCACCTTGGTGTGTGTCCGTGAGTGTCAAGGTGTAATGCAAAATTGGAGTTTTCTCTTTTCCGTTTGTATGAATGTATGTGTTCTGTAAATCTTGTTTTTAGTGTTCGTCCAGTTTGCACTATATGCACAAGTACATTTGCAAGTACAAGTAAGCCTGTATAATCCGCTAGAACTAAATTTGTCAGTTCTTTCTGTCGTTATCTCTGAAATTTGTGTTTTTATCGATTTATCGACTACGTCGGCTATTTTTTGTCTCATGTGTTCTTGTCGACCGGTTGGTATCTGAGTAATAGTTGCTTCGGCATCTACAATTTGTGTTTCAATTGTTTTTTGTATCTTGTCAAAAAGTGAATTATGTTTCATTTCTTTCTCTATTAGTTTTGTCTCATTGTGGTTGAATCGTATTTCTATTAGGTTTTTGACAGGTGAGTGAAACTCTACCTTGGTCTGACTGTCGGTCCGTTTTGTTAGTTTTGCAAATTTTCACTCCACCCGTTTGTATTTTTCATTCATTTGATTCAGATTATGTCTACTCAATATGTCAGCTACCTCTAAAGAGTTCTATATATTTCCTTGTTAAGTTTGTCTTTTTTGATGTAAAGTGAGCGTATCTCAGCCTTTATCGATGTCAATTGCGCTATAAGTTAAGCCTGTTTAGAAGCGTAGGTTTGGGTGGCGATGTTCACAGTTACATAGCGTGATGTAATGTTGTTGTCAAGACATTATTTGTTGTAACGTATGTATATAGTAAATGTTTAACCACCATTTCGTACAAAATATCGCAAGGAACTTCATTGTTGGATGAAGTGGTGTTTCGACAAGATAATTTAACCCCAAATAAGTGTCGACTAGGTCGAGTAAGGACGATTTATATAGGACATAATTCAAAGGTATATAAACATATAAATTTTTATCGTATTTTGTAAATAATTGCTTTCCGATTTATATTTTAAACAAGCTAAAATAAATATATAGCTTAATATTTCAAATAGTCGATAAAAATTTTGTAGTGCTCTAATTTTAAAGTAAGGATTGTTTGGTTGTGTCACTATCTCTTGATATATTGTGGTCATCTTATTACGAATAAAGTCAAAATTTTGTTTTTTTTAATATACGAGGTAATTGTCCAAGCTTTCAAATATACTTACTTAAACTTTATTACAATTAATTATTTCGTAGTTATTTACAGTTATTAACAGATTTTTTTTCTTTCAGTTCGTAAAAAATGTACTGCTATTTATGACTAAGTAAGTCATAAACTAAAATATATAGTTGAAAAAATAAAATTCCACTGATATAAAGCTTTCTAGTTTACATATAATTAATTTTAAAAATTGTTTTGACTTACATGCTGTCTTTTCCGATTTTCATGGCTTATAAAATCTTTAGTCTTAAGTTTTTGATGAAACCGTTTGTCACATTCACAGATTTGGTGGAAAAAATTCAAATGTGATTTCTAATTTGCAAGTGCAAGTCGGGCTCACTAAGGGTAATTTTTTATATTTGTTTTAAAGCAAGCTAGGAAAGCATACTCTATTCTTATTATATCCAATCTTTTATTTATACTTAGCCTATTACTGTTAAAAATAAGGCCATTTATGCAAAAATTATGTTACCCTTTATTTTATTCTATTTTAATTTTTTACTTGTGTTTGTCCCTACATTTTGTGCAAAATTGTTCTTGCGCAAATTTCATATTCGTCACAATAACGTTGCTGAAAGAAGCAGCATCAGAAGCTTCAACACTTATTTAATTGCAACTCAGGTTAATATGAACACACTGTTGAAAATGGAATAAAAAGTTAATACAGATACGTCAAATCATGTTACTTATGCTCTTGAACAGTTTGAGCCCAGTCTGTTTACCTTAATGGTGTTGTAATCCCTAAATTTAAATCTGTTAAGTATCTGGGTCTGATTTTTATAGACTTTTAACATGCGGAGAACATTTAAAAACAAAGAGAAAACAGTTTGACATAAAAAAAAGAAAATTGTACTGGCTATTAGAACCGATTTCAAAACTGAATTTAGACAGCAAATTAATGCATTACAAAGCAACATAAAGACCTGTAACGTAGGAGAAGATAACAAACTCTGGGAAAACGGCAAACTTTTTCGCAGAGTTGCACAGAACGGACTATTTCCAAGAAAAATGGAAACAAACGCCACGTGCAAGAAGAAATATGTAAACAAACTATGTAAAAAATATGCCATTATTGAATTCGATTTTTAATAGTTAATTTTAATTGTATTTTAATTAAAAGATATAAAATAAAAAGCTTGTAGACCACAGAATCAGATTTTACAGTTGTCACTTTTTTTAGTGAATAAACGAAAGCACTGGAGCTTAAATTATTTGGAGTTATTTTGAACATTCATGATTTCAGTTTTCCATCAATAACTCGATAACCATTCCGCGTGCACAAATAGCACTATATACGATCGATAGAGGATAAAAATACGATTCGAAAGTGATATATATTGTTTCTAAAAAGACTTTACGGAAAAAGTTATAAGGCAGCAAACTTCTAAAATTGTTAAAAATCGTCAAATTTGTTTGGTGTTTCATTAATAACTCAAAAACTATTTCGCGTGCCCATATGCGGCTATATACGTTCGATAGAGGATAAAAATACGAATCGATAGTGATATAGTTTTTTTCTGCAAAGACTGTACGGAAAAAGTTATAAAGCGGCAAACTTTTAAAATTTTTAAAAAATCGACAAATTTTTTTTGGTTTTTCATTAATAACTCAAAAACTATTCCGCGTGCACATATAGCGCTATATACGTTCGATAGAGGATAAAAATACGAATCGATAGTGATATAGTTTTTTTCTGCAAAGACTGTACGGAAAAAGTTATAAACCGGCAAACTTTTAAAATTTTTAAAAAATCGCCAATTTTTTTTTGGTTTTTCATTAATGACTCAAAAACTATTCCGCGTGCACATATAGCGCTATATACGTTCGATAGAGGATAAAAATACGAATCGATAGTGATATAGTTTTTTTCTGCAAAGACTGTACGGAAAAAGTTATAAAGCGGCAAACTTTTAAAATTTTTAAAAAATCGCCAATTTTTTTTGTTTTTCAGTAATAACTAAAAAACGATAGCGCGTGCACATATATGGCTATATCCGATCGATAGAGGACAGAAATATGAATAGATCACGGTATAGCTTGTTTCAGGAAAGACTTTACGAAAAAAGTTATAAAGCAGCAAACTTTTGAAATTTAAAAAAAACCTAAAATTTTTTTAGTTTTTCATTAATTACTCAAAAACTATTCTGCGTGCACATTTACGGCTATATACGTTCGATAGAGGATAAAAATACGAATCGATAGTGATATAGCTTGTTTGCGCAAAGACTGTACGAAAAAAGTTATAAAGCAGCAAACTTTTAAAATTTAAAAAATTTAAACAATATTTTTTAGTTGGTCGGTAATGAAGTTTCTATGTAGAAGTTTTGCAGCAAAAAAAAAGTAAACAAACTATGTCAAAAACATACCATTTTTGCATTCGATTTTTAATAGTTAATTTAACTTGTATTTTAATTAAAAGATATAAAATATAAAGCTTGTAGACCACAGAATCAGATTTTTCAGTTGTCACTTTTTTTAGTGAAAAAACGAAAGCACTGGAGCTTAAATTATTTGGAGTTATTTTAAAAATTTTTGATTTCAGTTTTCCATTAATAACTCCACAACCATTCCGCGTGCACAAATACCGCTATATATGATCGATAGAGGATAAAAATACGAATCGATAGTGATATATCTTGTTTCTAAAAAGACTTTACGGAAAAAGTTATAAGGCAGCAAACTTCTAAAATTGGTAAAAAATCGTAAAATTTTTATTGTTTTTCATTTATAACTCAAAAACTATTCCGCGTGCACATATAAGGCTATATACGTTCGATAGAGGATACAAATACGAATCGATAGTGATATGGTTTTTTTCTGCAAAGACTGTACGGAAAAAGTTATAACGCAGCAAACTTTTGAAATTTTTCAAAAATCGTCAAACTTTTTTTGTTTTTCAGTAATAACTAAAAAACGATAGCGCGTGCACATATATGGCTATATCCGATCGATAGAGGACAGAAATATGAATCGATCGTGATATTGCTTGTTTCTGGAAAGACTTTACGAAAAAAGTTATAAGGCAGCAAACTTTTGAAATTTAAAAAAAATATCAACAATATTTTTTAGTTGGTCGGTAATGAAGTTTCTATGTAGAAGTTTTGCAGTAAAAAAAAGTAAACAAACTTTGTCAAAAATATACCATTTTTGCATTCGATTTTTAATAGTTAATTTAACTTGTATTTTAATTAGAAGATATAAAATATAAAGCTTGTAGACCACAGAATCAGATTTTTCAGTTGCCACTTTTTTTAGTGAAAAAACGAAAGCACTGGAGCTTAAATTATTTGGAGTTGTTTTAAAAATTTTTGATTTCAGTTTTCCATTAATAACTCCACAACCATTCCGCGTGCACAAATACCGCTATATATGATCGATAGAGGATAAAAATACGAATCGATAGTGATATATCTTGTTTCTAAAAAGACTTTACGGAAAAAGTTATAAGGCAGCAAACTTCTAAAATTGGTAAAAAATCGTAAAATTTTTATTGTTTTTCATTTATAACTCAAAAACTATTCCGCGTGCACATATAAGGCTATATACGTTCGATAGAGGATACAAATACGAATCGATAGTGATATGGTTTTTTTCTGCAAAGACTGTACGGAAAAAGTTATAAAGCGGCAAACTTTTAAAATTTTTAAAAAATCGTCAAACTTTTTTTGTTTTTCAGTAATAACTAAAAAACGATAGCGCGTGCACATATATGGCTATATCCGATCGATAGAGGACAGAAATGTGAATCGATCGTGATATTGCTTGTTTCTGGAAAGACTTTACGAAAAAAGTTATAAGGCAGCAAACTTTTGAAAATTTAAAAAAATGTCAACAATATTTTTTAGTTGGTCGGTAATGAAGTTTCTATGCAGATCTTTTGAATTAAAAAATGAGTAAAGAATAATCTGTGTTGCCAGACTAATAATTTAACTATCGGAACTGACCAAATGCAATCACCAAGGATGGGAAATAGTGAACAAAATACAAGAATTTTTTAGCAGTTTGTTAACAATTTTACTTAATATTTTTAGTTTTCATAACAAATGAAAATTTGTATTGATTTATTTTTATTCTTTTATATTAGTTAAAATATTATGTAAAATACATTTCATGGTTTCCAATGGAAACCCTTATGTAGAAATGATTGAAAATAAACAATGTTTTTTGTTGTTTTGAAATGTTTTGTACTGTTTGTATGGAAGTGTCTTTGAGTCTTGCTGTCTATGCTATGTTGATTTTATGAAAAATTCTCATAAAATCAGTTTGGCTTTGGATATAAGACTCTTAGGTTTGTCTCTACAATATTGGGGTAAAATTCACTGATGAGCTACTTGAGCAATAGTGAAATTGCAATATGGATGTGCTCTCCCCCATTACAATACATTTCAAATATTTTTATTTTTATTTGAATAAATTTTTTATGAGAATATCATAAGATGTTTATTTTTTAATAAAAATTTTTGTAATAAATATTTTATGAGAATATCATGAAATATTTATTTAAAAGGAATCAAGCACGAAATGAAATTGCTTATATTAAAAGATTCCGAATAATTGTAAATTACTTATTCGTTTAATATTTTATATTTTCTACTCTTCCATTTTAATTACATAAAAAAGATGTATATACGATGTAAATATTATAGAATTTGTGTTTTTTTAATGAATGTTAATTTAATACAGTATTTTACATATTATTTTAAATAATATAATAGAATAAAAATAAATCAATACAAAACTAAAAATATTACGTAAAATTGTTAACAAACTGCTAAACAATTCTTGTATTTTGTTCACTATTTCCCATCCTTGGGGATTGCATTTGGTCAGTTCCGATAGTTAAATTATTAGTCTGGCAACACAGATTATTCTTTACTTTTTTTTTACTTCAAAAGATCTGCATAGAAACTTCATTACCGACCAACTAAAAAATATTGTTGATATTTTTTTTAAATTTCAAAAGTTTGCTGCCTTATAACTTTTTTCGTAAAGTCTTTCCAGAAACAAGCTATATCACGATCGATTCATATTTCTGTCCTCTATCGATCGGATATAGCCATATATGTGCACGCGCTATCGTTTTTTAGTTATTACTGAAAAACAAAAAAAGTTTGACGATTTTTGAAAAATTTCAAATGTTTGCTGCTTTATAACTTTTTCCGTACAGTCTTTGCAGAAAAAAAACATATCACTATCGATTCGTATTTGTATCCTCTATCGAACGTATATAGCCTTATATGTGCACGCGGAATAGTTTTTGAGTTATAAATGAAAAACAATAAAAATTTTACGATTTTTTTACTAATTTTAGAAGTTTGCTGCCATATAACTTTTTCCGTAAAGTCTTTTTAGAAACAAGATATATCACTATCGATTCGTATTTTTATCCTCTATCGATCATATATAGTGGTATTTGTGCACGCGGAATGGTTGTGGAGTTATTAATGGAAATCTGAAATCAAAATATTTTAAAATAACTCCAAATAATTTAAGCTCCAGTGCTTTCGTTTTTTCACTAAAAAAAGTGACAACTAAAAAATCTGATTCTGTGGTCTACAAGCTTTATATTTTATATCTTTTAATAAAAATACAAGTTAAATTAACTATTAAAAATCGAATGCAAAAATGGTATATTTTTGACATAGTTTGTTTACTTTTTTTTTACTGCAAAACTTCTACATATAAACTTCATTACCGACCAACTAAAAAATATTGTTGATATTTTTTTTAAATTTCAAAAGTTTGCTGCCTTATAACTTTTTTCGTAAAGTCTTTCCAGAAACAAGCAATATCACGATCGATTCATATTTCTATCCTCTATCGATTGTATATAGCGGTATATATGCACGCGGAATAGTTTTTGAGTTATTACTGAAAAACAAAGAAGTTTGACGATTTTTGAAAAATTTCAAAAGTTTGCTGCTTTATAACTTTTTCCGTACAGTCTTTGCAGAAAAAAACCATATCACTATCGATTCGTATTTGTATCCTCTATCGAACGTATATAGCCTTATATGTGCACGTGGAACAGTTTTTGAGTTATAAATGAAAAACCATAAAAATTTTACGATTTTTTACCAATTGTAGAAGTTTGCTGCCTTATAACTTTTTCCGTAAAGTCTTTTTAGAAACAAGATATATCACTATCGATTCGTATTTTTATCCTCTATCGATCGTATATAGCGGTATTTGTGCACGCGGAATGGTTGTGAAGTTATTAATGGAAAACTGAAATCAAAAATTTTTAAAATAACTCCAAATAATTTAAGCTCCAGTGCTTTCGTTTTTTCACTAAAAAAAGTGACAACTGAAAAATCTGATTCTGTGGTCTACAAGCTTTATATTTTATATCTTTTAATTAAAATACAAGTTAAATTAACTATTAAAAATCGAATGCAAAAATGGTATATTTTTGACATAGTTTGTTTACTTTTTTTTTTGCTGCAAAACTTCTACATAGAAACTTCATTACCGACCAACTAAAAAATATTGTTTAAATTTTTTAAATTTTAAAAGTTTGCTGCTTTATAACTTTTTTCGTACAGTCTTTGCGCAAACAAGCTATATCACTATCGATTCGTATTTTTATCCTCTATCGAACGTATATAGCCGTAAATGTGCACGCAGAATAGTTTTTGAGTAATTAATGAAAAACTAAAAAAATTTTAGGTTTTTTTTAAATTTCAAAAGTTTGCTGCTTTATAACTTTTTTCGTAAAGTCTTTCCTGAAACAAGCTATACCGTGATCGATTCATATTTCTGTCCTCTATCGATCGGATATAGCCATATATGTGCACGCGCTATCGTTTTTTAGTTATTACTGAAAAACAAAAAAAAAAATTGGCGATTATTTAAAAATTTTAAAAGTTTGCCGCTTTATAACTTTTTCCGTACAGTCTTTGCAGAAAAAAACTATATCACTATCGATTCGTATTTTTATCCTCTATCGAACGTATATAGCGCTATATGTGCACGCGGAATCGTTTTTGTGTTATTAATGAAAAACCAAAAAAAAATTGGCGATTTTTTAAAAATTTTAAAATTTTGCTGCTTTATAACTTTTTCCGTACAGTCTTTGCGGAAACAAACCATATTACTATCGATTTGTATATTTATTCTCTATCGAACGTATATAGTCGTATATGTGCACGCGGAATAGTCTTTGAGTTATTATTGAAAAACCAAAAAAATTTGACGATTTTTTAAAATTTTTAAAAGTTTGCTGCTTTGTAACTTCTTTCGTACAGTCTTTGCGGAAACAAGCCATATCACTATCGATTCGTATTTTTATCCACTATCAATCGTATATAGCGTTATATGTGCACGCGGAATGGTTATCGAGTTATTGATGGAAAACTGAAATCATAAATATTCAAAATAACTCCAAATAATTTAAGCTCCAGTGCTTTCGTTTTTTCACTAAAAAAAGTGACAACTGAAAAATCTGATTCTGTGATCTACAGGCTTTTCAATTCTTGTTTTTTTTTTAAATACAATTTAAATTAACTATTTAAAATCTATTTTAAAAATGGTATATTTTTGTCATAATTTGTTTACTTTTTGTTATTGTAATACATGAAAGCACGTTGTTGTACATGTACCTTTTGTGCAACTCTGAAAAAAGTTTGCCAAAACAGAGAAAAAGTTTGCTAAAAAGTTTGTTATCTTCTCCTCGATAGACCTGTATGTACTTATTGCGTTTAGTTATGGGAAACAGCAACAAGAATTATAACAAAAGCACCTTGGTATGTTAGAGACAACAACATTCATAACGATCTTAGCATTTCTAAAGTTAAAGAAGAGGTAAAAAGTATAGCTTGAATTATTTGAACAGGCTTAGCTACTACGAGAGTATTCTAGATATAACCCTCTTGGATGACAGCGATGAAGTAAAAAGACAACATGCGTTAGATTTTCCTTTTATACATTAAAGCTACAATAATTTTAGGAAATTATGACTAAAATAATGCAAGTAAATAATTAATATACTTTAAATATCTTTCTAGTGAATTGAACGATTCTGTAATATCCTACAACAGATTGCAAATAAATGTTATGTTAAAGTTTAAACGTTTAAAAAACGTTTAAATCACGTCACTTTTGGCACAGTCTACATACATATTTTAATGTTATTTTTTGTGCTTGTTGTTATAATGAATATAGAAAAACTTCAAATAAGCGTCTGCCTATTCAGGTTCAAATTCACCACAACGTACTGAAAAATACTTTACTATTGGGAGACTATTTTTGTCTACTTATTGCCATATCACAGTTAGTTTTACTGGTGCTATTATAGGCTTTTTTAAAAATGGTTTTTAAATATATCGCAAATATGAAAAAATGTGTTTATACAAGTACAATTTAGTTACTGAACCGATTTCTTATCATCGAATTGTCTATTCGGTTCATAGAATTTCGCGAAAAGTCAACCGAAGAAATTTTCAATTATGTTTAGGTCAGGAAAGGATACCATAAAAAAATTAATTACAACACTGTCATTATGTGTAGGATCATTATCTTGCAACCATGGAATTGATCCGAAAATATCACTAACTTTAAGAAAAACAGCGTAGGAGAAGATAACAAACTCTGGGAAAACGGCAAACTTTTTCGCAGAGTTGCACAGAACGGACTATTTCCAAGAAAAATGGAAACAAACACCATGTGCAAGAAGAAATATGTAAACAAACTATGTAAAAAATATGCCATTTTTTAATTCGATTTTTAATAGTTAATTTTAATTGTATTTTAATTAAAAGATATAAAATAAAAAGCTTGTAGACCGCAGAATCAGATTTTACAGTTGTCACTTTTTTTTAGTGAATAAACGAAAGCACTGGAGCTTAAATTATTTGGAGTTATTTTGAACATTCATGATTTCAGTTTTCCATCAATAACTCGATAACCATTCCGCGTACACAAATAGCACTGTATACGATCGATAGAGCATAAATATACAAATCGATAGTGATATATCTTGTTTCTAAAAAGACTTTACGGAAAAAGTTATAAGGCAGCAAACTTCTAAAATTGGTAAAAAATCGTCAAACTTTTATGGTTTTTCATTTATAACTCAAAAATTATTCCGCGTGCACATATAAGGCTATATACGTTCGATAGAGGATACAAATACGAATCGATAGTGATATGGTTTTTTTCTGCAAAGACTGTACGGAAAACGTTATAAAGCAGCAAACTTTTGAAATTTTTCAAAAATCGTCAAACTTTTTTTGTTTTTCAGTAATAACTCAAAAACTATTCCGCGTGCATATATACGGCTATATACGATCGATAGAGGACAGAAATATGAATCGATCATGATATTGCTTGTTTCTGGAAAGACTTTACGAAAAAAGTTATAAGGCAGCAAACTTTTGCAATTTTAAAAAACTATCAACAATATTTTTTGGTTGGTCGGTAATGAAGTTTCTATGTAGAAGTTTTGCAATAAAAAAAAAGTAAACAAACTATGTCAAAAATATACAATTTTTGCATTCGATTTTTAATAGTTAATTTAACTTGTATTTTAATTAAAAAATATAAAATATAAAGCTTGTAGACCACAGAATCAGATTTTTCAGTTGTCACTTTTTTTAGTGAAAAAACGAAAGCACTGGAGCTTAAATTATTTGGAGTTATTTTAAAAATTGTTGATTTCAGTTTTCCATTAATAACTCCACAACCATTCCGCGTGCACAAATACCGCTATATACTATCGATAGAGGATAAAAATACGAATCGATAGTGATATATCTTGTTTCTAAAAAGACTTTACGGAAAAAGTTATAAGGCAGCAAACTTCTAAAATTGGTAAAAAATCGTCAAACTATTATGGTTTTTCATTTATAACTCAAAAACTATAAACCAACTAAAAAATATTGTTGACATTTTTTTAAATTTTCAAAAGTTTGCTGCCTTATAACTTTTTTCGTAAAGCCTTTCCAGAAACAAGCAATATCACGATCGATTCACATTTCTGTCCTCTATCGATCGGATATAGCCATATATGTGCACGCGCTATCGTTTTTTAGTTATTACTGAAAAACAAAACAAAAATTGGCGATTTTTTAAAAATTTTAAAAGTTTGCCGCTTTATAACTTTTTCCGTACAGTCTTTGCAGAAAAAAACCATATCACTATCGATTCGTATTTGTATCCTCTATCGAACGTATATAGCCTTATATGTGCACGCGGAATAGTTTTTGAGTTATAAATGAAAAACCATAAAAGTTTGACGATTTTTTACCAATTTTAGAAGTTTGCTGCCTTATAACTTTTTCCGTAAAGTCTTTTTAGAAACAAGATATATCACTATTGATTAGTATTTTTATCCTCTATCGATTGTATATAGTGCTATTTGTGCACGCGGAATGGTTATCGAGTTATTGATGGAAAACTGAAATCATAAATATTCAAAATAACTCCAAATAATTTAAGCTCCAGTGCTTTCGTTTTTTCACTAAAAAAAGTGACAACTAAAAAATCTGATTCTATGATCTACAGGCTTTTCAATTCTTGTTTTTTTTTAAATACAATTTAAATTAACTATTTAAAATCTATTTTAAAAATGGTATATTTTTGTCATAATTTGTTTACTTTTTGTTATTGTAATACATGAAAGCACGTTGTTGTACATGTACCTTTTGTGCAACTCTGAAAAAAGTTTGCCAAAACAAAGAAAAAGTTTGCTAAAAAGTTTGTTATCTTCTCCTCGATAGAAAAACATTGTATAGACTTAGAAGGTCAAAATACGTTGCGCCACAAATCGCCCTTGCAATTCTTATATTCTCTGTTTTGACAGCATTTTCAAAAAATTTTTACGACTCTTTCCATCGTTGAGGTCCTGGTCTGCTTTTAACATGTTATTCTGGTTCTCTTTTCATTTGGCTCGTTCCTTTTTAATTCTTTCCATCGTTTTCAATTACTTTTTAAGTATTCGAATACAGTTTTATGATTTTGCCCAATTTCCTGCACAATAGCGTCATAGGAATATCGTGGCGAAAGATAAACATCCATTCCTTACCGCTATATACTAATGTTTATTTTTTATCTATTGCAATATATAAATCAAAGCGTTGCTAAAAACGAAACCATTTTAATTCTTGTATTTCATTTTTTTACCAATTCGATTACTCTTCTCGATCACAATCCTACAAAGAATTCTAATGTTAATCCGATACGTTTTGGCTGTTTAGGCATGATTATAAAAGAGCATTCAATCTTTCGTATAAATTAATTTTGAAAATCTTGGTTTGTTACATTTTAAAAACACATTCTTTTATAATCGTAATATACCACAAAATATATCAACTTTCGGCTGTTTATATCATTCATCAAAACTCAAACTTACTTATGAGCTCTTTTCTATCAGTCAATGATGCAATATGGGCGAGTCTTTAAATTTTGAAAATATACAAAGTGTATACTTGTGAAGTAAATAAGTTATGTTTTGTCTTCTTTTCTTTTTTTTATTTTTTGTATTGATAACTTAAAGTAAATATTTCTATCAGTCTTGAGATCATGTTCTTGTGTTAAGAACAGAATGACATACGCATAGATATTAATCGTAAACAAACCACAATATTTGTAAATACATTTCAAATGCATACATTCATATGTATGTTCATGACTTCACACACACAATTTTCGGGAGCACTTTAACTGTTTGATAAATCAATATACGGGTGCAAATCATATTCAACGTAAAAAATCAAAAGAATATTATATATATGAACAACAGCATTCTTAAGATTCAATTGCTACCTATGTTGTTAATAAATGCACCTTTCAAATAAAAAACTATTATTTACTTTTTAATCTTATTCTTTCACTTTGCACAGTTTATGTTCACTTTGTTATACAGATCTGATGTGCACGCATTTCTTCTAAACTGAAATTATCCTTTAAAAATTCTTGGAAAGCATTTTTAAATAACAAGTGGAATAGGATCACTATTTGTTTTCTTAAATTTTTTGAACAGCTATCACTGTAAAAGCTGTACTGTTAGTATTGATTTGTTTTTAGTTTGCTCTACTAATATTTCTCCACAGCTCAAAGCAATTTATTTTGACATTTTTAACCACAAAGTGAACTTAGCAGGTGTGAAGTTAACTACTCCAACAGGGGTATGTTCAACAAACAGCCTTTGTTTTCCAAAAAAGTTTAGTAAAGTTTGCTCAATTCGCTGTGGCTAAAAAAATACTTTGAAAAAGACACATTTTTAATCGAGGAGAAGATAACAAACTTTTTAGCAAATTTTTTTTTTTTGTTTTGGCAAACTTTTATAAGAGTTGCACAAAAGGTACGTACACAACAACGTGCTTTCATGTATTACAATAACAAAAAGTAAACAAATTATGACGAAATATACCATTTTTAAAAATGATTTTAAATAGTTAATTTAAATTGTATTTTAAACAAAAAAAAATATGATCATATGATCAAGTAGATCACAGAATCAGATTTTTTAGTTGTCACTTTTATTAGTTAAGAAACAAAGGCACTGCACGTAAAACATTTTGAAGTTGTTTTGAAACTTTTTGATTTCAGTTTTACATTAATAACTCGATAACCGTTCCGCGTGCATAAATAGCACTATATACGATCGATTGTTTCTGGAAACACTTTACGAAAAAAGTTATAAAGCAGCAAACATTTAAAATAAAGTTTGCTGCTTTATTACTTTTTCCGTACAGTCTTTGTGGAAACAAGCATTATCATTATCGATTTGTATTTTTATTCTCTATCGAACGTGTATAACCGTATATGTGCACACGGATCAGTTTTTGAGTAATTAATGAAAAACCAAAAAAATTTTATGATTTTTTTTAAATTTAAAAAGTTTGCTGCTTTAAAACTAAGCAGACTATACCACAATCGATTCATATTTTTGTCCTCTATCGATTGCATATAGCCGTATATGTGCACGCATTATAGTTTTTTAGTTATTAATAAGAAACAAAAACAATTTGACGATTTTTAAAAATTTTGAAAGTTTGCTGCTTTATAACTTTTTCCGTACAGTCTTTGCAGAAAGAAACCATATCATTATCGATTCGTATTTGTAACCTCTATCGAACGTTTTTGAGTTATTAATGAAACGAATATAGTTAATGAAATACCAAAAAAAATTGAAGATTTTTTTTAACAATTTTAGAAGTTTGCTGCCTTATAACTTTTACCGTAAAGTCTTTTTAGAAACAAGATATATCGCTATCGATTTGAATTTTTATCCTCTATCGATCGTTTTTGTGCACGCGGAATGGTTATCGAGTTATTGATGGAAAACTGAAATCATAAATGTTCAAAATAACTCCAAATAATTTAAGCTCCAGTGCTTTCGTTTTTGCACTAAAAAAAGTGACAACTGAAAAATCTGATTCTACGATCTACACGCTATTCAATTCATGTTTTTTTATTAAAATACAATTTAAATTAACTATTAAAAATCGAATTCAAAATGGTATATTTTTTACATAGTTTGTTTACATATTTCTTCTTGCACATGGCGTTTGTTTCCTTTTTTCTTGGAAATAGTGCGTTCTGTGCAACTCTGCGAAAAAGTTTGAAGTAACTCAGAGTTTGTTATCTTCTCCTACGTGTTCTCCTACGTCCTCAAATATTTGTTTGGTAATTTTTATGTTTATTTGTGATTTTTATTGTGGACTGGAAAATGGCAGCCAGCAATACTTCAGCAAGGCATTTTGTCCCAATTGCTAGTAAATATGATAGAGTTGTTCTCCTTGTCGATATGGATTGTTTTTACTGTCAGGTCGAAGGTGAAACTCTTGATTTTATTATTAATAACGCTTTTCGTTTTTATAAATTTATTCTTGTAGAAAAATTAAACCCTTCACTAAAGAATCAACCACTAGCTGTTGTACAGTACAACGCATGGAAAGGAGGAGGGTAAGTTAAAGAAACTACTAAAATTAAAAAGCTATTGTTTTGTTTTAAGTATAATTGCAGTAAATTATGCCGCCCGTGCCAAAGGTGTTACACGACATATGCGAGGAGACGAAGCTAAAGAACATTGTCCAGATCTTCAATTAGTAAAAGTACCAAATGTTCGTGAGAAAGCCGATTTAACCAAATATCGTGAAGCTGGTAAAGATGTTGCCAATGTGTTGCAGCGATTCACGCCACTGTTAGAAAGGGCATCAGTCGATGAAGCATATCTTGATATAACTGATGCTGTCAACAGGCGTCTCCAAGAAATGAATGATGTTAGTTAACCTAAAACTGTTGCTTAACCATATTTATTATACTTTATATTTATAGGGTACGTTTATTTTAAGACCTCAAGAGCTAGAAAATACATACGCTGTTGGTTTTAAAACAATCGGAGATTTTGTCGCAACTATTACGACAAGTTTTGTTACTAACCCTTTGGCAGAGGATAATTTTTTTCTTCATTGTAATGAAGATAAATTTTCGACTGTGCGACAAAGTAATATACGCTTATTAATAGGAGCTTCCATTGCCAGCGAAATTCGGAGTTCGGTTAAGGCAGAGACATTATACGACTGCTCTGCAGGCATTGCCCATAATAAGATTCTAGCAAAATTAGCTTGTGGTATTAATAAGCCAAATAAGCAAACGATTTTGCCTTTAGGGCAGATTTCTGTCCTTTTTGAAACACTGCCAATTGGAAAAATAAAAGGCCTTGGAGCTAAATTTGGTGAGGAGGTATGTGAACGTTTAAATGTTCGATATATAGGGCAGCTGCTAAAGTTTACTGAGGCTGAGTTGCAAAAAAAATTCGATGAGAAAAATGGGTATGTAAAGCAGAAACATATATTAACATTATTTAAAATATAAATAAGTATTAATCTTAATAATGGTCTTTTTTAAATAAATTTAAGACTACATTTTCAATATTTCGCTTTCCCCTGGAAAGCTTCTTCAGGAAATTAATTTTTATAAAAACAAAAATTATTAACCATTTGAAAAAATTTTTGAAAACAATTGACAAAAACATATAAAATATTAAAAAAAAACAACAAAGAAATGGAAATTAAATAACAAATTCTCTCTTATGAAATAATTATAACAAATTATGTGGCTTTTGAATTAAGTACCTATAATTCAGCGCTAAATTGTCTAAGTCTGTTACGCACACATTGTTTAGTAGGGTTACTTTCAAGTTCACGACAAAAAGTATATTTTCAATGCATACAAGTTAAGGAAACGGTGTAAACCGAATTTAAAGTTTTTAAATTTTCTTAACTTTGTATCTTTTCATAAACAAAATATTCATATTTCAATTTTTGCAACATATTGGTTTGGTATAAACCAAACTTAAATTTAAAAAAAAAATAAAATACCTTTTTCAACCTTGCATTTTTATAAACAAAATATTCATATTTCAATTATTGCAGCATATTGGTTTTTGTCGTTTCCGGAATAAACAGCCATTTATGCTTACTGATATTTTTCATTATCGATCGCAACACAAAAAAAACCAATGTGCTGAGCTAATGAATTTGTCGCCACACGAACGGTCGAAAAAAGTATTTGTTGATTTTTGCTAGAATAAAAATGTTTTCAAAAATTATTTTTAAGTTAGTATTAAGAAAGACTTGGAAGAATGAACTAAATAAAGTTGGACTTAATAAAACTAAAAATTAACTGGAGGCCCCGGCGAGATACTCCTGAAAAAAGTAAAATTCTGAAAAATAAAAAGTAAGAATCCTTTCAGGACGCGCAGCCAAAAAAAGACAAGTATCCTTAATATAGGAGAAAAGTGAAACATTTTGTGAAAAAAAGACAAGTATCCTCAATATAGGAGAAAAGTGAAACATTTTGTGAAAAAAAGACAAGTATCCTAAATATAGGAGAAAAGTTAAAAAAAACATTTTTTGGAAAAAAAAGACAAGTATCCTAAATATAGGAGAAAAGTTAAACATTTTGTGAAAAAAAGACAAGTATCCTAAATATAGGAGAAAAGTTAAAAGAAAAACATTTTGTGAAAAAAAAGACAAGTATCCTAAATATAGGAGAAAAGTTAAAAAAAACATTTTGGAAAAAGAATAAAAACATAAAGAACATAAAAAAGCTGATATTGATACAAAATTTATCTAAAGTATTAGAACAATATAACCAAAAATAAGAGACAAAATATTTACTCTTTTGCCGAAAGGACCGTTTTTATAAAAAAAATAATATAAATTGCTGAAATCTAATAAATGTGAAGTTAATGCCAAGATAGAAAATTTCAACACTCAACTATAGAATCCACGTGCCTCATCCAAGACTGGGAAGGCGCTAAGGTTTTACTTACAACAACGACAACAGCAGTAATCATCAGTAACGTAAGCTAAGTTAATTATATTAAATTATATATTAAGTTGATTGTTATATTTAAGTTTATACTCTAAACTAATTAAAATTAAATTAGTCAAGCTGGACGATAAAAATAAAGATTTAATAAGTGAAGTCAACGATTTGGTGGCATCATTTAAAAATTTGAGATCACCCTCTGCTATGACTACTAATCAGAGCGATATTACTGGATTAATTCAAATCCACCTAAGACCATTGCAGGCTAAAATAGATGAATTGGCAGGGACATTAGCAAATTTGTCATGTGCAAATATAGTTTCCGAATATCAACCTCAGGATATAAATGATGCTATTCGCTGCGAGGAAACTTTAGACGTAATTAAATCACTACCAAATTTTGATGGGAAAAATTCTTATATTAGTTGGCGGGAAGCTGCTGATAACTCAATGAAGTTATACAAAAGGGGCAGCAGGAAATATTTTGCTGCACTTACAATACTGCGTAATAAGATTGTTGATGATGCAAACGATATTCTGACGAACCATGGAACGGTTCTTAATTTAGAAGCAATTATTAGTCGTTTAGATTTCGCATTCGCAGATAAAAGACCTTTGCATATAGTCGAACAGGAATTAAGTGTAATGAGACAGGGTTCTTTGTCAATAATAGATTATTATAATGAGGTAAATAAAAAGCTAACAGCTTTAATTAATAAAACAATAATGAGTCATGGTTCCGGATCGGAATTGACAAAGGAACTGAATAACAAAAATAGACAATATGCTTTAAGAGTTTTCATCACCGGACTGAATGCTCCATTAGCTAATGTTTTGTTTTCTTTATCTCCGAAAGATTTACCAAATGCATTGGCTAAAGCCCAAGAGCTAGAGTCAAATAACATTCGTGCGAATTTCGCTTCGCAATTTAATAGAGCAGGACAATCCAATTATAACGGTCAAAAATACACAAATCCGCTAAGGTTCCCACGACGAAATAATCCACAGGCAAATAATATGAGCGCTCGGCATCCAGAGCCAAAACCAGAACCAATGCAATTGGGCAGTTCGGTCAATGTCAGACATTCACAGAACTATTATAACAATAAACGGCCTAATTATTTTCACAATTCACAAAATCGGCGTAGTTTTTTCCCACAGGATTCTAAACGCCCTCATTCCCATACAGTCTATCAGCCAAATCAAAAAACACAACGTATAAATAATCTTGATGAGGATACTTTTTTAGAGATAGGTCCAAGCTGCCCTACATTATTAGGACAGCGAAAGACGGTAGAAGGATCTCAGTTTTAATTGATAGTGGCGCTACTAGCTGCTACTGTAGACCCGGAGTTCTTTTGAATAGAAGGGAATTAGTTATAAGTAAGAGAGTACGAACCATTAATGGTTATACTGTCAGTCGGAATTATTATGATGCAAGCATATTTGGGATAAATCAAAGATTTTACGAAATTTCAAATTTGGAAACGGATGTGCTTATAGGATACAATTTTTTGAAAAAATCAAACTCAATATTGGACTTTAATAAAGGTACCATAACTTGCGGAAAGATAATGTCATCAAGAGAGAGGCCGAATGCAAAAAAATTAATGTCTTAAATGAAAATATTGAGGATACTGAAGATAGTTTTTTAAATATCCATGAAGAATATATTCAGGACAATGGTAAAAGTTTTATAACTAAAGATGTTAGTCATGAATCAAAAGCCTTAGAAAAGCTACGTAAAAATATACAGGAGAGAGTGTCTAAGTTGCACTCAAAAATTAACTTAAATTTGCCTTTCAGAACAGATATAAAGGCGGAAATAAAAACAGTAGATAATGAACCGGTATGGAGCAAACAATATCCGTACCCCCTATCGGCAAACTCCTTTGTTAATAAGGAAATTGAAAAGTTGTTGACAGCCGGAATTATACGTGAAAGCAGAGGGCCATACAATTTTCCTGTATGGGTCGTCCCGAAAAAAGGAATCAATGACGATGGAACGCAAAAACTTCGGTTAGTTATCGACTATAAGAAATTAAATGCAAAAACAATTGCCTACAGGTACCCAATACCTGATTGTAATGTGATACTTTCAAATTTGGGTAAATCAAAATACTTTTCGACCATAGATCTCGAATCGGGCTTCCATCAAATCCTAATGAAGGAGGACGATATAGGGAAGACCGCATTTTCCGTTAATAACGGAAAATATGAATTTGTTAGATTGCCTTTTGGTCTTAAAAATGCTCCAAGCATTTTCCAGAATGCAATGGATGACATTTTGAGAAAGTTTATAGGAAAATTTTGTCATGTTTACATTGATGACATAATTGTGTATTCTGAGACTCTCAATGAACATATTGAGCATCTTGAGATTATAATTAATACATTGAAAGAGGCAAACATGAAAATCTCGCTCGAAAAATCGAAGTTTTTTGAAAAACAAGTAGAATTTTTGGGATATGTAGTAGCTTTTGGAGTAATAAAAACTGATCCAAATAAAATGGAAACAATATCTAATTATCCTTTACCCAAAACATTAAGACAACTTCGTAGTTTCCTTGGAATGATAGGATACTATCGTAAGTTTATACGAGATTATGCTAAAATAGCTAAGCCTTTGACTAGGCATCTATCAGGGGAGAATGGAAGAGTATCTCAATATATGTCAAAGAAAACGGAAATCGATTTGGACGAAAAGGATGTCCTTGCATTCGAAAAACTAAAATGTTCATTATTTGAACAGGTTGAATTGACACAACCTGACTTTAATAAAAAATTTATACTCACCACAGATGCCTCTAATGAAGCATTAGGTGCCGTCCTCAGTCAGGAAGGCAAGCCTATCACATTTATATCTAAAACCCTCAATACTACTGAACGTAATTATGCCACAAACGAAAAAGAGTTGTATGCAATAGTTTGGTCATTAAAGACTCTTCGAAATTATTTGTATGGAGTAGCAGATCTGGAAATACACACAGATCATCAGCCTCTTACATTCGCAATTTCAGCTAAAAATCCAAATGCGAAAATTAAAAGATGGATGTCCTTTGTTGAGGAATATTCTCCAAAGTTCGTATATAAGCCTGGTGCTACTAATCTTGTGGCCGACGCACTTTCCAGACAAACCCTCAATAATATTACCGATAACGAATCACTTGAAAGTACTCAACATTCTGTTGAAAGCAGCGAGATTATTGACATCCCGGAAACAGCTAAACCACTCAATGAGTTTAAGGAGCAAATTCTGCTTCATAGAACTGGTTTTAGTAAATATGACACTCTAGTTATTTTTGACAAAACTCGTCACATCATCGAGTTCGATACTAGAGAAACCTTAAAGAATATTTTGTTGAGAATTGTTAGACCAAAATTTGTTACTGCGATTCATTGCAGTGCAGAAGACCTTTATGAATTTAAGGAGACAATTAGGGGTGTATTTACAAACAGATTTGTTTACACTAGAATACTCGCAATCGACATTACCAACCCAGATGATCAATTAGCAATAATAGAGCGAACACATAATCGTGCTCATAGGAATTGCAGGGAAAATTACAAACAGATATTTCAACAATATTATTGGCCAAAGATGGTTAATAGCATAAAACAGTATGTGAGACATTGTAGTACATGCAATAAAACTAAGTATGATAGGAGACCTAATAAACTGCCAATTGGAGAGGCTCCAATTCCCAATAATGAGGGGGAGTTCCTTCATATTGACATTTTTTATGCCCAGAAGCATAAATTCATCACATGCGTTGATGCTTATTCAAAGTTTTTGGTAATTGGACATATAGAAGATAAACTTAACTTGGGTGAAAAAGTCCAAGAAATTTTACAAAGCTTTCCAAACGCAAAGAAGCTTACTCTGGATAACGAACCAGGTTTTACAACACCCCAATTTAGGTCGTTAATGCAGAGAATGAATATCGAATTGTATTTTTGTGATCCAAGACACACTTCCACAAACGGTCAGGTGGAGAGGGTACATTCAACATTAGTTGAAATAGCCCGTTGTATTAAAGAAGAATATTGTCTAATAGATATTAAGGAAATATTTTACAGAGCTGCAAAGCAATATAATCTCACCATCCATTCAGTAATAGATAAAAAACCGTACGACGTATTCCATAACAAAATCAGACATGACGATGTACGGGACAAGCTTCGAAAAGCACAGTTAAAAATTTTAAATAGAAATAAACCCAATAGAGTAAAAATCCATGAACCAAACCAAGACGTTTATGAAAAACTTATTGGTAAGAGAAATAAATTAGACGACAGATACAAAAAACAAAGGGTACAATTAGATTTAGGAAATAAAGTAAAGATATTTAGTAGAAATAGGATTATAAATAAGGAAAATATAAAATCATAATTTTTTCTCCCTCTACAGAAAATGTTATTGAAAACTATTTTGCCGCTCGCTGTTATCAGTGTTTGCCTATCGGAAGTTCAGATCTTAGATTATTCAAACTCCCAATTAATCCCGACACACTTGGGACAAGCTAGGGTGCAAAAGGGAAATTTCAAAATGATACATATTAGAAATAGTACCCTAAAGCCATTTTTCTTCCACGATATAAGACAAATAAAAGAGCGCCTTGAAATAATAAAACCTCGAAAAAAACGCTCAATAAATATTTTAGGAACAGCTTGGAAGTGGATAGCAGGGTCACCTGATCACGAGGATCACAAGGTGGTACTAGATAAGATAAATGGACTTTTAGAAAATAATAAGAAGCAAAGAATAATTAATAAACAGATTGCAGAAAGAATTAATTTAATAACAAATTCCACAAATCAAATCATCAGGACCATTCAGTCATTAGAAGAAACCAGAAAAATATATGAAGAAACAATCGCTAATAAGCTAAGAATTTTAAAAGAAGAAGTTATCAACATAGAGTATGCTCTGCAATGGTCGAAAGTGGGAGTAGTGAATTCGTTTATTTTATCCGAAGAAGAAATCAATGAAGTAAGAGAGTTTTTAGATAAAGAAAGTTTTCCTTACTCTGATCTTGAACAAGCCTTAAGTTTTGCAACAATAAGAATAGCCACGGATAACCAAGCTATAATCTATATAATTAATCTTCCAGTAATAGATAAAAAGAATTGTGAAAAATTGTTAATTAAACCTGTAAAAACACAAGATAAAATTATAAGAATTAACACTGAATTTATAATAAAATGTAATAAAGAATTTTTTGAAGTCAAAGAAAATTGTAAAGAGTATAATAATTTATGTATTTGTAATCAAGAAAATCTTATAGATATAAGCAAAACAGATTGTATTCCAAAGCTTTTGTCTAGCAAAGATCATGACTGCGCTTTTATAAATAACCAACATGTGAATTCAGCTCAGGAATTATACCCTGGAGTTATATTGTTGAATCAATTTAATGGATCAGTTAAAACTTCTAACAATGAAACAAATGAATTATCTGGAACATACTTAATACAGTTCCATAATGATACCATTACTATAGTTAATAAAACTTCCTCTTCTGGGTGCGAATTGCGTAGCATCAACGATCTTCCTATTCTAAATGAATCGGGACGATTCACTTAAGAGAGAGGGGAGTTAAGGAAACGGTGTAAACCGAATTTAAAGTTTTTAAATTTTCTTAACTTTGTATCTTTTCATAAACAAAATATTCATATTTCAATTTTTGCAACATATTGGTTTGGTATAAACCAAACTTAAATTTAAAAAAAAAATAAAATACCTTTTTCAACCTTGCATTTTTATAAACAAAATATTCATATTTCAATTATTGCAGCATATTGGTTTTTGTCGTTTCCGGAATAAACAGCCATTTATGCTGACTGATATTTTTCATTATCGATCGCAACACAAAAAAAACCAATGTGCTGAGCTAATGAATTTGTCGCCACACGAGCGGTCGAAAAAAGTATTTGTTGATTTTTGCTAGAATAAAAATGTTTTCAAAAATTATTTTTAAGTTAGTATTAAGAAAGACTTGGAAGAATGAACTAAATAAAGTTGAACTTAATAAAACTAAAAATTAACTTACATATTTTCGCTAAATGTCTAATCTAAATCTATTGCGAATGAATCCACTATATCTTCAGCCAGTGATACAATGGGCGTTACGTTATAAATCATTATAAATTTCTGGATCTCAGTTTTGTCTAGCTTAATTTCATGGGCAAATTTAAGTTGTTTTACTAACAAGCTCTTCATGTTCGCCTGTGGATAATAATGTAGGGTGATAATTAACTATTATTTGTGCAGAAACTCTTATTGAGCATACAGTAGAATCTATCAAATTGGACACACTTGGTGCACCGGGCAGTTTAATTTTTAAAAAATTCGAATTTCTGAATTTGGACAGAAAATAATAAAATTATAATAATAATAATCTTACATAACTAGGTAAGATTTATTTTACCACTAAACAGTTTTTATTTCTTAACACTTAAATAATTGAACATATTAAATTTATAGAAGAACGTTTAAAAAGATTTTTCAGTATCAGGTATTGAATTGGTTTTAAACATAAAATCAGTAATACTTGTTTGTTTTTTATAGTGAAAATACAAAAATAAAAAACTCAGAAATTAGAATCACTCAAAAGATTAGAAATTCTACTAATGATCTATTTTTTTCAAAAATTTTACTTGATACTGGAAGGGATTTTTTTGGCTATCCCATTGACAAACAAATGCAAATATATTTCACAAAATATTTCAAAGGCTTACTCGTGAAGCTTGAACTTTCTGAACTCATATTTTTGTAAATGAAAGGTATTGGAAAATCTAACAGGTATTGGATGCGTGGTAATTGAGTGTAAAATTCATGAATTTTGGAAAATAATGCTTGGCTTAATTAATATAATTTTTTATTCGTATTTAAATATTTAATTTTTTTAATAAACCACAAATCTTCAGTAGGAGTTAACTTTAAGTCTTAATATTTAACTATGTCATTTATTTGGGTCGACATGGTGTTAATTACGATTTTGTTTGTCCCTTAAAAGTTTTAATGTGATAATATTTTACTTACTGAAGCAGAAAACAAAGAAAAATTAAGAAATCACAACAAAAGAGGTTGAAGGATAGTAAAACGAATAGTAAAAAAATGCCGAAATTTACATTTCTTTAGTTGCATAAAGATAAATTTATTTGTTAAGCACTAACGATGCATTCAATATTATTATAGAATTCTTTCAATCAGATAATAAAATATTGGTAAATTGGTAGCGTTCATCATACTTTTAGGATTCTTTTTATTATGACTGATTTCAATTTCCAACTGTTATATTATTTTAATTGGAAATTATTTTTTTCATTAAATTTATTTAAACAAATACAAAGTGAAGTAGAAAAAACTACATTCAATTAGTTCCTTTTGAAAATAATTAATTTTTTATTGTCACCAAAAATAATTTATGCAAATTTGAACCACTTTCAATCAGTGTGAAATTCTGCAACACACTTAACTATTAGCTATTCAGTGTAGAGCCGTACTTTTCCAATTTTAAACCCAAGTTTGATGAAATTAGTTAAATATTATATAAGAAATAATAACACATAAAATATAAATATATATAAAAAACTAAATTAAAATTTTGTGTTAGATAAAACTCAAGCTTTTCGCATTGACATCAGCAGCGTCTGTATAAGTTATTTGAAAAGCCACTTATTTGAATACCACTTAGTGACAATTATTTATAAGTTAGTTTTATAATGATGTACATAAAAATTGACACACGAATTTTTCCTGCATACTTGATTACAATTTGTTATGTAGCAATGTGCCATCTTCAGTGTTCTATTTTCTATAGGGAAAAGAGAACACTGAAGATAGTACATTGCCGAAACCGGTATGTTTACAAACCAATCAAGAGTATAAAGAGTGAAAAAACTTGTTTTATTCCAGAAAAGAAGCGTAAGTAGAATGAATGGCATGTGTTAAGCAATTCGGAAAAAGAGAATAATACTGACAGGAAAAAAGTTATGATATAAATTGAACTTATCAGAAATCCGCAAAAATTTTATGAACAAATATTGTCATATTTTAAAATATGTTTAGTGTTAATTTTATAATTTTTAAATTACCAATTCATGCTGGCTGATGTTCTATTTATATGCAGGAGCAAGGCATTTTTTTATTTGGTGCTAAACTGAATATAAAATAAGAGCAATTACATTTTGAATCCTTTTTAATATTCTGCGTGACTTGATATGCTATTCTGACTAACATAAAAAGAACATTATCAGTATGGTCAAATTATCATCATCAGTTAAGACAGAAAGTAAAATCAGGTGTTTTCAATCGAGAGTACATTTTAGCCCGTCGTATGATCATATTTACGCTGTAGTTATTTCGATAATATGTGAAGTTTGATTTTTTGGTTCCTCAAACTTTGCGAACTCCGAAAACATATCACCTTTAATAATGTTAAAAAATATAGGTAGGTTTTATAATTTAATTTTTCTCACTAATTTAAAGTGATTATAAAGATTTCCGTTAAATTTATTGTAATATTTACAGAAATACGAAGTCAATAAGTTAAGGCATTAAGGTCTTAGTAACTGGTGCTTTTTAATTTGTATGTATAACATAGATCTGCACTTCACACGAAGAGTAGTACTAATAAATTGTTTTTATTTTTACGCAATTCTTCAAGTGAATACTTTTTTGTGTGTAGTGTTTTTTTACTTTATATAAAATTCTAAGGTAACAACAACAATCGCAATTATTGTCTCATCATTGTGACAAAATCTAACATTTAAAAACAAGAGTACGATATTGAGTTTAAATACCAGAAATGCCTATGCTAAAATGAAGGCAGATAAAAGTTATTTGAAGAATAAAATAAAAAAAAACGAGGACAGCTTATTTAAACTTTTCCCCGTTCTTGTCCTCTTGCTTTATTACTATGAAATTATCTATAATATAAAAATGAAACGCTAAATTTGTTGCCCAAATCTCGAGAATAGTTAAACCAATTTCGTTAATTCTTTTATTATAATATTCCTTGAAGTATAAGGATGATTCTAACGGAAATTTAAAAAATTGCCTGAAAAAGTATAAGAACACCACTTTTCTATACGACACCTAAAAGTATATTTGATTTGTGGATGAAGTACAAAGTTAATATTTGTGACGACATTTTATTGAATATGCGCAATAGAACAGGGAATCTGAATTCAAAAATAAGTGAAGAAATTTACAATCAGACTTTGATTGAGGATATGTGCTTGACGATGTAAAACAAACCATTATGTTAATTGGGGATAGCCGCGTCCAATCGCCCAGCAACTTTGCTAGAAGGCGGTCGAACAGCCTTAAAATTGCCATTGAATATGCGAGGGAACGAAACTCCAACCTGTAACATTTCCAAGAATTCAGCAATGGCAAAGGTTTTGCAGCAATGTAAACTAATAAAGTGAGATGAAGGCACGATAGCGCATAAAAAATCTTTTGAAGTTTTAGATCTTAAAAGATCTACGGAACAACCAAATGCAGTTTGGTGGCGCATTAATTATTTATCAGGAGATTTTCGCTAAATATTGCCAGTGGTTTCACGTTCAACACAAGGTGATGAACTGAATGCATGTTTAAACTCCTGCAAATTGTGGAAGCACGTCAAGGAATTACATTTAAGCAACAATATGTGTGTTATGTTGCAAAATGATCAATCTGGAGACATAATCTCTAAACAACTCATTATTGATAATGGCAAATTTCCTATAGATGTGCTGGCAGGCTGCATCACCATCCCTGATAGTTTTTGTCAGTTAACGCACTCAAAAGATAAATTTATTCATAAAGTGTTTCCAAATGTTGCTGAAATTTACTTATACCATGATTGGTTGAGGGAAGGAGCCATACTGGCTGGCAAAAACACTCATGTAAATGAATTAAATTTCAAAATTCAAGATGGCATTCCTGGCGAAATAAGGATATATAAATCAGTTGATATGGCAGCTAATGAAGATGATGTCGTCAACTATCCACCGAAATTTTTAAACTCACTTGATTTGCCAGGATTGCCACCACATAATCTTCAATTAAAGGTTGGATCTGTAGTTATAATGTTGCGAAATATTAACAAACCGAAACTTTGTAACGGCACACGATTAGCGATAAAAAAATTAATGAATAACGCAATAGAAACAATAATATTGAAAGGAAAGTATAAAGGAGAAGACTTTTTGATATCCCAATTTCCGACTGACGGCTTGCTTTCGCAATGACTATAAACAAATCCCAGGGGCAGTCATTAAGTGTTTGTGGTACTAATCTAGAAAACCCATGTTTCTCGCGTGGTCAATTGTATGTTGCCTGTTCCCGTGTTGGAAACCATCTGATCTGTTTGTTTACGCGCCAGGTAATCAAACAAAAAATATCGTGTACCATAAAGTACTACAATAAAAATGGACCTTAATTTAGAATAACTAAAAATAAAACAAAATATAATACGTACGTATCATAATAAGATATCGGAAATTGTAATTTTCTTTGTGATTTTTAATCAATATTAAAAGTATTTAAAGTGATTTATAATTTTGATTTTTTGACATAATGTAATTGACATCAAATTTCTTTATTAATTTTTATCTGTGCCCCGAATAACAGAATAAGTATTAAAAAAATACAAATAATTGACTGTTAGGCGATACGAAGTTTGCCGGGTCTTCTAGTAACAAATAAAAATAAGGTAGTGAAAGTGACTTAAGTTCAAGATTAAAGTGGGTGTTGATAGGCATATTAGAAAGGCCTAAAATCTTAGAATATTCCACCAGCAAAAACACATTTAAAGATAAGAACGGATTGGTGGTAGATTTTGAGACCCGTAAAAAAGCTCATAATCCAACAATGGAAGAGCAGCAAAGGTCTTCAAGTTGCTATTAAAGAATAGATTCTTGCGCAGACTCACATGAAATAAAACCTGCCTTGAAACAAAGAGGATATAAAATAAAAAAAACGTGGCTAACGTAAGAAATTCAAAACGACATCCCCAATCCTTATATCGGATTGAGATTTTAAATTCTTTTGCAGCGTAAAATTATCACAAACAGCCAGAATCTGTTTAATGTTAAAATTGCCACGTAAACTGCTTAATGCAGTAAGCCTAAAGAAGATTCAAAAGTAAAAACATCTAGCAACCGCGGTGCTAGGTAAAATGATGCAAAATAAATTTGTTATTGCACTCAATACTTAACAAACTATGAAGGGTTAAAAAAATTAATTTTTGGAAGGCCAACGGTATGCGTCGCCAAAAAAAATGAACTTGAATACTTATTGCTAATCACGAAATTGACATAATGCTGAGTTTATAAACTCATTTAACACAAAGAAGCTTATTTCAAATAAATGGGTACGTTTTATACAGTGATAGACATTCGTTTGACCGCACCATGTTTTTTTTTTTTTATTTTAAAAGAAACAAAAAGGGCTTTAATTATTTTTTTTAGGAAAACGATTAGGTGATTTATTAGCTTAAAAGTAGTAAACAAAAATTAAACATATTTCATATTCGTAATACGTAGTCGATAAAAAATTAGGAGACATTCGTTTCAACACATTTTCCTTTAAGTTTAAAAAAAAATTAAAATGATTTACAAAATATTAAAAGTTATTATGTACTAATATTTAGTAGGACCACCTTTACTTCGAATGACCGAAAATATTCTATTCGGCATTGAGTTTACGAGACTTCGAGTTTCAATTTCAATACCCAACCAACGTTTTTTGATTATTTCTTTCAGCTTATTAACAGTCGAAAATCGCCTTCCCTTTTCGTATATCTTAGCTGCAAGGATTCCCCATAAGTTTTCGATTGGGTTGCAATTAGGATTGCATGCCGGCCATGGAAGTAAATCAATATTCCTTACATTTTTTCGATACATGCATCGCCGCGTTGTCCTATTAGAAAATATACTCATTGTTAGAATTTTCGTCAAGTTTTGCAATAAGAACATCTTCCAGAAGTTCCAGGTTCATTTCTGAATTCATTCTGGTGGTTATAAAACAAATACGAAGCATGAAGTTATAAGAGAATGCTCCCCATACCATAATGCTTCCACCGCCAAAATTTCGCTTTGATCGCACTACGTTCGATTGGCTTAAATCATGCCAATAACAACTGTAGCAATCTGGACCATCGGTCTGTAAAAATAAGTTCTTTCCATCCATGACGTGCGTGTTTGGGCAAAGCTAAAACATCTGTCCTTGTGTACTTTAGTTAGTCGTAGTTTAGACATAATTTTTTTCCATTTCATCGATGGGGTCGCAATCAAAACACGGGCTATGGTTCGCGTAGTAACTGGAAGATAAGCGATTTCGAGTTGCTTCATGGCGAATCTGTCCTTTTTGACGGGCCGTAATTTTGGGTGATCCCTTCGTTAAAGCTTTAATGCCATACTTTTTGCCAAGTTTTAAATAATTTCTTATTACTCTTTCAGAACGCATTATTATTCCAGCAATTTTTCGATTTGATAACCCTTTTTTCTATAAGTTATGGATTAATTCTTTTTCGGTATCATTTAACCGCTTTCCTGAGCCCATATCTAATCGATTTATAAAAATTCTGCAATTTGTTTTTTATTTTTTTATATTTGAATTAAATGTTTTATTAAATTAGTATGAAAACACGTGTTTACAAGTCAAAATTCACAAATTAAATACCATTTTCTCTTAATACGTTTAAACGATTGTCTCACGAAAAACAGCATCAATTTTACAAAAGAATTCATATTTTCTTTAAAATAACCGTTACACTATAATTGTTATTGTTTTGTAAACTGCGCTTAATAATGTAAATAAAAAAACAGAAAAAGAAATAACTGTTCTCATAAATTTAAAAAAAGCGAATGTTTTTCACTATGAATCAAGCACTGTATATTTATTAAGGAAGATCTATCAGAAAAATTTTATTCGAAATTTTATAATTTCCTTACTTTCGATATCTAAGTATCAGTATTACATTTTTTACAACTCACTAAGGCCCCAGCGATGTTACTCATTTTGTTAGTTTACTGGTATATCTAACAATGTGATAAATTTTTCCTTCCTCGAAGTATTTTTCGACAGTTCAACCGGAATCATAACATTATGAAACCTACTACTAGTGATATGCTCTTAAAATCAACATTTATACGGAATCTTGAGTATCGATCACAAATTTGCTGAACGAATCAAAAGATGCCTAAATATGTGATTAAGTAAATTTTTACGGAATGAGTTAACGACGACTCGGCACAAATTAAATCTAAAACTGGTGTTTCGGCAAGCTTTAAGCACAGTGCAGTGTGCAATTTCGAAGGCTGAACATCTGAAGCGACTAAAATTAAAAAAAAACACCACTTAACGATGCTCAAAGAAATATGTGCTTGGATTTTTGTAGAACTCACATGACTTGGAACGACGACTGGCACCGTGTATTTTTTTAAGATGAAAAAATTGCATTTTAGAAGAACCTGAAGTCTTCAATTATTACCTTCACGATCTCTGAGAAGAGGAACATTAATTGGATCGTTTGGATAGCTTAGTGGGAGGGGTTATGCTGTTGGGGGCCATATCCTATTATGGTACCTGTGCGCTGAAATTTTTGTCTAGCGCCATGAACGTTAGTTGCTATATCGGAGTGTTACAGCCAGAGCGCTAAAATCATGGCTACGCATTACTCAACGAACCTTAAAATGCGTGGCGATGGCTAGCTTGTAAGTCTATGCTTCTGGAAAGTAATACAGCACCAACGGAGAACTAATTGAAGGCATAAAAGTGGCTTGATGGACCATTTCGCGCGATGACATAAAATCATTATATGATTCTCTTCCCAATCGAACTTACCAAACAATCGTTAAGAAAGGAGGCTCCCGCATTATTGAAAACACTTTAAAATATATAAATTTTTATAAAATATAAATAACATGAAAAACCTTTATTGCATACTATATATAAACTGTTTTTTTTAGGGTCCTATCTATATGACGCAAATTTTAAATGCATAATTTTTCTGGATTTACAAAATATTTATTAAAAAAACAGTGCATATATATTTAAATAAATTTTTGTAGTGTTCAATGAAAAATAAATAACAGCTAAACAGAAATAAAACTAACTAACATTTTTTTGTAGAAGTTACAATCTTTCGAAAAAATGTTGTTCGGTAGTCTTCTATTCATCTGGCAACAACTGTATTGTTACCGATAGAAAACACTTCTATAAATTGCTTAAAATACAAGAAATACCTAAGCACTCACCGTACAGAAAATAAACCGCTTAGAACGCAAACAAATTTAAATCTCTCTAATCATGCAACACAAACACGATGTTTTTTCAGGTATACCAAAACTAATTCTGTGTAATTTGGACGCCTTTTCAGTGAAAATAACAAGATAAAGCACGGCAGGTTACATAACATAATATATTGTTTTATTATTGCTCGGAAGAGGAACGTTACAGACGTAACATCTATTAATACGTTCGAGTTGTCAGTCGTAATTGCTGAAAAAGAAGTACCGCTTAGCATTAATCTAAAAAAGATTAAAAATTCAATTTCTGATTTAAACAATAAATAAACTTCTCAATATAGACAAAACCGGTTATAAGATGCTCTTGGAGGTGCTGCAGGAAGCAGTCAAAATTCTTTTAACTTTTAATGCAGTCCTGCTCCTTGATTACTATCCACCAGAATGGTAAATTTCAATGGCTAGCATGAAACATATAGACCTATAAGCCTATTATTAAATCTATCCAAGCTGTTTGAGGAAATATAAATTAACAGCCTGAATCCTATTCTAAGCGAAAAAAGATTATTTTGGATCATTATTTCAGATTCATAAGACAACATGGCACGATTAGACAAACATACTGGCTGGTAAATGTGGTAAAAAAGCTTAGGGGGAAAGACAGCGCTTTTCATCGAACTTTCTTAAGCTTTTGATATAATTTAAGTCAAAATTTACGTTAAAAGTTCTTGAAGCTGCTGGAAAGATTTTTATAAGAAAATAAGTGGATTTCCTACGCTCACCGGAGTATCCAACGAAGTATTCAGCTTAATACCTGCTGTATACATGTCGGACATGCAAAATAGCTTTTGTGTTCAAACATATCTTTTAAGCATTCACAAGAACTTTCAGAAAGCATCTCAGTTTATCGGCATCATATGCTCAGAATTAACTAATGTGAAAAAAATTAAACTTCATGCCATAAAAATATATCCGCATAACGTTTACTTTGTGAAAACCTTTTCTTCTATTGTGATAACATGAAAGGCAAATACCTCGGTATGTACATTGATAAACGTTTGATGTGGAAAACTCATAAGGCATCAAAATGGACGAATATGTAATTAAAAGCAATTCAAAATAACTGTATTCCAAACTTTTTTATACTATGATGCTTAAGCCATTGTACTATGCATCAAATCTAAAGTATAATTCAGTGGCACTAAAACAGAATGTTACGAATGCGAAAATTCACAAAAACGAAATATGATAGACAGAAACGACCTTGAAGAAGAACAATTATGCAAAATTATAGAAATTAGCACTAGCAAAACTAAAAAGGCAAACTGTTAGATTTCAGATTCATACACTATTTGTTCGTTAAATTATAATTGAAGATCACAAATAAATTTGAAAAAATCACATAATTACATCGATGGTAGACATTTTAATGTGTTTATTTGTTACAAACTAAAATCGTATAAGTATATATTTAAGCAAATAAACTCAAGCAAAACTATATATTCGTATGTATTTTTTTTACAGTTTCTTTCTTATTTAATTTCAGCACTTGGCTTTATAATATATGTCGTGGAATTGACCTTGAAGCTGTCACACCACGCTTTTATTCTAAAAGTATCGGATCCTGTAAAAAGTTTCCTGGTCGCAATAATATAACTGGACTCAAAACGCTACAACATTGGCTTAACGAATTGGCAAATGAAATAATTGAAAGATTAGAAAAGGATATATGCGAAAACAACCGAAGAGCAAAACAAATGGTAATTAATTTCATACAAGAATTTAATGGGGAAGAAGTATCAAGTTCACGATCAGCACCTCTTCCATGTTATGATACAGAAATATTGGCCAAAACAAGCTTAGACATTATAAAAGCAAATACAAAACAATTTTTTCGTGTAGGTAGCGAAAGTGTCTTAAATAATCCAATAAAGTTTTTAGGTATAAGTGTTGGAAAATTTGAAACTATTTCAAATTCACAAAATAATATACAAGAAATGTTTGCACAACAAGCCGCTAAAAAGAAGAAAATTGAGAATGATTTTAAAAATGAAACTCAATCACCCACTGTGACTGCAACTTGTGTAGAGAGTGAAACCATTAGAGGCTCTAAGACTGCAATTGAAACTGTCAATACACTTAAGCAAATGGCGAATGAAAAACAGCCTATTAACATAAAAAGTTTCTTTTGTAATGCCTTAAGAAAAGAACACAACGATGGCAATCAGAAGCCATTTTCAAATAATGTGATTGTTACATCTAAAAATAATTTTGCTAAGCTTGAATCTAACGCAAATAATCAGATAAATGTTAAAACTATTTCTTCTGATGAAAAACCAACATCAAGTTATGATTCTTGTAACCCTACTTACAAACACATACAACAGAACAGTTTCTTTGCAAAAGTATTAAACAAAAAAGAAGAACCAGAAAAGAAGGAAGAAGGTAGTGGGTTTAAGTTGTTGACAACAAATACTTCAAATGAAAACAATAACCCGGGTAGCAACGAAAGTGTATTGACCGATTTAAGCATTAATATAAATATACCAGTTTACAATGAGGAAAATAAAAATAACCTATTAGAAGTACAAAATGAAAGCGAAACGGAATCTAGTGTTTCCGGGCTAAACAATGTTCAACTAAATATAAAACGAAAATACGATAAAATTTCTCACATTGAAGTACCCAATCGAACAGATTATCGCTCTCAGTATGCAGAATTCGCTATACCACAATTAACACCAGATATCTTACAGTTTATAATTTGTTCTAAATGTGGTGCTAAAGTTTTTAATGATCCATCGTCTATCCAGACTCATGACGATCATCATTTTGCCCAAGAGCTCAGCAAACAGCAACGTCATGCATTTAGAGATGAATTTCGATCAAAAATCAATTCCACCAAATCTCCACCTAATATTGCCACCAATAAAAAGTGTAGCAAAACCAAAAGCTTGAACGCTTCACTCAGCAGAACATCAAATTCTGATATAAAAAAATTTTTAAAATCAACTTCGTCTTCAACTTTGATTTCTACGTTAAGCTGTTCTCAAACTCAAGTTTCAGAGACAAGTACAAGTGATACAGAAATTTGTGAAATTTGTAAATTGCCTATTAAAATGGAACAGATCTTAGAACACAAAGATTTTCATATCGCCAAACAATTACAAAGAAAACTAAATCAATTAGAAGTTAAAACGATAGAAGTAATGAAAAAAACTGAACCTGATTTATCAAAAAAATCTATAAACTTGTCTAAGAAGACATCCTCGCGACAAAGTAAAACAACCGCCAAATCTATAACGCATTTTTTTAATCAATCCAATACATAAACAATATTTGTGATATTAAATGAATTTTCCTCTTGCAAGTACAAAGTTTTTAAAACCAATTGTTATACAATAAAAAAGTATTATTTTGTATGAAAACATATTATTTGCCACAAAAGGTCTTTAACTATTGGTAACCTATAATCTTAAATCCGAGTTTTGAAGTCTTCGGACATTTAGATAAGGCTCAGGTCTCACTGACTCACTTGGGTGCTGATGTTTAGTCCTAAGAGTTACATCCTACTAAGAAGGAGAGATATCATTTGTCTTTTTGCAAAAACATTAAATATAAAAATTTTTGTCTAGCACTGGCTATACGAAAAAGTATGATGACACCTATGTAAAAATGAAAAATGTGTGTAAACACATATTTCATGCAATGTCCCATTTTTCAGTTTTAGACAAAATGTGTTTATACAATTACATTTTAATTACAATTACATGTAATTAGCAATTGAAAATTTCCAAATACTAATCACAAGTAATTGTAATTAAAATCAGGGACTAAAATTAATTACAATTATTTGTAATTGAAAATTTGCAATTACAATTACTTGTAATTAGTAATTGCAAAATTTCACTTACTAAGAATAAGGGATGAAAATTTTGAAACAATGGTTTTGTTTAAAGTAAATAAGACTTATTTTTATTAATAAATAATACTGTTGCTATAACTTTGTAAATTATGGTATATTATGTATATATATACGTGGAAATGTTTAATATGTAATTATATGTTATTCAAAATTATGTGACTTTTTAGTTTTTCCTTTCGTTATACTATTTATTTTTAAATATTACGCCTAATTTATTTATTCAAATAGCATTGTTGTTTTTGTTTATAATTTATATGTAATTGATAATTTTTAAAATTATTTTTGACAATATATACAAAAAAAGCATTCATTACCTAAAGTTTAAATTACATTTAATTGTGATTGATTTTGTTTCAGTTACAATTAGAAGTCATTTTAATTGGAATATTCTAATTACAAATTACATTTTTTTTAATTACAATTGGAAAATTTGAATGTAATTGTAATTGAAAATTTCCAATTACAATTACATGTAATTGAGTAATAGAATGTGTAATTAATTACATGCTGTAATTGATATCCCCCAAGTCTGGTTTATACACATTTTTCAGTTTTACATAGAAAAAAGAGAAAACCTTCATTAGAAGGCGAGATTTGCCAAGCTTCTACAACTTAAGTATATGCTCTTTATACAAGTAGATGGCATCAGTGGAAAGCTTATGACTTTTTAGATGTCATTTACCTTTAAAATTGTAAATTTCATGTTAAAGTGGTTGTTTGAAAAATAAAATATAGAATTAGAATTGTCACAAATTCTAAACGGATCGAGATGTTCTTACACAATTTTGGATATATATATATAATGAAATTGTATTTTTTCTTTTTAACTGTCAAATCTTTTTTGCAGTGTATAGCCAAGATATGGAGGAGTTTTATTCGAAGAATTTTTATGTAATTCATAAATTTTGTTTCAAAATTGGGTATGCTTCGATAGGGCTGGAGGGTGAACCGTTACAGTTTTTGACGCAATTTTTCTTCTATTTGTAAACAAAAAAAGAAGAAGCACCTCTGGTGAATACCCTAAAAGAACGGCAGTTTTACTTTTTCCAAGTCAGAGGCTTGTAGCTTTTTAACGAAACATGCCATCAGAACAAAGCTTACTATTGTTCTATTATAAATTTTGTTAAGAATACAGCCAATATCATAGAATAATAATCCAAACATAAATAAGTGCAAAGAAAAACAAGTTTCTAGCCGATTTTCTCCAAAACTAAAAGAGATAACTTAGATATCTAAGCACAATTTTGTAGATATTTTGAAGGTCTACTTAAGTTTAAAAACTCTTAACATTTGAGTAATAAATAAACTTTTAATGACACTTTAAAAAAATGTTATGCCTGACGTTACATCCTAACTAACTATGGCGGCCGAAGTCCTCCTTTATCCTAAGAGACCGATCGTCCGTACATAGGCATAAAAGGTATTGCATTGTATAATTTATATAATAAAATCTGTTGTTCTCCAATGCATCATTCAGTTTGAATAATAAATCTTAAAAATCCGAATTGTTTGTTTGGAATATATCGCTTCTTATTTAGAATAGGATCGTGCTTAAATATTAATAGTTTCATAAAAAGTTTTGGCATGCTTGTATGATGGTATAACTGAAATCCTTTAGGAAAATATCTAAGGCGAAGTACACTATTAAAAACATTATTTTGACAGCTCTATAAACATCCTGCTGCTCGTTTTGTAAATTTTTTTTGCTTTATGAACATCTCGAAAATAAATCTTAATTGGACTGCTGGTTTAACGTTTTTAGATGGCAACTCTGCTAGGTTTATATGTTCGACACCCTTCACAAAATATCCGCCTAGAAGTCCTACACACTAGAATTCTGTACGCCATAGCCAAAAATACGATAATTTTTAAGCCAACCCGTGCAAGTAATTCTCTTAGCCGCTTCGTGCACTCTTTTAGATGACTTAAGTTGCTGAGATTGTTTTAATTGCCATTGCTTTCGAGCTCTTCCTCTTTTAGCTAAGGTCAACAAAATAAATCTTTTATAACTTAATATTAGATCTGGATTAGCAGCTAATTTCATAATTTCATCAAGATCAAGTTTATTTTGTCGTGGGAATTACGCGAATATTTCTCCCATTAATTGTCACATTCCGTGAAACTATTCGGAAAAATACCTTTGATCTTAAACTTACAAAAAAATCAGATAAACGCTAGAGGGCGTCGTTTGAATTTATGTATTTAACTTGTTTTCTGGTTACTGGGTCGAAGATATAAGTTTAGTATTGAAGGAAACTTATATATGTAAATGGCGCGGCTTGGGCGGTTAGTAATTGGAGATCTAATTTCAACAGTTTGCTTTGTTTGTTGTTGTCAGTAATGACGTTTAATTTTTGTACAATTTAGGGCAATTTAAATTTTTGTGTAAATTTTATTTCGGTTTTTGTGTTTTGTTTATTCATACAAATATTCAATTTTATATTGTTTTGGGGTAGAACATTATTTTTTAATGTTCCCGTACTTTTGGGCTATTTATAATTCAGTGAAATTGGCGCATTCTCTTACTTAATCAAAGTTTAACCAAAGAGTATGGGATCACACCTATTAATTAATATTTGTTGTTTTCACAGTGGTTGTCTGAGCAAAGAATATTTTATTATTAAAATTAATAAATTTATTTAACTGTTTTTAAATTTTACTTGCCATCTTTACTTTCAAAAACAAATACATTTTTTGTTCTTTATGAGTAAAATTTATGTTGACAAGTATGCGAGGAAAAAAACTTAAAATATTGTAAGTGAAATTAACTAACGAAAATAATTAAGGAAATGTTACTGCTATAAGATTATTTTTTCTCATTTAAAGCACCAATATTATCTGCCTCCTTCATTGTTGTTGGTAAAATCAAATCTGTCGTTTCTGGAAAGAATAACGATAAGAATGCACTTAAAATGGCGCTCGAGGAAAATAAAATTGCTGGTGCATTTTTATGATAGTTAGCCTATAAAAAGTAAGTAAGTAAGTAAAGTGAATAAAAGGTGGTATCAAAAATAAGTAAAATGTTTGTTTAGTACTTACAAGCAGTGGAGTTTGTGGCGCAACCATTGAACCAAATCTACCCATCATAGAACAGAAAGAAAGTAAACTGTTGCGTAGATTTGTGGGAAATATTTCTGAGGTAAAAAAATATAAAATTTGGAAACTGGCTGTAATTGCTAATTTCCCAGTTAAAAATAGAAGCAGTTGTAAATTATAAGAATCTGCTAAATAAATGGAAAATAAATATTTTAATTGCAATAATATAAAACATTTGTTTACCGGTTGACATAAATATGGTTGCCAAACAGCATAATCCACTTATTATCATGCAACTAAACAGGGAATATCTTCGACCAAAGCGATCCATTATAACTAGTGGCACAAGAAAGCCTGGAATCTCTACCAATGCTATTAGAATAAAATTATTATATTTGTTGCCATTCAATAAAACTGAATTTAAGCTAAGTCCATAGTAAACTAAAACATTGACTATCCAACAAAATGAACAGTTCATAATACGCCAAAATAATTTTGCGAAGGCCTGCTTAATTGGAAATGCTCCCTCTGAAACATTTTGAAGTTTTTGACGATTTGTAAGAATCAATTTGTCTAAAGATTGATCAGAAAGTTTACGTTTATTAATTTTTGCTGCTCGTTTTAGAATACTCTTGGCCTCATCTTCTTTACTTTGGCTTAAAAGCCATCTTACACTCTCGGGTAATACCCATAGGTAAACGACTAATAACAACGCAGGTGTATAGACTATGCGCAACAAGACTCTCCAGTTTTGATAGTACTTGGCAAATATGGCCAATAATATTTCCCCAATAGCATAGAAAATTGTTATTAAGCAGCATGCGATGACACGTCTTTTTGGTCCAACAAGTTCAATGCCCACTATAAAACATATGGAATATAAAGAACTTGAAGCCATACTGTCCAAAAACTCAAATATAATGAAAAATGTGTAAGAGGCTGCAAAGGATCTTATTACTCCTAAGATCGATGAAAGAAATCCACCCACGGCGAGAGCAAAGATACGTCCACATCTAGAAGTAAATTAATTATGTTACATTATAAAAGTAATGATAATAATAATAATTGTTTGTACTTTAAGCTTTAAGTTGCTCCATCCATTACCAGGTTTGTTTTAGTGAATAAGTTTTGCTACTAAAACGTTAATTAACTTTTTTAGGTTTAATTTCCTAGCTCGGCTTTGTGATTCACAAAATCTGATTATTTTAATCACCCTTATTCTGTTTGGCGACGGCAACATTGTCGTCGATTTTGAGGCAACATCATTTTAACACAACGTCAATGCTAATTTGGTATTCCCTAACACTCTTATGACAACGTTGCCAGTTTATCGATCATTTTAATAAAATATAACACACACATATCTAATATTTAAGTCAGCTGATTAATTTGTGTACTATTTTTGATAAAATTGTTGTGAAGAAAATATAAACTGTGTGAATAAAAATAAAATCTATTTTTTTTATTATTTATATTCGACCTTTTTCTCTGCTTTAATAAATGCTTATTTATTAAATAAAATCTGTATTAAATTGAACCTAAAATAAATTAAAAATTAAAATAAAAATAAATCAAAATGTTCAGCAGATTTGCCACGGCTTCTTCCAAGGGGCTCAGTATAAGACCATTAAATATGTCGCCTCTGGTAGTTTTGCATTCCATTTTGTTTTTTACCATCTTTTTTTTTACTTTAAATTTTAGGCGTTGTTTCAATTAATAGTGGCTTATTGTTCATACATTATTGAAGCTTACATTTATTTGTGTTCATAACATCGAATAATATATGCCAGTATTGTGTAATAAGCAGTTAGTATGATTGATTATTCGACATTCAAAAACACAAATATTTGAAATTATGATTTTATTTTTTCGTTAGCGAAAATTCAACAATTTTTCATATTTAAAATTAAGAAACAAATATTAACACGTGATATAATATAACTATTTTCAAACATGTTTATTTGTATACTTATCACCATTAAAGGTTTCAAACTCTATTGCTTAAAATAGTCTCAGCATTATATGCTGTGATTTGAAACAATTTGGCCAACCGAAAATTTAGCTTGTATTGGCGAGAAATTTGTGAATATAAAAATATAACATATAATGACTCCTTACATAAATGTTGTTATCGATCTTTTTTACCTTAAAATTTTATTTTATTAGTCATTTTTTATTCAAGTAGTAGGTCTTTTTTATACAAAACGAAATCTTAAATTTATTATATTAGTTCTCGATATTTGGCCAAAACATTGGTTGGCATCTTCAGGAAAAACAAAAAGTGTATAAACAATATATCAAATTAAACAAAAAATTATAAAATTGTTGACAAACTATTTCAAAATAATCAATTTTTTTCAAAAAACTAAATAAACAATAAAAACTACAAATTGAAAAAATATTCTAACTATTTATATGTACATACATACAATTTTTAATACTAACATTTTTTATAAAATAAAATCAATAAAATGAAAATAACAAATTTACAAAAAAATATTCGGCCCTATTTCCGTTGGCGTTTTAATTTTAATAGTTGTTTCTATGTCGTTATCGTTGCTTCGTTCCTAAATTATATTCTTGAAATATATTGAAACGATGAAGAAACGTTATGGAAACAAAAAGAAAAATTTCTGAAAAGTTTACCATTTTGAAAGTTTTAACAAAATATGGCGAGTACTGATTTTTATTTTTTCAAGCGATGATGATGCAACGATCGATATAAATATACATCGGAAGATGCTACGACTGCCCGTTAACATATTTGCCATTCCAGATTCTATATAAGATACTTTTCTTTTATAAAACTATTCGTAGATATATGCATTTTTATTTTCTTAAAACTTGTGAACGAATACATTCAGACTCAATAAAACCGCCTTTCAATATTTCCAGTTTATTCTTTTTTATTGCAGCATCAAAATCTATAAGTTCTTCTTCCCTTCGTGGTTTTCTTTTATATATTTTAAGGTGTTCCACTTCCAGTGCCAACCTCTTTTTCTGATAATAAGAAACGTCTCTCAAATATTTGTTATTAGGTATCAAATTGCTACATTGCGTCTGTTGAATTTCGGTTTGCTCCCTTAATAAGGATTTATTATTTGACTGGACTCTGATTGACACGTTGGGTATATCATCGTTTGTGCTTACTTCGGAGGTAGTGGTAGTTAAATCTTCATTTTGCAGGCTTTCTAATACTGCACTAGGGGCTTCATCTTCCTCGATTAGTAGCGATCTAATATGCTCGTGGTAGCCGAATCCCACTACGCTTAATTTTAAGTCAATTTGTTTTTCAAATTGCAAGAGGTGTGACATCGCTTCCACCAATGGTGACAGTGGCAACCTTCTCCATCACGAACTAGAGGCCCAAACTCATTTCAATTTTCGGCAGTTTCGCTCCAAAACGCTCGTTGTTTACAATACTGACGATAGAGAACGAATGTTTTATTGTCGTTACTATCTTCGTTTCTAAATGGATAATATCGATTAATTTATGACGATTGTTGAATACGCCAACCATGATGCCAAATTGTCGTTTTAATTTCGTTTAAGAACTACAAAGCCAACGGGAATAGGTATAATTATTTTACACAAACATAAATTTAATGACCAAACATTACAAAAAATTAGAGTATTAATTATTAATATTATATAGGTACAGCGTTTTGTTTTATAACTTTATGCACCATATGCTTATAATTTTGTGCAACATTCTTTGGGTTAATGGCACTTTAATTATTTGTAACACTTTTAACTTTATTTTCTTAATTTAAACATTTTCAAAGTTAGAAGAGTGACTAACTTTAGAACAATGTGAAGATAATGCTGTTTTTTGTGAAATTATCCCTGCATTTTTGGTCTGACTTTTGTCCTGCTATTCTAGTTTTCCATTTATTTTTTGTTGTGCCTGCATAAACATTATTAAAATTCTCCTTATCATTACCGTTACAAGGAATTTTGTACACTATATTGGACATATTTAATCTTTGAATTTTATCCTTAGTTTTCTAAACAACCTATTTAATGTGTTAATATTCTTATTTGCCATTTGGTATTTAGTTATATCAAAAATAAATAATAAATTCCTAATATTTTCTTTATTCTTTCTATGAAATTCTTTATCATTTATTGTTAAAATTCTCTCTATTAAATTTTTGGTTGTGTTAATAATAATTCTTTTATTTTGTTTCGAATAATAATTAATAATTCTTCCCGAAGCAGTTGGTTTTTGGGATCGATCTATAACTAATTCTATATTTCTTCCTATTTATAAATAAGGTGTATAAATATGCTAGTTTCGCATTGCAATCCTTTTCAATTGTAAATTTTATTGAAATTTCAAATTCATTTAATGTTACTAACGTTTTGTTACTTGCAGATCCAGATATAATATAAAACAAACCATTAACATATTTTGTTATAATTTTTCAATAACATTATCTAATAATTTCTTTATAACAATATCTACCACAATAGGCGAGGCTGGAGAGCCCATAAGCCATTTAAATCTTAATCTAGCTGTTTAATTATCTAAAATGTTGACAAACTTGTGCCCTATAATTGTGACATTCGTTATATTTTATGTGAAATAACTCTACTGTGGACAAAAGTGATATTATTTTTCTTCTTACCTGTCTGAAATTAAGCCTCCAATTGGAATACCAATAAATTGTCCGACATTGTTAAGAGTTCCAACCATGGATAGTTTCCATTCGTCTGAACAGAAAATGTTAAACTGCAACATAAAGTGGATGAAAAAATATATGCATTCAAAATCATAGATGTTTTAAGCTTAAAACATAAAATTTGTTTAATAATCAAGTATTCGGATTTGGCTTAATGCTATTTAAATTACAAACGAAAAGGAAGGTGGGAAAGCCGATTAAGCAAGCTTTTAATAAAGTTTAAATTTCGTTAGAAATTATTACAGCCGGGCAAGAGCTATCGCTAAAACTGGAAAATTTCCAACATTTGAGGAGAACTAATGATTTGGCAATGACTTTAATTTTTCAAACATCCGAGATATAGTACTTTAAGACATCGTGGTACCGGCTTTATATAAATTATAACTTCAGTACACCTTTTCTATAGCCGTTTAAAGATTTAATATAATGAGGTAGGCTGTATATAAACTAAAGATTATATTAATTTTTTTTTTTTACCAAGTCCCATCAGATAATTTTAGTATTTTGAAATAAAAATGGCAGTATAATATAAAGAAAACTCCGCAAAAATTTTTATTTTTGTCTTCGATGTATATTATAATTATAAATATTGTTAAAAAAATAAATCCAACACTAATTTTGCATATAATACTTCTTATTTATTAAGTAGGTGGTGGCTAGGTTTTTAAGAAAAAAGAAACTGTACGTAAAACGCTTATTGCCAATTAAGAATCAAAGTTGACAAAGAGTATATATCTATATGTACATATGCCGTCAGTTACTGATTAGCCTATGCGTCTACCGGTTGTATTTCCATTTAGGTATAATCTATTTATATTTCAATTTTATTTGGGTACGGTTTTCCGTCGACCCTCGTCAAATTTGGTTTGTGGACAAACCGGTTTCGGCTGTTTGCCATCTTCAGTGTTTTTCTTGTACTAGTTGCGTTCTATTGTCAGTTGTGTTTATATAGTTCGTGTTATTGCGTTCGTCCCTTTCTGTTTTTTTTGCCTGCATCTCTCCTTTTTCGTTTGTCCCTTTTTACCTAATTTGTCGATCCCTTTTTCATTCGTCTTTTTCCCTCTTCTTGTCCTAACTAAATCCTTTTACGGTCATGCTTGCTGTCCGTTTTTGTCCATGTGTGAACCTATTGGGTTTTTTTTTATGTGACATAATAATCTGTAATTGTACGTTTATGATGTTCTTCATTGCTTTGGTCTTGTGCACCTGCGTAACGTTTTTGTGTTGGTGTAGGGTTTGTTTTCCTGTAAAAATGTTTCAACGATTCAAATATTGTGTCCGAAGCAGTGTTTATCTGTTCATTTATTATTCGTCCGTCAAATGTTTTTTGTTTGTATATTTCCATGTTTTCTAATACATTTAGTCTTCTTCCTTTGTGCTGGGTATGAAGCAGTTTAACCGTTGTCTTTATATGTCCTGGTGTACATTTGTTGTTAAATATATGGTTCGCAAAGTTTGATTCTGGAGTTGATTTTGGTTCTCGTAGTTTTTTGTTATGACAGAATTACTTTAAATATATATAGACAAATAACAGGACTAGAGATGGGAAATCCAACATCTGCCACCCTCATGGAAGTATTTATGCAGAACTTAGAAGAGGAATACGTAAAGGAATTAAAAACCAACTTCGAAGTAATATTTTACGCAAGATATATCGACGACATCATATGCATACTAGAAGGAAATAACGATGAGCAAATTCTAGATTACTTGAATGGAAGACACAAGGACATAAAATTTACAATGGAAAAGCAAGAGGAGGGGAGAATTAATTATCTGGACCTAACGATCAAGAGGAACATAATCTCGAACAGAATCGAATATGAAATATACAGGAAACCAACAGCAACGGACACAATAATACACAACTCATCAAATCATCCCCAGCAACACAAAAACGCAGCAATCAGGCAGTTAATAACAAGACTCGAGAGAACACCACTAACACGGCAAATGTATATGAAGGAAATGGAAACAATATACACCATAGCGGAAAACAACGGATACAAAAAGCGCCTCGTAGATAACATCAAGAAACAATTTAGAACGAACAAAGAACAGGAGAAGGAAAAGAAAAAATGGGCTACATTAACATACATGGGAAAATCAACGTACAAACTGGCGAAATTCTTTGGAAAACACAACATCAATACCGCATTCAGAACAAGAAACAACCTAGGCAGAATACTACGGAATAGAACAACCGAGGCAGATATACTGGACAAACAAGGAGTGTACAAATTAACTTGTACATGCCATTATAGCTACATCGGGCAAACAGGACGAAAAATTAAGACCAGATTTAGGGAACACATTAGAGACTATAACAAAAAACTACGAGAACCAAAATCAACTCCAGAATCAAACTTTGCGAACCATATATTTAACAACAAATGTACACCAGGACATATAAAGACAACGGTTAAACTGCTTCATACCCAGCACAAAGGAAGAAGACTAAATGTATTAGAAAACATGGAAATATACAAACAAAAAACATTTGACGGACGAATAATAAATGAACAGATAAACACTGCTTCGGACACAATATTTGAACCGTTGAAACATTTTTACAGGAAAACAAACACTACACCAACACAAAAACGTTACGCAGGTGCACAAGACCAAAGCAATAAAGAACATCATAAACGTACAATTACAGATTATTATGTCACATAAGAAAAAAACCCAATAGGTTCAAAATGGACAAAAACGGACAGCAAGCATGACCGTAAAAGGATTTAGTTAGGACAAGAAGAGGGAAAAAGACGAATGAAAAAGGGATCGACAAATTAGGTAAAAAGGGACAAACGAAAAAGGAGAGATGCAGGCAAAAAAGACAGAAAGAGACGAACGCAATAACACGAACTATATAAACACAACTGACAATAGAACGCAACTAGTACGAGAAGAACACTGAAGATGGCAAACAGCCGAAACCGGTTTGTCCACAAACCAAATTTGACGAGGGTCGACGGAAAACCGTACCCAAATAAAATTGATTATAACCCCGTCGGAAAAGCCAAGCACATATCGATTTATATTTCCTTTTTTTACTTAGCTTTTTATTTTTTTTGAAAATATAAAAAAATAATTTCCTGAAGAAGCTTTCCAAAGGAAAGCGAAATATTGAGAGAAAAAAAGAAAAATAAATCGTTATAATTTAAAGGACCGAGTAAAAAGATTAAAATTTAATAGAAATTTAAAAACAAATTTAAAATTACAGTACACTAAAATGTCTTTCGCACACAGTGTTAAGTGTTGTCGGTATTGGTTTCCAATATGGTTAGTTCCGCCTCATATAAGCGGAAAGCACCCGCTGTTATGTATTCCAGAACTTATAGGGATACAGAAACGCCATTTAAAGTATGTGTTATGTCTGCTGTTATAGGGACGACAAGTAATCTCATTCTACTCACAAACAACAAGAAATGCGGTAAACAATTAATAGCAACCAAAAACTTGGCAGGAATTTGCATAAATGTGGATACTAAAACAATATAAAGCCGTTTAAAGATACTAATTGCGCTTCATTAATAAATTACTTATAAAATATAAAAAAGGTCAAATAACTATAATTTTTATATGATAATGAATTTTGTTCCCTAGGTGTTTTGAAACGAGTTTATTAGAAAATAATAAGTGATTCGGTGTTCTTCTAACGCATTCGTCTTCGACATGCATTCAAAGCCCGAGCAATTGTTAACGTTACGAAGAAAAGAAAACAAGCGAAACCCTAATTTATATATTAACAAAAATCTTTTACTGCGTAAAGTTGCAGCAAAACATAACAACAACATCAACGATGTACCAAACGAAATAATGTTTATAGAAGAAGAATAGTCGATACTCTATTTTAATGTGGGTTTAAATATATTTCAGAGGAACATTTATTAGTTTATAAATACGTCAAACATCAACTTCTATCACATTATATGAATTCAGGAGGCTCTAAGGACTCTAAAGGGCTATTTTAAAAACTTAGTTCAAAATACAACTTCAAAACAAGGAAACAATCCCTCGTTATCTTTTCTACACTGTCTTCCTGCTATCATCTAGCTCTATTCAGAATACTATTAGTTTTGAACCAACGGATGTTTGTTCATATATATGTATCTACTTATCAAAGCAACCTTAAAAAGATTATAAATTTATTCCTACTCCTATCATTTTAACAGGAGACAGTTAGCTGTAGGCTGTACGTGATCGAATAGCAGCTGAACTGTTATAGAAAAATTTATACATGATAATGATTTAACAGATTTAAATGATGACTACTCCACCGTTTACACGATAGAAAATAAATTCAAAATGTTGATAGTTCCCCACGTTTCTTTCAATTGACAACCCTTTGTTAATGGGTAATTCTTGGCAATCTTTGTGGCAGTGATCAGTGCCAAGTACACTAATTACATGGACAAACTAAAAAGGGATTATACTACTGGTGTTAATGTCGAAAACTGTCTGAAAACTGTTTATTAAAAAAATCTGAGAGTATTTAAATTATAAATTACAGTGCCAGTCTATCCTAAACTAAAGAAAAAATCTCTAGTCGGGTATGGTGCGGTGGAATCGGCATTACTAATATTATTTAATCAAAAAATCCAGAAGAGCAGTCAAGGAAGGCTAAGCTTTGCTTACAGAAGTTCATATCTAATATTAAATCAGAAGTCTAAGCATAGATATTACTCGTATCACGAGTGGTGACCGTACCAACACAGCCAATCATCTACTAAATATATTGAACATGATTATGTTGATATGACAAATTGTCTTGTAAATTTTTTGACAGAGTAAAATTGTTACTTTTAAAAGCGTTTGTTTATAAAAGTTTATAAAGCACAAAACACATTGGAAACTTAATTAGCCAAATTGAACTAAAAATCCCTTCATAGCAGCTATGTCATATGGTCGTATTGCATACGCCATGTTAAATAACCATCCTACCAGGTGCGAAAACCTTTTTGACTATATCCCCAAGTCTGGAAGACAACGGTAGTAATTCAAGTATTAAAACCAAATTATGAACATAAAACAACCGCTGGGTACCGATCGATATCTCTTTGTCAATAAATGTTGGAAAAATAAATAGCGCGGTGCTTGATGTGGTTCTTTATCTGTACAAATCAAGTAGAAAAGCAATAAAAAGAAGATATCCTTCTTTATATTTAAAATTTTTTACCTAAAATATTATCCACCAAAAATCGTTTGAACTTTTGATCGCGTTGGAATACTTATAACATTACAATAACTTCGAAAATGCAAAAGTATGCCTTTGCCAAAAAAATGTATTACAAATTGAACAATAAAAGTTATTAACTTTATATCTGACACTCTGTCTCTGCATATTTGGAATCTCAAAGAATTCCTATATTCGTATTTTTATTTATTTAACAATTTAGCAAAATGCCGAAGGTGTTACAGTTTTTACAAAATTAAAGTCGGCTTTAAATAAATAGAAAAATGTAGTATTCCTTATATGCCGTAAACGTATCTTTAACAGTTTTAATGTTGAATACAACAACATTAGAATAAACATGACGCATTGTATGTATTAAAAAGCTTCTCACCTTTATTTATTTAAACTTAAAGAACTGAAACGCTAGATAAGATATAATTATTTTTCTTAACATCAAAAAACATGGTTTCAATGATTAACATAACTCCATTATTATTTCAAAAGTCGATAACCTGCTTCTAATCTGCCTGCGATTTCTCTTACATAAAATTAATTCAAGGGCTGTTTTATCTAATAATTAGGCGCAGTATGGAAGCCTTTAGAACCACAGTCGTTGCCAATATACAAATAAATATATTAAAAATTATGGATGGAAGGGAAAGCGAAAAAAAATTGTTTTTTTATTTAAACTTAAAAAATTTGACAATATTTAGAGAAATGTTATGCAAATAAAAGAACACTAACAGAATCCTTTTACCAGGAATCAAATTGGGCTCATTTAATATTGTTACGCCTATTCCTTTAATAAGCGTTTTGTTGTATTGAGTTATTTCATTGCAAAATAATAATACACAACACTTTATAATTTATTATTTTATTATCTTTATTTCTTCACTCGCCGATGGTGCCTATAAATCTGTTTTTAGCGTTGTCGCATCATCACATATCGTTGTTGTTATCATCATTCAGTGTAAGCGACCGTTTAGCTATTTTTAACGAGAAGGGCAACATTTTTTGAAACCAATCTTTTTAGTAAATATTTTAGTTTTTTTTTAATCTGAAAATTATTGTAAAATAATTATTTATTCAGCTAAAAACGTGCACTTCTCACACTCAAGGCTCGTATCAGGAAAAACTGAAAATTGTTGTTTATAGCTCAATTTTTGGGCAAAAATTTATTTTTTGTCGCAAGTTTGATTTTTAGTGAACTTTTGAATCCGTTTTTAATTCAAAATATTTTGTAGTTGAAATTAAAATACTTGTTATTTACGTTAATTTGTGCGTGATTCCTTAAACATAAATATTTTATGAAAATATCATAAAATATTTATGTTTAAGTTTATTTAAAAATTTTTTAAATGTATTAATATGGAGAAAAACATATGGTCATTTCACTGCCGCTTATATAACTCATAAGTAGATTTACCCCAAATTTGGTATAGAAAACTCAAGCCAAATTGACTAAATAATAATTTTATTTAAACACAGCAAATAGGCATCAAAACTCAAAAATATTTTTATACAAAAACACATGGCTTCCCTTCGGAAGCCATTCATATGTTATTTGAAAAATTAAGAAAGTAAGAAATATTTGTAAAAAATAAACAGTTTTATTATTTGAAATAATTTTTAATTTAAAATAACTGAAAAATGATTCGAAATAAAAAAGTGTTTATTTTAAAATATTTTCTTGTATTTTATAGTTTTATTTTCTGCATTTTCGATTTTCAATACACCAAAGCAAATACCGTAATATTAAAACACAACAACTTGGGAAAGGCTTAAGAAAAGTAGAAGCGCTCCCCTTTTTGAAACATTAACCTCGAAATTATGTTTCATAGATTGCAGCACTTACATTTTCAACGCGAGCACCGACGGACGGACCTCGCTAAATTAACTTTCCTATGAATAAGGATTCAGAATGTATATACTTTTTGTGGTGGTCGCAAAAGGGCATAGTAGATAAAATATTGAGACGGGTAGAACATTCTTACTCATTTTGAATTCCGTTTTTCTTTTGATCTACATTTTATATTATCATTACATGCAGATAAATGTTTATTCTTTTAACTTTTATAATTTAAGTATCATTTTATCATTAGGTATAATCAAAAAAAGGAGGTAACCTATATATCTTTATGACATTTTATGAGAGCTGGAAATATACTCGTATGAATCTTTAAAATTGTTACTTCTGTAAAACTATATCAATTTTACATTTTTAAGTAGGAAGAAAATATTTATTGGTAAACTATTTATAAAAAGCAAAATTATTATTTACCTATAAAAATGTATACTCATGTATATAATTTATTCCTTGACGACAAAAATTACGAGAAAAAAATTCGTAGCACACAACAGAGAGAGTTTTGAGAAGATATAAAAAAACCTTAATGACGCATTTGCTGTTTATGAGACAGGGTGGGAAATACTTCTTTTTAAAAACTGAATTTTCTTATTTTAATTATGAATTGCCAAACATCCTACATAAATTCGATGAATGTTGTTATTATGTTTTTAGTTTCAACAAGGAATGGTTGTTTCATAAGAATTTTCTTTGCAAGAATTTATAATTAAAAGTAAACTTTGAAAAAAAATGCACCACAAACTTTTTAATTCTTTAATGTTTCATAGTTAAATAATTTAAGAATGTAAATGGACATGTCATATACATTTATTACAAAATATACCCAGTATGACTACAACAATAATAATAATATTGAAACTAATGAGTGTGAAAGTTTTTAAGTTTAAATAATTTTTATTTATTTTAATAAAAATAATGTTTCACAAATGAACTTCAGTTACCGAAGAAGAAAAAAGGATAAGTTTTGGAAACTTAAGCCAGTACTTTACGTTGCGCTAAAACTGCTGCATCGATGAGGAAATAATATCTTTTTCAGGAACGACTACTTAAAACAATACTTTAAAGGGAAATCAAATCCAGTGCGATTGAAAATCAATTTTTTTTGTAGTTGCTTGATGTATTCATTTTGGACTCTTTTGTATACCAAGGAGGCCTGATAGAAAGTCCAACAAATATTTAGGCATTGAAGGTATTGCTGCACAAAAACTTTCTGCAGGTCTGACTAAAGGTAGCAAGGTATACGTTAATTGCAGAATTTCATCGATAAATTAGAAAAACGAGCGTATGTCACAGGTACAATTCAATTAAATTCTTGCTAAAAAAGGGCGGAGATAGCTACGAAGAGAGGATGATAAAATATGTGTATGGATAGCCGGTCTGTAATAATGGCCATAAATAACATCAACAACAAAAAATTAAGTTTTATATTTAATTTAGTTACAACTGTCCAACTGGTTGCTGCTACAATATCTTAGTATCCTTCGTTTCTTATGTTCTTGAACAAAGTTTTCATACAATTGTTTCTTTCAGAATATATATTTAAACAACTACGGAACTAGGTTTTTCCCTAGACCTGACTGTAGTGATTTTATTTCTTAAAGCCTTTCAAGTAATTTTCAATGAGCTATTTTGCTATCAACCAGCGTATACAACCAATAACAACAAAACTTTTACACATTTCAACATTTTTAGTTCTGCTTATTGGACCTTGGAGATCAGGACTAATCGATGCTTCTTTAAAACGGCACTTTGTTAAAATATGTTCCGTTTCCCTCCCAATATTGAACCTTCTGCATAAATATTTAACTATATTTCAAACTTAATTGGAATTGGTGTTTTTCCTCTTTTACTCTTATCTGGGTTCTTAATTTGACGACAGACAGAGCATGTTGGAATAAAGCGTATTTTAAATAACGGACTAATATTTTTGCGAATTTAATTGAAATCAGTTTAGCCGTGGTCTTTTTTAATCGAACGCCTAAAAATTCCAGTTCCTCCTGTTCTTCTGTTTGAAAATATAAATGGTCTCCAGACAATACTTTACTCTACTCAAACCGGTTCAGCCGTGACTTACTGGCCTTAAAACAAATTTACAAAAGCATTTGCTAACAGACTTCTTTATTTATTTATGAAAAGACTCGCCTTTTTCTACATATTTCTTCTTTTCCGTTTTCTTTTATAGTAACAAGGCATTACAAAATTCCAAAATTAAAGCATTCTTAAATTTTGCAGAGCAAGGCGTTTGCGCAAGCCTGTTTGAAGAAAGTCTTCAGTTTGAAATAGCCTTTCAGATACGACATAGCACATTTGAGAATTAAGTACTATTGCGCATATTTTTTAAGTTTGAGTATTGCGTCAAAGAAGTCTAATCCTCTACTCGTCACGTTTATAAAAACGACAGTGTATGTACATTCATACGTACATATTGTTACGCTTAGTCCTCTTAATAAACATTTTGTTATGTTGAGCTATTTTATTGCAGAATAATAACACAACACTTTAGAGTTTTAAATTAATTAATTTATTTATTTACTTTTAATACACACAAAATAAATACGATGGTATTTAAATGGTTCCCCAACCAACAAACTGCACATATTTTAGAAATTTAAATTTTCATGTCCTGCTAGAGATTTAAATAATTCAACAACTTTACTTTAAAAACATTAAGTGATGAGGCAAAAGTTCTCAGTTCAATAGGTAATTGATTCCAACTTCTTGCAACTCTTAAAATGAATGAGGAATCAAAGATTCTATAATTAATAAGAGGAATTTCAATTTGAAGAGAGCGAGTTGAACGAAGAAAGTTAAAATTCTGCCACAAAATATTAGGCAAACCACTTTTAGCAACTTTAAAGAAACAAAGCAAAGTACGTAATATAATATAAGAGCTACCCAAAAATTCCACAACAAAATAACTAACAAGATCATGTACCCTAAGGCTATAGACAAATCTTAAAACCTTATTGAAAAGACACTCAAGCCTCTCTAAAACAAAACTAGGTGAACCCGTAAAAACCTCTATACAATAAGTAAAATTCGACATAAGCAATGCATACGCTACACAGTATCTTGTATGCCGAGGCATATAAGACTGAAGAGAATACAGTCTTCTCAAAGTAAAACACATTCTGCTTGAAAGATGATTTGCATGTCTCTTAAAAGTAAGACGCTGGTCTAAGTAAATACCCAGACATTTCAAGTAATCAACATATTGTATACTCTCACCATTTATATGAATACTCGGATGTGGCCGTAAATTATTGCTATGGAAAAATTGGATAGCTTTAGTTTTTGAGGAGTTAATTAGCAAATTATTACTTGTCATCCGACTAGAAATTATAAATAAATGTGAGTTTATAGAAGCTTCAAATGTATTACTAAGACTGCATTTATTAAACAATAATAGTATATCATCAGCAAAAACAAATGGCTGACAAAAACTTGTGCACATAATATCAATACATTCATTAAAAAAAACTATAAAAATCGGCTATTGTTAAGTAGAAAAAGTGCTTTCAAAGTAAAACACTTAAAATTGGTCCTAATTTCAAAGCAAGCAAATTTTCCGTAATAGTTCAGATTTAATGTCCATACTTCAACTGGCCGAAAAAGAAATCAAAAAAATCCTATTCAATATACTTCTCCCGTGCATTAATTTACCGTGAGTGTTCTTATCATACATATCACTTTTTTTCATTTAAAAATAAAAAACGTCATTATTATTTCAAGTTTTGAAAGAATACATGGCCTTATTGCACCCTCTTGGTTAACATTTATCTTTATTTAGAACGCACTAAAATCTTTTGAACTTTTTCGCGTTTCATATTTCTGACATTACCCTATTTTACATTCAGTCTGGTTAAAGATCAATATATTTCTTGTATGTATTAAAATCCTTGCAGCAGCAGCATAAATAAACAAACAAACAAATAAAGAGATTAATTATACGCACATGCATTTTAGTAATTATTTATGAGTTAGAAGGCATTTCTTTTTGAAATTTTTAACAAATCGTCTTTTTATAAATTAGTATAAAATTAATACGGATGATGAATTTTCGATTTACCTTTCTTATTTTTATTACACTTGTGGCGACCCGGCTAAGGTGGCAGCCCGTAGAATAACAAGTTGATCAAATTGGCAACGGAATATAAATTAAAATAAAAAAATGTTCTTTTAGTTTTTCTGAGGCAATCGTTATAATTTGATGTTTTAAAATAATAAAATAAAATTGTTAAAATAAATAATTAAATTGAATTAATTTGTTTGTTTGGAAGAGTTCATAGGCTATTACATTGGCAACGAGGTACATAAATAAAAGAAGAAATAAAAGCTAGTGTTTGCACGCATTAAAGAAAATTTTGGGAAGAAGAAGACAAATAAATTTACGTAAATGACTTCATTATTGACTTCAGATTGCTAGTTAGGCAAATAAATTCTTTGTTTTAGTTCAAGGAACTAAAATAAGAACAAGCACGTGTATACAAAATCTGGTTTTCAACTTAACGATCAGTCAAAACAGTAACGTTGATTCCAAACATGAGTGAGACAAATGGAATCAGGCCATTTCTTTGTGAAGCTATTGACAAATCGCTAATTCGTACTGAGTGGGAAAAGTGGCTACGAGCATTTACTTTCTACATTCAGGCGGAAGAAATATCAGATTCTGTCGAGAGGAAGGAAGGATAAGCTTTTACATTGTGGAGGAACTCAGTTGCAGGAAGTTGCATATAATATTACAGGTGCACTTGCTTGTGGGGAAAAAAAGATGCATTGGTTGACAAATTGACTGACTATTTTTCCACAGAAAAAAATTTAACATTTGAGAGGCATTTGTTTCGATCACTGAAGGCAGAACATGGTGAAACATTTAATAAATTCTTGTTCAGAACGCGGCAACAGGCTTCGAGGTGTGTATTAGATGAAATGAAGAATGATATTATGGAAATCAGCATTAAAGACAAACTTATTGACTCCTGTGCAAAAGAGGTTATTGAAAAAAGAGCACTCTTTGATAGAAATTTGTCAAGTCCCTGAGCAAATTAATGCTCAATCAAATTCAATGGAGGCTCCAAGTACAACTGTTAAAACCAATAAAATAGCAAATAACTGCGAATGTTTTAGATGCGGACAAAACAGTCACGACGGAAACAGCGCACTTTGTCCAGCCAGGCAAGTGAAATGCAACAAATGTGGCTTGTTAGGACACTTTGCCCGGAAATGCCGTACTGGCTCAAACAAACGAAAATTTTCTACATTTGATAGCAGGAATCCGAAGCGTCGAGATTTTGGTTATTCCAAGATAAGATATGTTGATGGCCAATCCAATTCAAACGATGGCTGCTGTTTTAAAATATTTGATAAAAGGGAATCTGCGATCGAGATAATAACGTGTTTTGTAGGCGGTAGAAAGATAAGTATGTTGATAGATTCAGGATCAAAATACAAGCTCCTTTGTGAAGATGATTGGAATTTGTTGAATACCGGGAAAGCAGTCATGTGGAATACTCGATTTGAATCTGATCACCAATTCAAAGCATACGCTGGTAATGTGGCACTTACGATAAAAGCAGTTTTTGAAGCTGTTAGTCGGATTGAGAGAAGTTGTTATTTGATTTCAACATTTTATGTTATTGAGCGGGGTGTATTGAAGTTGGGTATAGGCATAAACCATGTGGAAAAATTGAAACCTTTCAATAAAATTGCTGGAATTAAAGTAAGCTTATCCGTCGATACCTCCATAAAGCCTAATTAATAACCGTTGCGTAGAGTTCCAGTTGCTATTGAGGATAAGGTTGAAGCGAAAATAAATGAGGCATTAGCTCTGGATATACTTGAACCGGTTGTTGGGCCGAGCGCTTGGATATCTCCGGTGGTCGTTGTCTTCAAAGGAAACGGAGAGATTCGGATATGTTATTGACATTAGACGTGCAAATACGTCAATTTTAAGGGAAAATTATCCCCTGCTAACTTTCGAAAGTTTTGTGACGAGATTGCAAGGAGCTAAATTCTTTTCAAGGCTAGATCTAAAAAATGCCTATCATCAATTGGAGTTTGAAGAGAAAAGCCGGTATATAACAACATTTATAACTTCTAAAGGCTTATTTAGATATAAAAGACTGTTATTTGGTGTGAATTCAGCTCCGGAACTATTTCAAAAAAAATATGGAAAATTTTTTGGCTCCATGTAAAAATGCACTAAACTATTTGGATGACATAATAGTTTTCGGCGCAAGTAAAAAGGAACATGGTAAATACTTGCGAGATGTTCTTACCGCATTTAAAGACTTCAATGTAACCATAAATAAGGACAAATGTTTATGGAAGGTACAAAATTTAAAATTTTTGGGCCATATTATATCACCACATGGCATAAGCGCCCATCCGAACAAAATCGGTAGTGTTTTAAATTTTCGACCTCCAAACACCCGTGAGGAAACTCGAAGTTGTCTTGGCCTGGTAAGCTATTTAAGTAAATTTATACCAGATCTAAGTGATATAGTTGAACCTTTAAGAGCGATCACAAAAGCCACTGAAAAATTTTTATGATCCACAAGACAGAATGATGCATTTGTAAAACTCAGGAAAAATTGGCGGAGCCTCCAACACTAACTTATTTTTCACCAAACCGACGAACACGATTGATTGCTGACGTAAGCACTGTAGCTTTAGGAGCGGTCCTCATCCAATTCACTGAAGATACTCCGTATGTTGTATCTTTTGCCAGCAAAGCACTTTCTGAAGTTGAGCGTCACTACTTACAAGCGGAAAGAGAGAGTCTCGCTCCTACTACTATTTAACAGGGATTGAATTTAAGCTAGAAACGCTGGGTGTTACGACTGCAGTCGTTTAACTAAAAAATTATTTACAAAGCGGGAAATCAGAATATTGCAGACTCGCTATCTATACTCTGCAATGTGTATACAACTGTTACCTTTGACAAGCCATGCGAATTAAGCATTTGTTCTATCATAGAAAATTCAGTTCCGCGAACCGTAACGGTTCTGAAAATTCTACACCATAATAGCAAAGATGAGGAACTTTTGATGGCAGTAGAATATGTAAATACCGACAACTGGAGTACAGCAACTAAGAACAGATATTATCCATTTCGATTTGAACTCAGTATTTTGGGAAATTTGTTGCTAAGGGGTACGAAACTCGTGATTTTAAGGGGACTGAGAAAACAAGTATTAGATCTGGCGCACAAAGGCCATCCAGGCGAAACCGTAATTAAGCGCAGAATTCGGGCAAAGATTTGGTGGCCATCGGTAGATCGAGATATAGAAAAATATGTTAAGAGCTGTCATGAATGTATGTTGGTATCTCGACCGATACCCCCTGCGCCCATGTATAGACGAACCATGCCAGATAGTCCCTGGGTTTGTGTAGCAATGGATTTGTTAGGCCCTTTGCCAAATCACCATTTTGTACGTGTAATAATTGATTACTATTCGCGATACCATGAACTTAAATTTATCAAAAAGATAACATTAACAGAATTATTGATTTTCTCAAGGAGATATATGCCCGACACGGATATCCGAGATCGATAACAGCTGATAGCGGTCGCCAATTTGTTAGCAAAGGCATTTTGCAACACCAATAATATTGAATTGATGACATCACCGCCTTATTGGCCCCAAGCCAATGGAGAGGTCCAAAACTTGAACCGCTCTCTGGTAAAACGTCTTCAAGTTGCTCACTTGCAGGGTTTGGACTATAAAAAAGAGATTCGCAGGTTTACACTCATGTATAACGTCACCCCTCATGGTACAACTGGGAAAGCTCCATCGGAACTTATTTTTAATCGAGTCATTAGAGACAAGATTCCATCTCTTAAAGCCAGAGACAATGGCATTGCTAATAAAGAAAAAGGGAAACAATGTGCCGATTCTGACAGAAACGCAATCGATTGTGATATCAAAGTTGGGGATAAGGTACTGCTCCGAAATACTGTTTTTTCTAATAAATTATTTACAACTTTTGGGAAAACAGAATATGAAGTAACAGATCGGAAGGGAAATGATGTCGCGATATCAGAAGAAAGAAGAATGTATCGTAGAAACATTATTCATGTTAAGAAAATTCCAGCTAACTCATCGCTACCATCTTTAGTCAAACCTACTAGGAATTCGGTTGTAAATCCAAATCATCTTGGACTTCAACAAGACGTTAATTCCGATAGCAATCGGCTTCCCGGTAATGAGCAGTCACCGGAACTACCATCAACATCACAGAATATAGATCCGAACGGATCCAGGCCTAAAGTGACGTTGAAGCTTAAAAAAATAGGAGGGATGTGGCGACCCGGCTAAGGTGGCAGCCCGTAGAATAATCAGTTGATCAAGTTGGCAACGGAATATAAATTAAAATAAAAAATGTTCTTTTAATTTTTCTGGGGCAATCGTTATAATTTGATATTTTAAAATAATAAAATAAAATTGTTAAAATAAATAATTAAATTGAATTAATTTGTTTGTTTGAAAGAGTTCATAGGCTATTACAACACTGATTTTGAAAAAATAAAATTAGAATTTCAAAGATATTTTTTTTCAAATGTGCACATTCGGTTTTATATTTTACTGGCGTTCGTTAATCAATTTATCGTCAGCATTAGGGTGGTTACAAGGTATATTAGATAAAAAAAGAGATCCTATATTAACACGTGCCGCATTGCGGTTAAAGTTAAGAAAAACAGCGGTCTTTCTAGTTTTTCATCCTTAAAATTGAAACTATTACTGAGAAATTATCTCTATTATTGGTCAGATATACTATTTCTGATAGAAATGCAGCGGGAATTATAACAGCTACAGGAGAAGATTTAGGGGATGACCCACAGAATTTTGTTATAAGCAGAAGTGCCATACGAAACCGCATACAACAATTTCGACAACAACGAACTAATTTAATCAAAAGTAGTTTCCGAATTTCCGATTAAGAGCATGGTGTTGTGCACTGGGATGGAAAATTGCTTCCAGAGTTCTTGAGTAAAGAAAATATAAAACGGCTAGCAATTTAAATTCTTGTGGCGATGAAGAACAGTTGATAGCGGTTCCAGCTCTTGAATTACTCATGCAAAAGCTGTATTATCAGCAATTGAGGAGTGGGGAGCGGCTTGAAAAATTCAGACAATGTGTTTTGATTCCTCTACAGTAAATACTGGTTGCCATAGGGGGGACCTGTATTGTGCTAGAGTAATTATTAGAAAAAAATCTTCATTATTTTAGAAATTTTATTAAAATTTTTGATTGCAAAATGGGTAGATCGACCGCTCATTAGCAAAATTTTGTTTTTAAATTCCATGACTAGGAACAATTTTTAAATTATCTTATTGAATAATTAAAAATTCTCCAGACCAGGGATGATTATAAAGAATTCATCCAACTTTGCTTTATTTATTTAGGACGCTTAATACCAGCTATTCATCACGCCAGATAAATGGCAACTGCTATTTATCGCCTTAAAATATATCTTTTCAGGGATCAATTTTCATTAACTGATTCAGAGAGGAAGGCTTTTGAAGATATTTGCTTAATTATAATCAACACTTTTTTTTGTAAAGGCATGCTTTAACGCACACAAGCCTACCTTGACCCCTACCCAAGACCTACAATTATTGAAATCTTTAGTTCATTGTTTAAAATAGTTAACCATTTATTGTAACTTAATTCGGAGCTAGTTGCCTTTTTATTTTTCGATGATACTTTTGAAAAAATGTGAAAACAAGCATGGTTAGAAAATTATGGGCCAAAGAAGAAAACGATGAATTTAATTCGGATACCAGGAATCTAAAAGCAAAACTTAATTTCGAAGAACTTGGTCATTTGTTGGACAAAGAAATAGATTACTTTGTTTCTTCTTGGACTCAAATTTTTTTTAAGGGATTTGAAACCGCTACATAAATTTTAAATACTGATCCTGGCGAATGGTGCGAAAATCAACTTTATATAAGAGCTAAAAAATAGCGGACGACTTAAAAGTAGTTAATGACACAACTGAGGGAGGAGTAAAATTAATCCCAGACTTCAATTCATCCTTGACAAAAGGTGAAGAACAACTAAAGTTTTTATTACAAGTGGTTTCTGGCATCTTTTTCCATACTCTACAAAAGCTACCGTATGTAAGACATTATTTTTAAAATATTATGATATGCAATTGAAAATTAAAATGAATAAAATTTATTTTAACACTATTCAACAATTGAATAATAAAATACATTTGAAACAGATATAACTGACTATTTCAATTTTCTTTAACCTTTACATGGGAATTTCTTTATGAGGAAATTCAAAACAAATTAAACTGGTAAATGCTAAATGCCTCTAAAACTATCAATTTTAGCAAACAAATTATTAAAGTCAAAATTAATAAGAATAAAATTTCCCATCAAATAAGACCAGAGTTATATTCCTAAAAAAATAGTTTCGGTTTTAATGATGGAAAACTAGGATATTTTCAAAACGTTGATTTTATTAACTTTAACCTTAATTCGGCACGTGTTAATATTATCAGATTGAGTTAAAACTTTGCCAATTTTATTTTCTAGTCAATTGGCACATTTTATTTGTAACCACCCTGGTCAGCATATTATTGGTTTGACCCACCGACCATTTTAGATAATGATTATTTTAAACGTCTCTTTTGGGGTTAGTTTCGCGAAATTAATAAGATAATTTGGCAACATATTTACGATCTTCCACGTAGTGATTGCTGGTTTACTTCATATTTATAATATTTTAGCACTTGTTACTATATATCTAAAAGTTTAGAAGATGTTTGAGTTTGAACAAAAGAAAATTATTGTTGTTTTGAGTATTTCAGCTTTTGCTTATAAATTTTTAGTTTATTATTTAACTGATATTCGATTTTTAATAAATTTCGAAATTAAACTAAATACGAAAATATTTGATTGTTTGCGTTTTTTAAAACTTATTTTTTTTTTTCATTTAATGAAAACCTTGTTAAATACATTCACAGTTTATCGCGAAATGCAATCCAATAGAGATGTGTGTAATGTAGCCCTTATTATTTTAGAAATATATATTACGCCCAGTAGTGGTTAAAAATCGTACATTTTGAAAATTTCTTTTTTATTATTTTTAAAATTCCACTTTAATCTCATAAGAAAAAGAGAGCTACATTTTTGACGTTAGACATTTCATCTAAGCACAGTTTCCATGATAAAAATATCTATGACTAGTCTGTTGTTTATATAAGAGTACTTAATAATAAAAGCAGGTAAAAAACTCAATAATTATATGGATAAGCAAGTTCGGGCGTTTTACTTTATATCTGCGTTATAAAATATTCCTTTTTAAGTGCAATAACCAGAAACAAAGAGCAATAAGTTGGACAAAGACGTAGATGCTCTTCCAAAAACCTCCCCAAAGGATTTTTGTTAATTTTTTTTATTTTTCCATATTAATAAATGTACAGTGCTTCGAGGTTACTGTTTTTCTGGGTTAATGCATAATTTAGGTTAAGGCTGAAGGCTGAATGAAGCATTGAAACTGCTAAGATAGCAACGCTACTACTATGTACTACCCATAAATGTAAACTGAAACTTGTGATACTCATAATATTGTCTTCCTGAATGTTGATGCTATTATTAAGCTATTGAAGAAAATAAAAAAAAGTTCCAAATCCGTAATTTCAGGAAAAAAGAATGATAAAATATAATTTATATAATCGGATGACATGTATAAGTTTGGAACTGGTAATAACTTTTTTATGTTATTTTAAATATGTAGCAATGGCAACTGTGCCCGTTTTACTTATTGCTTAAATGTCTGCCTCTTTTTCCTATTGGTACTTCTCTTATTGATTACCATATTATCTGCACCATACATTTTTGATGTCAGAGCTTGTTGCCCTAAAAAGATTTAATTGAAAAACAAGTACAATGATACTTATTCAATCAAGAGAATTTCGAGAATTTGAATACAAATTTTATTGTATTATTCAAAAATTAATACTGTGCTTTTTGAAAAATTAAAAACATGATTGCTAATTTGGTATCTTTCGTTTTCCTGTTATAAAAATAAATCTGATAGATCCATATATATGGTTTTATTGAATAACTAGTACACCGTGTTGTTGTGTTTTAAACTTTTCAAATGTCACCAAAACTAAAGAGAAAAAGCAATGATATAATTCGAATTTACACTGTTTTGCAAAAAAAATAAAATAAAATAAAATAAATAAAATTGCCTTAAAGGTTTTTAAACACAGTTTTTTTATCTATTCAATTAAATAAAAATGCCATATAATATATGTCATATATTTTTAAAATCGATGTCACATTAATAAGTGAAGTATTAATATAAAACACACCTCTTGATTATTAATTTTAAATAATAATAAACTAATTTTCTGATTTTTAACTTTTTCGTGGTATCATTTGAAATTTCTTATCAAAACAAAAACTATTTGCCATGATACAACTCTAAGATTTTCAGGGAAAAAAAATTAAGTATGAGGTTAATTAGTGAATTTTGAGGGACATATTACATTTAAGAGCTTGACAGGCAAAACGAAGTTATTAAAACGATTTCCTGGTATTTTGTTTGTTTGTTTTCCGGAAAACTTTGACACACCTTTACAAATACCGATCGCGTTTTTTTTTCTTATGCTTTTACTTCTGATTCCAACTTTACTTTAAAGATCACAACCATCTTAAGCCTTCATGCCTGTGGAAATAAAAAATTGTCTTCTTTTATTTGCATCGCTGGTACGGAAGAATTTAATTTTTAAGTTATTTATAGGTTTTACCAAATTTTACACTTATGGTAGTTTCATATGAAAAGGTGGTATAAAAATTGTGTGATGAGGATGTGTTTTGACTTTAAGCTTTGAAAGGAGTAACTATTTATTAGAAATTCTGTTACCGTTATTAATGAATTTTTTTGGTATAGTTTTTCTTAATTGTGAAGCTTAATTTATGCATCTGAAGCAGTGATTTCCTAGCAATAATATATATATATATGATTTTGAAACATATGTATCTACCTATACGAACAATAATAAATAGGCATAATTTTTGCCGTTTTTATTTTGCCCCTGATTTCTGAATAATTTTAAAAATTATTGTCCATTTAATTATGATAAAAGCGGGATTTCGTTGTAGGACAGTGTTATTGTTTAAAAATATAAGCGACGATCATGAATGCAAACTCTACTTGTTTTGCAGAAGGCTACGCAAGTTAAGATCAGTTTTGAATTCAACACGAAAAATATTGTAAACTAGTGTTAAGAAGTTATTTAGGCCAAAGCACATAAATAATTATTACAATTATAAAATAAAACTAGGAATTGAAATATAAATTGTTTTATTGTTGTTTACCTCTTAATAATGATAAACATAACTATAGTGATAAGAACGCAATTAGACCTAAGCAAAGAAATATATTATCTTAATAAACATAAAATAAAACTACAAAGGGCCACAATGATTAGAATTTAAACAACATAACTAAATATAGAGATAAAAAACTAGAACTAAGAAAATACTGAATTCTAGTTTTTAGTATTTAGATCATACATGTTAAATTTCAATTAGAAGTAGCAATTGATTCAATTAGTTTATATTCTCTAATTCATCAAACAATTAGAATTAGTTCAACTAATTCCCATTAGATAATTGAAATGTTTATTCCAATGGTAAAACTAATTGCAATTAGTTGCCATTAGCAAAAAAAATTGGTTTACCTTTACAATTAGAAATCTAATTGAATTCTGCTAATGCAATTAGATATTCAATTAGCCCGAATTAGAATCAAAGAAAGAATTTAAAAAAATTTATTGAAGTGCACGAATAATGATGTAAGTCACTGTATGTGCAAACATGTGGTTATTTAATTAGCGTAATTGTTATCAACTGGTAATTGTTTGAAATTGCATTAGAGCTGGAAACCCAATTAAGAAAACGATTCCGAGCTTTCTTTGAATTAAATGAGGTGGAAGATTTGGCGCTAGCTGCAGCTGCACTGATTCCAAACGTAAAGTTGAGCTGGCTGAAAATCTTACAAAAATCATCACCGCAATTTACATATACGCGAATAACGGAAAGGCTTATTCGTATCATCACTGATTACGCAATCGATGGTACTGAATCGATGGTATTTTTAGTAAATCAGATTACATTTTTGTAGAAGAAAGTACTGCTTCATTGTCAAAATTGACAGAGGGGGCTGAAAGCCTGCATTTTATTTCGAATATGGTGCATAAATATTTGAATGATGCTGATGAAACTTCCAATATATGGTCCAAATATCCTACATTAAAGGAAATATCACTGTTTTGCAACACACTGCTTACGTTTTCAGGCCCTGCGGAGCGACTATTTTCCTTTGGCGGCATTATTAATAGTCCGAGGCGGGGTCGCTTGACGAAATTTTCTTTTAAAAAGCTCGTATTGCTGAAAGCGAATATACCCGGCCATTAAACAGTTAGTACGTACGTTAAATAGGTGTGTGTGTATGTAATATGTCATAAGTAATATTTTAGTTTTTTTTTGTTTTTGAAAATATTAAAATAATTGATTCTAATTTGAGCTGATGCAATATTTAATTGCATTAGAAGAATTCAATTAGATTTCTAATTGTAAAGGTAAACCAATTTTTTTTGCTAATGACAACTAATTGCAATTAGTTTTACCGTTGGAATAAAAATTTCAATTATCTAAAACCTGACAATTAATTAATTGTCAGGTCTTATATTTTTTACACTCAAAACAAAATTAACTTTTAAATTCTCACGGCTAGCATTGCTTTAATATTATTACGATCAGATTTCAACATATTTTGGTAAAAAGCTTTGTTTTGAGTTTTAGTGTATTTCAAATCTTATTAGATTTTTAAAGACAAAAGAGAAAGTGAAATTTTCCACAAATATGCATGTTTGCCACATTATTTCACAAAAATTTGCAGAAGACATAAAACCTTGTTAAAAAAAGCTCCGCAATGAAACTTCAGCGGTGGCGAGAGTTTATATTATAATTATAATTATTAATTTTTTATTATTACAATTATTATTTTTTTAGAAGCAATTATTATTTATTATATAATTCTAGGAACTCTGTCTAATATATTTTTCTGTCATCACTTTTCGCGACACACCTGAACATTTTCAACATACACCACACAAGTTCATTGTTAATAGCACAAACGCGCAACATTTGTGTAGTGTCTGGCCGGTATCAGTTAAAAGCAAAATTAAAATCGATAAAAATAAAAATTACTCAAATTGAATAGACAAAAAGTAAACTTTCGCAAATTAAAGTATAATAATGAATGTACTTACGCTATTTGAGATTGTCAATTCATTATCACGCATTATTAAGCTACCACTGGTACATTTTTCTTTTAGATGTTGATCAAAATTATCAGGTTTACATGAGTTGGCAAAAATACTATTGTGACCCTCATGAAACGTATTGCCATAATTTATGATGTGGAGATGTGATTCGGTAGTGGCTGTCGTATTTTCTTCTAATTTGCTTACATAGCGACTACATTTGTCCAAATTATGACCTGTTTTTGGTATTGAGAATTGTGTCCAAGTTTCATCATAATGGCTGCTATATGTATCGCATTCTGTTATATTACATCTAATAAGAAGTTTTTCCGTTCAGGCTAAATGAATGAGTATTTTCTGGCATTTACATTTTATTACCTATAATTCACTGAGCTGGCTGTGAAAACATACGTGACGGAAAATATTGCGTGAAACATCATGGGTATTGAAATTAGAGCAAATATAAATATTTGAAATTTTCCAAATTGTCCAATACGTATAAGAATGGAGTCCAGATTAAATTCATCTTTAGCGTTATCATGATCAAATAATTTGCCATTTGTCGCAGCTAAGCTGACAGAAGCTGATATGCTGTTTATATTGGATTCCATATATTTTATTACAACTGGGTAATTTAAATTTGAGAGACAATTGGAAATAAGTTTGACCAACGTTTTATTTATTTTGTTTCTAAATGTCTATAAGAATTTATTTTTATAAACTGAATATTCATTGCCTGTCGGCCACTCTATAGCAACTGATTGCAAAAAAAATAAAAAGCTGCAGATAACTTAGTACAATCAGCTAACTGATACTGTAAATGTGTGAGTATGATGTTAATCTGAAATTATTTTTAATTTAAATTCAAGTATGTATTTTTATTTGATTAAGAGTAATACTTTGTATAACTTGCTTTTACAGCATTTTATTTGCAGAGAAGAGAAATAAAAAAATAAATATCAAACGTTTCACAATTTTATACAAACTTGTTTACATGGGTAAGTATTTATGTTTGTAGAGTTTAAAACGTTACCGTTTCGTTAGAACAAACATTTTGCACCTGTGTTTTATTGTTTTTTTTTTTTAATTCATTCTCCAACAATTAACATTCCTTTGAAATGTTTTTACAGTGAACCGACTGATATTTTATTTAAAATAATTGCTTTAAAGGCGCATTTACATTTATAGTTGTGATTAAGGTAAGTTTAACCTACAACTGGCTGGAATATATCGTTTGAGTAATGGCAGTTGGGAAGGGTACTCCTCCTTCCGTTGAAGTATAGCTTGCGAAATTTTGATTAGTTTACTTAATTTGCCAGCGGGCTATATTTTAGGTATGTATGCTTTATATTGAATGATATGAAGAACGTTAAAATAATAACAGGGTAAATGAATTCGAGTCGATTCATTTTTACACCCAACGGACTGGGTTTTCTTGACTTTATTTTTGCTTTGATACGGTAGAGAATCACGATATTTAGTTGTGGACCTCTAGTAGAACCATGGCTGGTAAGACGAAAAGTGAAGATCCGATTTTGGATTTGGCATCAAATATAGATTAATCACATTCATATTTTAAGATTATTTTAGATATATTATTTGGGCACATACTTAAGTTTCAAAGCAGCTGAGAACAGTATTTTTTATTCTTAAATTAACTTATGCTGAACTCGAATAAATGTATGCAGTTCCTTAAATAATTTCAATTCAATCAATTTCCCTTTGTTTTTTAATGGTGTTTTCTAAATCTGAAATCTCTACCTTACTTCCTCTTTTGTATCTAAAGGAAAAAACCGCAACTTATTTTTGAACTGTCATAAAAAATTTTTGTAATTTCCTAAATTGCAACATCGAACATAGTAAATCTTTATTTTATATTGCTGCATTAAAAATAAGCTTTTGATACTTTTCATGAGAGCCACGTGACTTTAATAATATTAATAAATTGAAATAAACAGATGTGTCTTTGTTTTTTGTTTTAGTACCGCTATCGCCTTATGGGTTCGATTTATCAAAAACCTAACAAGTAATAAGCTAATTAAGATAAATTATATTTATGAATATTTTTTGACACAAAATAACAAATGTTCTTATCAAGCATTTGCTGCAAAAGCGTCAAACTCTAAAATTTTAAATATCTGTGAGCATATTGAAGTGTTCTTTCGAAATGTTAAGATTTGTGACAATCTAAGAAATCAAACAAAGTTAAAAACTTTAAAAGCTCTTTTATCAGTTTGTTTTTTTCCTGCTCGATATTTGTCATTGTGTGGATTTTTTATATCAGAAACAATTGTATTTAGAAACTCTCTTCAAAACATATGAAATAAATGTATGGAGCCTGAGCTCGCCGTTTAATAATTTAAATTCAGCGACTTTGATTACAGTACGTCAAAGCACGTTTCGATATCCATTTTGCTATTGCTTTTTCATCACATCGAAAAATCAATCAACATATTGACTAAATTAGAATAATATTATCAAAGGCTAAATATTAAAATCAAAGTTTAAACAAAACAACCAAAGAAAATATAATAAGAAGTAAGAAATATAATATAATTTTTTTTATTTTTACTTTGTAAATTCATAATTAAAATTAAATCACAGAAATATTCAATGGTGAGCTTAAATTAATTAGGCAGGAATTAATGGATTTAGCATTAATTGCTTATTATACATTTTACACATGGTTTCTGATTTTTTACTATTGCTTGATAATTTTCGACGTGCTTACTCATTAGTCTCATTAATCCAGCGTAATCATTGTCACCTTCTTTTGTCGGTATTTTTTCACCTAAATTTAAAGGGTCTTAAAGTTCTGTAGAGAGACAGATAGGTGGTAAAAGACATTGAAGACTTCCAGCGACCTCATGGTTAGTAGGTTGAAAAATTTAAATATTTTCCTTTTCTAAATAACGAAAATTATGGGATCTCAAGGTCAAGATGGTCAAGTTATATATTATTATTAAGTATGTCGATGTTTTGCTGTTGATCACTACACGTAATATTATTCATTTATATTATAATGGCTTTTTAATGATCATATTCCTTTTACATGTCACATTGTCTATTCACATTATAATGGTCACATAACTACACATTACACTATTTATTTGTATGGAAATAATATTGTTACGTTTATATCTTTTATGAACGTTTTGTTATGAGTTCTTTATTGCAAAATAAATAACACCAGATTTTAAAGTTTTTAAATTAATTACAAGTTTATTTACTTTAACTACACATAAAGTTGACACAACAGAACAATTTACTTAAGATGCACGTCTTTACTGACTATCCACTCAGACGCTGCCTTTTATAATTGTCCACTAGAGGTGCAAAAAAATCAAAAATTTTCTACTCCCTGCTGATAAAGTTTCTTCCTGGAATTTATTTAAAGATAGTTGTTATTGTCTTGCGTGCATAAGTTTTCTTAGCAAAACGACTTTTAAAAATGTATCAGAAAGATGACAAACGAAATGTAAAAATAATGCGTTAGCGTAGAAATTGTTTATGACACCTTGCGTTTCAAAAAGTCCCAAAATTTTTATTTTAAGTTTTACAAAACAATATTTTTATTTGAAGATAAATAATAGTTAATTACTGATGGAATAATAAAACAATATTCTTTGAAAATTACTATGATGCTCACGTGACTGTATCGCAAATAAAAAAAGAATCTAAAATAGTTTTTTGGGAGTAATTTTTGATATTAGTTCACTTTTCATGGTGCTATCAACCCAAATTTATTTTAAATCAATTGTGCAGTGCAGTGCAGATACGTGATTATTAAAAAAAATAATCTAAGTAACCTTTGCAGTTTACTTAACTTTAAGCTTTTTATTCACGCGTTTATATACAATATAGATATGTGTAATTAAATATATTTGTAGGCACATATGAAAATACATTCGCATTGCATATGTACATGTACACAAAATTTAAATGCTAAAAACATAATGCTCCTATATTTGCATTAATCGTTATCATGATAGCAAAATTATAAATAAAATTATAAATAAAAATAGCAAGTTTTCTGCTATCGACAAATTAAAACAGAAACTTGTTGAAGAAGTTTTACTTTTCAGTATAATAAATTATTTGTGCTCCTACATTTTCTTTCAGTCTTTCATTTTAAAATAAAAACAATTCTTTTACGAATATTTTTCCTTTTACAGAATCAAAAAAATATGTTTCAGTAAAATCAAAGTAATAACCAAAACATATAAAAAGTGTCGTAATTTAAAAAGATTTTTTTTTAATTTTGTTTACAGATTTAGGTGGGAATTGCAGCATTCGATGTGGATTTCGAGCGAAGAAAATAAGAACTTTAAGGGTTTTCTACAAAGGTGCAATTTTGATGCATATCGCTTTATTTTTTGAACTTCAATGAACATTGAAATTTTTTCAAATGCTATTTTATGGAACCTTCACAACCTGAAGTCGTGCGAATGGTAAAAGATTTTAAGACGTCTCCTGAAATTTATTCGTACAATAAATACGTTCGACACAATAAGAGATATACTTAATATTAATGATTTTCCCGTAGAATTAACTAACCGATTAATTAGACATAATTTAGGAGATACTATGGCAGAATAAAAAATGTATAAATCATTAACTTATTTTTCTTTAATATCAGAAAGATTAAGAAAGTCTAAAATATATGACACAGATAGATATATAATTGCACACAAAACATATAACACATTAAATAAATTATTTAGTAGTATAAAGGATAAAATAGGGAAAATGGAAATATCTGATGTAGTATACAGGTTACCATGTGGAGGAAATGACCAGGTAAACTGTGGCAAAGTTTATATTGGGACAACCAAAAATAAGGCTAACACAAGATTAGCTGGCCATAAATGGAACCGAAAATATAGGGATATTTCAACACAGAAGACAATCTTATCTTCACATTGTAAGAAATAAAATAATTATCCAAAGTTTGAGGAAGTATCAACATTAGATATAGAAAAAAACCATAAGAGATGGTATATGTTGGAAATGCTAGAAATTGCTAATGTTCCGAATGTAAGAAGAACAAATTTCAAAACACACCGATAATTTAGCGCAGAATTATAGGTACTTAATTAAAAAGACACATAATTTGTTATAATTATTTCATAAGAGAGAATTTGTTATTGAATTTCCGTTTCCTTGTTTTTGTGTTAAAATATTTGCAGCCGTATGCATAACTGCCGTTGTTAAGTAAAATTTCTTAAAGTTGTATTCATAAAACGTTTTTACCTTAAAATACCTTTGTTAAACCTTTGTTAACTTTAAAGTAGTAAAAAACCTACTCTAAACCTACTTTAAATTGATAGTTGTAATTTGTTATTTTTTTATGCCAGTATAAAAATAATAATAATAAAAACTATGAAAATTTTTAAATCGTAAGATTTTTTATGTATGTATGTACATATTTCGCACATATTATGTAATATATCTAAAGGCATGTTTTGGAAATTCTACTACTCTTATTCAACAGCGTCAATTTTATTCGATTTATAGTTGCTGAAGGGAAAAAACTCGAAGATTGTCAAAAGATTGGAAGCATACTTATGAAGCGTAATTATTAGATTTTGGTCTGCCAACTGGGGTTAATGCTACATGTTTTTACTACACCTACTTAAATGTGACACATTTGCTGCTATGCAATCATTACTGCAACAGCAAGGCTATAAGGAATGTGCAGTAACTAAAAAAATTCAAGAAGAAATTGAAGTACATAAGTATGTAATTATATTATTTATACGCTTTGCGTATTGAAGCCGTTACCTTATTCTTTTCTATTCGGTTTACAATAAACAGGTTTGGACTTTCTTTAACATAAAAAACACATTAGTTTTATTTTAGAAGAAAGGATTATTAAGTTTTTGGTGCATTTTGCTGAAAACAATAAAAACATTTTTTATAAATATATCTAAACTACCCGGATAAATAATATTCATTTTTATACATCATTAACTTCAAACTGGCAACTGAAAATAGCAGCATTGCCAGATACAAAATACTATTCATGCTAAAGCGTACATTAGTTAAAGTACTGTTTTTGTTAGCCTTAAGTGTTTGTTAACTCACGTGTACTTTAAAGCATACGGCCGTTGAAATTTAAAATTTAGTATGTATGTTTTTGACAATTATTTTCAAAACTGTTTTTGAAATTGTTAATAATTTTTGTTTTACAAAAATTAATTTCTTGAAGAAGCTTTCCGAGGGAAAGCGAAGTATTGAGTTTATATGTGTTAAATTTAATTAAAAAAACCCATATAAAGATAAATACTTATTTATTAAAGAAAAAACAAAGGTCGAATGAAAATAATAAAAACAAAAATAAAAAATAAAGAAAATTAAAAAAACATACGCACCATCAGGTTTTGCTTATTCAACAATTGTCGCTAGTCGTTGTTTTGTTTCATGCAAAGATAATCTGTTTAGGCAGTCGACAATGGAACATCATCCTGTAGGATACCCAGTAGATGAGAAACGGGTAAAAGGGACGGTTCAAATCAATGTCCCTATTAATAAACGCTAAGAAGCAATCTTTTTCAATAGGAAAAGCATAGGAAAAGAATATTGGTTGCAATATAAAAATATTTTCTAACAAGATTTTATTACATAAAAATAGTAATATTTTAAAATTTTCCAAGAAGAATGATGGTATATATTGTTTTAATTTCATTAAAAACTACAAAAATGTCACTTTTCATGTGCAAGAATCCCAAAATAAATTAGATACCGAAAAATGGTTTTTGATTTATCTAAATTTAAAGCTTTAATTGTAAAAAATAAAAAATTATCTACCGAAGTGTTGTATTTAATAGATTCGAACTTATATGGCCTAATGAAAGTCGAATCCATTAGCAGAAAACTTTACTCTGTCACATTTATTGATGATTTTATATGTTCGTTTTTTGAAAAATAAGATCGAATCGAAAAAGAAGTTGAATTAGAAATAGACGGCAAGATAAAATCTGTAAGCTCTGATAATGCATAAGAATTAATAAGTCGTGGATTTGAGAATTTTTTGGAAGATAGCGGTAATAGTCCTCAGCTAAGTATGGAATATACTCCTAAACAAAACCGAGTAGCAAAACAAATGAACCAAACTTTGATTGGAATCGCTAGAACAATAATGATGGAAGCTAAATTGCCAGAATTTGTATGGGCTGAGTTAATACTGATAGCATCTTATTTGAGAATAGGTGCCCTTATTTGGGAAATAGGGCTTTTCTGAAGAAAAGCCTACTATTATGCACTGGAGGCAGATGCGAAGCAAAGCTTTCGTTTTTAACAAAAGATCAGGAAAATACAAGTGGAAACAGGCAGCAAGATTTATAGAAGCGCGATAATTAAAAAAAGCCGTGATGTAAGCCGTGATTTTACGAATTCATTTGGGATCAGGTTAAACGAAACGAATTAAATCCTTTAAACACAAGGATGCAAACGAAAATCTCGTTTAGTAGCAAACGAATATTCACAGGAGTACGGTATTGATTACATCAGTACATGTGTACCAGCCGTTAGCTAAAATTTATAACGTTTGATATACTTATATCCTTGCTGTGAATAGAAATTTAGATGAAGAAATTATGATACAACCTGAAGCTTTTAACAAAGAAGTGAATAAAAACAAAGTTTGTTTACTAAAAAAGTCAATATATAGTATTAAAGAAGTCAGTCGACAATGGTTTAAGGAGATTCAGTTTTAAGAAAATTTCATCTTAAAAACTCAAAGAAATACAGACGTAGCATTAAAAGTTGACGATATTATTGTTACTATACTATACTATAATGAGGAAATCACTAATAGTTTGATTGCGTTGCTCTCAGAAAACTTTGAAATTCGAGATATGAAAGATCCTTAACACTGTATAAGGCTTGAAATTAATCAGAAGCATAGAGCTTTAACTATTTGTCAGCCAGGTTATATTGAAAACTTAATTGAAAAGTGTGGTTTTAATAAAATGCAAAACTAATAAGATTCCAATGCAACCAAAACTATATCTTGAAAAAGAACCAACAATTCCTGAGGAAGGGGTAAAAATATAAGACAAACTTATTCAAGGTTTTGTTTTAGAAGTGAACGGCTGCGTTTTTCTTGTCAAAATTATATTGAAAAGAATTTAATTGTGAAAATTTTTTAATTTGAAAATAATTTTGCTGTGAACTTTTTTTGTTAAAAAATTTGATTGAACAAGAGAAATAAAAAAATAATAAAATTTAAACGGAAACCTGTGAATTATTCTTTGAGTTTTTTGTGCGGTTGTATTGACTTTTCTTTATTTTATATCTATCTGTAAGCAACAAAAGTTCGCGTTCAGACATTTAACTTCCATTGTTAAACGATGTCGGGTCCTCCCAACTTGGGGGATAACCGCTTCTCTATTTTAGCGGATCCCCCCCGTGCTAAAAAGAAACGCAAGGAACAAATTCCCCTCGAAATATTTCCTGAGTTACCAATTATAAGAAAGCCAGATCCAAAATATGTAGTGATGTCGGCCATCTCCGGCGAAAAAAGTTTACAACAATATTCCTGTTTTGCAGTTCATCGAGCATTGAAAGTAGTCTGCAATGACATTGTGTCTGTTTCTGAGTTAAGGGATGGAAATCTTCTTCTCCTAGTCGACAAAAAATCAAGTGCTGATAAACTTATGTCTACAAATATTCTGCCCGGGATATGCAATATTAAATGCGAATACCACAAAAATTTGAATTCTTCAAAAGGAACAATATATGCACCCTATTTAAACCACATTCCAGACAAAGAAATTATCACAGAACTAAGTTCTCAAGGAGTTACAGACATTTACAAATATCAAAAAAAGAACGCTGAAGGCAAACTGGTACCTTGTGGTGTCCTGCTAATAACTTTCGATAGATATTACACCCCGGAAAATTTATTGATCTCTTGGCATAAAGTTAAGGTTAGGCAGTTTTACCCAAATCCAATGCGCTGCAAAATTTGTCAGGCACTTGGTCACACACAAAAATGGTGTAAAAATTCTCCAAAATGTGAAACGTGTGCTTTGCCACCCCATTTACCAGCAGAGTGTTCGCGTTTTTTATGTGTTAACTGTTCCGAACCTCATCCATCATCTTCAAAGGAATGTAAAGTATTTCAACAACAAAAGGAGATCTTAAAAATCAAAATCAAGGAAAAATGCTCTTTAAAAGTAGCTAAGGAAAAATACAATTCATTAGCTTTAATTAAGCCCTTACAACAGTCTTTTGCTGAAACAACAAATAATAATAAAATCTCTTTAAACACAAAACAAGTCAACAACAACTCAATTAAAGAACCAGATAATTTTGAAAATAGTTCACAACATATAAATAAAACAACTAAGCCACAGCAAAGCAACACATTTGAAATTCAAAAAAATATTGATTTACCTACAGGTACAAAAACAATTTTAACTGAAAATAAAACGCAAAAGCCTACTACATCAAACAGCAATAAAACAACACATACCGTCCTCACTCGTTCGATGACAAATAACTTTACAAACAACGCAACAACAAATAAAAATAATGAAAATATAAAACCACTAAACTTTACTCATTATGAGAATATTAATCTTCATAATTTAACAACAACTTTTAGTAATTCCTCTAACAGTGGGGAAGATGACATTATGTTTCTTGAGGAGTAAAAGTTTACATTTAATATGGATTTGAAAATAATTCAATGGAATATTAACGGCCTGATCAATAATTACCACGAGCTGCAGCTTATTATTAATGACTTAAATCCAGACATCATTTCCCTTCAAGAAACGCACATTCCTTTTAATGCAATGAATATTGTTTATCCAAAGCCCTATTCGGCTTTTTTTCATAACGTTTCCGGAAATACAACCAAACAAGGCGTAGGAATATTAATAAAAAAAACCATACCCCACAAGTTTGTTTATGCTGACCCAAATTCTAATTCCATCGCAATACAATTAGACATCGGTAAGAAGATATCTCTGTTCAATATATATTTACCCCCTCAAGAAGGTTTTTCAGAACTGAGCCTAAGAAACCTAATAAGCAATTGTAACCCGCCGCTCATAATAACTGGTGACTTCAATTCGTGGAGTCCACTGTGGGGTTCCACACTAACCAATACTCGCGGTAAAATCATTGAGAATTTAATAATCAATGAAGACCTAATGATTTTAAATACTGGCTCTTCCACCCATTTTAGCACGCATAACACTTTCACCAGCGTAGATATCTCTTTATGTTCAACTTCTATTTTTCCGATTTGCTCTTGGAAAGTTCTTCCCCATCTCCACGGTAGCGATCACTTTCCTATAATTTTAGAACTGGCAACTAATTTTAAAAAATCAGGGTATAAGCCGAAACCCAAATTCAAAATCGAACAGGCTAATTGGGCAATGTTTCAAAACATCTGTGATCAACATTTAATTGCTTCTAATATGTACTCTAACGCAAACAAACAAGCAGCATTCGTAGTCAAATGTATTAAAATGGCGGCCAATATCTCAATCCCTCAGTCTACTCTCGGGAAACACAAACGCCGTGTTGTATGGTGGAACTCAAATTTGGATAATTTAAGAAAAGAAAAACAAAACTTATGGCACATTTTTAAATGTAATAGAACAGACTTTAACCTAATGCGATATAAAAAATCAAATGCAACATTCAGGAGAGCTGTGAAGAAAAGCAAAACTTTATGTATCGAGAAATTTACCTCAAATATTAATCCTTACTCCCCACCGCATCGTTTGTGGAATGATATTAAACGGATTACCGGTGGTAAAACAGCAGAGTCTAATTAATATATTAAAAGCGGCTCCGAATTGGTTACTTCTTCGAACGACATAGCTAACTGTTTCGCTAAGCATTGGTCCGATTTATCTGCTGATAGACATTTCTCAACAATCTTTTTATATAATAAATCAAAGGCTTTAGCCTGTCATTACGCCGTGACCTCACCCAACCTTCGTTCACATAAAATTCAAACACCAATAAGTTTAACGGAACTTGAAGATGCTCTTCAATCATGTAAAGGCAAAACTCCCGGTAACGACAGAATTTCATACTCAATCCTAAAAAACCTTCCTTTTTCATCGAAGCAGGCGTTACTACAACTATACAACTCAATTTACTCCACTGGCATATTTCCTCAAGCTTGGAAAACGGCAGTAGTAATACCTATACCAAAACCCCAAAAGGACATTTATGAGGTTGATGGATACAGGCCAATTTCTCTCCTTCCGTGTATAAGTAAAATACTTGAAAAAATTATTGCTAGGCGGCTAATGTGGTTTCTTAAAATTAACAATTTTATTTCCTCCAATCAGGTAGCTTTTATGAGGAAACAAGGAACAATCGACGTTCACTTACTCCTACAAAACTATATTTGCCAAGCACTATCTACCAAAAACCATGTGAGCATACTATCAATCGACTTTGAAAGAGCTTTTGATCGAATCGGTATCCACATTATCTTACAGCAACTACAAACTTGGGGTATTTGCAAAGAAATGTACAATCTAGTTAAGGGGTTTTTGTGTAACCGTAAGCTTAAAGTAAGAGTTAACAATCACTACTCCTCGACGCTACCACTGCAGAATGGGATCCCTCAGGGTTCACCTCTATCAGTGGTGTTGTTCATAATTGCCTTCAATCAACTCAGCACTATTATTTCAAGACAAAAATATATTGAGCATTCCATATACGCTGATGACGCTATTCTGTTCTGCAAACATAATAACAATGCTGTAGTAAAAGAGACTTTCGTTAAGACCTTAAAAGAGATTGATGATTGGTGTGTGACATCAGGGGCTAAACTCTCGATTTCCAAATGTAAAATTCTTCACATTTGCAGAAAACACAATTGTCAGATTTCAAATCTACAATATAAAGACCTTACAATCGAACTTGTGGATCATTTAAAAATTCTTGGTGTCGTATTCGATAAAGCTTTTACTTTCAAGCAACACTGCCTGGTGTTAAGGAAAAATCTCTGCAATAGATTGAATATAATAAAATTTTTAACTTCACGGCACTTTCAGATACATATCTCAACAATGATTAATATAACTCGAGCAATTATTCTTTCTAAAATTGACTACGCACTTCCTATATATGGATTTTGTGCCCAATCAAATATAAAAAGTATTCAGGCTCCATACCACGCCGCAATTAGACGCAGCATAGGTGCTTTCCGAACAAGCCCAATTCAAAATATTTTGGCTGAAGCGGGCTTGCCATCAGTAGAAGATCGATGCCTTTTATTAACATTAAAGTTAATCCCAAAGATTTTTGTATGTCATAATAAAAATATCTTTCAAGCAGCTACCAAAATTAAAAGTCGCAATAGACCGCTCAAGATTAAATCCGTTATAGCAAGGTGCGTCGAATACTCCAATAAGATCAATTTTTAAAGTTTTCCACACTACCTCAAATGTGCTTCCGAACCACCTTGGCATCTTAATAAAACATCCTTCTTGGATACATTATCTTCCTATCCTAAACCTACAACAACGCCATTAATATATAGGCAAATTTTCTATAATACTGCAGATAATCTATCAAATCTTGGATGGAAAATATTATTCACCGATGGGTCAAGATCAAATAACATGACTTCCTTTGCTGTTGTACACGAAAATGGTATGCTTGTCGGACACGGTCTACTTCACAACTACTGCTTCAACTTCACGGCCGAAGCGTTAGCTATATATACAGCAGCCAAATTTGTATCCCAAAACCAAAACAAATTTGTTATAGCCACTGATAGTCTTTCGTGCATTTTGGCGATAAAGAATACTTTATACGATTCTCCTCTGATCTCTAAAATTAGAAACATTTGCATAAAAAATCCTAATAAGATCAAGATTATGTGGGTACCATCGCACGTTGGAATACTAGGTAATGAACAGGCCGACGCTGCGGCGGGGCAGGCAAAGTATAGTCCTTTACACTGTGTCCAGACTCTTGAGTATCATGACATTATAAAACTAATTTCAAACTTCTACACAAGCCTGAAGGACATGCAATGGTCCAACTACCAGCATGCTTACAAAAATTTAAATCCAAGTGGAACACGACCAAGTTACCCTAAGAACTGCCCTAGGAAGATTTCCGACCTTATAGTTAGAATGAGAATTGGCCACAGCAGATTAACTCACAAATATTTAATAGATAGGTCCCAACGTCCTATTTGCTCCACCTGCAATACGCAACTTACTATTTCCCATATTTTGGATGAATGTCAAACTTTTCACAATATTAGGACAAAATTGTTCCAATTTATCCAACCATCAAGCTGTTTAAAAAATATTAATGATCACAACATTGAAATTTTCCATAAATTCATATTAAATTGTAATCTTCTTCACAAGTTATAAATAAGTTGATTTAATTTTACGAGACGAAAGCCTTAGTAGCTAGTTCTCTTTTGCTTTGTTAGTTACTATAATTGTATTATTGTAATTAATTATTAATAAATAAATAAAATAAATAAATAAGACAAACTTTCAAGATATTATTGGTTTTTTGTTGCATTTAGCAATATTCAGTAGACAAGACATTTTCTGATATTTTTTAATTAAATTTATCAATCTTTAACTTAAAGATATTCATTAAAGTGTGCTTATTGTTGGTTAACCTGAAACTTGAAAAATAATGTTTTTTTAGTATTTTAAAACAGCATAGAACATAACAAAAGAAAATATGAAAAAGTTTTGATAAGATAATTGCTTCGCTTGCAATTTTCGTGCCTTTTTGTTAAGTGTAAAATTGCCTAAAATGAAGAAGTAGCTGTCGAAACTTTCTTAAATGTTGTCGAAAGAATCTCAGAAATTGCCAAAGTAGTGTTAAAAAGTTTTAGGTATTAAAATATTAGTATGCATAAAAACTTAAAGCAGGTTAAACTGCTGTTGTTAAGTAAAATTTCTTAAAGTTATATTCATAAAACGCTTTTACCTTAAAATACCTTTGTTAACTTTAAAGTAGGAAAAAAAAACTAGGTTAAACCTACTTTAAATTGACAGTTGTATTTTGTTATTTTTTATGACAGTATAAAAATAATAATAACAAAATCTGAAACTTAAAGTGCCATTCAATATAAAAATTTTTATATCGTAGGATTTTGTATGTACATATTATGTAATAAATCTAAAGGTATGTTTGTATGGAAATTCTACTCTTATTCAACATTAGAAACTTATTCAAATTAAGAAACATTAATTTTATCCGATTTATATGTAGTTGCTGAAGGGAAAAAACTCGAAGATTTTTGAAAGATTGGAAGCATACTTATGAAGCGTAATTATTAGATTCTAGTCTGCCAACTGCTGTTTTTGCTACATGTTTGTGCTACAACTACTCAAATGTGACAAATTTGCTGCTATGCAATCATTACTGCAACAGCAAGGCAGGAATATGCAGTAACTAAAAAAATTCAAGAAGAAATTGCAGTAATTATATGTAATATTTAAAGACTTTGCGTATTGAAGCCTTTTCTATTCGGTTTACAATAAACAAGTTTGGCCATTCTTCAACATTAAAACCCCATTAGTTTTATTTTAGAAGAAAGGATTATTAAGTTTTTGGTGCATAAACCAACATCAAACAATTAGCATACTAAAATAACATATTATTATTTTGTTTTTGAACAAATAATTTTTATGTTTACCTTATTGATGTACATACTAAAGGGCTGCACAAGTATATTCGTTTTCATATCTTCAGTGAATGACATGCTTCAGTGTACAATGCAATGTTGTTCAAATTGTTCTTCTGTACTCAACAGCAAATAAAAACTCAAGCAAAAACAAGCATTGTACTTGACAAGAACATAGCAAATGTGCGTAAATTTTGTGTTTACCAATACTTTCACATGTCCTATAGTTGATTTATATTTTGATGTTCAAGTGTTGTGTCAGCAATTGTAGTATATGTTTCACTAATAACATGAATGACACTGATAACTCGTGCATTTTTAAATGAAAAGGTTGTTTTGTTTTATGATTGTTTTGATTATTTCTTGTTAATTTTTGGTGTTAGTTATTTGGAGATTTATTTTATTTTTATAAGTTAAATAAAAGAAATATAATTTGTATTTCAAATAGAAATATAATTTGTATTTCAATAAATAAAATCGATTAGAGTTCGTTTTTAGTATTTTATTAGATTAAATTAAATGTTTTAAAATATAAAAAATATTTAAAATGTATTTCCTTATTCAGAATTTAATTTTAAATGGCACATTCTTTTATAGATGAAATTATTTCCAAATTTTTGCTAATATAATTTACCTATAAGGCAAAGCGGACTGTATTTAGATAATTTTTAATATTAGGTAATTTTCGCAATTAATCGTTTAGGTTAATTACACTTTTAAAATAATGGGCTTAACAAAAGAATCAATTACAAAAAAGTAGAGCAAAAAACCAATAAATTAATAAAAAATTTTAAAATTAAAAAATTTTAAAATTAAACCTAAAGATAAAAAAACCCTTTCGCGTGGAAAGAAGCTATGAAAAATTTTCCGCAGGTAATAAAATGTACATCATAAAGATGACAAACATAATTTAAATAAGCATTTTTCTGCGGACTTATAAATAATAAAATTTATTTTTTAAGCTCTTGTCTCTTATTTTAGTATTTTTTGGTTGGGAAAAATTATGTGTATGGACATATATAATATAATATAATATAATATAATATAATATAATATAATATAATATAATATGTGTATGGACACATAATTTTATATACATGTACATACATATTTTTTAAACGGAATTTCCAAGCAAATGGATTATTACCTAGATTATTATTACCAGATTGTTATTTTTCAACAATTTTTTCAAAATTTGCTAAATAAAAAAACTAGCAAATAAAATTTACTGCTAATGCAGTTAAGCATCAGTTTATTAAGCATCAGTTCATTATGTTTCATAAAATATTTATTTAATATATTTGAACATAAGGAAATACGCATAATAATAATTAAATTACAGCGAGTACACTGCTGAACTGCACACTGAAATCATATATTTTAACTTAGTTGTATTTTGACCGTCAGTGTCATATATTGTCAATCACTCACCATTTATTAGTTATGTTTTCTCTTTTTGTTTTATTGCTGTTGACACACACTCACTCATCTCGCAACGCAAAAAGTATATGACCTGAAGTAACTGCTTGGTCATAAAATGTTTTGTTTGTAATTTAAATGGTTTTGTGCAGCCCTTTAGTACATACATATAATCAAAAAAAAGCTCGTTATCTGAATACTTACGGCTGTATGCATAAGAAATGCTTACTTGAGCACGTTAGTTAACAAACACTTTGTTAAAAAATTGTATTCATAAACAGTAGTTTAGCTAATGTATGCTTTAGTAAAATTAGTATTTTGATTCTGGCAGTGCCACTATTATCAGTTGTCACGTTGTAGTTAATGATGTATAAAAATGAATATATTTATCCGGGTATTTAGATCCATAAGAAATGTTATTTATTGTTTTCAGCAAAATCAACATATTTTTTTTTGTTTTTTTTTATTAATCTTTTTAATAAAAAGCAAAGAACCCAAAAAAGATCAATTTGCAAGGCTTACGGAAAACTTCCAAAGAATTTGTTCATATTAAAAAAATAATTATTCGGATAACGAGCTCTGTTTTGATTCTATGTACATCAATAAAACTTTTGTTTGAAATAATTAATTATAATTATATTTTTGTAAAATATAAAATAATGATGTAAAAATGTTTTATATTGAATGGCGTGTTGCATTTTAGTTTTTAATAATATTTGTATACTATAATTTGTTTTTAATAAACATTTTTGGAATAACAAAGTAAAACTGTCAATTGAGCCGTTTACATTGAAAGTGGCATAAGTCACAACTGAACAGTTTTTTTTCTTTTTTAATAAATATGAAATTAATAAGTTGAGTAGTATTGAGACTTGTTTGAGAGGAGTATTAATAATTAACGGTATAACAAAAAAGTTTATTTTGAAAGCGGCGTAAGTCGCTGTACTTAGGAAATTAATTACGGAGCTTCGTGTGAAAGAAATGGAAATATGTAATAAGTGTGTATGAAGTATTGTTGTGATTATTGGATTTATTTTTATTGGTACGAAAGAATAGTGCAGTTTACTGAACTATATTATAGTGATGTCTAATATACTACACATAATTAGCATTATTTTTATTATTCTCAGGAAGTTGCTTCGTGTTGTATAAAATATCTAAGAATGTCACAACTCAAAAGCATATTATTGAACATAGACTTATGTAAAGGACAAAATAGTAATAGTAGCCCCCTGTTGAAAAAATCCTTCACAGTGCACAACATGGAGAAAAAAGATTTTATTTCAACACAATCATTAGAAAAATCCGTTTCAGAAAGAAAGCTAAATACAGACTAGTTGAAATGGCTAAAAATTAAAATGTTATATAAACTAATTTAAAATAAAAAAATAAACGGCTCAGTTTATTGTAAACACAATTTGTTTTGTCTTTGAACTTTCAACAATAAAATTGAACTGTCAATTTATTGTAGGTTTAACTTAGGTTTTTCCTACTTTAAAGTTAACAAAGGTATGTTAAGGTAAAAACGTTATTTGAATACAACTTTAGGAAATTAAGTTTAAGTTTTAAGTTTAAGTTTTTATGCATACGGCTGTTAGTTTATTAACATTTAAAAAAATTCTATGTAAGTTCTTCGTAAACCTTGCAAATTTACTTCTTTGTGTTTTGTTTTTTATTTAACAGATTAATAAGAAAAACATAAAAAATTTATTTTAATTTTGCTGAAAACAACAAAAACATTTTTTTATAGATCTAACTACCCGGATAAATAATATTTATTTTTATACATCATTAACTACAAAGTGGCAACTGAAAATAGCAGCATTGCCAGATACAAAATACTATTCATGCTAAAGCATACATTAGTTAAAGTACTGTTTGTGCATATCAATTTTTAACAGACGTTTGTTAGCCTTGAAGTGTTTGTTAACTAACGTGTACTTTAAAGCTCAAGTAAGCGTTTTTTATGCATACAGCCGTAGGTGTTCAATTGATTGGTTGATTGGTATCAATTGTTTTACTAAACATATGAGGGTTGTTAATGTAGTAGGAAAAATTTTTTTTCGACCTTTTCCGTTTTCAGTAATTATAGGGAAACCAATTTGCTTATAGCCGGCCTTTTCTCGTGGCATTAGTGATTTTCGACTGCCGACTGATAACTGAAGGCCTTCTTTCTCATTACACTGCCTTTACCATTTTCTGGTATTTGTCAAAGGTTTACATCTTCACTGGAAATAATTTACAGCAAGTTTTAGCCCGGGGTTCGAACACACAATGTGCTCCACTAATACCAACGCTTTATACGGAAGTAACTTCCCGATACTTTTAAGAATTTATTTTGTGTTTTAGTGAAATAATTTCAAGTTCAAATATGTACTTAAAGGGTGTTAGTATTTTTTTTTTATAAAAATTGTGAAAATTATAATAATAAACATCATATAATATGCAGTTCTGTTTGGCTTTTGTTATTTACAATTAAATATTCTGAAGAAGGATTTTTCAAATAATCCTTGGCAAATACATTCTCAAAATTAATACTAAATTTCAATTTAATAGTCTTGTTTAAATTCAATTTTATAATTTATTGGAATTTGTCAAAATGAAATTGCAGCTTGGTCGGTTTACTGTTTGATAAATTATGTGATTTCTAGAATTATTTGGAATCAAAAACGTATTTGTCAGAACTTAAAAATGGGTACTTAATCCTATATTAGGAAACTGAATAAGGAAAATAAAAATATTTTAACAAATTGAATGCGGAAATATTGTAGTTTTATTCAAAATAACAACTGGAGTTATGATTAAAATTATTAATAGCTAAGTTTTTAAAGTCGAAACGCTATACAAAATAGAAAGATCATAAACATAAGTTAATTCATTTTCTTCTTGTAGATTCGACTTAAATATTGTCTTGAGCAAAAAGTTTTTGCTTTTTGCTAATATTTCTTTCATTAACGCAATAATAATTATAAATTTAAACATTTTTATTTTAATAATAGGATTAAGATTGTATTTAAAAACCTAAAGCAATGTTCATTGGTTTTAAAGTCCCTTCAGCGGTAGAATAAACTGATGGATCCTCACATAGTTCTTGAATTCGAATAACTGGTGTTTAAGAAATTTAAGATCATTGCCATGCATAAAAAATCACATACATATAACATCATATGGTATGCAAATGAGTAGTATTTAATTGAGTATGTTAAAGTAGTCACCACTAATTGAAGATAGATAGACATCTCCCATAAGGAAATTATAAAGAAAACACATTTTTCGTTTTTTTTTGTTTTTTTGTTATAATAAAACCACAAATTTTCTTTTTATTTTGAATCCAACAAATTGAACGTTACATAAAATTCCTATAGATAATAATTATATAATTTTTATTTTTTTTATTATTATTATTTTTGGATTTGACGTTGGCTTATTTAATTTATTTATATTTGGCATCATTTGAACGCCATCAATGCATTTTATGTAAATTGCTTGTGTTTGCGTGTGTAAGTTAATAATAAAAGAAATGTGAATTGTATATGGATTTTTGTAAAATTGATTATTTTAAATATCTTTCTATGTATTTTATATAGTTTTATAAATTTTGTTTATTGATATCATTTATTTAACATATTTTCATGTACACGTATGCGTATCATTTGTTCATTTGAATAAAATGTAATCCTTTATCTATTTTTTTTATGTATGTTTATCAATATAAGAGAATATCTTTTTGAAAGAGTAAAAAAAAGAAAACAAAAAGTATTTTGCTGATAAATAATAAATATTATGCACTGCAGTTATTTTATTGTTATACTACATAGAATAATAAATATAATTTAATTTTTATGATTTGACTACATTTTAAGTTATTTTATTTATTTTTCATTGCTACTAATGTGTGTGTGTGTGTGTCTTGCTATATAGTGGTGAATATTTTCTATGATTCTTAAACTGGTTTTGGTTTGGTATATAATAATAATTCTAATAATTTAGTTGTAGCTCGAATAATATTTTTTTTTATTACTGTTACAACTTAAACTTTAACTAATTTTTTAAATGAAACCGTGAGAAAATAATAAGCAACTCAGTCTCAAATTGTTTAACAAAATTTACCATTTATTTTCTTTTTCTCACATATCAAAAATAATAAATAATAGAACTAGTATTTGTAATATATTACTTTTCTACTTAAAATTATTGGTTTAACAAAATTAATTAATTATGCATGTATTCGTATTTTGTAAAAATTCTCCAAAATTGTTTAAGATACAAATATTGCTTTTAGTTATTTTATTATTAATAATAAATGTTGTTTATTTATTTTATTATTGTGTTGTTATTTTAATAAAACCATTGCTTTTGGCACAATTTCTCTACACAAATAAATAAGGTATTACGGGTGTATGAGTAATAAAACGATACTATATTTTCTTTAAACAATCCCAAAAAAATACAATATTTTAAGAATCAATTTGAATATTTAACGTCTCTTTGAAGTTTAAGATCTTCGATATTCTTTCAAATATTTCACATCAGTCTATGATAACTGACGGTAATTGTCAAATGCCATCATCGGAATGAATGTTACAACAACGCTGATTGAATATGAAAATGGCGTCAACAACGATGTGTTCACAAGCTAGATTCATGTCAAAAGCTCGCCAAGACGACATATTATTATGATAAGACATATTTTTGTATTTAGCATGCTCACTGAAGTGATTTTATTGAACGATTTCGTTTACGTAGCTGCAGAGTTAAAAAATTGAATTCTTTTTGTAAAATTAAAAAAAGTATAATTATAAATTGTTAGGAGATGGCGGTTTTTAAAAACCCGTGCTAGCTTGACTTAATCGACAAATAGCTGAACTGTGCAAAACTCTTTGCTGATACCCAGCAAAGGTCTTAAAAAAGATAAGAAGTGAATAATTTTCTAAAAAAAAAAAAATGGTTTTCCTTTTCAAGTCCTTTTTTTAAATTTAATTTTATTAAACCATCATAAAGTATTCCTTTTTAATATTGATTTATGTATCAATACCTTTCTTAAGGTTTTATCTATAATGATTCTTTAAAGTTTTATTTGGTATTTGTTTATATTTAAACAATGGTTTCTAATCCATTTTTTTATTTAAATAATTTTTGTTTTTTTTTCAATATGACTATTTAATTAGGGATTTTTTAATATTTTTTCATTTTATTTTTTATATATTTTTAAGTTTGTATCCATGTTTCTTTTATGTGTCAGTGTGTGATAAATACATGATTAATTTAATTTATAGATACACAATTAACCAGTCTCTTAAAATAATAACACAATCGTTTACCTTTTTTATAATTTTGTTAATTAATGTTTTTTTATTATTAATAATAAATTTTTGTAATAAATATATTATTTTTTAATATGAGTAATATTTATTTATTTTATGTTAAGCTCATTGCAGATACATTTTTTTATTTTAAATTCTACCCTTAACTGTAAATTAATCGTACATAAAAAACTTGTCTCTTTTATCTGAAATGTAGAAATTGTTTTAAATTCTTTTTGTTTATTTCGTATTGTAGTATTATGTAGCAATTGTTTAAACTTTAAATATTAATCATTCATTAATTGTAAAACAAATAATAAGAATAAGAAATTTGAATTACTAGTGAGTTGATCCCAATAACATTTAAGTTTTATTTAAAAGAGTTTGATAAATTGCAAAAAATAATAATGGCTGAATGTTAAATTCCTTTTTTCATCAGAAAAAATGAAAAAAGTTTGCGCTAATGAATAATCATTTTTGGGTAAAGAATTATTAGAAACTTTAATGCATTGAAAATGACTTTGGAAGACATTATTATTTATTCTAAACAAATAAATATGCAAATCTTCTTTTGTCATTCAGTGTGATTTTTGAAAAAAAGCTGCATCAAATCTGTAGCGAAGAAATCATATTCATTAAAACTTCACGTAGCTACAGAAGGCACAGTATAAATAAAAGACCATCCATTCTGTGCTTAAACAAGCTTAAGCTTAAGTTATCAATATTAAACGAAAATCTCAAGCAATTAAAAGAAATTGTATTAATAAAGAAACCATTAGTGAAATTAGAAATCATTTAGCTGAAGGTCCACATTTTTCTAGTATTCGCACTTTTGCAATAATTAATTATATAAAGATGAATTTTAATTTTAATTGGTTTTAAAAAAAAGTTAAAATCAAAACTTGCTTGTAATTTATAGCAAAAAGTTTGGCAAATATTTAATGTTCTAGTGCCACTAAATTATAAGAAGGTAAAAATTGGGCATTATAAAAAATAAAAAAGTTGAAAATGTTTCTCCTATTTTATCTTTTATCGAGTTATTGTTCTCATTTTTTTTTTGAACTCGTTAAAAATTTTTGTTTCACGTTTTATGCTTCAACCCTGTTTGCTTTATGGTTTGATGGCAATTCAAAAACAAACAAAAACTTAATTAGCATACAATGCAATTTTCGCATCTACGTAAATTTATATTTTATTATTGCAATTTTTTTGTAGTTTGCTTAAATGTTGTTTCTGCTTTAAATTACAAAGCGATAATGGAAAGAGAACTTCAATTAGAAGCAAGTACTTGCTTCCATTTATCTTCCCTTTTTCCCTTATGGAATCCAAAAATTGCGTAACACTAATTGCCTAATGTAGACGTTGAATTAAGCTCCACATTCTTAATAGTTTTTCAATATCAAAAGTTTTTTAAGGAATTTTCAAAATTTTGAGAATTTTTAACAATTAAAAGTGTTGTCGATTTTAGGCAGCTTCAAATTTTAAATTTCTGAATGACCTACAAAACTTAATTTTTTCTTTAATAAATATTTTTTCCAAAAATAATAAAACGTGTTATTTTTGGTAAAAACTAGAACAAATGTCTTTTTATCTGCATTGACACGATACGATACGAGGCTAAAAATATATATAAATATTATTTGTAATGTTCAATAATTTGTACAATGTAAGCGATAACTATGATTTAAGAAATTTTAAAAGTTCTACTCTTACTAACATATTACAACTCTAAGTCATATTTTATTTGTCAAGGCTCTTTCCAATTATATTTAGCGTGTTCATATTTTGAAAAGCATACAAATAATAAGCTGCTTAAGTAGTTAACAGTAGGTTCAACTTAGCTGTCGGATAGCTGCTATGAAACCAATCGAAATATTCTGAAGATCGCAGTTGGTGCTGCATTAACACATAACGTACACTCTTCGAGATGCATTGAATGATACAAATATTCAATTTTGAATACATACACATATATATATATACATATATGAACATCATTTATCATTAATTTATTTTATTTTTCCAACCTTGCTCAGATTTAACGATGAAGATATAAAATTCACTGTATATTCAATTAATTATTTTGCACTATTTTAAAACTGGATACGAAAATTAGAAACGGAAATCTATTTAAATGAATCGAATTTTATGCTTGATTTTCTTAAAAAAAAATGCATAAAGAAATATCTCTCATAATTAACATAATAAGATTTTAACAAATAAGATTTTTTGTAAATTTTTACCCATAAATTTTAAAAAGTACTGTGTGTTGATGATGTTTCATTTCAAGGTCAATTTATCAAACTCTATTATTAATAATATAATTCTATTATATATATATATATATATATATATATATATATATATATATATATATATATATATATTTATACACATATATTGATGTATATTTGTAAATTGTTTGCAAACAAAAGAAAAACGATATAGAGTTATTGAAAAAAATCTACAACAATAATTTACTAAACATTTAGAATCTATTTGTAAAACACAAAACACATACTTGTAAACTTTAAGTGGTTTTATTGATCTGAAAGCAAAAATATGAATTTCTGTGTATTTAAATTTTTTGTTTGGCACATTAAAATACATAATTGTTTTTTTTTATACATAAATACAATAAAATTTTTCAATTATATTGAACCAGTTTAATAATTATTAATTTCTTTAAAATATTGTTTTGTTTTTATTTTTAAATCAACATTATAATTTTGCTTGTTTTTATACTTACAAATGTGATTTGACTTAAATTTAATATTAATTTTATATATATTTATAATGTATAATACAAGTTGATCCCGATAATTCAGTTTTTTCTTTTTCATTTTTTCATTTTGTTAATAAATATTTTTGCTTTTTAATGCTTATACTTTTAAATTTATTTCTTCTTTTATAATTTTTTAAATGTGAATTGTTTTTTATTTGTAAGAGGGAAAGAAATTATTCCTCTGATTTTTGTGTTGCTTAAAACGTCCGATAGATGTTGTTTTCACTGTTTATACTTAATTTTGTTGAAAAATGCATTTATTTTAAATATGTTACCTAATATGCTTTTATACCAATTTTAAACAATATTGTCTTCTTAACCACTTTTTAAATGTATTCATTATTTGTGTTTATATATATTTGTTGTTGTAAATAAATTTCCATTATAGGATTTTTTTAAATATTAATCATATTTTTCTTAATAACTGTTTGTTGTTTGCTTTATTTTAATTAGAAACCGTGTCATTTAAAATTCTCTTTTAATTTATTAAGTTTTGTAAAATTGTTGTTTTATTTATTATTATTTTTATTAATATTATTATTGTGATTAATATTGTTGTTAAAAATTTTTTCTATTTTTTTTGCAGACGCATGGTGACGATTCATCGACTTTTTATAGAAAATGCATCGGCCAGCATGCGAATATCATTATCATTTTCGAACAGTGCGTTAGAAATTGAATAAAATATAATGGTTCTTTATTCTGCAATGAAAACAAATTACGTATAATTGCAGGAGAGTCAAGAAGCATATGTTTTTAAAATTTATTTAATTTATTTATTTTATTTAATAACCCAAATAATATATTTTTAAATAAATTTACTAAATGTAATTAAATTTCATCTTTATAATTTTATACATTAATCCTAAAATTATTTCTTAAAATTTAAAGAAATCAGATAACAAAAGTGTTTTTAGGCAAGATAATAATTTAATAAGGATATTAAATGAATATAATATTGATATCTAACTGTATTTTATTAAGTAAAAAGTCGTTTAACTAAAGAAAAAGCTTTCAGTATAACTTTTCTTAAAAAATATTAAAAATTAGATTTAACATATAAAATCTGTTAGAATTATTATTTGGCTTAGTTTATTTCTAATACGACACTATATTCGCATGCAAGTTGTTTTCCTAGTGATTTCAAACTTAAGCAAATTTTACCCGAATGCGAAGACATTGCTGAAAACACATCTAACATTTAGCATCACTAAAATTTTTATAATAAAATTAAAAAAGCGATGTCTTACAAACGATATATAAAGACAACAGTTGTACGAGTCGTATATTAAAAAGATAAGAAGAAACTATAACACAAATTGCTTGGTACTAACTGACATTTTCTGGTGATGGTAGATGTTAGGTGGTGTCCAACTATTAATTTCAAAACAACAAATCATTCAATTCAAAAACGTTTTATTTTTATTCTATTCATTTGAGTTATTTATAAAATGTTTTATTTAATATGGATTTTAAAATAAGAATATCTAAAATACCTTATCAATAGATATTACTGGTCTATTTTGTTTACCTTCATTTTATGTTAAGTCTTTTTTTAAGTGCTGTCCAGACGTAAAATTGTGTATTAACTAAGTTTAAATCATAAGATCCAAAAAACCATTTTAAATGATATTTGTTGGCTTAAAATAATGTTAATGAGGTTTATCCATAAAATGAGGAGTTTTTGAAAATGCAAGAATTTCTCACATAAAAATACTATGCTCAACTTGATTTGCACAATGTGAGTTAGAGTTCTTGATGAATTTTTTCATTACTTTCAATTTAAAATAGATAATAAACTGAGTTCACACTGTGTAAAACAAGATGTCTATTCCATTTTTTTTGGCAAGTTTCTAAGTTACTTTACAGAGTTACATAAACGAAGCACAGACGTGATAAACTGAAGATTGCTTAAAATATATTATTGTTATTATTGAGGCAATTACCACCTATGTGCGTGGTTTTCCGGGCATTTTACAATAATTATGTGAAATGGCCTCAAGTAAAAAGGATGTAAAGAATTTAAACTTTCAAGAAATTAGGAATATTTTTATATATGAAAAAAACTCAAATTTTGAACACAAAAAACTGAACGGTTTCTTTTGCCTTCATTAAACGTGTTTTATCCTTAGTTTGTGCCGCTATATGATATAACGAGCCACCTTTTTTTATTTAGTATGGATATTGTTATTTATATTATTCAAGTATTAATGGAAAATATTTTCGTTGATATATAAATTTTATATACCAAAAAATTTTTATTTTCTCGGAAGTTATGGAGGTATTTGACGCGATAATAGCCTGGGACCCTAGTTCCAAAAAAATAGATATTAATGCCATTGCTTTATGGCATCTTTAGGATATGCCAAAATTTCATATCATATTTCAGCTTTAATTATAATTTCAGTTTATTTGGATGAATTCAATATTTTATGCGGTTTTTAGTGGCTTACTCTAGCAAAAATAGCTTGTTTTTGAAATTTGAGACGAGTGAGTTGTACAATATCAAGCTATCGACTAGAATATTAAAAAATTAGTACTTGATGGAATAGAGCAGCTGTTAGTTGATAAATTGGCAAAGAGCTAACATAAAGGTGAACAAAATTTTTATAAAGAAAGTTATAAATGTCGAACTATTGAAAGGAAAGAGAGAGGACGTCTTAAACTTCTTTCTAGTTCAATTAATTTGGTTGGGTTTAATCAGCTTACGATCAATGAAAACAATTTTTATTTATCGGCTATTAACAGTTTTTGATTTAAGCTACTCTGATGTTTGTTTAACTGTTTCTTTATAAATTTCTTTGAATCTTTATGACAAAAAAAATACAAAAATTACACAGCAATAACGATATTATAATAAATATAAATTTGGGTTTACTTTGTTTTTGTTGTTTGTGTAAGTGTATCTACTTTTATGTTTAATTCAGGTGCAACTATGTACTTTAATTAATTTAATTAAATATATATATATATATATATATATATATATATATATATATATATTAAACATTTTGTAAGCCAAAGTAGGCCAAACAAATGCTTTTAAACCGATTTGGGAAGTTTTAAGCTTTTAATTTATTTTCTGTTCGGTTTTTGTTTGCTTTTGGGATAATTGTGGTTATTGCGGAATACTTTCTCTGTAAGTTAAATTAAAATCGTTACAATGTGTGTCCATTATTTGTAGTTTAAAAAAAGGGATAACCGGAAATTGGAAAACTGTTTGCGACTTTTGATAGTAAACAAGAAAGAAATTGTTACGAAGAAGTTCTAAACAAAGAAATTTTAGATGTGGCTAAAGTTACAAATTGGTTATGAATTTGGAGAAGGATTTTAAGACAAAGACTAAGATTGAGACTCAGAGCCAAATTGTGTTGTTGGTTATTTAAGGCTGGAATTGAAATGAATTTTAAAAGGAAAATATTTTTGTTGTTGTGTTATGCAAAACTCAACAAATTTTTTTAAAGATGCTGGAATTTGTTTGGAAAGTAACTTTGTAATTAAGGCACCATTTACAATTGCTTTTTTACACGTATATTTCCATTTGCAATGTACAAGTTTGTTTATTTAGTATATATTTTATTTAATAATTTGTAAAGTTTTTATCGTTTACCTCAACTTTTTGTTGGTGATCTTAATCTTATTTCAAATTTGTAATGCAGCTAAGAAACTTAATACTAAAGAATATATATTTTTTAAAGTTTATCGTTAAAAGCACAATGCACTTGTTTTGTTTCAAATTTGATTTAATATAAATACAGTGGTACTAAATATTGAAAATTATAATAAATTTTGTTAAAAAACAATAATATTATCCCTTTTTTGCTACAATTGTTTTTATATTTTTATAACGTGTTTGTGGGCAGGTTAGACCTAGTAAATGGTTGTCTGTTCCCAATTAGCAGTTGTATCCCTTCTATTTAAAAAAAAGAAAAAGTTATTTTTGAAAAATATTTTTGAAAAATATTTTTTTTTTTTGTTTTTTATTATAAGTTCTTATATTTAATTTTTACTTTCTGTTGAAATTCATTAGTTTATGGGTTTTATTTGTATCATTTCACATTTTATGCAATAAATATGTATTTTTTTATACTAAATACTAATGTCTTAAACTAGAAAAAAAATTAAAATTTAGCTAAATATTTTAAATACATAACATGTCATTTATAATTAAATATTTTCTTAATTTACTTCTAAGTTTTTGTTTTGTTTTCAAAATGATTGTTTTGAATTTTCTATCAAAAGCGAAATATTTGCTTTAAAAACGATCACTAAATACATTCGCCTTTGACTTATTTTGTCTTCTTTTTTAAGATAGATTTAACTATAACTATTTATGAAAAAAATACCCAATAATTTTTTCATATTCTTTTTTTAAATTTGATCCTTCACATTTCTAGTTTGTTAATTTAACGAAATACTCGTAATCGCACGCATACAAGTTATATAAAATACAAATGTATGCATGTATGTATGTATTATTAATTTCATAAACAATTTTTAAACAAATATATGTGAGTGTATATAAATATTTATTTAATTCTCGCAGTTGGGTTAATTAATATTTGTATATATTTGAATATAACAACGCCTATTAATTTTTCTTTTTTGTTTTCTGATCATCAGATACACGAAAATAATTTTTGCTTGTCAGTGTATAGAAATTATTGAATAATATTTTCATTGTTACACTTAATTTTTTAATATTATTTTATTTTGAATGTTAATTTGAAATTAATTTTCAATACCTGTATTTCTTTTTTTATTTTGTTAAACATTTTTAAAGTTTTTATTTATAAGTTTTGCTTACCCTTAGTATTTTTTTATTTTTAATTATTATTGATAATTTTTGCATTATTTTGCCAAATGTACATTACAAGAGAAATCAGATTCTAAGAATTTACGGTTGTCAATTGGATTAGTAATTGATTTTTATTTAAAGTTAAATTCCAACAGGTAATAAATTTTATATTTCCTATAACATATAAATTATGAGTTATGCATTCCAAGTAAAAAATAAGGAGTGAAACTGAAATTGGCTATTTCTGCTAACTTGATTATCTTCCAAAGTAAAAAGAAAGAAAATAAATAAATCTTGTATTGTTCCCTGTTTGAAAGAAGAGTTGAACACGTGTTAATTGTTTGACTTATTTTGATAAGAAACTGTTTCACAATTAATTATATGGTCTAACTTAAAGCATTAAGATTAAATTTCGGCTTATATTTATAAAAGATATTTTTCTTATACAGACACAAAGTCTCATAAAAGACACTTTTTCTTCAGAAATATATTTAGTACTTTAGATATTTATTATCAATTAAAGAAAAATTAATAAATAAGGTAATTTTTATTTACCTTATTTTTTTGGTTTAAGTAAAATAAAATATTATCAAAACTTTTTAAGCAAGTTTACATCTTTTGCTTGAAAAATTTAATAATGAATTAATGGTGTCCACACTTCGATTTAAAATAAAAACTTTCCTTTTTATTGCCTTTTAGTATTCAACGTTGTTTCGGATATAATACTAACAATAGAGTATTAACCGTAAATAACAAAACATTTACTAACCAAGTGCTACGTAATGCTGTTGTAATATAAAATAAGACGATTTAAACGAAAACATCAACAATTTTGTTGTTTTCATAACAAAAAACCATTTTGCTGAAAAAGGAAACTCTGCTACAATTGCAGAGTTTAACGAAGCAAAAGCATCAGCTTTGAGAGAAAATAGAAATTTGACAAGGCTTTTTAGTTGGTCCGACTGTTACCAGAAAACTTTTTTATTTGGAACCTATCGCACCTATACATAAGAGTCACAACTCAAAATTTTCCAAAACTGACTTTATTCCAAAAATTAATTCAGAGTACACATCTCTAACTACTGCAAAAATATTTTTTACGTCACTATCTTCTTTGTGATGTGTTTTTGTGTTAAGTGTGTTCGTCTCTCCTAAAAATTTTAGTATTTTGAGTTGTGACCCTCTTGTATTTAGGGTGCAATATATTAAATATAAGGGACCTTTTTTTTCAAATCACATTCAATTAATGTAATTTAGTGTAGTGTCGCGTTCTGCCATTTTTATGTTAATGCAATCAAACACATGAGAGATAAGCAAAAGATCGTCTTTTGAAGAACGTTATTAGCAGTATATGCAATTTTTAAATTAACGATCGTTCATATAGTGATTGTGATCAGTGTTTGTTTAATGTATAAAAATATGCTGCAGACAAAATTCGTTTAAAAAAAAAATGGGAAATCCAAATGTGTGTTTGTTCACAAGAAAACGAAAATTCAATTTCTTTAATTTTTGATAAATTTCTTTTTAAAAAATTTTTCTGAATATTTTTAAAATTTATATCAGTTTCTTTAGCACTCTTAAACATATAAATAAAACTTGCACTTGTAGTATAATAAGTCTTTTGTTGAATATATACATATTTTCAGAAGCAGTAACAAAAATGAAAATGCATTATATACAATCTTGACAATACACAATAAAGTATTTTATAATTAATTCCTAGCTTTTGCTAATAACTAACAATAGCAATACTCGAAAGAACAATTTTGCAAATTCCTGTTATTAATAAACTTAATTACTGCAGTTAGCAGTGAATTTGAATTGTAGCGAATAAATTACAGCTTTACAAATATCGCTCATCTATATTACGCATGATTCTAGCTATAAAGCAAGTTAATTGCGCAAGTATATTGTAACGCATATACATATACCTATGTCGTCGAAATTAGCTAGTTATTTGCAGGTAGAGAATATAAAGGTCCAAGATAGTCCAAAATAAACAATTATGAAAAAATATCTATTGAGATTTTTACAGTACTTTTATGTTGAAAAAAACGACAAATGATTTTCTCTAGTTTTACAACATAACTCGTGTCCGATTTTACTTGGATGAAATGACTTCTCAACCTGGCGAACAAAAATATGCCGCCATTTAGCAATATTATTGGTTTATAAATAATTGTAGGGTTTGTTAACAATAATTAATAAATTAATGTTGTAAACGCCGCTTTAGGAATTTGTGGCATTCATTGTTACTGGCAGCATTATCATTACTAGAGCCCGGATTTAAGAAAAACAATTTTCCAAACCCACTAGCATTATATGATACTAAAAAGATGTATGAAACAATGGCTAAAATACTTGTTCAGTTGACAGCACTCACTTAAACTTCATTCATATCGTTTCAGTTCTGGTATTAAAACTATTAGCGGTTAACACAAGAAATACAAAACGGGTACCACAGCAAGCAGGTTTAACCGCTATGGAAAAAATGATAGCCTTCCTTTTTTTAATTTAAAAAAATAAATTAAAGCAAATATTTAATAAACTTAAATTTTTTGAAACACTAAATACTTTTAGCCTTTCCTCGATTAACCGATTATTATTATCATGAGGATCATGAGCAGCTGCATATTGACCTCATCTGAATATATGCGAAGCTAAAATTAAATGTTTTAGCTGCTAATACCATTGATTCCCTTTCTCTTTTTTGTGGGTTAAGTCAGATTTTTTTTCAAGAAAATTTTTATGGAGTTAAGTCAACAATTTCTTATTTCCAGTTTCCTCTATTAATTATTATATATTAGGACGAGTCGACAAATTAAATGATGTTATCTTTCAAAGTCTCAAAACTTAATTGCATCTTTAAACAATACATCAGAAGCGACAAGCTTAACTCTAAAAGTATTTATTCTTTGTGAGAAATAATGGCATAATGCACTTATGACACATTTTGACAATTCAATTTTCATATACTATTTTTAAGCAAAACTTAAATTGTGTTTTTTTTTTGTTATTAAAAAATTATTTTTTATCAATTCCTTTTTGTAAATTGTTGTTGCATTATGTTATTTTATGTATTTTCTTACCTATCGGTTGGTAACAATGGATTTTTGTCTTGACAAAAAGAGATTTAAAATGAAAATATAAATATTGTATTAAATACACATCTTGTATGTGTATCTATAAATATGATGTATGAATTTCGTATAGCAAAATAAGTGCAGATAAAAATATCGAAAGTTACCTGTCAATTGTTATTTAACAATAATTGTGAACAATTTACTGTTATATTTGTGAACTTTTAACTGGCTATTTAAACATGTTAGTTGGTTTTTCGGTGTGGATACAAGTATATTATTTTTGTTTGTTTTTAAATCATTTGATTTTGTATCAAGTTTGGGTAAATATATGCATGTAATGTATGTATGTATTTATAATTTGTATTAAATTTTACTTGCTGTAGATTTGTGTTTTTTGTTTTTCTTTTTCGATTGTTTATAAAATCCATTCATAGGTTACTTCTTTCCTTTGATAAATATGTTTAAGGATATGTGTTATTATTTGGTGTTATTTTTTATACTCAAATTTGTTGGATTGTAAATAATTATTATTAATATTTTTTTAACAAATGTTGTTTTTTGTTTATTTATATCTAAAAAAGAGAGAGTTAAAATTATAAAAAAACGAAAATTTTTTCTTGAATATGTAAACGCCTTTTTATTTTAAACATTTCTGTAAATTTCTTTTAATAGATAAATATAAATTAAAGTTTGAATAATAAATTATAATGTAAAATAATTAATAAATATAAAAACTAAACAAATAAAACTATGTAGTAAGAAAAAAATCTTTAAAAATATTAAAACATCTTTAAAACCAAAATTTTGAAGTGATGTTACGTTTCACGATATTTAAAAATAAAAAATATAAACGTGACTCGGGCTCAGTTTATCTGAAGTACCAAAATTTGGATGTATTGTGGTTCGGTTGTTCAAAATTAATAAAACTGACGGTAAATTGGAGCTGAGTTTAAGTAAACAAATTTATTGTTCATTGTAATTACAAAATAAAATTCAACAATAAAAACATTTGGTAGTCAAAAACATGTTTAATTTTTCGAATTAAATAGTTATTGCCACCGTAGCAAGTTTGACACATTTGAAATAGTCGTGTTAGTTCTTACAATCAGGAAGGTAATAAAAATCAGATAAAATCAATCGTTTTTATATTAAAAATAAATTTCTGGTTTTTTAAAATTGATCGAAAAAGATCACACCCTTGATCGGTTGATCAGAATCATGCCCTGTTTTCATTCCGTTTCTGATAATTTTAAAAATTCTCTGCTTCTCCACTCTTGTATCATTTATATTGCTAAACATACAAATTTTTATTTCACATATCTTTTAATATATATATTTTTTGCTTTTTAAAATCTTTTATTCGCTTTTACTTAAATTTTTTTCAAATCAAATGTTTTCTTTGAAAGTAGTTAAGGTTTTTATAAAAAATTTGCAAAAGTGTGGCAAACGTTTGCAAAATAAAAGAAAACAATTTTCAAGACCAATTTTCAATAGTTGCAACACAAAACATTTCTTAATGAAATTAACAGAACCAGAATAATTTAATTTAATTTGTTTGTTTTGGACCTGCATTCTTGAACTCGACATGTTGTCACATAAGACTCTCTGGAGTTTACCTAGCCACACAACACATGCCCATTCGTACGTAAGTATATGAATACGTTTAGCTGTTGTATATATTTTTTATTTTTAATATCTTTTTTATGGTAAATGTTTATTTGCTTGCGCATATATATCAGTTGGTGCTATTTTTGATAATAGTATTAAGTTATGTTTGTTTTTTATTAATAACTTTAATTTGTAGATATTTTTACTGAATATGTATTTATGCAAGAATATTGAAATTCATTTGCTTAACTTTTGTGATTGTTTTTAAGATTTTATATTTTAAATGTTTTTTGCTATTATTGTATTTGTATAGTTATAAGAAAGTCTTTTATATTCGCATAAGCTCTTTGGGCTTTATTCTCTATTTTTATTTTTTTAATATGTATGAAATGAATATGATTCGTTTTAATAAATTTTTTATTAAATAATAAATATTGATGATGTATTTTTAAGTGTACGTAATGATTCAGATGTGTTTATGGGAGTATAGTTTTGTGATATAATTATATTTATAGTTTATTTATTTTCACTTATATGCAACACTAATAAATTCAAGAGGCATTTATATGCATCTGTATATTATTTTTATGTCTATCAATATTATAATGATTTTTAATTTTGTCTAACAACTTTTTTCGGCCATATACTGTTTTGTTAGATTCTTTGTAATATGACTCTTATACAATCAATACTTCAAATGTTGTAAACGAGGACACGACATGTATTACGTAATTTGCTATTTTTCAAGGTAAAAATAAAGAAGACATTATAATTGTATCAGTGCTGAATATAAGTGACTTAAAATGAACTTACATATTTATGTTTCTTATCTATCAATAAACTTGATGATAGTGATGAAAAAATTATAAAGATAATATTAAATTGAAAATAAGAAAAATAAAAAAATAAATTTCTTTTTCGATTTGATCAGTTTGAAAAGTGCATGAAACAAGTGTGAAATGACATATGGAAGAGATTAAAGTAAAAACAGAGTGTTTCCATAACAATTTTTTTACATATATATAAATTTTGTTTAAAATCAGACTTTGGTTCAACAATTTATTTTTTTTTAAGTTTTTATTAAATATAAATAATTTAACTATAAGAAAACATAATTTATTTTAAGTTTTTGCTTTTAATATTTGCCTATAAAAATGCCAACAATTAAAATTAAATAAATCATTTTTTATACTAGAAAACACTCTTGACAATAAAAATAATTATATTAATATTAAAATATATTATAAATGTAACTAAAAATTATATTTCTAACTGAAAATTAATTATGTTATTGTTTTTCTTATTTTTATTTATGGACATAATTTTTATTGAGGGTACACATTTCAAATCTATGAGTGCTAAACTAGCAAGATGTATAAATATACTAAACTTTAGACTAACGAATAGATACTGTAATTTTAAAGAAAAAAAATCGATTAATTATGTCTCAAAAACATTGCGAAATAAAAAGCAAAAAAATATTCATTTCCTTCACTATTTGCTAGCCGAGCGATAGATTTATTTTCTATTTTGTCCCTTAACTATATTGAAAAATATAATTAATTTTAAGGCGTTTTTTTGTTTGTTTTCAGAATTTCGAAATAACAAAAAATATTTTGGTTTTTAACAATTTCCGGTTTATAATAATTTGGTGATTTATGTTTAAATTTGATTATTAATTAAAAAGTCTTAATGCACACATTTCATTAATATGTAACTATTATTTTTTGTTTATTTCTTTGTTGTATTTTATATATTTTTTTTAATTTGTGATATGAAGAAATTATTTTATTTTAAATTTTATTAATTTTTAATAATTTTTTATATATATTTTTTGTGTTAAAATTCTAAAACATTTATTGCATTTTTTTAAGTTAAGCTGATATCTTTTCTTTTTTTTAATTTTGCTTTGACTACACTTATGAATTAATTGCTGTTTTCTCTTACGGTGTAGGCCGAGATCATTTTGCATTAAAAAGCAAAAGTCTTCTTCAGGGCCATGAAAAACTTTTATGTAATTATTTTTTTTATTATAAATACAAAATAGTGATAGTTAATAGGATTTACGAAAATAAGAATAAAGGATAAAATTAAAAAAAAAATATTATGTGTGTGTGTGTGTGTGTATGTATATATGTTTAGTTACCCCTATGAATGATACATTTAATGTTACTTTTGTGTCTGCTCTCTTTTATTATTCGCAGTTTTGTTAAATTTCATTAGCTTTTATATAAAAAAAAACTAAATACATATGTCCTTCGTAAGCCATATACAGTTTTTAAAATTATGTTAATGTTAATATTGCTTTTACAGTTCCATTTAATTTTTGTGTTTTAAATACGTATTGTTTATTTTTAATTAAAATTTGTTTTTCTTCTGCAAATTAATTATGTGTTTGTATGTTGTTTTTGTTAATCTCTAGAGTTTTTAATGTATAGGTGTCTTTACAATCGTATTTGGCGCGATGTAATGGTAACCGGGTATTGGCAATCCAGCTGTTTCCATGGATATTCTGTAAAAGAAATAAAAAGAGTATATAATTTTTTATATTTTTAATCTTCTTATTTTTAATTTTAAATCAATGCTCCAAGATAGCATTAGTAAAATGGCCATATGGGTTGGTTATCGTTTACCCGCAGCAAAACATTTCACAATTTATTTGTATAATTGACAGCCTGTTGTAAGTGCGCTAAGTCTTCGGATTCTACAATAGTTGTACAGATTTTTTTGTCAATTTTAATGTACCTATTTGATACGGTACATTTTTTATACACTTATGACATGACGTCGGAGAAAAATTAAGTAGCATATTTGGGTAAAAAATTTCTTCCATTTTTCATTTATATATATATATATATATATATATATATATATATATATATTATTTTATAAATAATTTTTTCTTCACCCTGCGCTTGAAATAATTTTTAATAAATAATGTTTTCTTCAAGCAGAGAATTGAAGAACAAATAATTTATAAAATATTAAAAAGGTCAGTTAATTATAACTATTTTTATATTTTTATTAAATTTTTTGTTTTATTTACATTACATTAACATATTTATATTTACAAATGTTTAACGGTAGGGAGCACAGCTGTACCTGTTCTCACTGTCTTTCAGACAACATACAGGATGTAAATTAAATAGTTGTTTTTTGATAATCAAAGTTCTGTGAGTATATTATGAAATATTTAATTAGAAATAAAAATCACATTAAAAGAATTCTAGTACTATTACCGTAAATAAATCTATATATATAAAAGAGGATGTGTGTATGTATGTAAGAAATGGACTCGAAAACGGCTGGGCCGATTTTGATGAAATTTTCAGAGAATCTTCAGAATATTCAGGCGGGTGACACTGTGAAGTCCGATTTTTGATTTTCGGTCTGTGGGCGGAGCGGCGTGGCAAAACCCACCAATGACATATACATATTTATTATTTTTTTTTTTCTTTTTAATTTTATTTTTTAAAGCCATTGTTATGCTTTTCAAAACGAGATATCAATCTCTTAAATCGGTTATGTAGTTCCGAAGATATTTACACAAAAAAAAACTCACTAATATATAATAAAATATCAAAATTTTAAAACTTCCGAAATGTTGAATTCGCTTGAGTTATCTGGACTGCCGCCCCACCGCCTACAAATGAAAGTTGGTGTACCAATTATTTTGCTTAGAAATATGTGCCAGCCACGACTTTGCAATGGGACACGTTTAGTAGTCAAAAAAGTCATGAAAAATGTGATTGAAGCAAAAATTTTAAAAGAAAAATATAAGGGCGATATGTTGAAACCACGCATTCCTATGATTCCTCCAGATTTGCCGTTTGATTTTAAATGGCTTCAGTTCCCCATACCTGTTGCTTTTTAATGATCCCTGTTTTTTGCACGGTCAGTTATATGTATCACGTTCACGTGCTTTGTTTTTCAATACCGCGAACCAGAATCGATCAAAAAATGTCGAAAAAATGACTTGCAAAGCAGTCACGGGCACGCTAGTTTTAAATAAATCCTCTCTTAGCACAAAAATGTTTAAAAATAAATCTTCAGTAGTTTTGTTATAATAATAAATTAAAATTTTAAATCCGAAAAAAGTAATACAATTTCCACAAAATAAAAAATATAATAAGAGGACAGACCAATAAGTCAAGTCCTTACAAAGCACAATTTCTGAACTAATGCAACGTGTTTTACCAACTGTTATGTATCGGCTAAAAATAGTTGAAAAGATACTATTAATCACACGATTGTTTTTGGGCCAAAATTTCTTTGTGTCGGCGAATTCTGAATGTCCTGTCGTTTTATGACCACGATTATGCTCTTAAACAAATAAAAAAATTTCTAGGCTGGCAAAATTTACCAGTGACTTCGTCCGAATGACACATTGTTATGTTTAAACCTTCATGTACAAGAGCTTAATGTCATAAACAGTTCTCTAAATTTAAGCTTTAAAAATGGTGCTTGGCCACGGCGTTAATTTCTTCTTTATGTTTGTACTGCTTTATAAAATTAGAAAAAAACTAAATAATAATTTTATTTACGTTCGAATTCACACAACTTTGGTCCCAATAACTATTTGTGTATTTAAAAGCAGTAAAAGTGAAATATTTACTTTGGTTTATTGCGATAAGGTGTATATTTTAACTGTCCCAACTCGAAGGCTTTTTGCAAGAACTTAGATAATACTTTTTTAAATTTGTGACTTCAGACTTGCAGTCAAGTTGGTAAAGTTCTTACGAAAATGTTTTGCTTGTATTGCTGTAAGAGGGTGGTTTTTTCAAACCAAATATTAATTTGATCGTTTTAAAAAATCGAATTGAAATATTTCTAATTCGTTTAATATAGAACCAAGCCTTTTGGAGAAAACATTTCTCTAGAATTATGAAATAAACATATTATTCAATAATTATATCATTGTATCGTGGCACTGCATATAGAATTTTGCAATAGTATATTGACTTGCCCTTGTTAAGCTAAACAATAAATAATTAACCAAAAATGAAAAAAACTTGTTGATTAACAAATTCAAAATAATAAAAAAAAACAAAGTTTTTGATTATTTTGAATTTTTTAATCAACAAAATTTTTTCATTTTTGATTAATTATTTATACATTTTTTGGTTTATCCTAAAGATGCCAATATTTTATTAAATAAAGACCTAGTGCGTTATAATAAACTACTAAAAAATATTAAAAAGATCAAATAACTATAATTTTTTATATTTTGATTTCATGACGCCAAAGAATAACTTTCCAAAATAATTGAGTTGATATTATTTTGCTGTTAAATTCTATATCTAAACATTAAATTGCTTGCTTTTGTTGTTTTGCCAATTGTATGCAGTTATTTATTTTGTTGTTGCTCTTTGCTAATCTGTGGCTTAAATCGTTGATAATTATTTCCGTTCAGGGCATAGAAGTTAATGTGTTGGATTTGCAAACATAAATTTGCTCATCCTACTAAATTATCTGTATTCTATGGTGTCATCTAAAAGCTCTATTTCGAAAATCAATATTTCCCACGATGTTTTAAGAAATTACAAAGGGAAAAACTATAGCGGAATTTAACTGTTTATACACAAGATGGAATTTCGACAAGAACTCTAAAGGTTAATAACACTGGATTGTCGTGCTTACCTTAATTAATGATCATTACTCACCTCTTGCATCTAGGGCTTAAACTTAGAGTTGTGCCGTAAAATGCTTAGTCAAAAATTTATTTCTGAATATGTAATTTTGTATGCCGACCAAATTTAAAGCAAAACTGAGCAAAATTGCTATTTTTGCATTGTTAAAAATGTTTTCACAACTTTTTTTTTTATGAGCGGAGAAAATAATAAATTAAATAAGTGTAAATGGATGTACTTTTTTTACCCTTTTTTAGTTTTTTTTCAACTATAAGAAGCTGTAAATAAAAAATATTTGCCATTGAAAAATAAGAAAATTTTACAGTATAAAACAAAACCATTTACGTCACTGATTATTACTTCAATATCATTTGGTTATAATTAAATAACGTTGCTATACAATGGTAACTTTCTTCTATATTTAAAATTGGTAAACATACTAAAAGTTGCATGAGTTTACGACCTTCTAATAGTTCAGTCCAGTTTGATGAGATGAAAGGTATTTTTGGCGTAAATTTTGATTCGATGGGTATTTCTCAAGCCGCGCTTAAAGAGGTTGTGGTGTCTGCATTTTTACAAGTAATAGGCTTAAGTGCAAGGTGATTTTATAAAGTTCTGAACTTAATTGTAAAACGTGATTAATGGAACTTTATTAAGACAGTATCAATTGTTTTATGAGCTGCGGGTTTTCTCTGTTAGCTCTTCTTGTGATATTACGAATATTGTAGTTCGCTATATTTAAAAACTTTATTTTACCGTAAAACTTAATACTTTTTTCAAATAATTCAGTAACTATATCATTTATAGTTACTGGAATTATAAAATATTCAAGTGTTTCATCTATGTAATTAAAAATGTTTGGTCCATGAGGCCTTTTTTAATGTTACAATGAATTAAATAAATAAATATTTCATAAAGTGATAGAGTTGTGCTACGTAAACAGAAATTTGAAATTAATTTTCTCTTTTTTAATCTTAACATAATAATTTTTATAATTTTTTTAACATAAAAAGATATAAGGATACTTCAATATTCTTCAAATAAACGTGTTTAAAATCAATTTATGACTTAGTTTACTAGAAAATTATTTGCTTTTTTTATCTTTTATTTAATATTTACTTTTCACTTTCAGCAATTTCACTTGATGGCGCCATATTAAAGCAGTAGGTGCAACATTTTAGTGTCAATGCAGTAATTTCTGCAAAAGCAACTGGCCAGACTAATAGTTTTTTCAAGATTTGCTTCATAATATATTGCAGATATATAGGAATTATATTTGTAACTTTACCTATCTAAGAGATAGAACGTAAATTTAACCAAATATTCAGAAGATTTACAACATACGAAATCTTGCAAAAACATATTGAGAAATATAAATACATTGCCAACAATTACAATCACATTTTGTATCAATAGAAAATTATAAATTTCTCCTATGTTATTCTTGCTGAAAAAAACTGCAAAATGATATTGGGATGCATCTTATTTGTTTACATTTATCGTCCCGTGCAGATCCTGATGTATAGTACTAGATTTATCCCGTTGACTACCCAATATAGAACTACCCAATACAGTCAATGTTGAGCAGACAAAGTGCGACTTCACTGACAGAAACGCTGCCTAAATATCAACAAAAAATATCGAAACTTCTTAATATTCAGTTATAAATCAAGTTCTTTTGCAATGATTCCAGAACTGTTTTCGTCATACTTTATCCTACCGCTTTATTTACAAAATATAAGCACTAGAATAAATACCATGTGTTATTCTATCTAACGAACGCTTGTTAATATTTAAATCATTTTAAAAAAGCGGCTTTCGCGTTTATCACTGTGACATTCTTACGCATCGTGCTGGAAAAATGCAAGTGTTTAATTATTCAAAACAATAAAAATCATTATACATTCTGTCGTTTTTTTTATTTATTTTTAAACTATATTCTAAAATACATAATGTTTTATCCTTTTTTATTGTTTCTGTTATATTAATTAATTTTTTGTTTGCTTTAATTCGTTTACGTGTATGTAATGTGGCTGCAAATGATACACTTTTTTATATTGTGCAATATAAATTTTTAAGGCTGTTTAGCATATTATTTTTTATTTAAATAATTTCCGTTGTTGCGTAAATATATTTCTAAAATGATAAAATAATCATTTTTTCTTTCCTTTTTCAAATCAAAATCAAATTTTGATCCTACCATCATATTCAATCAATAACTTAGACTTTAGAAATTGTAATGAGATTTAAAAACTAATTATTTGAGAGCATAAGAGAAAAATTAAAAAAAAAATAAAAAAACAAAGAATTAAATAATTTCTAAAATATGGTATAAGCTGGAATTTTGAAAAACAATACAAGGCTAAGTTCGACTTTTAGTCAAGTTGCTAATATATTTAGGTTTTAATTAGATCGTCTTTTTATTACTTAGTTAAATTTTAATAATTTAGATGCAACACTTAAATTAAAAAACTAAAGTTATTAATCATAAAATTCATTGAAATATGATTTTAAGTTTTGAGTACTAAAACTTTGTAAAATTTTCATTTTAATTGGCAAAAATATTTTTATATTTAATTTCTTATTTCTTTTGATGATAAAAATCTAAGTATACATTTAAGACAAATATGTTGCCTGCTTACAAAAGTCTACTTAAATATAATTCTAAAAATTGTCAAATATCTATTTAATATTACAAGTTAATTAATTTTTAATTTAATATTATATCTTTTCATTAAATTATGAGCGAATTGGTCCTTATTCAATTTTTTAAATAGCTGGAATTTGAACTTCTTTAAGAAGTTTGATTTGTATTTAACAATTTTATTTTTATCTTAAAAAAAATTAGTCTACAGAAGTTAACGTTGTGGATTGTGTGCAACCATTTCGAATAATGACTAAATTTGTGTGTATGCATGTGTGTGTGTGTGTTCTTTCTTCGAATACAATTAAAAATAAGTGCAATAAAATATTTATGCTTTAATTAATGAATGCCTAAATGATTAAAATATGTACCAATATTATGTATTTAATGAATGTACGATTATTTAGATGTGTGCTATTAGTTTAATAATATTTAATTTAATGGGTATTTTATGTGGGAAAAATATGTGTGTATGTGATTAGCATTTATATTGTTAGGCCCGTTTTACACTATAACACAGGTCTTAAGATATATACATATTGGATTTAGGAGAAAGAAACCAAATGAGAATTATCGTGATTGTCAAAAAATCAGGTGAAACATAACATCGCACACATTAAATAAGATGAAAATTATGAGTAAAAAAATATTAAATAAGATGAAAATTATGAGTAAAAAAATATTAAATTTCTTAACGTATTGTTTGACGTTACGTTCTTTTTTTTATTATCACACTTTCTCATAATACTTAGATATTTGACAAATCTTAACACCCAGTATTATAGTCTGAAACGGTCTTTATTAATAATTTTAATCTGATTTTTTTGCTTTGTATTGTTGTATTGTGTTATTTGTATTTTCTTCTAATACGTAATTAATATTATATTCTTAAACCTTGTAAAAACATGGCCACATTCAAACAGAATTACTGCGCTGTATTTGATGCGCGGTTTAAATGCCATAAGTGTTGGGCTTTTTTTTAATATTTTCAATATTTTTGTTATAGATACGCTTGCCTAACAAGTTATTTTTTAATTATTTCGTTTTTTATTATTTTATTTATTAAAAAATATTTTTTATGTCGTCGTATGTAGCATATTCAATTATTTATTTATTTATATCTGGAATTCAACTGATTAGCATCGTGCTCGCAAGTTAATTGCATAAGATATAGTTCAGCAATGCATTTGCCAACCAGGCGTTAATATTATGTATTATATTTATTTTTTTTTTGCATCTAAATGTAAACATCAATTTATGCTGATGCACACATTGTTGAAGATAATAATAGAGATAGTTATTTATATTAAATAGTCTGTTAAAAACCTATTTTTTAAATCCGTCTGCGTATTATTTATTTAGAGAATAATCATGGGATTATTGGGATTCATTTTTCGATTTGTTTCGCGGTAGAGGAAATACAGAAGAAGAATGGAAAGGGGTGCAGGCTTGGGTGCATATTTTATTAGATTTTGGTTTTCGTATTTTGAAACAAAAATTAATTCTTAAACTATTTGTTTCCTGAATGGATAACTTAAATATGTACAAATTATTATCTTCCTTTGTAATTGATATATTTCTATATAACACATGAATGGTTTGTTTGACACTACGAAAGGAAGGTGTGATAAAACTGACGATTTATACAATAATAAAAAGTTATTTATTTTCTTCCTAGAATATTTATTAGCATAACCCGAAAAAAGAATTAATTATAATAGCTGACAAAGCATAGCGCCAGGCAATGAACTGAAACGCTTTTGTTGTAATTAAGTATACATAAACAATGACCCGTTGTTGGATCTCGGGACTCGGTAACACGTAGGTTTGTAATTTTTTCCACTTAAAAGCAGATTTTTGGAATGATTTTGTACCTTAGCAGACCACAATACCTTTAATAAATTCCAGTTACTAAGAATAAAATGTGTCCGTCTTTTTATCACACTATATAATCCAATAAGTTCGGCTGAAAGTAATATTATTACTATCACATATTTAGACTTCTTTAATAACAAAATGCTATAAAAGAAATATCAATGTAGTGAAATAAAAACAGTATAACTGATCAAAATGAGAAGAACTTTATATCTACTTGTATATAATTAAAAAATAAAACATTAGGTTATCGATTTCAATGAAACAATTACCATTTGAAAGATATTATTTGCAGATGTGCATAATATATTTTTAATTTTAATCGGTTTAGGATTTTCAAAGTTATGGACAATTTCGAGTTGAAACTATAATTTCATTCTATTTGCGCCTAAAGTTGAGTCGAATGTGTTGGCCGCTGGGGACACTAAAAAATGTATAAAAAAGAAACAGAATGCTATAAAATTATTCAAATATTGTAAGATAAAGGATTGTTGTAGTTTTCTTGTTTTTTCCAAATACTTTTTAAGATTTTGCTAACTTGTGGGCACAATACAAAATATTAAGGAAATTTCTTTTATTGTGCATATTAATAAAGTAAAATTCTTTTAACAGAAATTTATAATGAAATTGTTGTATGATTATTTCAACAGACCACGTTAGTATAGTAAAAAGGAGTCATCATGGTTTTGCATTTAAGTTCCGGTTTTATTCATTTTTATAATTTCCAAAGTTTAAAGCATTTTTAAATTTTCCTATTCATAAATATTTTATTTGATCTTGCACTCATTACTCTTCTCGGTTGTATGCAAAACAACATTTTATTAAGACTTTAAATGAACTCTTACATATGATTTAAGTTTTTTAACTGAAAACCAATATTCACGAAATATTATTCATATATATTTTGTATTTAAAATATAAATTTTATTCACATACAATGAAGACAAAAGAAATTAAAAATTGTGATGAAGATAATATTTTTAGAGTATAACCGTTGTATCATCTTATACGTATACGTGATCGGAAGAAAAAATATGTATTTTTTATGTGTTTATTAAATGATTCAATTGAAATAATGCAAATGACTACGAGAAAACCCTAAAATACTCAAGAAAGCGGAATGTGATGTTGGCCCAGAGACCGTAACCGCCAAAATACTACTTTTTAATGATTCTTATTTATTATTCTTAGTTATTTTTTTTGTTTACAAAATTAATTTTACTTTTTTCAAATTAATTTAATAAATAAGAGTTTTTTTGAGAACTGTGATTATAATTTTTTCAGACAAAAATTAAAACCTGACGCAAACAGCTGGGAAAATATTTTTTAATTAAACTCAAATAAAAACATTTAGCATTTATCTTTCATTGATTTTTTGTTGAAATTTAAAAAATAATTTTATTTGCCATTCCTGATTTTGGAACAGCCTAAATTTTGTCATAAGCAGCCAAATCTAACCGTACGAATGATTCGTCATTAGTCTAGGTTCTGGATTAACAAGCGGAAATTTGATGTCCAATATATTGTATTTTTATTTCTAAAGGTGTACGCAATAACGATCAGACCACTACGTGTGATGTAATTAGTCCCGTCCCTTCACAATCGGCCCTCAGTTTTGAAGCATTTCTTCAAGTCACTGGCTTAAGTGCATAAAGCTGGTAGACCAATTGATTTTTGTCTAACTTGCATTTTTGCAAAAGCTCAAACTTTTGGGAAAAAGAAGATGTGAAATTTAGCAGGGAGTATGTGTTTTTTTTTGTCCAACTTTCAAAAAGTGTTGAATCGTAAAGACCAATTTTAATTTTAATACGATCACTGAATGAGAAAATATGCATTTCAATTATATGTTTAACAAAAAGGTTTACAATTAAAAACTATCAGTAGGTAGGTGAACTCACTACTTTTAAAAATATTACTTGTATTTCATAAATATCAAACTTATGAAGAGACATTTTAAATTATCTGTACTTTCCATAGTCAGCAAGTTATTATCACAATGTTTTTTTACCAAATATATGACATGTGGCCTGGATATAAATTTAAACTTCATTTGTGAACATTTTTATTGTTAATGTTGAGATTTTTAATATAAAGACCAACGTTTAATGTCTACTTTTACTTTCATTACCACCCACCTAATATCAACAGGGCTTATTTCACTTTTGCATCTACATCAAAACTATCAACATTTTATCTTTTTTGCATATTTCAAGAAAGTCCTTGCATTTATTGATATTGATAGATGTCAACATTCAACTAATTTTAACACCCTTAAAAAGTTTGCTTATTTGAGAATGGTACTATATGACTGCACTAATTTCACGATATTTTGCATTTCTAGTTACCTTCATCAAAAACTTGGAGAAATAAAGAATCATAATCTAATCAACAGAAAGATGTAACAGGAGGATACAGTGGAAAATGCAAGTTGTTTTAGTTTTTAAAATATTCAGAGATAACGCAGTTCATCGCTACGTTACAGCAGAAACCGGAAATACAGAATGGCAAAAGAAATGATATAAACTTTACTTCTTCAACGGTTTCATAATGCACTACCAACAAGGCAGTCGCAACTAACAACGATAGCTTTATATTTTAGATGGATTAATATACATATTTCTTTGCAGGACGACTATAATAAATAACATTTGAAAATAACTAAAATCAAATTTGAAAATAATTACTTAAAAATAGTTACGTTCTTTGCAACTCGAGTTTTTTTGGTATTGTGTTCTTCAAGGCATTACACCGACAACAATTATTAATTAAAATTTTTTAAAATATTACTTTTTAAGGTTTCTTTTTGTCAGCTAAATTTCGATATATGTGAAAATATTTTTGCATTTAATTGTATTCTTCAGATCACAAATGTCTACTTTAAAAGAATTAAAATCGCAAGTTGTTTTAAATAATTCAATTTTTGCTATATACGGATTATTCCGCTTAATGTACATATTAACCGTAACTGGGTTCTATAGATATTAATTGTGGTTAAAAAAGTAAATTCTTTTTTTTTATAAAAGTTGCAACAGCTTATTTTTTTTTGTCTTAATGTTTTCAAAGGTTTCTTAAAAATAAAACTGTTCCAACGAATATATTTTTAATGACAATTAACTCAATCTGTGCATTTTTCCGGAATTCTATTATAATTATGCATTTACGCTTTTTATAAGGATTCTTCAGGGATTTCCACTTTAGTTAATAGGACGAACATATCAGTCTATCAACAACATAACCCCTCTAAGAAAAGATCACCGTTTTGATATTGTCAAATAATGACTAAAAAAAAATATGTAAGTATTTGACTTAGATATCGTAAATACATACGTATATGTGGATATTAATATTTTAATATAACGAGCCATAATATTTGTGTGTGGATGTATGTATGTTTACATGTTGATAAGAGTAGTGTTGTTATATTTTATGTGCCTATAATTTCATATGGGTTGTATAGTTATTGGGAAATTTAAAGTTTATTTTAACGAATAAAATGTGTAAATCAAGATTGTTGAACAAACAGTATTTAGAATTATCCGTAAATAAATTAAATTGTAAATGCCAAGTAAAATAAATAGAACAAGGATTTTCTTAAAATGTTAAACATATTTTTGGCATACATATTAAAAAAAAGGTGTACATTTACTGTAAGTCAATAAAAAAATACCTAACTTTAATGCTTTCTTTTTCGATATTTAGATAAATTTTTGCCTTTGTTATTATTATATTATTATTACTGCTTACTGATTATTATTATTCATTCGAACAATGAAATAATTAGTGTTTTAGTAATATTTTTAAATTTAATTTTATTTTGTTTGGATTATAATTTTGGGATAAATAAGAATTGAATGCGATACGCATTTTAAGAAAAATCCAAAAGAAAAAAAATACTAATAAAATGGTACAGTAAATGTTTTGTTATATTTGTAAGAGAGCGAGAAAGAGAAACGGGAAAAATTATATACGTTCATATATTTTACACAAAACAAAACGAATTCAAATCGATGAGACTTATTCCTAAAAGATTGTTCTACAAACTACATGTATCTATGACGAAATAAAATATTTTTTTTTGTAAAAATCTAAAGCTTCTAAAAATTTTGGTTGCATTATGCATAGTTTTTGTTTTGTGTTTGTTCTTTAATAAAAATAAGAAACCCCAATTTTACTTTATTGTAATACTCAGCACACATTGTAGTCTTCTTAACTTATATTTCAATAGGGATTAAATTTATTTCGAGTTTTTTCGGTTTCGGTACTCCCATCGGAATTATGATTACGAAAACGGGATGATGCGAAACTTTTAGTGCGATGTACACCAGTAGTTTGAACTGGTGGACCGCCCAAAGTTGCTAGACCTCCCAACAAATCGGACAGACTACCTAAGGCGGTAAGACTTGTTAGAGCATTAAGAGCTCCTGGTTTGGCCAATAATTGAGCCAGCGGTATAGCTGAAGCCAATGAGCTGGCAGCGGCTGCTAAAGGATTTGTTAGTGTTGTTGGTGTTGTGGATGCTGTTGATGATGTTGTAGATGGTGTGCTGTTAGAGCTTAGAATGCTTGTTGCTGTGTTTATTGGCGATGAAGATGATGTTGTTGTGTTAGTGTTATTGCTACATGAAATATTACTTAATGTGGATGTTGTTGTGTTTATATTTGTGATTGTTGTATTAGTGTTGCTACTATTTATTTGGCCTCCGTTTGTTGCGGTAGTGGTACCATTAATTGTTGTTGCACTATTAGCCTCTTGGAGATTTGCCTTCTGCAATTCGACGCTGTAAAAAGGGATAAATAGAGAGAGAAAGAGAAAAAGGAAAATAGGATATTGTTTTCTTTTTGCTGTTGCTATGGTGATGATAAGGTTTATTTGGTAGTGATGGTTAATTTTTTATTTATCACTGACAATGATTTTGTGGAATTGAGTTGAGGTTTATATTTCATACATTTTTATATCAAAAATTTTGAAAGTATTATATTGCTTTTAATATTTTTTGTTTCTCTCAAAAGGTTAAGGAGGGATTTTTGGCGGATATTAAGGGATTTTATATAGATATTATTTGAAATAATCGCAAAAGCGTTCTTTTTGCAATAGTGATACAAAGTTTCTTGAAGGTTAAAATGTTTTAAATGCAAATACGTAAAGTTAATAAAAAGGAAACGTTAAGTTCAATTTTAAAAAATAAAAATATCATCAGACTTTCATAAAACAATTGAAAACTAAAATTAAACAATATTAAAACCATAATAATAATTCTCTTAATTTGTCCGCAAAATTACGATTCTATTTTATTTAAAATTTGATAATATAGGGTGTGCCGAAATATAGTAACCTTTTAAAAAACGTATTCACGTATTGTTTACAACTTTTCATTATATATTTGAAATGTGGCAAATGTGTTGAACCATGTGGTTGCATATGACATTGAATAACGCTAAGATTCAGTTACTGCTTGTAAAATTTTGTATACGGTTAACAACTTACTGCAATTTATTTATTTACTTTATGATTTCAACTATATTTTTTCATTAAGAGAGCTAGTTTGTTTTTCATGTTTAAATTTACTTTACGTGAACCATCATTTGTTCTTAAAATGATTATTAATTGGTTCAGAACAACCAAGACAACTTAAACAACTTAAAAACGGCTGCCTTGTTTCTATTTGGCTTTTAATACGTTATCAATTGTATTTGAGTTATAGCTTTTCTTAAATTATTCTATAAATGCATTAATCAGATGCACTGAAGTTTAGCCATATGTTTGTTCGAATTATTCTAGTTAGGCTTAAGTTCGTTGGTTCTAAAAATTATAAATTTATATTTCTTCATTGCATAAATAAAAATGGTTGCCGTTGACAACAACACTGTAAATGGTATTCTAAGAATGTTGCAAATCACAAAATGTGCTTTGTGACGAATAATAAAATTATACAAACATACACATATATAAATAGTTAAAATTTTTTAATATATATATAGTTTACTAAATAATTATAACGGTAGAGAAATTTATCTGGACAGGGTTAAGTTACCCTCAAAATAAATTAAATCACTTCAAGCATATTTTCGACTTGTGAAAACTTCTAAGACATTACCATTTTTACCTTCCGTTTCAGAATGTAACATTTAGTTTAAACTGATTCTTTTATAGCGTTGCTAAAATGTAAAACATTTTTAATTTTCATGTAAAACCTTAAATAAAATTCCACATTATTACTGGTATTTACTTAATGGCCTTTACTTTAATGGCCTTTGGCTAAAAAAAGCTGCTTATAAAACATAGACATTGAATTCTGCAGTGAAACATTTTTATTGCAAATAACTTATAAAAATATTTTTAAACGCATAAGATAAAAAAAATATATTTATAAGCTTGTGAGAAAGTTTTGAAATTCTGAATCAGATTTTTTTCAAAATTAAATTCATTAAAAAAAGTAGAGTCGTGCTCTTCTAAAACAGAAATTAATAAAATTTGTTTGTAAGTGCTTTTTCTTACAAATCTATTATAATTAAATGCAAAATTACGTGTGCTCCTTCAATAAACAAATACTTTTTTAAATAGAAAAAAAATTCTGTTAATACGATAACTTCTTTGAATTTATAATTTTTTTGCACACTATTCATAGGAAAAAATATTTAATAAATTTCACTGAAAAGCAGTAAAGAAAAGTATTTTAAATATATCAGAAAATATATCAGAGCAAAGATAGATATTAACTGTTAGCAAGGATGTATTCGTAAGGCTATTGTGGTAGAAATTGGACGTAGAAAGATTCCTTCTGAAAAGAGAAAAAAATCTTCATAATTGCGTCAAATCCGTCTATTCCAGCACCAGCTCGATCAAAGCATGAAGTCATAACATATAACGTTACAATCCATTCTAAAAATCAAAATGGGTGGATAAACTTACAAGACTCTGTATAATATAGCTTTCCACAAATCAAATGATATTTTTAAACTGATTCAACGATTTTGCAAAAAGATGATGTTCCTGCACACAGAGCAGCACAAGAATTCAATCATAAAAGTTTTATGAAGGAGGAGAATAATTTGAAATAACTTTATGGTTCAATGAAAAGTCATACATTTGAAGTGCTTTTTCTGCTGGTGTGACAATTTGCAAAATCACATGGGATTTTAAAAAGAAAATCTGAAGTGGTTGGCTTTAATCATTTGATTGAGAGCGTATCTATTTAAGTACATCGCAAGCAAAAACAAAAACAGTGAACTTTCGAATTGGAAATAAATAAAATTTTAGATAACTCCGAATTATTTTCTAATTATTTAACATATACTAATAAAATAAAAACTTACAAGCTTTTAAATGAATCTTGGCTACACAGTTTGGCATATGATCTCACCAATGAATGTACCGTGGGCAACATATCAATAAAAACTCTCTGAAAACGTTTTCTAATTTTGTTGCCTGCATTTCTTACTTTTATCTATTTAAGGGTACTATAAGAATAATAAAAAAAAACTTTTCTAGTGTTAATTATTTTTTATCATACTAAGAGTTCCGGTATGTGTAATAAAGGAAACTCCTTATGCGAAAGCAACAAAGTTGTGCTTTACTGTACACAGTTAGTTGCATTTATGCATTTATAAAATCATAATAAATATTTATTGAATAAATTATTTTTTAAATGTAGAAGATATTTTCAGAACCTGGAATAGGTGCGGTTTTCCGTAACATAAAACAATTTATTTGCAATGTAGTTTTAATTAAAATGAATGACAAATAGCATGTGAATAAATAAGATATTTAAAATTGGCCTATTTTTGTTTGCTAGTAGAGGAAAATACTGGATCTTAACAAATCAAACAAAATGACCCTTAAAATTTGTAACTGATTCGTTTAATTCTAATAGATGTAGGTATCTACGATTGGTATGAATTAATGAATAATTGTGAATAACAACAGTATTTTCATAAATGCTGCTAGAAAAAAGTTGATTAATCCAGGAACTCATTTATTTGTTAGTTACAACATTAATATCAAAAGAAGCCAACGTAGTAAAACTTGAAAAAAGTTGTCATTGATATGTCGCCTATACGCATACTGTGCAAATATATAACTTTAGTTCAGATGTTTAAATTTTACAAATATTTTTTAAAATTTTAGTTTCCATATGATATTACTTGAATATGATTTGGTGTATCTTTTTAAGTTAAACTTTTTTTACTATTTCACTTGTTAACACAAGTTGTGTGACACGTAAACATGTAGAAAAAATAATTAAAAAATACAATATTCAACTAAATTAATTAACTATAATCAATATTAAATAAATTTGCATTCAAGTATTTTAACAAAAAGGATTTTCTCGTCTTAATGGAATTAAAAGATTTAACTGGGAATGACTAAGGATTAAAACGTCGCATTATCTCCAATTACCATTACAAGTTTGATGATGGTGGTTGGTGGTGATGCTTGATGGGTTTCGGTTGGTTGTTCTGCATTAACAGTTCCTTCATACTTTGTTTATCGATTTTATATAATAACGTTTAATATTAATTAGATTTACAACTAAACTTAAAACTAACCAATAAATGTATGCTAAAGCAGATTTTTTTTACATTATTTTTAATAATACGATATTTATTTTTTATATTATATTTTGTATGTACACATCGATTAATCAATTATTTTAAAACTTTTAAAATAGGTTGATACAAATATAAAATTTGCTTTTAGAGCACTTTTAAGGGGTTAGATAAGGAATTATTTTGGAAAGGGATGTTTATATACTAATAGTATATAAATATGTAGGGCTATGTTTTTGTTTAGCTAATAAACGATGCGACATCAGTAAATTTCTAGTTCTTTAATTAAAAAAAAATGAACGCTTACATTTAAGAAATGTATATGTTAAGAAGATTGTAATTATACAAAGTAAACAAAGATCCTCCTCTCCTTTTATGATGAAATACTTTAATTCTGTTAAACGTTTTATTAATTTAAAACAAATTTGTCCATTCAGTTCAAATCAATTCGACAAAATTGCACAACTACAACTACATTTACAATTAGTTACAAAAACAAACACGTACAATAAAAAAATCACAGAAATAGTTAAGCTTTTTTCAATTCATTGTCACACAAATTTAAAGTGATGAACGAACAAGTTACAAATAATAGCAACAAAAACTTACCTCATATTGATTAAGTATTGTGCCAGAGCCACAGAATCTGGATTGCCACTGATAGTGATAGTACGGTCAGTGTTGCCACCTTCACGTTCTTCACAATTCGAAATGCGTATCATTGCACCAGAAATCTGACGTATTTCGGCAATCTTAGTACCACCTTTACCAATAATGCAACCGATTAAATCGTTTGATACGGTCATTTCGTGCTGCTGCTGTTGAGCACGATTTGTGTTTGCGGTACGCAACTGTGAACCAGCTAGGGCAGCCAAAGCTACTTTTGTTTTCAATATAAAACGAAAAGAAAAAATTTATTATATTAAATACATAATAATACTATAAATATCCTGTTGTTACTAACCTGTTGGATTGAGACCCCCTGTATTAGCAGGAGCCATTCCGGCTAAACCTAACGCTGCCAAACTAGCCAAAGGATTTTTAGCCACCTGTTAGATATATTAAATGGTTAAATTTATTAGCAAACTATATCGCAAAAATATTTTTTTTTTAATTACATAAATTCAAAACAAATCAAACAAAAATTAATAAATTATACGAAAGAACACAGAAATTACAACAACAAAAATAGTTAATAATAAAAATGCATTTAAAATTTACAGCATGTACATTTCAATTTCACATTAAAAAATAAATGTAAAGTGTCTCAAATAAAGATCACGAAATAAATAAAACTTCCTGCGGCTAAACATGCATGCATCTGTTAGTTGAATGGTACCACAAGAAATAAAACAGCCTTTAGTTTTTATTTGAAAATTTTGTCAAAACATTTTGCTTTAAACCCGTCTGAGATTTCCAATTTTTACAACAAATTATATCAAAATCAATAAATTGATAAATAATAGAGTTATATTTTAAGAATTATATTATTTGTATATTGTGGATATTTCATGAAAATAGTGTAAAGAGTTGAGTTTGGTAAATAAGCAAGATGTGCGTTAAAGGATCTGGAACTCAATCGTCGATCTTAAACGGTTGAGCGATTAATAGAAAGGAAATGACTGATAGAAATGGAAGAAGATTGGTAGGCATGAAAGTGAAAAGAGACATTTTTAAGGGCCATTTGAAAGGATTCTTCATTTGTACACCAATTACCTACAGCATTTTTTAAGTTTTATTATCAATGTTTCTTTTTTTTTAAATTATTTAATTTTTTTAATTTTACAGTCGTTATTAATAAACATGCACAACAGTAGTGAAAAATATAGCAGGCATGTACAGATTGTCAACCAATCAAAGGAAAATAAAATCATATTAAAATTTTTTTTTGTCAAGAAGAAGTAACATAAAGAGAAAAATAAGTATAGAAAATCCATAAAGTCAAACCAAATAAATTACTACAGTTTAGTTAACTAAAATAAATTCGAATTTTGTGTTAAGAAAAATCTTGAGTTCAAAATTTGTAATAACTAAAAATTAAAGGCCAAATTAGCATGAAGTGTTTTCTTTCAGACAAAGATTATTAAATTAAAGTTTTACATGTTTTGTTTTAAAAGTGCAAATATTAACTATTTTTTACATTTTAAAATTTGTTAAAGTATGACTGCCAAAATATTTTAACATAAAAATTTATGTTAAAACACAAATGCTGGGTCCATATTTTTACAAGGGTAGTAAGTAGAAGGGAAGGGGTTACACAACACTAAAACCAAACTACAGTTTACTTTTTACACACTATGGAAAGACTCAGTGTGGGAGGGAAACAAATAAATAATTTATTTCATGGATTAATAAATATCTTTTATTTACGTAATATTCGTATACAACAAGCATTTGAAATTACCGAACAATAAACAGGGGTTTGTGAGAGGCGCTAATGGGGGTAGTATTTTTATTACAAGGGTAGAAAACAAAAATAAATGCAATAATTCTTTCAAACAATTTCGTTCAACCAAAACTCACATCGGGCAATTGCTGTAGGTGATGGTGTGCTGGTACTGCTCCTGGTAAATGTGCGCCCTTTAATAAAGGATCCGTTAAACCCGATATACCAGCATGTAGACCACCGGTAGCCAAAGCAAGTGGAAATACTGGACAGGTCTAAAGAGGTGTATAGTTGTATATAGATTGATTTTTATTGCAAGTGTAGTCAAAAAGTGTCGTTACAGTAATAAATAAAATTCAACAAAAACAAAAAAAAAACACAGTAAATAATAAAGATTTAGAGAGTTGAATAGAAAAGTATCAAGTTTTCAGTTTTAAAGTAAAGATGTGTTAAATATTTAATTTCATTTGCTTTGTTGTTGTTGTCGTAAAATTTATCATCTTTTATCTGTGTAGAATACGCAGTTGAAGATGAGTTAGTTAGAAAAGCAAAAAAGTTATATAATTAAATTTAAATATTTACAAACATGATTTGCAATAATAGAAAAAATAAAAAAAATAAATAAAAGAAAATACAAATGACAAAGAAATTCAATTGAGTTATGTGTACATTTTGAAAGTTATTTCATTGACTGCATTTGGAAATTTTTTTCTTTTTTTTCACGATGTGTGGAAAGAAATTGTGTCACAAATTTTAGATTTTGATTACTGTTCAAAGCTTATTATATAAAGTCTGGCTTAAAATAAACGTATGATTATCTAACACGAAGCCTTAACGTGTAAGAAAATTTATTTAGACAATGTGAATAGCCTTCAACAAATTTTCACAAAGCTGATTAAGCTGCTTTTACGACTTTTTACATTAAAAATTAAACTTTCTAGGCACGATCTAATTCTCATCCACAATTATGACTGGAAACTGGATGGAAAATAAAAAAAATGGCTTTTGTCGTTGGAAGTCACACTTTGATAAATGTACTGTGTTTGTTTTGCAATTTGCACGTGGGAACAGTTTAAAAGCGGAAAAATATGCAATTTTTAATAGAATTCTAAAAAAAAGAAATACCTGGAGGGAAACCTTCAAGAACTTTAAGAAAGAATTAAAAAACACTCTTTCATCTATACATTTTTTCGTCTCCCAAAACAATCAAATTTATATTTCATGAATGCGTTTTATTTAATTTCTAAAACGTTAAATATTCTGATCATAATTTCAATTAATGCAATAATAATAGTAATTTCTGTAAAAAACAACTGGGGGGTTGTAAATAAAAATTAAAAAAAAGTTATATAAAACTTCAACCTAGTTGTGGATATTTCAACGAAAGTGTTTGCGTAAAATTCCTAGAAAATAATTAGTAGATGGCTGTAATTGACTGTACATGTGGGTAGTGTGACTGTTTAAATGAAATAATACGCAATTTTTGGTGCATTAATATATAACATTAAAAAAATTAAAACTAAATATGTCCGTTAAATATATAAAACAACTTGAATCCCTAATCTAAAAAATAAACCAAAAGTAAAGAGTTTTGAACATACTGTTATATTTTTAAACTAAAAAAGATCTTTTAATACAATTGGTTTGAACTGTTTTTTCCTAACAGATGCTTATAAGTAAAATTTCATACAATCATTTTTCGGTTTGAAAAAATCACGAGCGATGAGAATATATGAACGAAATTATATAAATTTGTAGAATATCACTTTCATAGAACAAAAATAGCCTTAATTCGCCATTCGAGTACTGAATAAATAATGAAAATTGCAAACTACAAATAAAGAATGTCCTTTTTTGGTCTATAGAAATTGAGATGAAATTTACTTTATTTAAAAGAATTTCTAATCTGAAGGTCCAATTTTCGACGACGTTTTCCAACATATATGGCCGTTAACTGTTTTGGACTTATCGGTGTAGATTAGTGACTTTACATATTCAAAAGAAAATAGTCTAGCGCAGTTAAGCCACATCTACGCGGTTACCAAACGTTTCCTTCAATAAATCAATTGTGGCACGAGCTGTGTGACATATTAAGCCTTCTTGTTGAAAGCACAACTTCTGCACATTATGATTCAATTGATGAACGAAGCCATTAATTATTGCTTTATAGCGGTCACTATTGACTCAATCGTTTTCAAAGAAGTATGGACCAATAATTTCACAAAGCCATCGGACGTAATGGTGTCTCAACATAGGGTTGAGGATTATCATCACTCCAAATACGGCAGTTTTGTTTCTTGGCGTATCCATTCGAAAATCAGGGTCAACGGCAATCTTGCTTTGAGCCCAATTTGGAAGCGTTATGTAGAAATGCCAAAACCAACTTAACATAAATCACTTGACAGCTGAAAAAAATATCCACCAATAAAAAAAAAATTGTTGTCGAATTAAAGCTCTGTACCTCTTTGAAAACTCTTACATATTATATTATATATTATATTATAAAAAATGTACTAAAAGTTAAAAACTAGTCGAAATGTTACATTCAGCTGTAGTACTAAGACATATCCTTTTAATTCTGTGTATTCATCTAATATTACAAAAAAAAAACGAATACTAATTTACGAAATAAAAGATTGCTCCAAAACGAGAAATTATGACCACCTAATATAAGCAAGCGTAATCGAAAACATTTTACGCTCACTAGCTGGATCCTGTAAATTGCTCATTTAAAATACTTATTCCTTTACAAATAGATTCTTAAAGTCTTTATCTAATCTAACTCTTATCTTATCTAAATCTTAAACTATAGTTGAAAAAGTATGGAATTCACATTTTTCATTACATTTTGTACTAGTGAGGCACTTGAAAACAAAATAAGTTGATTAAACAAAATTTGTTTGACCTTTGTCATATATGAATATGTTAATGTTAATCCATTTAAGCTTAATGGTTTTTTTAATATGAAAAATACCTAAATTTAACTACTATAAAATATAATGAATACATTCAGTTCAAAACTTTTACAAAAAAAAAAGCTAGTGATTTAAAAATTGGCTATGATTTATTTGGCTGGTTTGAAATGACATGAGATAAAAATAAATAAACTTGGTTTGGAGTAATTTTCAAAAGAAGCCTGTAGAGATTGTGAGAAATTAATCATACAAATTTTAAATTCTTATACAATTCATTTAAAAAAATTAAAAGACGCAAAAATTACAACTAACTAATAAGCAATCAAACTGTGCTCAAAACAAGTACTATGCATTGCTATTTAGAGACACTGCTTTAACCACCTCAAGTTGTAATTGAAAATATCAAATCCACGTAAAAATGTAGAATCGTAATTGGAAATTTTGACAATATTATATTTGAAAATATTATGAATAATTACTACCACTACGACTGATTGATAATTGAAAGGCAAGAGACATCTTTCACATTAAAAAAAAACTCTTCAAAATCGTAACACCAAAGTTTTTTTTCTTTTAAAAATTTTAATTAAAGACTTCAGGAAAATGTTTATAAATTATTCATTTAATAGACAATAGGCTTTTATTTCAGATAATACGGACGAAGGATATTTATACTAACATATGTACATGAATGAAACTTTTCATATAAATGTAAATTGATTTTTTCAATGATTTTGTTCTTAATTGATGAAATAATGAAACGATATGAGTTTTGGAATTAAGTAAACATTAATTTAATTTGAAACTTTATTTTGCTTTTATGGGAACAAAAGAAACAAAATAGTATGAGTAGAGAAAGACAGAAATAGCAAGAGATATGTGAGGGCTCGGGCAGGGAAAATTTAATAGATTTATTTTTAATTAATTAATTAATATAAAATGCACATTGAATTAAGTTTTTTATTGTATTTCTTACTGGTTGGTGGAATGGTATGTGGTTCGAATGGTATTGTTTGTTATGCTAACAAAACGATCTAATTTGAAACCACAAATTAAAATAAAACAATTTAAAAACATAATATGTATAGATATTTAATTATCAACTAAAATTATTCTTGTCGTAAATACAATAAAGTATTACACAAAAGTGACGTTTAATTTTATTTGGGGAGAACATTAACTTATGTTGATGTGTATATGTGCGTGTATTTCGTTTAGAATTAAGTTTAAATTTATTAATTAATGACACTAAAAGATTTTCTAGTATAAGACATGTTATAACGGATAGGTGGGCTATTGTTTTTGTATGCGGATTTATAACTGAATCCTTAAAGGAAATTTAAAATCGAGAGTAAGATATAGAGAGAGAAAGGATTTGTATTTTAGAATGTGTCCATTTATTTGTGATTTTTTAACAACAATACTGAATGGTTTTTTGGTTGGTTGATTGGTTTGGTAGTGGTGTTTTGGTGGTTGTGAAGACAAATTATTTTTTTTAATATTTCGTAATTATAATTCTGTTTTTAATTAAAAAAGTTGTGAGTGTAAAATGGTGATAGACCTACTTTTATCAACTGCTTACGAGCCCTCTCATTCTAGCGTAAACTTGTTGCGCGTTTTTTTACATATAATTTGTTTTTTCTATTAAGGCCCACAGTATATAAAGCTGCCAGTGGAAGTAGCAGTAGTAGTAGAGCAGTAGTTGAGTGATGGCAGAAGAGTAGTTAAAGCCTTAAGATTGTGTGTTTTCTATATTTTAATTCAATTAAGCCCTTTGTGCTTTCGGTCGATCAAGATAAACTCATTACAGTGAAGTTTAAAATTAGAGTAGGAGACCTTCAAATGCCTTCAAATATATGTTTACCCGATATTTCAAAAGTGTTTAAGTTCATTTTATTTGTTTCAATATTTTTCTTAACCAAAACTTAACCTAAGAGAGAAAGTGCAAAATATTAAAAAAATATATTGGAAATTAACTAAAAAAATTGTTATTATCAGTACATCAACGATAACAGAAACAACAAAACTGTTGAGGAAGAGACGGTTGGTTCAGGAGGATAAAATTATAAATACTATACTGAAGTTATTAACTAACTACAACCAAACTAGAAATTTAAGGTGAATGCTTTTCTTTGTGAGTATTAAAGGTGGTTTGGCTTATATAAATGGTAGGGTCATCGACAGCTTTCCTTTCAATTAAATGAGTATAAATACATATATGTATGCCAAATTTAACAAATATCACAAAACTTTTTGCTTTTAAAACAAAATTGATAAAACATCAATAATGATTATTAGCAATAGAAAAATCTGCATGTTTAACAATCTTTTTAATGTTTTTAACAAAAACAAAAAATAACTTAATTTTATGCGCTATAAACTTTGTGAAAGTTGGCAAATCTGTATGTAGTATTCAAAGTTTTTGAATACAGAATACAATTTTAGATGAAAAGTAAAGACCCAGATTTCAATAAATTATACAACAGGAACAACAGGAGATGTAGGAGGGGAAATGTTTTAAATATATAGTGAGATGAAAAAGCATTCATAAATAATAAAATGAAATGTAGAAATAAGGGGAAAAAGAAATGTGATTTCAATAAGCAACAAAAAGGTTAGAAGATTTTTTAGAAATAGAATAAATGTATAGTATCATATTAAAATGAGCGAAAGTTGTAGATGATGTACAGTGATAAGAAACTGATTTTACTGGTTGACTGGAAAAGAAGTTTAAAGGCAAAGTTTTTCATGCTAAATTACCTCTTGTGCGGGTACGGCATAATTGCCCTGTATAGTAAATGCTTGTCCATTTGCCAATATGACAGGTCCTGACACTTGTGGTTTTGGCCTGTAAGGAATGGTTGCACCCCTAGGCGGCGACTGTAATCGAATAAAAGTATACAAGAATTGATGTCAGTGCATTTTCTTTCAGGTTATTAAAAGAAAATATTGAATTGGACAAGGGAATGATAAAAGAAAATTATACTAGCAGATTTAAACAATGTTTAAGAGAAACCTACCTCCAACATGACGAGACAAATTTGATAGATGCATTGGGTTATTTGTTCAGCAGTACCACTTAAGGTAACGGCACGTTCAGTTGAATTTGGTAACATTTCACTGGCCACCTGAATAGAGCAGCCTGTCGTTTGACGTATTTCTTTAATTTTTGAACCACTTTTGCCTGCAATTGTGTTAAATAGAAAAAAAAGATATTTTAGCTTTGAGCTTAATATTCGATTAGTGTTGTAAAGACGCCAATAAAATGTAGTGACGACTAACCAATTAACGATCCACATTGACTGGCAGGCACAATCAAGCGTATGGGTATTTGTGTTTTACCACCTTTACCTACATCATTATTAAATTGAGAGCACCACTGAAAGAGAACAATAAAATTATGTAAATGAATAAAAGAAAAATAAAAAAACTCGAACCTCTTCAAACTTTTTGGTGATTAAGGTAAATGCCGAATAGATTGCACTGGTTGTACCAGACACCGTTACAATACGCTCCGGACAAGAACCATCAGATATATTAATTTTTGCCCCTGACTGGAAAATAAAGTTTTATTTTTTTTTTTTTAATTTATATAAACATTTTAGATAAAGAAATTTTTTAAATAATTAACGTACCTCTTCGCGAAATCTATTGACAATTTCTCCTTTTTTGCCGATTATACTTCCAACCTCCTAGAGTAGAAGAAAAAAATATTTATAAGATGTTGTTACAAACACTTTGCATATGATTTTTTAACAAAGTTTTTGTATATATATTTTTAATAAGCCTCTTTATATAAATTAATTCATTTAGTTTTAAGAAACATAAACTCTATGAAATTTAACTTTGTCTGAATTTAAAGTTAACAAAAGACTAGCACACTTTTTTGATCTAAAAAAAAATCAATTGTTTAATTTTGTATCGACGTATTTCTAACGTGTTAGTACTTGTGCTGTATTCTTTATCTGATTTTATGGATTGACATCTGCACCACCTCATCACAATTCCTAAACTTTTATTCTCCTCACTTAACATTTACGTCGTTTCACACTCTGTGCCGGCCAATCCAGAACTGAAATCATTTCTTCCGAAAAATAATTTTTCATAATTTTTTTGTTTGTATGCTTGGTAAACGACGTTTTTCTATCACGGAAAATCAGATTAACTATGGATTCATCAAGAAATAAGATTCTTTTTCTAAAATTGGCGTCCTTGTTTTTTTGCAATAGATAATCGCGATTTGTTGGAAATGTTTTTTCCTCCTAACACGTCTAAACGTCTTTTTCCATTCAGCCAGCCGTCTTCACACAGGACTACTAGGCACATTTAAGTAAAATTCTCATTTATTTTAGTTATTCTTTGTGAGGACTTGTAAGGATCAAGCTAACTCGAGGGGCTTCTTTCGACATTTTGTTGAGAAGATTATGATCAGCACTAATGCATTTGACAAAGTTATAAATAATTCTTCTGGAACAACCAGTAATTTCACTAGTCTTTTACCCTTCTAATAAAGGTCCCCGATAACGTAAACAGTGTGGTATTTTGCTATTGTGAATTTTTACCAAAACAAAACAGAAATTTTAAATAACTTTTTCTGCCAACAATCGAAAGTTAAATCCGCTATGTCATTGTCAAAGAAATACTTTTTTTTATCAAAACAAGGCAAAAAGAACCATGCAAAATATTTAACGGTACATTTCCATAAAACATCGAGAGAACTGCATTAAAGCAAATTAATTATTTATCATTTATTGTTTTAAGTTTTTTGCTTTTTAAGAACTATCGAGTGGTATAATATGCAAAAGAAGTAGGCTACTTCTCTGTCCATTGCTGCATGCAAGTATACATACATATAAATATATTATGTTTCAGAAAATTGTTCATTAAAAATTTGAGTTTAAGTTGAAACCTAAAAACGGCATGTCTTCTTAGGACTAATTCACTACAACTCGAAAGCTGTAAAAAAAATTGACATTGCTTCTTTTATTATAATTTCGTGGGAAAAATAATTACAGTTCTTGCATTATGATGGAGCAAGAAAATACTTACATCTGGCAATGACACATGGTTAATAGATTTTTTTTGTCGATGTACATATACATATGTATGTACATGCGGAATTTATTTATTTCGATTTATTCATCTTGCTCATTTGTTTGCTTTCCAAAAAACCACGATACATGTGTTGTTAATCTGCTGTTGCAACAATTGCATTGCGAATTAATAATTTAATATTTTTGTATTTTTGTCACTTGTACAAAGCGTATGTCGTGATCCATTTTTTGCATAAGTATTATTTGTAATTTAGTCTCTTATTTTTGTGGTAGTTACGAAAGTATAAAAGTGAAAAAATTAAGAAACGACATCAAGAATTGATGTGATTTAGCTAAAAAAAATTACTTGGGGCAAATAAACAAGAAAAATTATACTATAAATAAGAATTTATCACAACAATGTAAATTTAATTTCAACTGATTAACAAAAAAGTGAAGCTCAAAAACAATCTATGGCCAAATATGTATGCAAATACGTCTACATTTTTCGAAACTCGCACATACAAAGATTAAGTATGCGCCCCGGGCGCAAGGGGTGTGTTTTTATAGAGATTTTTTGTTATAGAACTTTGAAATGAAATAAAACAAAGATAAATTTTTTTAATTGACATGAACTTAACTATATTTTAAAGATAATCTGCTGACACTATAATTTAAATATGACTTCTGGCATATGACCGCCATTGCTCGACCGGACGTAGTCTAATATGGAAGTCGAAGTGACCACTCGTTTCGGGCTTATAGGCGTAGACTAGCGACTTCACATATCCCCCACAGCAAATAATCTAGCGGGATTTAACCTCAAGATCTTGAAAGTTAATTCATGAGTCCAACACGTAAAACAATGCAGTTACTAAACGTTTCCTTTAATAAATCAATTGTGTCATTTCCTTATAGTGATCTCCGTTGACCAAGGCGTTCTGATTCCACCAGGCCATAAAGCATACCAAACAGGCAGGTTTACTGTATGTAACGGTGTCAGTGTATATTGAGGATTATCATCACTTCAAATATAGCAGTTTTGTTAATAACGTATTCATTCAAAGAACTTCATCGTTAAAAAAAAAATTCGCTTATAAAAATCGGGATCAGCGGAAATCTTTATTTTGGGACCAATTTGCCCAACTTATAAGCGTTGTTCAGGCGTCAGTCTATTTATATTGACTTGCCAAACTAAATATAAATCAGCCGACAAAATGACCGCCAGTTGAAGAAATTGTTGCCAACAAGTTCTATACCTCCACAAAAAAAACACCGATATTGGTATTGATGGGCAATTTATTATTCTTTGGTTTTTTCCAAAAAAAAAACAGCCAAACTGCTCAAAGTTTAATTAATATTGGGTACAAAATGTAACAAAATTCAAGTATATAATAAATTTTCATTTTGTTCTGAAAGAACACACAGGAAAGTAAAAAAAGTAGTAGCATGACCCAGCAACATAAAGCATCACTTTTTGGGTTATCTTATTAATTAAAAAAAATTGGAAAGTAGTAAACGACATACATATATTGTTTATTTAAAAATTTGCTAAGTGTTAAAGAGAAGTTTAAAAACAACACAAAGAAAAAAATTTAATAGGCCTCCATGTTAAAGAAATTTTGTCAATATGCCCTATGAATCGAAAGCAGACAGTATCGAATTTTGCTTTGGTTTTTTATTTTTCATAACGTTATTATATTCATTTATTTATCATCATTTTCGTAACATTACTTACAAATGCAGGCGATAAAATTTGTCACGTTTGAGGATTACTTGGTGTTTCTAAAGAATAACTAATATTAATACCCGTTCAACTTCTGAACAACAAATTTTCATAATATGTAAGTCGTAACTGCAGATGTGCAGGAGTTATTAAAAACAAACGTTGATATACAAAAACATTATTGTTTTTCTTATTTTCTGGTGTGTTCTATGATTTATGATCCGAAATTATTTTTATTATATAAATCTGAACGAAGTACAATAGAGTAAAATAGAGCTAAAATACCAACTTATACGAGAAGTTAAATTAATATTTAGTTAAATTAATAGAATCAGATTGATTGAGTTATTTTTTAAAGAAAGACAAATTTGCGTTGTTTTAAATGGTCATATAAATTTTGCAAGGTTTTTATGTTATGAGAAAATATATATTTCAAATTTACAAATTTATATACGTTAGTAGCTCTTTACAAAGACTTTTTTAACAAATTTATTAAACGCAGAAGTAACGAAAACTAATTAAATTGCAACAACAGTAGTTTCGCAATTTGATTTTTGCTCTGTACATGGCAAACATTGAAGGAGTAGCAAAGTATCTGTTTAATGAAAATAAATTTATTTGTCTGTACAAAGAAGCATATACGATACAAATTGTACTGCTTTGTGCTTTTTTTCGTCGTCATTATTAACTTTACTTTCCTTTTATTCCTATAGTTTTGATAATTAGATTCCTTCGAGTACAAATGTTTTTTTCTTTTACTTTCTGCAAAACAAATACAAAAAAAATGAAAATTGTTGATTCCGCTTTCCACTCGTTAACCTCTATTACAATATTTTCTTTTTTTGTTTTTTTTATCGTTAAAATTCACATCAACGTGTTGGTATTGTCGACAATAGTTTAATTAAATTAACGTGATAAAAAAATTATGAAAAACGATTCTTGCATCATGCAACATTTCTTAAAGTTCTAGTTCGACATCTTATTCAAAATTGCAAACGAACTGTTAATTACTAAAATTTTATTATACGATAATTCTGAAATAACTGATAGTTTTTTTAGGGACCGTAAGGGCTAAGAGCAATATAAAAATTACTGCTTTACATCCATTTTCTTGATTAATTTTTTTATTTACCAAATATTGTTAAATTTGATGTTTATTTTTTAGGTAAAAAATATCGATTATTAACAGATGTTTAAAAAAATAAATCTAAAATAATTAAAAACTGAATAGTTTTCAACCAAAATATAAAACTTATATTAAAACTCAGTTGTTTATTGCATATTTAAAAAGGCCAAAAAAATTTTATTTGTTTGGAATTTACTTTTTAAGAAACAAAAATTATATAATAAGCTTTTGAATATTTAATTGCAAAAATATTAAAATAACATCTTAGGATTTTGCTTGTGAAATCCGCATGTGATCCTAGAGTCGATATCAGTTTTTGGTATTTAGCTTTTCGATTTTGGAAAAAAAGGACCAAAATAGACAATCCGTTACAATTTAGATCATGGCCGAAAAAGTCTAAACATTTGGCATATTCGGTTATTTTGGTATGTGTTCATTTTCTTTTATTTTTCATTTTTTTAGTGAGGGATTGATTTCGGGATTTCTTGATTAAAAAATATGGCACTTTAATGAATTTTGAATTCGTATTATTTTCTAATCTAAAGGATTTTGAGTGAAAAAAATTTGGATTTGAAGTTCAAATTTGAGTGAGTGAGTGAGATCGACAGGTATTGCTTGTGATACCACGAAATTCGAGTACCAAACATCATTGAGGAACGAAAGGTGTTTAAAGAACTCTGAATATTTAAGAAAAGTTTTTTGTCTACTTGAAATAAAAATAATAAATGTGGAACTAGCATAATGAGAGTAATTTAAATACCGTTGAATTATTTAATCGAATATACGCCCATATCTCTTAAAATTGGCAATTACGATTTGAAACATTTTCTTTTATACTTTACTAATTCCTCTAATACAAAAAAAGACCAGATTAGGTCAGTGTCTGGCTCACAGTATATAAATTCGAAACCTCTGTATTAGATCAAACACTACATTTAAATTTAAAATTTTAAAACTATTTGCAAAGAAATTTGTAATAAATGCAAGTTTGCAAAACAATTTAAAAAAAAAACAATTTAATTTAGATGTGCAATAAAAAATCACTGGTTATCCCTATTTTCACTACTTATTTTTGCGCAATAAAAACTGTAAAGTATAAAAATGCAAACATGTTGTAAATGATGATTAAAAACATGAATTCATTAAAATTAAATATTTGCACTTATTTATAACAAGACGACGACCATTTTTAGGTTTGTAACCGCAGCATATCCTCATGCATCTTCTCACAGAGTACAAAAACAAATTGATATAATTGTGTTGTTAGACAAGAATGTGTGCGTGTGTGTATGTATGTGTGTGTATAGTGTAGAAGTTGGACTGGTTGCCTATAATGTGCTAAAATTTATAACACTGCTCATCAAAATTTAATTAAAGTCCAAATTTGTATTTTAAATAAATGTTGTGTTTTTTGCGATACAAGTGTGTTTGGCCGTTTTCGCTATTATTTCATTTTTATTAAAATTTTGTTATTGCAATATTTATCTTAATGAACATCGACAGGTGGATTTTCAGCAATAAGGCAAAAGTAAAATTTATATTAATTGGACTGAATTTTGTGAGAGTTGAGACAACGAGCTGTAACTGCAAATGCACATATAAACAGTGAATTCTAGATAGATAAAAAGGATTTTGTAGCTTTTGGGAGGGGGATGGCAAATTATTACATACAATAATTATTATTGTTAAAAAAAATTTTGTCATTGCAGTTGTTAATTTGTAGCAATGCAATATTGTCGCGAGGTGAAATAGTGCCATTGCCCTGACGTACGCTACACTGCTTTGCACTAATTGCAAATCGACGAGGAAAAAAAGCAGCTATATTATTATATGAAGCGTAAAAATTGGCAAAACAACATAAAATATTTTAACAACAAAGCACAACTAACGATGCCATGCTGTATTTCTTGTATTCTAAACAACAAAATAGTCAAAAAAAGAAAACAAAAAAGAAATAAAAAACAGACTGAACTGAAATAATAGCACTTACGTGGGTTGTTTCAAAATTATTCTTAAGCTTGTTACAAAATTATTGTTTACTTTGATCTTTTGCACTGACTTACGTTCTCCATTTCAAATTTACAATCAACAAATTCTTTTAATTCTCATTTAGATGGGTGCTTTTTAAATGACATGACATTTTGTTTAATTAACAGTAGTTTTATTTAAACGCCAGTTGAATGTACTGAAATTTCTAAATCGCTACATCTTTCTTAAGTGTTATTCTCATCAAAAATATTGTTAAACATTTGTTTAATTATAATGATGTTTCCTGCTGCCGCCTTACACACAATACGCAATAGCGCCAAGTAGGCGGTTTTCCAGGGCACCCATGCCGCCTTGGCATTGGGTTGCTGCTAACAATATTGATAATTACAGCATAACATACGTGGTGGGTTCTACAGACTTTGTTAGCCAGACAAACAAAACCACTTTGGTTAAGACGATATCGCAAAATATTGACATGATGATATTGCAACATCCTAACTTGAAGGTTCTCTCAAGGAAACTTAAAAAGAGTTTTAACTGGGTTTTTGAGTTACTCATAGATACAAAGAATGCTAAAGAATCATTTATCAATAGACCAAGCATTAAAAAACGAAAACTTGAACTCGATTAATATTAATATTCTAAAAACGGCTTAAAGCATTGGGAATATAATATGGCTTTTGTTAGCTATCTATTATAACGTTAAAAAATTTTCACTCACACAAAGCAGATGGTGAAGTTGCAAAAAGTTAGTGAGTCCACGAACCATAAACGTATTGCTACTTGGACAAGAAAGTATAGCTGCGTCATCTTTGGATTTAATATAATGCTTCACATTGCTGAGTTTTCTACAAAAGCGATGTGGAGATTTGGAAAATATTGCAACGAAAAAAAAAACGACAGAATGTGTTTAAAAAAATCAAACACCAATAGTGACATGATAACATACAAACTAAAAAATCACAAAAGAAATTAATAACCACATCTGAGAGAAGTTACCAACGAATATTAAAGAGATCTATTTTTCGCAATATTGGAGTTCTGACAGAAATGTTCTTTTAAAACACTAATGAAAGCATACTCCGAATGAGTCTTTTAATGGTCCAGCAATTTGGTTATCAAGATCTTTGTACAAAGCTCTAATTCTTTTTGCTTTAGGATTACATAAAGGCAAAGGCTTATACAGACAAACTAATATCTTCGAGTAGGAAAGACAACATTTTGCACACCATGGCTATGATACAGCTACCTACATAAGCTTAAAAAAGTGGCATTATTAGTGGTATTATTAAATTATTACATCGGAATTGAACTTTTTTCTTTCATGGTTGTCCACCTCGAGAAAAACTTTAATACTTTTTTCCGGTAAAATGTCCGAGAAAATTGGTTTAAAATCTCATAAATAGCCCTGTCTGTATTTTCATGTTAATGTTAATCAATAATGCTGCTCTAACAATCCTCGTTGCTAGTTTCATTTGGTGGCTAGGTTTTTTGATTAGAAATTGTGTACTTTTTGGCATTAACTCAAAAAATCTTAGGGTAAAAATATAAAAAAAACGTAGAGACGTATGTGCATAGAAACAAAAACAAAAAAAAATTTAAATGTAGTTCATAGCGAGGCAGCAATGTGACAGGTAAGACCATTGAAGGATTGGTAGGTTTGTCTTTTTCAAAAGAGTATCTACTTTTTCACTTCTTTCTCTCTCTCGCTTAATAGAATTTTACGTATGGTTCTTTGTTTCCTTGGATTTATTTTAATTTGCATTTTAAACTATTTATGCAAATTTGTTTGGACTACTGAAAGCTGCTGTTTTGCTACTGCGTATGCAAAATTTCAATTACAACATTATTCGATTAAACGCAATAAATATTTATTTCAATTTACTTTCTTAAGCAGTACTTATCAGGCTTGTTATGTCTTCGTTTCAATTAGAAAAGAAATGCAAGTTGCTGTGAACATATACATACATGGAAAATTAAATAATATCAATTTAGAATATTTTAACTCATATGATATTCTGATATGGGAAAGAGAATTTACACAAAAAATATAGTTGTCAGAGTTTTCGAAGTAATATAGTGAATATAGAATATTCATTTCAACATAAAAATAAAAGCTTGAGAGCTTAAGCAAAGTCGTCTTGCCAATTAAAGTTTTAATCGAATAGAAAGATACTAGGTGTTCATTTAAGGAGATCTACGACATCTTTGAAATTGCCTGCGAAGGTTTGGACCTTATTTAATAAAAGAGGAAAAGTAAATTGTCGTCGTGGAATTTAAATAGAGAAACTTTAATGTGAAATAAAAATTTAGTATTATAGTTTTGACGATAACATCCATTCTTCAGTTTTCATAAGATAAACGAGTGAAAGAACTTCTACTATTTTTAAAAAATTATAAAAATAAATTGTGTTGTCCTTTCCAACCAAATCACGTAAAGATTCAAATATAAATAAGTTGGAGTTTAAGGCACGTCTGCATGAGAATTTAGTTTATAATTAATTTAAATGATTTAGTGACGAAACTCGTTGCGGACACCGGCCAATTTTACATTGAAAGTCATCATTGAGCTTTCAATAACTTAAGAGCTAAACTATACGGTCACTCATTCTAATGGTTGTAAAATTGTACTGATGATTGTTATATTAAAGTTTCATGTCTTTAATGGAACTATTTTAAGTGAACACTTGTTTTGAACTGCAGTGTCTCGAAACTTTTGGAATACCAAACTTTTTGTCCAAGGAGCAGTTATTTTCCTCTATCCATTTAGACAAACGCTACTGCTTTTTACAGCATTCTGAGATTTTATTTTCGTAAAGTTATTCGATCTAACACAATATTATCATTTTCGTCTTCTAATGCAATTTCGGCTTCAGTTTGACCGTTTTGAGATGTCCAGTCTGCAGTTACACTTTTTTCTTCTTCTTTTGTTGTCGTCACATATGTCTTTTAAGTAACAACATTGAGCAAAACAATTTACAAAATTAAAATTTGAGTAGCTCCATGTAACACAATACCAATCATCTGCTGCATTTAAAAACAATTACATTCTATATTTTATTTCTATGATCTTCTCATAAAAACAAAAAAATATTTGAAATGTATAACTGCGGGGGAGAGCATTTCCATATGGCCATTTCACTACTGCTCATATAGCTCATCAGTGGATTTTACCGTAATTCGGTTTCGGTCCTTTAAACATATATGTTTATTTTTATGTAAAACATTTATATATAGATTTAAGATATTACATTTCCCTTAAACAAATAAAAATAAAACCAGTAAGGTTTCGACGTATAGAACCGGACAAGTTTCTTAGAGTAATCATATTTTTTTCGTTCGTATCGTTTTGATTTTACAAATACTTAAGCGGTCAGGAAGATGTTAGAAGTCTTCAATAGGGCTAAGGTCGTGACTTGCAGCCACATAAGTCGGGGTGTTCTCAACAAGAATCGTATCCTTTCCATACAAGTCAAAAGAAAACTATTTATGTATGCTCAAACAATTGACACAGATTTTTGCATATATTTTGCATGAACAAATGAGATACGCACCATTATAATTTCGTTTGTAGTAGTATTGGTGACCATCGGTCATCTTAATTAAACCTTTTTACGTCACTAATTATAACATTTTTAAGCTTCTTTTTCCCATAGTATATACTTTTCAACAAACGTAATTTGAATATTATTATGACGTTGACTTAAACTTGCGTTTTGATATTTTGCTTTCATATATTATATACGTTACCTTCAAATATAACTTTACACCGTTTCGTCTAAACTCACGTTTTCATTGACTGCTAAATTGTGATGAGATGCGTTCATTTGGTTAATTTTTCAGTTTTTAAGTTCTTATATTGTACTACGGTGTGGTTTTATTACAAATACGATTTCCCTATTGTTCAAAAAAGAAAATCTAATGCCCATAATTTTTCTTTACTCCTTATCAGTTCAGTTTAACGTTACTTTTTTTAAGTAGCACATACCTTCTTACCTGTAAGATTCATACTTTCCACTTCACACAACAGAACATATAATGATGCTCGTAGATATACTTTACAGCATTCAGAAACGTGAATGTTAACTATTGCAAATATTGATACTCAAAAAATTAAGGGCCTGGTTAAAGAGAAAAACTAGAGGCAGACACAAATTTTGTAAATTTAAATTTATGTCACTTTTGTATTTAATATCTAGAACAACCTTCAACTGGTGAGACCTTATTACAGATTTGGTTTGTATATTTTTGGACAATTTTTTACAAAATATGTTTTCCTGCTCATAAAATTAAAAAAAAAAAATCCAGATCTGAGCATTGATTGAAAGGCCTAAAATATACCCCATTCTTGATGTTAAGTGAATCCGCTTTTACTTGACGAAAAACTTTGTAATATGACTTATACTATTTTATAGTACGTTCACTTTCAAGTTTTATTAATGTTAATTTTTTAAATTTATGTTTGCGACTCTAGGAACTGCAACAATTTTACTGCTTGCGTCGTATATTTTAGGTATAAGAGAACGATTGTACAAATTAACTTAAAATAGAATAATAAATATTTAAAATTTGTAGAAAATGAATGGCAAAGCTTTTTTTACCGGTATGGATTTCGTACATATCTATTATGAATTTATGCTCATAAAATATAAAATTATTCATATAATAATGTTTAAAGCTGTCGTGTATTTATTATCAAAACTTACATTACATTTGTGCTTTTTTCGAAATTGGACTCACAAAGACCTATACCTAAATGTAAAACGTGTGCCCTGAAGTTTTACAGATATGTTAAATATTAAATTAAAATTTATTTATAAAAATATTATGTCAAGTTAATATATCTAGAAAATTAATGGGCTGCAAACCTGTATAATAAAAGCTCCATTGAAAAGGCTTTCTATAGGTCGAAACAAAATTAACCCGGGTAGAAGGTTTTATTTCATATGTAATTTTCTAGTTAATTAACGTGACTATTTATGAAATGCAATGCAAAATCACTACCTTTCTAAATTTATTTTTTTTAATACCGATAATACCTATATTTTTGAAAATCATTTTTCAAACATATATAACTTACTTTAATAAGACTTGATTTTAAAAGTTAATACATTAAATTGAATCTTAAGATATCTTCTTTCTTTTATTTCATTAAAAAATTTTGATCCTGCCAAAATTTACAGAATTTTGATCGCCAACTAACAAAATGCGACACTGTGCGCCGATGAGAATAAATCAGTGGTCACTCCATTGCCATTTCCCAAAAATGTCCCAAAATTATGAGTAAAATGTTAAAATTTGTTACCATAAAATTTTCATTCCGCAAGAAGGGAAATTTGATACTGTGGATTTTATGGAAATATTTATTTTTTTGTTAATACCTAGTGAACGTAAAATAGCAATAGTTATTCTACTATATCATTAATAGTCTATTAAATTGCAGGATACTAATAATGATACAGTAGAACCACGTTTTAAACTCAAAATTATCAACATTACAAAAAAAATGGGCTTAAAACAAATATTGCTATTGCACCTAAATTATACGGACTGCCAAAAATTTACAAAGAAGAATTAATTAATGTAAATATATTACTAACATATTAAAAAAGATGACTGAGGGTTCTAAATAAAATGTAAAGGATTCAAGTGAATTTAAAAGAAAAATTAAAAACCTCCATGTGGAAGATCATAAAAAATTAATTTCTTTTGATGTACTATCTTTATTTCCAAGTATTCCTGTTGATTTGGCGATTAATAAAATAGACGAAAAATGGAGTGTTTAAATATTCTAATTTTTAAATCGAAGATAATCGATATTTCCAGTAAAAGGAAAAGTTATTTATCCAGTTAAAAGGACTTGCAATTGGCTCTCCAGCTTCTCCAATTGTGGCAGATATTCCTATGGAGATATTGTTAGATAATGTTATTGAAGAATTAAAATTTAAACTAAAATTTTAAATTTAGAAAATAATTATAAATGTCGGCATATGCTAGAAAAGAATACACTTTAAAGGAAATACAGAGAATGTTTAAATAATAATAATAAATTTATAGAACAAAACTCTGTACCTGCTTAATATTAATAATTAATACTTTATGTAATACTTTTGTACCGTTTGATCATTAAAATTCATGTTGAATATATGTGTAAAATAGCATTATTTTGTAAATTTGTTATTTTCAAAAATTGTTTTAATTTGAAAAATTTTGAGTATTAGAAAACTTTATGTATATACAGTCAACAAAAAAAACTTGTACACTTACCAACGCAGAAAAAAATAAGGCAAATTAATAAAAATATGCGAAGAAAGAAAGATTTATTAAATACAAATTAAAGCTTGATATCCATATTATAAACGTACATCGAAATTGTTTTTGTAAAGCTTACATATAACGAGAAAAATAACAACAAAAATATGTCAATATTCTTGCACAAAAAAAAACTTGTACACTAAGAATAAAACTTAAAATTACAACAATAAATAAAGAAATATTATGTATTTTAGTATTTTATGTTTTGACATTTAGCTTCTTTAACGGCAAAGAGTCTTTTCGTCAAGGAATGGATTACATTTTTTGTAACATCTCCAAGAATAGAACTCCATATATCCTTTAAGGCGATTTTTAGGGGTTTTTTTTGCTAGAAATGCGGTAATCCTTTAGTTTAGTTCTCATATATGACCGCAAATGCTTTATCTAGTTTAAATCTGGGCTTTGTGGAGAATGAGGCAATACTTTTTTCGTATTATAAAGCAGCCATTCCTTTACTACAAGGGCTGAGTGCTTTGGATCGTTATCTTGGACGAATGAAAAGCTATCACCCAAACCCATTTTTTGAGCAGATTGAGCCAAATTGTTTTTTAAAATATGTAAATAATCCATTTTGTTCCCATTTCCTTCTACAAAAACAATGTTTTCCACTCCATTTGCACTAATACCATTTTCTTTGCCAATAAACTCATTGGCATACATTAGGCGTTTTTGGGTATTTCATTTGGAAAGGAGGGGCGTTTCTTGCGAGCTGAATTTCCATACAATTCTGTCAAATTGTGGAAATTTCCTACCGTCTGTGGAGTCACACCAGCTATTTTAGAGTTTTTATGTTCTTTAACAATATTTACAGCAGAAACTTTTGGATCTTTCTTTACAAAATATAGTATTTTGCGCTCAATCTGAAGAGTATTTATTTTTTTGGGGCGACCAAAAGAAAGAGAATTAATTTTTTGGAAGGTTTTTATTACGTAGTGTACGGTACTGTGTGCTTTTTTAACTATTTTCGCGATTTCACGTATTGAATTATTTTCCATCCATAGATTTATAATCGATTCTTTTATATCTTTTAAAATTTGTTATTTTCTCCATTTTCTTTTTCAATATTCGGAAATGCGTAACCAATTAGTTAAATTGCCTAACTTCAAACTCGATTTAATTAATTCTTGAGTGAAAGATTTGTAACCAGACTTTTTGTGCAAAGAAAATAAGAAGCGTACAAGTTTTTTTTTTGTCCAAGAAAATTGACATATTTTTGTTGTTGTAATTTTTCTCGTTATATATAAGGATTACAAAACCAATTTTGTTATACATTTATAATATGGATCTCAAGCTTTATTTTTGTGTTTAAAAATTCTTTCTTTCTTCCCATATTTTTAATAATTTGATTTTCTTCATTCTAAGTTGGTAAGTGTACAAGTTTTTTTTTTTTGTTGACGGTATGTATAAATATATTTTTTCAATTTGTAGTTTTTAGTGCTTTGATTTTTGAAAAAGAAATGTTGGATTATGTTGAATTTGTTTGTCAACAATTTTTCATTTATTGATTAATTTGATAAATTGTTTATACAGATTCTTCTTTTCCTGAAGGTGCCAACCAATGGTTTGCCGAATTATCGAAAACTAAACTCAAGAATAAAGATTAACTTAATTTTTGATATCAAGACCTAGTGCTTAATTAATAAATTACTTATAAAATAAAATTTTAGTTTTGTAATTAACGTTTTCAAATTTCTCAAAATCAAAAGTACAAGAAATGTTCAGAAAAGATAACAAGCCGTCGTATTTTGCAAGATTTATTGCATCTCTTACGTGTTACCTGATACATTGTAAGTATAGTTAGTAAAAATATTTAAAAACAGTGATATTAATTAGTTTCAATTTCAGGCTTATCCAACATTATGAGGTGTAAATAAATCAGCGCTTTCATACTTTTTGAATAAGTTAAATAATTTTTTGCAAAAAAAAAATAAATAAATAATTTGGTTTCCATCCCCTCGTGAAAGTAAGAAAATAATAAACAAAAGTAAACGAAACGATCCACTATGCATTTTACAAACTGCGTACTTTTCTAAGAAGTCCTACACACATAAAACAACAGCAACATGCTTATAGGAAATTCTACAAAATAAGATAAACAACAGAAAACAAAAACAACTAATACAGAACAAAACATAAGGGGTCATATTAAGCGAGAACCGCTTAAAAGAACTAATAAGCACCACTTGCTAGGCAAATTAATTAATTCAAGTTGATACATCGTTGAGAATAGACTACCGTGCTGAAGTTACCTTCGTGTTTATTTTGTGTGTATTAAAAGTAAATAAATCGTTCAATTAAAACTCTAAAGTGATGTGTTGTTATTTTACAATCAAAGATTTCAATTTAACAAAACGTTTATTAAAAGGAGTAAGCGAAACAATATTTATGTTTTTTTTTGCAGATACGAGACTACGAAGTCAGAATAGCACAATCTACTTTCTGTGAAGTGCTGGATGGTTTTGAACAAAATATTTAGAAACTCACATGCACTGGATTGGTTATTTTGCATTCTATTGAGAAAGATGTTCCTTTACACGTTATTTATTTATTTATTTATTTACAGTTTCAAATTAACACAGAAAAGACACTTTGAAAAAGCCATTTACGAATATTTTTTTGTGCATTCATTTTTCGAAACTGAATTACATGTTAGTAAATTGAAAATTTTTTATGGGAGAATTTTATTACGATGGGGGCGAATGTTTTTAATACAGCAGACTTTTTCAACCGGCATGTATGCATTTATTTATTAACCACAATATGTGATCAAAATTAAACCCCAACTTCTTTTTTGAACACAACATGAACAATTATTTATAAATTATTTATATAAAATTATATTTTCAAATATTTTTAAAATTTTCAGTAATTTCAATACTAAACTTATGAACTTACCTTTCCTTGCATAATCAACCTTATTGTTAATGTAACCGATGGATCATCATGTTTAATTTGCGTACTTGCGTTATTGTCCTCCATTTTAACTGTGTGTGAGTGTGTGTGTGTATTTGGTTGTTGTAATTTAAATTTAAATTTAGAAATAAATAACTTTGTTATTTAAAATGTTCAGATTTTTTTTTGTTGTCTTTCTATATATATATGTATGTATTTGCCATATAATTATGCATATGTAGGTATGCTTTTTTCTTTGTTTTGTGTTTTATTAATATTTTTTAATTTCTTTGTCCATAGCAAATATACTATTTGTGATTGCCGTGTTTGCTTCTCTGCGTTTTTTAATATTTTGTGTCCAATAAGAAACGAATAAATTGTATAACCATTATAAATTAGTTGGTGGTGTCTTTTATCTTTACATTTAAGCTCCTCTTGGTTCTGTTTTTGTTATTGAAATTAGTTAAAATGTTTGGTTGAAAGTTGTTTGCCTTCTCCTATTTGTGTTTCTTTTCTTTTTAACTGATTTTTTTGCAAAAATTATTTAGTTCCTTTTTTATATCCAAGTGAAAAAATATATTTGCACAAAATTAATGTATGTATTTGGAAATGTCCACGTATGCTAGATGATAGATAAAAAAATTGTAGATGAGCGATAGTTTTTAAAAAATTTTAAGAAATTTTCGTTCTGCCGTCTGGGAGTTTGTATGCTGTTCCTTGAATTAAACAGTTTGACAGTTTTTCTAAATTGTTTCTAAAACAATTAGGTGTTCTTGAGACTGGCAAATTTTAGGCAAATCAACAATTTTCTTTGTGTTTTGTGTTCACAATTACAATATTATTTTCTTTTTGGCGTTAAACAACAATTAGTAGCTGCAATGGTCGAATACTGAAGCAGCAGCCTTGGGGATGTCTGTGTTTCCTTAAGAATGGGGTACAAAATCTCTATACATTTATTGCTGTAAAGAAAGAAAAAAAAACAAACAAAAAATTATAATTTATGACAATTAATAATGGCGTCCTAGATGTACTAGTGGTCTTTGTGGTTATATATTATTTTAAATGCAAATAAAACACTTGAAAAATAATCATTTTTGTTCATTTTCTCTAAAAATTACCATTTTTTTGACGTTATTGTTAATTTTCTTGAGTTTAACTAATGGATTGTATATTTCTTTGTTTTTTTTTTGTTTGTTTCTTCGTTTAGATTTATTTTTGGCAATCGATTAAAGTCGGAGTGCAGTATTTATAGCGGGATGAAATAGAAGAAACACAAAGAGGCTTCCGGCAGTCAACATGCATTTTTGTGTCCTCCCTTGTGATTTTCTGTAATCTTTCTAATTTTCTCTAATCTAAATTTGTTTCTAATTATTTTTTTTAATTTATTGAAAATTTGTTTATGTAAAATTTACAAAACTTTGAATGTGCGCCAAAAAATTTTTTGTTGAGAATTAAATAATTCAATTACACATGATTTTCTAATTATCTTTCTAATGCGTAATAAGGAATTTCAAAATAAACCGATATTCGTAAGCAAAAGATACGTTCTTTTTATAACTCTTAATTTCTGCAATATATTTTTTTTTTTAAATATATTTTTTCTGATTTATCAATTTTGTAATTAGACTAGCTTTTAAATATATTATTGACATTGTAATAGCAGCATAATCTACTTACACCCGAAAATAATAAAACAGCGTTTGAAAGAAGCAACTATTGCAATTTATATTTGTAGAAAAACTATGGAAAGAAATAGTGGGGTTATCTACAGAACTATTGTTGGACTCACCCGGTTTTTCAGAAAAGAACTAATGTTTAAATGCTTGGCAAGTTGCAAATATTACCTTCATTATAAAGGGGTTTAAAATTATAATAAACAATTTAGATTAGGATGATGATTTGATTTTTATTGTATATCGAATTGAATAATATCTGGCAAATGTCCACCACGGCTACGCTGACAGATGTCGATTCCTCCATGAAGGTTTTTAATCAATTTTCGGCAAAATCGCGGTCCTATTTCGTTGTTTGAAATCGGTTCGATTGGCTCCGCATAGACTTTGTCCTTAACATAGCCCCAAAAAAAAATAATTCCGTTGTGTTAAATCCCATGATGTGGCTGGCAACTTAACTGCTGATTGTCGTGAAATTATGCGATCGGGAAATTTATTTCAAAAATTCGCTAGCTGTGTGACATGTGGCACCGTCCTGTTGAAACCACATGTTAATGTTATCCACGTCGCATAGTGTCGACATTTCACAAAACGAGTGGCCATAAATAAAAAAAAAATTATTGTAAAGAGCTGAAATTTGGTAACAAAACTTCAAATTTAAAAAAATTCGGAGCAAGGATTCGTGTCCTTTCCGTATATCCGCAATTTAAAAGTGTCATAAAAGTTAGGAAAAGTGCTAACTTTATGAATTTTTTTATAAAATATAAAATATATTTTTTCAAAAAATTAAAAAAAAAATCAATATGCACTGATACAGTTTCAAAAGATATATCTTTTATATTATCATCCTCCAAATTTTGCGACTCATGTTTTCCTAAAGTTATACAATTTTCTATGTTCTTTAACCATTTTCAGAATTAAGTACACAAATTAATCCATGGATGTATTTTGTCTATTTTGCTATATAATTTTTTAAATCAAAATGATGTAAATCCAAAATACTTTTTGCAGTTTTATTTAAAATGCTTTGGAGAAGAACTTCTACGGATTTTTCTGTAGTAACAATATAATCAGATATAAAATTTTTCTTTGCATTAGCAATACAGTAATTTGAAGGAAAACATTTTTTATGAACGGAATTTACAACAGACCTCATCATATTATGTTGTCGATATGAAAGGTTCAAATCAATATATAAAGCTAAAGTTTTTTCTAGAGAAATTGTTTTTTGCACCTTTCTTCTTTTTGACCTACTCGAACTTTCTTCAAAGGCTATAAAAGGTCTACCACGAACCTGGCTAGTACTAGGGTTCTAAATACAAAGTAAGAGCGAAAAATAATAAAAACTATTAAAAGTACTCACAATACAGTAACTAATTTAAAAAAATACAAACATCACTCAAATTTACTCCGTGTATTGGCAAATCGGTATTTAGGCAGTAACAGAACTTACACTCGAACCCTTTTTCGGTTGTTATCGGACCACATCCGCTTTAATTTTAAATTTAAATTATATATTTTTTGAACATCTTCCGCTTCCAAAGATTTTCTTATTCGAGCTCCCACAATTCCTGATAATGTTTTCCCTTAACTCAATCCAAGAATTAAAAAAGTCTCGAATTTTCATTTGAGTCGACACTAAAAAAAGGATTATGTAAATTGGCGCACTTAAGCGCAGCCTAATTTTTATTTTTATAAATTAACATACTTTTTGTTATAAAATGAAAGTAAAAATATCCCGGTAGTACTTGAAAAATTTTTTTCTTCACTATTATATATTTGCTTATCACAACAACTTTTGTTTTGTTTTATTAATATCATCCTTATAATGATGCATACACTGTTATCGACATATGTAATTAAAAATACTATTTATATACTTAAAACATAATACAACAACTAATCTAGTACAAACTAAATTAAATTATTTAACCGTATGAAGTATATGCTCATTTTTATTCCTTTTTTATACAAAATTGCAGTTATTTTAAACCACAACTTTGAAGAGCCATTCCTCTAGAAAAAATTATTATTTTAATCAAATTTTTTTACGCTTGTTAGTAAAAGTGTCTTTTACTAAATTTATTTTATTAATTTCTATAATTGGATTTTTCTATATATGGCCACGCTGACAACACTGTGTCGTGAATAAAAAAAATTGAGTTGACCATTGACCGTTATCGCACTTCTAGCCTCATCTCCAAAAAAAAGGAACGTTGAGCATCCACAGGCTTCTTAATAATCGCTCCAGGATTTTGAGAGTCCCAAATGCGACAATTTTGCTTGTTATACCCTGACAAGTGAAAATAATTTTTTTTTAGAAAACCCAACTGGTTGTCCCTGGATGAATTAAACTAATCTACGGCGATGTGAATGACCGGTAGGCTACAATTGCTGCACCAATTGAATCTTGTAAAGCTTCAAAGTCAAATTCTTACATGTCGAAGAATTGACAAATTTGGATCTGCTTCAACACTGTAGCTCACGGCTGCGATCTTTTCTGTTGAACGACCCGGTCAAGCACATTTTGTGTCGATCTTGTCGACTCAAATTCGTGATAATGAGCTAGAAGGACGATTATATCACGAATTTTACGAAATGGTTTCAGAGCTTGATGAGAATTTTATCTGTTTTACGTTAAAAACATTCAACTGCAACGAGTTTTAGCGACATGGTTGGACAGTTCAGAATTAGGATAATTTGGCTTCCAGATAGATTACTTTGTATTTCTATCAAATACAAAAAATTGATATAAATTGCTGTGTATGATACGTTTACAGAGGTGAGATGATAATTAGAAATTAATAACGGAGAAATTGTGCTGCCTAGATAAAGGTTCTGAGAACGCAGACCGCGTTAAAATTTTTTTGAATTTCTAAAAATATTGCAAATAATTAGGAAATCTAATGTATGTTATGGCTTGCATGAGACCAGACATATGTTTCGACTTAAGTTATCACATAACAGTTCAGAAAAATATTAGTAAGCTTTTAAATGACTTAAAGAGTACAATGAAAAATAAACTTGTTTACAATGCTAACGACAATAACAAAATATACTGATGCAGATTGAGGAATGAAATCTAAAATCTGTTAGAAGATACATTTTTAAAGTGTATGGATTTACAGTGTCATGGTCAACAAACAGTTGCAACATAATCGAGCGAAGCAGAGTGGAGCAGTTAATGCGTACAGATCCCGTAACATCTTTTAATTGGATATATTTTTTTAAATAGAAACGAATAATTTTCAATTATGTTTCGAGAGTGTTTTGTTTTAAATTGAAATACGTAATAACACTTCCGATTATTTTTCATTATAAAGAGAAAGCAAATAGCAGTCGGAATATCATTGTAGGGTGCAGAGAAGGTTTAAAATTAATTCTACTGAAACTTAAACTTTAATAATTTTTGCAAAATAAATTCTAAATAAATTGCATCTTAGATTTTCGATCGATTTCTGGGTAATTAAGGATATTGTCCGCACGATTTTAGATTAAAAAACTATAAAAGTTTAAGGAGTAAGAAGCGCTTTCAGCCCATTAGTGGCATATGTTGTCACATCTTAACTGAGAAGTAATAATCGGTTTAAGATAAATACACCGAAAAAATAAAGCAAAATGATCGAATCAACAGTTATGAAAATAGCAAAGTGCAAAACGTTAGGCATTTTCGCTGGGGTGTGATTTTGCTGTAACAGTTAGCTACAATCCAAGTTTAAATTTTTACTACATTATTTGATAATTGTGTATTATCTGCTTACATATCGCTAGACAAAAAAATGAATGGCCCATTGTAATGTAGGAAAAATAATTGTTTGGGGAAATTTAAAATAAATATGGATTCTTTTAATCGCGAGAGAAAAAATTGTCATTATCATAAGGAGAAACTCTTTTATCATGTTTTCTTTGTTGTATTTGTCATTTTAGTATAGATAGACTGACTTAAACACAAATGGTTCGAAGTTACAATATTTTGAAGGTCGTGGTTTACTTCCTTTATTTTTCTGTTCCATACCAGTTTAATAGACAACACAAAATTATAATATATTGTTACGTTTATACCTTTTATAAACGTTTTGTTCTGCAAAATAAATAAGAACAGACTTTAGAGATTTTAAATTAATTACAAATTTATTTGCTTTAACTACACACAAAGTAAAATTTGTACGTTGGCACTAGAGAACAATTTACTAAAGATGCAAGTCTTTACTTAACGAGGTTTATGTTTTAACTAACTAACTAACTATCCACTCCGACGCTGCCTTTTATATTTGTCCACTAGACGTCTAGAAAAATTAAGAATTTTCTACTCTCTTTGTATCACATTTTGTTGTTGTTATATTACTCATTCAATATATAGGCGACTGTCTGCGTGTATTTTTGTTTTTGTTGTTATGCTGATAAGGTTTCTTTCCAATTGTTGTTGTTTATTTTTTTACTTAATTATTTTCTTCTAAGACGCATCCGTAACAATGTATTGTTACGTTTATACCTTTTATAAACGTTTTGTTGTGAATTCTTTATTATTCTTTATAAATAATACCAGCTTTTTTAGAGTTTCTAAATTAATTACAATTTTATTTACTTTAACTATACAAAGTTGACACTACAAAATAATTTACTTAAGATGCACGTCTTTACTACACGAGGTTTATTTTTACACTGACTGACTATCCACTCAGACGCTGCCCTTTTATATTTCTCTATTAAAAGTCTAGAAAATTTAAGAATCTTCTAATCCCTTTGTATCACATTTTGTTGTTGTATGTTGTTTATTCAATTTATAGGCGCTTGTATGTCTGTGTGTATTTTTGTTTTTATTTTTATACTTTAAAGTTTCTTCTTGGAATTTATTCGAAGATAGTTGCTGTTGTTTTGTAGAGACAAGTTTTCTTAGAAAACTATGCAGATAGTAAGCAGCATACATGTTTGTTGTTGTCTTGCAAGCCACGCAGTTAGCAAACAGCATATCAAATTGTCGTTGTTTGCGTGCATAAAATTTCTACGCAGTTTGTGATTAGAAATTTTGTTGTTGTAACATAAGTTTTCTTAGCACGCCACGCAGTTAGTAAACAGCATACCCAGTAGTTCACTTTATTGCTTAATTATTATCTTTTAAAACTTAAGTAAGGCAGATTCGTAACAATATGAACATAGTATGCGCCAAAAAAAGCTATTTCTTACAAAGATCGTAGTCTTGAGCAGGACTCAAATGAGTCGATTCGTAAACACACACAATAATTGGAGATGTGTTCCTTCGATTTTTGGGATAGTTTTTGTAAGAATCTTAAAGTTGGCGAACAACTACCAACAACGCACCATAGTGTTTGCTGTGTTTTGTTTTATATAAAAATTTCATTTTTGCCGCAGCGGACACATCAATGCCAGAGATTTTAAAGCATTTTGCTATATTTTCTTCCGCTATGCCTGTGCTTGTCGTCGAAACATTAGTGGTTACGGCGAATGGTATAAAACAAAAATTGCCAATTACAATAACAAATTTAGCACTAAAGACGTACCTAAGGAGATATAGCTCAGTCTGCTGGCCAACAAAATCGTTTAAGTTAACGCCTTTGTGCTTTATTCTCTGGTTTAGCGCCGGACTCTTAGCTTCCACAATCGCACCGAGCGTTATACAATTTTGGACAGCCTAATCCAATCTAAAGCGAGCAGAAGAACAGATAAAAATCTAATGTAGGCGTTCTTTCCAGTGTTTAAAATAAAAGTATTTCATATGAATAACAAGTCAATGGTTTGAAACGTTTTTTCTAAAAATTAGAGCTTCTATCCACGTATTTTGTACACTTCAAATTTTTAAAGCAAAAAACCTGTGAAGATTATTTTTTACGTTAAAAATTCGATTACTCATATAATATTTTTAACGTTTTTTGTAACATTTTTATCATTCTTATAACTTGTTTTTAAATATTTGTAGTTGAAGTTCTAATTTACAAAAAGCTTTAAAGTATGTTTGGGATTCATGAAAAAATGTAAGCAGTCCGTGAATTAAATAATAACATTTAGCGATTTAAGGATATTGATTTATGAATACTAACTGCAGTCTGCAGTTATTACCGTGTCCATATGCTTTTTAAAAAATTTTGTTACATTTCATTCCCTAATTATTGGGTCCACATTCTTTTAAGATGTTAAACAATTTCTTAAAATATATTTTAAAATAATCAGAGCTATTATAGTTTAAAGCTAAAATGCCTTTATTTACATTCTTCTCTGTACATAATTTAATAAAATTGTTATAAGACAACTGTAAGTTCTTTAAATTTTATCTATTTTTAAATAGAAGATTTATGTACATAAAAAAAGGCAAAAGACACAGACACAAAAATGTGTATTGAAATTCGTTGCCATTTATTTACTATTAAATATGTGTCCCCTGCAAAATTCATGCGAAGAAGCAAGGAATCTAGACAACTTTAAAAGTATTTCTTTATTTTTCTTTCCATTTAATTTACTTCAATTTCATTTGCCCAGATTTCTGAATTTCATTGTATTTGTTTGGTAGCTATCGACGAGCATAAATTTAGAATAATCCAATTCACGAATAACAAAATTAAATTTTTTTTAAGTGACGTGAAATTGTAATTGTGCAAGTGGAAGTGTACGAGTAATTTTAGCTTCAACAATTCCTTTCCTCAATTAATAGGCCTTTTTAAAAGAGATAAATAAACTTTTATTGCCATTAAAAAGCAAAGAAAGGAAGGACTTAAATAAAATGTGTTATTATTATTTTATTATTCGTGTATTAACAAAACAAAATTTAAATCGTAAATTGTATGATTTTTTCGTTAAAAACAACTTAGTTCTAGAAGTTGTATATTTCGCAGGTAGCAAACTTTGAGGACTGTTGTTTAAAAGATGACCATAAGTAGAGAACAAATGTTTAACCATGACCCAATTAAAGAATAATACACTTATTAAAAAAAACTTAAATACAGTTCTGCAAATACGGCCGATTTAAAAGCTAGTTACATCCAATCTTGCAGTGTTGAACACAAAATATATTGAGGAAATTGGAAGCACATTTTTAAAGCCTGTACTGCCTGTAAAGCGAAATAATCATTCAAATAATGAAGTGTATAAAAGTTAGCATAATAATCATTTTGACAACAATTTTCAAAATAAATAGAATTTAAGTATTTTATGTGGTGGTTCGTTGATCATTGGCGTACAACGTTCACAGAAGTAGGCCAAGAATTAATTGCTCGAACACTTGTCTAGCAAGAGTAAAGGCACTTGGCCAACTACTATTTACACACACAGATTGCCGTCTGACGGGGGTTTCAGAAAAACTAAAAAAGGTTAGTATTTTTTTTTAATGTACAAAATTCCTTGTAACGGTAATAATAAAGAGAATTGTAATAAAGTTTATGTAGACACAACTAAAAACTAGAATAGTAGGACTAAAAATGCAGGGGTAATATTAATTCACAAAACACAGCATTATCTTCACATTGTTCTAAAGTTAATCGCTATCCTAAATTTGGAAATTTTTCGATTTTAAATTTAGGTAATAATTATAAACACCGATATACGTTAGAAATGTTACAAATAATTAAAGTACCATTACCCAAAAGAATAAATTTTAAAGCAGATATGGAGAATGTTGCACAAAATTATAGACATTTGGTGCATAAAATTATAAAGCAAAACTATGTACCTATATAATAATACTTTAATTTTTGGTAGTGTTTGGGCATTAAATTTATGTTTGAATATAAAATAATATTGGGCGTTTTAATTTTAATAGGCGTTTCTATGCATTTATAGTTTTTAACGTCGGTCCGTTCCTAAATTCATATTCTTGAAATATATTGAAACGATGAAAAGAAACTTTATGGAAAACAAAAAGCAAAATCAATAAAGTCTGGTAGCGCTGCAATGTTTTTATTATTTATGACATTTTTGTAAATTTCTGAAAAGTTTGTTTTTTTTAAGTTTTAACAAAATGTGGCGAGTACTGAATTTAATTTTTCAAGTAAAAGTGATGATGATGAAATAATGAATATAAATATACATCGGTAGATTCAACGACAGACCGTTAACATCATTGCCATTCTAGAAGCTTCTTCCCTGTGCGGTTTTCTTTTATATATTTCAAGTTACTCCTTTTCCAGTGCCAACCTCATTTTCTGATATTTGTTAATAGATTTCAAATGGCTACATTGCGCCTGTTGGACTTCGGTTTGCTCCCTTAATAATTTAATTCTTTCCTTTTCAGAGGATTTAATATTTGACCGGACCCTGGTTGAAACGGTGGGTATATCATCGTTTCTGTTTATTTCGGAGGAAGTAGTAGTCAAATCTACATTTTGGACGCTTTCTAATACTGCAATACTTGGCTTCATATTCCTCGCTTAGTAGCTCGTAGTCGGCGAATCCCACTACGCTTCTTTTAGGGTCTTCTTGATATCGCTTCCTCCAATGGTGATAATGGCAACTGTTTGTAACAACCCTCGATGTTGCTCTGGATGCATTATTGTTGCTCACTAGCTTCTTCCATACCATTAACTTTATGTAAATAAATATTTTATATTTTAGTTGTACTTGCTTTATGCCAACCTTCTCCATCAGTAACTGGAGGCCCAAGCGCATTTAATTTTTCAGCAGTTTCGCTCCAAAATGCATTGAAATTTAAAGGTTTTATGCCCTTTCGAGAGCCCTTAGCATAAGCGGAAACTAAAAGTTCAAACTGCCTTATTTTCATTTGAGTTTCGTTGTTTACAATGCTGACGATAGAGAACGAATGATTTATTGTCGTTACTATCTTCGTTTCAAAATGGAGAATATCGATTTATTTACGACGATTATTAATAACGCCAACGGTGATGCCAAATTGTCGTTTTTATTTCGTTTTAAAACTATAACGCCAACGGGAATAGGGGTGATTGTTTTGTAAATTTGTTATTTTCAAAATTGATTTCATTTCAAAAAATAAAATTTAGTATTGAAAATTGTATAACTATACAAGTTATAATATTTTTATCAATTTGTAGTTTTTATTGTTTTTGTTTGTTTGTTTGTTTGTTTTTATTTAAATTTTTGATTATTTTGTATTTGTTTGTCAACATTTTTTCCATTTTTGATTAGTTGTTTATACACTTTTTATTTATCCTGAAGTTGCCAACCCAATGGTTTGGCGAAGTATTGAGAAAAAGTATAAAAAATAAAGAATAACTGAATTTGTTATATAAGAGGTCTAGTGCTTAAATAATAAATTACTAATAAAATATTAAAAAGGTCAAATAATTAAAATATTTTATAAATATTCAAATTTGGAGATATCACTCAACAGTATTGCACCAAATATTGAACTACTATATTAAGGAATAAGAAAACAAGAAGAAAAAATATAGCTAAAAACTTTCTCTGCACACAATACACTTTATTATAAATTCTTGCAAAGAAGCTTAGTCAAAACTTCAATACTACAAATTTCTTATTAAATCATAGTTTGAAAACCTGTTACGATGTAAAAATCTTTGTTTTAATTTACGCTAACAGTTTCAAATTAATTTTGCTTCACTTTTCTGTTTAATTCTATTATAAGATAGCTTATGGGTAAGTTATATATAATTTTAAATTCTTTATTTTGGATAAACTGAAGTATTTTTCCGATAAATTTATTCGCATTTTGTGGGCCAGGTTCGGCCGGATTCACATTCTATAAGGCAAAAATTTACTTTTCTGATAAAGGTGTGATTTTCGATTTAGTAGAGGAAAGAAGGCTCTTTCAGAAAGTACATTAAATTTTTACCATACCATAGCTTAGATAGTGCTTTTTTCGTAAACGCATATCCATAATTAAATTTTACAACACAATTTCACTTCGCGTCATGTAAAATCCTCAATAATTAACTTTCCTCTAAATTGTTTCGAGTTTTATGCATAGATATATCTTAATGGACGAGAGCAATATGTTTAATACTCCATTTTTCGTTTTGAGAAAAATTTCAACCAGTCCCAATAATTCTAAAAGAAATTAGTCCTTCGGGAGTTTCGTATATAATAAAAGTTGACAATTCCGAAAAATGTTATTTCCACACCGAAAATCTATTAATGTTGCGATTTAAAATAAAGTCGGTGAGTATAGTATATTGAACTAATAATATCCAAATTATTTGCATAATTTTGTATATTTTCGTTCCTTTCACATCACTTTCAGTTTTACTTTTTTATTGTTATCGTACATAGAACGTTATAAATTATAATATATTAAGTTAGAATTATGTTTGTTATTTTCTTTGATTAATTTTTTCGTTGCAGCCTTCTTCAGTAATCTTCGCATCAAACAATTGGAAGGTTACAAATTTAAAAATTCAATCCATTTAACATTTAAATAGGCTACGGCAAATTATTGATTACTTTTTTATTAACATTTCTTTCATTTTGTCAAGACATAAATTATCATATCTACAATTCTCCTGGAACTTACTATCTATTATAATTGGTTAGGATTTATTGGAGCTCTTTAAAAAACTGTCTTGTTTGTTAGATACAAAATCAATATTAAATAAAAAGAAATGTATCGTTCCTTAATTACACACAACCTATTGATTTTCATGTTACTTAACAACAATTTTTTAAATACAACAATTTTTCAAATACAAAAAATATTTCATTTTTTAATCGAGCTCTTTCGAAAAGTATTTCAAAATACATATGTAGTTGCAGTAGATGTATTAGTACATCGTTAAAAGAAATATGTACGTTCTTGCTATTGTTAAATAAGTTTCTTTTATATATTCTTGTATGTTGTTTATTTTATGTTTTCAAAAGTTAATGCACTTGCGAAATATTTATAATCCTTTTCGTATAGTTTTCGCTTTTTTCAGAAAATTTCCATGAAAGGATAAAATAAATAGAGAAAAAATATTTCACCTAAAATAATGAGAATGAATACAACAAAGAAGCTGCAAAACGAATGCGAAAAAATGCAACAAAATGCACTAAGACAAGTTTATGTTTTCTTATATTCCAAAAAAATAAGCTAAGAGAAAAAGAAACGAAAAATTATATAAAGAGAAAATATTATACTTTCTTCTAGCTACGTACTTCAAAGTACGGTTTCCATTTTCTTGCTTTATTTTATGATGTTTTTTTAATTGCCACAACTTTATACATCTATTTGTTATATCAAATAAGAGAGTTTTTTTGTGCTAATTCATTAAAAATTTACTCATAATGAGGTAGGTAATGATCATTGGTGGAAGTTGATAACTACGAGTATAAACTTAAAAATGTTGTAAATTTATAGTACGGACAATAGTTGGAAAATCGGAACACATTCACATGCATAAATATGCACTTTCATAGTAAATAAATGCAGTCGAATTTTTTAAGTTGCATGATAATGCTAGTTTAGCTGTTTGAATGTTGTACGAACTTTTCTGTGTCGATTTTTCGACTTCTTATTATTATTGTTATTATTATTATATTACATAGAAGAAACCGTTTATATTATTTTCATCTTTTTTTTGTGGCAAAAATAGCATACTATCGTTAAATATGAATTCCAAAACAAAACATGATGAACTCTTTATTTAATTTATTTTCTATGTTTCTCTTCTCACCGCCATCATAATTAACTGTGCCGCATTATTACACAGTTCTGACTACTATTTTTTATGTGGTAGCACAAATATAGCCTATTTTGTCTAGTTATTATCAATTTAAACCTATTTCAGTTTGCAGCAGTACATATATGTTATTAAAATGATTGCATGTATGCACAAGTGGAAATCCCGCAGTTGCCATAGAAAAATTTCACAAATTTAGTACTCAGATAGTTTTAGCCAACCTTAAGAAATAATTAAAAATTTCTTTTGAACCAACAATAGCTTACATACTTATGTTGATATACTTTTACACGAAAATATTAAGAAAGAATTTATTATTACTCTTGAAACAAAGAAGCAAATTTGGAGCTAGTTAAACATCATGCAAAAGGCAAAGAAAATAATATTAAATGCATACAGTAAATAGAATTCAACACTACAAAGAAAAAAATTGTATAGATATTTTACATTAACATTTACATTTGTTGCAATCAAAGCCTTTGGACATTTAAGGGCCCTAAAATAAAATGTTCTTATAAATGTCTTATACATAAATTGAACGGTATACTAATCATTTTAAAAGTTTTATTTTTCTGACGAGCTCCTGTCATTGTTCTTAAACGAACTTAAAATATTTGAGAGGCAAGTTAAAAGCTTAAAGAGATAAAAACATAAAGCTAACTTACTCAACAAATCCTTTAATATTTGTGTTTAATTGATTACATCTTATTTCGATAAGTAAAAGTTTACGAATTGACGAATAATTTTATTTTGGTTCTTCTCCGGGAAGATTCTAGGGTTTCACCACTAGCCAATGTTATTACCTTGCTTAAGTATGTTAATTAATTTATCCTTTTATTCTGATCATCCGCACTTTACAAAGTAGTGGCAGAAGTAAAAAAAAATATGCAGTTGTGTTCTTTCGTTACTAAAGCACAGTTCAACATTTTAAACGGCCATATATGTATGTATATTAGTTTGTATTTGAATTATTTTATTTAATATGAATGTTTATAAAGCTTTTTGTAAGCCTGATCCGTTAATTATGTTTTTGAAGTGGCTCTGACTGCAAAGATGTGTAATTATGTTAAAAATAGAGAAGTTGCTCTTTACGTATTATCTACTTCCAATTTCGTTAGAAATTAAGGAAATTGTAAAAAAATACATTTTGAGCGTATAATTGTAGTTTTTTTTTTTGTTAATATTTAACCATTTGAAACTTAAATAGCTAACAAACAAGTTTTGATTTTATAAACGAGTTATTTACGGTGTATTTTATATACACTCAGAACGTCAGTTCAGTTGTTAAGGCTTTTTACCAAGTTTAGGACGACAGTTACTTTAAAAATGTTATGTGAAGGCATTTCTTTGCCAACCGTATGTGCTAGAATTTCCTTGTGTATTCTGTTTCTTCTGCTAATAAATTTAAAATTTGAAATTCCCCAAATAATTTTTATTTTGGTATTGTGTTATTTTGTTGCTTTTGTTTTAGCATATTTGACATTGCACAAAAATAAAAAAATTGTAACGCAATGAAATTGTACAAAAAAATATTTCCTTTTTAACAATGAATTCTATTTTCCCTTATGGTATGTTTGAATGACAATTTTTATGTTCTGTTTGTGAAAAGAAGGCTACGGAGGAAAATAAACAAAGGATAGACATACATAGAATAGATGGAAGTTTCCTTCCATATCCATGTACATATGTACGTTTGAATGTTAATATTTTATATTAAAACCAACATTCTAGTTTTCTTTGGATTCGTTTTGCCTTTTTCATTTAGTTTTTTAAAATATGTACGAGGGTACTATAATAAGTTTTGCTTAATTTGATACATTTAATTCAGAAACTCTCGAAGTCTTCTCGAATTTCTTCGCTCTTTACACGATTCAAATCTTTTTTCGCACAGCCATTCGACAATAATTTGGAACTTAAAGCAAGCGCATTTTTTGCATTTGAAAATAAATCTGGAACTTTATTATCTGATTCACCACTTGACAATTTTAGCAGTTATCTAGGAAAATTTATCACTTTTTGCAATTTCCTCCCATCAATTTAATTTTAATTTCTTAATCCGATAACAGCAGTGGTGGTGAATGTTCCACGTTGTATTAGCATTTATTTTAACCTTTTAACCTATTAAAATGATAGCTGGGAAAATAACACGTTTTTAAAACCATTGTCTTTTTTTTTTCTTTTCAACACATATTTAGTTGATTAAGTGCATGAAATAGTTCTAGTTGGTGTTTGTTCGGTCTTTTAAAAGTCTCTTAGGCGTTTATTATCAAACGTACTTTTGTACGTTTTATCAGAAAAAACCGTTATAAATGATGTTCTTCAGTGACGAAAGTTGTTTTTCCCTATATTCAATTTGAACATTATGATATAATAATGTTGTTAAAAAACTGATACAAATTCTATATAGAACGGGCTACTGATGTGTCAGGTTGCTTGGTTAAACAAAGGTACGAGAATTTCTCGATTTCTTATAGCTACAATAATATAAGAAACAAAAAAAAGGTATGTGTTAGAAATTATATACAAAAATTACTTTGTGAAATATGAAATTTTCAATAAGCCTATTTTTTTATGCGGTACGAGTACAAAAATTGGGACCTCAATTTTTAAATTCAACTTGAACTTAATTTTTATTACAAATTTCTAACATTCTTTGACATCGATTTCTGATTTATAAAATTGCCGCCCTAAACCTAAAAAGACGTTTTTCAATTGTTTTTTTTTTCAGAAATGACATTTTGATCAAGAAAGCTGTGTATTACATCGAAGTACTTTAAAGTACTTATTAAAGAAGTCATATCCCAAAACAAGTGATGAAATCCTTTATTATTTTTTTTTATCAAATTCAGTACGTCATATAATATTCTTCTGGTTTATGAAGGAAACAAATATAGTTTGTTCTTATCAGCATTATTGCAGGTATTTTTTATTACTCGTTTTGAAATTTATTCATGCACTTAGAGGTAAAATAACGATAGGTACGGAAGCATATGATTCAGAAAAAAGAACGTACAATATATATAAACAAGTGGATTTACGAACTTATATTTTTATCTCTATTTCCAACAGACTTCTAGTAAATTAAAATAAAACAATAGCAACAAACAACAATTAATATAAACAATATTTCCCCTAAAACAGGCAATATTCCTCCATGTACGAGAATAACACAAACAAGCAGTCAGTTGATACTTTTTATGGTTGGCATTAAACATTGTTGCGAACAATAAAACAAAGCATTGATTTTCAAGAAGTAAATTAATTTATTTTAATCATGATTTTTTAAGTTCCCCTTGCTCGCAATATCTTGGATTATAGTGGACTTAGCCGATTAAAAAAGAGGGATACTGCAGCTTTAATCCTCAATGCTACAGATGACACATCTTAAAAACATTTGTTTTGTTTTTTTTTTAATGTCAATTTTTTTTTACCCAAAAGGTTAGTTCTGACATGGTCGGACTAATGTAACTTTTTTTTAGAATTTAAAATTTTAAAACTTATTGTTAGTTCTTTTTATAGAAGATACAATAAATAATTTGGAGAGAAAAAAAAAAAATTTTTTTTAAGTACAAGATTCATTTATTATTATTTAATTCTTTATTTAGTAAGGTAGTTCTAGTTCAAGTATAAAAAAATGTCAAACAATTTCCCTAAATAAATTTTATTGCAAATTTTAAAATCAACATTAAATAGTTTTTCTTCTGTTTGGTTTGTTTGCTGCTCTGTCTGAATGTCACATTGGCGATCTGTTCACAAACTGCACATGTACTGATTCTCTACAGGTCGAGAAGCTAGATATTAAGGCTGTTACGAAATAAACTGTACGATAAGAGTGTACTAAATGGTAAATATATTGCGAAATATTCAAACGCGCGTATAAGAAACTAGGCTTAGGTTTTAAAATAATTTCATTTATGTAATTTATTCGACTTTAGTTTATTGTTACTTTACAATAAAATTAAAAAAAAAATCATATGAATTAGATAGCTAGATTAGTTTTCACACTCATATTTCGATTTAAATAATTGTTTGTGGGACTATTTACTAAATACGATTATACACCCAACCAACCTTCTGGTAAATTTTTAGCCATATTTTATATTATCTGATTTTTTATTTATTAAAAAGTTATTATTTGAGAATGAAGTATTCCTTTTTAATTAAAGGGCCAAATTATCATTTGTTAAATCACATTAGGGAAAAACTTTATCCAGTAACAACTTTTAATAAAAACTTTGTAAAGTTTTTTTAAAGTTTTCTTAATTACAAACTTTTCAACTTAAAAATATTGGTAGTGAAATTGTGGCTTCTAATTTGGCATTGATTTTTTAAGAGAGCGTTTCGAAATTAAATATATTTTACAGTATAAAGGTGCCTTTACATGATGTGTTTTTTACATATGACTTGTCAGATTTTACATTGCAAAATACATATGTATCGTGTAAACGGTTTTAAACTTGCCACGAGACTGATCCAGTGGTATTAAAATAAACGGAGTGTGCACCTCGAACCTTCCTAGCCTCTTCTCCAGCACGGTTACTCTGACACTTTTGAAGGCCGGTTAGGGTAACTTCACTCCGCCAGGATCCGTTTTGTACCTCTCCCCATAAGGTTTTAATATTCTGGTACACAAACGAAAGGCGTCGTCAGCCACGAAGACAAACGGTACTTTTGTATTAGTACCAGGCAATTGAGCTTCTGGCGGAAAATCAAATGTATTATTTTTTATTCCTGAGCAAAGTGATGACTCATTAAATACAGCTGCATCATTCGCCCTGCCATTAGAACCAACGTTCACATATAGAAAGTTATAGTCTGCATCTACAACAGCCAAAAGTATCACGCTATGAAACCCTTTGTAATTATAATAGAAGGATCCATATTCCTTTCTACTTCTTATGGCAATATGTTTTCCGTCTTTATAAAAAAGTAAATTAGGAATCTATGCAATATAAATAAATAACTACTTTATTATTACCTATTGCTCCTAAGCAAAAGGGAAAATTCCATTTCCGCTCGAAAACATCAGCAATTTTCTTCCAATCATTTTGATTCTGCGGCATCTAGAAAAACATATAGTACGTCAACACTTATTTCTTAAGATATGTACACTTTCACTATTAAAAAAATTCATACTTTCAGAAAGTCGTCTTTCAGGACAAGATAAATAGCCTCGATTGTTTCCGGTACAATTTGGCTTATGGCTGATACAGAAATCCGAAATGAATATGATAAATTTATGTATTTCTCACCAGTTGCTAAAAACCTTAAAGTCAAAAGTAACCTGAAAAAGGAAAAATTATATGTATAACACATTTTAATACTATAAATACTTTCTATATGTTACCGTGTAGAGGAAGATATACATTCACGCATGGCAGTGTTTTCCTTTGAAATTAAGGGTAATACTTTCTCCAGTAATTCGCAAAAAGTTGAGTACGACATTCTTGAAAAATTCTGGAATGCCTTAGGATCTTCCAAATTAAGTTCGTCTATGACCATAGACGCCATACCCAACCCAGTGTCTCTTCGAAGCAACCACTGCTGGCTCCAAACAGAACGAACCCTTTTTTTATTTTTCCTTGCTTTCTTTTTTTTCATAGCAGCTATTATTGATACAATGCTGCATAATACAGTTGTAACCCTTTTTCTTTCCATTCTGTTTTTTTTAAATTTGTTTTTTTCAAGCTTTTACACAATTTCTTTGATATAACACGCACTATAAAATAACAGCTGTGAACAATGACTTCGTAGGTTTTGTCATATGTAATTTACATGTACGTATAAACACAAAAATTATAATCCATATGTAAAATTGGCAACTTTGACATACATATGAAATTACACATGGATTTTCAAAGTGACAAGTCATATGTAAAAAACACATCATGTAAAGGCACCTTAAGTAATATATTCACTGTAATACAGATTGCTCTTTTATTACAGGGATAATTACATAAACTACTCGAATTAGTGTTAATTTACTTTTTTGTTAAAATCAATGCTCACGTTACAATTGATTATTTTATCCGTTCGATAGTCGAACAGATTAAACTCTATTTTTATATCATAAGTGTTTTGTTAATTTCGTATAAACATATTAATCGTCAGATAGAGTCTCCTTTCATTTTCTTTGCTGAAAAAGGTAACATGCATCGAATTAAATAATTATGAAGCAACTTTAAATATTAAAAAATTGAAACGAAAAGTTAGTTTATAAAATAAGATATGTCAAAAATATTTTTGTTCCAAAAGCTTGAAATCCTTTAAATGCTTATAATAATTTGCAAGCAAGTCATATATGAATATTTTTAGTTTCATTATTGGTTGGTGGTTCCTGGTAACGGATGCTGCTTTTAAACATTATTTTCTAAACAATGTATTACACCCATGTACAAGTACATAAATATGAGTAAACGCATAATCCACAAATGTACAGTGGGGAGCAAAGGTGAGTACAAGTTTATATTTTCTGCTTTGCTAGGTGCATAAAAATAGTAATAATGGAGCAATTTAAAAATTTCTCTTTATGTATTCTTTCTTATTTTGTTCTTAACAAAGCTGGTTTCAAAACAAATTAAAAAACAATAAGCAATGAGAGATAATTTAGTAACAACGTAATAACTCTTATGTACTCAATTTTGCACATAATTGTTCTCAAATAAATAAGTAAAATATTACGAAATTACCGTTATTTTGGTTGTTGAAATCTTGACATTTATTAGTGTACGCTATAGTTTTGAATTGTATTTGAATAACTTCGCATCATAAAAAGTGTAATTTTTTAATTTAAAACATAAAGTTGTTATTTTACTAAAACAATGAAGAAACTATCGTGTACCGCCGAAAATTTGATAGTGAATATGACACTGAATAGCTCTTCATCACGCATGATAGCTAAAGAACTTAATTTAAGCCAGTCGGTAGTTATTCGAGTGCTAAAACGGCGAAATGTAGCTCCCCAAGTGCTGGCTAGAGGTCGCCGAAAACTACTTAGTGACGGGGATGCTCGTCTTATGATGAGAAAGATGCGAGCGGACACGTCTTTAACCCCAAAAGAGGCTTCCCTAGCAATAAATAAAAATGTTAGCCGATGGACAGCAAGAAGAGCGCTACACAACATTGGATACCTCGCAGCTGTGAAGAAGCCTAAACCTGCATTGTCACAAAAAAATGTTGCGGCGCGGTTAAAATTCGCTAAGCAACACAAAGATTGGACTGTAGATGACTGGAAGCGCGTAATAAGGTCCGATGAGTCCAAATTCAATCGATACCAGTCTGATGGTAAACAGTATTACTGGCGCCGAAAACAAGAGATCATTCAACGACATCATATTAAACAAACAGTCAAACACGGCGGAGGCCACATCATGGTGTGGGGTTGTTTTACATGGTGGCATGTGGGTCCATTGCAAAAAATTGATGGCATCATGAGAAAGGAAGATTATTTAAATATATTGCAGACTCATCTTCCGGATTTTGTAGACATGAGCGCGTACCCTGAGGAAGAAGTTTTGTTTCAGCAGGATGGAGACCCGAAACACACCTTAAAACTCGTTAAAGAATGGCTGACTGGACAAAATTTTCAATTAATGCAGTGGCCTCCGCAAAGTCCCGACCTCAACCCAATTGAGAATTTGTGGTCAATTGTGAAAAGACTGTTGGGACAATATCGAACAGCTCCATCTAGCTTAAATGATTTGTGGCAACGTGTGCAGCTGGAGTGGCAGAAAATTCCAGATGAAATTATTCAAAAATTGGTTGAAAGTATGCCTAAACGCATAAATAGTGTGTTAAAAAATAAAGGGCTATGGACTAAGTATTAAAAATACAACATACTTTAAATGTTGCCAGAAAGTGCAAATTTGAGTATATAAGAGTTATTTTTATTTTATTAATTTTTTTCACTGTATACGCAATTTGTTTGTTTCGTTTTTTAAAAATTTTGTTAACAACTTAATAATAAATGAAATAAAATATTCAAATGTTAAATATCTTCATTATTACTATTTTTATACACTATCAAATGCAGAAAATGAAAACATGTACTCACCTCTGCTCCCCACTGTACGATATGACAGACGATGTGTCTGTCATAAAAATGTAGTCATACCACACAAGTTTTTAAATGAATTGTGTCATTTATATTACGCAAGGATATTTTGTGTTCTCTTAACTTAAAATTAGAAATTAACAATATTGTTAATATTAAGGTAACAGATTTAATTTTATTCTCTGTAAATTTCGTATTGTTAAGTAATAAATATCTTCTAGCCCTCTACATATATGTATATATATATATATATATATATATATAAATGCTTTGCAAGTCATTTGTGGTTTGTTTTTATTCTTTTTTGTGTGCGCCCAAAAATTCAATCATTCAAGAAAATTAATCAGAAAGAACACAATTTCTTTTTTTTCGTTTTTTTTCAATAATTTTATCTTTTTCACAATTCAATATTTTTGTGTGCTTATATAATACGTCTTATTCTATTGCAATGCTTTTACATATACGACATTCTTCGATCGATTTTGGTTCGCGGTATAGACAAACAAAGCACGTGAACGTGATGCATATAATTGACCGTGCAAAAAAACAGGAACCATTGCAAAAGCAACACGTATGGGGAACTGAAGCCATTTAAAATCAAACGGCAAATCTTGAAGATTCATAGGAATACGTGGTATCAACACACCCGCGCCCTTATATTTTCCTTTTAAAATTTTTGCTTTAAACACATTTTTCATGACTTTTTTGACTACTAAACGTGACCAATTGAAAAGTCGTGGCTGGCAAATATTTCTAAGCAAAATAATTGGTGCACCAACTTTCACTTGTAGGCGGTGGGGCGGCAGTTCAGATAACTCAAGCGAATTTTAAAATTCGACGGGATAATTTTAAACATCGTCTTGATTGGTAACAGAGTCAACCCATTTGTAGGTAAAAATTTCCGCGGGAATGTCATTCAAAATTGTTACATTGATATCAGAAACATATGCATCTTCCCAGCTAAGATAGATCTTTGCCCCAACCAATCATGGTTTCTAAAATTTTGTGCAATACCGGGAAAAACTTTTGTGACCAATTCTTGTTTTAATTGTGCAACGTGACAAAACTTATCTGGAAGGGTAATCATTTTTGTGGTGGTGTCAATTGGAATTGCGCCATTCCCAATATCTAACAATTGATTTGAAAAACGTTCGTCTGATGGAACATTTTGCAATTGAACACTTACACAAAATGCAACAGAATATTAAAAACAAAATTATCTATTTGTTTGCACATCCACTTGCTATGAACATGAGCATATTTCGATTTGTATTGCCATCGCATTCAGTGCAAGCACACACACACACACAGCAACGTACAAACGAAAACACATTTCATTAGATACAAAACATTGAGTCGAAGTATGCAATGGAAAAAAATTTTGATTTTTTGGAAAATTTGTCTTGTTTCAAGCACGCACTGTGGATGCACTATTGTGCGTAAACGCATGCAACAAAGATACAAACCAGCGAACGACCATTACGAAGGTACTGGTGGATATCCGACGGCGCATCTCGTCAAACACTGGCAACCAACTGACACCTATTTTGGGCTTAATTTTTATATATGTAGATATATGTATATATATACATATATTTATATTTAGCAATTAGGAAATTAACACAACTTATACAAAACAAGCAGAGATACTTGGCGCTTACATCTTTTAGGCGGTTAAGTGGTAAAGTTACAATTGCGTATTTTTTTGTATAAAAGTGACAACTCGTCTAAATAAATTGTGTAATTCAATTTAAAACTCTAAAGTATTGTTACGTTTGTACCTTTTATAAACGTTTTGTTGTGCTGAGTTCTTCATTGCAAAATAAATACAAGTTTATTTACTTTAACTACATACAAAGTTGACACTGCAGAATAATTTACTAAAAATGCAAGTCTTTACTTCACGGGGTTTATGTTTTACCTAACTAACTAACTATCCACTCAGACGTTGTCTTTTATATTTGTCCACTAGAGGTCTAGAAAAATTAAGAATTTGTTGTTATGTTATGCATTCGATATATGGACGCCTCTTAGTCTGTGTGTATTTTTGGTTTTATGCTGATAAAGTTTTTTCCTGGAATTTATTTTAAAATTGTGCAGTTAGCGAACAGCATACCCGACTGTTGTTGTTTTGCGTGTATAAAATTTCCACGCAATTTTTAAATAGAAAGTTGTTGTCTTGCGTGCATAAGTTTTATAAAAACTATAAAATTTAAATAATAGAAACAAATTAAAGAAATAAATGAATAAAATATTAAAGCAATAAACTTTAAATAAAATATCTGAGCACAATGGAATATGCAGACGCAATATTTTAAAATAAATATTATCAGCTGTTGTAGAAAATTTTATGCGAAAGAAATACAGTTTGTAATAAATATTGTTGGAATGATCGAAAATACATTTCACACATTTTTCGCGATATTAACTGCGTACTAATTATGTGATATTATCGATTAAATTTCACAATATTTTTTTTATTTAAATTTTGAAGCAGTTGCTGTCAAAACCTCATATAAAAACCTTACGGCGAACTAAATTAAAAGAAAATGTTTAATTTGCTCAATATGTGAAAAGTCACAAAATGTTCACGAACTCCACTCCACGTCAAAAACATTTTCCCACTGCTAAGTACGAAATTATTTTCGGATCTATGTAGTTATTTCTTGCAGAATTATGACACATAAAACAATGCAGTTTACATAAAATCAATAAAAACTGACATTTTTCCTTTAAATCCTAGTTGTCCGACTATTCAAACGGAAATAGTAAAAATGATTAGAGAAAATGACTTGTAAATGGCAGACGTAACAACTCTATTATAATTAATGCTCAATATCTTTTGCTGGGTAATATTACGAATAGACTAACACTGGAGAAGAACTCGCAAGTTGTGCAAATTTAAAAATAGATTGGGAATATCATCAACTCTATTATAATTCATGCTCAATATCTTTTGCTGGATAATATTACGAATAGACTAACACTGGAGAAGAACTCGCAAGTTGTGCAAATTTAAAAATAGATTGGGAATATCATCATCAGTCATTTATTTGATTCAACAGGTAGATAAGTAAAGTTTTCCCTAGTACTATGATTGTTTTTGTGAATAACAAGCGATATAAAACCAAAAAACCAATTATTTGTAGTTCCGAATTGGATGAAACAATATTGAAAGGTGGAATCATTGCAATTGTTTGATAATATGTTGTTAAATTCATAGTATTTGTCAACAAAAATAAGAAGCAGCAATTTGCATACGTTATGATTTTTCAGGTTATTTCATTATAAGTAATTTAGGATTTCGTAAGTTCGATCGAAGAAGTATTATATTTTAAATTGAAACGAAAATTAAGATAATTTAATGAATTTTACATTACCAACAAATAATTGCCGAAATTAGTTAAAATCAATTAAGCATATATTCCTTTGCTAAATATTTGTAAATTCAAACGTCTCCGGATCTGAAAAATTCTTTTGCTGCTCAATCATTCGGTCTGGTTTTAAACATTTCTTCTGTGCTTTTCTTTTATTTTTTCTCTCTTTCTACCTAAGAGGAGAAATAATACAATCATAACTATTTCATTCGATGCAACAGAGTAAATGAAAGAAAGAGATCCTGCTTGATTTAATTCCACCTCTATGAAAGATAATAAAAAATACTTACGTTCATTAATATATGTATATACAATTAATTTCTGAAGCATTTTAATTTTTTTAATGAATTGTTTAAGAAGACAAATTCCAATTTTTTCGCAATCTTACGAGAAAATGGCACAACCATAATCTAAAAATCATAAAATGCTGTTGCCTATAGTTTTTTAAACAAGCTCAACACTAACAAATGCATACATTTTGCAGAAAAAGTAACGAGAGCATAAAAAAACAACCAAATTGAAATAAAACAAAGGGAAAAAAATTTGTAAAAATTGTTTATTTTTCTATTTGGAAAAACTGTGTTTTTGTGGACATTGTTTGACAAATAAAAACCAAAGAATGGCGAAAGCTACATATTAAATACTGGACCTAGCCAAATTATTAACCTTATATGCAACAGCTTCCAGAATGCATTACTTTTCAGCCTTGATAACTGCACTTTAAATTATCTGGTTTCAACCTAAAACTTTACGTTTTGCACTTTTCTAAAACGATCAGGGAACCCTTCACGATTAAGAAGCACGCCACTATAATTGTAGCTACCCTTGGTTGCTTGAGTTTTATTAAAAAAATTAAATTAAAAATTTTGTGCTGTGCTATTTTAAATTATAGAATTTTTTCATCTTAGGGAAGCTGGAAGCAAAATATTAAAAACTCGTCTAAAAGAAATTAATATGAAAATACTGATTTGGGTGTCTTATACGTGGAAGACAACAACGCGTAAATTTTTTTCGTTGTTTAATAGGACAGGCCTCAAGTATTCGAAATTCGCTTGATCCGACGTAGAAGTATTAAAATTTTATAATTTTTGTTGTGTTTCTGCAACAAATGTCGTTTCTTAAACAGTAAACCTGCATTCTAAAACAATAAAAACAATTGAAAATTTCGTAGATTTTTAACTGAAGTATCGGAGGCCATCACAATGATAAATTTAGAGTACAATTAACAATTTTAAATTACATAATCCATTGAGACTGAATGTGAACTTGGTGTGTGCACGGGATGGCGACAAAGGAATACCGAAGGTACCGCATAGATATTTCAAATACTCCTATGTGCGATTGTTTACAAGTAACTTTTCTATATCAAAATCCATTTTTTTTTCTACAAAAGCACTCTGTGTCTCTCGCTATTTTATTTCTTATACAGGATAGCGAAAAATAGTTTTGGAATCAAATTTTAAGAAACCTTAATGCTGATACATTTTTAGAATAAAGAATAAAAGAAATGTAAAACCAAAAATTCTCAAATAAATTTGTTTGTAATGCGTTGCAGTGTTTGTTGTGTTGTGTAGGTTATGTTTGTCTTCAATTGAATTAGACTGTAACTGTCGGTCAGTTATAACTTATTTAATTTTTTTTACTTCGCTTTATGATAATGTTGTTGTCGTCGTTGGAATTAAATTGTTATGTTGAATGTGTAAGTAAGCATTAGTAAGTATTATGTTTCTTCTTTCTTCCACGACTTAAATTCATCCATCCATTAACATATTTACAAACGAATATGTGTGTGTTGCAAATACATATGTATTTGCTAATACAATTACTAGAACAAATCCATACAAGCAATAACGAATATTATACTGTTTATCATTGACTTGAAAGTATGACATTAATTCCATCCGTTTTTTTCTAATGCATTTGCAGATAACTTTTCTTAAACATGCTTAAGTCTACACTTATATGAGTTACATAGACTTCTATACGGAGGGGGTTTGGATACTTGTAATTTTATGAAACTTCTAAACTTCTAGTTTTCCCTTGTTTTTTTCCAGTTTTGCTGAAACACGTATTAACTTTTTCTACGATTTCATTTCTTGCTCTTTGTTAAAAGTAGAAACAAAAATATGTTGCTAGACAAATGTGTCAAACAGTCAGTTACAGTTACTGCTGCTAACAGTTTCTTTGTTCATTTTAATTTTGCTATAACAAGAAGCAAAATTTTCACAAATTGCATTTAGATATACTTAAAATATTAATTTTTCCTTTTTTGTTTTCTAGTAAATGATTGTTTTTTTCTTTATTTTTCAAATTATAAATTTTTCTTGTATTTTTGCGGTATTTAATCTTATTTGTCTGTCTGCCGAAAGTAGGTCATAGATGAAATTACATTCTGTCCATTCGTCTGTCTCTTAATTTTTAGTTTCCTATAGACATTTTACATCGAAAAGATTTCACCTGCTTTTGAAAACTTTTCATTGTAATCTTATTACAATTTGAAATTGTTGACAAAAATAAACGTAAGCAATTGCGGGAGACATTTTGTTAAGCGTAACATTTTATAGGTTATGTTTATGCTAAATTGTGTATACTGAAGAACAAACTTTATATTTTTCAAACCATTATTCGTTCTACTTCTTTCAATTTTATTTATTTAATTTAATTTCAATTAAAAAGTTGTTTATTCTACTAATTATTAAATAGCAATTGTACTTAAAGGACAGTAAAAAGATTTATATTTCAACAATTTTAAGCAAGTTTTTTTATATAGGCGATATTATATAGGCAATATTATTATTTCTTATAAGAAAATTGGAAAACAAAGAAGATTTTAAATGTTTTAAAACACCGGAAAATATTTATTTTTTTAATTTTTTTTTAGCAAATATACATATTAAAAAAAGGCCGGAAATGACTTTATACGAATAAACTATTAGTCGATAAATGAGATTTTCGTGATGTCTCGTTTTATGTAACGTATAAACTACCGTTTACCTTTCGTATATGAGTGTTTATTCTTGCAGTCTAGCCATTTATGCGCTGAAATTTATACTTTCTTAAGACCTTTCTAGAGGTTATTTAAATAAGGAGTTTTCTTTCATGCAATTGAAATAATAAGGATGTTTTACGTTGAACCAATAAAGCTAGAAGAACAAAACTTTTATATTCTATTTTCGCTTTCTTATTATTTTTTTTTTATTTTCAAAAGTAAGTGGATTAACAGCACCCTTTCCTCAATGAACATAAAGCTATTGAAAATTCATAAAATTGCCATTTAACAAGATACTACATTTAACAAAACATGTGTCTAGAAATTTTAAGTCCTTGAAAGGAACCCAAAGAACCAACAAATGATCTGTAAATGCTGCACTGAGAGAGATTTAAGCAAAAAATGAAAATATCTGTATATTATAAACGGATAGCCAGAACTTTCATTGAAATCTTTGTCAGTTTTTATAAAACTCAAAAGAGATGTACAAAAGCTTTTTGACTTATAAACTATTTTGAAGCCGTTGTTTTCTCAACGTTGGAAAAGATGTTGTCAATCCAAAAAATAAATCTGTGAATAATGGAAGAAGGGTTTTTGTTCCTATTAAAGGAGGGTTTGCTTCTACAGCAACAGGTCTCGCCAGAATAAAAAAGCTTAAGGCCCTACCCTAACTCAAAACTAAAGCTTGAATACGCTTCTACTAAGTTTCCATGTATTTTAGTCGTTCAGTAATTACGATTTTTGGAACATCCATTAAGGTATCCAATTAGCGGTTCAACACGTATGTGGTGATTCAAGCAAATAATTGGAAATTAAAAAGCTACAAAGAAACTCAATTTCTTTTTTCTTGTCTTTCGGTAATGTGCTCGATTCCAATTAACAGATATCCGATTAACAGAATATCATATATCATGGAATATTTATTATTTTAAACTAAAATATGAAATAAATTACAGCAAGAAATGATTTTCTGCTCCTTATATATTTTGCAATCTAATATTTAATAAGGCATTCTGATTAAAGGGTTCAGCATGCAAAATTAATTTTTATATTGCTATTTTAGTACTGCTTATATAATCTAATGACAGGTTTAATAGGAACATGACATCAAATTTTACATTACGAAGCTGTCCGTCCAACCACTTAAAAAATATGTTTACCTAAGCCATGAACTGAATTTTGAGTCAGGTATTAAATTTTCTTGTTTTACCTTTGTGCATAATGTTTGTAAATAAAATATTTTTTAATTGCTTTAATATTTAAAAATTATAAATAATATCTTTATATACAAATTAAAAAAAAAATAATTTTCATTTTCAATATTTAGCCACACCATTGGGTGACATCGTCAGAAAAAGTAAAGGAAAATGTAAAAACATGTTTTTTTTATTAAAAGAAAAAATATAAATAAGGTCAATAAACTATAGCTATAATTTTTTAACTGCGTTTATTTATATATTTTTGTAAACAGATAAACCGGATCTAAGCGAAAATAAGGAATATAATAAGTGCCTTAAGCCGTAGTATTTCATTGTCTATAAAAAAAAAATGCTAACAAAAAGCATATTCTATTTGTTTGGTAGCAAACAAAACAACCTCAAAACAATATAGTTTTCATTGCTAAAAAGTTACAATTTCACAGATGAAAATAATACGCTTAATATAGTTTAATAATATATCCCAAGGTAAATTAGGGCAGTGAATAATAAAAGTTCATGTTTCAATTATGACATGGAATTTAATTAATCGAAGGATCTTTACTTTGCCATAAATATAATCCAGTAATTATCATACGTAAGGAAACCTGAACTATAATTTTTTTCTATTTCTCTCACACCAGATATAATATGCATTATTATGTATATTACTGCATTAGTATAACAATCTGTTATTCCGTTTGAATATTTTAAGAAAATCTGTCGAATACAAATCTCAAAATTGCAGTCTGAAAATTGCAGTATAAAATGGTCAAAATATACACACGAGTGCTTTCTTATTTTTAGACGATATTTCCGAAAAATAAAAATGGACAATTCATTAAAAAAATTTCATTTTCTGAATATAAATTTAAACATTATCAGACTTGAAAAATAACTCAATTGAAAAATTTGGAGAAAAAATATACAAAAAGAATAAAGTAATGTCATTTTCAGCAATTGATGGAGGCTTAATTTAAAAATACCAAAATATGGAAAAAAATTACTTCAACTTCAAATTTTTACCATACAATATAACTGTAAATTTTAGTTAAATCTAAATATTAGTTAAAAATCTAAATTTATTAATTAAAAACAGACGATGCATGCTATTCATTTTAAATGTAGTAAAACATCATAAATATAAATTTAACTTAAATGATACATAACCGTAAATAAATACTTTAAGTCTTTAAATATACATTTTGTACCCATCGAAGCAAACGTACAATACCTAAAACTTTTCTCGTCAGCTGCCGGTCTCTTCCCCTGCTTATATGCCCAGTGTTTGGCAACACCCACTCAATAAAGATAAAACAGTGAATAAAGCAGATAAATAAATGTATAAGTGAATAACTGAATAAATGAATGAATATTTAAAGGCGCTGGAAAGGATGCGGCTAAATCATTAAACTACCCTTTATTGTTGTCTTTAAACCTACTCCTCCAGCTATTGAAAGGAAGCTATACAGTTTTGCTTTAAAGAAGGCAGGAAGTGAGGCATATCACATTTAATATTGTTACTACCAACTCACTGAACTTGTGTAGAATAAAGTGAACGGACAAAATTACATACAATCGAGAAATATGAAAGGAAAATAATCATGAATTCATTCCGTTTTCGAAAAGTAAGGGAAAACAAATTAAATGACATATATAATGTAAAGTATTAAATCTACAAATAAAATTTTGTTGCTGTCAAACAACACATTCTTATGGATTAGAAAATATATCTTGTGCAATATACAAATTTATTAATTAATTTCAGTTTACTTTATACTAAATGTTGTTAACAAAACCACTAGAAAGAAGTTTCTATTATTTTGCCACACAAACATTTTGTAATTGAATTACCTTGTTTGAACTTAAGCTTTTGATTTGCGGACATAATAAGAATAAGTGCTAATACTAGATTGTTCAATATTTGACAAGACTTGCTAAAAATTGCGACTTTCGCGGACTGCATTCACTCGATAATCAATTGCTTTGCACCCAAACATGCATTGGCATTTTAGTTTGTTGAAAGATATGAATCTTTGTGTAAAGATTTTGCGTAAAATTGTGTCTTTTTATATATATATATATATATATATATATATATATATATATATATATATATATATATTATTAAATAATTTTAGTGGCTCTAAATTTGAGAATGAGGATAGAAGATAGAATTGTGAGGTCAACAGATCGTACTAATAATTCGTACGAAATTACAGCGTCAAGTTATCAATTATAAAGACAACTTCGGTCTCGCTATTATTTATGTTCTTAACACAGTGTTTAAAGTTTCAATAAGTTACAAAATCTTGATTCTAATGAGAACTTATTGAAAGTTGTATGTTGGGTGAAGTACAATCTATATATCCACACACAAACTTTCGCACTTTTCCCTGCAAGAGAGTCAATTCAAAACTTACAAATTTTCAGTTGAGGCTTCAAAGCAGTTTTATGTTAGAAAATTTTCCATCGTCTAAGTAAACACTATATCGGGTGTTTACACAACATTTACTGAAACAACTGCATCAAATTTACATCCCAGTTCATAAATTCACGGTAAGCAATGTTTAATTCGATCAGATACGTCATTAAGTATATCCGACTCATCTTTAAATTTCTTAGGCGTCTGCCCTTTCGAATGGAAGTGTATGATAACCGCGCACTGTGAGGCAGCAATAAAATATGTTAGATATACTTTAAGAAATCCTAAACGACTGGACCGATTGAAACAAAATTACATTTGCTGGTAAGCAATGGAACTTACTTAAGCTTAGAACTTACTCTCAGGAACGTCCCAAATGGTCACAAAGTTTGGGGCTTCAGGCTTTTTAAATTTTATAATTAAAATGACAGTTTAAAAGCTCTTGACAGGGCCGCCAGCTCTAACTTTATCATTTTTAATAATTAAGTTGTTTGCATTTTTAAATAAATTGAAAATTCAGAAAGCTGAGCACAGACTTTATAAAACATTGCCTACTTTTTCAAAAATAAAGTGCAAAATGTCAATATTTTATAATTGTAAAACTATCAGATTAACGTGACTGTATAAAAAGTAATTTTTAGCGGAAACTATAAAGTCTGCACACTTTTCTGAAAGCCACGGTATGTTACTGATTGCTGAGTAATTAATTTAACTAGTTTGCTAAATCTGTTATTCATAGACTTGAACGAACTTTATCTATTTTTGGGTACAGCATCTTTCTCGTATAGAAATGTATACCATTAAACACGTATATTTGTATAATATTTTATAAAAATTTGATTAAAAAAAGAACACAAATATTCCTTTTACGATTTGTGTTCATAAATGTGATCATAATTTAAAAGATATTTCGTTTCTTCACTACTACGCCTTGCATAAAATTTCGTTTTGTTTTTATTTTTCAAATAGTGAAAGTTGTTTTGATTGATAACTTGAAAAGGATATTTTCGAAAAAAAAAAAAATATTGAGTTACCTTCATAATTGGGATTCCTTTTGTTTTTCTTGTTTGGCAGAACCCCTAAATATTAAGTAAGATTAAATGGCATAATGATGTCGCTAATAACAAAGAGATAAGTATAATTGTTGAGGAGTAAGAAGGTATTTAAGCATTTAGAAGTTAAAAAATACTAGGAAATTAACATTCACGCTTTAACAGGTTTTTTAATAAACATGTAATCACAATTAAAGGCATTCAATCAATTTATCACAATATTTAACATTGTAGTATATTTTATGTTTGTATACTTAACACACTAGTTGCAGAAACAGTATAAAATATTTCTATCAGGCAAATACTTAAATAAAGAGTCCGCCCTTTTTTTTCAACTAGTGCTTATTTTGTGAATAGTAACACTTGGCTCATGTTTGATTTGATAGATAATTAGTTTTATCCTTTTGCTGAACGAATATGGTTGTGCATACGCTGGGAAATATTGCGACATTAATTTGAAAATCATGGTAATGTTGCAGAATGTGAAGATGCCGATTTTGCAAAAAAGAAATCATCTTTTCAGATGAAGCTCATTTTTATCTTGGCGGGTATGTAAACAAGCAAAATTGTCGCATTTGGGGCACAGAAAGCGCGCATACATTGAAAAGCCGACGCACCCAAAACGAGTCACTGTTTGGTGCGGACTTTGGTCTAGAGGCATAATTGGGCCATTTTTCTTCGAAAATGAGCAAGAAGTGGCCGTTACAGTCAATGGCGATCGTTATCGGGCCATGTTGAACGAATTTTTGTTCACAAGAATTGAAGAGGAGGATATTGGCAAGATTTGGTTTCAACAGGACGACGCTACGTGCCACACAGCCGAAGCTACACTCGATTTTTTGAAGATCGCATTATCAGCCACAGAGTTGATGTCGTTTGGCCACCTCGGAGCTGCGATTTGAAAGATAAGTGTTACGCCGACAAGCCAGAAACAATTGACACTTTAAAGAACAATATTTGTGAAGCCATTGGTGAAACACAATTGCACGCACTCGATAATGTGCTTAAAAATTGGACCGATCGTGTAGGCTACTGCATGGCCAGTCGAAGCAGCCACTTGAATGAAATTATTTTCCATTATTAACCGGAAGGATTGTACTTTCAACTAAAAAAAGAAATTTGGGAAAATATTCAGTAGTTTTATTTATAGCATTTAAAACAAAAAAAAAGTTATTTGGCGGACCCTTTATATATAAGTTTCGCAAATTTATTTTGAAATGATTTACAAAATAAACTGAATCTAAGTACACGTAGAGAAAAAATTGTCTATCTATCAAATGAATTTTAATTCAGTTTATTTAGTTTTAAAAGCAATTCTACTTCTGGGCTTGTTCCACTAAATGTTGTATTTCTTGCATTTGATTGCTGTTACTTTTTTTCTGTTTTTGTTCGTTTAAAATTTTCTTAATATCATTATAAATTAAAAGCTTTTTACTTAATGACGGCATAGCAGTCGAATCTGTGTAAGAGTAATTGAAAATTCAAAATCAATTATAGTATAGGTACTTTGTTCTTTATGTTTACAAAAAAGCATACATATTTTCTATGCTGGCATACAATTTATACAGTAGCACGCAAAACAAAAACTTCCAAAAATATATAAGTTGACTCAAACAATTCGGTTAGTTTTAAAACTATTAAAATACGATTAAATTATTTTTAGAGCACAAAAATAAATAAAATTGTCTCGCTAACAAAATGTGTTCATAATAGCGAAGAATACAAATAAAATTGCCCAACAAAATTTAAGGAATACTTACATTTAAGTGCGCATGGCTTTACAGGCATAGGCTTTACATTCAGGGTATTATATTCCAAATGCTGTAGGAATGCGTTGCAAATGTACACAATAGCTGAATCAATAAAAAACAGATTTTTTTATCAAAATAAAATTTTTTGATGAATTTGATCACGTCGAACATCTAAACTGCTAATTTGAGATCCAGCAATTTTAATTTTACCGTTATGTAGTAAAATTGGTCACCAAACTTAAGGCCCTATATTTTTCACATACGTTTTTCATGATTTGTTATTTTAAAACCAAAAGATAAATAAGTTATGTGACTAAAAACTTTACAGCTTAAGCGGCAATCAAACGAAAAATGACTTAAACAAAAAAAAAAATAAAAAAAATAAAATAAAATATATATTAGATTTTAGTTCAAATTTTACAAAAAACCTATGTTTCATAACAAATTGCATACAGGGTGTCCGCCGGAGGTTGTGCTACTTTCTTTGCTTATAATTTTTGATTAAATGAAAGAGAGTGGATTTTATATTGATATATGTCGGGAATTATGTATAGAATATAATATCAGTTAAATGTGCGCCTCTGTTAGCCTCACAAATGCGAGCCCTTTTGATTTTTCACTACATTCTCACACATTTCCCGCGGTATTTCATTAAGTTTATCACGAATATTTATTTGAGTTGCTCACGCGTTTCCGGGTTGTTTGCATAAATCTAGCTTTTCAAATATTTCCACAAAAAGAAGTCCGGAGCAGTCAAATCAGGCGACCGTGGAGGCCAATCAACATAACCACTTCTTGAAATTACTTGTTGTGGAAAGAGGTCTCGTAGTAATTCTATTGTAAACCTGGCTGTCTGCATATTATGTGGCACCGTCTTGTTGATACCACATTGTTAATCACGTTCAAATCATGCAGTTGTGGCGTTAAAAAGTTTTCAGTCATATCAAGAAGTCGCTCCGCATTCATAGTTACCGTTACGCCGTTTTTATTTTCAAAGAATTAAGATCCAAAGATCCCTCCTGGCCAAATTGCACACCAAACTGTCACTTTTAATGGATGTACGGCGGCGTAAATGGTCTTGTGGAAGAAGCACTTGTATCAACTGAATCTTATATGGAAACAAATGCAAATCCTTGTGGAAAATTGTAGCCAAAGTTGTTCTTTGAGGTCCAAGCTACTGAGCTCGACGTCGAATTGAGGTTGGCGGATTGTTTTGAACACTTTCGTGAGCAGCAGTAATGGTTCTTGCTAGGGCCTATCACTTACAGATCCTCTTTCTTCTAAACCATTCACTACACGATAAATAGTGCGTTTTGTTGGCACGTTGTTTCTCCCAAAAACTTCATGTAACTATCTCATCGTCACAATAATCGATGATTGATTTTGATAAAATGTTTTAACGATTAAAACACGTTGGTTTATTGAAAATTTTTCCATAATAAATTTGCCACGTGTCTACTTGAGGACTGCCAAATATGAACTGTCAAGACCAATGTTTACCCAAATGGTGGCAAAACTAAGTAGTGTACACCCTGTAGAAAGGCGAAGTGTTATCAAAAATTATTTTGAGAGGTGTCTTGTTATAATTTTGCAAATAAATAAACAAAAATTTTAAAAAAAGCAAAAAAAAATTCATATTCACTAACAATCGTCCTGCATAAAAGAACGAGAATTTGTTGATATTGAAGTAGGTCTCCATTCGTTAAATTGTTATAAAACACAAACACAGATTTTATGTATTCATATTGAATTTAAGTCACAAACAGTAAACAGTTTGTGAACGATGATAAAACAAGTTAGAATTTAAGAGAATTTAATACTTATTTTCTATATAATTATTTTCCAATGGGCGCAGGCAAAGTTGCAAGGATTTCAGTTAATTGTAATTTATTTTGCGAAATATCGTCAACTTTTTTTACATAAAATAAATAAGACTCATTCAAAAATAGGAAAATAAAACAAAATAAGACTGAGAAAACAAAATACTGAAGGAAATCAATGTTAAATGAAGTTAAGACTTGGCCAAACTAGCATTTAAACCTATATGCACAAATAATCTTGTGAAAATGAAAGTTATATTCCTGATGTCCACTATACTACACACTTTTTCCGTCATCGAAGATTTTTGAAACCAGTTGAGGTCATCCGTGATTTTTATCATTCTTAAGAGCCAATAAAAAGTAGTTTTCCATCATATAACACTTTGAATTATACTCTCATCTATTTTATTATTTAGCCGAAAAAGATTAAAGAGAGCACTAGAAAAGTGTCATCTTTATAAAAAAAAACCTTCTTTCAAAACTAAAAAATGTTAATTTTTTATTAAATCCTAAACTCTTTGTGAAAGACTGACTAAAAAAAAGAAATGTATATTTTCCACTTGTGACGAATAAAGATTAAAAATTAGCATTAGATTCTTTTTATTCTGTTATCGAAATGATTAGAAATCTTTAACAGTGTATTAAAAGACAGTTTTGAAGTTTATGTACCCATTGCCAGATAAATTTTTTTGGACAACTATATTTAGTTCTTTTTTAAACTTAACGCTTTAGAACCAGAACAATTTGCAGCTTGTCGGTTTGGTAATTTATTCGTTCTTCTATATATGACTTCAATAAAAATATGCACTAATATAATAAATCAAATTTAAATTTGATATTACCATTAAATTATTTGCATTTTGGCGCCAAATTAATTTTTCATTATTTAACTTTCTTTGTTTTTTATTAAATATATCCAACTATATTTTTATTAATTTAACTAAATAATGGCTCGTTTAATTCTACAGCAAATTTAAAAGAATATAAGGTTTTATTAAAATTTATTGTATTTTAACAAAAAATAAAGGCACTTAAATTTTAACAGTAAAAAAAATTTTTCCTCTCAGGCAGTTTTTAAGGGGATACTTTCTGTAAACTTTATTTATACAAATAATTAAAATATCATCAATGCAATTGTATTGAAAAAATAAGAAAAAATTAAATAAAATGAAAATAATGAAGAAAAATCCATCAACATCAGACAAAACCACACAGACACATACATACATACAATAAGTCGCTTACTACCAACATTCAGACAAAGAGAAACTCTGTGAAAAACTATAGATTTCAGAGAAAGAAGAAAAAAGAAAATCCCATTAAATAAATATTTAGTATGAAAATGGTACAGAAAATCTATCAACCATAATGAAAAAAAAATTTTTATAACGTTTTCTTTTTTCTTCTTGTACTTGGTCGGTGTTATTGTTTTTGTGTATTTCAAACAGCAAAAATAATATTAAAAAAATGCTGGCCATTCAATTCACTCACTCAGTCATCATGATATTGCTATGTATCAACCAAATACAAACAGCAAGTTTCACTTACACAAAAATGTTCATGCATTTTCAAGAACTGAGAGATGTTTGTTAAAATGGCAAAAACAAGCAACAAAAACAACACATTGTAGATGAAAAAGTTAACATCATCTCTAATTTTCTCAGTCAAAAAAATTTTATGGTAAATGAAAAAACTTTTACCAAAAAGGAAATTGTGTAAATACACCTAAAATAGAAGTACTAGGAAAAATAGCAAAACAAAATTTTACAACTAGGTATTTTAATTTCTAATCTTTAAATTTACCATGTTGTGGCAACGACTAAATAGCACATAGGCCGGAGGCCGTGCAGAAAAATTTCTTATCTTATTCACTTTTTCTTTACACTTCTTCAATTAAGAGTAATGAAAAAAAAAGAACACCTCAAGAATCTCGAGCTTGTGACTGACTTCAAATCAGTCAAAGGACAAAATTGATTTTCGGGTGTTTTTTGCACAGGTAAAAGTAAAAAATTAAAGTTCCTCATTTTGTTTAATTTTAACTCTAATTTTAATTATGATTATGATTTTTGACGTACAAGAGAATGGATCAATAATCAAATACTGGACTAAATGTTAAAGCTATTTCCTCTTTTAAATTAATTAATTAAATTAATATTTGTTTACATTTTGCATTAGATAAAGGTTTAATTAAATAAAACCGTATAAACCCTTATGTTATCTTAACCCAAACGAGTTATGTTGTTTGAATTGACTTTGGCTTCCTATCATAAACCGTAATACAAAGAAACAAAAACTTGCACCGCATATTTCTCGGCAACGGCAAACCGAGAAGTAATTGGTTAAATAAGATATCATAAAATTGGCATAAAATATCAATACGGAATTTACAATTTTGGGTTGTTATAACTGTATAATTACTTTTGTTAACTATGGAATTTAAGTCGTCAGGTTGCTTAAATAGCGGCAGTATGTGGGCATTCTTCGGTTACTGCTTAAAAATAATAGCTGCATATAGCTTAAACACGGTAATCACAGCAGACTACACGACTATTACAATTGTCGCCGTGTAGTCACCTACGTAAATAGTAGTATATCTTCCTGGGTATATACTACTTTGTTTGTTTATAATTTTTTTTTAATGAAAAATAATGGATCTTATATTGATAAAAGTTTTATTATATGTCGGCAATTATGTATGGAATACAATATCAGATAAATGTCCGACTCTATTAGCCTCAAAAATGCGAGCCCTTTTGAGCACATTTTTCAGTACATTCTCACACATTTCACGCGGTGTTTCATTAATTTCATCACAAATATTTTGTTTGAGTTGCTCAAGCGTTTCTAGTTAATTTATAGAAACCTTGCTCTTTAGATATCACCACAAAAAGAAGTCCGGAGCAGTCAAATCAGGCGACCATGGAGGCCAATCAACATCAACAGGTCACGCAGTAATTCCATTGTAATCCTGGCCATATACGATGAGGCACCATTTTGTTGATACCACATGTAAATCAAGCCCACAGCATGCAGTTGTGACGTTAAAAAGTTATCAGTCATATCACGATATCCCTCCTCATTCACAGTTACCGTTACGCCGTTTTCATTATCAAAGAAGTAAGGTCCAATGATTCCACCTAACCAACTTGCAGCAGACTGTCACTTTAAGGTCTGTCTGCGTAATTTCCGGTAGCAATTACTCACTCAATTTTCTTGGGAGAGTAAGAACAATGTTACTCTGTCGGCTGAGAAAATCTGAAAAAGTACGCAGACAGTATCCAGTGAAATTTTGCAAGAAAACAGCTGATCGATGTGTAACCAATCGAAATAATAAAGCAAAAGAATTATGGCGCATGTCTACAGAACTTTGGAACGTTTCTACCATAGATAATGTGGTTTCTACCATGAAATAAAATGTTTTGTTTATTATAATTTATTATAAACATTAAAAATAAACACATTTGTAACTACTTACCTCTGCCATTGCTAAATTTCAATTTTTATTTTCACTTCACAACAATTATTTAATTCAAACACTATATGAAAACAGCTGTTCAAAGTAGTTGCAAAATCTTGCAAGCAGAAATTTCTCCAGTTACATTTTGCAAGTTCTCTGACCTTCAACTGTCAAAAAATTATCTTTTTAGCTCTCTTTTTGCAAGAGATTTCGAGTATGATGTAGGCAAATAGAAAATCGCACACTTTACAAAAAGCAACAGAGCGACATAAATAGAAAGAACTTAAACTTATTTTTAATAGCTCTTTAAGCATTTCTCGCTCTGTTGCCTTAAGCCATCGAGAATTTAGTTTTAATATCTAACAAAACTATATCACATAAGTTTATTCTTAATTAAGCAGAAGCGGTATCGCAATTCATGAATATTCGTATTAAGTAGTCAATTTAATAAATATTAGGTAAACTCGTCTTTATAATAAATGTCACAGAATCCTTGTAATCAATTAAGTTAATAGCTGACAGACGACAACATTAGTTTCGCACCAAAGAATTTGTTGTTGATTTCTTTAAGGAAGCTTTCAGAATTTCTGATACAGAAAAAATGTAGAAGATAATTTCAGACCTTCAAATATTTTATTTAACCATTTAAATAAATCGCTTTCTAATTTTTTCTAAAGTATACATATTATATGTTGTAACCATCTTTTATTTATTTGGTAAACTAAAATTAGATTTGACTAGATCAATGAAAATTAACCTATTTTTATATACTATGAGTCAAAATCAACAAAGAAATCATGTCACAGAATTCTTGCATCTTTGAAATATGTATAAGTGGTAAAAGTTATTACACTAACAGATTTAAATTCACATTTGACAACATGCAAAATGACTATTACTAAACAAATTACTTTCAGTCTTAAAATATTTTTCTTCGGCCTCAGCTAATGCCTTTCTGTTCAGTGATTTGCTTTTAAATGCCAAATAGAAATTTCTTGTCTACTTTCATGACTGTTAAACAAATTTTCAATGCACCCTCTTAAACATCTCTTATAAATTAAAACCACTGAAACTAAATCTCGTTCATATTTGTTGGTAGTTAGTTTTCTCTTATTGATTTTTTTGTTATCGCAAGACCAGCCAGACCAGACCGATATAAAAATAAGAAAGATAAAGGAAAATATAAAGAATTAAATAAAAGCAACAACACACATGAAAAACTTCAAATAATTCACATATACATAAACATGCACATACACACAATTAAAAAAGTTTCTTTCCAGTTTATTTTTATGTCTTAACATAGCTGGATTAATGACACACAGTGGTTTGAAAAAGTTGTTTTTTTGTTTTTGGAAATAAGTCGGTAGCTCACGATCCACTTAAGAAATGCTAATGAAATTTGACAGAAGTCTATCAGAGGTATTTCCAAGTGAAGCTACAGACAATTTTTAAATAAGAATTCTCAGTTATTCAATTCGGCTTACGATATAAGACATTTGAGTTGTCTATACAAAATTTGGGGTAAAATCCACTGATGAGCTATATGAGCAGTAGTGAAATGGCCATATGGATATGCTCTCCCCTGCAGTAATACATTTCAAATATTTTTGTTTTGAATTTTATGAGAATATCATAAAATATTTATTAAAGAAATCTAACATATTGTTACGAATATGTCTTGCTTAAGTTTAAAAATAAAATAATTAAGCAATAAAGCAAACTACTGGTTACAAACTGCGTAGAAGTTTATACACATACAACTACAATTGGATATGCTGTTTACTAACTGCCTGGTATGCAAAAAAAATAAATACATGTATGCCCATCTAAACGCGCAAGACAAAAACTAATTTTACAACAACAAACATACATGTTGTTTACCCTCTGCGTAGTTTTCTAAGAAACCCTTTTTTACAAATAACAACAACAAATGTATTGAAATAAATTCCAAGCAGAAACCTTATCAGCATAAACACAAAAACAACTATACACACAGACATACAGTCGCCTATACATTGAATAAACAACATACAACAACAAAATGCGATACAAACGGAGTAGAAGATCCTTAAATCTTCCAGACTTTAAATGGACAAGTATAAATAGGGAAACGTCTGAGTGGATAATCAATCAGTGTAAAATTAAACCTCATCGAGTAAAGACGTGCATCATAAGTAACTTGTTCTGAAGTGTCAACTTTGTATAGTTAAAGTAAATAAAATTGTTATAAATTTAAATTCTAAATACTGGTGTTACTTATTTTGCAATAAAGAACTCACAACCAAACGTTTATAAAAGGTATAAACGTAACAATATATTAACGGAGATTAAATTAGAAAATAAAAAAAATTAAAATTAATTTTTAAAGATATTTATTTTAAGATATTTATAAATATGCAATTAAAAAAAATTCTACAAGAGCTTGAATATGCCCCGTAGCACTGTTTTCAGCGATATGTTAGGAAGAATAGAAAAAAGAAGAAAAATAACAAAAAAAAAAAAAACAGGTGCGGTTTAGTGGTCGTGCCGCTTAACAATCGAGAAGACCAGATCAGGATCCTCATGGCCCTTTTTGGGTGAAGATTTAGTACCTTTTCCTTTTCTTTTGAAATTTAAATTTTAATTTACTGCCATTCTTTAACTGTTGTTGGACTATCTGCGAATGGTCACTGAGTAGTCCAAGCGGTAGTTATTACATTGGTCGCAGTATAGTAGAACGGACAGTCGAATTTTAATTTTGCTTGTTGTTATGACAGGCAGGGCGATTCAGAATTGCCTTCTGCAACATACGGTGGTTGAGGGCGAATTTTTTCTCTGTTTATGCTTACATTTGTCTCCATCGGCCTTTAGCCTTTTGTGAGACTCAGGTGACTGAAAATGCTGTTCCACATGGTTTCCACTTATCTGAGTGTCACCTATTATCGCTTTTTAATATCGAAGATTAGCGACAGTTGCGCGAACAGTGAAATTGTTGTTGCTGGAGATTTCAATGCCATTTGAGCCATACAAGCACTGACGGCCAGTATGTTAAGTTATTTGACGCGCACAATCACCTTGCGCAATATGTGAATGAGCCAACACACATTCTTTGTGTTGATGGTCACCAGAGTAATTCACTTTATCTTTTTCTAACTTCACATCCCCAAAATTATAAAGGTAGTGTTTGTGCACCTCTCGGCAACTCCGATATCATATATTTATGAAAGGGCTCTTTGGGCTGAGCTTAACGAATTTTTTAAGCAATTTAATTGGAAACTATGTTTCTTGGACAATAATGTCGATGCCACGGCGGAAATGGTTGTAAACATCATTTTGTTTGGAATGAAAACTTTTATTCTACTCAAAAATATTTCAATTAAAACCAGACCGAAATGTTGGTTTAATTATCCGTGCAAAAGTGCAGTCAGATCAAGAGAGGTAGCATTAAGTATCTGGCGTAGAATCAAAAACGACCTTAGCCTTCGTGCTAAGGTTCTTGCTACTCCTAGGGGTAGCAAGAATTTTTGATCATTTATTAAAACAGTAGGGAGTAATATTAGTTCTTCAATTCCGACTCTTTTAAAGAACGATCAAATACTCACTGACCCGGTTGATAAAGCTAACCTTTTGACTGGTATATTGGCAAATAATTCCTATTTGCCGGAAAGTAATCAACCACCGCCCAAGCTCGACGCAGTACCCGTTACTATACCGAATATATTATTTCGAGCTAGAGTGGTTAGAAAGGTTTTAACAGATCTCAACGGTAACAAGTCTCCTGGGCAGGATGGTATATCAGCACTGGTCTTAAAATAGTGCTCTTCGACGCTAGCGAATCCGTTAGCAACCCTTTTCAGCATGTTGTTTCATGCCGGTGAATTTCCAAAGTGCTGGAAGGTTGTTAATGTAACGCCAATCCCCAAAAAGGGTGAGGCTAACAATCCTGAAAATTACCGCCTAATTGCAATTTGTTCTGCACTTTCTGAAGTAATGGAAAGTATGATTTATTTTCATCTTGTGAGGTATCTGGAGTCCAACAGCTTACTTAGCAACCGACGGTATGGTTTCCGTAGGAGGTGCTCCACGGGAGACTTGCTGGGTTTCCTATCGGAACAAAGGTGTAACTCCATACATCATTTCGGAGAGAGTAAATTGGTGGCTCTTGATATTTCCAAGGCGTTTGATAGAGTGATGCACTTATGTATGTCAAAACTTGTTGCTTTTGGTTTCGGTGATAACTTCTCATCAGACGAGTTTAAGATTAATTCAGGGATACCGCAGGGCTCCGTTCTTTCTCCTACCCTATATCTTATTTTTCTAAATGACCTTCTTTGTCAAACTTTCAACTCTATATACTCTTTCGCAGATGACAGCACCATTTGTCATTCGTATTCATTTAGTAATAGACCGAACCAGTTGGAGGTGAGTTCCAAAAGGCGGAACATGAATGATACGCTTAACAACGATCTGGCGGCGATCTCCGAATGGTGTCGTGCGAATATGTAGGTTGTATGTCACTGTTATTACAATGGTGAGTACTCTAACGAAATTAGGGAACTTGTTCCCGAAACTCGTACATATTTGCGTTTGACTCTATTTTCGTTGAAAGCGCATCCATTTGGGCTCGATTGGCCAGTGAATCGCACTGCGATTTATAGAGAAAATTCGTTTTTCAGCAGAACAATTTATATGTGGAATAAACTCCCTCCAGAAGTCTTTCCTGTCACTTTCAATGTAGAAAAATTCAAAGCGAATGTCCACAAATACTACTCCCTCTTTCCTTCTTTCCATGACCTAAGTTCGTGGTTCTGGTACTATGCATTGCATGAGTAGAGGTCATCGCCTGAGTACTGGTCCTAACGAGAAAAGAAAACTTGACTCTTCTTCTATCCTTTGTATTTATATCTCTTTATGAACTTCTATTTCAAGAAACTACTAGCCTTTTAATTTTTGAAAAATAAAATTAAAATAGTCTTTCTCTCGGTTGGCTCTGCTTTCCTATTAAAGTTATTCATAACACAATACAAAAATTCTGGAATTTATTTATCTACAATTTGTGCTTCACTTTTATATATTAATTATGTCTTTACAACATTATAAATATCATGAAAAAACGAATAATTTTTCTTTTAAATTATTCAATTTTCCTCTTAGTGCAATTGTATTGTTTTCACCGACACAAGTATATTTTTATTTTTGGAAACTATATTTTAGGGTAAAAATTAACAATAGAAATACAAGGATTCATTTGTAAGTGATAATGATTTTGTGTTTAAGCTAATTAGCAATGAAAACTTTGCATTCATTAAGAATGCATAACCCTAATTGAAGGTGCTAAAAAAAATTTTGAAATATTTAAAATTTAATACTATTGAATTTAAAAAGTCTTTAGTCTTTGGATGAAGGTATTTGTATTAATATACTTTTATATAATATTTATTAATTACTGCAAATATTTTCAATTTGAATTAATTTCATAGAAGTCAATTGTATTACAAATTTAAATAAAAAAGTCGTCCTAAATTGTAATTTTAATTTCTATTTACGATTATATTTTATAACCAATTCTAAGGAAACAACTTAAGTTCAAATTTAGGCTTGCATTTGAATTTGCTATAAGTTTTTGATTTCAACTATACAACCTTACTAGTCAACAAGACACAAATGAGGTTATACACAATGGGCTGTGTGCTGATATAGATAAAAAAACAATAGTAATTCCCACAAATATGACAACAATTAATATTTCTATCTTTCATAAATCAACTTTTCTCTTATTTAGAATCGGCTTCACTTAATTGCAACAAATACAACATAAATATTAGTTTTTTATATCACCCCTCAAAATACACCAATCAAACGATTTCTTAATAGAACTTTTGACATTTTTTAATTTATCAAGCAAATTGTACATTATTTAGAAATATTAAACCTCAGAATAATCTTTAATAAAATCCTTCGACGTAAACATTTGTTAACAAGATGCTTGCCTGGGTAAATTAAAGTTCTAAATAACAGATATTAGACTTTTCTAATATACTTTCTGCCAATATCAAGAACGCGATTAGGCAGATTATTGAGAAGCAAATTATTAAAAGGAATTAAACAACAAATAACCAAAACGTTTAAAAAGATGAATCCGCTTTGGGAGAAAGCTAAAATAGTGTAACCGACTGGTAAGATCTTGGTTGAGCTGTGTGATATGCGCATGACATTATTTGCGTTAAGAGACATTTCACTGTCAAAAATACATGAGTTAAGTTTCAAGTTTTTTGGCAAGCAATTTGAATTAAAGTAAAATATTACATATATCTTGCAAAAAGATTTTTCGAAACAGTTTTTCAATAGTTTTGCAAAAACTTATCGTCATTTAAACAAATAAACCTTTTTTTCTGCGATATTTTATAACAGAAAATAATTTCATTAAAAACAAAATAAAAACAAAGCATAAAAAAGAGGTTGATTTGTTCTCGCAACTCCTGGCTATTATCATTTTAAAATTTGCCGCCAGCAATTGGGTTTAATGAACGCTCCAGCAAAGCAAAAAACAAAAACACTGGTAAAGCAGAGAGAAAAATTTATAAAATAAAAAATATTTAATTGCTTTTCTCACAACAACACAGCAACAAAAAATAGAATCTCATGCTAACCCAATAACCATCTTGGTTGAAGGAAATAAAAAGACTTTTTAATCTGTGTAAATAAGCATTTTTAAAAGTATAAAAAATAATGTTAAATTGATATTTAATTCGTTATTATACAAAGATGTATCTCACAGATACGAGAGTATGCTTATTCGTGTTAGACGTCGGAGCAACATTCTTAAGTGAAACAAACCCCTCCAGATTGGTTTCCACAACACTTGCAAAAATTTCGCTTAACTTATCAATAGAAAAATTATATCAACAATAAAGTTTTTTTAAATATTTGCTGGGGAAACAATATAGATGTCAGTAACACTCTAAAATGGATGCTGCATTGAATATAGAACGCCAAACTAGATGACACTGATTTTCTGATGTGACAAAATTCACACAAAGCTTAAATTAACCATCATTTGTGATGTCAAAATATTTTAAACAAAGGCTAAAAAAATTAGACATAGCATGAGAAGATACCGTTAAAAAATAATAAAAATAGTTTTAAAATTCGATGACGAGATAGTTTAGTGATCTGTCATGGTGATAGGATTTAGGTTTCAAGGTACTCATGCAATCCTTAAACAGTTCGCAGAGCTAAAAGCGAATTACTAACTTTTTTAATTAAAAATTTCTACAATTGTAAAAATACGCGTTCGTCTATTTGAAATGGTACTGATGTATTCATGAAAAAGTACTTACGAGTATCTAAATTCCTAAAGTCTCGAAAACTTTAAACGAAAATCAATCTTAGTTCAAATGCTTGGTTTTGGTTGTGTGCGCTGGGAATACCTGTTTTTTATTTTTTGCATTAAAAAAATTTAGACATACAATAAGCATTATCGCTCAATATTTTATTTTTACACACATTCAGGCAATTTTCTTTTTTAAACAAAACCACTACTGATAACAGCCAGAAAATAGTTGGCTCTCGCACTATGTGCATATGAAAGTACTCCCAATTCCAAAAACACTGCACAAAAGAAAAATATACATATGTATGTATTATATATATGTAAACATGCACGTATTTTGTCCGATGGAAGCGACGTGGTCGGTGTTCAACAAATATTATAGCTGGCTAGGTCGGGAAAAGCAGCAATTGTTGTTTGCACATTTAATTTGTTGTTGTAGTAAAAAATGTTTTTTAATGTACTCTTTAATCGGGCAAAATATTTCCAGTTGGGGTTAATACACGTTCATGTCTAATGTGGAAGCTAATCGCAACAACAACAATGCAAAGTTCTACCAATTATAAAATAATAGCAGCAAGCTTCCGCCTAGCCTACCAGATCTTTTTTCACCACCAAAATTAAAAAAAAAAAAAAACATCCGCACAAAACCCCAAACTTATCCATGCACATTTGTATATTTCTTAAGGACATTATGAATACCTTGTGATTTGTGCAAAGTAGCCTGTGGGGCACAAATATACTTACGCATGTTAATTTAAAATTAATGTTATCAGAATATGGTTCAATTAAATATGAGGAAAATAAAACTAAATTTATGTATCGCAGATGACTCATGTAAAATTTTTTAATTTTATTTACGGTCAAGCTAATTTTAAGTAGCTGGTTATGTCATTTTATATGTGAAGCAAAAAAAACCTTAAAAACGTATGCAAATTCAAATAGAGTTTATCAATTTTGCCAGACAGATTCTATTAGTAATGATTTGCTTATCCTACGGTTGTTTTACACTTCTCAAAAAAATACATTAAAATGAACTGTAATCGAAAGTGACATTTGCTCGCAATTTTCTTAAATTTTATACCAAAATGCCAATGATTTTTTTTCAACCGTCGACTATATTATATGGCAAAATAGAAGAATGAAAACTCATATGGGCATGATAGTTTTAAAAAATATTATCCTGTCAACAGAATGGCCTCTTGGTTACTCCTTTTTTCTGGATAGAAGGATGAATGAGTTGCTAATATATATACATATATAAACCCCAAGTCTGGCAGCTTTGCATCCAGCACACAAACAAACTAAACCAGACAAGCAAAACACAAATATATAAATAATGTGAGAACATTTATAAACAAGATGTAAGAAATAAGGAAAAATAACAAAATTAAAAAGCAAACACAAAAATCAGCATAAAGATACAAAACACCAACGAACGCAAGAAAATACAAATGAACGGGACACAAAAGGACTTAAAAGAGTAGAAAAGATATGTATAAGAACCAAATTGATAGTGAGTCCAATTTTAATTTTATTTATGTTGAAGCTCATGAAAATGAGCATGTAAAACTGCGCGCGAGTTTATGAAATTATGAACCACAAATACATATGTATATTCTCGTAAAAATTAAAAGCGGCAAAACGGGGAGTTTATCTGGAGAGAACAAACGGTAGCCCATTATATTAAATTTAACATTTACTTCAATAACAATGATTGAATTAAATATGAAATGGTGTTGTACAAGATTTTTTATTAATATTTTTTATTACGAGATGCTATGAAAAACCCGTTTGTATTTACTTTCCAAACCCAACCTTATTTAAGCTTGAGTACGTCACATTTAAAAGAAAATATTCGCACAAAAATTAAAATCTCAACTTATCACAAATATAGAAACAAAATACCACTTCTATTGCTCCTCATAAAGTGTGAACCCCCTAATATAGTTGCAGAGACTATAAACATTATTAAAATAATAATATATCTCATATATTTTTTTAACTACATGTTTGTTTAGGTTTAGGAAGTGCAACGCCTACTGCAAATACCTCATATACAAAGTTATTTGGCAAAGTTTTATCACAATTAGGTCAAAGACTCGGTAGGCTGATTATATGAACAACCAATTGAACAAGCATTTACTTTACTATAAAAGATGCCGCTGAATTTTGTTATTGCAGAATTAAATTTACTCATTCAATGCGCGTGGTTCGATATGAAAAAATTTAAAAAAGAAATAAATCACTCCGGCCAATTTTGATGGCCAATAAATTTTATTCTTAAACCGTATTATACAGAAAATAAGTTAAGCTTTTTGTTGTACTTGTGCTTTCATAATAAAAATATTTTTGCCTTATCAAAATTTTGCAGATTTTTCTGGATCCGTTTTTTATTTTTTGATTAACAAAACGCACATTACCAGGGACATTAAAAAGTAATACCCGTAATGCAGCTAACAAATTAAAAAATATAAGCATTGGCAGACTAGGAAAAATTGAACTGATTCTCAATACTTTTATTTCAGTGTTTTAAGACTATTAACACTAATTCAAAAAAAGTGTTAAATTGCTATCATTAGATTTCACACGATTTTATTTTTCTGTGGAATTTATAAAGGAGTGGTTTTAACTTCGCGTTATTTTGTATAAAAATAAATTAAAAGAAAAATAATTATCCCCGAAAATACATTCGAACTCTCTTATGCACTTTCGTTTATGCTAAAATGGTGTATATTCAGAGCTTTAAAATTACTGGACCAAAGTGGATACTTCCCTTTGCAGTTTTGTTCCTAATTATTATTCAAAGGTTAAAAAAAAGTCGACATTTCTGAAGACGTTTATTTTATTTGAAAGCTCAGCATGTGTTCTTTCTGATTTTTAATTGACGTTCCAATACGTTTATGGTTTTTTCTTAATTTTCTTCCGAGTTGAAACTGCCAATACTCTTCATTTACCTGCCTAAGCAGATTGCAAACAAATGTTGAGTTCCTTAAATAAAAAAAATAATCATTTTTTTTTAATTTCAATAAAACATATAGAATTCAGTAAAATTACTGAAAAATTAGACGGGTCGAGGTCTATTGGGACATATTACGTATAATTCGGTTAAATTCAGAGTGTTTTATTTTCTCTATAATTAAAATATATAACTTCATCATCTGTAAACGATAACTAACTCTTGGTAGAAAAAATAAATTGTATAAAAATAAATAAATTCAATAAAAAACCTAATTTTGGGCAAAACGAAGGTTTGGAGGATCATATATTCCTATATAAAAATATATTTGTTTTAAATAATCTTCTTTTTTTTCTTTAAAATTTTCCTTTTTCTCTTAAAAGAACTACTTATTCAGTGTAGAAGTTTCGACCGTTGTTTCCTTCTTAGAGGTAGCACCCAATTTTATGTAAACAAAAAGAATTACATTCCTATGAGGATACTTACTAGCTGACGAAGAATTTGATTTCTAAGCCTTTTTGAAAACATCTAAACTCAGTGGAAACTGAATAAAAAACGTTTATTCGCAATAATTTTATTAAGCTGATAGCTCATGAAATCGATGTAAATTTTAAATATAAAAATTACAACCCTCAGCCCTCAGGTATTGATATAGAAAATAATCTTAACAGTGAAAAAGCCCCTTACATGGGTGTAACGTTAAGAGAGATTAAAGACACGACTCGTTTCAAGTGATAATTAAAGTTAACCTTTTCGAAGATAATTAAGTAACGCAAGTCATTCTAGCAGTAAAATTTTAAAAGTTTTATGCAATTACAGTATTTGATGTATATTACTAGCACTCGGACATTTGCTAAAACTGAAGTTGCAATGCAAGCTTGTCTGCTTAGGATATAATTTGAAGAAATTGTATTGTTAGAAGAGGTGGTGAAAACTCTGCGTTTCTTTGAAGAGAATACAAAATCAATAAGCATACGGTACAGATGCTTTTCTTGAATATTATATTAATATTTGTTCCACAAGCACTCACAAATCGAATATTCGTAGGCTTTCACAATTTAAACTATGTGCAAAAGTTACGATTTCTACAGTACTTCATTAAGGCTAAGTAACTCAATAAGATAGTTTTTTGTTGTAGCATAAGTTGAGTTATACGTACTTTCAAAATTTATGATTTGCATCGAGAATCGAGTATGCTTCATTATTTTCGAAGAACCAAATCTTTCATTTACAACCAATACTAACAAAGTCAACAACTTTTGCGATTTCAATCTGGACTTAACATGAGTTTGTTTTTGAATTCAATATAAATAGACTGAAGCCTGAACGAATTGGGTCCAAAGCAAGACAATTTTGTTTAGCAATGAAGCTCACTTCTGTTTCAATGGACATGCCAATAAAGATAATGGCTGTATTTTGAGTGATGATAATCCTCAAGTATATGTTACACCCAAAAAAACTGTTTGGTGTTCTTTATGCGCTAGTGGTATTTCTTAAATAACGATGCTAGTCCAAACGTTACTGTAATATACGGACTACTCAGTAGCCTTTTTTACTTTTTATTCTTTCTTTCTTATTATTTCTTAAAAACTAAACTTATAATATAAATAGTGTTGCCAGAAATCTATTATTTAAATACACCACAATACTCCCCTTTTAAAATTTTCGATTTAACAATACAAATTTTAAGTTCACTTAATTTGACATTCTGTAATTCATTAGTTTCTTTTTCTTAAATTATACCTTTTCGGGGATACTGTTTGTAAGTTATCTGTTATATTTTGCATATTGATATTACATGATTCCTTTAAATTCTCATCTAAGCATGTTATTTTTTCTAAAGGATCAGAGATAGTACTAGGCACTCGATTAGAATGTTTAAAATTGTTATAATTTTCACAGTTGTAACGTGCAATTATTTGGTTTACATGTCTTTTCCATAGTTTGTTTTCACATGTTCTCACAAGGTAAGTTCGACTACCGATTTTTTTCAATACAATGCCTTTTTTCCATAAAACTTTTCCGGGAATTGAATAATCTTTTACCAAAACTGAGTCATTTACTTTAAAAAAACGTTTTTTTGAGCCCTTATAATACTTTCTCTGTTCCTTTTGCTTTTTTATTACAAAACATTTAATATCTTTTTTACTTTTAGTTTTAATAGTTCTTTTTTCATTTAAAAGATGTAATCGTGTTCTTAATTTTCTTTTATTGAACATTATAAAAGCTGGCGATACGCCTGTACTTGTATGTACTGTATTACGATAATCAAATAAAAATCTACATAGGATCTTGTTGAACTCTGACGCTGGCGCATTGTGCAAATTACGTTTTAATGCCGTTTTAATTATCTTAACAGAATTTTCTGCTTGCCCATTCGTGGCTGGATTCCCTACTGGAGACGTCCTATGTTCAATACCATTCCGTTGCATAAAACTTTTAAACTCTTTTGAAACAAAAGCGGTGCCATTGTCGGAAACAATGATCCTTGGTAAACCAAAACGTGAAAATATTTCCAGTAGTGCGACTATAACAGCACTACTAGTTGTGTTTTTTCTCATATCGATGCACTCCAACCACTTACTGGTGCTATCGACTACCACCAAACACCAACGATTCATAAAAGGACCGAAAAAATCTAAATGAATTCGGGACCAAACCTCTTCGCTTCGTTTCCATGGTAACAGTTCATGTTTTGGTGGACTTTGGCTAGTAAATAAACACGATTCACAACCCCTTACAATGTTTTCCAAATCTTTACCTTGATTTGGCCACCAACAACTTTCCCTAGCCATCGATTTCATTTTTACAATGCCCATGTGTGTCTCGTGCAAAAACTTAACTGCCTGTAATTGCAAATTTCTTGGTATCACTACCCGATACCCCCAAAATATACAATCTGCCTCTTCCGTAAGTTCAAATCTTTTTTCAAAGTAAGGTAGTAAGTTTTTGTCTGTACAATGCTTCATCCAACCCTCTCGTAAAAATTTTTTTACCTTTTGTAATATTTCATCATTAGCCGTTTCTTTTCTAATTTCATCCAAATTTAGAATTTTAGTTTCCGCATTTATTTCATGAAAATAATTTATAAAAATTCCGCATGGTAAATCAACCTGCTCTGCATCCTGCTTTTGGGGATGCCTTGAAAAATAATCAGCGACATTTTCGCCTGATTTCACATGTGTTATCTCAAACTGATAGCCGGATAAAACTAAAGCTATTCGTTGAAGTCTGTTAGATGCCATTATTGGTAAGCCCTTTTTTGGCCCAAAAATGTATTCCAATGGTTTGTTATCAGTAACCAGAGTGAAAAACCGCCCGAACAAAAACTGATGAAATTTTTTTACACCATACAAAATAGCAACAGCCTCGCGATCCAACTGCGAATACCTCTTCTCGACCTCTGATAGTGTTCTAGATGCGAATTCAACCGGCCTTTCTTCACCAATATCATTAATCTGGGACAAAACTGCACCCACCCCCACGGGACTGGCATCAACTGTCAACTTTGTTTTGAGCGCAGGGTTATAATGTGCTAAACAATCTTCCGATGCTAAAAATCTCTTCAATTTATTCACTGCCACTGTACATTCATTAGACCATTCAAATTTAACATTCTTGCATAACAATTTGTGCAATGGATTTAACAATGTTGAAACATCCGGAATAAACCGCCTATAAAAATTTATGACACCCAAAAATGCTTGTAAATCTTTAACATTTGTAGGTATGGGCATGCTCTTTATTTCCTTTACTTTATCAGGATCCATGTGAAGTCCATCTTTGTCTATAACGTGACCCAAATATTTAATTTTTTTACAGAAAAATCCACATTTTCTTTTTGCCAACTTAAAACCTGCCTTATTTAATATTGAAAGTACTTTTCTAAGACGTTCCTTATGCAATTCTCCGTTCGGAGCAGTTATAAGAATGTCGTCCAAAAAAACAACAACGCCTTCAATACCCATTAGCAATGATTCCATAATCTTCTGAAAAATTGCAGGTGCCGAAGCTAGTCCGTAAATTAACCTCGTATATTGAAAAAGGCCCTTTGTGGTTGAAATCGTGGTATATTTCCGTGAATCTCTATCTAAAGCTATTTGTTGGTACGCGGTACTCAAATCTAATTTCGTAAACGCAACTCCCCCGTGAAGCTTTGTAAAAATTTCCTCAATCCTTGGCAAAGGGTACTTGTCGATGTGCAATTGAGGATTCAAAGTAACTTTGAAATCACCACAAATACGCACTCCACCATCTTTCTTAAAAATTGGCACTATTGGAGTCCCCCACTCGCAAAATTCGACTGATTCTAATACCCCAAGTCTAACTAAATTATCAATCTCTCTTTCAACTTTCTCCCTCATTGCTAGAGGTAACGGTCGTGGTCTAAAAAATCTTGGCTTAGCATCATCTTTCAAGTTCAATGTTGCTGTGGTACCTTTAAATAATCCTAATGAACCATCAAACATATTTTCAAATTCTTTTAAAATCTTTGTTTCCTCTTTCAAAACCACCTCGCTTGCGTACTTTAAATCAGCAAATGAGATTCCAAAAGCATTTAAAAACTTTCTGCCCAAAAGTGGTGGACCTCCATTCTCGATAACCATGAAAGAAATCCGTTTGTTCTTATCTTTAAACTGAGCATTAACAATAAATTCACCGAGAGAATTAATATACGCGCCATTGTAAGTTTTCAACAAGACAAAATTTTTACGCAATTTATACTTCTTAAATACTGCTTTATACAAATTTTCTGAAACAACATTGTTCTCAGACCCTGTGTCTAATTGCATGTCATGAAATTGATTATCAATAAATAGCTTAACTATAATTGGTTCATCACTTGCACTGTTAATAGCAAATAATTCTAAGTCTTTACTTTCTACAAAGTTTATTGTTTTTACTTTACACATTTTTCTTAAGTGACCCTTTTGTTTGCAATTATTACATTTATAATATTTAAACTTACAGTCACTACTTTTATGGTTCGAGTACCCACATACGTTGCATAGTTGCTTTTGCTGCTTTTCTTGCTGTTTTGTTTGCCTCTGTTGTGTCCTCTGCCGCTGCAGGTTCTGTTGCTGCTCATTTCTCTGCCACTGCTTGCCTTTTATAAAATTTAACTGTTCGGTCTTAACCTCAATATTACCATGCTGTTGCAAAATATACTCGGTGGTATTGGCAATTTCCATGGCTCGTTCGAGAGTTATGTTGACAGATTCCAGAAAAATTTTATCGCGAGCTGGACCCTTCTCTAGTCCCATGACAAATTTATCGCGAAGTGCCATATTTAAGTGTTCTGCGAAGTCACAATTTACTGCAAGTGAACGTACTCTTGCTGCCCATTCATTTATGGATTCATGTGACGATTTCACTGCATTATAAAATGTACAACGTTCAGAAAAACTTGAAGTAGTTGCTTTGAAATGTTTTGCCATAGCTTCCATGCACATCTTTACTGTTGTAGTTGACAATTCTACGTCTTTTGGACTAAGCAAATTTTCCAATAATTTATATGCACTTTCAGACAATGATGTGAGCATAATAGCCTTTTTCCTGACATCATCCGTCAAGCCATTTGCTATAAAGAACTGCTTTAGTTGCTTCTCAAATACGCCCCAAGCATTGATTTCCATGTCAAAGTAAGGAACCCTTATGGACACACCAGTAAAACACGTTCCACTTACATTACTGTCACTTGTTGTTGGTTTCGACATATTTCCATTAATAATATTTTAATTCCACTGCGTTGGTTCTAACTACTCGTCGCCACTGTAATATACGGACTACTCAGTAGCCTTTTTTACTTTTTATTCTTTCTTTCTTATTATTTCTTAAAAACTAAACTTATAATATAAATAGTGTTGCCAGAAATCTATTATTTAAATACACCACAGTTACAATCAATGGTGACCGCTATAGTTCACGTTTCGGACCCGTGAATTGGCCACTTGGAGGACAAAATTCGCAACGTTATTGCCGATATACGGCATTGGGCCTCCAAGCCAGCCTTTTTATTCCATTTATAATTTCTATACCTCTATAAAAACACCATTTATATGAAGGCATATACATATTTGCAAATCGATGCTTAACTGGCTGATAACACAGCAAATAGAAAATAACGAAAGAGTTAAAAAATGTTAATTAAGCGAAGTAAATAAATAAATTTATCCAACTTGCCTGCAGAATTATTCTGTGGTAACAGAAAAGCAAAAAATAATTACTGACGTGACTAATGAACGTCTAGTGATGTCTGTCTTATGGATTTTTTATTTAACTAAAAATTCGAACTAAAAAAACACTCGCAAAATATGTCATTCACTCAATGCAAACAAAAACATAATAAATACCAACTAAAAAATTTTATAAGTATTTATAAATAAACTGAATACATTTGAAAAGTAACAGACTCAATTTAATGGCAATGTTTCTCCACTCACTCTCTTAATAATAAGATACTGGGTATGATCGGTCAATGAACGTGAGGAAAGAGTGCATTTAATAAGAAATAAAGAGATAGACATGATTAAACATAAATACACTGTACTCTGCATGTACGTACATATGTAATAAGTATGTATGTAGATAACAATAAATTTAAGCGTATTGTGCAAAATTGATAAGTAGTACTTTTTCAGTTTTATAAAGCTAGAAAATACTTCCTTGATAGAATTTCATCGGTTACAAAAACATTTAATAATTTAAAAAATTTTAAATAAAATGTTTTACTCTTCTTCTTAGGATCAACTTAACAGCACAGTCTTTTAATTTAAACTTAATTCGACAGCAAAAAATAAACATTTTGATTTAGTTTTTGTTTTCTTATTTTATGTTGGTTTGTTATTGAGTTTTGCAAAAACTCCTCTTTGTGAAACGTTTAAGTAGATGCTGTAGTAATAAAGAGCGTGACAACTATATTAGGCAAATTTAAAGTTTGAAGCAAAAACACAAAAACCAAGTCAAAAAACTGGGCCAAATCTAAATTCTAGTTTTTATTCACAGAAGGTTAATACTTTGAACGTAACCCAGTGCACTAAAAATATTCACTTAAAAATAACAATTGAAAAGCCTTGCAACTCACGACAGTTTATAGTTTAGAAAATGAAGTTTAAATACTTTAGGTATAAAGTGGTCTAGCAACGATATTTGCCTGGAAAAAACTCACATGTCACGCTCCAATTTTTATTTATCCCAGAATCTACAATAAAATAAAAGAAAATATATTTTGATTTTATTTTTCCGGAAAATTTTAATCACCTCATTTTCTTCCCACATTATCTGTTTGTATTCAAAGCCTTTTTGGCGTGTTTTTCCCCTTTTGGGATTGTTGGTTTTTTCTTGTATAATTTTCTTCAGTTTTCCTTGAAGAACTGTTTCAAACAAACTGTTCTAAATTTTAACTTATTTGTTTAAAGAATCTAATAAATCTAAACTAAAAAGTTTTAAAATTTTTTAAATGTTATTTTTCACGTCATTTATTCTTAAGCCCCTTAAATATTGGCAGACACAACTACGCCGCAATTATTAAGTTAATAATTTACCCTAAGCAAAATGTTTTAGTTATAAAACAAAAAAATCAAATAAACAGACATACAGCAACACAGGAGTTATATTGTATCTCTACTACGAGTATTTCTTCATTTTTAAGTTTTACAAAATCGTCAGACTGATTCGAAAGCTTGCTTGACAGAACACAAAGTTTTATGCGTGTCATAGAATTCATGGAATTTAATTCTTCGCTTTACAGTAATACATAAAATATGGTAAGCATCCTATCTAATATAAATCAAGTGGGAAAAATGTTATATTCACGTGCGGTCATTACCATTGGTGCAATAATACCTCTTCCCGAACATGTTATCTGATTCTAGGCTAAAAACCATCTTAAGTTGCTAAGAGTGACAAATCTGATATTTACTGAAACCGCACCTTGTGAAAGACATAAACAAGTTGGTTAAATGAAGCGTAATTTTCTACCCTCTTGTATTAAGGCATTTCTCAAACATCCTACGTAAATCAATTGAGAGACCCTTAATAGTTGGCGAAAACAATCAAATATATTAGAACTATATGTTCATTTTCATGGGAAGATCTATTAATGTTTCTTTAAGGTAAATGAGAGTTTAACAGAACAGCAAAATGTGTAGCAAGGCGCGATTTTATTTTAGAAAACGCTGCTTCTTATGTAGCAGCTAGTTTAATAATGTCTATAAGGTGATTTCGGGACTGGTAATGTTTAGTTTATCTTGCAAAATAACTAAAGATTTCTTTTTTCAATCATTTTGGTTAAATATTCTTCTTTAACATTTAAAAAGATTTTACTTAAATCTTCACCGTAAGATATTTTCACCTACCTGCAATAAATATCGATAAAATGAAGTTAATTAATCGCTTTAACTAAATTAAAACAATTTCAATATTTCCCTGATTTTATTTGATTATTTTGGAGAAAGTTGTTTCTTTATTATTTTGTTTCTTACACATTATATATCGTATAGGTTTATCATACATTGTTATATATCGTAGACATTGCTATAGTAATTAAAAAATTAAAATTGGAAATAAATCATATGGTGTCTGATTATGGCTTTTCTAGCGATACAATCCTTCTTTAACATTTTATAACTCAAATACTTCACAAACGATATTTTATTCAATTTAAACTTTCGGAGCATTCAAATATATTCCCACTGATAAAAAATCTAGATATTATATTTTGCCCCAAATTACAATTCACAGCTACAAGGAAGCAATAATAAAAATAAATAAATAAAAAAATATTTTAATTATGAAGCAAATCCCGCTTAAAAAAACGGAGAACACAAAAACAGTATGAGTGAGTTTGGTGCCTAAAAAATATAAAAAAAAATCATAAACTGATATAAAATTTTTATTAACAAAGTACAAAAATAATGATTTACTAGAAGCTTTTTTTGTATTAAAAAAAGAAAACAATAATAATAAATAAACAAAAACGAGTAACAACAAGCACAACAGTAGGTGAAAAATTGTTTACATTCGAGCCAGATGTTTTAAACAAACGTTTATAAAAATGTGCTTTTAACTTTTGATTTGTTTAAACACAATTTCTTAACAAAAATAAAGAGTAGAACCTTAAGAAAAAATGCCAATAGTTTTGTTGATTATTGGTTTTTGGTCTCAATATGGGTTACATTAGCGATGAAAAATGTCGGAAGTGCCATAAAACCTTCAAAGAGCATAGGGCCCCTTAATAAACAGGTAGAAATGAGAAAACTTAGCATATTAAAAAAAAACTGAATTTTCTTGCTGATATAAATTATTTGCAGGCAAAGGACATGGCTGATTTAACTGAGTTTTTGGATTTGAACTTTGTAAAATATTCTCTTAAGATTTTCGTCATTGACGTTAAAAAGAAAGTTTGTTTGTACCTTAAAAGGACGAATAAAATAAAATAATTAATATCTAATAATAAGCTAACAGGAAGATAAATATAATATAAGCTGTAAAGTAAAGTTTAGATCTTAAAAGTGTGTTCAAAAAATTTGGTGAGAAACTTTATTAAGAAACTAATTTTCAAAAAGACTTACTGAAAAGCTCTGTTGTTGTTATTAAATTAATTATATTTGATAACTTTTAGCTAAAAATAAAAAACACATCAAAAAGCACATTATAAGGACTTTTCATTATATTGTTCTGTGTCACATACAGTTTTTTTATATGGTTTGACACATGAATATTTTACACACAACTTTTATATATCATGTTGTAGTAGATTGTGCCAAGTAAATGATGATGCAATGATTTATATGTATTTTACAATCTCCAAAGTTTGTATAATTTTGAGACTTATTGCTTTACACGCATCTGGAGAACATGACATTATTGTTACCGGTTATTAGTTAATTTCTTTCATTGTCGTTGTCTTCTTCGCCCCGCTAGCATTCTTTCACAGGGACTTTTCGAAATCCCGCATTCACCACAGCAAACCGTAAACACAGCAAATTTTGAAAGCTAACAATGCGAACGACAATTCAGTTTGCGGCAGATGTTCATTTATAATACCCAATAACGTTTTTATAGAAGTAGAGCACACTTTTCTGTTTAAACAAAATGGCAGCCAATTCATATCTAGAGGTGACATTTATTTTCCAATACCTTCCATTTTTCCTGCACTAGAAAAAAATTTCGTGGAAGCAGTGATGCTGTTACTGGTGTGTATCATAACATTTTTCAGTTGCCATAAAGCAGTTAACTTCCTTAAAATATATGTTCATTAAACAATTAAAAGAAGAAGAAGCAAATTGAGCAGTGTAACAACTTCGAGTGAAAACAACCCAAGACAACCAAGGAGATCAAATTAAGTACTAAATCTCGATTATATAAAGAATAAGTGCTGATATTAAATTACTAAATTCTATAATTTGAGTCGAAAAATGTTGAATTAAAAATTGTATCGCTTTAAATGAAAATTAATTAAAAACAAAATATGAGCAAATAATACTAGCAAATAAATACAAGTTGACAAACATGTACTACATACACATGTTTATTCGCACAATTATTTAAATTAAGATATAGATTAGCAAAAAACCGCAAGGCAATGCGCCACATACCGATTTAATTTGATTATCTTGTGCTTGCAGTTCGTTTGGTTTTTTTTTTATTCTTTACATTTCTGTTGTTTGTTACTTTTTTCTTTTTATTGCAAATAAAAGAAACATGTTAATGAACTTTAAAAAATATTCTACAACATGCATAAAACAAATTTTTATTTATGGAAAAAATTATTCCGAATGAAAGAAACGAAAACTTAATTAAACACATTTATAAAAAAAAATTAACTCATTTTGTATAAAAAACACCAGCCTGCTACGAACTTAATGATTACAGAACAATATTTACTTATTTTGTTTTTCTTTTTTAAATGAATTGGTGGTTTAGTGTTTGCTGTTGTTATGATATTATTATTGTTAAAAAAAAAATAATCAACAATAAATAAAGTATATAAGAACGTGACAAAATTCATATTTAACGTAAATTTCTAGTGAATACGAAAGTGTTTTTCTTTAAAAAAATTTTGAGGACTAGATTTGAAATAGTTTAAACCAGTCATCGAGTGGAAAACAGAAATTGCGTTTAATGAATAAAACTAGTCCTCAAAGAAATTAATTTCAAAATCATTAATATTTATTAAATCATTTATAAAAAGTTATGGGCGAACTTCCCCAATCGAAAACTGCAATGGTAAGAAGGATCCTCAAGGCTTATTCTGAGCACTCTTATTTAATTTCTTTCGAATGCGTCAATTTTTTCAACGTGCAAAAACACTGAACTGGCGTATGTTTGGAATAAATTTCCGAAGCCTAACTTTAAATTTTTTTGGAAACTTTTAGCAATAAATAAAAATAAATAATATGCAGCCAGCGCTAAACAAAATATATTTCATCTTCTTAGTCCTGTACAGCCAAGATAATTTAACCTGTTACGGGCTAGGGGCTGGGATATGTTTCAAAATTTCTCATATGTTTTTGCATAATTTAAGATTTCGGCTTTTACTAATGAACCGTTTTTTTTAGAATTTTGTTATGCATCAGAGCGATGCAGTGATCATTCGTCGAATTTTATTTTAATGCCTTTGAATTATTTCCTAGTATTCCTAGCAAGATACATTCTTCTGCATTCTTAGTGTAGAGTTTAACTGCATTTGCGTCAGTTTAGCTTCTACATGCCTTATTCTAGTCAAAAGGCCATCCAGATTAATAGCTACATATTTCACTCCCGAGAGTTGGTCTATTATTCGGTTATTAAATTGAGTAGAGAGTATAATGCTCTGCATACAGTAAAGGTTACCTAGGTATATTTTTGCTGACTTACCTTAATTGTTCATTTGATTACTATTCTTCCAACAGAGGTATTTGGAACTGCAGAAACATTTGGTTGCTTCTTGTGGGCTTTCGCGAATGCTAATAAAAGTTGTGTAGTAAGCCAATTGGTCTCAGTTTAGTTTCCTGTGAAGAGAAAGGTCCTTCTTCGCGGTAAGTTTTCCGAGCAGTGGTCGCTCAGCCATTTTTTATATTATAACAAATTCATGTAACAAATTCAACAAGAGTACGATGAGGTTTCAGTTAATCCTCTTTGCTACAGAACACGATCCCCATTTTGGAGGCAGGGGTATAAACCAAAGAAATAACTATGCTTTGATTAAATTCTTCGAGACAGATAGTAGTGGCTTGCAAAAAAAATTACAGTAATCACACTATAAATAATAAGTACCACAGAGCACTATATGAGATACTCGCTTATATTAATATGTTTTGTGTTTGAGTAAGACTTTAGCGCTCCAGAGTAATAATAAATACAAAAAATAATACAAAACGATTAATTGATTACCCGGCCAATGGCGTACGACGGGGGTTTATAGGGTTGTGTAATACAGAGACTCGTCTAAACAATTATGACAATCTTTAGAATTCTTCTTAACATTTTAATTTAGATTTTATAAAACGGTATCAAAAGTACTGTAAATAGCATCACTTACTTCTACTTCTTACGATGCGACACACAGAACTACTTTTTTTTGTTTTTTGCAATAGCCAAGCCTTGAACAAAAGGCATTGTAAGATAAATTTTCTAGTAGTTTCTAACAGCGAATTGCTAAAAGAAGTCGTTTTGGAAGCAAAATCCCACAATACTAAACAACTACAGGCTAGTGCTGTCAATGCAATATAGACTAGTGCTGTCAATGCAGTGCAAAGAATTAGGGACACTTCTCATTCTGAGCTTGTTCCCTCTGCCATGTATCAAAAATACAATTTTTGTATCAAAATAAATCTAAAATATATTTTGAGCCGTTTCTGAATTATTTACTTTCAAAAACAAAAAAATTAAATATACTCTTACGCTTATAATACTTTTTTTACTTCCCTAATTTCCTTGCATTTTAACAAGATAAATATTTTGTAGATTTATCTCGCTGAACGATAAATTGTAATTATGATGGCCGAAAAAAAGTACTTTTGTACTACATTTATTTATTTATCATTGGCATATGAACGTGTTCGAAAATGTGTTGCTTCGTTATGTAGAAGTGGTTTATGGATTCATAAAAAATGTTGTCACTTTAAGGAAATTAATTAATACACAAAAAAACTGTGACAAATATTAGCAGAAACAAGAAACACATAAACAAACATTCAAATTATTCAATACAATGAAACCAGTTCGTGGCATTTTATAAAAAGATCTTAGTTAGATAAGTAGGTTGTTCGAATATTTTAAAGCTCGAACATCGTCATCATTATGCATTACATTTTTTTTATTATATAAAGAGATAAAAACCTCATAAAAATAATATTTGCATGTAAAACATAAAATTGTTTCCTAAATTCCAAAATAAGTAAACAAACTTCTAGCCTAATTAGTCCAACTTCTTTTTGACTTAGTAGGTGGTGTATGTTAAAAAATGTTTAAAAAGTCGATTCAATAATGTTTTTGAAATAAAACAATAAATGATGGGAATAAACACCTGAAAACAAATTCGAAAAAAAACGGTTTAAATAATCCGATAGCAAAAGCAGCCCAATTAGATACATGCTGTGCGTCGTTATAAAAATAAAAAAGCAGATTTTTAAGCCATTGATATACAAAAGTTAATAAAATTGTAGGGTAAAAAAAAATATTACAATCAGTGTTTAACATTACAATTTTAAGTAGAAAAAAACACCAACTTTGAACCTATTTTAAGATAAATGGTATAAGTTTGGAATTCAAGATGACATTTTTTTCCAAAGCCTATGGATCAAATATCCGCAAATTAAAATCAAAAATAGAAAATCTCTTTTTGATATTCGACGTTTGCATACTTGCGTTTTCATTGAACATCGTTGACTTGGTATATTTAAAAAACAATTAAACACCTCTTTACTTATACTTTGGATTTCTTAGTTATTTTGGATACATATAGTGATCAGGTTCAATGCTACTTTTCTTAAATTGATTCAGGATTTCCTAATATGTTGTATAAGAAAAGAAAAAGCGAATGTTCAATGCTATTTTCCTAAACATGAGAACAAAATGTTGAACTTAACTGATAAAGCACATATATATATTACAATAATATCAGTTTTTTACTTGCCTTATGCTCTTGTAGATACTACAGCTACTCGTGTATGAAATCAGTAAACGTTAACGTATTTTAATGGAATACGGCTATTTTATTTGTAGCAGACGAGTATCTCAAACCAAACTCGAAATGAGATAAATGCATTCTACATTTTTATCATTTAGCCTTTCATTTTAAATATTCATATATTCATCATTTCGTCACAGGGATCCCATTCGGTTATGATACGCTTACTCTAAAGATTTTTTCAAACTACAAAGCACTCTTAAAATACTCTTAACTCAAATTCTTCTATTCGGCGCTATCTCAGAAAAAATATATGAAAAGGCAATGAGGTGAATTGGCAGAACGCAATATTAAAAAACTGTGGAAAGTTTTTTTCGGGTTAATTGAAAATGTAACATGATTTTAATAGCTATTCAAAAAAGAGTTTATAAATAGTGTACGAAAGAAAATATTAAAAGAAGTACTCCTAACTTCACTTCTTAATGTCGCATTCCTACTTCCAATACTGTCTAGTATAAACGAAACTTTTTGCAAAAAATTACTAACATCTCTGATGAACGGACCACGGTCATGTTTTATCGTAGAAGCAAAATTATACTGTCTGCATTACCTTTATTTCAATTAATAGGCCAAAAACTATTCCCCTGATTTCTTTAAACCCCAATTTTCACAAAGACCCGTTTCTTTTGAATATTATTAAATGCGAAAACGTCTAAATTTCTAATAAAAAAATGGTTTTTCACATGTTTGCCTTGTCTCTATGATTTTTGATTTTGGTCACAGCAAAAAAATTGTGTTTGCGAAACCAAATTTACTCAATTTTACAAATTATTATTTATGAAAAAAAAAAATATTTTCCAGTTTTCTGTACCAAAATATTAATGAACATACTTTAACAGTATTCACATCTTAAATGATATCTTTTAAAGTATAAACAGGATTTTTTTTAACAAAGAAAAATATGACTTAATGTTTTCTGAAAGGCTCAAACTCTTTTTGGCAGTGTCTTTTCTTTAAGATTTATACTTTAATTTAAAGCAATAATTTCGCGTTTGGTTGATATAATTGTAACATTATACTTTAAGGAACCAGTTAACTAAAGACAGGTTGTGTCGGCGGACCCATCTTTGACTTGTATAAGAAATTGCCAACGTGTCCACACATCGACAAGAAAACTTTTCCAAGTATCTAAGAAAAACAAAAATTTGCTTCCGATCTTTCCGACCTTTATTTAGCTTGGACACGTGGCTAAAAGAACAAAAATTTAGCCATATAAACAAACAAATTAGGCAAACAATGCACAGTTCTCAGAAGAAAATAATGCAAAACACATCTTCATAGACAAAAATAAAACAGTACAAATAATTGTTAAATTATGTTAAATTATGCTCTCGGTAACTATTTATTTTTTGTTAAAAAAAAATTTAATCTACTTCTTATAACGGCTTAGGACTAAAGAAATTTTACTTTGGCATATACCTTTTGCCAACTTGACACCTATGTACAACTTTAATATATATTGCAGCCATAATGAAATTATACTAAAAAGGCGTCACATGACCTTAGAACAGTTTGTACGCTTTTAAATTATATGGCCACGGTTAGTTAAAAAATATTATTATTAATCGCGGATCATAAAAAATAACCAAAAGTTATAAGATAAAAGAAATGAAATACAACCTCATAATTCAACAATAGATTATGGTTGCCTCCACCATATTTTATTTTTATGTTTGGTTTTAAGCGTGGAGTGTAAACTTCTTCTTTACTGTGTTTTGGAATTCAATTTTGAGGCATTGACTTCATTTAAAACCTGATAAAAATTATAACAGCAATTATTTTTGTTATTGTGTTGTTGGGAGTATTTGAGCCTGATCATTGGTAAAATTCTGACCACGTCTTTTGTGCATAGAATTATTTTAATACCGTGAAATAGTAATTTTAACTTATTATTCGTATTGTTTTTTGATACCACGAAAACTTGTTTGTTTTTTATATTAAAATTTTAATTGAATGCTAAATCAATTTTAATTGCAGTCAAAATTAACTTTTTTCACTGTCGGTTTTTTCCTGAAATCGATTTTTAGAGACATTCAAGTGTTACAAATAAAGTTGTATGTGTGCATAAGATACAGTTTTACCACATTTATCTTATGTTATATACTAAAAAATTAATATTGCTTGTGATATTGTTTTGAATATCTATTATTATTAAAACCTCTGTCGAATTAAAACAAAAATCTTGTGTAAATATGTCATTAAGCTATCATTACCAGCATTGAAAAAAACTCAAATGGCACAACTTATATAAGGATGTCAGAAAATTGCCCGAACAAATTTGAGTATGTAAATGCATAATTCAAAACGAAAGTTTAAACGAATATGTAGAACATAAAACATTTTTTTAAAAGCTTCTCTTACAAAAACAAAATTCCATCGTTTAGTTCATAAACAGTTTTTTGTTCAAAATAAGGAGCAGACAAGAAAACTCGCGGATCGATTTTTACAATTTGTTTGATTTAAATTTTAATTTTCTGGCAACGCCGACTTTAAATGTTTTGAATCTGAATTCAGATGAAATTATGATTTAAACAGTGAAGAAATAATGAAAAAGAAAAAAAAACACACATACAGTAACTCCACCACTCAGACATTTGTTTAACAAAAAACGGAAGGCGGTTAAGTACCAGGTTAAACTGTAGAGTTGCAATAAAAAACATACTTCTGTAGGCATATAATTTATTTTCAACTCTCTAAAGAGGAGCAGAATTTCATTTAACAACTGCCTAATGCGGAAAATAAAAAGGGGATATGTGCATAGAAAAAAATATATTTTCAGAGAATTTCTGGGGCTTCACTTTATAAAACCGTACAACGAACAAACAACTTTTAATACAAACCTTTTGTGCAACTTCAATGTACAATTCTGAATATTCTATACGCATACTAACACATGTTCACTACCAGAAAGAAACACACACACATCTGTACAAATTTGCTAATGCGAATGAATTCTTTCAAGTGGTGTAGAGTATTGGCCACAGCCACAAAAACTCGCTACTTGCACCACCATTTAAAGCAGCAAAGCTCAATTTGAAACAACAACAACGCTACATTTAATCATACTTTGCAACATGCATACGTGTATTTAAGCAAAGAGGCTTCTTCTTTTCTAATGGCGACTGGTTGTTTAGTTTGTTGGTTTGCGTACGGTTGGTTATTCAACTTATGAAAACTGCATAAACACATATACGGGATGGATGTATGAATGCATAATAAAACCAAACATGTTAGAGAAGAAGAAAAACCAGAAAACATTGTATGGAGAATCAAAAGACAAAAACAACAGTAACAATCAGAGCAACACAATAACAAGTGGTGTATAGTGTCAACATACATACAAACATCCAATATTTCTAAGGCACTTATTGATGTCTTTTACTATTTTATTTCTTTAATTTTCTTTCTGTGTTGTAGCTGCCGATGTCTAAGCCAAATAAAGTTAGACGAGACTTTTACCACCACAGACTTACAACGACTTAGAACAACAACAAGCAAAGGGTAGAAGAATAGAGGTGAGTTCATATAGACGGTGTTTATGTTTATGGCTTTCTCGCCACAGTTGTTGTCGGCAGTGTTGGTGTCGATGTTGAATTGTGTGTAGTTGCAAAGTCGTTGGCCTACAAAATCTTTATTATACGTTAGGTATGTGTGTTTTTAACTTAGACAGCTTACTGTGACAAAGAATACAAAGCGGGGATAACACGTCAAATGCAACTAAAGTAATACACGAAACGTAAACAGTAAAAAAAAATATTGTGGGGCAATGGAAGTTATGTTTGTTTGTGTGTGCGAAAAAGTGCAACATAAGAAAAATCAAATATAAAATCTGCTTCACACCGGTTAATTCCCAAGTGAGTCTTCCACTAACACAATCTCTCTCTCTCTGTATCCATGAGCTACCACCAGTGTTGTCAGTTGTGGCGATTTTTCGGCAAAGGTGTGATAAATACATACATATTTTGGCGAGGAAATTTTAGAATGGGGACTGGCAAAATACCTGGCGACATTTAAAATGCCTGGAGATATTTGCGACAATTTTTTTTATCATTTTTCTATGATAATATGTCATTTATGTCATTAGAAAAGACAGTAATGCGGAATAAAGATGATTTCTATTTTTGTGCATGCCTTTAGTATGCCTTATAAACGCAAATAAATTTATTGTGTGAATTAAATGTCAAATGGTAAAAGCGTTAAAGGAAAACAGGCATGAACAGGATGAAACAGGATGAAAGTTAAAATTTTGATTGCCAATCTGATTACATGAATGCGAGAAGTATGCATCAAAAACTTTATAACACTCTATTCATGTTTTGAAGAGCAAGTCAGGCACAAACAAATATAGAAGAAATGATTGATCGATTTCCAGAAAACAGGTCTTTTGTCTCTAACTATATGCTTTAATAAAGTTCACTTTCACTCCAATATTTTGATTGTATATAACCGAAAATCCTGTTCGAGTTACGTGGACATTATCATAATATTGACAGTTTCTACAAGTAATGATTGAAACGAAAGAAATTTTTATATAACGAGCTCTATTAGAACCAATTTGAGAATTAAAATATAATACGAACTTTCAATTAATTACTGATATTAATATCATTTATGAACGTGAGTAAGTACTAAGAGTGCTAAAAATATAACTAACACTAAAACTACCGAGTATGGAAGTTTCAGTTCTATTTTTTGCTTTTATTAAAATGTTGTTTAAAGTTGTTTTATACTGTTTTTATGCTAAATAAAACCAATGTATATTTTTTATAAGAACTCAATTTTTTTTAATAAAAATTTCTTTTTTAGTTTTTTATAACACAGTTTTTATATCATAACACATAAAAGATAAGAGAAGTAAGTTGCCGGCATTTTTAATTTTAAAATAAAAAGGAAAACTATTTTTATATTAAATAATTATATGTATATTTGTATATTGGCGATATTCGTCAAAGCGTTTGGCGAGAAAGCTAAGAAAATACCTAGTAACACTGGCTTCTACGAATGCATATATAACAATAATTCTGCAAAATACACAGACTGTCTTTTCAAGAAATATATACATTAATATGTGCGTGTGCTTGCAAAGTATGTATGCGATAGAAGTCTGATTGCTATGTTAGGCAACCTAGCAAGTTTTTTCTGTTGTTGTATTTTATTTCTTATTAAATTGGAAATAACACACCAAACATCATACATCAGTTTTATTCTAGTTTTTGTCATATTATTGTTACTTACCCACACTCTATTATCATAAAAGAAAAAATTCATTTTCAATTTAATAATATACTCGTAAAACTATAGTCTCATCAATAATCTGTGCAAAACTTGTGAGAATGTTTTCGGAAGGGTAACGAAAATAAGTAACAACAGATTACAGAATAAATGAAAATGCCGTTAGTTTCGGCTTCTACATAACGACCCATTAGTAATCATAAATTAAAAAAAAATATGGTACAAAAATAATTATCATAAACAGACTCTTACCGATTCCATATTCATCTTTATTGTAGTCGAAGAAATAATTACACAATAACTTCAAATTTGTGCAAGTTGTCAATTTTTTCAAAAACTCTACACACGAGTTACAATATTAATTACATTGTTTTCGAAAATAACCTTAAAAACTGAGCATCTCATTTCTATGCTCTTTGTAGCAAACGTTATTCATAAAAACTTTTAATCGACTAAATGCGTATTATTTTTAATTTAATCGATTATCGGAAAAATTAAAAAAATTTGATTCCACATATCTATAAATTTGTTTTCCCAGAAAAAATTTCCAAACTCGAAATGGGTATTTAGAATAAGGTCACTATATAATCTGATTCGATATATATTCAAAAAAAAGAGAGAAAGTGTTTAAATAAATCATCGGCAGAATGGATGAAATCTATTTGAATCCAGCAATTTATAACCACTTTGCTCAGAAAATAGGACTTATGCTTGCTATTAGGTCGTAGGTCTTGCTAATGCTATACAGATTTCTTTAGGTAATTAGTTTGTCATGGTTTAGAGAAGTTTATAATGCATTTTATGTTACTAAATGTTGGGACCTTCATCATTTTTTGTTCTTATATAAACATATCTCTCATATAAACATATCTACTTCTCTAAAGCGTTGTGATATTAATTCGGATTCAAAGTTGACGAAAGGTAAATGCTGAGTTCACGAAGTTTAAGAAATTAATTTCAGCATTTCCTCCCAACTTTTTTCTCTAATTTTTTGTTAAATCTCAAGAGAAATGAATGTATTTCTTTCAACCAGTATTTAACGCTTAGGACTTAAACACTGATTAGCAACCTTTGTCGCTGCAGCTTTGCGTTGATAGCTTTTTTTTTAATTTCACCCATTTTTTAAATTTATACGAAAAATTTTAAGCAAGTTGAACAAAAGAAGAAATTACTGACAGTAATGTATTAAAAACCAAAAAATAATCTGGACACAAACCTTGGATTGTAGTTCTGTAAATAGTTTTGTTGAAAATTTTTTTGAATCTATGAGTTCCGTCTAACCAAATTATGATTAATTGATTACAATATTGATTCAGTCAGTTTAGGTCTTTAGCATTTACAAATTGTGTAAAAACCACCTATTGTTGGAAACACTTTTCTCACAACAGGTTATGGTAACGATTATATTCGGAATACATTTTTCATGAGAATATCATAAACATTTTAAACTAAGTAATCATTATTACAATAACAATAATTAATAATTAAACTCATTTAATAAATTATTAATTACTTTAATTACAATAATCAATTAATATTTTACAGCACATTTAGGCGAATGCAAAAACGAATTTACAAGGCAAAAATGCAACATTCGCTTTTAAATCCACAAGAGCTTTAATGAAACAAAAAGATGGATTTTACAATTTTCAATTGGGATTTCAAAATGAAACATTATCGCCCATTTACAAACACCTTTTAAAACACATATGAATCTCAACAAGAACATAAAAAATGAAAAAACCTAAAGTGTATTAGAGAAAAAGTGATAAAAAAAACAAAAAGCAAAGGGAGAAGACGTGAAAACGTATCAAGTATTAGTATTAGATATCACAGAATACTTTTGTTGCGACTTATACTGATGAAGGCATTCTGATATAGAGTGTTTTAAAGAAGAATATAAGTTGGAAACACTTTCTAACTGACGGCCATTTTGTCAGCTATCAAGTTATTTGGTTTGTTTTGGTATTTTAACATGAATAAACCGACACCGGAACAACGCTTCCAAAATGTGCACATTTATTTTGAAAATCATGGCTCTGCCCGAAATACTTCCTCTTTACAGTTAACATAATCGTTGATCAGAACAATTAATTCGAACTATGTAACATTTCCGCACCACGCTTATTAAAAATGATAAGAAGTCAGTGCTGTTGTAGAACGTAGCGGAGAAGAAGACACGAATCAATGTATCCGCCATCGTGCACAGGTATTGGATATATGTCCATCCAATTTATTGATGATTTTGGTTTTTACTTAAAAAATCTAACTTTTATGACAATTGAAGCCATTGAAGCTGGTGGAATTATTGGTCCGTACTTCTTTAAAAACGATGTTTGTCAGGACGTTAGAGTCAATGCTCACTGCTATAGGGACATGATTTCTGAATTTTTCGTTCATCAATTGAATAACCATGATGTGCCGGAGCTGGGGTTTCAACAAGACAGCGCAGCATGTTGCATAGCCACAAATAATTAATTAAAGGAATTGAAGATCGTGCGATTTAACGCCGCTAGACTATTTTCTGCGGGGATATGCCGCGCTATTGCCAATGTAGGGCCACAAATGTTACAAAAAGTCATCGAAAATAGGATCTCCAGATTAGATTACGAAGATTATCTTTGGATAAAGTATATTTCATGTTAATTTAATTGTTTTATCTCATTTCAAAGTACTATACATCTATAAGAAAAACACCCTTTACAAGAAGCACTGTTACAAAAACAAACGCACATTAGTGCCACAAAATGAATGAACACAAAAAGTGGGGGTGGGGCAGAAAGAATTAAAAGATAAATTTCACCATAGAATTCAATCAGGCTGACATATAAAATGTCAGTTTGTCAGCCGACTAGTCAGTTATTCAGTCAGTCAGTTAATCAACATTCATATGTACATATTTAAGCAAGTTATGCACCTATCTACAACAACACGTATTAAATAAATTTTAAAATGCATACAAAATATAAGTTTATTCATGTGTATGGGTACAATGCAGTTGCAGTGTAAACGTAGTAAGTACATACTAAATAATAAACCAAATGGCAACTCGTGCGCAGCGAGGCAATGAAATATAATCACAATTCAATTCCAAGCTTTGCAATGAAAACAATCGAAAGACAAGACGACACAAATACCGACAATAAAGAAAATGTTGTAGAAACGTATGAAAAGTAAGTAGAAAAATTAGCAGTAAAAAGCAGCTAAAGAGCAGGAGACGTTACAGATGAAAAAAGAAAAGAATAAAGCAAACAGATATACATATGTACAAAGAAAAATTTAGCAAACAACAACAGCAATAAAAATGATGGAAGAAAGCACTTCAAGTGCAATTCCACCAACCAACAATAAAAAATGCATTCGTTTTTGTAAATTTTCTTTTAAGAAAAAAAAATTATTTTCTTTTATTTCTTTCCTTTTACACAAATACAAATAAAGAAGATTATTTAGCTCTACGTACGTGCATATGTATGTGTTAAGCTCGAATAAAGAAAAACAAACTTATCAGTACATGCGAATTGTACACAGTTTTGTGTTAAACAAAAGCATCAGAGTTAGAGATCGAATTTGAGTTAAAATTATGCATTTTCTAAGACTCTTGCCCATTTACAACACAGTGGTATACAATAAAATACTGTTTTAAAACTATCTAGTCCATTACCAATGCTGACAATTCAAATAAGAACGAAGCGGCGCGTCTTTCTATCAAAAACGGTTATTAAACATCTAAGAATGATTACAAATGTGTAATTATATATAGTTTCAAATCTAGCTGCAATCAGCTGATCAGATTCAACTTTTTTTTAAAATACTTATAATTTTTAGTAAAATATGAATATGACTTTCAAACCACCTTAGAATAAGCATTCTTATATCACACAAATACATTTATATTTCTAACATTGTTTCCTAATTTTTAAATGCCGTTCGAGCAGATAAAAGGAGTTACAGTCCTTTGGTTCAGAAAAGCCCGATGGATCTTGTGAATGTTACCGCCGTCACATACAACAAAATTTTCAGTCGTCCTTTTTGTTCCTAATCTTGAAACATTTCAGCGTCCCTTTGTTAACTAACAACTTTATTTTAAAGCTGGTGTAGGCATTCATTACTTTCTATTTATTTTTTCAAATTCCATTACTCGACACAATATGAATCGAATTAATGCTTTAATATTGCAAAAAACAATATAATTTACAACACTGTAAGTGGCTTTTCCTTGCAAAGACTATGGCATACGTTACTAAATCTTTATGTTGTCATACAATTTCTAGGAATCTCCTCTTGAGTCAAATTTATTTTTGACATAATAAAATTATTATTTTTCTTCATCACATAAGTATGAAAATATTCAACTTACATTTTCTTTTTTAATGCTCTTATGTTCACAAAAAGTTTCTTCGAATGATTGTTGGTGTGCGAGTAAAAATACGCATGGTACATTCGAACACTCTCACGCTATCGAATGCCATCATGAAAATTTCGATGCCGCTTCTTCGATAACGAAAGAGAATATTAAAAAAGAACCTTATGTACGAATACCAAAATTAGCCCCCAGATGGCATACGATTAGAATTGGAAACCAATACAGAAAACTGAATACTACTAAATAACAGAAGCTGAAAAAGGAAACAAGGATTGAGGTAACCACAAGAAGTCACAGCATTTATCACTTTAGCAGTTTTAAACTAGTTTTTCTATCGACTCCAACAAAACTTAGTCGCTATAATGGCCGTTAGAAATTTCACAGCTTAAGGTAGATAAATGCAAAGAATGCTGCTGACGGATGTAGCTTTCCAGAAAACTGATAGCAACTGTTCTTATTTAAAAATCATTTTTCTACAAAATTATAAAACAGGTGATAAAAATAAAAGTTAAAAAAAGTTATTGCAAAAATATGTAAACGAATGCATATACATCATGTGCATGTAAGTATAAATAATCTCGATTGCACTATACATATATACCTACGAATGTCTTAGAATTCTTTTACTGGTGCAGACATAAAGAGGCAAGTATTTGTTTGATGTGCAACATTTTAATTTCAAATATGTGTATAACGCAACCTTAGAAACAAATGCAGAATCTACTTGCGTTCGTGTCTTTACCCGTTAGCTCTTAGTCAACAAAGAATATTAGAGAAAACGAAGGCTGTAGTGCTTTGTCGATAAAAACAGACAGACAAATAGATTCCTAGACATTATTTTTCTTCTTCGTTGGAATGATTTTCTTATTTTTAGTTCTAATTAGTTTTGCTTAAAATTATTTTTCTCTTTTTTTTGTAATTTTTAAAACTATTTCGTTTTGTCAAATCTTTTATTTATTTGCTATATGTGGTACCTAGTATTTGCAATAACAATTTGTATTTAAATGTGCATTTTATGTGCATGTTTTTACTTATTTAAAAATAGAAGCGGGGTCTAAATGATAATTTTGTTTGTAATTGGTGAAAGATTTTGCACTAAAGATAGAACAACAATGGCAAATTATTATTTTAAAATGACAAGCGCAACAAAAAACACCAAGAAACCATAAATTTGTTACATACATACATACATAGCTTCCAACTATCGAATAAACAGTATCGCAATAAAATAATATTCATATTTAAAGTTAGTTCGCTTAATTTAATTATGAATAAAAGATTATAAAAAATTATGAGTTTTAGAGCACCCAGAATACTTAAAGTTGTTAATTTACTAGCAGGTTTGCAAAGTTTTCGAGAAAACAGAATAATGGAAGATAGAAAATGTTTACCATAGGATAAAAACAGTGTCTTCCTAATCTCGCAGAAGCAGAGACAAAATTTTAGAAACTTTACTTTTCTTATTGGTTGATATTGAACATTTTTAAACTTTTGTGTTTTTGTTACCCAATGTACTTTTATTCGCCCTGGAATAAGAAAGCTCAAGCAAAGTGCTGAATTGTATCATTATCATGTAATTTCTCATCTGAGTTCCTTCCATCCAACATTAGCTAGACACAGGATTTATTTATAAAGAGAACACTGAAGATGGCAAATAGCCGAAACCGGTTTATTCACAAACCAAATTTGACCAGGGTCGACGTTAAATCATACCCAAATAAATTAAAGCCCGTCGGAAAATATACGCACATATAAAAAAAAAAGAAAAAAAAAACAAAAAAAAACATATTACTACTTTTATACATGCGTCTTATTTGCAAATAAGAATATACAATTAGATAATTTTGAACATAAACGGTAAATTTTACATGACAGTATTAATAATTGGCTCTTACTAAGGCTCTTCTTTGGTTACCGGCTACCGATGCTTAATGGCTAAGGAATTTTTTTCGCTGCTCAAAAATCTTAATTATTTATTGTCGTTCATTAGCAAGTTAGTAGAAAACTAAGCTCAACACAAAATTATGTCAAGTTTGCTTTTAAGAATTGTAATCGTATTGAATTCAAATAAATAAATAAAAATATTGAAAATTGTTATGGCTGTATATTAAACAAAATATATCATATTTAGCAAAAACATAATCACAAGACCATTATATTTTCTCGCAAACTCTCTCGTTAAGTTGGTAAAATTTAAGTTAATTGTATCGCTAATATTTTAGGTCAAACTACTTTTACTCTTTAAAATTGTATTAACTACCCGTATTTAACTCACAGTTTAAGGGATTTCTACGTTTCCTTCCTTTTAGCCGTGATTAACGCAAACAAAAAAATTCACCATAAAAGCAGTTATATATAGAGTTTTAACAAAAAAATAACAATTTTTTGCAAAAAGTGCAAAGTTGACGCTTTTCACAAATCATAAAAAATTATTCATAATTTTGTGTTTTAGTTAAAAACGCAAAATAATTTAAAAAAATGCAATTTTGTGGGATGTAGTTAAGTGAGAATTTTTTCATAAAAACTTACCTGATGAATTGTTCTATAATCGTCAAAACATTGGAAACTAAATTTAATGAAAATGATTAATATTATTGTTAAAAAATTGCCAGCTTAATAGAAAACAGCAACCGTTTATATATATTTAAGCCGCTTTCACCTCGGTTTCATTTTTTGATTTCAAATTAGTTTTGAAAACTTTCATCCACGATAAGGTATGAGAAAAATTATTTGTTTCGTATAAATTAAAATGAAAATATAAAAATTTAAGAACAATTTTGTTTAAAAAACTAAGGAGAGAATGAAATTAACAACTGATAGGTAGATGGATAGATAAATGTTTTCTGCATGTGTGGCTCTAAACCTCACCAATAATTTAATTGTAAAGCATTGCAAATAATGTACATATAAGCAGATGCCTTACTTAAAAATATTCAAAAGAAACATAATATTTGAAATTTCGACAGGTTTTGTAGTTGACGTGTCATAGCAAACAAAAGTGTTTACTTTTATGTATGTCGATGAATACAAAAAGTCTGGCTAGCAAATGACCTTTTCAGGTTGCCAAAAGAAATAACAAATTTATTCACTTGTAATTAGAGCTTATTCAAATGGATCGCATTGAACAGAATCTTGCTTAGAATAATGCTTCTAAAAAAAACTATGGACTATAGACCTTACGAATTATTAACTTGACAGTAATTTATATATTTTTCATACTGAAATTTTCTTTTTTTATCTATTATAATTAAACTATGAAGTTTTTATTTTTTTTTTTTCGTTTGGTACGCAACACTCCAAAACTATAGAGGTTATCAGTGTCAATCATTATTGCTAATTTTTTATTTTATTTTCGCGTAGTGTTACTAATCACTCGCACAAACTCGCATATCACAAAACAAAAAACAATAGTATATGTTTAAAGGAACGAACCTAAGCTCATAAAATTTTTTAGCCTAAATTGATTATTCTGAACGTAAAGTTATTGAAAATAATAAAGATTTAGAAATTTGATGTATAATTTTTTAATAGTATACACATTTTCTCAACTTACAATAACAACCCTTTTATTTTGATTTGTGTTCAATGTTTCTTTACCGGGCACGGAATGTCATTTAGTATTGCTAAGAGATTTGATTTAATACATTTCCAAAACAGCTAGATGTTCTGTTTAAAAGTTTTATGTTACATGTTCGACTACCGACCAATGTTATCTGTTTGAAGTGTAAGCAAAGATTATCTATGGGCTTTTGAGCTTTATCAACTTAATATCTCGTTGCTAAAAGCTACAAGACTCTAGCTTTATTACCAAAAATGGCCGAGCTGCGTTCAAATTATGAATTTGTTAATGTGTTATGCTCGCATTGCTTTCATTGTAATGTCATACTTTTTACAACACAATGGAACACGCAGATGAGGTCTCTATTATGAATACTGTTGTGACAATGGCACCATAACTGGAAATGTAAATCTTTCACCTCTGCCCAATTTTTATTTCTTAAATTGCTAAAATAAACTAAGTAAAATTCTCAAAGCGTTTAATTATATATGAAAATTCGTTTGGTTACCTTATTCCATCACGATGGAATTATAAATTTCCCAACTTTCTCAACTATAACTAAAAGAATAAAGCTTAACTTACGTTTTTTATTTTTCTATTTTTATTAGAAGACGTAGAACATTTTCTGCCGGATACTTTCAAGACGTAACATGTCTCCTCGACATTTTTTAAAATCGTTATAATTACAAATTTCTAGAGTAAAATGGCTACTTTCAACAAAAATTTACATGAGATCTATTACTATTCCTAAACTTATAAAAATAATTTTGACTTTATATACCTACATGCGTATCAAATTAGTATATCAGACCGTCAGTAAAAATATTGTAAAATAAATATATAAAATTTCTCGTTTTAAATACATACCGCACTTATTTTACTAGGAATAGATTTATACTTGATGTACTATGATGATACTTTGATTTGCCGACATTTTGGTAAACATTAGTCTTGACAGTTCATATTTGGCAAACACTTTATAAATTTATTATGAAAAAATATTCGATAAACATATCAAAATCATTCATCGACTACTGTGACGATGAGAAGATTATGTAAAATTTTTGGGAGAAACAACGTGCCATCAAAGGGCATTATTTATTGTGTAGTGAAAGATTTTGAAGAAAAAGGGTTTGTAGGTGATAGAACAAGAATGGACCACACATCGTACTGCAAGATCGGCTGAAAACATAACTGCCGCTCAAGAAAGTGTTCAAAAGAATCCATCAATCTCAATTCGACGCTGTGTTTAGGAGCTTGCTCTTCTAAGAATAAGTTTGGCCCCAATTTTGCTCAAGGATTTGATTTGTCTCCAATGTTAGAATTAGTTGACACAAAAGCTTCTTCCACAAGACTATTTACGCCGCTGTAGATATGCCAACAGGATGTTACACAGGCACATTTTCATTTGAATGGATATATGAATAAACAGGTTCTGGGAAATGGGAAACCTCAAATTATTCAACAGTCACCTTTGCGTCCATTAAAAAGACGCTTGAGCAACTCATACAAAATATTCGTGATTTCATTCATTTTCGTGAAATTAATGAAATTCCACGTGAAATGTGTGAGAATGCAATAAAAAATGTGTTTAAAAGGGCTCGCATTTGTGAGGCTAACAGAGGCGGACATTTATCTGATATTATATTCCATATATAATTGCCGACAATTAATAAAACATTTATCTATATGATCCATTCCCTTTCATTTAATCAAAAATTATATAAACCTTCACTGTACTTTGATGGTAAATTTTTAAGAAACTTTTGTTATTTTAAAAAATTATTATTAAAAATGATGTCAATTCACAAAAACATAGCAAGATGATAAAATGAACTTAATTTTTTGTACATTTATAATTTTAAATAATTTTATTTTGAACAACACGCGATGCAAGACAATTCCTGAATTCTATAAGTTTCTGTGTAAATACCAAATTCTATCTTTGATATTTGTGTACTTAAAGTTAAAAGCATTTTTAAGGCTCATAGGACTATTTTATTAGAGTAATTTATTTAATGCCGTTCGTTGTTATTACTGCTGTTGCCATTTTTTTATGATTTTTTGCATCTCTACAAAACAAATTTTATTCAATTATTGGAAAACATAAAAAAAAACTGAGTAACACAAAAAGTCACTATACTCTGTGTTGTTTTCTTTTCTAATAAAAATTATAAAAAAGGTATCTATGTTTATAACAACATATGTCGACTACGCCAGGCAACAGCACCAGCAAAAGTCATCGCCAACGAATCTGTAGCAAACGGAAAATCAAAATAGAAGATTTGGAGAAAAAAAGAGTACTTGCAGAAAAATATAGAAGAGAAAAAACTTTATCTACTAGTGTTGTCAACTTTATACATTTAAAACTAGCGAAAGCAGTGTGTTGCAATTGAAAAGGTTTTTAAACCTATAACTAACTAATTTTCATTGGTTTAAGAATCTGTCTATATACTTTGTTAAAGTTAAAAGATGCTTTCGGATAAAGTTAAACTTAAGGTATAAATTGATATGTGATACGTTTATAGACAGGCTAATTGCAATTAATAAATAAATTTTGTAGAGACTTGCTGCACTATAAATGATCTTAAGCAACTAAACCATTCTCAAGTATGGTACTAATTTAGGATGTTTTTAATCGCAAAGCAAGGAACGATCCTTGCCTTGTTAGCATACTAGTACGCAGAATAATGCAATTAACAAAGTCCCTGAATATAAGGGACTTTTAACACAGCGTAGCAGAAATAGATAAAATTCGATATCATTTATGTGTAAATTTTTATGTTATTTCTACATTATTTCATCTAGATCCCTGACAACCATTTTTCTAAATATTATATAATCGAGAAACTGCACTTCTGAATCTACTGAAAAACGCATGAATTTTTCTAACAGCAATTTTTATACATTAAAAATTACTTAAAATTCATTTAATTTAAATTGGGGAAATTGTACAGTTTTTAGTCAAATACAATCTATAATAACATACTGAACTGAATTAGTTCTATCGTATAAGTATATGGTATAAAAACCCGGTTATTTCATGAAATAGGTTGTGGATTAAATAGAAAAATTGCATATTTTAAAAATTGGCTGTTGCTTGCCCACATAATAACGGCGGTTAACCGGTTTAATTCTATATAAAAGCAGTTGAATCAACTTTATATTAACAATTTATCCTCTATTTTTTTAAGATTTTTAATAAATAACTAAACAACATCAATTTAAAATAAATTATCATTTCGACAACTTCAGCGACGCATTAAACAAGGCTGATAAATATCTTTGTAGCTATAGCATTAGTAGAACAGTTTTAAATTCTTATCTTTATATATATATAATTCTAATGTGTGTGTTGTGACTGAACTCCTTCTAAACGGCTGGACCGATTTGCAAAATTTGTTTTAAGCTTTTGGGTGGCGCCCCGGGTGGTTTAGATTTACAATTCGGTCCAATTGAACAAAGGGGCGTGGTACCTCCCATACAAACTACAAATTAAAAATCTATTATTTCTGCTCCTGATAACGGTATTTGAACAAAATTTGGTACGTCGGTTTGGTGTGCTTTTTTTTAAGTGCTACTGCAAATATGGGCGGGATAGACCGATTGGCATAAAACCTTTCCAATAAAAATAGAATTTGTATCCAAAGCAACGTTTGCCGGGTCAGCTAGTTTGTTTATAAAAATAATATTCAAGTAGAAAAAATTATCAACTGTCTGTTTTTATTGTAAATAAAAGAATACTTAATAAATGGACTATATGGATTCTGCTAACAACTTAAACTCTAAATTTTTGTATGATGTTAAATGAAAATTAAAAAAAAAATGCAAACGCGTGAGGAAAGCCAAAACCGAGTTTTAAAGAAACGATTGTGAAGGCAAAGAAGTCGTGCAATCGGTCTCCGTTTTCGGTTTACATTACATTATTATTTGCTTATATTTCTTTAATTTTAAATGATTTTCTTAAAGTAGATAAAGATGGGTGATGATGCTTCTGAATTTTTAAAATCAATTTCCTATCTGGTTAACAAAAAAAATTAAATTTTTAATCGGTAAACAAAAAGCTATAAAATATTGTAAATCATACAAGTAATCAAAAAATATTAATAATATTATTTTTAATGTAATAAGTCAATTAAAAGTTAAAAAGATTGTCCGACTTTTCTTTAGTGGATTTGGAAAAATGCTTTTTCCTACAGGCTAAATATAATTCGTAACAAATAAATTTTAGTCCACATGATAAAAAAAAGACAAAAAGAAACCATTCTCTTTAAGTCGCCATATAAAAGATCTGACGTTAAGACTTTTAACTGTTTCATCTTTAAAAGTGTTTTTACCATAAAACTTAAAAGATATTAAGTTTTTTAAATTATTTCTGTTTTTTAAAAAGTTTTGTAAAATTAAAAATCAAAAATAACATTTTCTACTTTCTTATTTATAGAATAGTTATAGTAATTTTAAAAATATTGGTGTTAAAAATAGTTTAATTACGATATTTGCCTTAGTAATTGAAAGAATCGTATGATTGTGTAGGATGGTCCGGTATGACCTTTATGTCTGGCAGATTACAACATAAATTTTATGTATGGAAGTGTACATACATATATAGAATATATAAAATATAACATATAGAGGAAAAATGTATAGAGAAAAAATCAAGTAGGATTATGCCTATAACTAAATAAGTTGTTTTAAGAATTTGTTTATTTAATCTAGAAACATATTTTCCACAATATGTAATTTTCTTTAAATTTTCAGTACGGCCAGAACCGAATGCATACAAGCTTTAAATAATTTTTTAAACTAATTATCGAAAAAATGAATTCAGATTAAAACAAGTATATGATAAACTTCGCTCGATAGAATGACGAGATTTAAATGAAGCTATTGTTATTTAATTTAAAATTCAATCAGAATAAGAAGCTTGCAAAAAAAATTATCAAAACTTAATAAAATATTATTTAAAAATTAAAGTAAGTGATAACAGAAATGCGTGATTTAACTATTGCACAAAAATTTCGTAATTTAAATTGCAACTGCAAGTGTGCACATTTCAGCTTTGGAACACATATTTTTTTTAAATAAAATTTTTTAATCACATTATCTGTACGAAAAAAACGCATGAAAACAATATCAAAAACATTATTCTGGCAACGCTGGTCCCACCTTCCAGTTGCCACAAAATAAACAACACTGCTGGAGTGTACTAACTTGGGGATCCAAATAAAGGAAAATGAATGAAAATAAAGAGTAGATAAACGTGACAACAATACACGAGACGAGATGAAAATACATACATACATATATATGTATATAGAAGCAATAAATATAAATTGAAAATAGACAAAAAAAATTATAACATGTAAGAAAAATCAATTCCAACGAGACGGTAGAATCAGAGTTAAATTTGAGAGACGACGACGCAAGTAATATTTCTTAGTGCATGTAATATTGTTTGGTTAAGAGCCAGCAAAGCAACCCAACAATTAAATGGCAAAAAATAATTAAAAAACTAAATTTAAAATAAGACGCTAAAATACGCAAAATGTAAAGACGCACACACCGATAAACCCCAAAGTTGTGCAAATTGTTTGCCGGTTATTGTTGTTGCTGTATAAACTGAAAAAATTTTCAAACTGTGCTTTATAGAAAAAAAAAACACAAATTCCCCCGCCAACTCTTTAAATACAATCATTCATATTCCTAAGGAAAATAAGCAAAAATTGCGATTTCGTTCCCTTCTCATTTCACGAACAAGAGAATTTGGTGTAAAATCAATTTGCAAATTCCTATTATAAAATCCATTCAAATTCAATAACAGCGTTCATTCAATACACTTCTTGGCTTTTTACTGTTCAATTGTACTCTATTTCACGTAAAAAAGTGAAAAATTGTAAATAAAAATTACCTTTATTTGATGTTACTCTTTAAAGTTTTTTTTTTTTATTTTTAATATTAGTTTAGATACATTTGCTTGCACTGGTTAGAAGAGACTTCGACACAAATAAAATAATAGTGAGACGTTTCATTTGTTCATACTTTATTATTGTTAACTGATTTTTCTTGAAGAAATAAACGGAAAAACTTTAATAAATCTGTTCAGGTTTTTATAAAAACTTTTCTTTAAAAAATATCACTCTTTACACTTGTTTCAAAAAATTGTTTGCGGATTTAGTTTTTTGTCAAGAGATTATTTCTCTAAATCTTGTATTTTTTGTATTAGTATCTTTTTTCTTAAGTTTCTTTTTTAGTGACCGTCTGTCTGAAGCATAGGTCTGTATTCAATCACTTTATTTAAAGTATGCAATATAAAAATTGTAACCAACAGTAGATTATAAAACACACTTAATAAAATTTGTTTTCCTTCTTATTGAAATTGTGTTTCAGCTTTTAATGGGTGTAAAAAACACTTTTTCATCAGTACAAGAATTTGGCAAATATGCAACACTTGGGTTTTTTATAACTATTTTATGTGTAAAGCTTCATAAATAAATAATTTACTTTGTATTCCTTTTGATATATTTATGCCTTGGTTTCTTTTTAGTGTGTGTGTGTGTGTATTTTTAAATAATTAATTTTAAAATATTTCCTTAATTAACAACTTGCGCTACAATTTTCAACGAAATGTACACCACCATTTACTTTTCTTGAGTGAATTTACGTGCTCGTTTTCATTCCTGTCTAGCCGACGTTCCATATAGTTATTTCTTTAATTTTGTTTTGTGCTGCTAATTCTTCCAATTGCATCAAGTATCGCCACTATTGTTATCCCTTTTGCTCTTGCGAGCAGTTAACTTGGTGTGTGTTTTAATGCAATTTTGTTTTTGCGTTCTAACTTTTACTTTGAATGCCAAAAAGCAATTTTCTCTTTTACATCACTCTCTCTCAGTGTACTAATTCGTTTCTATAAAGAATACCAAACTAAATAGAGGGTTTTAATTTCACTCATTTGAGAAATGCGCTACCAGACTATTCTGATTTGTATAAAATTATTCTTCGAAAACGGTTTTAATGTGGTTTATACAATTGAATAGTAAATAAAATATAAAAATTTAACGTGAATCAAAAGTGCCGCAATTAAACTGAAAGGTTGTCGTATATTTTGATTAAATATATTTAATTCTATTTGATTATATTTGATTAAATATATTATTTCAAAGTGTCATGTTCGTAGTATAATAATCATACCTCCGGGAAAAAGAGGCTGGCCCACAAAGGGTTTTTAACAGTAACCTATAAAATTAATTTGACTCACAATTTTTATTTCCATGAACAATCATTATTTTAATTTAAGAAAACGAAACATAAACTAAATAACGTTACATAATGTGGGAATAACTAGAACTAGCTTTAACAATTTCTACTTAATTTTAGTTATTTGTTCTCGAATATAACGATGATGAAATAATCATCTCGCAGTTCTACTTGATGGTAATTTTTTTCGAAATTGATACAAATCGTGACTAAAAAATATGCGTCATTTTCGTATAGTTCGCTGCTTTCCGTGTTTGTGAATTCTAAAATTGTTAGTTTTAAGCAACAAGATAAAATGTATGCAGTATATATATAATGGAAATTTTCTCAGAAATTTTGTACATTCATGTACATTTTTTCTCGCTTTTATTTTTAATACATGTGAAGAAAATACATACAGATAAGCTTAATAAAGCAAACACAACTTGGGGCTATTTAAGGGCCTTCTAGTCCTCTGTCCTCCATTTGGCTTTTGTGTTCATTAGCTTGTAACTATGCTCAATAATTGGCCGATTATTCTGATGAAATTCACTGATAGATTGATGAAATTAAAATTTTTGTGGAACGTTTGTTTTTAAACGCCACCTCTTAACACAAATATCGGCATCCTTATATGTAACGATTATGAGGTGGCAAACGATTATTGTAGTTGCAAGCTTATCCACAACGAATTAACAAAAAAGGAATGTTTTACGCTTTGGAAAATAGAAAAAAAATTGAATTAAAGGACTAACTTTCGGATACTTATATCTACTAACAAACATTTATAGAAATATTATTTATATTATTTATTTTTTTTTCTTACACTTCGCTTTTAATTACATATTCTTGACGCAAAATATTTTTTGAAAAACAGAATTTTTCACGAAAAAGCAAAAAAACAATTTTTATTATTAAACACACTCGTCATCAAAATAGCACAAAACATTAAATTTATTTTTAACCAAAATTCCCTTTTAACACAGTCTATTAGAAAAATCCTTTTTACATCCTTTATTTTTAGTAAAATATTTTAGTCCTGTTTTACAGAAGCAATTTCATAAAATAAGCTAATAACTAGAAGTAAGCGCCATTAAAATTTTATTTTGTTCTTAAAAGTGCAAAAGTCTTGAAATGCATGTGCAGTTCATGGATTTATAAATGCTGGACGAGTTTAGTGACCTATATATCAAAAGAAAATCTTTATACTTCTCTGGTCAGAATCGTGGAATCGGTGCAAAAACAGTTTTCTTATTTTGTCTTTCTTTGAATATAACATCCTACACTAGACTTGTTCTAATAAAGCTGTCAACTCTAAAAAGCCGAAGAATAATGTTGATAAGGGGAAAAGTCTGTTCAAATTTTTTGATTAGTAATATTTCATTTAACGTTCCATTTTGTCCTACGCGCTATTTTAATCCACTTTTTTAGGAATTTGTACTGAATTTAATAAAATTTTCTTTGGATGTTAATATTGTTAAATGTCATCTTATTTTATATTTAATAGCTAAATTTAAGTTTTATATAATAATGTTATTTACCTTTTCAATGTCTGTAGGGATGTTGAACCTATAGACTAAATATAAAATAAAATAAGAAAAAGCAAAGAAATTAATAATTTTTGTTAATTTGGGATAACAGCAACTAAAATATTGTGGAAAAATAATAAGAAATACGTTCCCTTTTTCGGAATTGAGGTTAATGTAAAGAAAATGGTTTAAGCACTTATAGATCACGTAGCACAAGTGCAGGTTTAAAACTTTGCTTTAATTTAATCCTGGCTAGACATAATACCTTCAAGAACAACCGGTATTGCCAGAACGAAAAAAAACGTGTGTACAGGTTTTTAATAGTGAATGAAAAAGTGTGTTCTGTGCTATAAAGCGAATAATTACGCAAAAAACGTGTGTACAGGTTTTTAATAGTGAATGAAAAAGTGTGTTCTGTGCTATAAAGCGAATAATTACGCAAAATAATTAACCAATAGCAAAAGTAGAACTCATAGGTCGCAAATACTGAAGACGATTAAATTGGGAAAGATGCTTGTTAAATTGCAAAATAATATTTTTCTTTTCTTCAAAAAATAATGGTGTTGCTCGAATAAATATTTAACATAATACATCCCTTAGAGCATGCTACAGTTTTAATATTGCATCTTAAGAGTGCTTTATTATGTTCGATTGCAAGTAGTTAAACGATGCAAGCGTTGTATAAATAAATATTAATTATATAATAATATACATACAATAATTTAAATTAAAAGAGAAAAATAGAATATAATGAACAAACGGTGAAAAGATGTTTAAAAAATTAATGGAATTTTAGAAGGCTTGCAAATGATACAAATTTTTTATCAAGCCAAATTCATTCAGCGCGTAACTACAGACGTCAAATTATTTAAACGTTAATACAGATCACCGGTGGTTTTTACCGGTTATTTTAAAATTATAAAATTTTTGTAAAGTAATTGAAAAATTAGTTTAAAAATGCTATATATTTCCAGGGTATCTAGGAAGAGTTTCTTAAAAAAATATTTGCAATTGCCTTTTTCAATAATTTTTTTTAAGGTTGTGATAAAATTACTGTAAAAAACATTTTAACAAAATAAAAATTCCTTTTATTACTGAAACTAAAAATAAAATATTTTCAGATGCAAAATATAACAATAAAAAAGAAAAATATGCATTTGAAAAAAAAAGCTAGAGGTAAATTTGGTGAAAAATTCAAGTCCATTGCAAACTATTTGTCATAAGATGCTTTGGTAACTTTATAACTGTATAAAATAAAAAATTTTATTTTTTAAAATTATTTTATTGCAAAATTTAACCTTTATTTAAAAAAAACTTAGAAAACAATCAGTCAAAAAATAGCACTTCACTTTAGTTTGTTCTAATATTAAATACTTAACCAAGAAGAAATAAAAAAGAAATATGCAGACGGGGGTATTACTTAGGATATAATTTTCATATCCTAGTTTATACCTTGTTACATGCCTTTTATTTCTAATAACCTCTCTAAAACGTTTTGGCAACGAATTCACAAGATTTTGGCATCTCTCCTTTAGAATTTTATTCCATATTTGCTGCACAGCAGTCCAAAGCGCATGATTGCGAGTTGGTTGCATTTAAGAAACCCCTGTTTTACTATCTGTCCATAAATTCTCAATTGGTTTGAGGTTTGGGCTCTGAGCTGGCCATCGCATTACTTTGAATTTATTGTCCCGAAACCACTTTGTCGCTAGCTTGCTCGTGTGCTTTGGGTCATTATTTTGATGGAACACCCATTACTTGCTCGAGTATATTTACATAAATGAATTTATGCATTGTGGTTTTGATGAAATATATAGGACCCACATCATAGTACGAAAAGCTACCCCATACCATTATGCTGGATCGACGGTGTTTTATTGTCTTTGTTGTATATTTTGGGTTGAAATATTCGTGAGGAGGTCTTCTTGCGTAGGAACGTGACCCCTTGCTTCCAAATAAAACAATTTTGGACTCATCTGGCCAAAAAACATTTCTCCACTTTTCAGCTGTCCAGTATAAATGAGCAATCTGCAATATCTCGGCCACTTCCATCCGTAGCAAAAATTGATCGAAGATTTTCGTGGTTGGATTTGAATATCGTTAATATTAGTAATCCCAGAAATGATTTCAACTCTATGATATCTAAATCTCGATCCAACATACTTTCACCAGTTTTATATCTCTGCTTTACTTTCGCAATTTTTGCATTGGTTGAACGAAGAATGATGTTAAGGATATTATTATCAAAAAACAAATTCCAGACTTGGGCACTTGACAACAATGTTAACAATGCAATGTTCTGATATGTTTAGGTACTGCAAGATCTTTTGACCATTTAAAACGAAACCATAGAAATAACTGGTATTTCCAACTACAGCAGCTGGTGAATTATCAGTGTCCGCATCTTCTGCTTCTACATTTTTCTGATAAAGTGTCGTGAGCGCTTTCTACACAATCAGAATCTTATTCACTTATATCGGAATTAATTTCTTCTAGCCACTTTTCCACAGTTTCTTCAAAATTTCGTCGTCCCATTTTAACTTTCTTTAAAGGGTCAGAACTGCTTCCTCTACCTATTACCATAAAACAAATAAATAGAGCAGTAATATAAATAAAACCAACTGTTATTCATACTTCAATACAGACCACCGGTAATTTTTACCGGTTACGAATTTTAAATAGTGATAAATTAAACAAATTCAGTGCAATTTGTTGCGCAACTGACACTTTAGCAAACAAAGTTATACTAAGCCCCGAAAAGGTGCATGAACGTATAAATGCCTAACTCAAAGGAATTTCCCGAAATATAAATTGCTGCCTTTAGTTAAATATGATTCGGTTTTTCAGATTAATTCTCATTAAAATTCTTTCTTTGGTATTTAAATAGAAATAATCTATAAACCAATGGAACGTATTCTTTCTAAAATTCATTATATACAACCATATTGTTACGTTTATTCCAATTATAAACGTTTTGTCATATTGAGAGTTCGTTTATTATAAAATAATTATACACAACACTTAAGACTTTAATTAGATTACAAGATTTATTTACTTTTATTCGCGTTTATACACACAAAAATACGAGATGTCAACTTTACCACTTTACGCCCAAAAGCTGCTTTATCTTTATGTCTTTACTCGACGACATCTTAACTTCAACTAAACTCTGTTGCCCGACAGATGGTGCCATATATTCTGTTTTGATGGGCTTTCAAAAATACAAGAAAATTCTACTTCAGCAACATCACATATTGGTGTTGTTATCATCATTATTTTCATTTCTTCCAATGAAAGAAAAGAATAAATATTGTAAAGATTGTTTTTATTTAAAATTTGAAGACTATGTCTGAATAAATATATATTTTGTTTTAACTCTTTACTCAAATTGTCTTATTGTTGGTTTCGGATACTAAAGTGGCATTTGTATAAAATGATAGCTGAGTGCAATAATTGCAGATTAGCAATTAGGGTAATAGTGATGTTGATCAATAATAATTGATGAGCAATATTTTGGGTTTTTTTTTATGACGATTGCAAGCAATATATTTAAAATATGGATCTCGTCCTGATAAAAGAAAGAGTAGATAGATATATAACAACAAAAAGAGGATGAAAAAAGACGAAGGCATTTGAAGTTCAAAATGACATGAAAATATAGAAGAAACGGAAAACAAAACAAAGATATGTAAGTATGTTTGTATAAAATAGTCCAGCAAAACAATGTAAAAAAAATAAAGAAAATTGTTAAACCACTAATCTCAAAGCAAAACAAGCATAGATATTCACAAGCGGTAACAAGTATTCCAGTGATACCAGATGTACCAAAAAAATGTTCCCCTAATTACCAACCTAAGGAACAGCAAAGCACTGAGAAAATAAACGCTGAACTAAACGAAAAAGTAGATCCAATAAACTTTAAAATAAAAACTGTTCAGAATAGAAAAAAGGGCACTTCGTAAATACAAGAGTGAGAGAGAGAGAGAGAAAATGAAAGAGGCACTACAAAGTAATTTAGTGTCAACTATGACATAAAGATCCCAAAACAAAGTAATATTAAAATTTCGGACATAAATTTTAAATAAACAGATTTATAGAAAAATTACAAAAACCAAATTAAGATACTGAATAATAATGAACTTAAACTTATAAAAAAGGCAAACAAACAATATTTAATGCTAAACTAAAAACTGATATTGTATCGTATCCAAAAATCATATTAGGTCAAAAACTAAATATTGGCTGGGGTAGGTGTATAGTTTTCGACGGCAAAGAAAGAAAAGAAGGAAATATTAAATAAATGTGTTAATTGTATGAAAGAAAATATAATATTAAATTTAGGACTTGATGTATGTAAGTATTAGTAGGTTTTGACTAGGATTTTAAAATAAACTAAAAAAAAAAATACTTCGTACACTGCAACAATAACAAAAAACATATGGTGTACATATATACAAACATTCTGTTAAATTACTTTAACTAACTAAAAACATCAACAGAAACTGTGAAGTCTGATTTAAATAAAGTTATTAAAAATCCATCTAACTGAAAAATTGAGCCATATCTCTGAGAAAAAACGTGGCACTTAAAATAATCGGTCTATACAAAATGTTAGATTTTCATCCACATGGCAAAAAGCAAAAATATAGCGCTACTAATAATTGTGCTACATACGAGTGGATCACCAACAAGTATTTTGTGAGATTTCAGAAAACTTTCTATACGACATTTTAGGAGCAAAAGATTTCAATATCGATTAATATAAAAGACTGAATAGTCGAAAAGTTTAACAATTAATTCATAAGAACATAAGAAACTTTATACATCATCTGCAATATGAAATAAAGAACCTGTGATATCAATATAGAACTAAAATAAATTATCTAACTAAAAAGAATATCAAATAGCCAACGTTTTACTTAATATAATAAAAAACCTTTAGAAATTAGAAAATTTCCTAATTTCCTACGTAGTTTCTAACAAATCTTATGCACGCAAGACAACAAATAAACAACAGAAAACAAAAACAATTAACACAAAACAACAACAACACATTGCCAACACAGACTACTAAACACAGATATATAAGCACCACCTGCTGGACAATAGAATTAGTTTAAGTATAAACATCGTTGAGTAAAGCCATAAAAATAATAAAGCACCTTCAAGGAGTTACAGTGGTAAGTTACCGTGATTTTTTGGTTGTATTTAAAGTGAATAAATCGTGTAATTGAATTTAAAAACTCTAAAGTGTTGTCAGTACAACAAAAAGTTTATTAAAGGAATAAACCTAACAATATTTAAACAATTGTACACAAATCACCATAGTTAAAAATGTGGAATCAGGTGAACTAAAACAACAACTACTGTGTAGCATAAATGCGGAATTGTTTTATAACAGACGAAGAAATGTATTGGCGAAGATGAGACAAAAAATAGTTGTCACGAGAATCTCTCAAGTGATATTAATAATATAAATAAATAATATAAATAAATAATGGAAATAAATATAAGCAAAGATATACAATTCAAGATAAACAATGTAATTATAGAAAAGTGAATACAATTAGGTACTGGGGTTTCACCGTTGATAACGACTTGAAATTCAAAGAACACGTTGATTCCATATGTAAGAAAAAATATCAGATTTTTTGAAAGAGTAAGGACAATAAATATATACAATACTATGAAATCTACATTTTGAATATGGATCGACAGTGTATATATACGTAAGTTAAGAAGTTAGATAAATAATGAATGCAAGGGTTAGGTATCTATAGATTTAGTATGTAACAAAGAAAATAATATTAGGATGAAGTAATTATTTTTTATTAAAATAAGAACAACGATTCTTAACTCGTATACATGCTACAAAATACATGCAATATTAATATTAAATAGATTCGCGTGAATTAAATTTTTTCGTTAGAAGTAAATAAAAATAATTTAATACCATATAACCTGAGTAAAGCTTTTAACTTTAGTTTTCAACGAACAACCACCAGTATCATGCAGAGATCTTTGTTCACTAAAAATTACACCAATATACGTAATTATGTTACTGATTAAACAAATAAAAATATTTTGGTCAGCAAGTTTGCTTGTTACTTCAATATAAATTTAATCTTAATTTATTTTATCTTTTCAATATTTTATTTTAATTATGATTGAAATACTTACGAAAAATCTTAAAAAATTTGGGCGAATACTCTACTGTATGTTGATATGTAAACTTAGGCAAATATGCCTCTTAATGCCGTCACAAAGTGCCAGATTTGGTAATTTTGTCATGCAGGCCAATCTATGCTAATAAATAGAAGTTTTAAGTAATCACGTTGTCGTTTTTAAACCAATCTAATATAGACACCAGGATGGATAAGAACTTTTAAAGTAAACTAAATAAAAAACAGTCTCTCTAAATTAGAAGAAAGGAAATCAATTGTTATGCAGCCGCGGTGGAGAAATTGGCAAAGGTGACAGCATTTTAGCTGAAACAATAAGGCGCCTGTGCAGCTAAAATAAAGAAATTATGATCTAAATCTTAATGGTCCAAATTTCAAATCCATTGGTTACTGAGGAACGAAAAGTTTTCTGGTTGTGAGTTCTCGTTCCATGGTATCCACAAAACATTAAGATCTGACTAGATCGAGTAGCAAATTCCCAGAGATAAATTGTAAAATTTGTTTGCGAGTTTGCTTGTTGGTGCATCAAACACGAGTAAATGGTTGTATTATTTTTGCAGAAATTGGAAACACATAAATAAAAACAAGAGATATCTTATATTGTCATATTTTTAATATATTTTAATATATAGTAGACTAAGAGAGGAAGAAAAGGGAAAGCTAGGATTTCGACAACGTCAGGGCTAAAACGGTTTTAATGGAATTCATCCATAAGGTTGTAACGTCACTCTTTCCCTGGCTGCTGGGGTATACTCAGTGGCGTCCAGGGTCGTGTTGTGTCGTTGGGACAAATAAAAAGGCCGCGGTTGCTCAGGTTTACTTATCCTTTATTTGCCACTACTTCTTGTCTTGACGGCAGCTCGTTTTTCGGCTTCGTCTACTTTATACTGGTATGTGTGTATGAGTGCGGCAGTTTCGGTCCTACATATACCGGTCAGTGACGATTCGGTTGAAAAACAGTTCGGTGGATTGGCCGTGTGTCCAAGGGAAATAACCAAAACAATTTAAGCTGGGCTGGGTTAAAAACTCCGCTCAACTGTCCATTGCTCTGGTCACCCACTATGGTGACGGTAGACACAAATTCTGCTGGATTAATACCTGTGTCCAAGGGAAATAACCAAAATACTGTAGGCTGGGTTAAAACCTCCGCTTAACTGTCCAATGCTCTGGTCACCTTCTATGGTGACGGTAGACACAAATTCTGCTGGGTTAAGACCTCGGATTCGTTTGTGACCGAACCACAGTTCGTATCTCAGGGTATAAACTCGGCTGGGTTAAAATCTCTGCTTTATTTATAACCTGACTGTCTTACCTAACAGTCCAAAATATATTAAAAATATTACCCGTTGTCCTGCCGCCGGCTGCACACCAATTCACTTCGTATTCATGGTGTTCGCCCTTTTATACTTATGCTGCCAACACACATCTATACACAAACACACATACGCCATAATGGCAGTCTATGTACACCACAGCCGATGGCTGTATTCACCACCAACTATCAAATGCTGTCTAAAACAGCTGTTGGCTAGTTCACCACCAGCCGCTTGTCACACCATCCTACCAGATGGCGTTGCCCAACGAGCTGCCATTAAATACAAAATTCTAAATTAAAATTACTTAAACTATTACAAAAATGTAAACATAATTCATTAACTTAATATTAACTTAATTGAAAAATAAAGAAATACATTGTTTTCAAAAAAATTAGAAAGATTGATAAATTCATATAACCAAAATAGGAATTCATATAAGGCGGGTTAATTAATTCAAATAAACGTTGGAAATTCAATATAGCAATAATATGTAGGTTTATCGTGCCAAAAACGACCCTGGGACTTTTGGCGTTACAAGGTTCAATCTGCTATATCTGTTTCCAGGGTCATCCAGCTTAATTAAAAATAGAAATTGGGTATTCACGATTGCAGCGACTTTAATAAAATTTAAAATATATTTTTTTTAATTAATTTTAATTCGTGCCCGATTCTTTCAAATAAATATTTGATGATATTATCATAAAACAATTATTCGAACATAAATATTTGAAATGCATTACTCCGGGGGACAACATATTCATACTGCAAATTCTTTATTGCTTATATAGCTCATCAGTAAATTTTACCCTAAATTTATACCTAAAGCCAAATTGATTAAATGAGAATTTTAATAAAATTAACACACTGGTCCAGGAGACCGCAAAAGTCATCTCTAAGTCACAAGTCTATAAGGTACGAGGTCTTGAGACTACGCAAAGCTGCAGAGACATAAGGACCGAGATGAAAGAGATGATCGAAAAGATATTGGAGGCAAGCAGTAAGTCTCGCGCCAAATGCTTCAACTGCGGTAAGGTGGGTCATTTCCAGCGCAACTGCAGATCTGTACGGAAAAGATCAAGATCTGCTTTGCCACCAGTGGAAAACAGAGCGAAAAATGACAAATCGCATTGACATAGCACTGACGAAGAAGAGCTAACTCCCACAACCCTTAACCCGTTAGAAAACAGAACCCTTACTGCTTGCGGGCTGATCAACGGGTTCTCACGATCACAGACACAGGAGTATCCCAGTTCACAATAAGCTCCGATTTGGTAAAAGGGACAGTGTAACTGCAGCCACCGTATATGGAAGAGCCAGGGTAAGGCTGCTATCATAAACATCAGCGCGGATCACATGTTTGTTGTTGATGACATAGTGGATGGAGTCTTTTCGGTGCAGGTTTCATGATAGCTTACGGTATTAATCTGCACATGGGGCAACAAAATATGAACTGTTGCATAGTCAAGATATCTTTGAATATGGGATATAAGGGCAGGACAGCAGCACAGAACTTAGTTGCTGTTGAACGCCAGAAGTTACGACCTCAGGGGAAAACACGTATTGTGCACATGGAACATAAAATATACATAAATGGTGGTTTGTTACCAATTGCACTTGAGCAATTGCTGTAATAATGGATTTTCCCTACCATTTGGTACCACTTCATTACCTTAATAAAAAGGTAAGAGTACACAAAGAAAAATATTCCCTGAAATCGGCAAGGCATTTGCGGAGAATAATACATTTTTCCTTTTTTTTCCTATATACTTAATTTCATTATTAAAATCAGGCAAGGTTGATTTTTTATTTTAAGTATTATTATTTTTTGGACGTTTTAAAATCTCTCAAAAATTCTCTTGCTAGTCCTTAAATGGGAACCAATTTGTGTTAAAAAGTACGCTTAATATTGAATGCACAACCATCTTTTTTCGAACATTTGACCATTTTTGCCGGGAAAAATAATTCAATGGTGCAGGTATACGCTCAGGCACACGAAGGTGAACTTTTTAATAAGAGTTATTTAATTCAATTAAAATAATCCTTAAAGTACGAGCAACATTTAAGTTACGTTATTCAATGCATATTATGTTATGTTATGTTAAACTCATAGTAACGGGTATTTTTTTAAAGAGATATAGAACTTTCAAATGGAATAAAATAGTCATCATTGACTGTAACATTCTGATTAGCATCGTTTTTAAAAAAGTAGGGATCAACGATTTCACTATTCCAACAGTCACTTTTTCTGGATGTAACAGTGCTTTAATAAACACTGGAGGATTATCATCACTCAAAATACGGCAGTTTTGCTTATTAATGTATCCATTCAAACAAAAGTCAGTTTCATCGCTTATGAAAATCGGGATCAAAAGCAATTTTTTTTTTGGCTCAAGTCGCGTAATTTGGAAGCGTTGTTCATAAATCACTTGACAAGTGATAAAATGGCTGCCAGTTAAAAAATTTTTGTAAACAAGGCTTTATATCCCTATAAAAAACCCTCTATTTCCCTATAAAAAACCCACATTTCTTTTGCAATTCAAATAAAGTTGTTTTAATTTTTTTAAAATTGTCCTGCTATTGCATTTAATCCTGAAACCTTTTATATTGCAAACAATAATGTAGATGAATAATTATTTAACCAACGCAGTACCTTTACTTCATTATTCATTTCAATATTTTAAATGTAATAATAATAATGTCGAATTACCTTTATCTCTTTTGCGTTAATTAAGTTATACTCTTCTTAAATCTCATAGCAATTAGAAAATGATTATTAGCATCCACTAAAATTAAATATATTTGGTGGATTTGAAATATAATTTGAAAGTAGTTCACAGCAATAAGACTCCAGAAGATACATATATGAAGTAGTTAAAGAAAGCCCTAACCACAACTCTTACCTTTTCTGGCTTGTCGTTAGACCTTACATTGTAAGAATTAAACATGAAGTATTTCCAAGTGAAAATTCTTCTTATATAAATGATATTCTATTCGTAGTAGGATTATATTATAACGGCGTATCTTTGTTCTTTTAATTACAAACTAGTGTATCTGGATTATGCACTTTAACTTTTGAAGAACAAATTTAAGTTTATGAAACTCATCAAACATAAAAGTTTTTTTTTTACAATATTTTGTTTTTGGAAATAGAAAATGTAGTTTTCGTGAGTATGCAAGTAAATGTTTCTATTATACAAATTAAATTGAAAAATATTTATGTGCTGCTGAGGATAACAAATAAATAATCTGCTACATGTATGTGCTTTCTGACTGAAAAATATCACTTTACGATAAACATTATTCATAATTGATTCTGAACTAATTATTACACAGATTAAAATTTTCATAATCTCTCAACATGGCTCTTACATGTCAAAATTGAATATCGCTATTTACATAACTACCTGTATATATATATATATATATATATATATATATATATATATATATATATATATATATATATATATTAATATATTTATATATATCTACATTATATATATATATATATATATGTATATATCTGTGTATAGATGTGTGTGTGTGTGTGTGTACATGTATTAATAAACCTTTATTTGAAAAAAAGTATTGAATTACAAACTTAACTTTTTAAAATTTAATATTGTCAGTAATTAACTTTACTTTTACATTTACGTTAAACAAACTTTTATATGAACTTGTTAATGAATTTATGAAAACCAATTTTGTTTACCCTTAAACATATTATTATTAAAATTTAATTTTAAATTTAAAAAGAAAAGTGTGCAGACACAGCGTTTGATGATTATTACTCATTACAATTACACCTGGTAATTTAAAAAGAAATTACAATTACACCTGGTAATTGTAATGCGAATTGGTAGCCCTGTAGGCTAGTAGGTAGTGTACTAGCTTGCAGTATGGGGGTTGTGGGTTCGACTCCCAACAAAGACCTTGATTTTTTTCACTACAAAAATAAAAATTGGCTGTCGGTGGGGCTGCTCAGCGATGAAGGCATAGTCACTGGTCGCTGTGCTGTCTTATATACGGCAGTTAATTTCCGACTATCCTTCTACTTTCACCACCTGTTTCATCTCTTCTCTATCCCTTTCCTAAAGAAGGTAGCACGGTACTTGACTAAATAGACATTGTTGCCTGAAGTGCTACGTCTCTTTAAAAAAAAATACACCTGGTATAAAATGCACAAAATAAACTTCTGGAATAACATTAAAAGGCTAATGAGAACTACAAATTCGTCACAATCTGCCTTTGAGCTTTAACCACTGAAAACTACTAAATCATTGTTGTAAACCGACATGGATTTGCCATAATCCCCTCAATGACTAGCATATATATATGTAATAAATAAGGGCTTAACAAGCGAAAATTTACAGAAACGTACTTTGATTGCCAGGAAATTCGCCAATGGAGGTCGAAATTTTACTTTATAAGTCTGTAGCACGCAGCAGCAGGAAAGAATAAAATAACAAAAAGTAAAATGCTGACACGTTTGCTTATAATCTGTGCCCAGATTTATAAGAATGCTTAGGGGATCTAGAAGAAATATACGGACCAAATTTCTCTTCGACATGCAATGTTTGAGAAAAAAATACGCAGTAGTGTTATAAACTATCCGAAGGTTCAATTAAGCTAAAGTCCACAATTTCATATTGAGTGAATGAATGAAATTTCAATCCAAATTATTCAGGAACTATGCTTATTGTCTGGTAATGAGCTTTTTATTCTAAACATCCGAACCTAATAAAATATTGTTGTGATGCTGGTCCTGTCAAAGTTTTTTACAGCTCCATCTTTGGAGAAATAACAAATATGGTAATCAGCCAACATTATTAACAGGATGGATGGTCTACCGAAAATTATGTTCAATGACTAGAAGCAAATCCTTAGATCTGCTAATTGGGGTTCTAAGGTCTAGAGTTTAGTGACTTAATTTATTTACTATTTTAATGTGTATCTGGTTTTTTCTAAATTTGATTTCTTAGAAAATATTATAATTCCTACTCAATTTTACGTAATAAAATATTAATTTTTATTTTTAAATATGATGTGTCCGAAAATACAGCTCATTTCTCTTAGAACGATTTTTATTTCAATCAAGTTCCAGTTTGCCAAAATTTTTACTTTAAGCAGAGCATCTGCGGTCTGGATTAATATTTGTAAAAAATGTTTTAGTAATGAAGATATGCAAACGAAAAATGTATAAAGTATTTTTTATTTATTTAAAATAGTAGCGAATAGAAAAAATACAGATTTTCTTCTAAATTTTTACTTTTGGACAAAGAAAATTTTGGAGAACAACTGCAATAAAAAAAAAGGTCGGTTAGCTTAAATGAAATGAAAACAAAGGTGTTGAATAAGTTGGAAGTACTGATTGCAATTAATAAAATGAAATTACAAAAGAGGCGTTTTAAGAATTCAATCGATGTAACATGGATACATGGTTATGCATCCGAGTAACTACCGGTAATATAAATGCTATTTCAATGCTACAGAATTGGTGAAAATAACGAACGGCTGCAAAGACGGGAAGCCATTGTCCACTCTAAGGCTTCACTATGCAGCAGGAATATTTTTTAAAATAGAAAAGAAGTTTCAGGACGAAACATCTAACATTTTAGTAACAGCGTCTAAGCAATAGTATAAGAAGGCAAAATTTGTCTGCCACTTGTATACATAAATTATTAGTTTTCACATTTTTTCTTTGAAATATAAGAGTTTTTTCGCAAACGGACTTTGTTCACAATTTTACAGAAATTCAGAAAATAGTAAAATAGACGTAAATAGATGTACTTCCTGCATAACTCCATGTATTTATTTTTTCTTTTATTCTATATTATTGTTGCGTTTTTTTATGCCTTTAATAAGCGTTTTGTTGTTACTGAGTTCTTTATTGCAGAATTACAAGTTTATTTGCCTTAACTATACAGAACAATTTACTAAAGATGTCTTTACTTCACGAGGTTTATATTTTAACTAACTAAAGGCTGGGCCACATAGAATCCGTCATACGTTGTATTTTTCAACTGAGAAGTAAGTTGAAATACACGTTTTCTTATCACAATCAATATGTCTCCGTCAACGCAAAGTACGAAAGTTGGCCAATTTTTAACTTTTGACGTACGTTGAGTACTTTGACATTTTTCATTTGCTTCTTCTTCTTGTTTTTTTTGTTTTCGCTCTATTGTAGTAAAATATTTTTAAAATAAATTATAAGTAATAATAATAATAAATAATGGAATAAATAGTACAAATTACCATTAATAGACTGCAAAAAAATATAAAATAAGAAAAACAAAAAACAGCTGATTTCTTATCTGTCAACAAAGTACTCATTGTGCCAACCTAATCCGTCGTTACTTTGACTTCAGTTGAATACGTCAAAGTATAACGCATGACGGATAACACGTCAGCCTTAAACATCTCAATTATAGTGTGAACGGCTGTGTTTAAATTTTAAAACATTTTGCTTAAACGCGTTCAAAAACACAAGTGTGAACTTAGTATAACTAACCGCTTAGATGCTGTCTTTTATATTTGTCCGCTAGATGTCTAGAAAAATTAAGAATTTTCTACATCCTTTGTATCACAACCTGTTAGGCTGTGTGTATTTTTGTTTATGTTTTTACAGTTTCTTAATGGAATTTATATTAAGATAGTCGTTGTTGTCTTGCGTTTATAGGATTTCTATGCAGCTTGTAACTAGAAATTTGTTGTTGTCTTGCGTGTATAAGTTAGTAACTGCGTGTGCAGTTAGTAAACAGCATACCAAGTTAATTCCGTTACTTGTTTACTTAATTATTTTCTTTTTAAACTTAAGCAAGACGCTTCCGTTACGTTATTTTATTCTACATAAATAAATATTTATCTATAAAATTGATATTCTCACATATTGAAACTATCCATCGTATAATAGAAGAACGAATAAATGGATGAGTGAGTGCGTGCTTGTTTAATGTGCTACCTTCGTACTGCCTAAATAAGAAAACTAGTAAAAATTTAAAATTTTGTTTATCTTGTTGTCTTTTTATATGAATAACATTGCGACAGGTTAAAATTATACCTTCCAACGCTTAAACGAACTATTTACTCCTTCACATTTGTTCATAAACAAAGAGGCGTCAGTGTACAATATTTTTCTTTGTATGACCAGGTTGAGAGACCAAATTGAAAAAAGCAATCCTTTCATTGCAAACGGAAACAAGGAAAAGTTTATCGCAGCAAGACTCACTGTTTGACCGCATTTTAGCAGTGACAATACTTTTTCCAATCGTGATATAAAATCATGATATTGTTTATATATTTGCAAGTTTAACTGTATTTGAACTGTATTTGATTATCATTTGAGTGGAAAATATAAATAGAGTGATTACTGGTTGTGTATGTGTACTTATTATTAATAATCTTAAGTTGCTATTAAAATGGAAATAAATTGAGTTGGATTATTAAATTTATTTCTCTATTGTGCTAAGATGTATAAACGTACGATCATTTGAATTTGAAAAAATTATTTCGTTGCTCTCTTATCTTATCTAAGAAAAAAAAAAAATAAAGACATAAAAAAACAGGTTAATAAACTGTATAAAATGAAAACTATAAAAAAGTTACTTTACCCGTGACATTCTCACACATGCTAAATATAAATGAAATGAAATAGTTCGCATTTTTATTTTACCTCAAATAAACTAAAACTCTAATTTTCGAAACGAAACGAAATGTCGTTCCTTAAGTAAAAGAAGCATAACTACGTTCAAGACGTTATGAGCGATTATGTTACGAGTGAAATTTAGTTGACAAAAAGGGTGTCGACATATGTTTATATTACGAAAATAGTGGAAAGTATTCTATTATATTTAAATGATTTCGGTGGGGTGAAACACAAATATACATTTATACGTAAAAATTTCGTCGTTATGGGGCACCTTTATGTATTAATGTTATGTTGTTTTGCTAACATTATATCGTCATGGTACTGCATACATAGCGTAAATTTGAACGGTTTATAAGAACATGAAAGTGAATATCACATGTCTAAATTATTAATTACGTTTAATTATTGTTGTTGCAGCGGCCAAAATAAAAGACCGTCAACTCCTAGCTACAGGGATCTAGACGGGCATTTATTGCAGCAATAGTATTAACACGTAATGATATGCTCAGTTTTACAAATTTAGCAAAAATTCTTTAATTGTTTATGAATGCTTATTTATATTTATATTTTGGACTTCATAAAGTTTTCACATATCTAACTTGCCGCCTGCTGAGTACCACTTACCACCGACAAAAAATTCTCCATGTTATTGATTTCGTCGTTTTGTAAGGTATATCTAAAGCTGTAATAACAACTGAAGTCTCACAAGAATTTGATCTCACAAGTAATCACACCGTTGACTCGTTTATTACCAACGGAAGACATTTCTATTCTATATCTAAATTTGTTAAAATATAAAAAAACAAGAGCACTCACTGCACAAAAACATATTATTTAGAAAGCCAAAAGTTTTGGATCATTATTTTGCTAAATTTTTTGATAGACTTATAGTATTTGTTGCTACATATACATAACTCAAACTCCATTACGTTATAAGTATAACATAACATACGTTCTGAAGACGTCGAAAGGAGTAAAATGAAAAAGTTAAAAAAGTAATAATTAAGGGCTTGAAAGAATTACTAGAAGGAAGAAATATTTCGTTTCTAAAAAATAACTGCATAAATTGAAAAACTTGAAGGGGCTAGAGGATAAGAAATTATCTCAAAAAGGTAATTTATTTATTAAACATTTTTAAATAATTTTCACGAAAGTACTGATAGCCAGAATAGCTACTTATAATTGTTAAAGAGCAGTTTCTGATTTAAAAGATGACCATTAAACTATCGCAGATAGCAGTTCAGGAAAAAACTCTACGTACACCCCTTTGTTTGATGTTTTCACGCTATTTTTAAGGGAAACTAAAAACGTTTTTACATTTTTGTATAGAACAACAAAAGCAAAGTTTATTTAGAAAACAAAGAGCTAATTCAGAAATGCTAAAAACAACAGAAATTTATACGAAAAATGTCTACATACAGTATTAAATGTGAAAATTATTTAAAATCTTTTACGTAAATATAAGCAAAAAATAATAAAAATAATTTGTTTAGTATTTAATAGGTCCGCCTTTTGCTTCAATAACTGCCTGAAGGTGGTGTGTCATAGAAAAAACCAGCTGCTAATAATGTATTTACGCACATTTTTTTTCAAAACATCCCAAATATGCTCAATTGAATTAAGATCTGAGGACTAAGGGGGTGATCTTAGCTGCCTTGGTGCATGATATCGAAGCCATTCTCGAACAACATGAGCCGTATGCTTGGGATCGTTATTTTTCTGGAAAATCCATTGATTTCAACCGATGGTTTCAGGTTTTGTTCTAGTATGGTTTTATACTGATATCTGTCCATATTACCTTTAATAAAAACCAAAACTAAGCCAGATGCCGCCATAGCTCCCCAGACACTGTTTCACTGTAGGTATGATATTTTTGGGATCAAGTGTTGTGTTTGGTTTTCTCCAAACCGTTTCTCGGCCGTTATTAATCCAAATGTGCTTTAGCAAGTCCAGTGAATTTTGCGTGCCGGTCTGCTTTTAAAGCCGTTTTCATGCAAAACATTTGTTATTGTTTTTGGCGAAACAATAAAATTAAAATATTTTGCGAGGTGTTCCGCTAGTTTTGGGCCACTTGCTTTTGGATCCAGATTGATTTCCTTATGTACATTGGTGACATCGTGTCTGGAAAGCTTTTAAGGTCTTTTAGATCTCGGTTTATTTTCGGTAGTTATGGTCTCTTCATAGTTTTAAATAATTGTTTGAACTGTAGAACGGCTTAATTTCACTACTTTAGCAATTTCTTCGTAAAATTTTTTTTTTCTTTACGTAAACTAACCACTAAATTTCTGATCGCCATTTTCAAAATCTTAAATATGACTTTTCGCACCTTAATAACTGTAATGTTTCTAATGTAAAGTAAATCAAGAAACCTAATGCTTGTTTTTCTCCTTTCTTTCATTATTTTCATATTCATTTTAAGAGTGTTTATCGCTAGTAGTTCGTAAATAATTGTTAATAAGAAAAAATTTTTCTTAAAATATTCCTAACTATTAATGTTTTAAACATTACCACCAAAATCTTTTTTAATATCATCACCAATATTCTAGAAACTAAAAATAGTAGGTTGTACGTAAAGTTTTTTCTTTAACTGTATATAATTAGTTAAAAATAAATATATTAAAATTTGAAATATAGTTACGCCTTCATGTGGAGGGTCTAATACGCTATATTTGTGGCCAAAACTAGGATCCAGATGGGAGAAAAGCGGAAAAATTGGCGCTTATCGCTGCATCGTTTTCAAGTTGAAACATAGATCGTAATATAAAAATAAATAAAAAAAATTGGAAGGGGCTAGTGGGGGAAAGAACAAACACGAATTTTATGTAGCTGAACCGATTAAAAAGATACTTAAAATATAGGGAGGACCTGATCAATAAGGCCCAATATACAATATAAATATGTTGGAGTATGTGGTCTTAAGAAATTAAATAGCAACAATCAGCTATAAGGACTATAGGGACGAAAGTCAAAAAAATTTAAGTATGCCAATGTTGCCATAACAATAGCTTTTTCAGGAATAGCCACCACTCTGCTTACGTATTTAAAAAAAACTAGAATAGTTTTACTTTTGCTATATAATTCAATTGTTTACGACTGAATGCCACAAAACTAATTTTTATAATATAGGTTGCACATTATGGTTATTATAGACTGTTTAAGTATAAATTGTTGCAAAATGTTTTATCATAAAAAGCTTAAGACTTGGCAGATAAAATTTGTGGCTGGATATCTAAGTTAAGTGCTATTTATTAATTAAAATAGTATCGAATATATATGTATATAAATATATAAAAAATGTTAATATGGTGGAATGTTTATGTATTTCGATTTGAAGAAATAAAAGCTGAACAAAAGGGATGTTTTTCTTCGGTAGAAGTAAAGAAAATTGTGGTTGATTTCAGTAAACTATTCATTCCGATATCATTCCGATAGATTATGATATTTTTTACATATTATGAATTACACAGAATCCACTCTTAAGAATTATTCAATTAATTATTTGCTTAAGATTCTGAATACCAGTTCAGATGACCAGTTTTATATTCAATATTACAATATATTCAAATTTAGCTTTGTTAGGTTTATTGTTATTTTTGTGCAATAATTTAAAGTTGACGATTAATAGTTAATTAAAAATGGTAACATTTATTTTCATTATTGATTTAACAAAATATTCATTATTTATATATATATATATATATATATATATATATATACAAAAATTAAATAGATACCGAACTAAATAGTAAAATTCTAGAAATTATTTGCTTTAAACTAAATTGCTTGCTTCGCTAAACGAAATAGAAGAAATCCTTCAAACATTTGCCTAGTTACTGCATATTTGGCTGAATACCCAATCCATTCCCAGAATCCAATATTAAAGGATCAATTTCCATTCGAATGTTGTTTTGTAAGAAGAAAATTTAAATTCTAGCATAAATAAATAAATTTCTACTGTCAGGCTCACTATTTCGAAAGAAAACTTTCTTCGTGAAATTTCTATTTAAAAGAAAGACAGTAAAATTGATTTAATTCTTTTACCTAGTACTGAATTTTTTGTATGTGATGTTAATTAATTTTAATTCAAAATTAACATGCACACTACCTCGTTAATGTTTGGTGGGAGTATAATTAAATGCAACTTTTCATTGATTACACGCACAAATTCTGCAATAAATGAGTGAAAAATTTTCCCACCAAATCTGTGCTGCATGGCAAAACGAATCACTTGCTTCGCAGATTCGAATGCAGATTGCGAAACATACTACTACTATTTTATAAGTAATTCATAATTAATCGGAATCATTTTCTATTTAAGCAATTTTAATATGTGCTTGATTCCTTCAAATAAATATTTCATGATATTCTCACTAAATATTTATTAAAAAATATTTAATATCCAGGTATATATTAAAAAATAAACATTTTATGATATTCTCATAAAACATTTATTCAACTACAAATTTTAAAATTTATTACTGCGGGGGAGAGCATATGCATATTTCAATTTCACTATTGCTCAAGTAGCTCATCAGTGAATTTTATCTCAATATTATAATAAAAAACCAAAGCCAAGCTGATTCTATGAGAATTTTCATTTCTACTTGATTGCAAACTGGATATGCTCTCCCCCGCATTAATACATTTGAAAATTTGTAGTTGAATAAATATTTTGTGAGAATATCACGAAATATTTATTTGAAGGAATCAAGCACAGATTAAAATTGCCTAAATTACTATTTTATATAAATTTAAAAATAACTTCGGTAAGCGATATTTAAAATAATCAGGCATTTGTTATCGTACTAGAAAAGAAATTACTTAAACATTTGCAAAATATTTATAAATAAATGTTAAACTTATGTGTGTTTTTAGCTTTATAGATACGGTATGTATGTCACATGTTTATGTGCATATTCTGGATTGTCCCTCTCAAATACATCTTCCTACAAAAGTTTTCAAAAATAACCAAGCTATACGTTTATGTCCTGACAAAGTTATATCGCTTCAAATTAACGACTACTATTTGAAGCACCAAAATATGTCTCAACAAATCCCAATCGCTAGAAATTTCATGACTCAAAAATGCAAATATACTCCGAATCATGCTCAAGTTTTATAGGATTTTTATTTTTCTTGGGGAAAGATAACGATGTATGGTTATCACACTATACATTTCATTAAAAATAATACGAATTAGCTAGAGTAGATTGCCTCAAAATCAAATAAATGAATTTAGAATTTTAGTGTTTAAAATATTTTCTAAATTGCAAATTTTCCAAATCCATATGTATAGCAATTAAAAGTAGACTGTTAACTATGCTAATTTACTTCAAACTTTTATAAATGCTGTTAGTTTATCTTTAACAAATAAAATAGAAAAGAGAAAGCAGCGTAAGGAAAATGTTTGTCGGTATGACTATTTTATTGCTGCTTAATAGATTTTCTGTAGATTTTCAAGGAAAAACATCAATAATTTAATTTCATTTACATTAGTGTTGCCATTAGAAACCAAATTGTAATGCATTAGAGAATAATTTTATATTGTAGTAATGGCTTTTAGTAAGTTTATCTTACCTAGTTAGCTAGATTTGAGCATCCGCGGGCGCTGCGTTAGCCGTAACCACTACACAGAAGAGAATAAATATTGAAGTTGTTAAAAAAGATGAGTAAATGGACCAGTTTCAAGCACTTCCTAGATAGACGATTAGAGAAGGAAAACAACAGTTGATTCAGAAATATAAAATCAAATTTTCAAAAATCTTAATTATGTACTTCTTCCCGAAATTGCGTAAAAAACTATGCCCAACTAGTATACGTAATAACCAACTTAGTTAAGGTTACTTCACTAAAATAATCAAATATCAGCACAATACATTTTTTTTTTTTTTTAATTTAATTTAATATTTATTGAGCCTTTTTTTTGACAGTAAGTAAAATAGAAACAAAGAAAACAACAGAATAACTTAAGACTAGAATGTATTATCTTAATTACCAATAAGTTATAAAAGCACCAAGCTTTATCTTTAAAATGATATAAACTAATTGAAATTTAAAACAAAAATATTACGCCCTTGCTCCCGAGGCTAACATAACAAGAGAGACAATCTCATTAAATAAACTTAATTCTAAATTAAACTAAAATTACATAATAAATAATAAAATATAAAAAAATAACAAACTAAACAAACAAAACAACAAAAAATCACAAAAAGGGTACTATCCTCTGTGAGTACCAATTGTACTTTTTGTATAGAAACTATAGCAAGTGTTATTATTTAAATTAAAATTTGGCGGTTCTTCGTTAATATAGCCAACAGGGGAAAGGTAATTTGTATTAGTCCAACTGAAATTTTTTTGTTCATTAAAAATATTATTAATGTAATTATTGTCATGGTGTTCAAGTCTATTGATAAACCTTTTTAAAATGTCACAAGTGTAGAGACCAATTGGAGTAACTTTTGACTGATTATAAACATATCGATTAGAATATCGTTTATTGATTGATTTGTAGTTCTTTTCTATACAATATCTCAAAATTTTCCGTTCAAAAATTTCCATTTCCTTAATAATGATTGGTGAAATGCTAAACCATATAGGAAAGCCATAAAGAAAAATTGGTCTTATACTTGTTTTGTACAATAAAAGTTTAGTGTTTTTCGGCAAATTTTTATTATACAAAATATTTGCGAATGCTCCCAAAATTCTGTAAGATTTATTTAAAACGATTCGCGCATGATCATTAAACTTCAAGAGATTGTTGAAATTTATACCAAGATATTTTAAATTCCTAGTAAAGGGAATTTCAATACCGTCAAGGAAAAGCTTTAGCTTCTTACTCTCAGGGACAACAAAATATCTACATTTGCCAGAGGCATTACGAAGACAGATAGCTTTGCATTTTGAAGTATTTAATTTGACTCCCCAGTCATCATAAAATTTTTTTACCATTATAAGATGATTGGAAACTTGCTTTAATGCTTCATTAGGCGATTCATTGTGAGAATAAAGAAGAGAATCGTCCGCATATAGCAGTGCTGTAGAATTTGGTATCACGTGAGGAAAATCAAACATAAATATGTTGTAGAGGTGTGGTGCTAATATAGATCCCTGAGGTACACCACAACTTACACTATCAAAACCTGATAGTTTTCCGTTGAATTGTACACAAAAGGTCCTATTATTAAAGAAGCTTTGAAAAAGTTTAATAGTAGGTGCGCTAAATCCTATCTGAATCATTTTATAAATGATTCCTTTATGAAATGCATGGTCGAACGCCTTTTCTACATCTAAAGAAATAGCTACAGTACAATAACGCCGGCGAAGATTGGTAATAACATCGTTCTGAAATTTAATTAAAGCATCAACTGTTGAGTGGCCACTTTTAAAACCGAACTGCATATCTGGAATATATGCTGTATTAACTTCTCTGTCCATTTTTCCGCGAATAATTTTTTCAAACAATTTTCCCAAATTAGACAGTAAAGAGATTGGGCGTAAATTGTTTACATCGATGGAGTTTTTCTTTTTTTGGATAGGCACAATTTTTGACGTTTTCCAGGCTGTTGGAAAATATGAATTGTTTAAACAATTGTTAAAAACAATCGTAAGATATTCAAAAGCCTTTGTTGGTAGTTTTTTTATAATGTAATTTGAAATATTGTCTAACCCACAAGATTTTTTATTATTGATATTTTTAGAATGTTCTAAAATTTCATTTAAAGAAGTAAGACTTTCACAATTTTGTGAATTAATTGCTAAAAAATGTGCTAAAAATGACTGTTTATTATCTGGGACATTATTAAGAATGAAGTTTATGGTTTCAGAAATTTGTGAAAAGTCTCGATTAGGGCTAGATTTATTATATATTTGTGCAAAATGCTCCTTCAATTTGTTTAATTTTAATGAATTATCTTCAATAGATATACCATCTATAGACAAATTTTTAAGATGTCTGTTCTTTTTATATCCTATAATTCTATAAATTTGTTTATGAGCAGTAGGTCCTGCTTTAATATTTTTAAGTTTAAACTTAAAAAAGTTTGATTGTTCTTCTGCTACTTGTTTTTTAATAATGATATTTATTAACTGTATTTGTTTAGATAACAGTAAGTACTCAGGATCTAGCCGATTTAAAGTTCTGTGGAATATTTTTTTTAATTTTTTTTGCCAAGTGTATTTAATCTTAAACAAATTTTTAATTCTCTCAGAGACATAAAACTTTCGAGTTTTTAATTCAATTTTTTCCGAGTGGTTATTACATACTGTATTAATAGTATTCGTAAAAGCACTAACGTACTGGTCGATTTCGATATTTGATAAATTTTTATCTGACTTAGGAAAATGACTCATAATACAATTATTTATATCACTTTTAAAACGATTCCAATCTGTGTTCTTAAAAGAAGTAAACATTGAAGGTGGATTAATGATTACATTAAAATTTGAAAGTGTAATTTGAAGTTTTAGTGGAAAGTGATCTGAAAATGTAGGTAGACAACTAATTTTGAAATTAGCATTACACGGTTCTATAAAATTTGGACTAACTAAAAAATGGTCAAGAAAAGAGTAACCATTAGGATACGATGGAACTGAGTCAGAAATACGTGTAAAAAACATAGAGTTCTGCTGCAAAAAGTTAAAAAATATATTACCATTTTGATTGTTTAGTGAATCACCCCAAGAATTATGTCTAGAATTGAAATCCCCACCTATAAAAGTTCCATCAAATCTTTGAGAGAGTAAACGTAACTTTTCAAGCCCAACTGTAAAAATGGATGAGTTACAATTGCATGGAATATATATAGACCCAAGTAAAAAACTTTTAATTGAATTATCTATTAATATTTCAACTGACACAAAAATATTTGGAAAACCTAAGTTATCCGTATTAATCTTAGAATATTTATATGATTTTTTCAAAATTATAAAAACTCCTTGCGAACTATGGTCTCTTATAAAATTGTAATTTTCCAAAGCAACACTATGTCTAGCATTAAGGTGAGTTTCTTGAACGAATGCAATATCTATCTTATTAGTTCTTATAATACTTAAAAGCTCTATTCTACGACTCAATTCAATGAGAGATCTAACATTAAATGAAAGCAAATTAAATACATTATGGGTCATAAGCTTTATTTACCTCAACTAGAAGACCACGACATTGTTGCCTTGCTTCAGTCAATGAAAGATTTTTATAATTCAAAATAAATTTTTCTATTTTCTTTTCTAAAGATAAAGCCTCGGGTTCACAAAGAATTTTCGCAATTTCTAAAAATTCTTGAATTATAGCTGGTTTTGAAACAGATGATTTAGTATCTACAATAGAATTATGAAAAAGGCTAGCAAAAGAACGGCCATTTTTAACAAAATTAGTGTTTATAGCATTATTAACATTAACTGAAGCTCTTTGTTTTCTTTCTATAACTTCTTGTTGAGATCTTTTCTTCATTTCCATATACTTTTTATAAGCAGGACAGCCTTTAAAATTTGATGGATGACCAAATTGTTTGCAATTATTACAAAACGGTAAATGGTTCTTGTCCGAAACAAATTTACATTCTCCAGGAGCATGATCATGATCACATTTGATACAAATATAAGGCCTGTTGCAGTTACGCGACATGTGGCCCCATTGTTGACAACGCCAACATTGAATTTCTCTTCTATTCCTTTTAGGAGCTTCCCAATATATTCTCTGGTTTAACAGGTATTTAGTTCCCACCAATTCATTTAAAGATTTACCCATTTTTAATGTTATCAAGAATAGACCTGTATCAATATTCTGCTTTTTAGAAAAAGGAGTGGAAAACTTTGAGACCGACTCTACTGTATTTGGAATTAACGAATCAATTTCAGTTTTAATTGTATTAATATCGGATTTATAATATAATCCCCTAAGTACTATACTTGATCGTTTCTGGTCCACCGGTGTATATGAATAAGATTCAATTTTTTTTTTCCCTAAGAAGCTGCATCATTTCAGCGTGGACTGAAGCATCTTTAAGAAACAACTTGCTTTTGTGTCTATTTTTGTTTATTATTTTATATTCAACTTTTTTAGTTTTTAATTGATTTCCTAAATCATAAATGTTTACATTGAAAAGACAAATTGGAGGACAAAATGAATTCACTTTCTTTGAAATTATATCCTTGTTTTTAAAAGAGTTATTTTCTGAAGCATTATTTTTTTCCTCATGAATATTTAACTCACCTAAAATAGCAAACCTATTTTGTGATTCTTGTGTGTTGGTAGTTAACAAATTTGTATGAGCATGATTCTGACTTCTTAAAATATACTTAGATAAATCTACCTTATTTTTACAACTTCTTTTGCGTTTGTTGTTTTGAACACATTCGAAATCTTCTTCGTCTGATTGAAATAAAAGTGATGAATCCAATTCCATTTGGTCTTGAGTATGTAGAGTTGTATAGGTCTGTTGATCCTTTCCATGAGTTAATGAATTTGTTTCTTGATTGTTTTGGTTAATTTTATTTAAATTTATAGCTGTCGGCTTCGATTTTGCACCTAAATTTACACTAGGTGCAGATCGTAACGATGGAGGTTTTGTATTATTTTTCAGGTAATCTTCCGACAATTTATCTGGCGGTAAATTATCATCCAAAGAAGGAGATGAATTCATTTTAATAAAGTTTAAAAAGTAAAACAAACTTTATTGTATTATTTTTTTTTCTAAAAATTTTTTTTTTTTAATTTATGAAAATATTTGAAAATTTTTGAAAATATTTTCCAAGGTATTTATTTATTTTATTTTTTTTTTAATAGCAAGACACGTCCGACTCAAACAAATACTTTTTTCCAACCCACAATACATTTAAAATATATATATTTTGTATAAATCATATACCATGCATTTTCCGTTACTCGTAAAAATCTTTGTGCTTCAGCACTAAGATAAATTTCAATATATGCATACGAAAATGTGTGCGTCTGGGTGTTTATGTTGCGAAGTTATAAAATAAAATGTAGTAAAATGAAACGAAAGACAAGCGCTTGACACAAGTACCGGAAAATCCGCCAGATACTTACTTAAGTTGCGACAAGTACAAATTTATGTGTATAAAAATATGCATTCAAAAACAATGACGCACATGCACATTTTATTGAAATAACATCTTATTTTTGTAACCAAGAAAGAATTTGTTTAGCAATTGTTCTTAAATGAAATAGTTTGAAACGTAAAAGACTTAATTTAATAATGAATAAATTAAAAAAAGGAACAAGTGACTGATATACTCTAATATCTTATCATTTATTTTAACCTCCATAAAAATGAAAAATCAATTCCAATGCTATCGGTTTTATGTTCCAAATAGGCGACTTTTTATGCCAAATTTATATATATGTAAGTGCCGTACAACTTTTGTTGTTGCTATTCTTACTTAATTGTCAAGAGGGAAGCGAGAAGTTTAAATTCGTTTCGTTTTATCTCTTTGGTTTTTTAAAAAGCGTATAAATACAAATCACATATATTACACCTACAAAAATTGCTGCAATCAAAATTGTACAAACGTTTCGATCATATCAAATGAAACCAATATTTGTTTAAATTCGATAAAAAGCAAAACTAACATGGACTACATGACTATGTCCATTTTTTGTATTGTTATTCAAAATTTTCTGTGTTAAAAATTTTTTTATAAATGCTATAATTATTTATGATAAACTGATAATAAAAACATTCACTTATAATTGCAATATCCAATTCAATTTTAGTTTCATTAAGTACGAAATGAAATATTTGGAAGCTAATTTGATTAATACAAAACTCGAATAATCGACATTCTTAAGAAATGTATTTTTCTAATAAAAACTTTTTAAAAATTTACTTTTACATCAAATATGTTCGATAAATGTGTGCTGAAAGAGTGCATGTTTACTTTTTAAAAAATATGAACTTATTTAATTATTGCTAAATTACAATTGAATTTTATTTCTTCAACATGTTTTTACACTTACTTAAAACGGTGATGAGAGCAAGCCAACTATTATGACATTCAAAATTAATTTTTGTTAAAATAGTTGCCATCTAAATTTCCGAATTTGAGTGGCAAACTCAAGAAAAATAAAAGTTATTTAGTGCTAATTTTTGATTTTTCAGAATAAATAATGGCACAAAAAATTTTTACTACTAATACGAAACCATGCAGTAAAAGCTTTTGTCTACAAGTTTTTCTTAGTTACTTTATAGGGAATTTGGAATTTCGCGGGAAACATTTTCCCCTATAGACCACACACTTTACCAAAATTTATTGATAAATTGGTGACATTTATTGTTTTCTTTTATGAATAACTCGCAATTAGACACAAAAGAAAAAAGAAAATCTAATTATTTGTGTTAGCTTCCTTTACAGTGGGGTTTTTTATAATTTGTGTGACAATTTAGTCGGGAAAAATAATTTTCTACCACATTCGTAATTATTTGCTTAGTATATGTAAGGTATAATAGTATAAAACCTTTTCCTTTATATGAAAAGGATTTCGCTGAAGGAATCAGACTGAACGTATTTGAAGTTTTTACAGTATCATTCTTACAACTTTTTTCTATGGCTCGTTAATTCTCTAAAAGTGTTGTACAACAAGTTTGTCTTTCAGTATAGTAAGTAATTTCATCAATGATATAATGGATTTAAGCCAAATATAAAAATAATCGTAGCGCTGAATACTTCACTTGCTTTCCATAGCGAAATATATTTGAAAGTAAAATTTGAATATCTTTTCCACACATTAAGCTTTTGATATTTTCTTGCTCCTATCTATATTACCAAATATTGTATGTCAGTAAGGTAACAAAGTAGAAATTATATCACAGTGATAAAACTAATTTCACCAATAAACTTCTAAGGCGCAAGATATATGGAATTCCGCATCAATGACTTGTTACTTTATTCTTCTGATTGGCATCCAACACACAAAAATTTAGTGTTAAGCGTAAAAAGATTTTTGAAATATTTTAATTGGCGTGAAATAGTTGATGGCTTCGTCATTTAAGGGACTACCAAAAGTAAGAGTAAAGGATTTTTGAACAAGAAGCTTGTTTTCTAAAAGAAAACAAAACAAAAAATTTAGATTAGATTAAATTTAGAATGTTGTTCGAAAATATCAGGAATATATCACAGATCCAACAACTTCATTGTGGATTTTAATTATTTTAATGCGATTTTCGTGCGAAATTTAATTGATTGTTACAATTGCTAATGCATTTACTATAAATATGTGAAAAAACTTAATGTCAAAACTATCATGTTGTTGGTGTTGCCACAATTAAAAAACCCGATAAAATGCCCCGGAGCAAAAATAAAATTTTCCAGTGCAATAATAGGTCTGCCTGCGTACACATATTTTGCATCATTTTGTGCAAAATGTTGCAAAATCTTGCAAAATGTTGTCTGCGTACTCGAAATCTCTTGCAAAAAGAGAGCTAAAAAGATAATTTTTTGACAGTTGAACACATTTGACAGTTTACACATCGATCAGCTGTTTTCTTGCTAAATTTCACTGGATACTGTCTGCATACTTTTTTAGATTTTCTCAGCCGACAGAGTAACATTGTTCTTACTTTTTATTTTTTCTAACAGTGAAAGTTGTTTGGTTTTCGTTGTGGAATTTTGTATTTACAAAAATAGTTTTCATTTGAAGAAGGAAAAAACCTTGCGCCCTGCCCTGTAAATTATTATTAATACAAGTAAAATATACAATGCTCACTTTCTTTTATATATCACTTTATATTTATAGTGCTTGAATAAGCAAAATTTTAAAATAATGGTGGAGAATAAAAACCAAGAACAACAACCATTTAGTTTCTTTTGTTAAATTTTAATGTAATTTTTACAATTTAATTAAATTTTTATTGCTACTTGTTTTCAATGTAGTAAATGTTTCATTTTATGATGTTTTAAAACACAATAACGAACATTGATGTTTTTTTTTCTCCTACTTCATATTTAGCAGGTTTATTGTTGTTTGTGCATGAAATATAAGGGAATAAATTAAATTATGTACATTTAAATAGATTAATAAAAATATATTCAAGGTTTGTAAATATGTGATATATCGACACCGGATTAAATTTTGTTAAATACGGATTATACATAATTCAAATTAAAAACAGTCTAAAATTAATTTAGATCAAAGCAATTTTTAAAATAAAAAATAAAAATAAATACCAATAAATATTTTTTTTGCAATTTATTTGAATTGATATTGAATAATAATAAATATATAATTAATTGTTTTGTTTTAAAAATTTATTCACTAATTCCCAGAGCTTTACAGGTGCAAAGTAGAAAGGTAAATAAATTTGGAGTAAATAACTTGAATTTGCAACTTTAGAATGTTTTCAATTTGAATTTGCTTAAAGAAGATATTTTTATTGATTTAGGAGATCTTTTTTTCTTTGCTACCAAAAGTTGTTACGGACTGAATATTTTCTAAGAAGTATTATTATTTTAAAAAATTAGAACTATATAAAATTTCAGCTTAACTATTTCCAGTACAACTTTTTTTGGCTTTGCCTTATTTTTTAATTCGTCATTTCTGAAAATTTTTGTTAAATTAATATTTCTTTTTAAATAAATTCGTTCCTTAAAAAAGTTAGTCATTTTCGTCGTTTTTAATTTTTTCTGATATTTATTCCTAAACTAGAATATTTTTCGTTTGGTATCAATGAATATAGCCGGTTTAACTAAAATTATTGTTTCTTTTTCACTTAATAAATGTTAATATAGAAAAACGATTGACAATGTTTTTTAAATTTCACATAGTTTTAATAATAATATAAAAAATAATAATAATTTTCGAAGCTCCATGTAGGTGAGTAAAACTTGGCGTGAATTAAAATATTTTACATGGCATATTTTGCTGTGGGCAACAATACAATAATTTTGAAACACTTATGTTATTTTAATGTATCTACAAATACTCTCAAGAGAGCAAAACACACTCACTACAAAAAGCCGTTTTTAATAAGCAAAAATTTACATTTGCTGCAATTTATTGACGGTTTTTCAATTGTAAAATCATTAATTATTAGATATTTTAATGCTTTTTTTCATATATTGAAACGCCAAATTTTCTTCAGTGTAACGTCATCAATGTATTCGTATTTAAAATACTCTAAAAAAACTCATTTTCCGTAAAGTGGAAATTGTTTAAATTGCTATAGGGAATTGTTTAATTTCATCCATTCCGTTGATAAGATCCTGTGCACAGAGTCATATCTGCTGCCAATTTTTCTAATTATGATCAATTTATTACCGTTTGTTTATTTCCTATTTTGTGCAACTTCTATAAAATTTGCATAGAAAAAATTAAAAGCGGCAATATTTTGTTTCTGTGTACAACCGAACACGCCTGAAAAATGTCTATGAAAACCAATAACTTTTTTAAATTATTTCTATAAACATTTTTCAGACCTTTCGGAGTTTTATGAGTTATTTTAAATTTAATTTGACTTCTTGGTAGTCAACTAACAACTCACTAATGTTCATGAAGCATATAAAAACGGAAAAGCCAAAAATAAATCCGTACTTATTTCTTTTTATAAGTAGTTATAAGCATCAGGCATACTCTGTAGATTTTGCAACTGCTCGTAGATCAAATATAAATAATATTATAATTAGATAAAAACAATAATTACAAAATATTTCAGTTACTTGCGAAAACTATTAAAAGTTGTAAAACGAACAAAAAACAAATATTAATTGCTAATAACAGCTTTAGCACTAGAATTTTACGGATAGGAACATAAATATTGCTATAAGCATAAATTAAGTTGCAGTTGATATAGATCAAATTAAAAGCAGCATACTGACAGACATTTGACACCTACTGGTTTTTTTTTCGCTTTGACCAGAACTCAGGAGATGACCGCTACTCATGTAGTGCATTGTACCAGATCTTGGAAAATAGGTTATCGGGAGGAAGAAAGAGGGAGTAGTGTTTGTGGACATTCGATTTGAATATTCCCGCATTAAAGGTAACAGGAAAGACTTCTGGAGGAAGTTTATTCAACATACGAACTGTTCTGCTAAAAAACGAATTATCCCTGTAATGCACAGGGCGATTCACTGGCCAATCGACCACAAACGGATGCGCTCTCAACGAAAATCGAGTCAAACGCAAAATGTACGAGTTTCGGGAGTTTAGGGAACGAGTTCCCTTACCATTGTAGTAACGATAAAACAGTGAAATACAACCTACATTGCGCCGATGCTCTAGGGAATCAATCGAGTTGGATACCCTACCATCCCCAATGAGCCACTTGGTCCTGTACGCCATCATTCTATATTTGAACGGATATAGGTGGTATAAATTGTACGAATATCGGATGGAGTAAAGTATCTCTTACACCGTTTTAGAAAAACCTTGGAAATAACTAGATCCACCACCTTACTCTCTCCGAAATACGTGATAAGATTTACATCTGCACCTAGCCGTATGGGCTAATATCAGATGATGGATCATTACCACTGTGGATGAAATGTAGCGTCATCCTCGACCTAGACGGTCTTCGGATACGTATATTCTCCGGTCACTGATAGTTGGAACTGCAAAAGCCCGGAGCAGGCCGCAGCTTTCACTCCATGTTGAAGAGTTGAAGACTATCCAACTCCTGGTCCAGAACGCTTGAAGCTTAATATAATTAAGAACACGACGGCATTCATACTCGCTGGACCTGGTCCATTTATTGTGTTCATTGTGAATGATCTGACCCACAAACTCAAACGAGAGCCTCGAAACACACAGCCACCACCATACTCCCGAAGGGCCAACCTCAATAATCAGTCAGACAAATAGCGGAACTCTGGGGCTTTACTGATTCCCGTGGAAATATAGTGGATTGTCCAGTTGGCTCCTGCTAGCCTGTTAGGGGACTGGGCTCCCTTTTACCCCCGCAAGACACTAGTCTAGATGGTTGTGTGATCCATAAAGACTCATAAATGTGGCCCCGTGGGGACGCTCTCCGAAATGATGTATGGAGTTGCACCATTATTTCAATAGGAAAGCCAGTAAGTCACCCGAAGAGCGCTGCCTAAGGAAAATATATTGTCGGTCGCTAAGTAAGCTGTTGAACTTTAGGTACCTCACAATGCACATTATTCATACTTTCCATTACCTTTGAAAGTGCAGAACAAATTGCAACTGGGTGGTAATTTTCAGGGTTGTTATCCTCACTCTTTTTGGGGATTGGCGTTACATTAGCAACCTTCCAACACTTTGGAAATTCACCGGCATGATACAACATGCTGAAAAGGGTTGCGCTAGCGTCGAAGAGGACTGTTTCAGGACCAGTGCTGGTATTCTATTCGGCCTAGGAGACTTGTTGACGTTGATATCTATTAAAATCTTTTTAACCGCTCGAGCTTGAAAGAATATCTTTGACATAGTAACGGGTTCTCTGTCGAACCTGGGCGGTGGTTGACTATTTTCTGGTAAATAGGAATTATTTGCTAATATACTAGCTAAAAGCTTAGCTTTATCAACCGGGTCAGCGAATATTTGATCATTCTTTAAAAGAGTCGGAATTAAAAAACCAGAATTATCCCTTACTCTTTTAACAAATGACCAAAAATTTTTGCTACCCCTAAGAGTAGTAAGAACCTTAGCACGAAGGCGTTGCTTGTATAGATTTTTTCACGCCTTAGTACATTGGCACACAAAGATCTCGTCCTTTTGCGTAGCGAATCAGTATCTGCGTTCTACACCAGACACCCAATGCTTCCTATCTTAATCTGACTGCATTTTTGCACGTTTGATTAAACCAATATCTCGATCTGGTTTAAATTGAAATTTTTTTGGATGGACTAAAAGTTCCAATTCCAAACAAAATGTTTACAACCATTTCCGTCATGGCATCGACATTATTGAAGAAACGAAGTTTCCAATTAAGTTGCCTAAAAAAATTAGTTGAGCTCAGCCCAACGAGCCTTCTCATAAATATATTTTTAAAGTTTGATAGCTGGTTTAAAAACGTTGTGAAGCTCAGAATATGAAAAGAAGGCGGAGGTGATACGATGATCAGAGTAGCCGAGAGCCGTACAAACACTAACTACACACTTTTGCGAATGTAAAGTTAGAATAAGGTCGATTTACTAATTGCACACGGTGATGGTGCGCGGCAAAAAACTCAACATACTGGCCTTCTATAGTTGTATGGCTTGAATGGCGAAGTCAAGAACAGTTGTAGATATCGAAATCACCAACAACATAATTTCACTGTTCGAGCAACTGTCGAAAATCTACGATATAGAGTCCAAAAAAATTGAAGCCAGCTAAGGTTTTATCCCTTCCCGCGATTGGACTTCTGTAGAGAAACTCGAAATCCAAGAGTTATGACCTGAACCTGAATTTTAGCCATAAACGGCTAAATTCTCGGTCATATGTGCCCAATGATTGCTGGCACTGGTACACAACTTCATTGCATATATATAATGCAAGGCCCCGATGGAAATTAAAAAGCGATTGTACGTACCCAGGTAAGTGACAAGCCTGTGGATTAGCATTTCCAGACACCTGAGTCTCACATAAGGCTGAAATATCAGGCCGTTGGAGACAAATGTGAGCATATACAGAGTAAAAATTCTCCCTTAACCCGCGTATATTCTGAATCATTCTCTCATAACAATAAAAAAACTCCAAATCAGACCGTCTAATTTGCTATACTGCAACCAATGCAGTAAGTTTCGCTGTATACTGTATGCTGTAAACTTCTTCTTGATAATTCGATTCGATATAGTGTCATGGAATTTAGTCAAGCGGCATGAAGCAACGCATTTTGAAGTCTTGCAACACATATAGCTCACAATTCACTAAATGAGCGTCGTTACATTCAACATTATCCGCAGTAGAAAAAAACTAATGGTTACGGCTCCTATGGAAATAAATTTTATTTGCCTGGCACTGGCTGGACTTAAATTATTAATCATTGATAAATTTGAGTTTTGAAGACTAAATGTTAGTTTTTCAATTATAATTTCAAAAACGAAATGTTCACTTACAATATAGAATATAATTTGAAAATTGTATTGCAGCATTTTGTAGCCTACGTAAATAAGATTGTTTTTCCTCATGAGAAAAGTTTATAAAAATTTATAACGAATCTGTGGTGAGCGTTGTGTAAGCATCAATTTAAATGAAATTATTTTCAATTACATATCCATCCTTTTATACCAATTATGAAATTGGTCTGTATCAAAATATATATTTTGCAAATATTTACTTCATTTCGTGTTTTTATTAAAGTTCCTAACATTGGAAATAATTTAAAATGTCCTCAACAATGCAAACGTTATGAATCAAACACTTCATGCAGTAAAACAAAAAAAAATGTAAATACTGAAATGCCCAACACCGGTACATGACACATATTGCCAATAAACGAATGAGTTTAAAGGCAAGTGGTTAAGTGGACTTTCAAATGCTCTTAAATAAAAGTTCGTATGTAAATATATATATACGAGATGTGCTTACAAAAATATCTCGTAAGGTGTTGCTTTTTTCAAATGCGAACAAATTGACTTAAAACTGAAATAAATTTTAACACAACACAAAAATACGATTATTAACACACCTCGCAATTTTACATAATATAGACGTACATACATGCGTACGGTTTACTAGCACAAGAGTGCTTTAGATGTCGGCTGTGAATACAGTTGTTGTTCATTCAAAAGGATTTTTAATCAGAAACAGAATATGAATTCTGAAAGCGTTGAGAATGCTGGTGGATTTTAATTTACTTATAATAGAACAGATACGATGAGTTTAAAATACGTAAGTGACTTAAAAAATATAAGTAATTGATTTTATAGATTTGGTTTAAACATTTCGGTAAAACGTAGCATAAAAAAACGTAGCGTAACAAAATAAACAAAGGGATTGATTATATATTGGTGCTCCTTTTATATTTACATTGCGATAATTATGTTCGAAAATTTTACCTGAAGCAATAAAAGGGATAAATTCTTTTTATCTCAGTCCAACTTTAGGTTTATATCGAGAATGATGAATGGTTCAAATGAGCTACGAGTCAAATTGAAACCGTGTCGTTTTGAAAACAGCATTAGCAATTTAAGGAGTACTATCATTGAATTTTGTCCTTTTGAAACAATGCTTCTGAGTTCAATGATCTTTATTTTATTGTTTTGTTGATTTAAATGATTTATGCTTTGGATACGTTGATTCAAGTTGTACGGCTACATTTGGTAGAAAATCAATTAATTCCTCACCCAAGACATTTAACATTGCTTGCCACAAGCATTTTTTCTTCATGGGTTTTGTATTGGAAAAATTGTTGCTTTTTTTAAAGCAAATGAAAGGATATGTGTCGTCGCTCCGAATCAGTGGTAAAAAGACCTATTTTTCTACAACTATATGGAGAATATTCGAAATGCAAGCTTAAATGCGTCCAGTTTTGTGAGTTTTAAACAGTTGTGCAACACGGTATTAGTTGCTCCTCTCGCAATGCTTGAATCCTAATAACTTAACATTTTCTTTTTCTTCGTTTTATTTGTTATGAATTTAAGTTAAGAATTTTATTCAATATTTTTTTCCAGTCGTGTCAAAATTAAGGAAGTCACGTTTCTCCGTGATTTATCCTTATTCTAGCAAGTGAAAAATCTGGATTTCCTTAAGTTAAGAGAAAAAAGTGTACACTGATGATCAAATCGATAATTTAACTTAAGTCATTTAAAAAGCCAAGGGAAATGAAAAAAACTAAGAGAAATGATAAAAATCAAAATATATTTTTGACCAACTTATTTAAATGCTAATAATATTTTAGTTTTCTAATGATTTTTATGCACGTCTCTTGTAGAGTTTTTGTTGTGAAAATTCATTCAAGAAAATTAATAGGAAAACTAAAATATTGATAAATTCCGAATTGAAAAATATTTCTGTAAAAATACAATTATTCAGAGGAAATTATCTAGAATAATAATAAAACAAAACAAAAATGCATTGTATACAATAATTTTTAATATAAAATATACTGCAGATTCAATCAAAAATAAATATCTTTTAGTAATAAACAAATATTTCTTAGTTCGTATCGCAGCAACGTCTAATTTACTTATGCACTAATGTCACACATATAGTAGGCAAACATTTGGTTCAACAAACAATGCCTCGCATCCAATGTTACACCAAAATATGCCAAAATACAGATTAAAATCAACACCACAGCAAGCAGGAAGACAATAAAAAGAGCACAAAAAGACTTTGTGAAATTCGAAATCAGAAACCTTTACGCCAAAAAAGAAATTACGAACTCGGAATTACTAGACATTCATCTTAAACTAGCAGAACTACTCCCAACCGACGTACTCATGAACACATTAGACCAAATACGAGCAGAAAACGCGAAAACAATAGAACGAAAATACGCAACTTTAAACAAGAAACTCGGGACACTAACACATTCAACAAACAACAAAACGCGCAAAAACAGCAATTTCCACCCTAGATTTTTGAATCTAACAGAGGTCACCATCAGCAAGCAAGAGGCTCAATTATTGGAAAAGGGATTAAAACACAACATCACAGAAAACAACAAGAAAAAGGAAATAGAACAAACCATTGTGGACACAGAAGTCGCAATAGCGATGATCCCAAACGAAGAACAAGAGAAAGCCAGGCACATCTGCAAACAAATAATAGAGAAGGAGGCCAAGTCTACAAAACACTTAAACGGAGAGCACAATACAATTAGGAAACTAAAACGTAAACTGGAAGAGAACAACATCTTAGTCACAAAAGCAGACAAGGGAAACACAACGGTGCTCATCGGTAAACATGACTACATCGAAAAGACTGAACAGTTAATAAAAGACTCTAAGTGCAAGAGAATTGGTAAAGATCCTACAGAAGAATACCAAACGAAAATTAAGGAGATTATAAAAAAGGCAACAAGGATAATAAAACCAAACATATCGCACACATTAACAATGATGAATCCAGCCGCACCATCTATGATAGCACTACCAAAAATACACAAACCAAACACACCAATGAGACCCATAATTAATTACAAATCTGCACCAGGATACAAACTTTCGAAATATATGAAGACAATATTAAAAGACACCTTAGACCTAGAATATAGGCATACAATAGCCAACACTACAGAACTGATCGATAAATTGGAGAACGTGAAAATAACGGAGAAAACAAAACTGGTCTCTTTTGACGTGAAGGACTTGTATCCATCAATTCCCGTAATGGATACACTGAACATTGTTCATAGGACAGTAGAAAACAAAACGGAAAACAAGGAACTAGCAATACAAATTACAGGTACACTAAAAGCGACACTAGAACAGAATTACTTTAAATTTAACAATAATATATATAGACAAATAGCAGGACTAGGGATGGGAAATCCAACATCTGCCACCCTCATGGAAGTATTTATGCAGAACTTAGAAGAGGAATACGTAAAGGAATTAAAAACCAACTTCGGAGTAATATTCTACGCAAGATATGTCGACGACATCATATGCATACTAGAAGGAAATAACGATGAGCAAATTCTAGATTACTTGAATGGAAGACACAAGGACATAAAATTTACAATGGAAAAGGAAGAGGAGGGGAGAATTAATTATCTGGACCTAACGATCAAGAGGAACATAATCTCGAAAAGAATCGAATATGAAATATACAGGAAACCAACAGCAACGGACACAATAATACACAACTCATCAAATCATCCCCAGCAACACAAAAACGCAGCGATCAGGCAGTTAATAACAAGACTCGAGAGAACACCACTAACACGGCAAATGTATATGAAGGAAATGAAAACAATATACACCATAGCGGAAAACAACGGATACAAAAAGCGCCTCGTAGATAACATCAAAAAACAAATTGGAACGAACAAAAAACAGGAGAAGGAAGGAAAAAAATGGGCTACATTAACATATATGGGAAAATCAACGTACAAACTGGCGAAATTCTTTGGAAAACACAACATCAATACCGCATTCAGAACAAGAAACAACCTAGGCAGAATACTACGGAATAAAACAACCGAGGCAAATATACTAGACAAACAAGGAGTGTACAAATTAACTTGTACATGCCATTATAGCTACATCGGGCAAACAGGACGAAAAATTAAGACCAGATTTAGGGAACACATTAGAGACTATAACAAAAAACTACGAGAACCAAAATCAACTCCAGAATCAAACTTTGCGAACCATATATTTAACAACAAATGTACACCAGGACATATAAAGACAACGGTTAAACTGCTTCATACCCAGCACAAAGGAAGGAGACTAAATGTATTAGAAAACATGGAAATATACAAACAAAAAACATTTGACGGACGAATTATAAATGAACAAATAAACACTGCTTCGGACACAATATTTGAACCGTTGAAACATTTTTACAGGAAAACGAACATTACACCAACACAAAAACGTTACGCAAGTGCACAAGACGAAAGCAATAGGGAACATCATAAACGTACAATTACAGATTATTATGTCACATAGAAGAGACCCAATGGGTTCACGCATAACAAAAACGGACCGCAAGCATGACAGTAAAAGGATTTAGTTAGAACAAAAAAAAAAAAAAAAAAAAAAAAACAAGACGAATGAAAAAGGGATCGACAAATTAGGTAAAAAGGGACAAACGAAAAAGGAGAGAGGCAGGCAAAAACGACAGAAAGGGACGAACGCAATAACACGAAGGAAGACACGAACTATATAAACACAACTGACAATAGAACGCAACTAGTACGAAAAGAACACTGAAGATGGCAAACAGCCGAAACCGGTTTGTTCACAAACCAAATTTGACGAGGGTCGACGGAAAACCGTACCCAAATAATATTGACATATAGTAGTATTGTGGGATGGCCGGTTGTAGCGGCAAAGGAGGGCAGTAGTAGTTGTCATATCTTTCGGTGAAGGCCATCGACGACACCATCTGTTGCTTGGTTGGTTGACAAGCGACTTGTTGCAACATCATTGTCAAGTCACGTCTTGAATAGTTAGTATTCACCATAATGTATTTACAGTATCTGTGCAAACAAAATTGCATTTTGTTTTGTTTTTATCGAATAAAAAATTTTATAACTAAAAGATATCTAATCTACTTTAGTTTGAACCAAATTCCCTTACAAAATAAATATTTTATGATAAAATATTAGTATTTAAAAAATATTTTTAATTAATTATTTGGAGGAAAGCATATTCATCGTTAAATGTGTTTCGGTATCTAAGTTATTGCAATATTTTTTCTAAACCTAAATAATTTGAACATAATTTTTATTTTTGATTATTTCACTTATGCTAAGGAAATAATTTTCATGTTTATGGAACGGATTACTTAAGAAAATAATTCCACTTTTTAGAGTGGGACGTTGCTAACAGAGATTAGGTTTTTTCTTTATTGAAAATTGTTATTGAAATTCCGCAAAAATGAGCAAGTAAAACTTTTATGTTTTTCAAAATCCTGCTTGTCATTTTTATAAATTATAATGTATTAGTAAACTCAAAATCTGAAGTATAAACAACTCCAGTGGCCTGCTGTGCTGCCCTTTTGTACCTTTTACCTTTGTTCTAACTATGTGAGTTATGTAATCTTTACGAATTAAAAGATAAGTAGTGAAAATGTTGCTCGTCTTGTATAGAATTTTATTTATCAACATGTACATGTACGTGGAAGTGGGATTATGCTACTCAGTGTGCTTTCATGCTCAAACTAAAATATAAATTGTCCTTCTATAATTATTACTTGGCGTATTTTAATTATGATAGAAAGTTAAAGACAAATCCACTTGAATACACAGAGAATTGAATTTAAGCTTATCAAACACAAAACTATAAAGCAACGGAATGAAGTGAAATACGCAAATGTTAGGAAAAATCTGTGATCAAATATTAAAATGTTAATTTTCTTAAACTTTTCAAGATTTATTTAAAAAAATACTTTTTTGCAAACTTTACACTTTTAATTTAGCCGCCTAGTTATATATTTTTTCTATTTTATTATTCCTTATTATTACATGTCACACCCTAAATACAAAAGGGTCACTTCTTAAAATTTTTCAAAACTGACTTTTTTTCCATAAATTAATTAGAGTACACAATTGCAAAATTTTCTTTCACATCACTATCTTCTTTAACTGAAAAAATACAGTTATGTCTATTATGTTGCTTCTGCACGATAAACTAGACAGTTTTTATCTCTCCTAAAAAATTTAGTGTTTTGAGTTGTAACCCTTTTGTATTTAGGGTGCGATATATGTTTCAACATTTTCAGAATTTTACTTAGATATCAAATAATTAATTTTAGATTTGATTGAAAAAAAGATTTAAAATTTAAAAATTAGAAAAAAGCAGATGAGAATTTTATCAAGTTCAAAAAAGTTTCAAAAAATGATAATTTTAAAAATTCTTTAATAAAGAAAAAATTGAAATCCTGTTGCATACCTGAGTAAAATTTTAATGTTAGGTTTTTATTTCGTATCACCCAATAAGCGTTTACACGTCTTGCTGACAGCACTTGGCATTCATAAGTTTAGGTTCCCCTGTAGGTAAGTAGGTTGTGTACTAGCTTATCAGTCTGTGGGGCTGTGGGTTCGATTCCCAACAAAGACCATGGCTATTTTTTTCACTACAAAAAAAATTTGGCTGTCGGTGGGGGTGTTAATTTCCGAAACAATTCTCTACTTTCACCACCTGTCTCATCTCTTATCTTTCCCTTGACTACATAGCCATTGTTGCCTGAAATGCTAATTCTTTAAAAAAAAATAAGTCATTATTGGGCTTATTTACATTTTCTAAAGTAAAATTTTGAGCTTTAAAAATTTAGAGTCGATTTAGGATTTAGGAAAAGAAATTTATCCCATCCGAATCACATTGCTTAATCACTCGTCTGTAGAAAGTACGTTAAATTGTTATGTAATATTATAATTATATAAAAATAAAGTATTGTTATATGTTTGAGTAAACTGGCTTGTGCTTTTCTTCATTGATTTAAATTTTCCACTACGAGAAAAGTGTTGAGCCTTCCACATGGCCTTTTTTAATTTTCTTGTACATTTCACGACAGCTAACTGATTCCTGTGTTTTTTCAAATCTCATATATGTAAATTGAATATATTGAAGGCGATAACAACGAACCTTGGGGTTTCCCAGTAGAAATGTTTTTTTTGTAAAAATTTCACTGTTAATGCTTACTACAAATGATAATTTTCTTTTTGAAAGCTGTGAAGCATGTGAAGCTTGTAAATAATGGCATTGTGTTGTGTGAAATCAGAAGCATTTTCTACATCCAGTTATGCTGTGGTGCTCTTTCGCTGGGGGTTTTACTTTTTATAAAATTACCAATGTTTGCTAATTGATGTATTAAAGAATTTTCTTTTCGAAAACGTCACGTTGCTGTCGTTGGTGAGTGTGATTTTTACAAATACTTTACCCAAACAATTTAAATACTGATTGGACAATAGCTAATTAGTAAGCCGGCTTAAAAATAGTCCCCATTTTTACTGTTTTGAAATCTTTTGGAATGTAGCCATTGATTTAAGATTAATGAAAATTTTTCAATTATGGTAAATAAATTATCTGTCATAAGCGAAGAGCTTTGGAATGTTTCCTGTTTTTTTGTCAATAAAAACACGAAAGTTTAATAAGCAGAAATAATAAATTGCTGTGATTTGTTCAACATTTTTACTTCTTAAATTGTTGCTAAATTTTGTTGTGCACTGACAAGCGTTGTTTGGTTTTTAATCATTTTACAACATTGATTTTTTAGATGGTCGTTTCCTGTTTTACTCTATTCCTGTTTTACTTCTATTCCAATGTTTAAGTAACAGTTTGTATAATACCGTTGATTAAAATTTTGTTTATTTAATTTTTTAGTAAGGACATTCAGTCTTTTTAATAAAAATACGCTCCTTTAAGAAATCTTATCTGTCTGTTTAAGGCTTATAAAAGACCGGAAATCGTGCTAAATTAGGCTGCACAGAGGTTAGAAAATTTTTTTTGGAAGTAATTTAGTAGCTCATGAACCACTTAAGATATCCCAATGAAATTTCAGAGAGGCCAAGCAGTGTTTCTGGGTGAAGTTACAGACGATCAGCCCTCTATGATAAAAGGGCTTCTGGGTATGCCCCTGACGTTGGTTACCTCAGGATTAAACTTTTTTGGAAATGCCATAAAAAACTTATTTATTACTCAAATGGATTTAAGTAGACCTCGAAAATATTTACAAAAAATGTCCTTACATATCTAAGTTACCTCTTACCTCTTTCAGTTTGGGACGTCGTGTACTTATTTATGTTATCATTCTAAGATATTGGCTGTATTCTTGATAAAATGCATAAAAGAACAGTAATAAGTTTAGTTCTGATAGCGTCTTTCGTTAAAAAGTTACAAGCCTTTGAATTGCAAAAAATATAAAACTGCCGTTTTTTTAGAATTTTCCCCAAAAAATTGAAATTACTTCGGGACTAGTAAATTTGTTTGAACTATTCTAAAGACAGCCTATAGCAAATGCGAAAAAAAAAGAAAAAAATTGTAACGGCGCACCCTCCATGCCTATCTAAACATAGCCAATTTTGAAAGACAAGTCAGGAATTACAAAAAAATTCCTCGGAGTGCAAAGCACCAATTGAAAAAAAGTAAACAGAATATTAAAGCTTCCATATTTTGGCTATATACCTGTTGTAATTCGTTAAAATTCAGGTTCTTGTTTATTCAATCAATTAAAAATGTGTATACATATTTTCTATATGTCTATCTTAAAAACTAACAAAAGAAAGTAAGTGCAAAAGGAATTATAATAAAACTGTCATATATGGAAAAGAGTTGCCATCCAACATCTCCCCTTTTTTGGAATCTATCCGGGAATATATCTAGCAACTGGTTTTCGTTCTCTATTGGATCGTCTAAGAGCCGGCATGTCGAAGTTTTCGTTTGCATTGTCCGTAGTTTCAGAATTATTATTCAATGAATTAGTTTTGTTGTGTGAATCGTATGATTCAAGTGCTTCATCCCAATTTTTGTCAGTACAAGAAAGTTTATGATTGCCGTATTTTTTTTTATCTGGTTTGCATGAAGGCGTATCAATTTTCCATTTTTTAGTAGCACATTGTACATGACACTTCCAATTCGTTCAATAATGTTTCCGGGCTTCCAATAGGAATTGTTGTTATTTTTATATACTCTGGCATATACCTCATCTTGAACAGAGAAACAAGATTCTCTTGTACCATGTTTCCTGTTAAACTGGGTTTCCATGGTGGTGTTTCGTTTGTAAATACGTTCCTTGGAGCATGGTTTAATAAGGTCCAAGGTTAGTCGAATTTTCCTGCCAAATAACACTTCAGCCGGTGACAAGTTCTGAGGTGAACTCGGATTAGGAGTTGATCTATAAGTTTGAAGAAATATTTGAAGATTTTGACTAATAGTCCCCTCTCCGTCTAATTTGCAAAGACTTCGTTTAAATGTGTCGACAAATCGTTCGGCTTGCCCATTAGACATGGGATAGTAAGGGCTGGAACACATATGTTCGATGCCATTTCGGGTAATGAAATCTTTAAAATAAGAACTTTTAAACTGTGTTCCATTATCTGATACTAGTGTTTTTGGTAAACCAAAACGTGCGAAAATTTCTTCCAGAATTTGAACGGTTTGCTGGGCATTGATAGATTTTGTCATTACTATTTCGGGCCATTTCGACAAAGCGTCGACTAATACAAAAAAATAATGTCCACCTATTGGACCAGCATAATCGATATGTAATCGTTCCCATGGCTCTGAAGGTATGGGCCACGATTTTAAATTTGTTTTGGTGGGCATTTTTGAGGCAGCTGCACATTTGCTGCAACCTTGCACCATCATCTTAATTTGTTCATCAATGTTTGGCCAGTATACATAAATTCTCGCTACAGACTTTGTACGCTCAATACCAGGATGACCACGATGCAAAAGTTTTAAAATTCTTTTTTGAAAAATACTGGGAACCACAACTCTATCCCCAAACATTATTATCTCGTCTATTATGGATAAATTATCCTTTCTGTCATAAAAAACCTTTATTTCTCCCTGGTTCTTGGTATCTGTAGGCCAGCCATTTTTTAAATATTCCTTCACTAACCGTAGAACACTATCTTTCGCAGTTTCATATTTAATCATTGTGTTGGTTAAAGGTAGGCCTTGCAGATTATTTTGTAAAATGGTTGTAATTTTTTTTTCAAATTCCACTGCTGATATTACGTAATCTTCTGCTTCACTATTGTTTTTGTCTATTAGCCGTGAAAGCACATCTGCATAACCGAAACTTGCCGTTGATATAAACTTTATATCAAAATCATATGCCAAAAGCTTGACAGCCCAACGTTGGAGTCGATTGGCTTGATGAACGGCTATTCCGGATTTTTTTCCAAAAATGGCTAACAAGGGCTTATGGTCAGTGTGAAGTTTAAATTTTCGACCATAAATCATTTTATGAAATTTTGTTACTGCGAATACTAAAGCTAATCCCTCCTTTTCAATTTGACTGTATGACTTTTCAGCAGGAGTTAGTGATCTGGAAGCATGACATATCGCTTTAATCGATCCATCCGGATATTCATGCAAAATACATGCACCTAAACCGTACTGAGATGCGTCAGCAGCAACTATTATGTCCTTTGAAGGATCATAATGTGCGAGTAATAATTTTGAAGATAGAACTTCTTTTATTTTTGAGAAACAGCTGGTATGGTCTTTGGTCCAATGCCATCTAATGTTTGATTTTAGCAAATTATCAAGTGGACCTCGCAATCTTCGCATTTTGTTTACAAATTTGCTATAAAAATTGACTGCACCCAGAAAAGACCTTAGCTCTGTTATATTTGTTGGTTGTGGCATTTGCGTAATAGCAGAAATACGTTGAGGATCTGGTTGAAGACCATTTTGATTTATTATATACCCTAGGTACTTAACTTGGTCTACAAAAAATTTACATTTTGAAAATTTAACTTTTAAGCCATAATCTTGAATGCGACGTAATACTTCATGCAGATTTTTATTGTGCTCTTCTTCGTCTTTACCCGAAACAAAAATATCATCAATGTATGCTGCAACTTTTGACATTCCAGCAAGCATTTTGTCCATTATTTGCTGAAAAATAGCTGGAAAAGTTTTAACACCAAAAGCCATACGGTTGTACCGATATAACCCCATATGTGTTGTTATGGTTAAAAGATGTTTTGATGTGTCGTCAACCTTTATTTGTAAAAAAGCATCGGATAAATCTATATGGCTGAAATATTTAGCGTTTGATAGTCTTGAGAAAATATCTTCAGCCAGCGGCAATGGGTATTGATGCGATTCAAGGGCGTCATTTAAACCTGTTGAAAAATCAGCACAAATTCTAACAGACCCATTAGGTTTTTTTATAACAACTATTGGAGCCGCCCAATCGGAGGAATTGACATCTCCGCATTTAACAACCCAGGGTGACCAGTTTTATAACAAAAAAACAATTTTTGAAACATTTTGTCCCCGTTTAAGGAATTTATGTGTTACATTACATTACAGAGAAAAACTTCATTAGAAGGCGAGGTTTACGAAGCCCTAACAACTTAAGTATTTGCTCCTTATACCAGTTGATGGTATAAAAGTAAAGTTTGTTACTTCTATATTAACAATTTATTAACATGTCAATTTAACAATATTAACAATAACAATTTATTAACATGTCATTTACCTTTAAAACTGTAAATTTTACGTGGAATTGGCTGTTTGAATTTGAATATATATCGAAGGTTCTCGAAAGCTATCCGAACAGTGAAATTGTTTTTGCTGGTGATTTCAATGTCCTTAGCTGTTCTTGGCTTCGCCATTCCAGCTATACCACCACATACATACCACTGCAGAAGGCCACAATCACCTTGTGCAATTAGTGAATTAGCCACACACATTGATTGTGTTGAAGGGTACCACAGTAATATGCTCGACCTTTTTCTAACTTCACACCCACAAAAGTATGAAATTAGTGTTTGTACACCTTTCGGCTTCGGTCATTTGTTAAAAGAGTAAGAAATAATTCTACTTCGTCAGATCCGAGTTTTTTAAAGCTAACCTCTTGGCTGCTATAAGTGCAAATAATTTCAACGACTTTAATATCTTTGTAGAACTTTTACAATAAACAATTTTCTTTTATTACAAGGTTCAAGGTTTATTGAGATAAGAATGACTTCTTACAATCAACTGCCTTTTTCTTTATCAAACTTCAAAACACATGCGTGGTGTATTCAGCAGCGAACCTTAACTCTTTAATGCCTTTACATATATAGCACCTATATCCGTCCAAAAATGGAAAACAACTCTCATGTATAGGCCAGTGCCGCCCCAAAGTCTATTTTAGAGTTGCTCGACCGCGCACAGGAGAGAGCCAAGTGGCTCATCGGGATTCTCTTGAGTATCGATGTAATGTAGGTTGTATTTCACTGTTTTATCATTACTACAATGATAAGTTCCCGTTACTCGCACGTTCTTGCGTTCGACTGGATTTTCGTTGAAAGCGCATCTATTTGTGGTCGATTGGCCAGTGAATCGCACTACGAATTATAGGAAGAATTCGTTTAGCAGAACACTTCGTATGTAGAATAAACTCTCTCCGGAGGTCTTTCCTGTCACTTTGAATATAGGAAAATTCAAATCGAATGTCCGCAAACACTACTTCCTCTTTCTTCCTTTTCATAACCTAATTTCCTAGTATTGGTACAATGCATTGCATGAGTAGGGATCATTTCCTGAATGCTGGTCCGAATGAAAAAAATAGCATTTAATGTTTGCATATAGTAAAATACGGAGTTGCATATATTTAAGACCGTACATATGTGCATAAGTTACTCATGTAAGAGTGATCGATTTTCGACATTTTTCAGAAACTTGTTTTGAACAGTAAATATATTTAAAACAACACAAATGTTAAAAATATTAAAAATCCCGGTTTCACTTTTTATATTATTAAAAAGTTATTTAACCGCTTCTTTATGGCTTTTTCTCCTTTATAGAAAATAGTTTTTTGTTTTATGCAATAAGATGAGGTATACTTTAGCATATTGAAAAATGTAAATTGTGTCTAATAATTTTTTTAAAAAATCCTTTGTAGACAATCTACTTTTTTATTTCGTTTTGATTAAATTTCATATATAAAATGCTCTTTTACATGCACTTGTCCAATAAATTGAAAGAAAAAATAACAAACCTTTAGTTCCTATAGTTTTTTATGTCGGCTCATGCCTATTTGGCCTTTAAAAATTCAACACTTATAAAACCGGCAACTATAAAAGGTATATAAATTATAAATGCAGAATTATACGTGAGTTTGCTGTAAAATTTTTAATCTAATTGGCGGTCAATCTTGAAAATAACAATATATATATTTAATATATTCTACACTGGGTGATTAGAAAATATGTTGTGATATCTTCATTACTCTTAAAGTTACATGACCTTAAAAAAGCTAAAATACAAAAGAAAATGCAAAAATGTAAAGCTTTTTTAATTAAGGGACACTTTTAAATCTTTAAACATGCAAGAGCAGAATGTACTTCACTTTTTTGTTACTAACACAAGGATACTTCTACAAATTGTCGGCTCACTTGCAAGAGATTACGATTAAAAGTGGCTTTTTTACCTGCATGTTAATAATTTGCCAAAGGTAAACAGTAAATAGTGTTACCCTATTACGATTTAATTATTTTGGACAGCTAACTTATATGGAGTCATTTAGAAATATTTTATGTTACAACCCGAAAAAGTATGAAATTGATTTGAAATTTAAATCTATTAATTGTTTTGTGAAAAACTTAATCACTTAGTTTGCATACCCGCAATGCAGCTATACCAAAGATTTGTCAAATATAGCAAAAGTAGTAAAAGAAACTTTGCGTTTGACAATATTTTGAAAACAAGCTTGAACTTGAACTTGGCATACAAACAATCAGTTGCAATTGTGTCATTATTTTTCTTAAAAAATTACCTGTATGTGTAAAGGCAACGTAAAGTCAAGGTTTCTTCAACATTTAAGTTCATAAGTTTGTGAAAACACATTATACTTTAAACTTAATTTTTTTTATCGAAATGTAAAAATTTCAAATTAAAGTTCCGTGCAAGACAAAAATGGTGTGCTAAGGTGAACGCCTTCGTCTTTTCTGTATTCTTATTCGATGAAGCATTTTTATTAATTTGATGTGGCAGCAAGCTGTGCAACATAACTCCGATTACGTAGAGTGCAGTAAAATTTTTATGGACGTTCAGAATGCTAAGAAATGTATACCGAAAGAAGTGTATTTGATTAGCTCATTTTACAGTGTCGGCAGCAGCTTTAGTGTTGTTCTTATGTTAAGTGTTTTTTATGACTTCATCTTGCCCCAAAATTGACATACACTACTAAAAGAGTCATTTTTATATCTTTTAACATATTTCTTTCTCATCAATTCGAAAACTTTTCTATATTTGCTTCCTGGATCTAAAAAAAACTGAAATGTATAATTCTAAGTAACATTGATGCCGAAAGGTGGTTATACCTAAATTGCAATACCTCTATGACGTTAATTTATAATTGCCCGATAGTAGATTCGTAGACTAGCCTGTTCAATAGTGTTTGAAGAATATTGAAAAAATATTAATTAACGAAAATGAGCACAAGCAAAGCTGTTTTTACAAACATGGCAGTTTTAAATTAAGTTAAAAAATATTACTTTTATTTTTATTCGACCTTTTTTTTAAATTTTATTAAATATGAAATAATCTTTTAACGGTCTTAGTAAATAATTTAACGATTTTATTTTTTTTTTTTTTTTTTTTTTTTTTTTTTTTTTTTTTTTTATTTTTTTCAATATTTCGCTTTCCTTTGGAAAGCTTCTTCAGGAAAAAATTTTTTATATTTTTGAAAACAAAACAAAATTATTATCAAATTGAAAAAATGTTTCAAAACATTTGACAAAAACATATAAAATATTTTTTCATACATACATACAAAAAATTTTTAAATTTTCAAATATTCAAACATACAATAACAATGAAACGGAAATAACAAATAACAAATTCTCTCTTATGAAATGATTATAACAAATTATGTGTCTTTTGAATTAAGTACCTATAATTCTGAGCTAAATTGTCTGTGTCTGTCTTGAAATTTATTCTCCTTACATTTGGTACATTAACAATTTCTAACATTTCCAACATATAACGTCTCTTGTAGTTTTTTTCTATATCTAATACTGATGTTTCATCAAACTTTGGATAATGATTATATTTCTTACAATGTGAAGATAAGGATGTCTTCTGTGTTGAAATATTCCTATATTTTTGGTCACACCTGTGACCAGCTAATCTCGTTTTAAGTTTATTAATTAGACAATATGGTAGTTATAGGCATAATTTAGGAATTTCTACAGCAGAGCCAAGAGATTATAAATCATTAACTTATGTTCCTGGAATATCAGAAAGATTAAGAAAGTGTAAAATATATGACACAGATAAATATATAATTGCACACAAAACACATAACACATTAAATAAATTATTTAGCAGTATGAAGGATAAAATAGGAAAAATGGAAATATCTGATGTAGTATACAGGATACCATGTGGAGGAAATGACCAGGTGAACTGTGACAAAGTTTATATTGGGACAACAAAAAATAAACTTAAAACGAGATTAGCTGGTCACAGGTGTGACCAAAAATATAGGAATATTTCAACACAGAAGACATCCTTATCTTCACATTGTAAGAAATATAATCATTATCCAAAGTTTGATGAAACATCAGTATTAGATATAGAAAAAAACTACAAGAGACGTTATATGTTGGAAATGTTAGAAATTGTTAATGTACCAAATGTAAGGAGAATAAATTTCAAGACAGACACAGACAATTTAGCTCAGAATTATAGGTACTTAATTCAAAAGACACATAATTTGTTATAATCATTTCATAAGAGAGAATTTGTTATTTGTTATTTCCGTTTCATTGTTATTGTATGTTTGAATATTTGAAAATTTAAAAATTTTTTGTATGTATGTATGAAAAAATATTTTATATGTTTTTGTCAAATGTTTTGAAACATTTTTTCAATTTGATAATAATTTTGTTTTGTTTTCAAAAATATAAAAAATTTTTTCCTGAAGAAGCTTTCCAAAGGAAAGCGAAATATTGAAAAAAATAAAAAAAAAAAAAAAATAAAATCGTTAAATTATTTAATAAGACCGTTAAAAGATTATTTCATATTTAATAAAAGTTAAAAAATATTTTAAAGAAAAATTTGTTTTACTTTTAGAAAAAGGTGTAAAGATATTGTTGAAACTTTTACGTCACTACCTTTGTATGTGTGTGGCTTTTTGCCTGGGTACTCAGTTTAAGTTTATATAGCTAGGTATAATGCTCCTAAATAACATTTATATTCTCTTCAAGTTCAGCGGAGTGAAAGTGTTATTGTTTTGCGACTTGATTGTTTTTAACAAGTGTGTGTAAGAATTTGTGTTAAACATGTAGAAACCTATTTATGTATTTGTTTGCTTACTAAAACGATATTTTTAGATGTTTAAACAAATCTGTGTAGGTAGTTAATATGAAAATGTTTGTATAAAGTTTTTTTTGCTTGTATTGTAGGTTAATTTTCCTTTGAAAATATGCTTTGTGACCACTCATCCATTCAATAAATTCATTCAACTGGCAGCAAGCAGTTACTTCACTTCAGTGATTTTATTTCTAGTCCATCCATCTTGTAGTAACTCACGTTTGTTAACCTATCTCATTTACCCACTGGTTCTTTGGAAGCACGTACATACGCATTGATTTAAGGACTGCTACCCAACTCAGCCATTTCAAATATTTTATATTGTATAAAATGGCTATTTGCATCGTTGTATGTACAGCTTAACATGCACATGTTATGCATACTTATGGGCTTTAATTGCTTGTTGAAGTATGTGTTTGTTGCCTCTTTGGTTATTATTTTATTTGCTTTTGTTGCTATTACCACAACTAATATTGCTTCTGCTACTGTTGTCGCTATCACTGCCACTACCTCTGATATTATTGCTAGTTATTGTTTTCATAGCTTTATGTAGATGATTCTATTGCGAGAACTTATCGTTTAATAAATGCTATTTTTAGCCCCCGGATACAGATTACTTACTTCACAGCACCACCTATTACTGTCAGTCTCAATATGAATATTCATAAATAAAAATATCTGTGCATTAAGTCATCTGTATTAATATTATACAGAACCAAATGAACTTTACATTTTCGTTCTTATAACAGTGTAGTGAGGAATGAATTTTCGATCGTTAAAAACACACTAGTGTTAAAGAAAAGATCTTTTTCTTAGCTTATTTTAGTGCCGATACAATCTTGATTGTTGAAATATTTAAAGTAGGAACAATTTTTATAGCAGCTTAACAATTACAAAAGTAGTTTAATAAAACATATAATTGTCACCCACGAAAATTAAGATTCATAATTTAAAAACTTGTTTAAAAAATCTGTTATTTTTATTAATATTTATTATATTCAATACAAAGAAACTCTATATAGACGCATAGCTCTTCATTATGAAAAATAAAAAGAAAATAATAAAGGCCGAAGCTAACGACAAGTTAGTGCGGTAAGTGTATTGCAGCAAAAGTATTTGTTACAAGACAGCCATCAAAAACTTGGGCTAAAGCGACACATCATAATCAGCTGCAGCGATTGCAACTAATATAATGCAGTAATGATGGTATGTGTGTATATTTTTCGACGGGGTTTGATTTAAGTGGGTAAGATTTTACGTCATCCCGCGTAAATTCATACCCAAGAAAAAAATTTTTATTTTCATAGCCCTTATAGAAACATACTGCTATTAAGAGAACGACATTGATCATATCTTGATAAAGAAATGGCTAAGTTTGTTGTGGTCAAATAAATAAGTAACAAGAAATACATAATTGGCCGTGATGCAAAGTCATAAAAATAAACAACTAAGTTCCGGGACACTACAAATCATTTTTTACCCGTAACTATGTGTATTAAACTCATTTTTTCTATGTATATATAAAATTTACATGGATATGTATATAAGTGCATACTTAATATTGTTTTATTTTAAATTACAACTTTGCAAACATTGTCACAAAACAACAACACAAAATAAGTTATTATAAAGTTAATGTTTTTAAGAATTTTTAAATTGATTCGTGTTATGTTGTGGTTGAGTGCTTTAAAAAACACTGAATAATATTCTTATGAAATATTTATTGTAAAAGCATGCATTTTGCTGCTGCTATATAACTCATCAGTAGATTCATGATTCTTATGCAAAACTAAACTAATTAAATGAAAATATTATATAAAAATGCAGTAACCATTAAGAAAATATGTAAAATGTTATGTATTTTTTCGTAACAGAAAATTTTTTTAGAATACAGATTACTCATAGAATTATAATCGCAAAATTTAAATATTAAATTCAATCGATATATATACACAGCTGTATCAAGTCTTTTTCCCCTTCATCAAAGAATGTCGCAGTCTGAAGAGAAAAGTTTACTCCTTTCAACTATGTATGACTCCTTTCTTTGGTAGTTCGTCATTACCTTTGTCCACATCTATATTACAATATTGGTTCCCAATATCTTTTTAGTAGACATTTGTACAGACTATATGTTCATAGAATATCTTAAGTCCTACGCAGTTAGGTTTTATTTGTTGTATCATTGTTTTAATCGGGCTCTTCTTACGACTTTTGGCCGCCTACTGTAATCACCCTCGCGACTGTACACTGCTTTGGATCACCATATAGGTTAATATTTCAAAAATAATAAAGAACAGAATCTTAAAAAATTACCATTACCCCGTTTGGGATACCAGGCAAATATAAAGCATCTTTGCTTTATTTGTGACTAAGAAAATAAGTATGTATGTAGTGCAGTTCATGGTTCAGTTAAAACCATGTCAGATTGGTAACATAAAATTTGTGCATGTCATCTAATGCTGTTCAAAATATCGAAGGTTCGTGTTCTTTTACTTTTTTCCAATTTTTCTCCAAAGACAAAGCACTGTGTGCAGCAGTTGTTCATGTGCATGTGTGCTCTTATTTGTATGTCTTCCCTTTTAACATAAAATATCTAATTTTACTTACTACTTCAAGGTAATCTAATTTGGAATTTGTGGCTTAATGAATGTTTAAATATCCATCATCTACTTTTTAATTTTATTTGTGTTTAGGTTGGCCTGCATGTATTTTAACAGTATTTAATATTATTTTATATTACAAAATTTATATTACTCAAATGTAAGCTTAATTAAGGAAATTTTAAAAATTAAATTAAAAATTTTATTTGTTAACGAAAGTTGTGTGGTTATTTAACAAAACTTTCTGGATATTCGATAATTTGAAATGTCAAGAATATAAGTATATATATATAAGTACATACATATGTGCGTGTATTTGAATAGTATTGATGCATTGACTTTATATTTCACCTAGTTCCTAAATAAAAAAATAAAAAGTTTTAATTAAAAAGATAAAAACTCATTTGGAATTGATAGCACTGGGACATCCGACTCAGTTAAGATTAAAAACAGTGTTCCAAGCGTATCTTTGTCTAGCGCCTAACCTCAATGAAGAGACATACTTAAATAAGAACGCCAACGTTGTATCTGGAACTGTATTGTTTATTTGTCTTGTTAAATAAAATTCACTGAATAGAAATGAAAAATCGTTAAAGTTACAATTGTTTTACGACCAATATCGCGCTGTCGGAGTTAAGATTTTCCAAATGCAAATTGTTATCGCACGATAACAATGCTTATGCTTATTTAAGGTCGTGCAGTTTTAAGTTTAGGTGGATTTTTACTTCTGTTAAGAAACATTTACTCGTACTTCGGTTATAACGAACTTCTTCTATATTCGAACTATGCAAGTAAACTATATTTTTTAAGCTTTATTAATGAAATTTCATTTTAAACTACTTAATGCAAGTATAGCTGGTTCAAATAATAATTACTTTCAGATACAAATATTTGTATGATTTAATCTAAGGTCACTAAATTTATAAGAACAAAATATTGCTTGTTAAAAATTACGAGTAAAATTAATTTTTCAGTCTCAAAAATAATAGTGCTTTTTGTAATCAAAACGGTAATTTAATAAGAAAATTATTTTTTTTAATACAATGGATGGATATCTGGACCTAGCTTCATAACTTTAACCTATATTGAAGCGTAACCATAAGTGGATATATAAAGTATTAATGTAAATATTGGGCCATTAGGTTTGTTGCAATGTATATGCATGTTTAATAACAGTAAGAACAACCAGTGATTTCAAAATACAAAATCTTAGTTGTTAGTTCATTCTTTACAATCTAAACAAACCATTTATACCAGAAAAGTGACATGAAAATGTATTCCTTTCAATTTTGATATTTTTTGATATATATATTTTTTTGGCTTAAAGGTCAAAGTATGTGTGTGTCTTAATATCCAGACGCTACCTCCCTCGGCTTTTGTGAATACCTAAGTAAACTTTAATCAATGGTGTCAAGAAACTTGTTTTGGTTCTAGGAATATTGTAGTTTTCGTTAAAAGCATTTTGAGTCATTGGTTTAGCTGCATATTATTAAAATTGTTATCGTAAGTTCGATCCTGTTTTTAAATAAAAACATTAATTGGGAGAATAAACATTAAATGGTACAACGAGCACATATCTTATCTGCTTCACAAAATCAAAATAATGACAATTTTGATGTACTCTATTATAAACAGAAAATCAGAACTCCATATAAATAACAAAAAGTTAATTATCAAAGCAATTTTTCACCCAATAATGATTTTAGGCGCTCCAGCTTGGTCCACTTCCGCAAAATGTCATCTGAAAAAACTTCAAGTTGCCCAGAATAAACTTTTAAAATTGATTTTTAAACTGCCTTGACATTTTCCAAACTTTGAACTCACCTACGATAAAATTTAGAGGCTAACAACAAATTTCCATACAAGATGTCAACTTTCCCGGTATGGCCACATAAGTGATCTGAACTCATCTTAAATTTTTATTTTGTTTACATTCCTAGTTTTTATCATATACCCTTTTTCAAAAAGGTTTTTATAAAATTGTTTCCTTCCTTAAATAAAACAACACCTAAACTCCTAAACTCTTTGCCTTAAAAACACAAATGTAAAAATGTTTTAATATTATAATAAATACACAAAATTGAATTGAAAGGAATTGAGTTCGATCCTGTTATTTAAGAAATGTTCATTTTGTTGAATATTGGTAATCATTGCCTTTAGGGCAAATGTAAAACTAAATATGAACGGTGGATATATTGGTTCAAGAAAATAACCGTTGATCATTAATAATTATTTACCGATAATTGCTATAAATTTCAAAGAATTTCATACCAAATGAAATCAAATGAAAAAACACATTTTCTTTATTATTAAATGTTTTGTGTTAAGTGACTCTAATATGATAGAAGTTGAAAATGTAGCATTACAAAAAACTGTGCGAAAAATATTAACAGTTTTTTGAATCTTTAAGATAGGAAGAATTTATGTATTTATACGAAATTAAAAAAAAATTGAAAGATTTATTCAAATAATAAACAAGGTTGAACATTCATAAAAAGTTCTCTGATGTCAAGTATTCTTTACCTCAAACCTCTAATGAAACCTCAAGAACTTATTTCTTAATATTGTTACGTTTATACCTTTTATAAACGTTTTGTTGTGAGTTCTTTTTGCAAAATAATTAACACCAGTTTTTAAATAATAACAATTTTATTATTTACTTTTAACTACACAAAGTTGACACAGAACAATTTGCTTAAAATGCACGTCTTCACACGATGAGGTTTAATTTACACTGATTGATTATCCACTCAGACGCTTCCCCTATTTATACTTGTCCAAGTAGAATCTAGAAGATGTAAGAATCTTCTACTCTCTTTGTGTGTATTTTGTTGTTATAGGTTGTTTATTCGTTTTATAGGCGCCTGTATGCCTGTGTGTATAGTTGTTTTTGTTTTTATGCTGATAAGGTTTCTGCTTGGGATTTATTTCAATACATTTGTTGTTGCTTTTGTAAAAAAGGGTTTCTTAGAAAACTACGCAGATGATAAACCACCGTATGTTTGTTGTTGTAAAATTAGTTTTTGTCTTGCGCGTTTAAATGATAAGCAGCATGCCAGGCAATTAGTAACCAGCCTATCAAATTGTAGTTGTGTGTGCGTGTGTGTATAAACTTCTACGCAGTTTGTAACCAGTAGTTTTCTTTATTGCTTAATTGTTCTATTTTAAATCTTAAGCAAGACATATTCGTAACAATATATACTATACTATGATATTATTTTGGTCTTTTTTTGTTTAATTTTCTATTTTCTTTTGTGAATTTTAGCTTTAGTAGCTTTATTTTGTGATTAATATTGTCTTTAGTGTTTAAACTTGACAGAATTTTTTCTGTTGTGATGACAAAGGTGAATTAAGTTTCAACAAACTTGTATTATTAGTTGAAGTCAAAAATAAAATTATTTTGTTGAATTTGCATTAAACTTTGAACCTGAACATACAAAATGGCAAAAAATTACAAAGTATGTATGGATTTTAGGATTAGAAAGTTTTCTTTGTACTAATACAAAAAAATAAAATACAATATTTCAAAAGGTAGAATCTAAAATAGCATCCTCTAAGAAATGCATTTTTTCAATTGCTTGGTAAATGAAGAAATTGTTAAGATATAAATAACTTAAAATAAATTCTATAGATAAAAATAATTAATAAAATTATATTTGTCATTTATAAAAATGCCATTTATGTCACATAAAATTTTTTTGAACGTTTGGTTTAAATTGGGGTACTTACAAGAACGATCATGCATGCTCACATGAATTGAAAAATAACATAAAAATGTTGCGATCGTAAAGATTCACGCTAACAGTTTTCTCGCCAAAAAAATAAAAATTTGAAAGCTTAGACTTTTTATTTCCGTGATTAAATATAATGAAACTATTAATTATTATGAAAATATCGTATTTACGAATTTTAAAATGTATATTTTTAGTCAAGTTTCTGTTTTTTTATCTGCCGGAAACTATAAATGAAGGATCAATAATTATTGCGTGTTTCCAAAAATCCTCTATTAATATGGTGATCTGCTACTAGAGTATTTACAACCAATAACAGAGTTCTGGCTAAAAATGGGTTTCAGTTTTGCGTAAATCGGATGCTTGTACTTTGTGTTTTTTTAATGTTCTAATTCACAAAAAAATTATTGATTGTTGTCACATGATTTTTTCCTCCTCTGCATAATTGCATTTAATTTGTCCCCTCTTCTCTTGATGAGGAGAATGCTTGCAGCAATTTTTAAAGTCATTAAAAATTCAAAGACAAATGCGAATAATTTGTTTACAGCTCTTTTGAAGAAAGTGAACGTAATAAATAGATTGAATCATATGTCAATCAAGCGGCTGTTTTTTATATGTTAATGCACTTTGATGCTGTTCAATTGAAACCAAAACGTGAAAAAAATTAGCCAACGTTACTCATAATGTTACCAGGTTATTCTTGTATTTGAAGTATTTATGAATAATTTGCGAATTATTTATGAACAATTTTTATAATGGTTTTTTATAAATTTCATAAAAAATTAACAAATAAATCGAAAGAGAGAAATCGACGAATTTTTTCAAACTTGGAAGCAGACACAGTTACTCATAACTGAATTCCATAACATGATGTATAGAGTTCCTGCTGATAAGCCAGCACTTTAAGTTTAATCTTCATCATTTTTGCTTCCATGTAGTTTTTCGAAGAAATATATTCATTATCCAAAGTTTGAAGAAATATCAATATAAAAAATAGAAATAAACTATAAGAGACGTTATATGTTAGAAATGCTAGAAATTGTTAATGTACTAAATGTCAGGAGAATAAATTTCAAAACAGACACAGAATTTAGCGCAGAATTATAGATACTTAATTCAAAAGACACATAATTTGTTATAATTATTTCATAAGAGAGAATTTGTTATTTAATTTCCGTTTCCTTGTTTTTGTATGTTTAAATATTTGACTATCAAAACGTCTAAATATATTGCGGTCCCTCAACGGGACCTCAAGTGAAAGCAATATTAATACAACAACACATATCTTAAAATCAATTATTCTAAGCAAAATAGTCGTTATTTTTGGCAAAGCAGCAAAGTCAAACTTATTACCAATTAAAAAATATTATCATGCAGCAGTTAGATCCGCTACACTAGCTTTTTATACAATGCCAATTAAGAATATATTATACGAGTTGGATCTGCCAACAATTGAAGATCGATACAAAAAACTAATAAGCAATCAGATTATCAAACTATCACAAAATAAATCGAGCATAATTTTTAGTGACTCGGAAGAATATCTTAAACTTAAGCGAAAACCTATATTAAAAACAACTATATCGGCTATTCATAATTTAACCAAAGAATTTTCAATACATCTTAATAAACCACCGTCTTATCGTAAAATCCATCCAACATGGATAGACATTTCAGACTTTTTTATAGAATCAAACATGCCTGCTATAAATTCTCTCAATATAAAAGAACTCAAGAACTCATTTAGAAGTTTTTAACAAATGAAAAGAAAATAAGTGGACTTTCTGGTTCTGCGATGGCTCGAAGTCGGAAGCAGGCAATGGATTTGCGATAGTTGAAGAAAGCGGTCTCATAATCAAAAAGGGTTTATTACCTTACTATACCTCAATCTTTACATCCATAAAATCCCTTAAAAATACAATTAACAATGAACTACTGGTGCCTAAAGTCCGTGAATCCCTATTAAAATATAAAAACACCAAACTAGTTAAGGAACACTACAACCTCAAGGTTGTTAAAACAAAGATACAAACATAATTTAAGCTAAAGCAAGATCAAGCATGTTAAACTAAAACAAAGATACAAAACATACTTTAAGACACAAACATTAGCTGTAATAAAATAAAGATTATTTGTAATAAAACAAAACCAAGCATGTGAAAGGTTATTTGTAATAACATGCTAAATTGTAATCGAAATAAAGATACAAATATTTAAGGACAAAGACATTCATTTCAGGGAAATATCAAATGTAACCATATTTTAGAGATAACAAAATATCAAACACATTTTTAGTAAACATAATTTGCAAACAAACAACCCAAGAAAAGGGCATGTTAATAAACATAAGTTAAAGAATGTACATTTTCATAACTAACCCTAGTTTAAGCAAACAGGTACTAAAACTTAACATTATATAAAAAGATTATATTTTAGACACGAGACAGTCTAAAATTAAACACGAGTCTCAATCAACATTAATATTAAGTGTAAACATAAGTGTAGTTTAGATTCATTTTTTAAAGGAATAAATAAAGAAAGCGCATAGTCGCTTAATAAATTATTTTTTTAAAATATAAAAAAGAGAAATCTCTAACTAACTTCTCTACACATCACGCCATATAGGAATTACAGGTAATGAATTAGCTGACAAAAGTGCTAAAGTAGCAGTTTTATCTCCAACAATGTTGCTTAATAACTATACCAAAAAAGATGCTCAAAAGCACATACACAAATAGATAAAAGATCAAAACCAACAATCAGTACTACTTTCCCCAAACGGATATTACAAAACAATAAACCCAAAATACCAAAATATAAAATATGCAACAGAAATGCCAAAATATCAACAAAAAATATTAACACGTTTCAGACTTGGCCATAGTAAACTTACGCACCAACATATTTTGAAAAAAGAAAATCAACCTTTGTGCCCGAAATGCAATAACCAACTCACGATGTCTCATCTAATATCTTGTTTTAATAATACAACGCTCTCAAAGAGCTTGTTAGAAGCGATTCAAACATTAGACTTTAAGCTTATTAAAACTTCTGAAATTCTTAAAAATCTGTATACATACATATATATTTTAATTTTTTCCATTTGTAAAAAACACTAAAATATATATAAGTACATATGCAAGGACGAAGGCCACTGCAGCCAGTTCCTATAATTATAGTTATTGATTTGTAAATTTATTTACTGTTAATAAATAAATAAATAAAATATTTGACATTTAAAATTTCGTATGTATGTATGTATGCAGTATGAAGAAAGATATTTTATATGTTTTGCCATATGTCGCACGTAGTCTAATCTGGAAGTGGGAATTTCGAATACTGTTTCCATATGTGGCTATGTTTTCCTCCATATGGTCAATCGTTTCGAGCTTATTGGCTAGTGACTTAACATATCCACATAGAAAATAGTCTAACGGCGTTAAATCTTGGAGACCAATTCATAGGTGCTACACCGCTACACGGTTACTAGACATTTCCTTCAATAAATCAATTGCTGGGCGAGCTGTGTGACATGTTGGGCCATCTTGTTGAAACCACAGTTATTGCACTTCATAGTTGATCAATTCATGAAAAAGTTAGGAAGCATGGCCCTGTAACAGTCACCATTGACTGTAACTTTCTGACTAGCTTCATCTTAAAGAAGTACGAGCCAATGATTCCACCGGCCCATAAAGCACACTAAACAATTACTTTTTCTGGATGTAACGGTGTGTGGGAGTTATCATCACACCAAATATGGCAGTTTTCTTATTGACGTATCCATTCAAACAGAAGTTAGCTTCATCGCAAAACAAAATTCGCTTATGAAAAGCCTGCTATGTAAAATGCTTGATAACACATATTTTGCTGATAATATATCTATGGTTTTGAAGATTATGTCGATGATGGTGCTCTTTAAAATGTATCCACTTAAAAAAGTTGGCTCAACCTCAATAAATTAGTTCATGTAGTGTCTTTTCCACAATAATTCGCTTTTAGAGAACTAATTCTCATCCTATTTAGATTTGAGATAGGTGCAGGACGTCAACTGATAAATGTTAAATATCTATGCAAAATATTGTAAAAATAAATTATTATAAAATAAAAGCGGATGGAAGTTAAACTCCAGTTCTTAAAATAACGCATATTCGCAATTTCTATCATTTGAACTAAATTAGCAATAACCCACTTCAATATAGCACTTTCTTTCGTTTTTTTTTTTGGTTATTCTGCATCAGAAATTACATTGTTGAACAAAAAATGTATTATGTTTTTGTTGTTTCTACCACAAAACAAAAATATCAAGGTTTGTGTTGGAATAATAAGAAATTAAGAAATCAATCACAAAATTAATAACTATCCTTAATTTAAATCCCAATTTTTACTCAATCTCATATTTTATACTCATTCTCTAAGGATTTTATATTTTTTAATAAATCTAACTAGCGACGCCATTGCCGAAATTGACTTAATAAAGCTAATTTACAACCATTGTGTTCTGCAGTGAGCTAAAACTAGGAAACGAGATTTAGTCAGTACACATTCCGCGGTCTTCATGATAAAACAGTGAAACAGCCCTTAGGATGCCTCACTGCCACCGATAAACTTCTTTGCTTTATCCTGTATTCATCCAAACATTCGTGTTTTGACACCCCATATACTTATATAAGTAAACGCTGTTGCCATCAAAAATTTCCGGAGTTTCAAAGTTCCCTCGGTTTGTTGAATCTTTGATTTTATTTAATGCAAAATATTTTAGTTCCTGCAAAAATAAATTAATAAATATTTGGCTGTTCTATATTCTGTTTTAGAAATTTAATTAATTAATTTAATTAATTTTAATAACTTTCTAATAACTTTTTTCTTTTTGGGTACATGGTTATCGTTTCAAATATATTACGGTAATTATGCAAAACAGCTTTAACTAACCAAGGCTAAAAGGTGATATTTAAAAAATCATTCAACTTTTAATATGAAAAAATAAACCATGAATAATTTGCCCCCCCAAAGCTTTCTTGTTGTTATCCTCAAGAGAAAATTTTGATAATTTTTTATGTAGACGTTAGAGCCATATTTTCAAAGGTCACTTTTTTAAATAAAAAATATATTGCTATTTAAGTATTTATATAATTAAGGTATTATTTAACAATATTTAAACATTTTTCTATATACGCAAAAACTGATGATTTGTTTTAATAAATCGCAAACAAATTTTGTCTAGTTTTGAATCTTTTTAAAGCATAAGAAAAAAAATATACCGCTGGGTTGAATCGACGCACTTCTCTCTATCCGTAAAGCAGACGTCTAAAGAAAGTATTCAGGATAAAATACACTTGCATGATCGCAAACTGAAAACAAAACTGAATACAAACCAGCCAGTTAGGACGGAAAATGGCAATATTATTTCATTTACTGGCGGAGGACAACCAAACAACATAATGCAATTATCAGTATTTTCAAATTATAATATCGTTCTGTATTTCTTCTTTCACAATGTGAAAGATGCGATTAAGGAATGCATCTTATTGTGAGTTCAAAATATTAAAATTTTTACACTTTTTCAAACAGAAATTTTTATTATTTTTCCTGATATGTTAATTTAATATTTGCTACTTTGTAGACTTGGGGTGTCAATTACATTTCGAAATTGACTCATGCAATTTTTAAAATACACGTAATTGTAAAATTTCAGTATGATGTAACGTGTCCTTTATTTATTGTAATTTTATTTGAAACCGAAACAAAGAATTACAATTATATTATATATTATATTATATTATATTTTATTATATTATATTTTATTATATTATAAAATAAAAAAAAGGAATAATATAATTAAATAAGGAATTAATTTACACGTTGGAAATTTGTTGGTAAAAAACATCCATGTCTGCAATTTAAAAATATATTATTTCATACATTCGTACTCTTATATGAATGATGAATTTGTGTGGTTTAGTTGGATAAGTATAAAATATCCTCAACGAAAAAAAGATTAAAGGGCACTTTTGATCGCCAATTGTTGTTCGTCTAATTTGCAATTTTTACATGCGAGGCACAGGATCCACGGCAGCGACTCGTGTGTTCCATAACATCAAAGTTTATCTTGAAGTATCGGAATAAAAAATGTATACATTTTTTATGGTTCAGAGTATATTTGGACCAATCTGTTGTACAAGGAACGTTGTTCTAGAAGCTCTGTTTCAGTAGAATTTTCTTAGCATTCTTAAAGAATAATTTTTATTTGTTAAATTCGGTGTTAACATGCGATATCTTACTCAAGCAGTTTATAACTTTATACAAATAAAACATTGAGAAAAAGTATTCAATTATTTAAGATTTACATGGAAGACTTTTGAAAAAAGTTAGTTTCACTGAAAGATAAATTCAAGATTTGAGTCTATCAGAAAAGAGACTATTCATACCTAAATATATGTATATGCAACTTAACAGTTTATACATTTTAATTATCCCGACAATGTTTGACATCGAAAATAGATACCAGGCATTGAACAACATAAAATGTTTTTTTGTTCTGGTTCATATTATACAAAAAAAAAAAAAAGAATAAATATAGTACAGTAGCCAAATGTGTAGTGTATTGCATGAGTATAATGAAAATATTGGTGATGACGACAATGTACTAAACAGTGTTTAAAAACGAAAAAGAACACAGAATACATTAATATGTATGTATTTGATACTCTACAGCAAAAAGTAAATAAATAACTGAAATCTTTTTTGGGTTCAAATAACTTACTTGAATTAACTAGGATTAAATAGTAGCAATATTGAACAAATCAGACATATTTTTAAAACTGCGGCAGCAGTCATTTTTCGTGGAAATTTCGCAAGTCCAATGCAAATAATATATTTATTAATATTATACAATTAATATATTAAATATTACACAAATATTTTGATCGTCTAAATTATTCGTTTCATTATCTGTATCGCATAGCTCGTCTGCAATTCGTGTTGGGGATGCGATGGCGATAAAGTGTAACGTTAAATAATATTGCACAGTTGATCAAATTCATCACTCTCGCAAGACATTTTAATAATAATTGATAAAATGAGACGGCGTACAGTATGAAAATGGAAACTTGTTTTGACAAATAAATTCTAGGTGGGCTTTCACAAACATTTTACAATTTCGTGTAATTCTGCTTTGGTCCACCTTTGATTTTGGTTTTTGTAAATTTTGTAATTTTTCCATAACTTTATGAGGTTCAACTTGCCAACTTGTTTAAAGAAATTTTTGAATTAAGCAGTACTTTATTCTTTGATAATTTAATTAAAAATTCATTTATTTATTCGCAGTATATTCACAAATTGAATACTTGTTATTTTTAACTAGCATAAGATCCAATTCATAGTAGACTTTGAAAGTTTTCGTGAAAATTTTATAAGCACAGATAAAAGATTTTTTCTTTAATAAAAGAAACTCAGCTCTTTTAGTTTTAAACATGCGATTCTCAAAATCTGCAACAGGTTTTAGTATTGAAAATATGATAAGATGTGGTTAAACAATTTTGCTGTTGTGGTGCTGGTGAATATGGTAAATTTGCAAAATTTGCATTATTTCCAAGGTTTGCAACAGCAGTTTTTATAAAACGTGATATCAGTGCATACGCAGGACCATATTCATTATTTTCTTTTTTGGGACCATTTAAAGCTAACTTGCTGACTACTCTAGATGATCAATTGGGTCAGCTATATAATTTTTCAATGATAGCTATTTAGGGCGTTTAATGTTCAGTAAACACATTTTTTTTAGCGGTTGTGTTTTCAATAAGTGAAATTGTCATATTACTTTAGAGGTAATGAATTCTGATATGTTTTGCCATGCAATGCAGCTGGTATGGTATGGCACAAAATATTGAAATTATATGAATCGATCGCAAAATAGCGTGGTGGATAAGAATTTAGCTAAGTATTACGTAAAAAGCAACTTACAAATCAGTAAAGACTGCAAAGAACTTTTTTGTATCAATCGGCCATATGTTTCAGACACTGCTCTTGCTATTTTTAGATTATAGTTTTTGGCAAATGTATAGGCAAGATGAGAAGTGCTTTAATTCTTTTATGATCGTTTTTAAAAAATTAAATCGATTTATAGATTCGACCAAAAACCACGCCCTATTTTTAGAACAAAATTTGTATGTTAGCAGTAAGATGCAAAGCGATGGATTATATTTTATATGACATTTTATTAAAGTTTATTTTTACATACAATTGAATAATACATTCAATGTAGGATATGAAAACAGAAAACAATACGTTTTCCCATTTATTCATACAGCCAAAGTATTTACGTCATACAAAATGCATGCACATTCAGGATATTAAAATGTAGTATCAGCAAACATAAGTAACAAAAACAAAAAAAAATAAAAACACAGATAAAATGATGATTTTTTAATTGTCACAAAAAAAAAGTAAAACACAAAACAAGGAAAATACATAAATTATGTGACAGTAGCAGGATGGTTAAAAATGATGACATCAAATATATGAAAATCTTTTTATAACAGCGTTCGGATTGTTTACTTGATAGCAAAGTATATAAATCATCAACTGAATAAAATATGTAAATCATCAAATCAAACATAATGCCCCATAAAAAATTTATTTTCAAGATCGTTAAGTAATGTGTTAAAGATCATTAAAAGCAAACACTAAGATACAAAAGATTATGATAAACTAAGTGTTTTAAAGATTAATACACAACCACTGAAAGAATATAATGCGGCAGTATATTTGCATTTGTAGTTTGACGGGAATGTGTTTGTGTACGTTGCAAATTTCAGCCAAGAATGGTGACGTAGAGTTTCTTAGTGTTTTATTAACAAAGACTGCATTAGAGTTGAAAACGTTAACTCACGTAAAAAAATAAATATTAAATAACTGAGCTTGGAGATTTGCTTAACCATTTTTTTCTTCAGGTTAGACTAACGAAACTGCGGTAGAACAACTATGATCGTTTAACCTTTGCTAAAATATACTAACAGTTCACCAAAAAATCAATGGAAATTCTAAATCATGCATAATTTCGCAGTAACACATTTGAAAAAATGTGTAGTCTATTATAGCATTTTGAGGTAAAGTTTTATTAGACGATTAAATAAAATGTTGGCTCAGATTTATAGAAAAAATTCAAGCGCAATGTTTTTTGCTACATATATCCACACGTATACCTTGATTAAATTTAAGAATTCAAGATAAACTTTAATCTGCTCAATGATTGTGATCTTGGTCAACAAAGGCAAGAAAATGACCGACACTGTTCTGGTTGGGAAATATATATATATATATATATAAATATATATAAAATATATAAATAAATAAATATATATATATATATATATATATATATATATATACATATATATATATTTATATATATATATATATTTATATATGTATATATAATAATTATAAAGTAATAATTTAGCTAAGAATTAAATTCAATCTTAATATCAGGCAGCCCTAGAAGAATGTTTGGAACGCGTAGAGTTAAATTCCTAGTAAACATTCGTCTGGGGCACAAAATTCATAGCTGTTTTCTATGCTCCGACAAAATAAAAAAATAGTATTGAGGTATACGTAAATAATAAGTATTAATATTATATAAAGAATGGCAACGCGGTTAATAAAAGTATAAAGTATAAAGAAATTCTCTTCTCTCTTTCTTTAATATTGACTTCTTGTTAATTTGATATGTAAATTGTTTAAATCATTGCACATAAAAATATATCATTTAGACATTAGTATTAATAAAAGCGGCAATCTGATTCCGTGAAATTTTGCATTATAATTTATTAATGCAAGACGAAAACCGAATATTACCTTTAAAAGTATAAATTTAAAACATAACATAAACAAAATAAAAACCACCCGCATCAAGAAAAAAGGTATGTTTTTTAATTTATTACAATTGTTTTAATAACAATTAATTATTTTTTAGATTAAACGGAATAAAAAAATAAAAAACGAACAAAATATGACTGAGGAAAGGAAAAAAGGTAAGTTTATTAAATAATAACAACGTGTAACCTGCTTGCAGTGCAGACAAGAGGGCAAAAATTTTTATACATTACAACTTAAAAAAATAACTTATTTGTTTGTTTCCCATTATTGGTTATTAAACAAAATTTTTTTTGTATTAACTTAATTAATTTGTTTTATTAGTGGTAACTGTTATTATTATTATGTCTCATTAATTATTATTATTAGATACCAATTATCTTTTACTTTACTTATACAGACTCAAATTCGTCACCAAGCACACCGCCAGCTGTACCATTGTCTGCCCCATCATCGCTTCTATCGCCGTGTTCTCCATCACCTGGGCCGAGCTTCACATCAGCTAGTGAACCTCCAAAAAAAAGTGGATTTCAGACAAACGATTGTAGACAAATTTGAAGAAGTTTCAAATGAAATATCAAATTTATTAAAAAGAAGCGAAAAGACGGATAAAGAATTGATAGGAATTGAGAAAAAGAAGCGGAAGCTCTCGAAAAAATTGCTAATTTTTTTGAAAACAAAAATTAAAATAAAATTAAATTATTATTTTTTAATTAAAATGTGTTATAAAAATATGTTGTTACTACTTACTAAAATATGAACATAGGGCTTGTCTAATGGTTTTTAGGGGCTGCTGCGTTATCACCACTCGTAACGTTATATGATGGACTTTCTCGGCTACTCTCCGAATCTTGTAGATTTTCCATCCACACTTCTTTTATGTTATCATTTCTTTCATTGAGGAAGTTATGCAAAACGCAGCAAGCTCGAAGCTTTGTGGAGCCTTCCCTACTCTGCCGTCAATCCCCTTGCCAATACGACGGAAACGTGCTTTTAAATGACCAAAAGCGTTCTCCACCACTCTTCTACACTTCGATAGCCGGTAGTTAAATAACTTTTGTTCATTAGACAAGGCAATTGAAAAGGGATACGGTTTCATTAGAGTCGTTGAAAATTTGAATGCGGAATCTCCCAAAATGCAAACTGGCATTTAAATACCACTTATTTCCTTCATATTGCCTTTTAGTATTTCGCTGTCATGCAGTATGTTTTTAAGCGAGATGAATTGAATATTTAAGAGTCATTGCAGCGTCCGGGTGCACCAATGTTTATGTACAAAAACCGGTATCTACGTTAATATGGAAGTATTGACACGCTGCATTCAAACACACTATGCATATGTGAATAAGTATTTCTTACCTGTAATCCGCAAGAGCCAGAAGTGCCACAGAATACCACCCCTTATAATTATACTAGTCAGTGGCATCGTGTTCATTTGGTTTTATTTCGATATGACAACCATCTGAAAATATAGGTTTTGTCATTTATATTTACTTTTGCGAATTCTTTTTATGAATACAATGTACTTTGACTAAGCAACATTCTTATGCGCATGCTTTGAAAAAATTCAAACTTACCGACAGCCCCTTGACATTGTGGAAAACCAAGATCTCGAAATCCTTCAACACATTCTTTTACAGTTACTTTCGTCGGGGACAATTTTTTAATGTATTGTATGGACAATGCGTGCCATACTTCCTCACAAAATTCTAACAAAATTTTGCAGACTGTTGATTTGCCAATGCCAAACAGCTCAGAAACCACTCGGTATTCGTGAGATGAACTGAAAGTAAATAAAGCAATGGCAACGCGCTTTTCAAGAGTTATTGCACTTCGCCATTTTGTGTCCATTTTATTTAAGTTTTTCAACATGCCACACAGCACGTCGAAACTGGCTCGGGTCATGCGAAAATGCATCTTGCAATTGCAATTCACTTCCCAGAATGTAGAGTGCCGATTCTGTAAACGGAAAATGTAATTGATTTTAGAAAAACTGTTGCTTGCTCACTTACCAACTTCCATAACGATCTTCGATTTGAGTTTTCTTGTATTGCAAGAAAAAGCAGTAGCTGTTGTTTCCTTAAGATTTGCAGAATCAGGAGATTCTTTTGCTTTCGCTTTTTAAAGAAAGCCAATTTTGAATCCAAAGTTGATAGCACTAACTGCAACTTCTTTAACATAGCATTTGATTCCATTTTTTGCAGTTTTTTATATTTATTTACAAGTTTCAAGCAATAATTTTCACAAAAAATACAAAAATTTTCACAAATAATATAAAAACAATGTTGTTTTTCATCTGCCAAATGCTTATTGAGCAAACTCAATTTTTGTATGTGTGAACAGTAACATAAATTGAGGCAATAAATAGAATATTGGCTCAATAAAAGTTCATGTGAGAACTAGGTATTAGTTTCTTGAACCTATTATCACATTTTTACATTTGAATTTAAAATAAAATATAAAATAAAAATATTTTTGGAAACATGCTAAAATTTAACAAAAATTATTTATATCGTATCGGGTATAAATGACTCGTAATAGTATCGGGTTTTTCAACAAGAAGTTTGCTTTTCAATTTTAGCAACACCAACAACTTCATAGTTTTGACATTTAGTTTTTTGACGTATTCCTAGTAAATGCATTGGCAATTGTTAGAATAAATTCAATTTCGCAAGAAAATCGCATTAAAATAATTAAAATTCAATATAAAAATGGTGGTTCTGTTAAATTTACATTTCGTAAAATTCGTAATATTTTCGGACAACATAATCGTCTTTCTGAGACCGTTATTAATAATTTGGTCGTTAAATTTGAGACAACAGGCTTGATGCGAATACCAACGGACCGGATCATTCAATTATTGAAGCAGATCTAAATCTATCAATTCCGCAACGGTCTCAACAATTGGGGTTATCCGAAATCGCCACATGGTGAATTTTGAATAAGAATTTGAATTTGAAGCCTTGCTAGGTTTTACTGGCACAGGAATTGAGGCCGACCGACCATTTACATTCCCGATCGCATAATTTCACGACAATGAGCAGTTAAGTTTCCAGCCACTGGATTATTTTTTGTGATGTAATTAACAAAATAGGACCGCCATTTGCTAAAAAGTGATTAAGAATTTTAATGAAAGAATCGAAATCTACCAGCGTGGTCGTGTTTGAAATTAGCCAGATATCATTTTTCACCTGTAATTGCCGAACTATTCTCTTCGTAATACAACAATCACCTTGAATCTTAATCTAAATTTTTTGTGTTGATTTGTTTTAGAAAACAAACTTGTTGTTGAAAAACTCTTTACTTTGATATATTAAATTAAGAGTTTTTACATAAAAGTTTTTTTTAGAAACTTACCCGTAATTTAATTTATTATAAAATTAAAATAAATTAAATTATTAAGTAAAACTGGTGTTTTAAATATTAACATTTTTTGCATCGATTAAAGGGCTTATTTAAAGTTTTATTAAGTTCAACTATTATTTTAAATATAAAGTTATTTCTTTCTTTTTTAATTAAATGTATAATTGATTTAAATAATTATTGAATTAAATAAATATTTTATTACTTTTGTTTTTATTCGATCTTTTTTTAAATTTAATTAAATATGAACTAATCTTTTAACGGTCTTTTAAAAAATTTAACGATTTTATTTTTCTCGATATTTCGCTTTCCTGTGGAAAGCTACTTCAGGAAATTATTTTTTATATTTAACAAAAACAAAAAATTAAAACAATTACAAATATTTTATATTTATTTTTCAAATAAAGCCAGACATCTTATTCCGGAATCATTGAGCAACACTCATTAAAGTTTAAGGGGATCACAGAATATCGGTATCAAGCACAATGCTTCTCAGAAATTTCGTAAAACTTGTTTCAAATCGCTTTAAAAATACAAAATTGCCGTTTAATTTTTCAATACACCCGAAAGTGTCATACAATGAAGATATATGTGCGGATATGAGTTCCACAATGCCTTGTCTAAAGCTATGTAAAATTTATAACGAAATCAAACGACTCGATTACAAACTGGTGTTCTTTGTACATCAAGGGGCGGGTGAAAGTTAAATATAAGTATATACCACAAAGATGAAAATTGTATATTAGCAATAAATATTCTTGATATTATATTAGCTAACTTTTCGGCGTACCAATAATTTTTTAATTTATTAAAAAAAATCGCAAATTCCTATGGCCATCATCGATTCATCGATTGCTTAATACAAATCTTCAGAGAACTTTAACCGAGATTTTAGAAAAATGGATGCTGTTAATTGTGGACAATTCTAACAAAATATTTATTTTTCATGAATATTTTCAAACAATTTCTTTTTGTATTTGGTAATTCATTAATAAAAGAATAATTTTAGTAATTGTTTGCACTTTATTCAAAAAAAACAAACACAAAAAAGTTTATATTCAGATTCTTATAGATTTGCTTGTATGTGGATGTATTTGAAAACAATCTGCGCTTGTTTACCAAAATCTCCAATTGTTACATCATGTACAAATTCGTAAGTAACAATGTTGACAAAAAACTAAAAAAGAAACGAATTAGAATACTTACTGAATATGTAACATGTAACAAGTATAAAAGCAAAGTGGAGAGCATAAAAAAGCATATGCGTGAAAAGTCATTAAAATTTGTAACAAATGACTTTACTTCAGATAACAGAGAAAAAGTGAAAACAAATTGGCAAATGATTGCCCACTAGAATACGAGTACAGAACTTAAATACATAATGCACAGTTTTATAAAACCAAATTTGATTTTAAATAATTTATTAAATGTTTAGCCATACACTAGTATTTTTTTATTCAATTATCGCTCATGAAATTTTATTTTCAATCCAAATAAACATAAAAACTTACTTCATTGAGTTATAAAATAACTGTGTAAGTAACTAAATTAGTGTTGTCCTTTGTTAGCAAAACACAAAAATATGAAAAGGATTCCAAATGAAAAAACCGCATTCGAGTATCTAACTAAACATCCCTTAATAAAAAAATAAACAAAGAATATAATCGTCATGTCAATGTAAATAATTTTTTAATAAAACATTTATGAACAAATAACGTGAACTTAAGCCTAATTAAAGCTCATTTGTTTATTCGATATTCATACTACGAAGACGAGTAAATAAGTCGGTGAATTTTTGATTTCTTGCCGCTTAACTGAAGGAACTACACTGCTCCTGTTAAAAGGTAACTGTCAGTTAAACCCATTTCAATTAAGAGACGAGAAATTCAAAAATTCACGGACTTATTAGCCCAGCCTCGTACCATTATTTTCATTTTATTTTGTATTAAAATAGTTGTTCATTGTTAGTTTTGTTGAATTGTTATGAACTCAAATGTATTAACTGCGCATGAATATGCACGAATACAATACTTACGTTTATATGATCTTATAGAATATTTTATTTTCGTACCTTTACACTTTTGCATTCATTAGTGTGCCACGGTCTTATTTACGTTGTTGCATTATGTGAGCTTTTTTTAACATTAACATGAGTTTTTGTCTAGGAAAATTATATTTATGTATATGATGAAAATTAGTTAGACTGCGTCTAGTTATATGTACATAGCACAGTGTAATGAGTACAAAATACTCCAAACTATAAAACTAAGGTTTTTTTCTGTTAAATTTAGAAACCCATATTTTTACATAAGTCTTTGCGTGTTATGCTTTTTTATGGAGACATTGAAAATGTCTCCAGGACGAAAATTATGCACAGGAATAAGCAATAGCTTATTCAGCTGTTTCGCAGTTACTTAGAATATAAAATTTTGTGTAAAAATGTTCGCACTCATATTTTATATATGGAGTATGATATTTGTGCAACGCTTATGCGTATTTTAATTGGCTTTTTGGGATATTCGGAATAGAAACCTCTTGTAGCTGTAAAGTATAATAAGCTGTCACTAAGTCTCTCTTCGCACTTTTTCTAAAATTTCTACTCATGCTTAGGATTGTTTCTTGAAAATTGGTTTTAATCCAATAGAACATTATTTGCATTCCCTCAATTTCTCAATCCATTTTTACTTTTCATCATCAGCGTTATGCTGTTAACTTAGGCCAGCATCTTAAGCTTATTCCTTCAGTTTTAACTATAATTTTTCTCTTTACTTCTCTATTGGTTAACCTATTATTAGCAACTGTAGCAGTTATTTTTCCACACAGAGAAACTTATTATAACAAATATAAATCAAAATTTCAAGTTAAAAATTTTAATCAATTAAAACTTAAAAATATAATATTTATTAATTATATTCAGGTCCTTAACAAAGAAATAATAATGGTTTTTATACATATAAAATAAATAGAATCAAAACAGTGTATAATGATCTTGCAGCCAAACTCTTTAACATATAAAAATCGACCTATAAAATATAAGCAAATATGAAATACTTTAAAGTATAAAAATCTACTGATCAGAAAAAAGTTCTTCACCCTTATTCTGTTTGGTGATGGCAACATCGTCGTTAAAATTAAAATGTTCAGCACATTGTGTTTTCCATTTTTTTTTTACTTTAAAATTTAAGTCGCCCCAAATCTGTAAAAAGAATTTTGTCAAACATGTATTTGTAAAGAACTACATATTATATCTTTTGCCATCACTCATTTTATTTGGCAGGCCAAGGGCATTTAGACTATTCGCAACACTTTCCCATTGTTCCTTAAAATTAGTAGGAACACTGCCTCCTCGAGACCCCCTGGCAGGTGATGGATTTTTTCCCAATGCTTTCACTAATTTGGCGTTAGTAATTTTAATTTTTCCCTTTTCTATTTTATTTGTACTTTTAAATATTTTATTTTGTATTTTTAGTTTTTTTAATCTCTTAAAATTTTTTTTTATAACAGCTCGACACCAAAATCACGGACGACAATCAACGGCAAATTAAGGCGACATCAACATCAAATTGTCTTACAGAATACCAAACATGTATTGCCAGTCATCGATGAATGGCAGTATTGCCAACGAGAATACGAATTTACAACAAACGATAGAAAATAACGTCGTCTTGTATTGCCGTCGCCAAACAGGATAAGGGTAATTGTATTGTATAATACAAACACATTTGGTATTGAATATTTTGTTAAATCTTGAACTTAAAATTCCATTTACATATTTTTGCTTTAAAATAGTTTACTGTAAATCGTACACCCATGCGTATATAAATACTTGCGTACAAACAGGCATATTTACTCTCACCCAATCGTTTCTCTATTTACTATACAAGTTGTTTTAATAAAAAGATTTAATTTACTTTTTGTCATTCGTTTTTAAATTAAATAGTATAATAAAGAGCTTCACCATCACGAAGTAAATTTGTTTATTAAGTTTTATATGAAAACTCTGCCTGCCAAAGATATTGCAGACACAGAGGGTTACAAAACATTTTAATTGAATGAATTTGGGTATAACATGTTTATAAAGGTTGTTTTATAAAGTATTGTTACGTTTAAGTTCTTTTATTGCAAAATAATTAATACAACACATTAGATTTTAAACTAAAGTACACGATTTACTTAAACGCGCTATTTACTTTCATACACACAAAAATTCACGATGGTAGCTTTACCACTTGCCTAACGCCTAACAGCTGCTATATCATTGGTAACGTTCACACTTCAACTGCCTTATTATTTGCTGGTTGTGTGTCTTCTTTATTTGCGTTGGTTTTTATTTTCTGGTTGTTAAATTTATTTCGTGAAATTTTAATGTAGCATGTCGTTGTTGTCTTGTGTTCATAAGATTTCTTAGAAAACTTTTAATCTGTAAACACACAATTTAATTTTTTTTGTTAGTAATAGTTATCTTTTTATAACTTTAAGTAAGCATATTCGTAAGAATATCTTAATTTTAAAGTTACTTTTGCGATCAATACTTATTAATATTTTTTTAATTTTTTGTTAGACAACGCCAAACTTTGGCCAACACCTTAAAATTTTTATTTCTAATATTTACAACGACCAGTTTTCAACAGTCCGAGTTAGAATGTTTTTTTATTAAATAGAGAAAGAAAAGGCTATCTGTCGTTTCTATTTTAGTTATTTTTTACTTAAATATTTCCAAATACATTTTTGCTGTAAGTTTAAATTTTTTAAATTATGGACAAACTGTTATATATGAGTATAACTTAGTGTACTGAAATGCAACCAAAGTTAGCAATTATTTCTTCTAAAAAATAGAAATTTCTTAGCTTCTTCATCTAAAGGTACATGTACAGAAGGTACATTTCCATTTTTCTCGAATATCGGAAAATCTATGGATGTGAAGTGCACAACAAAATAATAATTATGTCTTTACTAGCACAACATCTAAACATTTTTCTTATGTTGTGCTGTCTAACGAAGCAATTAAACTTATTCTGGCATGAAGAGGGGACAATCTAACTCGTATGTTTATTTAAAATGACCAGTTTTGATATTTTTAGACATATAATACAGCTTGGCGATGATCTCATTTGGGCTAAAGATTTCTAAATTAATTGGTATTGTTATATTAACCGATTAAAAAAGAAACCAAAAAATTTTAAAACTTTACTAATGATTCATTATAAATCAACTTTATATATTTTTATCTACTTTATTGTTAAATTTATTATTAATAATATTTTGCATTCCAAATGCATTTTGCTATTTTTTTTTTAAATTAAATTTAAATAAAAATTGCTAGAAATGAATAAAGTATAGAATTTATGTAATATGATTATAATATAATTATATAACATAATTATTCACTGTTAAACTAAAGTTCAAAAAGCCAAATAATTTTATGTGTTGAAAAGTAATTATAAATTGCATGAAATTTTCTACTTACTGTGTGGATCTTCTTTAAATGGGTGATTTGCATAAATAAACAATAATAATAACAAGCATTAATTGTCTTAATGCTCTTACATAAAATTCTGTTGCTGATAGATTGGTACTTCAATTAATAGTAATTAATGTATTGCCAATTGCTTTTGGTCTTAAGATTTTAAATGCCAGGAATTGTTAGTCTTTGGCTGTAACTCTACGCGATTGTGTGTGAAAAACTAAACTAACTAAACAAATACAAACTTATTTTTAAGTTACTTTCTGCCAATAACAACATTGCACACAGATTCGCACATAAGTATATTTTAAGGCACTAATGATGCTGTTGCTTAAGTATAACAACTTAAATTAAAAAACTTTAAACAAACCACCGAAGTTTTAGTTTTTCTTTTTTATAAGTTTAAGTTAAAATGTGTATTTTTCGTCTATTATTTGAGGTTCCTGAAGAAGGACTATACTCTTCGAAATTGCACAATGAACTGAAAATAAACGAAAAAATGTTGACTGCATGCTTGAATTTAAAATTCACTAGTTTGTTTATTTTGGTTCTTTAACAAAGAGTATTGTGTAAGCATTTTATAAAAAACATTGCAACTTCATTATCAACATCATCTGCATTTTGTGAAAAACTGCTTGATTTTGGATAAAACTATTAAAATATCAGCTTAATTTGTCTTATTTATGTTTTATTTCGTGTTACTAGGATTTGGTAGTGGTTTTGTCGGTTTTCCTGTTTAATAAAAGTCAAACATTTTTCTATGGGAGACAAGAGAAGGAGAGAGAGATTCATTTGTTCAAATTATTGTATACGCTGCTGCGTATATGCAATTTTTTGTGCTCCTGAGTATTATCCGTGTGTTTGTAGATACAAATTTTCAGCAGGAGCTATGCCAATATTATTACTGCACGAGTACGATTTGCTTTTCATTGATAGTTTTTGTTAAGAACAGACATAGTGAAAATGCCAGTCATAATAAGAGAATTACTTAGAAGAGGACGCAGGACATATGTCTGAATAATTTGTGTGAAATAATGTTATATTATATATATATATATATACGTCTCGTACAAATTTGATAAAAGGAATGTTACCAGATATTTCAATAAACATTTTTTCATATTTTGTAATTCTTTTCAACAAAACTCCTTTCAAATAGTTCTGTTTTGTTTTGTTTTGTTTTAACTTTTTGACATTTTTTTGAACAAGGTAAATATTTTTTATACACATATGGTATAATGGTGAGCTTTATCGTGTAGGGGCAATATATTGAGTAATTGAAGTGCGCCGTATTGTATGATTTCAGATAATGTGTACAATGTTGTAAGTAATTATTTGTGGGCTTAAACTTTATATTTAACCGATATATTCAAATGCAACTATCTAAATCGCTGTTGTTAATTTAATATTATTACTTACTAAAATTTCTACTTGAGTTCATTACATATTTCCGCGAGCATTTAATTCACAGTCTCAGACTACTTTTGTTCTGCTCCTTTTTGAACTGTTAGTTCAATAAGCGTTCATTACTAACTCCAGCAGAGTAGATATGCTTTCATTTGGCTTAGGCGGACAACTTTTATAATCAAAAAGTTTGCATAACCTTTAGGTTTATTGACCATCTATCTGTAGTTATAAGCATAATACTTGTTTAAAAAAAAAACTGAGCCCTCATCCCAGCTACATTCATGTTTTCATTTTGCTATAAAAATTTTTAAATAACTATTTGTATCACTGCGGACAAAGTCGAAGGCATATGTTTTCTTTTAATTACTAAAAATGTTTCACATGCCATGGGTTATGAGTATTATATCTGTAATTGAAATTCATTACAGATTTTTATTTACATATACTATTTCCGTTGTCCATCTCTAGAATTTTAAGCTGATCTTAATAATTCTAAGAATTTAATTGGATTTGTTAAATTTCAAGTAAAGATTTACACTTATAATTACTTCAATTAGTAATTACAAGCCATTATAATTTAAATGCAATTGAAAGTTCTTGGTCTGGATTTTCTTTTGTGCAAATCTTAAATTAGCTTAAAAATTAACGCACACAATTGCAAATAAACGAAATTAGACATTTAATTTTCAAAATGCCAAATTTGTAATAAATTTTGTAAATATATTAAACAGAAATAAATTTTAATCATTAATTAAATAACTATTTTTGGAAATTTATTGCAACATATAAGTAAATGATTTTGGTACTTTTATTGCACGACTGCCAGATAATTATGAAATTCCATTAGACTTTTATGTTGATTAAGATTAAATTTAACAAATCAATTCCATTACTCTACGCAGTTCTCTTACGTATTATCCCAAAGTTAACAGAAGTGGTAAACACAATTTCCAATTTAATAAATTTATATTCAATCATAAAAAATTTGTTGTTTCTATAATTTTTTGTTAAAAAATAAGATTAGCGAAGTATTTATTACCTGTAATGTGCCAACACTAGGCATTTTTGCAAAAACATAACTTAACTTAAAAGGAGCTAGGTAGTTATTGAATAATGCCTTCCGAAAAAATTTGCATACGTTCTGCTCATTTCCCCCGGATGATATTATTGTAAAAAAACGTCGCATTATTAGAGGGTGGAATTTTTTCACCAATTATCAACAGTTTAGAAAATTAAACTTCCCTTCTTTTAAAAAGTACTCCACGCCACTTGGATGTAATGCAGGTTTCGACTGCAATAAACGGTTCCTGAAACCATTATTTCGTAGATACGTTAGATTACTTGTTCTTATTAAAAATTACATTTTCTAAAGTTTATTGGTTTTTCATAAATTTTATTGCATATATTATTACCGACGTTTATTAATTTTGTCAATCCTTATTTTTCAGCCTGGTTTAACCTTTTGGTAACAATTTCGCATGCCCAAATAATTCCCAATTTTATCATAAAATTATTTCGATGCCTAATTGTGCATTTAAAATGATCTTTGATGTGTGTGTCAAATTGAGAGTAATTTGTTAAAAGAGGTTTTATTCTATTATATATTGTGTAAACAGATAGCTATGCTAAGAGCTTCTTATACAGTTTCTGAGTTGACAAAGACGTGGCTCAGTGACGACATGTCTGCAGTTTACATAAAAAACGATAGAAGGAAAATGATAAAAGGATGTAATATTTAACTTAATAACAGAATTAAGACAGCTTATTATAAGCCACGCTTTAAATATAGATTCGTTGACAAGGCAAAGAATTTCCGAGCCATTTTAACACAGCTCAAGCTCTACTATCGGCATTTAAAATCCATATTCCAATATAATGTGCACCTTTTTAAAAGTTTAAGTTAACTTATTACATAACGATAACCATAAAACGAATTTGCTTAATTAGGAAAGCTGGGATGGCATAACGATATTAAATCAGCAATTTAAAAAATGTAGTCTTAGTTTGGTTTATTCTTTTATCTCAGATTTAATTTGATATTCTGTTTTGTTTTCCCAGTAAAGCTAAGACTTTATGTCGAAATAATTGATTACTATTCCTTATTTTTAGACCTTTTGAATCTAAAGTGGGTTGGTATGGAAGCACATCGGACAATAAGTTAGATGTTTTCTTAACAGCATTTCTAGATGTCTTCAATTAATTTTTCACATTAGATATTTTTCTTGTCCTTGGTTTAGTGCTTCGCTGAAACAATTAATTTCTAAGTTGTTCTAATAGATGGAACAAATATCCAGTTTTCTTTAAAAAATTTGTCTTTCTTAATTTAACAATACAAAATTTATTATAAGGCTGGCATTAGCCTAGAGCATTTCATAGCAAAGATAGCCACACGAGTTTTCATTATGCTTACAGCTGTTAGAAAATTAAATTAAACCGAACTTATGCTGACTAAATAATTTACTTGCTTCAATTATCTATTTTTTTTTCGAATACTCCTTTTGACAAAAGGAAAAACTTTTTACTCACAAATGAAGAAATGACTAACATTTTTTCATATCTTTAAATGTGAGAACTTTTTACGAATTATTGCGAAAACGATGTTTTGCTTCTAATTTTATTGCCTTAAATTTCTTAATAAATAAACAATAACATTCTTTGTACTTGTACCGGCAGTTAAAATTTACATATGCGAAATGCCGGTTGTTTAAGTGTTTGTCATTTAAATGATTAAACATTAACCTAAAAATAATAAAAAACTTTAACTAAAACTTTATTAAATAAAAACATTAAGATGAATTTTGTTAAATTATTTTTTATTTGTCATTTTATATGGCGATATTTTGTAAATAAATTATGGCACAATATGGTAGCATACATTATTATCCATTCAGTTATATGAGTACTTTTCAAGTGGTTATGGTTTATCATATTATTACAATAATTACAGTTAATAGTTCTTTAAAGTTAACATAATTAACATAATTTTTCTCAGATGTGGCTTTTGGCTTCAACAATGCACATTCCGCAATGGACCTAATGGCGGGTTCTTTGGTTAACACATCATATAAATCCACATATATATATATATATATATATATATATATATATATATATATATATATATATATATATATATATATATATATATATATATATATTATAATTTATATATATTATATTTTTACTAGCTCAAATTAAGCAATTATTATTGCTAACAGGCTAAGCCTATATACACAAAAGTGTATCAGGAATAATAATAATTTTAAATAAAACAGAGCAAATTTTTTAAGACGTTGGATGTAAGTGAAATAAAATTTATGAGTCTGCAAATCCACAAATATTTAGATTTTCCCAACCTAAAGCTTTAGCTTTAGGGTTGGCGGCAAAAACCTAATGGTAAGATGGCACTGCGAAGCGAGATAAAATCAATTAAACATATTTTTAGGAATGAGATTTTAAAATACATATGTACTTTGTTTCTCACCCGGGGGCACATTTATATGTCTTGATGGAATCTCACCGTCATTACATGTGTCTCCGGGTGTAAAAGGGAGTCCCAGCCTATAATAGGCTGGCAGGTGTCAACTGGAAAACATCACGTTATTTCCACGGGAATCAGTAAGCCCCAGAGTTCAGCTTTTTAGCCTTTTAGATGTTCTCTGACTGATTATTGAGCTTGGCCCTTCGGGAGCATCGTGATGGTTGTGGTTTCGCGGCCCTTTTTTGAGTTGTGTGGGCCGGATCATTCACAATGAACACAATGAATGTTCCTGGTTCAGCGAGCATGCTTGCGGTTGCGTTCTGAAATTTTATTAAGCTTGCATGTGTTCTGGACCGGGAATTGGATAGTCTCCAACTCTTCAGCCCGCACTCCTTGGCTTCGGCCTGCTTTGAGCTCTCGGAGTCGCGACCAGTAGTGACTGAAGGATAAAGATATCCGAAGGCTTCCTGGAACGTGGATGACGCTAAAGCCATCCACAGTGGTTTGATCCACCGTCAGGTTATGGTTTACACGGCTAGGTACTGACGTAAATCTTATCACGCATGTACTTTTTTTGTTAGAGATTTTTAAACTTTTTTGAAAGTTCACAATTTTATTTTAGCTATTGAATTATAAAAAAGTTTTATATGTAATTTTTAAATAATGTTATTATAGAAAAGAATTTAATGGTTAAACATTTACGATGCAACTTGGGTTTTATGTTGTAGTTTTTTTAATGTCTTTTATGTAATTCTTCTCAATGTTTAACAATTTTTTATTTGATTTTCTACAACGGTTAAGAAGTTAATATTTTTTGCAAAAAATCTTTCGGAAAAAATATGCAGAATATACAATTTTCTCATAATCAAATTTGAAGAAGCTAAAATAATTTAATATTTAAATTTCCTACAAATACCTTGATACGAGAAATATGTATCATATAAAATGCAATTATTTTTTTAGCTTGACTTTTTAACTTGATTCCATCCTATTTTGTATTTTTAAAATTTTTGGAAAACGTAGAAGCCAGAAACTTCGATTTAAATAAATATGGTAACACCACTTTTGAAGTTAAAAAAATAAAACCGGTCCAAATTTTTGATTTTTAATGTGGCGATGAAAAGAGAGAACAGTGTTTATTTTTGTTTTTCTGTACTCCCTTAATATTTTGCATTTGTTAATTTGAGCAGATTCATTACCACGAGAATATGGAACAGTATTGTAAATATTTAACAACAATAAGGCTTTATTTCTAAAATCATAAATATAAAAATATAAAACTCATTTTCAGTTTATAAATTTCTTTCAATGAAATAAAATACAAAATGTTTAAAACCTTAAAATAAAACTAACAAAGTTGTCTCAATAAAAAATTAAATAAAACTTTTGTCTTGAACAACTTGATGTTTTAAATTTTTTATTAGGCAAATTAAAAAAAGGGTTTCATTTCGAAAATTTTTTTTAATTCTATTGAAATTTTCTTTCGTTTTAGACATGAATTCTTATTTGAGAAAGCTTTATTATAAACACATTCATAGCACATCCATACGTATGCATCCATACGTATGCATGTGATTTTGCATTTTTCAAATGACAAAACATGTATGTAATTGTGAGAACAAGAAAGTCTACACACGTCTCTGTTGTACTAACTCATCTATGTTATGAATATCAGATTTTACAATCATTTAAACAACTTTAACACCAAATACTGAAAGGTATTATTATTGTTGTCCTTTAACAAAATTGCATTGTTTCCTATATTATTTAATTCATCATCTTTCGATAACCACGGAGACATCACCAGAAAAATTGCAGCAAAGCGTACTTTTATTTTACGCATTTCTTTCTCACGTATGCGTGTACAAATGCACAGAATATACAGAAGTGCACTCAAACATTTGAGTGTTTCCGAAATGAGAAAGCACAATACCTTTCTTCAAAAAACATATTTACATACATACATATGTAAGTTAACACCCCTAATGTTTAAAATTTTTTGTGAACTTATCTAATACTCTTTTTATTTCTTTTACAATATTCTGACCTAAAATTAACGGGAAAAACCTATTCCTAATTGCGACCCAAGTTACAAACATGTGTGGCAATAAAATTAAGGGAAAAACTCATTCCTAATTGCGACCCAAGTTACAAACATGTGTGGCAATAAAATTAACGGGGAAAACCCATTTATTTAGATATTAAAATAATGCAGACGATATGTCTGCATATTTACCAACTAAGTTTCGTAAACAACAATGTAAGCAAAATAATTTTATTATAAAAAGAATGAAATAAATTGACAAATTGAGTCGTAGTCAAGTACTCGAAAAGAAAAGTTGTTTTAATAAAAATAAGAATAACTGGCGCCCAACGAAATAATTCGGTTTAATAATTTTTACATCCTGAAACAAAGGATTATTATTAAATTTGTCAAAACAATTATTAAATGTGAAAGAAATTGAATAATTTTTAACTGTGAAAAAAAAATCAAAAAAATTGACTGTGAAAAAATTGAACAGTTTATTAAATACGAAAAATTAAACTAACTGTGAAAAAATTTATTAAGTGAGCAAATAAATTTTAACAAATCTTTATAAAAAAAAAAGAAAAATTCATCATTGTGCCACAGAGTAAAGAAGGGAGCCTAAGTAAAGCAAGTGAAAAGGAACAACTCCTGCTTACCAACAAGATGAGGACGAATAACTGGCAGAAGCAGATCATATTTTTAATGTAAGATTATTATTTCTAAGTTAAACTATTTATCTTGATTAAAAAGTGTAGAAAAAAAAATTTTATTCATTGTTTCAAATTACTTAATATAAGTATCAAAAAAAAGAAAATATATGTAGAGAATAAATATAAACCTTATTCATTATTTTAAACTTTTCGATATCAGTAATTTCAAAAAATATATGGAAATCATATTCACTATTTCAAATAATTTGATATAAGTAAATTTAAAAAAGAAAATATATATCCATAGAATAAACATAAATCACATTTATTGGTTTACAAGTAAAAGTGTAATTTTCCTTTCGATAATGGCAAGACCTAACAATCTAATCAGGGCACCAATTTTGAATAATTTACCGCCCGTAGCCAATAATCCTCCACCACCACAGGGTCAAAATCCGGTTGACGATAACGAGGCTCATATAGCAAATATCGTGCGTAGGATAATTAGGGAAGAACAAGCATTAAATGAAGTAGAGCCTAGAGTAGCAGACCAGGAAATAAACAGAAATAATGATTTGACAGATCTGGACAAAATTCCAGACGTTGTAAGATCACTTAGAGAATTTTCAGGCAATAGGACAGAATTTAGTTCATGGAAAAAGAGTACAGAACGGATTCTAAAGATTTACGAACCAATAAGGGGAACGGCAAAATATTTTGGAATATTAAATGTTGTGCGAAACAAAATAATAGGAGAAGCAGACATAGCTTTGGAATCTTATAATACCCCATTAAATTGGGAATCGATTATAAAATGTCTAACAACGCATTATGCGGACCAACGCGATCTAGGAACCCTGGAATACCAGTTAATGTCCATGATGCAAGGAAATTGTACCATTCAGGAATTTTATAAAAAAATCTATGGACACTTATCTCTTATATTAAACAAAATTGCATGTCTAGAAGAAAGCCAGGACGCTATTTATTTGCTTTCAAAAAACTATAGGAATAAAGCGCTTGACACATTTGTCAGAGGCTTAAGGGGAGACCTTCCTCGGTTACTGGGAATAAGAGAACCTAAGGATCTGAGTGAAGCATTGCACCTGTGCTTAAAGTTGGAGAACCAACAATTCAGGGCACACCATGCAAATAGTACAATGAGAAATCCACCTCCCGTTCCTATTAGGAAATTCAATAATAATAATCAAAACCAAGCATTTTTTCCGCATCTAGCACATATTCCTCAAAATTCTCCTAGAGCAACATATCCCAATATGCAACAGAGAACAAATTCAAATCCATATTCAAATCAATCAAATTTAAATCCATATCAATACGAATTTAACAGATTCCAAAACAATAATCCCTATAGACAAAATTATAACACAAATGGAAACCAACAGAATTTCCAAACAGCTTATCTACCACCACCACGACCATACCAACCAAAGCCGCCAGTCCCAATGGATATTGACACATCCATTCAAACTAAAAGAATAAACTACATGAATCGGCCTGCGCCAGATAACAGATTTGCGGGTGTACGAACTTTACCGCAATCAATGCAGTTTAACCAACCGCGAAAGATGCAGAGAATAAATCACATTGAAGGTAATCAGGTTCCGGACATGGGTACTATACACGACGAAGGAGAACCTGCAGGGCAAGACGAAGAAATACAGGACTTAACAAAATACTTGGACGAAAATTGTGAAGTGGAAAGTAATACACCAAATGAAAATGGATACTCTGAATTTGCAGATATTCATTTTTTAGGTTAACGAACTCAACGTTACCCTACTTTCAGTGCAAGGCTAGTGATGGTAAGATATTTAAGTTTTTAGTAGACACTGGGTCGAATAAAAATTATATTCAACCAGAATTGGTTAAGAACCCTGTGCCAAATGAGACCGTTTTTCAAGCAAACTCCGTCGGTGGAAAGGTTACAATTACCCATCACACCATACTAAATTTATTTGGAGTACTCACAGAAAACTTGAAATTCTTTTTGTTGCCTTCACTGAAATCCTTCCACGCCATATTAGGTAACGATAGTTTGAAAAAATTGAACGCTGTTATTTACACTTCTAAAAATTACATGACAATAAATAATTCGATAAGAGTTCAAATAAAACAACTACAGTCCGATTTAGTAAATAATTTAAATATTAGAACAAGTCATCTCTCAAAAGAACAGACACAAAAAATAGTACGACTATGCGACAAATACTCCACACTCTTTTCAGAACCAAACGAAAGATTGACATTTGCTACGAATGTCAAAGCTGAAATCAGGACCTCGACTGATGATCCAATCTACACCAAAAGTTACCCGTACCCTATTTCAATGAAGGATGAGATAGAGAAACAGATCGACGAACTGCTTCATCAAGGTATAATAAGACCTTCCAGATCACCATTTAATTCTCCCGTTTTGATAGTGCCAAAGAAATTAGACGCTTCTAATGAAAAAAAATATAGGATGGTTATAGATTATCGTAAACTCAATAGCGTGACAATACCCGACAAGTACCAAATACCAGAAATCAACGAAGTTCTTGCACAACTCGGGAAAAACAAATGGTTCTCGGTATTGGATCTCAAGAGTGGTTTCCATCAAATACCTCTCAGAGAAAAAGACATCGAAAAAACGGCATTTTCTGTGAACAATGGAAAATACGAATTTGTCCGTTTACCGTTCGGTTTGAAAAACGCCCCAGCGGCATTTCAACGAGTGCTCGATGACATGTTGAGGCACCACATCGGAAAAATATGTTTTGTCTATATAGATGATATTATCGTATTTGGACAAGATGAGGAGTCTCACTTAAGAAATATTGAAACCATTTTTGATACTCTTCAGAGGGCAAATCTAAAAGTCCAGTTGGACAAGTGCGAATTCTTAAAGAAACAAGTTGAGTATTTAGGGTTTATCATCTCAACAAAGGGTATAAGAACAAATCCGGAAAAAGTCAAAGCTATTCAAGAAATATCACCTCCAAACACAGTAAAAGAGCTCAGATCATTCCTGGGCCTTTCGGGGTTTTATAGACGATTCATAAAGGACTACGCAAAAATGGCAAAACCCCTTACAGCCCTTTTGAGGGGTGAGGAGGGACGGATGTCGAAAAAAAACTCTGCAAGGATACCTGTGTTTTTGGATGACAACGCCTTGGAAGCTTTCAAGAAAATAAAGGATTCACTCGCCTCTGAAGAAGTTATGCTCTCATTTCCAGATTTTAACAAAGAATTTCACCTAACAACCGATGCATCAAACTATGCCCTTGGCGCTGTTCTCGAACAGGACGGCAAACCTATTATGTTCATATCTAGAACATTAAACAAGGCCGAGGAACACTACGCAACAAATGAGAAGGAAATGCTTGCGATAGTGTGGGCACTTAAAGCGTTAAGAAATTATTTGTATGGATCAGTAAAAATAAAAATATTTACTGATCATCAGCCACTTACATATGCATTGGGAAATAAAAATACAAACAGTAAGTTAAAAAGGTGGAAAGCCATCTTGGAAGAATATGATTATGAGATTAAATACAAACCTGGTAGCAGTAACATAGTGGCAGATGCATTGTCAAGACCACCACAGGCTGTCGAAGTGAATTCTTTATCTGTTACACAGCATAGTCACGAAAGTTCCGCTCAAAATTTGGTACAGTTTGCAGATGCACCGTTAAACGCATTCAAAAACCAAATAATAATAACAACAGGTGATTTACCATCTTATAATTTCGAAATAATATTCCCCACCTATCATAGACATACAATAGTAGACATAAAATTTGACAGAGACAAGTTAGTAAAAATTCTGACTTCCTATCTAAACCCTTCGGTAACTAACGCTATTATGACGGATGATAAAACACTAGGACTAATACAGGAATTTTGGTCGACGCATTTTACAAAATTTAGAACAAAATACACGAGAACTATCGTAAAAGACCTGACATTAGAAATCGAACAGGAAACGGAAATAATAAACGAACATAGACGTGCCCACAGAAACCCAAGAGAAAACAAAATTCAGCTTCTGAAGAAATTCTATTTTCCACATATGCACGCGAAAATAAAAAGAATAGTAAAACAATGTAAAATATGTTTAGAGAACAAATATGATCGTCATCCAAATAAAATAATACTAGGCGAAACACCTATCCCACAATACCCCGGTCAATATGTTCATATCGATATCTATCATACCAATGGCAGAGTCATACTAACAGCCATTGATAAATTCTCCAAGTACGCCCAAGCGAGAATAATAAGATCTAGAGCCACAGAGGACGTCAAACATCCATTACAAGAGTTGCTGGTTTCTTTTGGAATACCGGAAAATGTTGTTATTGATAATGAGAAGTCACTGAATTCGGCTTCTATAACTTTCATGCTAGAAAACCAATTGGGTATTAACATGTACAAAACACCACCCTACACTAGCTCTGTTAACGGCCAAGTGGAACGTTTCCATTCGACCCTGACAGAAATAATGCGATGCATGAACGCGGAAAACGTGCATAATTCCTTTGAAGATCTTTTGATCAACTGTCTAAACAAATACAATCATTCTGTTCATTCCTCAATAAAAAGAAAACCTATTGAAGTATTTTTTGGTAGAAACATAGCCCCAGACCCCCTAGCTTTAGAACAAGATAGACTAAAAATCATACAAAACTTGACAGAAAAACAAGAGAAAGATTTAGCTCATCACAATAAAAATAGGATCGAAAAAAAGACTTATAAAACAGGTGATCAAATTTATGTTAGGAGCAATAAAAGAATAGGAAATAAGCTTACACCAAGATACAAAATAGAAATAGTTCAGGAGGACAGAGGAGGAACTATTTTGACAAAATCAAATCGCGTGGTTCACAAAAATCTAATTAAAAACCAATAGCTAGATAATTTCAATGTGCCATATGTAAGTTTGATAGAAGCCCTGGAGTTTGGTGAGGTGAAAATATAATTAAATAAAACTTCTATTCTTTACATACTTAGTCGACTTGCCAATTATCGAGGGGGAAACATGCCATAGTTTGTTTATAAAACCCGTTAAAAGATTAAATGTAGCTGTTAACATTAATAATGAAAATTTTGTACGGTGTAAAAACTCTGTCCTCAAGGTAAAATCAGCATGCAGAAGGGTAAATGATGTGGCCATTTGCAACTATAAAAATTTAGAAAATATTACAGAATCGAGTTGTTTGCCAAAGTTACTTAACGGAATGCCCCCAAAATGTCCAACCTTTAACAATCAACATTTGCCCGTAGTGAACGAAATAGCACCGGGACTTATATTACTAAACGGTCATAACGGGTCAATATGGATAGAAAACGGAGAGATCAGTCTAACTGGTATCTCTGTCACCAAATATCATAACGCTACAATCACCATGGGAAGAAGAGCATATTCCTGCAAAGAAATCTCTATGATGAAACCCCTGTCAGCAGTGATAAGTGCACCTAACACCATCGAAAAATATGAAGAAATGTTATCCTTGGAAATGCTTAAGGAGCTTCACATCAACAACGCAGGCGAGATAAAGAAACTGATTACCAACTATAAATTTAGCGTTGCTACACTGATAATCCTAATAGTGGTCTTAATGGGTGGCCTAATTTTCAAGTTGCTAAAAAAAGAAAGCCTGTTTCAAAGCTAAAAATAATGACAAGCCAGAACATCCTCCAGAAGCATCGAATACTTACTTTCATTACCCATCCAACGAGGACGCTGGAAACTAAGAGGGGAAGAGTTAACACCCCTAATGTTTAAAATTTTTTGTGAACTTATCTAATACTCTTTTTATTTCTTTTACAATATTCTGACCTAAAATTAACGGGAAAAACCTATTCCTAATTGCGACCCAAGTTACAAACATGTGTGGCAATAAAATTAAGGGAAAAACTCATTCCTAATTGCGACCCAAGTTACAAACATGTGTGGCAATAAAATTAACGGGGAAAACCCATTTATTTAGATATTAAAATAATGCAGACGATATGTCTGCATATTTACCAACTAAGTTTCGTAAACAACAATGTAAGCAAAATAATTTTATTATAAAAAGAATGAAATAAATTGACAAATTGAGTCGTAGTCAAGTACTCGAAAAGAAAAGTTGTTTTAATAAAAATAAGAATAACTTGTATAAAAGTACTTAATGCCGGGGCACATAGAATCCGTCATGCGTTATACTTTGACGTATTCAACTGAAGTCAAAGTAACGACGGATGAGGTTGGCATAATGAGTACTTTGTTGTTTGTTATTTTATATTTTTTTTGCAGCAAAGTTTTTTTAAAGTGCACATTTGAAATGGAGTTAGACGACATCTTAGACTTCCTACTAATGGTAATTTGTACTATTTATTCGATTATTTATAATTTATTTAAAAAATATTTTACTACAATAGAGCGAAAACAAAAAAAAACAAAAAGAAGAAGCAAATGAAAAATGTCAAAGTACTCAACATACGTCAAAAGTTGTCCAACTATCGTACTTTGCGTTGACGGTGACGTATTGATTGTGACAACGCTGATAAGAAAACGTGTATTTCAACTTACTTGTCAGTTGAAAAATACAACGTATTACGGATAGAGTTGGGTTTCGGGAATTTCCCGACGGGAATTCTCGAGAAATTCTCGATATTTTTCCATCCCGAATCTCGAGAATTGAAATTTTTAGCATTTCGGAAAATCCCGAATCTCGAGAATGTTTCAAGATTTCTCGAGAAATACATTTTTTTTTAAATTGTTGTTGTCAAATATTAAGAGAAAAAACAATTCTTTCAAAAGTAAAAGAATACACATACATATGATTAATACCTGGAAACACCAAACTGTAACGGCCATTATGTTACAAAGAAGAGTAAAAGAGTAAATGCTAGATGCGTTGCTATGCTATGTCGAGGGAAAGCACTGTAACATCAAGCTAATGAAGTTTAGTTTTATGTGTTTCTTATATGTAGCAGCAGTTAAGCAATTAGAAATGCTTTGAAAATAGTCAAGCAATTTCAATTTGTTCGCTGACTGCACGGACGACGTTTGTAAATTTATTTTTTGTAGTGAGCGGGTGCATTTCATTTTGTGGTACCTGATTAAGTATAAATTATTCACCGTATAATAAAATATGTTGTGGTCTAAATATTACTTATTTTTAAGTTTTGAATCGACGTATCGTTGACTTTAAGTACCCGTTAGTTACTTCCTTTAAAAAAAAAAATTTAAAACAAATTTTGAATTTTTAGCATTAAAAATCATGAGTTCAGAATACGAATACGACCAAGTGTGGCAGCTTTTCAAGCGATTTGACGACGAAGCAACATGTTTGAAATGCAATAAAATCATTAAATGCAAGTTTTCGTCAACATCTGGACTTCACCGTCACATGGAGAGGATACACAACATGAAACGAAGGGAACATGAGGCTCCAAAAGAACAGCCACCAGCCAAGAAGACCCGAACTCTTCACAAATTTTTCAATACTTCTTCCTCGCCTGAATCGCTTGAACAAATTGTTGCAAAATTGGCTGCAAAAGATGGAATTCCAATAAACGCGATAACAAAAAGTGAGTTCATTCGTAATAGTATCAGCCGCTTAGGCTTTCATCTTCCAAAGTGTCACAAAGCTGTTCTGGGTTTAGTTATGAAGTACTGCACGAAAATAAAAAGCGATTTGAAGATCAAAATTGAAAATTTTAAATCTGCACAGCGTAAGTTCAGCTTGAGCATCGACGAGTGGACAAGCGTGCGAAACCGACGTTACATGAGCATCCATATATATTATGACGATGGACAATCTGACAACCTTGGCCTGGTTCGCATTCAGGAATCATGTACCGCTGAAAAAGTATATGAGCTCGTAAATGCAAAGCTTTCAGACTTCAATATAAAACTACAGTCCGACATCGTGGCTATTACAAGTGATGGTGCCAGTGTCATGATCAAATTTGGGAGACTATCACCAGCGCATCAACAGATTTGCTACAATCACGGCATACATTTGGCGGTCATGGAGGTAATGTACCAGAAACGAAAAGTCGCAAACAGGATATACGATAGTGACGTAAGCGATGGAGACGATTCGGATGATAGAGGCTCCGATGAAAATGAAAACAATGAAACCAGTACTTCATTTTCCGACATTAATGCGGAAAGCGCTTCCGATGACGAGGACGACAATATCGTATTTGTTGCTGACAAGACGGTCACTATAAAATCTGCATTTGAAATCGTAAAAAAGGTTCGCAAGATAGTTTTGAAATTCAAGAACTCGCCTGTACAGAATGCCATCTTGCAGAATTATGTTAAAGAGGTCGAGAAGAAAGATCTTTTCTTGCTGTTGGATTGCAAAACACGTTGGAATAGCCTGGAAACTATACTGGCCAGATACATTCGCATCAGCAAGCATGTTCGTAAGGCGCTCGACACTCTTAATTTAAATTTTATGGCCACTACTGACGCAGAAGAAAAGTATTGCGAGGATATCATAAATACTCTTAAACCTATACGTGTTGCTGTAGAAGCACTTAGTCGCAAAAATGTGAACTTACTTGCTGCGGATTCTATTCTCAAATTTATGTTTCTTATCCAGCCTAAAAAAAACTTAACAGCTCGTAGATTTAACCGTTTGTTATCGGCCTTTAAATATTTACACGATCCAGTTAACAGCTCTAGTGACAAATCTGAATTTTTCCACACCTGTTCTAAAACAGAATTGATAAAAGAAGCCGAAAACTACTTGTTTCGTCTATTTTCTACGAGCATTCAAGAAGACCAGGCAGTGTCTAGTTCCGACGATGATGACGTATTTGCAACCAACAACGTCGATGAAGAAGATATGGCGAAACAGCTTGAAAAATACGTTCAGCAATTCTCAAAACCGAAAGCAGACATTGCGCAACATGCGGCGAACCAGATGTTTTCGTCGCTTAGAAACGAGCTAAAAGTATATGAAAAAACTGGAGAGAAAACACAAAATGTTGAAAGACTGATCGGGGCTTTTAACACTGTTAAGCCAACATCGACTCAAAATGAGAGGAATTTTTCTACAGCGGGTAATTTTGTGTCCAAAAAGCGTACGATATTGTCAGACGAAGCCATTGACAGTCTGTGTTTTTTAAAACACCATTTTGGGAAATAATGTTTACAATCATTTTTTTCCCCTATTTTAATAAGTATAATCTTGAATTATTTTTGTTTTGAATTTTTTTGTAATTATTTTTGTTTAACTGGTTTAGATTTTTTTTTTTTAATTTTTCCCAAATTTTCGAGAATTCTCAAGAAATCTCAAAAATTATTTTCGGGAAATCCCGCATCTCGAGAATTGAAATTTTCGTTATTTCGGGAAATCCCGATTCTCGAGATTGGGATTTTCTCGAGAAATACCCAACTCTAATTACGGATGACGGATTCTATGTGCTCCAGCCTTTATATTTAATAAACAATTTTACAAAAGGTTTTCGCTTTAACTGTTTCATATTTTTATTTACTTTATTTCAATACTTTTTGTTTAATCATTGAACAAAAAGTGTTTTTTTTTATTATTATTTTGCAAATTAAATTAAGGGGTAATTTACTAAAAAGTTCAAAATCTGCCATACAAATATGTAAATAGTTCAAATAAGAGTTAAAATAATTGATAAATTAGAAAAGGAAAACAATTGCTGTACAAACACAGCAAGTAGGTTAGTGATAGCGTCCACGGAACCGATGGCACAGCTTAATGGCGTCTGATGACTGTGCTGGTTTAAGCCGCTTGTAGTCCCACGAAACTTGATTTGGCACTTTACACTTTACAGACAAAATTTGAGCTATTAAGCAATAAAGTGAATTAATCACCCTTACTCTGTTTGGCGACGGCAACATAGTCGTCGATTTTGAGGCAACATCACTTTAACACAACATCAATACTAATTTGGTATTCCCTAACAGTCTTATAACGATGTTACCAGTTTATCGATCATTTTAATAAAATATAACACACAAATCTAATATTTGAGTCAGCTGATTCATTTGTGTACTATTTTCGGTAGAATTGTTGTGAAGAAAATATAAACTGCGTGGAAAAAAAATAATATCTGTATTTAATTGAAACTAAAATAAATTTTAAATCAAAGTAAATTAAAATCAATACCATCTTTTTTTACTTAAAATTTTGAGTCACGCCAAATCTGAAAAAAGAATTTTGTCAAACATGTATTTTTTTTTTAAAGAAGTAGCACTTCAGGCAACAATGCCTATTTAGTCAAGTACGGTGCTACATTCTTTAGGAAAGGAATAGAGAAGAGATGAAACAGGTGGTGAAAGTAAAGAAATACATACTATACCTTTTGCCATCCGTCACTTGTTCTATTTTGTGAGCCAAGGGCGTTTAGAGCAGTCGCAACACTTACCCATTGTTCCTTCGAAGTTCCCTGGCAAGTGATGAATTTTTTTCCCAATTCTTCCACTAATTTTTTAAATTGGTTGGCGTTGGTAATTTTAATTTTTTCCATTTTCTATTTTATTTGTATTCTTTCATATATTATTTTGCATTTTTAGTTTTTTCAATCTTTATAAATTTTTGTTTATAACAGCACGACACCAAAATCACAGACGACAATATCAACGGCAATTTAAAGTAACATCAACGTCAAATTGTCTTACAGAATACCAAACATTGCCAATCATCAATAAATGGCAATATAGTCAACGAGAAGACGGACTTACAACAAACGATAAAAAACGACGTCGACTTGTATTGCCGTCGCCAAACAGAATAAGGAAGTTATTGAAAAAGGAATTTTATAAGTGCGGCCGTTGCAGCATAAAACTTAAAAGAAAAATCAGAGAGTTAAAGTTTTCTTTGACGTAAAACGAAACAAACTTAACAAAAAACATCAAATGCCTTGCATTACCATCCATATAAATTTCTTTGGATAGCTGCATAAGATATAGAAATATAAATGAGGTACCAGAAATGATTCAGTCAACTTATTTGACAACAGCAACGAATTTATTAAGTTAAATTTAAAATAATTTTATTTCAAACAAAAAACGTTTATACGTTTGCGTTAAACGTTTTGCTGTGAGTTCTTAATCGCAAAATAAATAACACCAGATTTAAAAATTTTCAAATTAACTTCAAGTTTAGTTACTTTAAATACACACAAAGTTGGTACTGCAGATACAAGTCTTCACTTCACAAGGTTTAAGTTTTAATTAACTAGAGGTCTAGAAGAATAAAGAATTTTCTACTTCCTTTGTATCGCATTTTGTTTTTATGTTATTCTATTTTTGTTTTTATGCTGTTAAAGTTTCTTCCTGGAATTTATTTTAAGGTAGTTGTTGTTGTCTTGTATTCATAAGTTTTCTTAGAAAACTGCGCAGTTAGTAAACAGCATACCCAGATATTTTTGTCTTGCGTCTATAATTTTTTTTAGAAAACTACGCAGTTAGCAAACAGCATATCCAGTTGTTTACTTTATTACTTAATTATTTTCTTTTGAAGCTTAAGCAAGACGCATCCGTAATAATATATTATAAATACAGTTGACATCGAAAATTCGATATTGGTTCCAGTTAACTTTTTTCTATCAGAATTTATAATTGGATGAATTTTTCTCCAGAAAAGATTTTCCGTGAGAAATAAACTTCTCGACAATATTCATGATCCGGCTATTAGTAACTTTAATTTATATATGTGTCCTCATTTTCGATAAGTTTTATATCCTTCACCAGAGATAGAGAGAGTATATAAAAGTTTGTGGTTCCATTTGTAATTTCTACAATGCATTAACTAATACACATGGAAGTTTATGAAAGTGATGTCTGTCGGTCTATGTATATTGAAAACTATACGATCGGGAAATTTGATTTGCCATAAATTTATTGTTTCATTGGCTGTGTGACATGCGGTACCAAGCGAATTATTTTCACATTCTAAACTGCCAAAGTGATTTTTTTCATTTCACCATAGAATTAAACTTTTAGGCAAATTTAAATATTTAGCATGTGCTTTCACTGAATAAAACCTGTAAGATCGAACAAACTTAACTCACTCATTTGTAAATGAACTTTGGTCAACGTGTACTGATTTTACTCCCCACCACTGATTTTATTCAACAATTATGATTGTATTTTCTTTTTTTTTATTTCTCGCTTAAGTCTAAGTAGGTTATTTTGTTGTTAGTAAGTTTTCTTAATTATATTCAGGAGGCTATAAATTACATATGTATGTATGTATATTGAATTAAATGAAGTAGGCTGAACCACATACTACATATAGAATTGGCATAACAGTTTAGACCTTTTTTTAATCAAAACAAACGAAAACCCTCATTCATTTTAATTTCATATTCACAAAAATGTATATAAAATTAAAAAGACGTTGTAAATTTGTATTTTATGTTATGTTTGTTCATCTAAAATAATACCTTTTTGTATCGGGTTTTTTAGGCTTGTTTTTCAATTGTGGCAACACCAACAACATGATGGTTTCGAAATTTAGTTTTTTGACGTATTTATAGTAGATGCATTGCCAGTTGGTACAATGAATTCAATTTCGCACGAAAATCGCGTTAAAATAATTAATATCCACTGTGGAAATGGTGATTCTGTTATATATACAGGCATGTTCTGAAAGTCACGCGACTTTAAACCACGAACGGTTTTGAAATCACGCAGACAATTTGATGCTGTTCTGCAAATCACGCGATTTTAAGTTTTTCGGCGTGATTATAATTTTTCGAAAACACGAGAAAACAGCTGATTTTTAGACCTGTGTTTTTCTGTTTGCTTTCTTACATTCTTATCTAAACAACTAAAGTTAAAATTAAATAAATAAAAATGTCCCCTGTTAAAAACTAGGTTAATACATTTTTATTTGTTTATAATATTTACTTACATCCTTCTTATGTAATCCACAGCACACCTAAAATTTCGCGTCAAATAAAAGTTGAAAAGCAAAAAAATTCTAAATGTAAAATAACCAAATAAGAAAACAATAATTACGAAGTTGCCACTGTGTTCATCGATGAAATTTGCTTACATGTTGCACTAACTTCTTTCTAAATTTACACAAAAATGGCTAAATTATGAATTATTCTTGAATTATTCAACAACAATTTTGTGTTAAGTAAAGAATATAGTGGTATAAATACCACATGACTTTCATGACTTTTTAAAACTGTGTCAATTTGGCAACCTCAAAAATGTCTTCGAAAAACAAGCCAGCTGACTGCTACAGAGAAAAAGTAAATCACGAACATTGCCAAACAAAGCAAAACTATTTTTTACAAAACAAGCAGTACCTTTGGAAATTTTTTAATATCTATGTTTTTATGTGTATAAAATATAATTTTATTACAAAAATAAATAGAAAACACATCCTATAAAATATATAATAAATATTTTTATATATTCTAAAGGAAATACTTAGAAAAAATAAGCAAGTGATTTCATATCGGCAAGCATTTAGGTGACCGGTTTAAAATCACGCTTTTTCAATATTTTTAGTGCGCAGAACACCTTTTACGTGATTTGAAATCACTTTGACAAAAAGTGATTTTCAGAACAGGCGTGATAATTCGTGATATTTTCGGACAACATAATTCTCAATCTGGGATCGCTATTAAAAATTTTGTTGTTAAATTTGAGTCGACAGGCTCGATACAAAATGTGCAAATAACAATGTGTGTATGACTGGCTCGTTCAACTGAAAATATCGCAGCCATGACTAACAGTATGAAGTATATCCAAATTAGTTAAATTCTCGAGGTTCTTTACAATTGGGGTTATCCAAAACCTCCATATGGCGAATTTTGCGTAAGGAGTTGACTTTGAAGCTTTACTAGGTTCAACTGGTAAAGGAATTGAAGCTGACCGACCATTTTCATCGCGGTAATTTCTCGCGATTCATTCAGTAACAATTGGCTGGTTTTTATGAAAAAATTACCTTTTTATACGAAGCCTATTTTCACTTGTCAGAGTATGTCAACAAGCAAAATTGCCGCGTTTGGGCTTCCGAAAATCCTATTGAGAACCGTTTGCATGCCAGTTTGTCACTGTATGGTGCGCTATGTGGTCTGAAGGCGTGATTGGGCCGCTTTTTTTCGAGGATGAAGCTGGAAATGCGGTAACGGTCAATGGATCACGCTATCGCGAGATGCCAATAACTCAATTTTGGCAAGACAGTACACTTGTAACACAGCCATGATCAATTTATTTCAAACCAAATTTCACGACATTCAGCAGTTAAGTGGCCAGCCAGATCGCGTGATTTACACCACTGTTTTATATTTTGTGGGGCTATGTTAAGGAGAGGGTCTATACGGAGTCAATCGAATCGGTTTCAGCATTAAAACTCAAAATCCGTGACGTGGTTAACGAAATAGGGCCGTCATTTTGCAAAAAGAATCGACATCTGTCAGTGTGGTCGTGACGGACATTTGCCAGATATCATTTTTCATTTACAATTGTCAAAATATTATCTTCTTGTCTTGTTTTAGAAAACAAACTTCTTGTTGAAGAACCCTTTATTTCGAAATCTATTTTAAAAACAGCGAAATAAAACAAAGGAATAATTGTCATCAAATTTTATGAACTTTGGTGTCTAGTACATACTATAAACGATGTATGTATTAAAAATAAAGTGGTATAAGCTAAGTTATAAAATAATAAATAAATTCAATACACATTCAAAAACTATCTAAAGATACCAAATAACTAGAATTCGTTGGAAGCTCTCCAACCATACTTTTCTTTTTTTGCTTTGTAGTATTTATCACCTCCATTATTGTTTCTGTTTTTATCATCCCGTTGAGGTTTTGGTGGCGCGCAGTAACATGATCGTTGTTGGGAGTCCAAGTAAGATTTACAACCTAAAGTTAGTGTGCCAGTAAAGAGCATTTTAGCTGCTGCTTTGCATCCTTTCACCATAAGATCACTGGCAATAGAATTTCCATAACTGTCGCAATATTTGTACAGACAGCGTTTAAATTCAAGATCACATAGTTCCTTATCACTGTTGCATGTATCGTAACAAATGTCGTGGGCATTGCAACATGTTTCCATTTCAATTGCTGGTAAATATTCCGTACTGATGCGTAAACCTAAGGAACCACAGCCATCAGATGTCGGAGTGTAAAGTTTGTTTTGAACAGGACGAATTTCTGTAATAAATAATTTTAAAAAATTAATTAAATATCGAGAATACATAAAAAATAAAAGTCGACTGTTTTCGGTTTCTAAATAACTAACTGTAAAGAAATGGCGCCATTGTACAAAGTATTTTTTGAAGGCGTATGTGTATTTTGTCAGAAGATAAAATAATCTTTTGTTCTTAGAATATTTAATTTCGAAAGAATCAAGCACAATTAACGGCAATAGTATTGCATTATGTGGGTTATTGAAAGGTTTTTCACAATCAGTGTATCAAGTTACTAAGAAAAAATTATATAGACCTTTATTTGATCATATTTGCTACATTTTACAATTTAATATTGCCAGGAAATGGAAAATGAAAAACGAATAAGAAGAAACAAATTACTTGTGGATAAAAATTATGTTTATAATTCCGTCATTATTTATTTGTCTCTGTTTTTTACTATAAAATATATTAGTATATAAGTTTGGAGACGTTGTCGAGTTGTGCACTCTGTTACTATCGACACATTGACAACGACTCCAATTTTCTACAATTACTGTCAGATACTAAAAAAATTCAAAAAGGAAAAAAAACACAGAGAACATTCAAATCACAGTTTAAAACATTAATTGTGGAGCGAGAAAATATCCGAACTCCAGCAAAAGGATTTCAGAAGCTCATATGTTCTAACAGTTTTAAACAAGAATGGAGGGAAATAACGTAAAAATTTAATTCCATCTAATAAGAAATAGTGACGGTTGGCAAAAGTTAAAGAGTTAAAAAAAGGATTTTAGAATTTGGGTACAAATTTTAGACAAAGCAAAAGTGAATGCGGCAGGAGGAGGTAAGCAATTACCACTTTCGCCATTGAAAGAAGCTGCGGTCAACATAACATAGTATAAATAATAACTGTATCCTGAAGGTGTCGTGTGAGGAATTCAACCTCCTAACAATAAAGCATTAAAAATGCCACTGAGGTTAACCAAAATTTACCTAAAACTTCGAAAAATGTGACTCGAATAGAAGAAAAAGAAAATACATAGTATGCATAATATGCTAAAAATGCAATGATATAAGAATCGAATGTTTTGAAAGATGCAATGATGGAAATTAAAAGTGCTCTCAAAGAATCAAGCCGGTACCAGGAAAAATTATTAGAAGAAAAATTAGACTGACGGAAAGGCGATACCACAGGCAACTCTCTGAGAAACGAAAAATGTGTCAAAAATATTAAAATCGTAGCCATTCTGCTATTATGTTACTTTGTCAACTTGTGTTTTGTTTTTCCTTCTATAAAATATAAATGAAATATATAATAGTTATAGTTTTTTGACCTTTTTAATATTTTTTAGTAGTTGATTATAAAGCACTAGGTTACTATTTATTAAAATATTTTTTAAAAACTTTTATTTTTTATTATTTTTTCGATATATCGGCACACCGTTGGTTGGCATCATCAGGAAAAACAAAAATAATGAACAAACAAATTGAAAAAAATTTTTGATTAACAAATTCAAAATAAAAAAAAAAATTTTCAAAAAACAAAATAAACAAAAACAATAAAAAACGACAAATTGAAAAAATTTTTGTTTTACATACATACAAACAAATTTTTATTTTCATTTAAAAATTTTTTAATATTGAAAATTTGTTTGTATGTATGTAAAACAAAAATTTTTTCAATTTGCCGTTTTTTATTGTTTTCTTTCGTATAAATATAAAAAGTTGCTGACAACATTTGATGTAATATAAATTTCCTTTTCTCTACAAAGATAACTCTTATTTGCAAATTCAATTTTATTTTTAATGTATTCTGATATTATTTGTGTTCATAGATCTAGATTAGAATTAAAATAATTACTGCACATAATTATTACATACTTATAAAAAAAAACACAAGGAATAACTTCCATGTAGAATTAGAAATAGCAAAGAGCCAAGGCTATGCAAGTGTTATACTTCAAATTTTATGCTAAAAAAAGGAGAGAACATTAGGAGGAAAAAACAGAGTAGAAATCAGATTCGACTTCTTAAAAAAATTAATATGCATTCTTTATATTTTTTTGCTAAAATCTACCACATTTAACGAAAAAATTATTCCAAATATTTTTTGGGTCATTCAGAATATTTTACTAAAAAACTAATATAAAGGATGCATATTAATTTTTTTAATGTCGAATATTTCTAGGCAAAAATATTTATCACATTATGTTCACAGTTGAAGTACTTTTGTTTGCTTACAAGTAATTTTATTTCCTCGAAATCAGCTGCTGTTTGCTGTCCTGATAAATATTTCCTAGTTTAACTGCGGCAAATATGACAGTAACTTAAGAGCCAAGAACTTTTTGTTTCTAATAACTTTTTAGTTTACTAGTGCTTATAGAGACACCTATTGACAAAACTTGTCTTAATTTTTTTTTGCCTTCAATTAGAACTTGTTAAGCAACAGAAAATTAGGCACGTAAACACTGAATGGCAATGACGCTCTATATTATTCGTTGTTATTTTATTTCTGTCGCTGCTCGTATATACAAACACTAACTAGAGAAAACAAAATATTATTTAAAGCAGATTAAAACAATTGCATTGTTAATGCAATTTTCCATATTTCACCAGCTTTCACCGACACGAAAATAAACAAAACCGTTTTTATATCTTGGCGTTGCTAATAAAGCATTTAAAAATATGACAGATTATTAATTTATGTACTTAAGCCGACTAAGATGTATATGCATACATATTTAATGACAAAATTAAATGATTACTCACCTGGACCATCATTAATTGTAGGACATTTAAATGTGCATTGTTCCTCTACAGCCGCATCAAAAACTTCTTGCACCGTGTGTAATTTCTTGAGGACGGTAATAAGATTATTAAAGACATCCCCAAAAATAGCCTCTGCCGCTATAATAGCGTCGCGTAGATGTGCAATTGTACTTGAACCATATCCAGAATATGCGTAAGTTAAAAATGTCAGAACGTAAATGGCGATTTTCATATAAGAAATTTGCATTTTCGATCACTTTAACACATGTACTTTGGCATTTGTATAAATTTATTTATATTATATTAGCCTATGTTGTTATAGGCAATTGTTTTACTGACGGCATAATGCAAAGCGAATTATTATTAAATTGCCTTGGTTTTTTAATTTTGCCACTGCAAAGTTGCCCATTTTTTAGAATATGAAATGGCTGGGTAAGGCTCTGAAAATGACTAAATATGGCTAGATTGCTAAGCCTGTAGAATTTTGAGTTACTTATTAATTTAAGCTTAACTTATGAGTATTTCAGATAAACCTGAGCCTATCAGCATCAATTTCATAAAATATGTAAGTAATAATAACATTGATATTTGAAGCTAAACTCCGGCTCATTTTCTCATTTTCTTAAGATTACCTACCATAATAACAAAAAACATTAAGTGTAATGCAATTAAATTGATTTACAATTAAACTATTTATAGAAAAAAATAACATATATAACATAGCAGAATGAGCTAAACTCGGAGCTTAACGTCCATGTGGATATTAATATAAGGCCATTTCACGGGAAATTGAAATATATAAATAATGCACACAAAGAAAATCAATTTAAATTATATAGAGAGCATACTACATATGTATAAGATTACTTAGTAATGATTAGCTGAAGGATAAAAACAATTTGACGCTAGAAAATCACAATTTCAAGGCTTTAGGACATTTGAAAAAGTTCGTCGTATTATTTGATATGATTTAATAAAAATCCGTATATTTGATATTATGTAGAGCTAGCTCCCTTGGTAAAAATAACACTACCATTATTTCTAAGATTAATGTAAGATTTTTGTATCTTTTTTTCGAAAAGGAACTTTCGTTATATAACATTATTTTGTTGTTTTAGATGTTTTTATAATCTTATGAGAGCTTTCCTCCCGACTCTACTAAAAACCTATATTATAGTTTCTATTAATAAGGTTTCAATTCGGTGTAACTCGTTTGGTTCCAAATATCAAAAATTTTTTAACATCGGACTTGTATTTTTGCATTAACCATATAAAAAGTTCAATCGAAAATTTCGATACCTAATTGGATGAATTATTTCTTCTTACATTCATAAATCTGAATGTTCACATTTTCTGAAATATGCGCCTTATTAAAATTATTTTACTATATTGACCTAAAAAGTTTTATGAATTCAGTGTAACGAAATGAATTAAGTGTCGAACAAATATATGTACGTATATATAAGAAGCTTTCAAAAAATAAAAATATACCTTAGATCTGGCTACTATGGTCACAGCTATTTGTCAGCTTATCGCAAATGTACAATTCAATTCGCCCTGAGATTATTAATAAAATTTCACCTTTATAAAATGAGGGGAAAATTACCCAAAAGCTTTTAAGTTTTAAGTATTATGCAAGGTACGTGTATATCCTACGAAAAAGAAAAGCTGGGATATGTAAAGAGAAAATAATTCATTGCTGTTACTTCTCAGCGGTTTTTACTATGAATGCCATTTCGTAAATCATCTGAACCCACCTTAGTTCTGTTTGTGAGAGTTAATTTAGGCTATCAAATGTACTTATTTGTTCAACACGAGTTTGTGGCAATAGCAAAAAAAATTTTAAAATGGTAATATCGAATCTAAAACATTTTTTTAATCATTTTTAGGTGATTTGTAATTGATACGTCGAAATAATATTATTAATTTTGTTTATGGGAAAGTTTAAACGGCATTATACTTGGCAGATGCCAGCTTACAGAAAAAGATTTTTAACAGTAATGTTGCTGTGGTACTCTATTAGCTTTTTTTTTATTCTGGCAACGTTCAAATTAGTACATAGAAAACAACAACCTACGTCGGCTTTATACCGCTACCTAAAATACTTGAAAACAATGTTATTTGTTTATCTTTCGAAATCTGTTATCTACATTACAAATTAAAATAAAAGTGTAAGGTGATCTCACACACATTGGGCTCCGTCCATTTTATTTAAAATTTTTTTACTAAAGGTTTAAAGTGTTTGCAAGTCAGGTTTTTAATGTATGTATGTGTGTCTGTTTAAAACGGATTGGAAGTTGAGCAATATTTTTCAAAATCACCATCTCTATGTTAACTTCTTTTAGTTTTTAAATTTATTGCTCACATTATTTTATAAATACCTATCAGGTCACTTTTGGAACTCCTTTTTTGCTTGCGGTCTTAGAAATACACATTCTGTGAAAACTTTAAGAGTCTATGTGTTACGATTTTAAATGCCTTCTGTTTGTATCAATTTTATTAAAAAAGAAACTTTTGGCAAAAAATATATTAGTTACTGCGAAATACATAAATGAACAAGAAATATAGCACAAGAGTTTACTAATAAATATTTTTTATTTACTTTGGTTATAGATAATATGACTATATGTACATATGTACATATCTATACGGCAAATTTCGTAACGAGATATTTTTCAATATTCAATTAAATTTGTTTTATTTGCTTTGATTTAGCAAATCTTACTGTGGGATCCTATATTTTTGTGTCAAAGATACGAAGTAGAACCGTTAAACCTATTCTCACGGTAACATAGTAGTACTTTGTGGTCGCTATATAACCGCTCGTCCTTTTTCTTATTTTCATTTTAAAACAGGAACCATGTGATTTATTTAATAAAATTTTACTTAATTTCGTTTTTGTTTTGTTTCGTAAAATTAAATTTAATAAAAAGCAAAAAACAATCACTTCTATCGATATTAAGAACGCTCGCCTGTATCGATGCACCTTCTTAAACAATTTATTGTGATTACTTATGATCGCAAAAAAAAAAAACAATAAATCCTAGTAACAGTTTAGTTTAATTTATTTTATCCAAGTAAATATAATAAACACTAAAAAAAACTGCTCGTTGGGTTTACATTGCTAAAGACATATAAATTCCTTGCCCTTCATACCGCTTAGAAATGCAGCAGATAATGGTTATTGGTAATCAAAAACTTTTCAAGCTGCTATAATAATTTACAGAATGAGAAAAAACACATATCTCTTATAACTGTGAATTATTTCTTAATTACAGTGAGGTGTTACAACTGTCCCAACGATTATTTTGTTCAAGATACGGTCAAACAAACAATATCGACGAAGGGCACAACTATTACAGATGCTAATAAATTGATAACTTCTGTAGTTCCTTAACGTGAAATCTCTGAGCATTGGAACAATCCTCTGCCATCATCACTTTATTTTTGCCTTCCGATATTTTATCAATATGCACAAGAGCCTTCAGAAATAATCAAATCTACAGTAAAGGATATAAAAGTGATATAAAAAATGAAATTACTGAACTAAAGCCTTCTGTTCACGAAATGAAGAATGGAAAAAATGTTTTGATTGATTGATGGCAAAGTTTGAAATGTAAGAACAGATACTTGTTCGACATTGAAGTGTGCGATTTACAAAAAGTCACACCAGAAAATTTTGATGATTTAAGTTATGACCAACACTATGAATATGGAATTTCTCCATTTCATGCTAGCAGTAGATGCATGGAGTTTATTTTGAAACTCTCTTATACAATTCGGCGAGAAGGTGAATGTTTTGATAAGAATTCAATATCTGCTCGAAAAAAAATTATACAAAATGAATTTCTTAAGAAACTTGGACTGAAAGTAGAATTCCTAAAGCAGGGGTATGGAAATACTGACGATGGTAATATATCCAGAGCATTTTTTGAAAATGATAAGGTAACAGTCCGAATTACTGGGGTTGGCAATCAGATTATAGAAAAGTTGGCAGTTATCCTAAATGTTATAAGCTCTAGAAAAATGGTAAATGGCGTAAAGTTTGATGATTATGTATCAAAAACTACCCGACTTTAGGCTCAAATGTATTTTGTACCGTCGTTTATGAGTATAACTTCTGTGTGCGCGAGTAGGGAAAATATTTTTTGTTGAAAGAATTGAAAAATAAAAAAGAAAACAGTTATTTATTCAAAGTTTCAATAAAAGAAATCGATCATATAAAAAAAACCAGTGGTGTGATGTTGAACAGAAAATATTTAATTTGAAGTCATTTTCTTTAAAGAACATAAATTAATAAAGAACTATAAACATAAAGCAGAACTTAAAAAACAGCGCCGTGCTTTTTGTTGACGGCGGTGTGTTCTGGGCGACCAAAGCTGGTGTTTACTCGTGAAAGTGGACCAATTGTGTTGAGACGAGTGCGGCTGATATAGATTTTGCGAAGACATTGTGTTAACATAAAATTTCGGTATTTCCGGCCATAAAGGCCAAAGCAGATGTAAAATTTAAAATAAAAACAGTCAAAAAAAAAAAAAAAAGGGGAAAAAAAAATTTATTTTTGTACTAAAAAATTATTAAACAAAAACATTAAAATAAGCAAGAAAAGCTGGGAGATACTCTTATGAGTACCTCAAAAGCAAAAAACTGTCAAGTAAGCACTAACGGCAGAAATGCTTATTTAACCCTTAGCGCTGAAGACGTAAGCGAAAACAACACAACGAAAAAAATTGATGATAGTCTGTATCTAACAGCAAAGCAACACTTTCGCGTTCGTACAAGTTCACTACCGCAAACCAGTGAATTATTATCGGTTCCAGTGCCACTCAAATCGGCAACTTCATCCGCGTCGGGTTCCTGCTCTTCAATTAACGAAGCTGCTACAACTGCTATCGACATCGAAAAACCTAAGATCCAAGTGGGAATGGACAGATACCTAACGGTTACCAAACGTGGGCGAAGTCCCAAATCGGCCCAGGTCGCATCAGTTCGAAAGTTATCTAGAAATAGTGACGCCGCCTCAGTAATTTCTCAAAATCGATTTTCTTTGTTACAAGACGACAACGAGAAATCTGTCTGCACAACCAAATCCTCTAAACCTCCACCGATCTATTTGAGGGAAAAAAATTCAAACGCCCTTGTTAAAAAATTAATTTCGACTATTGGTGATAAAACGTTTTATGTCATGCCAATAAAACGTGGCAAAATTGATGAAACCAAAATACAGGTTCACGAAGAGGCGAATTTCCGTAAAGTAGTTAATGAACTTGAAAAGAGTAAATTAAGCTTTTATACATATCAGCTTAAAAGTGCAAAAGGTTTGCAAGTTGTAGTAAAGGGCGTAGATCCAAGTGTTGAACCAAACGAAATCAAAGGTGCCCTCATTGATCAAGGTTTCAAAATTAAATATGTCGTAAACATAATTAATAGGGAGAAAATACCACAACCTCTGTTCCGAGTAGAATTGGAGCCCAATGACATAAAATTGAAGAAAAATGAAACTCACCCAATTTACAATTTGCAATATCTTCTGCATAGAAAAATCACGGTAGAAGAACCCCGCAAACGTTCAGGGCCCGTACAGTGTCACAACTGTCAAGAGTTTGGGCACACAAAAACATACTGCAAACTTCCATCTGTTTGCGTTATATGCGGAGAATTGCATGCTACTGCTAGTTGCAATAAACCTAAAGGGGAAACAAACCTTAAAAAATGCAGTAATTGTGGCGGTAATCACACTGCAAACTACAGAGGTTGCCCCGTTTATTCTTTCATAAGACAGGGTGCAACACCGGCACCTAAAGTTACATCGGCCCAAAAACAGCATATTTTATCTACTTCGTATCCCCAAATGGTCCGACCAATCAATACTCATGTATCGTATGCCGACGCCGTAAAAATCAACACGGTTCTACCAAAAAATGTTCCATCAGCAAATACCAATGCAGACGCTAACTCAAGCTTCAATTTTACTCGACTTGCAGCTACTATTGGCAACCTTGTGCAGACAATAAACAATTTCACAACTAGTATGACTAGCATGATGCAACAAATGCTGCAAATGCAGACTACTTTGCTTCAGGCAATCGTAAATAGAAAATGAATTCGTTGAAAATATGTTTCTGGAATGCAAATGGCATTCGCCAACATAAAAACGAACTCGAATACTTCCTCACGGAAAATAACATTGATATCATGCTGGTCGCTGAAACGCATTTGACTACAAGAGGTATTTTTAAAATTAATGGATTCACATTTTATGATACAAAGGATCCGAGAGGAAGAGCATGCGGCGGCTCAGCAATTTTAATAAAGTCTAGACTGAAACACCATTTTCTAGACAGCAAGCGTGAGGACTATTTGCAAGCCACAACTATTTGTGTTGAAAATCTTTTTAATGATATAGTAATATCATCGGTCTACTCTCCTCCCAGGTTTTCAATAACCGAGGAGCAGTATGAAAAATTTTTTAAAGGTCTTGGACCATGTTTTCTGGCAGCTGGCGATTATAATGCGAAACACAATTACTGGGGTTCGCGCTTAATTACACCTAGGGGCCGAGCATTGTACAACGCTATTAGCAGTAATGATTTAGATGTTGCTTCGAGTGGTCAGCCTACATACTGGCCTACCGACAGACAAAAAATTCCGGATGTAATAGATTTTGCTGTCACAAAAAATATTTCAAGAAATTTAGTCACTGTAGAATCTTCCATGGATTTATCTTCGGATCATTCTCCAACCATTGTAACTATTTGCAGCCCGCTTAGAAGACATTTGTTTTTTCCTGATACAAATATGATCAGTCGCATCAACTGGTTGAGTTTTAAAAAATATCTCAGCACCCATTGTTCGGAGAATATTTTGCTAGAAACAAAGGAGGATGTGGAGTGTAGCCTTGCAACTTTTAGTGAAAATATTAAACAAGCAGCACGGCTTGCAACAACTAAACATCCGCAGACTACTTTAGGTCACATCTATTCTGCAGACATTGAACGTCTCGTAGCGGAAAAACGAAGAGCTAGAAGAGATTGGCAACAACACAGATCGCCCCTGCAGAGGCAGAGACTTAGAGAATGCACAAAGCGGCTTAGAGACTTACTAGCATATGAAAAAACTGCATCTTTCGAGAAATATCTGGAGGGCCTCGATGCTACACCAAACTCCAACTATTCTTTATGGCGTGCTACAAAAAACCTTAAAAGGCCCGTTGAGTACAAGCCACCCCTACGTAATATCAGTGGAGATTGGGCAAGAAGGGACGCTGAAAAAGGTGACTTATTTGCCGATTACTTGAAAGATGTATTCACCCCACACATATGTACTGATGATGTTAGTTTGCCAAGCGTAGTTGGATTACCCCCTCGACCCTTAAAGTTTAAGTTGCGTGAGGTACAAAAGCTAATTTCTGAAGTAAATCCGAAAAAAGCTCCTGGTATGGACGGCATAAGTAACAAAATGTTGAAGGAGCTCCCCAATATTGCAGTCAGAATCATGCTATTCATTTTTAATGCCATTTTACGGCTTGAATACTATCCTGACCACTGGAAGATTTCTAAAGTTAAAATGATTCCAAAACCGGGTAAAGACCTAACCAAAACCGAGTCATATAGACCCATAAGTCTATTACCAACTATTTCAAAGGTTTTCGAAAAGTTGCTTATGGATAAATTGTCTCCAATGCTAAGGGATAGTGGGTGTATCCCAAACCATCAATTTGGTTTTAGAAGTAGACATAGCACAATTGAGCAAACCCATAGATTGGTTCAGGTGATAAGAAGGACTTTTGAAGAGAAGAAGTATTGTTCAGCTATTTTTATTGATGTTTCACAGGCTTTTGACAAAGTTTGGCATGAAGGTCTATTTCTAAAACTTACCGCTCACTTGCCTTGTAATATGAGCAACCTACTGAAAAGCTACATAATTGGACGAAAATTTGCTGTCGTTGAAGGAGACTTCGTAAGTGTATCCAAACCAATTTCCTCAGGTGTACCACAAGGTAGCATTCTTGGACCAGTTTTATATTTGATATATACCTGCGATATGCCTGTAAGTGAAACTGTCCACACTTCTACGTTTGCTGATGATACAGCGTGTCTAAGTTCGCACGAAAACTCCTATCAAGCCTCAATAAATCTTCAGCAATATATAACTCAGTTGGAGTTGTGGTTAAAATTATGGAGAATTAAAGTGAACGTTCAAAAGTGCATTCATGTTACTTTCACCCTGCGAAGAGATAATTGTTCACCCGTTCGAATCAATAATCACATTGTTCCTCACCATAATTATGTGAGATATCTTGGTATATATCTTGATCGTCGCCTTACATGGAAACATCATATTGACTCAAAGCTAACACAAATGAAACTTAAGCTAACACAATTACACTGGCTCATTGGCAGGAACTCGAGACTTGGCCTAGATTGCAAACTTCTAATTTACAAGAGTATTCTGAAACCAATATGGTCTTATGGAATCCAACTTTGGGGCACTGCCTCAGCTTCAAACGTGGAGAGAATCCAACGTATGCAAAATAAAATTTTACGGTTGATAACTTCCGCCCCATGGTACATCAGAAATTCAAACATACATTGTGACTTAGACATACCGCTGGTGACTACAGAAATCATCAAATACGCAGGCAAATACTTAATGAAGCTCGAAGACCATCCTAATCCCCTTGCTCGCAATATCTTGGATCATAGTGGACATAGCCGATTAAAAAAGAAGGATACCGCAGCTTTAATCCTCAATGCTACAGATGACACATCTTAGAAACATTTGTTTTGCTTTTTTTTTAATGTCAATTTTTTTTCTTTTTTTACCCAAAAGGTTAGTTCTGACATGGTCGGGACTAATGTAACTTTTTTTAGAATTTAAGATTTTAAAACTTATTGTTAGTTCTTTTTATAGAAGATACAATAAATAATTTTGAGAGTTAACAAAAAAAAAAAAAAAAATGTATTTTGAAAAGAAATTTACCGTAGGACGTACATAAAATTTTGGTTCAAAAAAAATTTATTTGAATACCAATGGTTACCAATTACACAGTTATTAGAAGAAGCCCAGGAATGCAAAAACAAAGACTACAAACATTTTAGATACACGAATACTTGCAAGATTTCACGGATTAGACAGAAGGAGGACCTGTTTAATATGTTGGCGGCCTCTTCAGACCCACTTATTTCATCACGAAGACATGCAAGATTTCGAAAATATTTGGAAAAACATAATATAGCTCCGATAAAATTATACTAGTTTGAAAAAAAAAAATATACTAAATAACTTACATAAATATGTGTTGTTCTTTTTAACGGTCTTTTTTAATTAATTTCCTGGAAAGCGAAATATTGAAAAAAATATGTATTGTTAAATTATTTAAAAAATACCGTTAAAAAGAACAACAAATATTTATTTAAGATATAAAAAGGTCGATTAAAAAAGCAAAAAAAAAAACTAAATAACTTATAATATATTATATAGCATTAATATTATAAATATTTGAAAAATCTATTATATAAATAAAAATAATATTAGTTTAACATGTTATGTTAGAGTGATGGAAGGAATCATATTCGATTCAAAGAACAAAAAGTTGCGTTTTAAAAGATTTTTAAATTTTAAAAATAATATTACTTCAAAAGTTATGATTTTTGTGATAAAAAATGTTAACAGGTGTCATCGTTCACGGTGCGCATCAAAATGCATCAGCACTTATTGTCAAACTAAATGACATAAAATTTAACTGATTTTTAACCATTAGAAATATTTCGGTTACCTTAAAAACTACTATGGCCATGCAGGTTACTTATTTTTAAGCGGAAAGGTAATCTTTCAAATACTTTATACAATTTTAAAATATTCTTAGTACATTAAAAGTTATGATGTTTGTAACGTAAACAGTTAAAAGCCGACACTATGCACAGTGCGGCGGTTAAGCTATGACCGTTAAAATCATGTATTTGAAGCTGGAGAAGCCTCCTTTCAAATGCTTTTTAAAATTTTTGAATATCTTTATTGCTTTAATAATTATGATTTTTGCAACGAAAAAAGTCAAAAGGCCCCACAGCTTTTAGTGTTTCCGTGCTTTTGGACTGTAATTGGAAATAACTTTTAATTGATATCATTTTATCGGACTTTACAAAAAAAAGTATGAAAACGCACTTTAACGTACATGAGGATAAGTATTGGTAAAATGAGAACATAAAAATGTCCAAAAAGTAGGTTAATAGGAAAAACGAATTTTATAACTAAAACGCACTACCCTCCTTAACAAAACAGGCGTTGACAAATATTTATAATCAAAATGCTATATTCCGAAATGCATTTATTAGAAGAATTTTAAATATTTACATATTGTTAACGTGATAACGAAGTTTATGTATTTTATTATTTTTTGTGAAACCCCGTTTAAATAATACTTAGTGGACATTCGTGAATTACTTAACTTAGAACTACAATTTATAATCTTTTTGAGAATAAAGTTATTTCGTTTTTTACTATATATATATATATACTATATATATATATATATATATATATATATATATATAAGGACAGATCATTTTATATATTACAAAAGGTTGAATAAAAAATCATATATTTTGCATGTTGTTAAAACTAAGTTAAGTTGTAATTTACAATTTTTTATAAAACTTATTGGTTCCTGATGGATTAAATCGCTTTTTAAATATACGATAAGTTCTTATTGCCCTATTCTGCGACATATATGTGATATTGCATAATGAGCAGTAGATAACTCTGAAAATGCTGCTTAGAATTATCTTTTCTACTCAAAAAAACGTTTTATTTTTAAACAACATATCTAAAACTGCAAGATTCATTTTATTTTTAATTTAAAGAATGCTAACTAAGCGTTGTCGTTGATGAATATAGTTTTACTAACACTTGTTATATTGAAAATAAATATTATTGCTTTCTTTTTTGAACAATATCCTAGTAGTTTTCAGCATATTCATATTTCTGTTAAGTTTTCCATAGACGATGCAGAAGAACTACTCTCTTAAGATATGAATTGTCAGCACCACCTTGTTATACTTTGCTTATTTCTTTTTTAAAGTTTGTTATTGGCCTAGATTTATATGCATGAAGGAGTGCTGCACTTGATAAAATATCCTAGAAAATGTACTTGACTGTTTGGAATATAGAGACTTTCGACTTTTTTAAAGATTCCATTAATATTGATACATGAAGTCAAACCTTTAGGGGTTTTCCAACGATAAAATGTAAATGTTCTACTATTTAAGAACTGATTTTTTTAGCTCTAAAAATCTTACAAAAAGTCCTTTGCTGATTGTGGTTTTATGAAATTCATAATAAGATACCTGGTAAAAAATATCACGTGTGCACTAATTTTAAGAATCATGGTGTTTCTAGCAATTGTAATATTTAAAAATCAAACACTTTTGCGACAATAGTTCCGAAATATGAAATTTTTCACTGCATCTCTCAGTATTTAACTTAGTCAAAGAAGATTAACTGGTCCTGAGTTGTGCATATTGAAATATATTTATGCGGCTGCTTTTTTCTGAAAGTAGATTTTCATTAAGCACTTAAAACACTACATGTTCATCCTATTTTTTTTTAAGTATTAAATACCAAAAGGATATAATATATAACTCGCATAATAAACTAGTTGCTTTAAGCATAATATGAAAAGTCAGATCGTATGGCAAAGCATATTTTGTCATCCTGGTTCTAGTACAATGTAGTAAAGCCATCAATTTCATTAAATATTGTTAATGGCACATTAGAGATTTACCAAAAACCTCCCACAAAAGTAAAAGAATAACAACCATAGCTTGTTAGCCTACTCTTGTGATTCACTGTAGGAAGGTCCAGTGCTTTCTCTTGTAGCCTTTTTTACATACTGAAGCAAAAATTAATATATAGAAGACTGAAAAACACAAATATATTTTGATATATTTTGTTTGCATGTTTAAGTTGCCTTTAGTCTAGGGTTGTTCTCTAAAGACCATTGGCCCTCTTATGAAAGCTATTAATATTAAATTAGCCTGCGTACGTCCAAGAATTTAAGCAACAAAACTTCAGATCATAATCCGATTGACCTGAAAACATACCGTATTTTAAAGAGATCCAGGCTTAATATCTTCTATAGAATACAATCAATGAATTACTCTGTATACCGCAACATCGAATATGTTTACAATTTTTTTGAAAACAGTAGTAGGACGTACATGAAGATCTCTAGTATTTAGCTATTTTTAAAGACATGACTACTGTTAAATCGCACCGAACTAAAGTTATAAGACCTTCGTCGCTTATAACATTAAAGTGGGGTCAGCCATCAAATACGGAACAATAACATCAATAACTTATCAACAAAGATAGTAAAGTATTCCAGATCTATATTTAATTGTATTTGTGGTAATAGTAGTTTATCGCTGCTGTTTTTTAAATATCGGAAAAGGTTGATGTGTAATTGTACAGTTACCGTCTAAATTACTGCGCCTTGATAAATAATATATGTGTATGAATTCCAATAAAATAAAGAAAAATATTAATTTTTAAGTTATCTACAAAAAAGTTGTGTTATGTTCTTAACTCAAGGTTTAAAAAAACTAAACCTTTATCCTTATCAATAAAAAAAAAAAATTGACCTTTGGAAGTCATTAGAAGCCCAACAGCTACAATAGTCCAGACAGTAGAAATTTTGTGTGTGATTTGTTAGGATGATTGTTATGTTTTTTTTGTTTTAAATTAATAACAATTGTATATTTGGAAATTTAATGACGAGCTACATCATTTAGCGACTCTTTTGTTAATCTTTTAGGCATTTCTTAAGTAGAATTATATCTTTCTCTACCCTGTTACAAGAAAACATTTGCAGGCTTGTATAACACAATAATATTCACAGATAAATTCTTTACTTTAATACATTTTATTTTAATATAATATATAAGATAGAGGAATAAATATATTTATTTGGAAGTTTTGAGGTGTTTTTCAAATATCGAGAAGGTTTTGGTTTTAGAATCTATTTTTACAATATTAAAAAAATGGTTTAAAAAAATATATAAAATACAACATTAAAATTTAACTTAAACTTATTATTAAGCTCTAAACAAACAGCTTAATAACTAAGCGTAATATGCAATAGTTATAAGTGTACTATGTGTACACTTATAACACATATGTTAATGTTTTATATTTCGCTAAATTCATTTTCTAAAAGGTAGATCAAGAATATGCAATCTTATTAAACGTATTACCTCCTGCGACTGATCTAATAAGGATATGGCTATAGTACTGGAGTGATTACTGAGTTTCGAAAGATAACGGGTACAAAATTTGTTTTATTTCATCTTTTATATATGGGATTCGTAAATCTTCATGAATTCGTTTGTTTCTTACAAACCAGGGAGCATTATTTATAGTTCCCAAAGTTTTAGAATCGTATTGTTGTTATATTTCTGTGTTCCCCATAATTGTATACCGTATGTCCACACTAATTTTATGATAGCTTTATATATTAGCATCTTGTTATTGAAGCTTAATGCTGACTAAGGTCCAGTTAACCAATATAATTTCTTAGTTATCATGTTTAAGTGATCTCTTTTAGCTTTAACCCGACGTTTCCAAGTAAGCCTCTTTTCAAGGGTCATACCTATATATTTAGCTTTTGCAGAATGGGGAATTTGAATGTTATTTAAAAAAACTGGCGGGCAATCAATTTTTCTTAAAGTAAATGAAATAAAAGTAGATTTATTTGTATTTATAGGAATTTTCCACTGCACATGCCAATCTTGTAATATGCTAAGCTCACTTTGGACATATGATGAGGCTATAATAGGTGATTCTTCATAAGCTGTTATGGCTGTATCATCAGCGTAAGTTGCAATTGTTACTTTTTCTTGATTTAGCATGTCGGATACATAGGTTGTATATAACATTGGAACTAGTACTCTTCCCTATGGTACTTCAGCGTAGATGAAACATATTTCAGAAATTTCATCATTCACGTTTACATAAACCATCTTCTTTCCAAGTAACATTTAATAGCAGATACATGGGGACTGGCAAAATAGTTTTTAATTTTAATAATAGGCCTTGTTGCCAAACACTATCAAAAGCTTGCTTTACATTGAGAAATACGGCAGAGAAATATAATTTTCTCTCAAAAGCATTTGTTATTTCATTAATTGTACGGTGATATTGTTCAGAAGTGTCATGCTTGTGCCGGAACCCAAATTGATACTTCGGTATAATATTTTTCGAATCCAAAAAAGGTGTTAAGCGCTTTGAGACTATTCTTTTAAAAATTTAAAAAAACAGTGCTAGTAGGCTTATTGGTTTAGGGATCATTGTTATCGCCGCACACTCCCATTGTGTGGGATAATGGAATAGCCTTAGAATCGCTTTGTTTGATAGATTTTTCGCAATAATGGAATCAATTTTGTTATTTGAAGCTCTATTAAAATTTGTTTTATCAAGTGAATTTCTTGTTGTCTACCATATTCTTCTTAGTCTTCTTTTATTCAAAATAATTTGTCTTATTTCTGCTGGTAATGTGACTGGTCTTCCTTTACTTCGATCAAGCTATGTAGTTGAGGGTAGCGCAGCTTCATGAATAAGACATGTGAGATTTTCCACCACTTTGTCAATATCATGGCCATTTTCAATTTGGATGATTAGGTTTAAGTTTTTGTCTAACCAGCATTTGAAATAATCAATGTCTGCTCGGCCAGAGATAAGTTTTTGCCTCCGGTATTTGCTTTGCAGGAAGGTGTTAAAGTTTAAAATGATCGGTGAGTGGACTTAAGTCGTCACTATCTTTTTTATATAGTAAATGAGTTGAAACTTCAGAATAAACAAGAGGGACCCTGCCTCTATCGCTTGGCCAGTAAATTGGAGTGCAAGTTGATATTTTTTTATATTTGTTTACACTTACGCACTTGTATAGTTCTCTTCTTTTAGGATTGATAGTTTTAGATCCTCACCAAAGATGTTTAGCATTAAAGTGGCCACCAACTATAAATCTCGTTCCAAGTTTTTTAAAAATTTATCGTAGTCTTGAAAGGATACATTGTGTCTGGGTGGGAAGTATACTGAATAAATATTGATTTCAGTGTTATTGCAAATTATTTGAATTTCGCTTCCTTATATTACTTTACTTATCAGTGGGTCTAAAACTTAATATCAATTAAAATTTTGGATTTTAAAGTAAGTTTTCGTAGTAAAATGTGTTTCTAAAATAAATAATATATCTACGAAGTTCATTTTTAGAAATACTTCAATTTCTTTTGTGTGGTTAGTCATTAAACTCATTAGTTTATCTAACATGGCTTCTAATCTGGCTAATATGATAATGCCATTATTATTTCAGCCACCTCTTACAGTTTGCTTAGCGCCACTGACACTAGGACAATTGTTAGTGTGTGAACTTAATTGAAGAAAATCTTCCGAATTTCTTTGATAACCTTGTATTCTAGGCTAATGTCTTGAACATGCTGAACGATTTTTGTGTACAAATTCTTGATATATTTTTCAATCTTTGTGATTAGCCGTGCGATTTTGAAGACAATGTTTTTTTTGCAATATGCTTTGGTATGACCAAATTGCTGACAACGGAAGCACTCAACTATATCATTTTCTTTCTTAGGTGGTTCAACTGAAGCTATATAGTTTTTATACTGTACACTTCTTTGTTGTTTGGATTCGGGTTTAAGTCCACGAAGAACATTGGTAGCGGTATTTTGTTAATCTTGCTTTTGATGCTAAAACATTTCTTAATTGGTGACCTAATAAAATAAGTTCAGCCTTTATACTATTGAGTGGCGTTGTATGATGTAGTCCCTTAATAACTACCCTATATGATCTCTCCTGCTTTAATTGATATATATGAAATGAATACCCCTATTACGGTTTACAACTCAACTCATTTTGGTTGTCTGAGAGACGGCTCAACTTTCATACAACCAAACTCATTTTTCCTCTTATGAAATACAACTGCTTTTTGGATGAAATTGTTATGGCGTTACCAGATTAAAGTGTTAGATTTGAGCAAACAATTGGAATATTGAAGAGCAAATTTCGTTATCTTTTATCTACGCATGCCTTACATTATTCACCAGAAACGGCTACACAAATTGTCAACCCTTGTTGCGCGCTGCCAACATGCCAACACTTTCGAGTGGAAAATCCTGAAGACATGCCACCTGCTTTTAGTAAAGAACTAAGAAATGAAAATCAGAGCATTGAAAGGGAAGATAAAGATGGTGCTAGAAAAATTCGCAAAAACCTAATGTTATCCCTTTAATTGTTTCAATATTCGAAATCTTGTTCGAAATCTTTCATTAATAAAGTACTTGAAAAAAAATTAAAAAACGTTACTTACCCGCTTTCCATTTTTCGTAAATTATTTGCTTCAGACAACTGCTACTAATTAGTTGTAATTCATTGATACTTTTAACAACCGCACTAATATAGAGTTGTAAAAGGTAATATCACAACAAAGTTGTAACACAATCTAAATTCAGCTCAAAAATTTTTGGCAGATTGAGTTGAAATTCATAATACCAAAATGAAAAATTTCAACTAAAGAGCAGTTGAGTTGTAAACCGTAATAGGGGCAGAAATTTTATTAGATTAAAAAAAATTTACAACTTTTCTAAATGGATCAAATTATCTCTCATAGACTTATAATTAAATTCGTTGCTTGGACTTACTCATTCTGATTATGTTTTCTACATCGAGAAAAAATATTGGTGGTGTTTGAGGTATTATTCTTCTTTTATTTTATCATCATCATTAACTTCATCATAATCTAGCAATTCAAACCCATTAACTCTTGATGTATTTGGTTGTTAATTACAGTTAAATTTTTTATGCACATACATTTTTCGTGAATTGTCAACCGCCGTTTATTTGTTTTTGATAAATTGTTTTTGTGAAAAGGAAATGATACAGATGATTTAATTGACAATATATTTCTGTTGGCGGCGATCATTATGTTAATGATCTTATTTTCCTTATTGATTTTTCTAATAAGTCAGAAATTGAAAGTTTAATAATTTAATATTTCGTTATCATGTTCAATATTATTATTATGGAATATTTAAAATATCCAAAATTCTTATTGATATACCAAAAGGTAATTACAAGTTTTTGCTTTGGCGCTTTATTTCTGTTTTTTATAACATAGATTTTTCCTTGTATTTAAATTTAATTTAGCGGATTTGGAAATAGCTCATTCGTTGCTAGTCGAAGTAGGGCTTGAAATGAAATAGTAATAGAAAGAGATCGATGACTTATGTACCTGAAATATGTGAGCGATTTAATAAATAAAAACTTTTTTAAAGTTGACAAATATAACATGAATTAAAAGGTTACAATACGTTAAATAAAATATGATAAAATGCAAAAATTTAAATATAGTACAGTGAACTCGCAGAAGCGTGAACACCCACTAACATGAACATCCAAAAACATGAACATCCAAAAACATGAACATTTTTTTTCTTACATTGACTACTCTAAAATGTGAACAAAGGTTGAAGGCTCTAAAACGTGAACTCTTTATTGAACGTTAAAATTAAATTTTGTAAGCTTATTTAAACATTTAGGGATTCCCCGCAGAAGAATCTTGTAGTTTGTTTGTTGTAAACAACTTCTGTTGCAGGATAAGTAGTTATGGTATTACCGCGACAGTTCTACTGGAAGCATCTCTCTGTGCTGACTATGCATATATATAAATAATATAAACAATGATCTCTAAAAATATTTTTATTGAAAATATGTCTAATAAAAAACCAAAAGTGTTAACTCTTCAAGAAAAGTCAGATATTTTAGAGGTTTTATGAAAAGGTTCATCTGTAAGTGGTTTGCCGAAAAACTATAATGTCGTCAAATCGACGATTTGTTCAATAAGAAACAAAAAAGGTGCAATTTCGAAATGTGTTAATAATACATTTTCCAGTCCTGGAAAACGGAGCTTCCAAAAATGGAAAGATCTTTGTACTAATTTCGAAATTAGTATCTTAGAAACCCTTTTGCAACCCATAGTAGCATAGTACATATATTAAAATATGGCAGGAACTTACAAAAAGTAGAATCAAAACCTGTCTCATAGGCGAAAAATAACGTACTTTATTTTAAATTAAATAAAAGATAAAAAGAGACTAAAATATGTTATATAAAAAATGCAGTCTAAAACGTGAACAAAATCGAAAACGTGAACACCCTCGGTAAAAATTAGTTCACGTTTCTGCGAGATCACGTAATTTATAAAATACTTTGTAACGGTAATGAAAGAGAAAACGGTAATGAAGTGTATGTGGGATCAACGAAAACAAAAATCATTAGTTTATCATAAAATTTGTGATAATTTTCCTGCTTAGCGAAGTAAATAATAGCAAAATGACTCTCCTCATATGCAATAATCAATATCGATGAATTTTAATTATTAATTGGAAAATTTATTACGTTTTAATTTAATTAACAAAAGAATGTTAATAATATTTTGTAATGTTTTTCATTATCTTGTAACTGTATAACACGCCAAAGGAACTCTACCATATAGAAAAGAAAAATAAAATTATTCGTTATTACTGATATTATAGTCTTGTTTAAATTTTGACTTTTGCATTTTTATCTTTCGATAATTATAACATGAAATAAATGGCACAGGAACAAATATATATTTTACAATAGTGTTTTAGTTACCTTTTTAGTGTGCTTATAACCCAAATTTATTTTAAATAAGATCATAAAATTGATTATTGACAGTAAATATAGTTCCTATGTGCTTAGAATCATATGATTGTCCATTTCTCAGTTGGATAAAAAAAAATTAAATATAATAAGCAACTTTAGTTTTTTTTAAATGTGGTTAAAAGTTCCTATTAAATTTTGCTTATTTTGTAATTATATATTAGCCTTTTGGAAATATTTTTCTAGTTGCATGTACAAAAACATATGCAAAGCTTCCCTGCCTTTAGTAGCCATTATACAAGATATCATCTCCATAGAAAGTACTTAAGTCCAGATCTAAATATTAGGAAAATCTACAATCTCTATTTTGAAAAGTGTAAAAATAGTAAACAACAACATATTAATGAGTAGATATACGTATGTATAGAAAACCCTTCAAAAATGACTTTAATGTGTACTTTCATTAACCTAGAAAAGACACAGTTAATAATGCGATTTTTAAAAATTACATGTTCAAGCTTTTGGGGTATTTGAGATCGGCATAAATGGCCAGAGAGTGTCTACAAGAAGATCAGCAAAAAGCAACTGAAAATCCAGATGAATATTTTGGATTTTCATTTGACTTTCAGAAAGCATTGCCTTTTCCTAAGCTTACGACTTCCATATCATATTACAAAAGCAATATGTACGTTTTAAATTTGGTTTTCTATAATTTTTATAACAATTATATAGACATGTGTTTCTGGGATAAAACGATGCCATCAAGAGGTTCGTGTTGTATAAAACATTTTAAGAATGTCACAACTCAAAAGCATATTATTGCATATAGGGACTCATTTACAGGACAAAATCATAACATAAAACTGGCATTAACTTGGATGAAAACTATTCAGCCTTCAGAAAACCATATTAAAATTCTTGAATACAAATTTTTAGTTTCGGGCCATTCATATTTACCAAATGATCCTGACTTTGATGTAATAAAAACAGCCTTGTAAAAGCAAATGTTTATACATTCCAAGTGATTACTATAGCGTGATACCCGCCTGCCGAAAAAATTTTTCGCAGAATTTCAGTAATTGGAAAAATCTGTTTTAAAGAGAAAAATAAATGCAGGCCAAAACAGGTTTTATCATGATTTTTCCTATAAATTATTTTAAACCTAACTTTAGATGAAAAAGATAAATTTCTAACTTTGGCCTAGGCGTTATTCACAAATGGAGATGGATCCGTTATAGGCTAAATCTCGTTCTGTTTCTTCAGAAAAATACAAAGACATGATGGATTTGCTTAATTATATATATACCACAGTTAGTTTAAAAATTTTAAATAAAACACGATTTCCGATTTCACTCCTATTAAAGACGAAAATTAAACTGATGTATTTTCATATAAATAACTTATGTTTTAGAATAAACTAATCATTTTTGTAACTTATGAATATTAACATAAAATATACTTAAATCAAACCTTCATATTAAGTATGTTAATCGGTATGAATTATATATGCTATATATATAATTTATTCAACAAGTTTAGTAAATCACTGTCCTTTCAAAATATCACTTTCGTAAAATCCGTCGAACAAAATTAGTATTTGCCATTATTTTTCTAAATTATTTATTTTCATAGTGGACAAGTCAATTTACCGTAATAAAAAGTTGTGAAATTATTTACATTGAGAAAAATATCAGTATCATTACCTACAAATACAGTAAATCTTCTTAAAAGTTAGCATCAATATTTTTAAACGTGTTAAAACGCAAACCCTTAAACATCTCTGCTTAAAAACAAAGTGATGTATGCCACTTCAAAAAAAAAAAAAAACTGCTAATATGTAGTTCTACTATTTTATGTTAATAAACATGCTTTAAGTTTTTGTGACTAATAGCCTATTCGATAACAAGTCATGATGATAAAAATATTTATTATATTTCAATTTTAGTTATTGTGAATAAAATGTTTTCTAAGTGAATAAAGTGATTTCGGTAAAAAAATATATTGAAACTAACAAAACTATGTACAAATAAATTGTGACATAATGCTAAAAAAATTAGTAGTTACTTTAATTGAGTGCAAAATTTCAGAGCAAGGAAACATATCACTATGTTGGCAAAATGTTCAACAACGCTATAGAAATGTGTATTATGAGTATAAAGGGTAATAAATAATTACTCGTACATATGTTGTATGTGCAGCAGATAAAAATGTTTTAAAATTAATTTTTTAAAAAATTAAAATCTAAATCTACAACATTTGCTACACCATCACTTAAATCTTTTACTATACAGTAGAATAAAAACAAAATATTATTGAAGTAATTAAATATTTGCTTAATGGCGGAACCGAGCATTATTCATATTATGTAAGCTTTATGCTATTTTTACGTAGCTTTCAGCAGCTCTTTTTAGTGTCTAAATAAATATCAATTATGCAATTTTCTTAGTATATGTTACTTTCTGCTTAAATTACTTGCAAGAATTTCCGAACAATATCTTAATTAGATTCCAAGATTCCAATTAGATTACAAGATCAAAAAGATGTGCGATTTTCAATGAGAACTTTCTAAAAATGTCGCAATAAATAATAAATGTCCTCAGGTAAGTGGTTTTTAATCTTCTCGAGCGCGACCTCTCGCCCATGTATTGTAATATCCTATGGTTAAAAACTATAGCCTCTTTTTAAAAGGCCTTACGTCTTGTTATTTCATGTTATTTCATGACCTCAATTGTTTTTTCTCACCGATCAAGCAAACTAAAAAATTAAGTGCCTCTGTACATGATGTAGAAGCCGTAGCGGTTATTTGCACTATGAAATATTTCTCGCATTACCTTTTCTCAATTGAAAGAATATGAGTTTGATTTCTATTTAAATAAAATCTTGCAGTTATTCTGCAAAAAAAATTTATGTTAAAACCGATCAAAAAAGTGAATTTTAAATTTTTATGTACTAATATAAATATAATTTGTATATATAAATATAATTTATAAGTATTAATATAATTTTGGTTGAGGATGGGAAACAGTGAATTTTTATACATATAGAAAAGTGTTGAAGTATGGATCTTACATATTTTTTATACTATGTTACATTTTGAGTTATAATTTTGATTTATTTTTTATGATAATGGAATCGATCCTTACAAAATGATCGTACCATATTGTAAAGGTTATAAAAGGCTGTATAATACTTTCAACCATAGTTTTATAAATACGCTACCAGCTTTACTTACAGTGGTCATTGTATGTTGTACAAAAAACTTCAAACAATTTCCTTAAATATAGTTTCATTAAACTAGTTTTATACCATTTGTTACAATTATCTAGTCTTTCTGCAGAAAACAATGATCAGAAGATAAAAATATTTTGAAATTATCAGTCTACATAAAAATATATTCCGGTGTTCAATTACTTCTGCTAAATCGACTATGCAAATAAAAATTAGGCCTCAAACGAACTTTTTCAATACTTTCTCAATCGCTTTACTAAACGCCAACGGTGTTAAAGAATATATATATATATATATATATCTTGATGACAAAGGCCAGAAGCTTTCCAATACCTCGATAATTGCAAATACCAGCTTTACTTTCTGACTTACAATAAATTGCTGAATTCCAAATGATTTTTACCATATTTTTAGAAAACAATGTCATGGATAATAGTGATGCGCAATTTAATAAAATACGGCCTGGGTTGCCTTCTGATCCACTTAAGGTTAATAAATTGGATTATGAGAGGTAGCTAATATAAATGGTGATATATACAGGTCAGCAACGATTTTGTATGGGTAGATTATATATATAACATTAAGTATAGCTACTTCACTGTACTTCGAATGCAAGAAACGGTAATCTTAAAGAGTGTTGTCAATAGACGTTCTTGTTCTCGTTTATTGTTAACATACGACACTCGTAAGATTTTTTAAAACTAACCAGTCCATTACCTAAGTACACATGTTTGAACGTACTTACATACGTGCTAACATAAAAGATTTCGTTGTTTATAAAACCTAGTGTTGCCGATTTCTTTACAAGTAGCCAAAACTAAATTAAACAACATTTTTTGAATATTAATTTTTTGGAAATTATTTCATATATTGGTTCCCAAGATTTTTATTATATTTTAGATTAATAAAACCGCAGCTATCTGTGAAAAGAAAAGTAGTACTTTGAAAGTATTGACACTATACAATAAGTGAATTCAATTTATTTTATTATTAAAAAATTTTTGATGAAAAATCTAATTAAAAGAAATTTTGTAATTTTATAGAATTTGCTACAGTAAATATAAAAGGTTAAAAATTGTAAAGATTTTTAAGCGATTTTTTCAATTTTGTGATATATTACCATAAAACGAATTGGGAGATAAATAGCAATTGCATGATAAGAAAGTTAATATTAAAGGAACAGATTTTTGTTTAAAAATCTGTTTTCGCATTATTTCTGATCTTAAAACAGATTTAATAAACATTTTTTTCTGGATATTAGAAAGTTTATTGTTAATCCAAAATAAAGTGAAGTAAACGCTATTAGACCAAATTTTAAAAGTTAAACTTGACTACACTTCTTCTATAGCCTAAAATGTTGCGGTCTAGTCCTTTAGAAACTATAAAATATCTCTAGTTTTTTTTGTCATTATGCTGATGTTATTAAACAACAATTTTCTCTATGGCTCAAGTTAATGATTAGTACTATATTAAATACAACAACTAGTTAAATTTCATCGGTGTAGGCTTATTTTAAATATTTTGATACATTTTTAAAATAATGGAGAATTTGTATTCGCTCTTCTTAAGCAGCAATTAAGATACACTGACTGTTACACTGCTGTTTCACTCGCCCTAACCGTCACACATTGTGTCAGTTTCAGAGCCACCCCTACGCCCTTACATACCTCCTCTTTTGACGAACATTTATTTGGATTCTGATTTGTTTAAAACAAATGATTTACTTATTTAAAAGTTAAGAGAAATATTAAGCAAGGTTCTTACAAAAGAGAAACGACTAAATTCATACAATTCTTATGACATCGCACCCTAAATACAAAAGGGTCACATTTCCAAAACAGACTTTTTTCCCATAAATTAATTCAGCGTACACATCTCTAACTACTTCAAAAATTTCTTTCGCATCACTATCTTCTTTAACTGGAAAAATACGGTTATGTCTATTTTTATGTTAAGTGAGCTGCTTGTGGACGATGAACTAAAGAGAATTATTTTGAGTTCACAACATAATCCACAACGTTGTTGATAAAAGTTACTGCCAGAATGGTGTAATAGTATCATAAGATTCCTTTCTGAAGCCATGTTGATGTTGGATACAAAATTTGATAATAATAATAACAAAAAAATATCTCCATAATTAAGGAATGATACACAAACTTTCCAATTGGGTAAGTAAACATCAACATCTGCTGGATGTTGTTAAAAGAAAATATAAATGCTTAGATAGACTAACTTCACAATGCCATTTAGAATGCAAATAGGTGCGAGGTTAAAAAATAACTTAAGTTATTTAAGTTTGAGTAATTTGATCTCATTATTGGAAGTTGTTTAGTGGATTTATATATATTTTACATCAGTAGCAACTTCCGCCCGGGGGGACATTTATCAGTCTTTCTGGATTACCTAACCATCTAGACTTGTGTCGTTCGGGGATATAAGAGAGCCTAGACCCCTGCAGGTAGCAGGGAGTCAACTGGAAGCTCTACGTTATTTCCACGGGAGTCAGTAAGCCTCAGAGATCCGCTAATTGTCTCTTTAGTCTTTTAGCTGTTTCTCTGACTGATTATTGAGTTTGGCCCTTCGTAGCCCCTCATGAATTTGATTAGGGGGCCAGGATCATCTCACCTCTGCTGAGAACAACGGGTGAATGATCCAGATCCAGTGAGCATGCTAGTCATGTGTTCTGAACCAGGATTTGGATAGTCTCCAACTCTTCAGCAAGGAGTAGTGGTTTGCCACCCTGTTTCGGAACCGCTGAAATTGCAACTAGGAAAGACCTGTTGCTAGAATTAGTCTTCGGCTACCAAGGGCGAATATGACGTTGCTTTGACGGTTTGATCACCATCTGATTAAGGCTTAAATCTTATCACGCATCAGTAGCAATTGATTTTACAATATTGAAGATTAATATGTGCTTTAGTAGATTTCGGTTTGACTATGGAAGTATTATTATCAGGTTAATAATTTGGTTTTTTTAAATAAAATGTAGAAAGAAATATAGATTGACGACTTCGATACTGTTTTTTTTAAATAATCTAGTTGCCGTGTAAGTATGTGCTTTCTTAGCTTTTAGACATACGCTATTTATTATTCGCGAAAAACACAAAACTGGATTAAAACTTTTTTCTTCAATATTTATTTGTATATTTGTGTTTTGGAAAATGTTTACGGCATTATCTATACAAATCGTGACTATGGTAACCCAGTAAAGTACATTGATTTGTTTGATGCACTCTTACATGATGCGAGTAACATCCAGCAAGAGAGTTCCTCAGATTATTTCTTATTTTAAATGAAACGATTACTTTCAAGCACTCTGTATTTTTTCACATCATCGTTTCAAGTTATCGAACAGTATTTCATCAACAATCTGGTGAGATATTGGCGGCAACAATTGTTTGGTCGACTTTTTGCTAATTCCTTCAACAACAACAACAACAAACGCAAAGAAGAAAAATACGTTTTTAATACGTCTAACAGACTGAAGGTAGTCAGTCAGCAGCAACCAACAAGCAATTATTTCTGTTATTTTTCTTTCCTTTCCTTTTGTTTTCCATTTTGGCCAGCTAGAAGTGAGCATTAGTTGTGGCCGCACTTTTTCATATTTTTGTGTTTTAGTTTTATTTAGAACGTCGAGTCGTGTGGTTCATGAAAGCTGCGAAAAATATAAAATTTTTTTAAAATAGGAAAAACTGAAAATTGTTAAAGAAAATTTAAAAAATATCGTTATAATTAAGTTGGTGGCGAGAGCAAAACATCATTTAGCAATTGTTTTTTATTGGTTGCGGCTGCAAAGTCGTGACGATTGTGAAAGTGTGCGCGTTTCTGTGACTATTAAATTTGTGTGATTTTTCGTAGAAAAATTTTCTTAAAAAAATAAATAAAAGTTTTAAAATAGAAGTAATAAAATCAACAAGAATACAAATAACAGCAGAAACAACAAAAGCAAGTACTATAATAATAAAATATGCAATTAAACTGTTTGTAAAGCTTAAAATATTTAATAACAAAAAAGGTCAGTTGTGTTTAAAAAATGTGTGTTTTAGTTTTATTTTTCAGAGCAATTTTAAGTTTAAGTGTTTCATTTCAATTCTCTTACTTGACTGACTGTTTTGCAAACCGGAAATTCTAGATCATTTGGTTTGAAAAAGTTTACAAAATTGTTACGTGCTGCAACAAACAGAAACCGATCAAACATTGTTTCAGGCGCTTGTGATTTTTAATTTCGAATATAGTATGAATATTTGAATGGTTAGTTATTCGAAATAGCGGGCTTTGCAACCAAATTTTTAAAGAGTGTAGGAGAATTACTTAAATAAAAAAAAAAAAAACAAATTTGTTGTATATTGCAAAGAATTATAAGACAAGGTTAAGAGTAAATTATATTTTCAAAATTTCTACCTTAGCGGAATAAATAATAAACTTTTAGTTTGTTGTTTATGGTTAAAATTTTCCAAAAACATTTTAAAATATTTAAAAATCTATTCAATTTTTTGGCTTTAAATTAAGTAAATTCAACTTTGCTATGAAAAAATGAAACAAAAAACGCTATTAGTTTTAGCTGGTTAAATGTTGGGTGTTTTTCTTTCGGCAGAATGTAATTTGAATGTAAAATTAATGCAATCAATTCTGCGAAGGAGGAATAGTGCCGTTGTCGAGTTGAAAACTTAGGCTTAAAAAGTACTTTTGTTTGAAATTTATTTTTCATACAAAATGCATTCCTGATTTAAGGAATATAGTGATGAAACAGTAAATATACTCTTAATTGCTCTTGCCACTCTTGTATGGCAAAGAAAAAATCGGCCAATACCTCAGATTTTTTCTCCATTATCAGTCAAATGGAAAAACAGACCGTTTGGTGTGCTTTATGGGTTGGTGGAATTACTGGTCTGTACTTCCTTAAAAACAATGCTGACCGCTATATAGCCAAAATGACTAATTTATTCATTCATCAATTGCACAACAATGACGTGCAGGAGCTGTGGTTTTAAGAAGACGACAGAATATTTCACACAGCTCGTACCATAATTGATTTATTGAAAGAAACGTTTGGTAACCGTACAGTTTCATGTTTCGAACCCGTATATACTTTTATTATTATTATTAAAAGTTCTATACCTCTATAAAAAAATACCCTGCAATGTCTATACTTCGTGCATCCTCTTTCCTAGATAGATAACTACTAATTCTTGAATAAGTAACAGTTTGTTTTAATATTTTTATGAAATGTAACTAAAATTATTTTTCAATTTTAAAATTTCATTTGTATATTGCGAATATTGATTGTTTTATTTTTTTTGTAATAATTTAAGACTTAATATGGTATGCAAGTGGATTAAAATATAATAGTTATTTCCAAAATGCTTTTTTTAACTAAAGGCATAATCATCGGGACGTTAGAGTGTCTTTTAGAGCAAAGCTCAATCAAAAGGTGATTAGACGGTCTACAATATCTTATTTTGAATTATTGGAAACTTGTAATAACGGATCCTAGAGTTTAAAAAAGTAATCAATTTTGTAAATTAATGCTACCGAAATAAAGTAACTAAAATATTGTTATGAAGATGATTTATTGAGTTTTAAAAGAAAATAATTATTAGTACAAAATTAAACGAAAACCACCTATTGTGCATTTTGCAAACTGCGTAGTTTCTAAGAAATCTTATACACACAAGATAATAACAACATGCTTATAAGAAATTATTCCAAAAACAAATAAGGCAGAGCAGAATAAAGCACAGCCAAGCAGGCACCTAAACTGAATGATGATAACTACAACAATATGGCGTAATGTTAAAGTGAATATTCTTGTATATGTGAGAACCGCTTAAAACAATAATATAAGCACCACTTGCTGGGCAAATGAAGGAACTTGAGTCATCAGCGAGTAAAGGCAATAAAGTTACCATCGTGTTTATTTTGCATGTATTGGAAGTAAATAAATCGTTTAACTTAATTTAAAACTCTGAAGTACTGTGTTAATAATTATAAAAGAACTCAAAATAACAAAACGTTTATTAAAAAAAAAACGTAACAATATGACTAAGGTGCCATGAAGGGTGTAGAAATAAAAATACTTAAATTAAGTTAATTGTAGTTAAAATATATACATGATTTATTTAAATTAAAAGCTGTATAGAAATTAGCTGTAGTGCAAAGTAATCTGTAAGTTTGACTAAGCAATTATGGTAAATTAAGAAAAAATAAAGGTAAAACATAGTTAAAAGAGCATAACATAAAATTGATTAAAAAGAGAGTTACAGTAAAAAAATGCATCTTTCAACTTTATAAAAATTTCTGTTTTCATTTTAGTTACTTGTTTCAGTAAAATTGAACATGGTTTATTAAACAGTAGATTTAACAAAGTAGGAGTTTCAAAGGGAAATTAAATAATTTAAAAGAGATATAACATAAAATAATAATAAAAATTATTTTAAATTTATCAATGCTAGAGCTAAAAGAGTTTTAAAACGTAAACGTGCATTCACAGAGTTCGTCAATAAAGTCATTAGGGTTCCGCAACCAAATTAACCAACGCCTTCGGACACACAAGACAAGATGAATTATTTGGGTGGTTAAAACAACAAACAATATAATCAAGTTGAAAATTGAGGAGCGTCTCCAGAGAGACTTATAGTGCTTTGTATTTTAAACCATTATATTAAGATACATAAGCTTTAGTTTTTCCAATTTAACAGGTCACGGGTGTAATTTAACGAGTTACACTCAAAACTAACAGAAAGTATATATTAATATGTCATCTGTAATGACAATCTCGATAAAATATGGCATTAAAACATAGAGGTGCCCTACAAAAAAGTAAATTTTATAAAAATTTAAATTGTGAGCCGCAGCAAGTGAACTTCTGAAATTTACATACATTGTGTCCTTGGTACAATAACCACAACTGATATTGACGTATATTCACTTGTCTTTTGAATCATGATAGGCAGACAAACAATAAAACTAAAAGATGGCCCGATTCGCAATAGACATATTTAGTTTACTTGCTCTAGTTGGTGTTCTAGCCATTTGGATAATTATCAAATAAAATCTGTTTATTTTGAATGAGGACTCATCTGAAGAAGTATGATAACTTGTTTACAACCAATTTTATCAGTTTTTATTATTAAATAAATGAAATAAATAAAATATATTTCTTTCCGTTGTTTTGCGTTTTCCCTATTGAAATTTTTATCGATTATATCAATTTTTTGTTTATAGTTTTAGGATTTAATCAAAGTAGAAGAAAGAAGTTGCTTTCTAATTGTATTATGTAAACAATAAGTCTGTTTTCATTGTTGCAATTGATCATACATTTGCTAAGTGTATAATTTCCAGGGTTCAGAATTTTTCATTTATGAACATTCAAAAATCAACATTCATGATATTTTTCATAAATGAGAAATCTAAAATTATATATTTATTTTTCACACTCATAAACGAACAAAAAAAAATGTTCTGGTTATTTTCATACATGAATGCGAACAACAAGAATTATTAGTCTTATTCATATGTGAAAAATGATAAATTAGCTGCTTCTCATTAATGTTATTTTTCATAAATGTACATGTTCATTTATGAACGTTGAAATTTTATAAAATTTCTCATAAATGAACGTGAAAAAATTTTCTACTTACGATCGCAGTTTACTGTAAAATGTATTAAAAACACATTGGTACATATTAACTCAAAATACAATATTGCAATATATTCTAAAAGAAATTAAAAAAAACCTTTTTTTTCTGCATACGCCGAAAATTGCGCATTATCAAATATGTGCGTTTATGTACGCGAATGCTTAACGCACATATTTTTACGACCTTTTCATTTATGAAAAATTATCAAAATTGTAAATATTCAAAAATGAACACTTGTGTGTTTCTCATTTTTTCACTTATGAATAGAAAGAAAAAATAAATCGTCGCATTCACAAATGAGAAAACACAAAATAATTTGTAGTCTCTCACACATGTATGAGAAGAAGCGGCTAAAAAATGACATGTACATATTCATATATGTATGAACAGTGAGTGAATACTTCGCTACTCTGATAATTTCCATAAAAGACTTTTTATGAGCGATATGAGCAGTAGCAAAATTATTCATGAAAATACCATGAAAGACCCAATCACAATTGATATAAACTAATAAGAATTATTTTACAGCAAATCGATAAAATAAAACCGTTAATTACAGTAATGCAGTAAAAGACGGATTTGTGATTGATTTTGGGAAAATCTCTAACGATTACATTAATTGCACCATCTCAAAAATTGGCTTTGTTCTCCAAAAACTATGGAACTCAGAAAATTATTTATAAAGTAGTAAAATTAAAATTATTAAGAGTTACTATTTGTAATACATTGCGGTGTAATCTTATTACTGAACAACTTTGTTAGATCTGCTTATGTTATCTAAAATTTAATTAATAATTTTTAAAAATAGCAATATAAATCTTTATACACGCATTAGTGTTTTATAAACTGCTACAGAAAGCAATTACTGATGCATTACTTTGGTCGGAATTTTTTTGGGCTCTACCACATTCATGTTTGTTGATTTTTTATTAGCATAATTATACAAACCAGCCAGTTAAGACAAAAAATGGCAATATTATTTTAGCAGTACTTTATTCTTGTAAAAAACCGTTTTCAACTTTGCCTTACGAAGAAAGACTAATTTTAGCACAGTATTTGCGAAAAGCGCCTCCAAAATTTTTCCTGTAAAGCATATCGTATCTTCTTATATACACTCTCCAGCATCTGGAGAGGGTTTAAAAATATCTTTTTTTATACATTATAATTTAAAATTGCCAACGCTAATATTTAATGTAATTTGTTATTTAATTGTAAAAGCAAAATGTGTCTTTTGATGTCGAGATGCATTCTTTATTTTAGCGGCGAATAAATTAAGCTTTTGTAGCGGGGCACATTTATATGGTATATTCTTGGTGTTTTTCGCTGTGATGCTGTTAAAACATTTTTGCGTTTACTACGATCTGAGAGTTTCAATTTTATTCCAGCATGTTTTTTCGCTGAAAGAAATCAGCAACAATTTTCACGATAAAAATGAAAATTTGGTGTGTTTAGTTTAACAATTCTCACTTATAATTTCCTTAGTTGAAAAATTTGAGACCTTATCCTTGAAGCTGACATATTTTAAAATGAGTAGTTATCAATGCTCTAACCCTCTTATCAATAGTTTAATTATTTTGTGATATTCGAATACAAGTCAACTGCTGCGGAGTGTGGAATTAATATACCAACGACTTATCGCAAGATGTTTAGTGCGTGGTTAATGTCACTATGTGTTGATCTTTTACTTTGTTTTGATTTTAATGAAGCAGCTGACTCTTAATATTGTAATGTATATAATGTCTTATGGATTTAAAGGAATTATTGCAAAGCGTAAGCAAATATATTGCACACTCTGAAATAAGGAAGAGAATTTAGATTTTTTTTCGTTCAGTCCATCACTCAGGGGATGACCCTTACGCATGCAATGCAATATACCAGAACTAGGAAATTTGGTTATGGGGGAGGAGGAAAGAGGGAGCAGTGATTTTGGACATTTAATTTAAATTTTCCTATATTGAAAGTGAGAGGAAAGACGTCTGGAAGGAGTTTAATCCACATATGAACTGTTATGCTAAAAAATGAATTTTCCGTGTAATGCGTAGTGCGACGAATCACTGGCCAATCGACCACAAATGGATGCGCTCTCAACGAAAATCGAGTCAACACAAAAACGCTCAAGTTTCGGGAACAAGTTCCCTAATTTCGTTAGAGTGCTTATCATTGTAGTAACTATAAAACAGTGAAATACAACGGCCCAAACATGAAAGTTGTACACCATCTTTGGACGGATATAGGCGGTATAAGTAGTAGGAAGATCGGAAAGAGTGAAGTATCTTACACCGTTTCTTTAGAAACCTGAAAAGGCTCTATCGAACATCATACTGAATTTTCATGCCAAGAACATCAAAAGTTTCCGATTCCGAATACCTTTATCACCCATAGTAACAGATGCAGTACCATTTCCGAACTCACCTCCAACGGGTCCGGTCTATTACCAAATGAATACTATAAAATTATATTTTGAATGAGAAGTTTGCGGTTTTAAACATCTACAAATTTCATGTATCAGCATATATTGTTGAATGATTATACCGTTGAATCCATGAAGTAACACAAGTACATTTACCAATTTGTTAGCACTTTTTGCCTTAGCCTATCGTTAACCACAAGTATTTGCTTAGTTGCCGAAAATAAATGTAATAGACTTTTAGTCACCGCTCGTCTTTTTCTATTGGCTTCTCTCTCATGTTGAAGATACTAAGTTAGTTCATATACTTCAGGAAGGATTTTTAATGGACTTTTTATACAGCAAGACACAAGATAATAAATAATAATAATACGTATATTAAGAGACAGGATACTTCCCAACTAAACAGAAGGTACGGCTTGGAAATGATTAAATTAAAGATTTTTTTCCGGTTTACCAAGCACTAACTAAGAGTACGAATTGTCAAATATGATCCAAACTTTGGGCAAAACACATATGTGGAATTAATGTATTGTTGCAGCTCCCAACTTCGAAATTCACATTTTATTATGTCTCCTCTACATCCATGTGAGATGATTGATTTGCTTCCACTCTATCTCTTTCTTTCTTTTCCACGGTGTTAAGGTCATTCAAATTTTCAATGTTTTTAATAAACAAGGATGGTCAATTCTAATATTTTCATCGCTTTGATTAGTTAATAAAATTTGTTTATTGAGTCATACTGTGCAAACACGCGCAACGAATTTTTAATAATTGATTCGGCAATATTTAAATAGAATCTTCTCCGCAGCTTCGTCATATACTAACTCTTTAAATTTTCAGCATTGCCTGTTACATCTGCTGACGTTGCTGCTGTTTATAATACATATTTATATGTATTTATTAGTCATTAATGTTTATTCATAAATTAATTCTTTTAGCCTGAATTTAATGTTCAAAGTGTGTTAAAAAATTATTTACTAATTTGTAATTTTTTAGATCGTATAAGACAAAAGAGTACAATATAGTTTAGGGAAGCATTTACAATAAAACAAATTCCGTGGAAGAGAAGACGTAATTTCGAACGTGAAATCAATGCGAAACTCATATACATATTTGTATTTATAATTTTTTGATTTATATTTTGTGTCGGAATGGGACGGTATCAAGCAATTTAATAGAAAATACAATATTTATAAAATAGTTTTGGTATTTTTATTATTAAAATTGGCGGGAATAAGTTTATATAAACATATTTTACTAGTTGTTTTAATCGATTCGTAAAACTAACAAATAGCTTTACTTTAAGCACTACTTTTTAGTACTTTTTCTATTGCCCATTAAGTCCATAATTACTTTTTCTATCCCCTAGACAACCTTTTGCATAAGCTAGGCATCAAAAGATTTCAAGCGACAATTGAATGTTTTAATAATTAAACATATAATAGTTTAAAATTGATATAAAGTGCAATAATTATAAATAATAGGCTTCAATTTTAGTTTAAATCAATTAGAAATATAATAGATTGAATAGAATAGTTTTGATTCTTGCACTTTGTATCCATAATAGTCACTATAAATTGCTCAGCCCAATAGTAAAGTAATAGTGAAAATTCAAGAGCAATAAATATTTGTTTTAATATATAAATGAGTAAGACTAAGTGAGATTAAAATTCTAAATAAAGATGAAAATAAAGCTCATTGTTTTGGTGATTTAAGATACTCTGTATTTCTTGTATATTATAGTTCGCAATTCTTTTCCAATTCACGGGCTATAGTATCACTGTGGGGGTCTTCCTAGTTATGATTTACAAGTTAAGTTATCTACAAACTGATGCTTATTAAATAAAAATAAAATTTATCCTAAGAACTACTTTTGTGCAAAGTTTAATTGTTAAAGTAGAAATTTGACAGTGTATACTTTGTTTCTGAGGCTTCACTGGCATGTACTTCTTTGAAAAGTGAAAGTGGTCAAGTAATCACTGTTGCTAGAGATAGATAGATGAAATGATAGCATACGTAATTGCATAGTATTCATTTCCTACTCATGCAGTTTAACATTTTGATTATTAAAATTGATCACCTATCATTTCTGTACGTTATACTTCTTGTAGAAATAAAAATATAATTTAAATTTGTCTGAGAATTACTACGTTAGTAATATAAATTCTCTAATCTCTCTTTACAGTTAAAAATGTGTCATCCGAGCATTTGATAATAATTAATAATTAATTAATAAAATTGCTTTTTTTTGTGGGGATAATTTTAACCTATAAATTCTAACCTATAAAACATAATAACTTGTAAAAACGCATTCTATTTCATATTACGGTTACTAAGAAAATAAAATTTCTCAACAATATATTTGTTAATTTGCATAGTTTAGAATTTTAATCGAAATATGATTTTTTCAGATTGATTATGGAAAAAAATACAATAGTAGAAGTTATTTTACTGTCAACTTTGACAAATAATTATTGTAAATGTTGCATGTGCGAAAAACAATTTGGATTTAATTTGCAATTGACGTTTCATTCTCTTAACACTTAATGAATTTCTTTTAACAATATGTTCTTAATAAGTTGCAATCTAGCCCACATTATTTGTACGATCTTTTGTTTTTATCCACTTGTAAACGTACATGTTAATTTTCAACTAATTTTCCTGCAAAACTGGTTAAATTCATAATTTTTTTAAATGTTCTTAACCTACAGAAAAAGCGCCACTTTGTAACTAGAAAACGTATATGTGTTAGTTAAGAAATATGAAAAGCATAAGTACAGCAGCCATAACTTAGTTTTAGTTTGTGAACTGTTTCATCCGTTATCTCGTGTGTCATCGTCATGAATTTAAAGTATCTATTGAATGTGGTACACTAGAGTCATTTCATTGCATTTAGTATGACATAAAATGTAAGAAAAAGTATTCCAAGTACTAATTCAGTTTACAGTGAAAACAATGAAGTGGTTTTAATAACACAATACGAGCTTTATTAAAAAGTAGACTTTTGTTACCTAAGCTACTTGTTATTTTAAGAATTAAAGTATTTTTAATTGAAATCGAATTATTTTATTTGTAAAAGTAAATCATATTTTCTGTTTTCATATAAACTTTTTAATATTATTTAAAAATAATGAACGTTTGCTTGTGAAACATTAAATATTTTATTGCAAATTTAAAAAAGAAGATAAAAAACTAGAAAAAGGTCCTTTTTATGTTATTCTTAAATATAGAACAATTATGTTCTTATTAAATTATTGATACTTGCATTATGAGCATTGTTAAAATTGTGATAAGATTATTAATAAGTAGATTTGGATTTATAGTAAATCCATTTTAGAACTTAAACTAAGTCATCAATATTGGCTATCAAATAGTAACATAATTTTTCTCTTTTATTTTAGAAATTTAATAATATACTAGATTCTTTAATTGACGAACAGTAATTAAGTATTAATGTCAGCTGCAACCTGTTCCCATCTACAAACTAAAATGGCTCCTTCAACAAGTTCTAACAGTACATCGGCTGATGTATCTCTAACGCTAAAACTGGGTAACGCACGCAATAGTTCTTGCGGTTTATCCAACAGTTATACAAATTGCAAGAAGACTACTAATAGTAGTCTGGCTTCCAGTGAATCATCAGATCCTGTTGATTCAGATTATAGTGAAGAAGCTGATGAGGAGGAGCACAACAAACACACAAAAACTCACACTGAGAATACTTATGAAGATATAGATGAAGACGATGATGATGATGAGGAGAATGATGATGAAGAGGACGAAGATGATGAGGATGATGAGAATGATGATGGGAATGAAACAGATGATGAAGAAGATGATACTTCAGAGGATAACAGTAGTGTAGAAACAGCCAAAGGTGTCAGAAAATATAGTTTAGATGACTATCAAATAATTAAAACAGTTGGTAAGTTTTTTATTAATATTTTTGTTTAAAAATTTTACCTTTTACAGAAAAACGATTTGTTAAGAAATTGGGTTGTTTTAAAATTGAAATTGAATTAAATTTTTAATGATTCAATTATATAATTAAATTAAAATAACAACAAAATTTACTAAGTAATTGAATCAATTTAAAATTTAATAAAATATCAATTTGAATACAAATAATATGTGGAAAAACTTTTTTCTGTGTATGCATTAATTGCCGTTTTTATTTTAATTTTCCATTTTGAATTTGTTTATCTTTAAATATAATTCAAATCGTATGGCTAAAATAAACAAGTGTTCTTCGAAAGTAAATTAAAATTGTAAAAGCCATTGAAAAACATGTTGAACAATAATTTATATCTTCCCTTGAGTTTCCTTATGAATGATTCATACGTTGTTACTATTTCTGGTATTATCATTCTTAAAGTTTTTTGATTATCTCCAGACTGTTGGTCTCGAGGTATAAAATTATTTGGCCCAATAATATAAATATTTACTTGAAACTGATTACATTTATATTAATGAATTATAAATATTTATCTAGGGCAAGGTTGTTTAAATATGATGATCTGTAAAGTAAATAAAATTATGTACTAGATGTCAATTGAAGATGCATTAAGATGTTCACTACAATTTAAGTATTAAATATAAATATTTTCATTTAATAAGAAGCAAAGCTATACCACATAAAATTAAGTTCTTGAAAAATGGAATACATTGAACAAAATATACAATAAAATTCCGATGTTTAAATGAACTTTAAGAAAGTTCATGAAAATATGTAAACAAATGTTCTTAATGGTTTTTAAGTTTATATTTAAAATTCATTTACTGTGATCAATTCGTATTGGTATCAGCATCGCCATATTTTGTCTTGAGTATCGGTATCGCACTTGTCAAAAAGTGTATTGGTGCATTCCTATTTTAAATACTACTCGTATATAGAGTGATTTTGATCTGACTTGTTGAACAGCATTTAAATCTTCAGTTTGAAATAAATAGAAACGCCGTGTTTTCTGCAATTAATTTTTGGCCTCAACTATAAATGAGTTCTTCTCCATTTAGAATTTTTTCAGCAAATACTCGATATGTTTAGCTTCGATATGTCGGCGAGGTCAAGAGTTGAGTGAAATTAAAATTAAACATATGAACAAATGTCAAATTAATTGCGAATATTGTACTATTAATAAATAACTGAATTTGTGAGGTAAAACGAGCTCAGATTAGCGAGAGTTCGAAATATCCGCTGTGATACCAATGCCAACAATTGTAAAGTTGAACAGGTTTCAAAAAAATGTGTTGCACAAAATTGAGTATTTTCTGTAGCGGTGTCAGTTATATTGAACTTTCTGACATAGAAAAATCGTCGAAAAATCGAAAATCGAAAAATTGTTACAAACAGAAACTTGCATTCTTTTGTAGCCCGGAAGGTGTCGAGTTAAAAGATAATCCTGACAAGTCCAGTTTCAACACAGTAATAAGAGTGGGTTTTTCAAACCTTACAAAGGCTTTAATAACTTATATTTTAATTTAAAATGTTAAAACATAGGTTTCTAAAGCAGCAAACTGTATCCATCTTACGTTATTAGAAATGATTTAGGAATAGTCAGTGGCTGCATTATTATATTCAGATATCTTGATACATTGATACAAATCTAAACATCAATATTTCTGAAGAGTGCAATGAAATTTTATTGAATTATTTATATTTATTTTTTCAATTTTTGTAGTTTTTTAATTGACCTTTGTTTTATCTTTAATAAATATCTCTTATTCTTTTTTACGGTCTTTTTAAATTAAATTAACAGTATATATATTTTTTTCTTTTTGATATTTCACTTTCCTATAAAAAGCTTCTTTAGGAAAAAAATTTTTTATTTTTGAAAACAAAAATTATTATTATTATTATATTTTTGTTTTCAAAAATAAAAAATTTTTTTCCTGAAGAAGCTTTCCATAGGAAAGCGAAATATCGAAAAGAAAAAAAAATATATATATATATATTGTTAATTTAATTTAAAAAGACCGTAAAAAAGAATAAGAGATATTTATTATTTATTTTTTCTTTTTATTTTAAATAAGAAGGATAATTGTCCAAAATAGATAAACCCTGTTTCTGAACTAATTTTCTCCGTTATAAAATTCATCCAGAAATTGCGTTCGTAAGCGCTAAAATTTCGTAAAACAATAAGCTATACATATAAGTCAAATAAGATAGTCGATCTATATTATTGTGCCTACAGACCCCATGTTAGATATATTTTGGACACTAAATTTAGTGCTTATAGAGTTAAAATTTAGCAAAATAACTTACCATATTTATTTTTTTAGGTTACTGATCAGATATTCTAATGCAGATCATACATCCGAAAGTCAACACAATGCTCTTAAACTATTTTAAAGTTGTTTAACTGGTACATAATTATTAAGCTTAGACTGTTCGAAACTTTTATGGAGATAAAAATACTTCTTTCGTTTATTTTTTAGAATATTACTATCAGATTAAATTGCTTCTTTATATGTTTGATGGTTGGTCATTTTTAGGAAACTACCACTTTAAATTGCATTTTGGACGTGTGCTGGACATATACCGATCTTTAGCACATTAAAAAATATTTAAAAGATCTTGACTGGCAGTATGTCATAACGCTTTTCTTGCATTTTACTCACAAATATATACATTTATTTCCTTTTTCTTGAGTGTTTTCCGAAAGATCTCCAATTGACAACATATCAAGGGTACAATGCAAAACAGCTTTGTATTAATATATGTAATAAATTATGAATAAATTTCTTTGTTCTCTCTGCTGCATATTCTGTGCATTGTAAAGTTTAAATCAAATTATAAATTGTGATAAATTAAATTTTTATATAGTAAACACTGTGGTTTTTTTACTAACCACAGCTTTTTGCAATATTATTGTTACTAAATAAAGACGTATGGAAACACTTCCTTAAAAATTGAGCTGTTGAATGTTAAAGAATGCATTTGGTTCAAAATGGAAAAGATGTTGCTGTTTCTTATTTTGTTTTTTGTTTAGCAATTCAATTTTTGTGGTCGATTTTTATGTGCTTTTTCCCACTGAAATTTAATAAACAACCGATCGGGCGTGTGTTTTCTATTTTTCGATGTGTATTGAGAGCAAAAATGTTTTTCATTTTGTTGTTTTATATATTACCATCCAGCCAAAAAATATGACATAATACGCACGCGCTGTTATTGATATTTTATATCTTACACTTGGATTTTTATTTTGCGTCTTCGTGTGTACATCTTCTATCTATTATGCCGATTACCAAATTGTGTTTAAAAATTTTTTTTGACAGGTGCATAAAATTTTGCTTTTGCAACTAAATAAAGCAACAAAAAAGAGTTTTTAAATTTTTTTTGTAATTATCGCAGGCGATTTTATTTAAAATTAAATGTTACAGTCAGATGTTAAATGTTTTGTCATCACAGGTTGTCGAGTATCCAATCTGAAACTATTAATAACTTATTTACTGCTCTCTAACAATAGAAAGAAATATTGACAAAAATTATGTCAATTTTCTTAGTCAGCACAAGTATTAAACAGCCTTTTATTAAGTCAATAATTTTAAATAAAAAACCAAAAATAATAATAATAAATATTTTATGTTATTTTATATTTTATGTTATACAGGATATGCTTAATATTGTCACCAGTGTGCATTTTTGTTGCATATAAATTTTAATAAAATTTTTATTTTTAACACTTTAGGCATTAATTTGAGTTATTAACTTTGTTAAAGTTTTAAATTGTTTTGTTAAATCTGTAGCATTTAATAGCAAATTGCATCCTTGTATTGTATTATGTATTAAAACAAATCTGCAGGTGACAATTTTTAATTTTTTCTTAGAATAGCTATGAAACGAAGATGAATTTCTGAAACTCTCGAATCATAAGGACCAATATAGACTTATTATCATTCATGAATTTAGTAATGCTGTGCTACAAGGAAATGTGTTTGTATGGATACGATTTCTGATCATTTTTAAAATATACAATGAATATCTTTTGGACTTTATTATCACTTTGAAAATCTACTTAAAGTATAAACTAGGTGTCTTATAGAAGTTTTTGGATATGCCCTGCTTTAAATGTTTGAGGTGGAATCACCCGAACGTATATAGGTTTTGCTTTAAAGTTAACTATTTACAACTCGAGTGTCAACTAACAACAAGAAACTGATATTCTTTTTTTATATTCAAACGAACCCCATTAAAATAAAGGTGCTTTGCTTAAAGAGCGAGGGGCGCCCTTGGAATGCAAATTTACAATCGTCTATTCAATATCCGTAATTTGTTTTTAATTGTAAGAATAACATAATAGGAATAGCAGAACTGAGAGTAGAAAAAGGCGAGTATGGCATGAGTGCGGGAAAAGCAGAATCGGCTTAATTAATTATTCGAGTTTGTAGTTATCATATTTTTAGAACGGGCCTGTATATAGCAGCCTTTGAATTAAGTAATAAATTTTAAATAATTTTGTTTGAATTTCCTGGAAACTATTTAAAATAAAATATAATTTCCTTTAACAACTTAAAAAAAAATGTTAAAAAAATTGAAAACTAAATTTTTGTTTGACAGATTACACGTATGTCTATTACAGCGCGATCTTGAAAATATGCTGCCGTTATATTTTTAATAAATTCTATCTTCATTTAGATTTTCCAAAAAGTGTGATTACCGCTTTTCCACCTGCTAGCAGTTTATAGATTCTTAACTTTAAGCTGAAAGACTGCTTTTTTTCGATTTCGAATCCCTTAACTGTTGTCATTTGTAATAATCATTATTTTCTAATTTCCTTTAATATGAGCCTATGTTATTTATTATGATTTGACCTTGAGATTGACATTTTCTGCTATTAAGAATATCCAGACACTTCATTTTAATGAAAAAATACGTTCTCGTGTGCTTTCAGTAAGAAGTTCAGTTAAAAATATATGTACCAAATAATTTATCATTAGTTGAAAACAAATTTGTCTTCATTATTAATTCCAAAATAAATATTTTTGTATATGTGTAGTTTTTGTTTTTTTGATTTATATATTTTTTATGCAAAAAGATTTAGTAAAAGTCGTCTAAATGTCTAGTTTATTTATTATAATTTATCTAATATTTTTTTTATTCATATGTATACTTCTATACTCTTATATTAAATATTTATTTTTGTAATCAAATATATATTTTTTATTGTTTTCGAACAAAAGTTTTTGCAGGTTTTATTGTCACAGATTAAGACGTCTGCAACATCTCTCGTTTTTTAATTTTGTTTTTTTTTTTATATTTAGTTTTACTGTTTTGTTTTCGTATTTTTGATGTTTTAATGCCCTGCTCATGAGGTGCTCAAAACACGTATAAGTTTAACTTTCCTATGTTTTTTATTATTGTTATAATATTCATTTTTTGGCTAAGAAGTATTATATCAAAATTTAATACGTTGGTGGATCTTTTCATGTTCCTTTGTACGTGTTGTTTGATACGTATATTTTAGTCTTCAAATACTTTAAGGATGTTCGTGTTTTAGATAAACCTGTACGGATTGCGGAATTTATATTTATTCAAATTATACTCGACGCAATTATTGAATTCTGAAAAAGCATAACTTTTCAGCAGTGTTTGATATCTATTAACCAAAAGACCTAATTCAAAACATCATTGCTAAAAGTTAACATTGAATTCGACCAGGAAAATATGTATTTTAACTTTAATAAGTGCAGACGAAAATTTAGAATGATAGTGAAAAAAAACAATGTAAATTTCGAAATTCATAGCGTCTAGCAATGTAAACTGAATTTCGAATATATAATTTATAGTTTACAAAAAAGATAGAAAAGTAAACACAATGCTTTAATACCTCTCGTTCTTGTAGGTAAAGCAAAACACTTTCTGCGTAAAGCATAATTGCAATAACCAAACATTTTTATCTTACACACACATTCGGGAATTTCAAATTTATTTTTATAAAACCAATTCTTTTGATTTTTTGCTATTGTTTCTTCCTGCAAAAGTAGCTATTTCTTCTATTTATTTTTTTCTTTTGTGTTCAAAATTTAACACCGCTAGTATACTAAAGCTTATTTAAAATAACCACTTGCCTTGCAATTAGTAATTTGATAAAAATTTAACACTTTACTAAAAGGTAATAAAATTGGAAAACATATTGGAACTACTGGAAAATAGTTTATAACAGTTTTTAGAATTTTGTACACAAACAGTCAAAACATAACTCTGTTGTTTCACTAAAATGTTGGTCCATCTATTCAATTGTCTATATCTAGCAACGGCTACAAGCAAAAAGTATTTACAATTAAGGGGTGCCCTGAAAGTCACGTGATGTCCCTCAAATTATTTTTCTTTTGAAACCGTGGTATCATCAGATTTTCGTAGTATCAGCGAAACTATGTGCCCAACAAGTAGAAAAGATAAAACTATTAATTAAAGAGTGAACTAATACTAAGTGCGTGGCCTTGTTTTAAGTATATATATATATGTATTTTTTAGTACATTTATGTATTTATATCTGTTATAATAACAAATGCATATAAAGAATTAATTTTTGCGTGTTCGTTTTGGCTAAGGTGATCTTCTGCTTTAAACCATATTAGGCATACACGTAAAATTAGTAAATAATTACAAAGTAATAACAAAAAGTTAAAATAAAATTAAATGATACTAGTTTTTGTTTTTTGTTTTTTTTTGTACAGTAATGGAATGATTATATATTTATAACTAGTGCGATACAAAAGCAATTATTAAAAAATTAAAATTAATAGGAGTCCCAATAATAACGTTATTTTCACAAGACCTTGTTTTAAAATTACTTCAAGATTGAACTCGTATTTCCTGGGTAATAAAACTAAAAGATGATCCAGATATTTTAAGGAACCGCGGAGATAGTCCCACATGTAAAATACTCACGTATTTTGCGCAGAGATTAATTTTCTTAAGAACTAACAAAAAATCAATATTCCAAATAACAAATAAACGTAAGGTTAATATTTCGTATAAATCTTGATATCACTTTAGGTTGGCAAGACCACATAGAAACGCATAGACGGAGATTAAACTAAATGTGGTACAAATGAACAGCCCCATAGGCAGAAACTCTACACAGTCTAAATTTTAAACTTTTACTTTATACCATTTTAATCATGTAGATTAAATTTAAGATTTCTCTCTTTCAGTTCTCAGTTTTAAATCATATTTTTGAATACTGATTACGATACTTCAATTTCACTAATGTATGATTTCTATTAGTTCTTGAGAATTAGTTATATTTGAATTAATAAGCTAAATAATTAAAATATGCATATCAATATTATTAAGGATGTACACGAGAAGATCAAAACATTCATATTGATGAAATATGGAATAATAACTGTCCGCCACCAAGGTAGCTCAATTTAAATTTGTTATTTCTAATATTAGAAAATTTGCTTGTTCAGAATTACAGCTGTGTGAATAAATAAAAATTATTTTGTTTAAATAAATTAAAATGATGATTGAAAAAAAATATATATATATGATTGATATACATATATAATAAAAAACTATAGTTAGACAAGTAGGCGACTAAATGAATTTTTTGCAATCCGTTGCCTGCGATATTATTGTAATTAAAACCAGATTTTAAGAAATATGTTGTACATGCACATTTAGAGACTGCTATTTTTGTTGTTTTAAATTATTAAAATTTAATCGATGATCGTCAATTAAAATTAAATTTATTTTTTTTGGTGGTTTTTATTTATTAGAAATAAATGAAAGTTATAAAATGGGTTTTGTTTTATTTACTTATCCAGAGAATAACTTGAAAATCTTTACTATCAGTAAAACGTTTAGTGCCTGGACACTAACCGAAATAAAGAAAAGAATTATTTTTCGCAATTGCCAGTTAATTTAGAAAAATGTAATACAATTTTAACATTACAAAATTTAAACAGTGATATTTAGAAAATATTTTTTACATGAGCAAACAAAAGTTATTTTTAAAAGGTTTATTTATTAGGCTTTAGTTTTTGTCGTTATCACTAATATTTTTTCTTGAGCAAAACTAAAACGGATAAAACTTTTGCCTTTGTCATTTTAAAGGCTCCGCAACTAAGAGGTAATACTACAATGACCATCTGTGCTTGTCATATCATTTGATTGGCGAGACACTTAAATCTCTGATAGAATTTGTTTTATGTGGAGCATTCTAATAACAATTATAAAAAAGAAAGTTAAAAGTTAAGAGTCATCCTACAGAAGACGCGAATTTGTCTTTAAATCCATTGCAGAGAGACACTTGAAGAAAGGTGCTCGTAAAATGAAAAATTTAAGGGGTGGTCCGAAATTCTTTCATGTGTGAGTCCAACTGTCACTTAGTTGATGTATTTATATCAATTTACTTTGAAAAAAAAAAACAATTATCGCACCGAGTTAGAACAAAGTTGGTTTGTTGCTATTGTTGTATTCTTAATTATTGTACGCACAGAGCTAAAATAATTTGTATTTGCTTTGCTGTAAAGAATAACATAAATTATGACAAATTCTTTTAAATCAACAAATTCTGCTTTGATTGCAATTTCGCCAATTTGCTTACTAAAACTTTACCCTCTTATCACATTGTAATTACTAATCGATTGTACAAAATCTTCCGAAACTATCGCTTTTTGCGTGTTAAAATTTTTTTCCGACAAATTTTTTCTGAAGATTTACATATGTATTTCTTTTATAAGATTTATTTTTCAAATATATATATATATATATATATATATATATATATATGTGTGTGTGTGTGTATGTAACTAATGTTAGATTTCTTAAAGTATGTATTAAATGTGTATGTTATAATTTTCTATATATAAATATTGTTGTATTTGAATTTGTTAAAACTCATGAATTCTTAGAATTCATACGCCAAATATTAAAAGAAAATATATACAATATATTAAAAAATTAAAAATATACAGAAAAGACATCAGCAAAATGAATTAGTAAATTACAAAACAAAATATAAAATTGGCATGCTGCCCACTGACGGACTTTATCTCTGTCTTATTCTATCTTCTGATGTAAGCCCACAGAAGCATCACCGAATATCAAACAACATGTTTAACAAAATATAAATAATTTTCATTTCAATGGAGAATTATTAATTTTAAAATAAAAATGACCCAAAAACGCATCATTCTCCACGCAACCATTTGATATTAATTTATTTTTGGCAAATAATTGAATTTTTCTGATTGGATAAATCCAATAAATATTTATAGCCCTTAAAATTACTAACAATTTAATAATAATGCATGAATTATTTGATATAGAAATAAACAAGAAATATTTTACAGTTTGGTTGTTATAAATATTACAAAATATACATACGTACATGTACATAGATATGCAGACATTTGCAATTGATTTCAAACTTCCCAAAACCGCGTATTCATACATGTACATAAGATTTTATTTCAAAGAGTTAAAGCAAGGGTTAAATATGACTGAATGATGAAATCGTTTTTGCTTTTTTTTTTTGGTGCGCCAAAAATGATGATGGCTGAACGGAATCCAACAAAATATTACGATTAAGATTAAATTACATGCACAAAAGAAAATGAATCCTAAAAGTTATTTACTGACAAAGGGCCAACAAATTCAGATAATCCCCAAGTCATTCTTTTAAATTGCATTTAGATCCAATGATATTTTTTAAATAAAATAATATTATAGAGAATGCAACCAGAATGTAATGGATTAATTGGATCGCTGCAAGTTTCGTCAAAACTTAAGCTCGAGTCGTTGACTGCAGCATTTCAACATCCATATGAATATTTCGAAACATAGGGTACATTTCCAGTTCTTTTAAAATTAAAAATTTTGCAGTGTTATCTTACTACCTTCAATATTTTATGAAGTGCACGAAATTAGGCAGGTTTCAATTTGTAAATAATATGACATAAATATCTATCAAATAAGATAGTGACTTTGTAGAAACATTCTAGATTTGAAATAACCGGCATTGACACAATAAAATAACAATTTTGAAACAACATTTGACATGTGGCTATTAAAATATATAAAAAAAAAATAAATACAAATAAACGAATAAGACGTTTTAATTGTTCACCCATATTTCCGATTAATAAGAGTTGAGAGGCAACACATCGATCGGAATTATTCTATGCAATGAAGAAACATTAACAACCATTTGAATGGTTTGGGCTTAGAAGTAGCAGGATTATGCTAGCACAACGACTACTGAACTGGTATTACCAAAATATATCGAAATTATGTTAATACATGTATTGTTTGCCTATTGAAGCACTCAGTGGAATTCAATCTTTATAACAATTTGTCACTTCTTTTTATTCATATTCTTATGAGAGTTATATCATATAAGAATCTACAAAAGAGATTTTAATAATTTAGCTGAATTTACGATGTCACAAAGAAGTTAAAAATTAATTAAAGAAGTATGTTGAGTATTTCCGGGAAGAGTATATATGGATCTAATTATTGAATGTCCAACCAATTTAATTTATTACTTAAATATCCCTTCATTACTTAGCCGCACTCGTATAAGATATAGTTAGGGCAAGTTTTAAAGTAAATTGGCGACATAATGCTTAACTTTTCTATTCAACTGTATGACGGGCTTTTTTGAAATACCTGATTAAAATACCTGATAAGGCATATTTTAGCAACCTTACCTTACCGGACACGATTTTATTTATCAAAAATCGTTTTGGCGTGAAAAATAATCACTTTTACACATTACAATTTAGTTTAAATATGTGTTGAAAGAATTTATTAGTTCAAATTAAAACACAATTATAGAACAGGGTGGATAACAACATCAAACAACAAAATCATTAATAAAAGATATACGAGAAGCACTGTACGTTTTATCAATACAACAACATTAAAAATAAATTTTTATATTGAATACTATATTTGATCCAGCCTAAACTAAAAACTCTATTTATCAGCCTAGTAGTTTATAAAAATAAAATGTTTTCTATTAAAAAGCAAACTATCAGCTTGGATGATGTTTATGTTTTGAACACATAAAAGAAATAAATTTCAACGAACTGTCGTTGTTAAATTTTCTTAATATTAATTTTGAACAAAAATCAAAAACTCGTATAATGAAATAGTATTGAAAGTAGTGCACTGATTGACAAGCTAAATGAATGATTTGTGTGATAGGATAAACAAAATTTCTGGAAAAACAACTAATAAAAGTAATTTTTATTCATTTGTTATAGACATACGGTTATGATTCTTATATTTAGTTTGTTTCAATAAATAAAATGTTTTCTTAATGTAAATTTTTACATTTAAAAAATGTTTTCAAAGAAAGGCATGTTTATATAATTTTTATATTTATGGCTAGAAAAACAAATGACCATCAATTAATCCTACTATTCGTTCAAATAAGAAAAATGAAGCACAAAATTAAATAATTGATTCTGTCGATTAAACAATAAGCAGTACTATTTTCCAATATGTCAAAAGAAAAATCATTGTGTTTCTTAAAAGTATTTTCCAAGATCTGCATTATTTAGTTTAAAGGAACATTAAGGACGTTGATGATTAATAATTATACAAGTATTTAGTAATAAATGCTTTCCTTTGTCAGAAGTGGAAATTGAAGTTCACTTCGACACATTCAGTACGTATCTTTGTTCTCGAGTGTAATAATATCAAAAAATTAATAAAGCATTAATATAGATTTTGATCTTTGAACACAGTTTAAAGTTGCATACAAATAACTGCGAAATTTCTAGTCAAAAAATTGCATCTTCTCCTTTTATTTCGCTTCCCAGTAAAGATCATGTCTTGTTGGTTTTATGTCAGTTTCAAGGTGGTTGCGTTTATCGTTGAAGTCATCCGGCCTTTGATTATTTCAATGTTTAGCACTTCGGCTGGATGTAATCATTTGCTCTTTAGCGATGTGTTCAAGTTGGCTCGCTTGCATAATTTTTTCTGTTTGTAATTTGGGAAGTAGGTTGCGAAGGCTAAAACAAACCGCTACAACGAAAATCAACAGTATAGGAAGATTATAATATTAGGTAAAGTTGATTATGAAAAATATCTTTAGACATGAATGACTGCCAGCCCATGTTAACAAAGATAAATAGAATTAGTTCATAATATTCCAATTAAATCAAATCAAATTATATAAAGATCGAACAAATTAATTTATGTATTTTTATCATCGATTTGTATATGTGGTATATACTCAACTTTAATTTAAACACTCATAAAATTGATACCTACCCTAGCGACATTTTATCCGATTGTAGTGTAGCTTTACAAGATTTTAGTAAAGACATAGTCGAGTTAGACCTAAATTACTAAACTTACGTATCATATTTTCTAGTTTAGAAGATATTAGACTCTTAAAATTAAAATTTTTATTTTTTGTCTAGTGGAGTCTGAATAATTATTTTTATTCTCAATTGACTAGACTTATTCTGTAGAAGTGGAAAAAATACCTTGTTAGAAGTTAATTAATACAGATGTAAAACTAAGGAAAGGATTGGATTTTCAGCCTGTTCAAACAAAGAATATGAGAGGTACTTTGTTATACGAAACCACAAGGCAATTGCTTAGTAACACATCCTTCAATCTCGTTGTGCATTTTTCACATTGATTATTATCCTCATCAGTGGAAACCCACTAAAGAGTTAGTATGTCATCGATGGCCTTTACCGTAGCTTGGCAATTAGTAAGAAGATTAATGATTTCGGAGTTTGGAGATGACTTTTTGAAGACAAAACTTTATTAAACAGCCTATCGAATGTGTGATCATCACTTTAATTAAATTTTGTTAGCAACCAAATATAAAACATATATATTAAAAAAATATGTATATTTAAGTAATTATGGGAGAAATCTGTTCTTTATAAAAGAAATAACATTACATATTTTTGATTACATTACATTGCTGTTGCTTCTGTTAGTCTAAGGTTCATTTTCACTTTTTTGGGATTTTATGTTGCTGACAATTTTTTCACATACATATATTTAAAGTAAAATTTGCCTCGTGATCTATTTCTACTTTTGAATAGAAAACACTGACTTCAGGCAGTCGTAAACGTTAATGCTAACTCATGATATAAATAAATTATGACATAAATAAATTTAAAAAATTAAATAAGTTTGTATTAAGAAAACAAATATTAATTTAAAAGCTTTTGCTTATTAAAAAAATTATTTTATGGAATTTTAATATGAAAGAGCAATTGTATTGAGAAAGTTATTGCATAAAGCTGTGGTTAAGTCGATGATCATAAGGTTCAATCGTTAAACACAACAAAAAGTCCGTCGTATGCAGTACACCCAGTCAAACAACCATCCATCAACAATGTTGGTAGTCAGCCTATAAGTTTGCCAGACACTTGCTTTGGCAAACAACTTTATTTATTTATTTTTTTTTTTTATAAAGAAATGTCTAAAAGAAATTGTCATGGTCGGGGTTTAGTCGCTATAGGCAATATTACATAGCAACAATAAAAGCACAAAAATAACGTTAAAACAAAGAAAGAAAACTTGTTGGACAAAAATAAAACATAAAAGAAAGTCCGGTTGGACCAGACAAATCTGTAGACAAATGAAAGGAAATACAACTAGACAGCATCACAATTTATAAATATAATCGTCAATTTTTGTTTCAATATCTGTTTTGCTGCTAATTTAAAATGAGCCAGATTTTGGGTAACAGCCGATCAACCGAAATATAACACTTTCTTTTCTAAGGCTTTCTGACAAATTCGCAAGATAAGAATGTTATGCAGTGCTAAAGTAAAACTTTTAAACTGCTGAAATTCGCACATTCGCACAAAATTCGACTGTTTTAATTGCATTAGGGGAACTATTTATTTTAATATAAGTATTAATATAATTTCTATTACCATTTTAACAAATTTACCTACGACAATGAAATAAAGATTGAATGAAAGGAGAATTTAAGTAATTTTTGGGATTTTACAATTTTAAGAAAAAATCATTTCTCCATTTATTATCAAATAAATAAAGAAACACTGGGTAGATATGCCAGTATAAATTCGTTATAAAGCTAAAAAGTTCTGTGGAGTAGTAGAATTTGTAAAGCTTTAGTCATTTTGATAATCGATTTGTTAAGGAAGTTACAAAGGAACAACTCTCTTTACCTGCCAATAAAATTATCATTTTAGCTCCCTAAGTCGATCGAGTCGGTAAAAAAATACTACATATTAACTTTTTCTATTAAAAGGAGTAGGTTATATTAAATCAAAAATTAAACTAAATACGATATTAGTACTTCAGGTTTTGCATTTTGATTGGCACACTTGCTTAAAAATTCTTCAACTATTTGCAGGTTGATCGTCTTTTTAAAATAAAAACTGTTTGGGTTCTTGTAACATAAAATACAGACGCGTATGTAATTTTTAATTTATTTTAAATATGTATTTGCTAACAAAAGTAAATAAATTGAATAAAATAAAAAGCAAAACAAGGTTGTTTTTTTCAAAATTATATATTTCCTATTTTATATGTATAATAAAAAGATTAAACAACAACTGGAGGGTAATAAAATGCTATAAGAACTTAATGTTATTTTTGTTTTCAATAAAAAACTAAAGTTTAAGATAATTTTTTATAGCGAGAAATTAAAATTTGTCACAATAAAAAAGCAATTATTTCTATTAATTATTAAATCAAATCCCAGTTCGTCTAGTAAAAAATACAAGTATCAAAAAATCATATTTAAAAAATACAAAATATTTGCCTTTCCTTTAAAATATGTATTATATTTGTATTTTATTATTTATACTAGAGAAATTTTAAAATAAAAAACAAATGTTTAACTAAAAGTGTGATTTCAATAGAACTTTATGTTCATCATTAATTTGTGCAAATCAAGGTGGTGGGTGATCTGGTTGTCATTCGTTTTTCATCTACCAAGTACAATCATTGCTTTATATTAATTATACCTTTGATTTTGTGAGGTATTTGGCTTTTTAAATAAAAATTGAAGTATTGAAGGTTTTCTATTAATCCGAATTAATGGCATCTCCAATGCCTTAATGCCTTACTATGGGCTGAAATATTGAATTACATTCCCAATTATGCACTCCATAACCCAACTTGTATCACTTAGTCACGTTAATTTACGGACTACTCTAAATAAAGCACTTTGTTTGTTTCATTTATTCACTTTCATTATTTTATTAAAAAAATGCCTTCCAGCGCTAGACGACTTGTTTCTCCGAAGGCTTTTAGCCAACTTCACATATACATTATGTACCTGTTTTACTCTCTCTCTTCTTATGAAACCATTCTAGCAGCCAGGGATTACTTATTTCATTTAATATTATGCTACTAAAATTTACAACATTAGATATTCAGTGGGTTATTTTCGTATGCATAAATTCTTAATTAATTTTAACTCAAACAATTATTGTTAATTTTAATAGTTTTTATTAATTTGTTGCGATTATGAAAAAATCTGCAGATTTTTACTATTTTATTTTTTACGATTTAAAGATATAAAGTTCTACCACATTTTTTAATTAAAACTACATACTTCATATTTACACTACTAAAATGCAATACGGTAGTACATAATATACAACAATACAACAATTGTGAACTGAGTTAATAATTTTGATTTACTGATTACGGTTCATAAGTTTTGACTTTTGTTATCGTAGTTTTCTATGATTACAATACAAAGAGTCTCAATTGATATTTTGTTTTTAGTCTGCGGTCTCCGAGAGATGCCTTCTAATGATGAGAACCACATATGGCAACAGAAATTAATTCAAGTTAAAAATCGTCGAGCAAAGAATAAAAGAATAAAACAAATATTAATACATAATACTCATTTATCTTTATTTAATGAGCCACTTTCCCAAACGAAAGCGCTTTCATAATACCTCTTAGTTTCGTCAAGAAACGTGTAAGATGGATAAGACATTACTTTAACGTATTCTGGACTCAATTTTGGATTTGTGTTTCTTTAAACCTTATAGCTTCTTACATCCCTCTTTAAGATTTATAGAAGATTTTTTATATCGCTACTTGGAAGAACTTGCTATTTTTATTTTTCTTCGAGTTACTTAAGCAAGGACATATTTAGGATCAAAATCAAATCTAAGAGATTGTGCTGTGACAAAGACATCTGCACACTCTTTTTAGCACAAATTCAATAAAACGATGTCTATCGGACAATTATATTTCATATGAATTGTAGAATACTGCCAAAAGACCAACAACAACTAGTTAAAAGTAAATGCAAATTTAAAAACATTTGGTTGAATGCAATTTGGCCGTGTTGGTGTTTGTAATTGATTTTATTTCGTTTTATATATTTTTACAAATTTTTATTTTATGATTTTGAACAACATATCAAATATGTTAAGTGTTACTAAAAATATTGTTGCATTTAATGAAATAATAAAAATTAAAATTTAATAAATTTATTGAGTTATTTTATTGTAAAATATTTACAGACAATACCTTAGAGTTTTAAATTTAATTATACGATTTGTTTAGACAAGGTGCTTACTTATTCGCGTTTATACACACGAACACACAATGGTAACTTTTCTACTTCAATGCCTAAAAGCTGCTGTATTAACTTCATGTCTTTAATGGACAACGTTCATACTTAACTGGCTTTCATTTTATCACCGCACATTTTAACGTGGTTGCGAAGTAACTCATGAAGCTCGTGCAGGTGTTTTTGAAGAGGCAATAGGAACCGGTTTAGCGTAAAACGCTGGTCGTTTTAGTTATGTTCCAAACAGGCTACGTGAGGTTGAATCATGGACAGCTCATCGACATGACAGCAGAACCTAGGGTTCATGTTTATCCAAATCTACTAACGATTTTTCTGAGATGCCATGCCATCAGACTGTGGATGCAGCGATGCCGTTATCGTCTTTTTGATGCCATATATGTCACACATCTCTCTGAATAGTGCCGACTCGAAATTTCGCCTCTGGTCATAATGCAATTATATTGGGACATCATATTGACACACCCAATTGTTCACAACCGCATCCAATGCGGAATGGTATATGACTCGTCCCATTTGCTAAATAATTCATTACCACTAGTACATACCGATTCCCAATGGCACTGCCAGGGAATCGGCCTACGATATCCATAGCTATCCGCTTAAAAAGGCCACCTGCGTTGTATTGCTGAAGCTTGCCACGATTTTTTTTGTTGAACCCTTGGCTATAATGCACTGTTCGCAACTTGCTATCCAATTGGCTACAGATTGTGGGCAGTTTACCCAGTAAAATCGTTTTATCTTTGCCAGAGTTTTTGTTACACCCAGATGACCGCCAGTGGACCATTATGGAATTGTTTCATTCTGGTAAAATTGTTCTGGAACTTGGCACGACAATTGTCATTTCCGGGTTTACCATCTGTACTTTGCCAATTTCAATAAAAGCAGCCATCCTCTACATTTAGGCTATTTCACTGAGTCTGTTAGACTATTTCTCCTGAGTTAATTTGGATAAGTGACACATCAATATGGGACTTTATTGCAGCGCTTGCATTTTACATGGCCGTCCTGAAACGGCATCAGCATTGTAGTGTTTGTCGCCTTTCTCGTACAGAATACAGAAACCATAGCTTTGCAGAGGCCCTTCGTGTTTCTTATATTCTAGCAGGCAACATAATACGGAGTTGTGCGTGCTTGAGGTAATGTTTAACAGACTCCAGCACGGCTAAAAACTCTGGTCGTGTGACGGGCTTAAGGAAAGGCATGAACCGGTACCGTAACAAAAGTTCTTTAAGCTTTTGGAACGCTTCTTATGCTGCTTTAATCTCGTGCTATGGTTGCAACTTTCTGGTCAACCCATGCAAGCTAGCGACCACTTCAGCAAAATTCGGCATAAATCTCCCCTAGTATGCGGAAAGCCCCAGGAAACTATGCAGCTCATGACGATTTTGTGGACGTGGCTAATTATTTACTGCCAGTACTTTATCTTCATTAGTTAATACGTTCTCTGATGTTTCACGATGGCCCAAGTATTCTACCTCGTTTGAAAGCAAAGCACATTGCTTCACGCCCAATTTTAGTCCCGCGGCCTTGAATACTTCATCCAGGTTTTTGAGGTGTTCGTCTAAAATGCTTCCCATTACGATTATGTCATTCGGGTACACCAAACACGTCTTCCAACTGAGGCCCTTAAGCACACGTCTTAAACGCTTAAACGTAACTAGAGCGTTGCAGAATTCAAATGACATCACCTTAAACCATCGCTTGTGGTAAGGCAGTTTTCTCCTTGTCCTTATCGGCTATCTCTACTTGCCAGTAAACAGTCCATGGTAGAAAAGCATATCATTTTGAGCAACATGCCTAAGATATCATCTTTTCTGGGTAGCGGGTAAGTGTCTTTCTTGGTGACGTTATTGAGTTTCCTGTAGTTTACGCAAAATGTGGTGCTGCCCTTTCTTCTTTACTAGAACTATTGGCGAGCTCCGTGGACTCGAGATGGCTCAATCACTTTATTCCACTCCATTTCGTTGACCTGTTCTTTGACCTCGTTTTGCAATGGGAACACTCCTGGGTGCTTGTTTTATAGGCCTCGCTTCGTCATTATTTATTCACTGCCTTTCCTTTTATTATCTAGGGCGAAGACGGAGGCATGTTCTCTCAGCAACTACTTCGCTTTATTTCTGTCAAGTTTAAGTTCTGCCATTAATTTTGTGCTAATAAATCCCGCTCTTGGGGCATATTGAAATTCATGATATGAAGTAAAATACGAAAAATGAAGAGAGCTAATCACTTTTCCATTGAGTTTTAAAGCATAATTAGTTCTATTATTATTATTATTATTATTATTATTATTATTATTAGATTCATAAGATGTTTTTCTATGGTTAGAATTAAAACGCACGTAAAAATCTATCAATTTAGTTTTATATTGTATTTCAACTAAAATGTCTGCAAGGATGTTAATTTCCGTAGACAATTAATGCTAAATAAATAAATAAATAGCTTTATTTGAAACTGTTACGACATTTTTAAGTTAAATAATTTTATCTACGTTAATATATGCTAGATTACTTTAATAAATATTTTATGATATTCTCATAAAAGGAATATGGAATCTAGCATATATTAACGTATATTAATTTAAAAATGATTCCAAAAAATAAAGTTGTTTATTTCCCTTATATGTGCGCTTTTTTTTTTGTAAAATTCTTTACAAATATTTTTTTTCTTTATTTTTCAAATTACATATGAATGGCTTCCAAAGGAAACCGTTATGTAGAAAGATTGAAAATAGAAAGTGTTTCTGTTTTCGAAATGTTTGTTATGTTTTTGTATAGAGGTAAGTACCTCTATAAAATTCACTTAGTTATATGAGCAGTAGTGAATTGTCATATGGAAATGCTCTCCCCCGCAATAATATATTTCAAATTTATATTTTTTTGTTTTTAATAATCATTATTTTATGAAAATATCAATAAATATTTATTTAAGGAATCTAGCACATATTAACGTAGATTAAATTTAAAATGTTTATATAATTTTGGTTTGGAAAAAATGTTAGAATAAGCAGTTGTGAAAGAAAAATCATTAAATTACACATTCAGTCTAAAATTGTATTCAGATTTGAAAGTTATTTTTACTGTTTCAGAAATTTTAGTTCTGTCAAAAAAGGAATATCCATTCAGCGCTTTCAAAGTTATGCAAATGTTTCACAAGTTTTTATTCATTGTGTATTTTGTGTTATGCTTTACAATATTCTTCACTTGTTAGCTGAACAGAGAAGCTTTTGTGAAACAGTTACTACTTTTTAAGACCACAGCATGATGTGAGCGCATTGAGCCAAAGGCTTATAGGTGGAATGGACATAAAATTCACTATAAAAAGGATCAATCAACTTGTCCAAGTGTCAATCTAAAAATAACCAAAAGTATTAAAGCCTCAATGAATTAAACAGGAACTTTAGCCATCAATTTAGCTTTTTCATTACGATTACGTCTTAGGTGTTTCTAATATTCGCGAACACGTTCAGCAATCGATATGGGAAAATTAACATTGAGCCGATCGTATTTCAATATCTCCAATATCGAACTAATTTAGCATTTAAATAGTAAATGTACATGCCAACAGTGGTCACAAACAACGTAAGCTTCCAGAATTTGCTAGCCTTTAAATTAAATTAATAATGTGAAACTACAAATCAAACTGACATATAACTTTTCGGCGGCACACGGGCATAACGAATTTTCTGGTATCCGCCTGGTGGTGGCATATTTTGTTTCTTGACAATATCCATATTTTTATTGAATTACAGTAACTAAATGTTTGAACATTTTGTTAAAATTACAAGTATTTAATGATTCTTAAAAATTTTACCTTTGCTGCTGCTCAAAGATTATGGAAATTAGAGTTTGTAATATTATTTGACAATTATTCGTTTGCATAACAGCAATGCTGCCAACGTTTAATATTTCTTTTTCATTTTGAAATGTCAGGAATGGCTACTGTTTTCACTTCGTTATCTAAATTTACAAATTTAACTACATTAGACTTAACTTCTGCAGTGTTCCGTTTTTCAGTTTTATACAAATGTGTTTACAAACATTTTCCATTTTTACATATAAAAAGAGAAACACTTCATCAGAAGGCGAGGTTGGCAAAGTTTCTACAATTTAAGTATATGCTCTTTAAACAAGTAGATGGTGTCAGAGGAAAGAAAGAGGAAAACATTACTAACAGTTTACTGGAAGTGGGTTAGCTGCTTAATCGTACAAAAAATAATTTTAAAAAACAATTCATTTTTCACAGGCCCAGCATTAATATATATTATTTATTTATTTGTAGAAGAGTTCAAGAACGGCCCTTGCATAAAAAAATAAAAAGCAAAGCAATGAAGGAAAAAAAAACATTGCAAAAACAAAACACACACCACTGAGCGTGAGTCTCCAGTGCCTGTTGTGTACTTCCCTTACAATAATACTACCCCCACGATGCTTTATAGTTGGGAACAAATACATAACCTAAATCAGAAACAATGTGTCAAAGTAAAATTAACACCGGGCGATATGCGAAAAACAAAACTTGGTGCCCCTGTAGGCTACTAGGTAGTGTATTAGCTTATTAGTCTGGGGGTTGTGAGTTCCATTCCCAACAAAGGCCCTGGCGGTTGTTTCACTACAAAAATAAAAATTGACTGCCGGTGGGGCTGCTCAGTGATAAAGGCATGGTCACTAATCGCTGAGCTGTCTTATACGACAGTTAATTTCCGCAACTTTCCTTCTACTTTCACCACCTGTTTTATCTCTTCTCAATCTTTTTCCTAAAGAATGTAGCAGAGGGTATTTGACTACATAGGCATTGTAGCTTGGAGTGGTACTTCTCTTAAAAAAAAAAACAATAAAAAAACTAGAATATTACATTAAGAATTGTTATTAATATATAATAATTTGAATATAATTAACCGTATCGTTATTAAGATGCTTTGTTTAAGTTTTAAAAGAAAATTTTAAGTCAAAAAAGTAAACGAAATGATCAATTGTGTCTATTTACAAAATACGTAATTTCTAAGAAACTTTATGCACACAAGGCAACTACAACATGCTTATTACAAATTCCCCGAAATAAACTAAACAAATAGAAAACAAAAACAACTAACACAAAATAATACAGCTAAACAGACGCCTACACTGAATAATGATAACAACAATATGTGATGGTGTTGACGTAGAATATTCTTGTATATGCGAGAACCGCTCAAAACAAAATATATAAGCACCATCTGTTGGGCAGCAGAGTTTAGTTGGTGTAAAAGTCATCGAGTAGCGATATAAGGATAAAACAGCTTTTAGGCATAAAAGTGGTAAAGTTATCATGTATTTTTGTGTTTATAAATGCTAGTAAAAGTAAGTAAATCATGTAATCTAATTAAAAGCTCTAAAGTGTTCTGTGTAATTATTTTGGAATAAAAGAACTCTCAATATAACAAAACATTTATTAAAGGAATAAATAGAACGTATATTTAAAGTATATTTATATGTACATATGCGTATATTTATGTATTTAATTAAATATAATTGAGTTTTTAAGTAAACGTATTTAGAGTTACTGACATTTTATATTTAATGTATTAAAAATAACATTCATTGTTCTTGTATATTTTGTATTTATTTTTAGGAACTGGAACATTTGGACGAGTGTGTCTGTGTCGTGATCGTATTTCAGAGAGATATTGCGCAATGAAACTTTTAGCAATGGCTGATGTTATTCGCTTAAAACAAGTAGAACACGTAAAAAATGAGCGTAATATCCTGCGAGAGATCAGACATCCCTTTGTAATTAGTTTGTAAGTACTTATTTGTTATTACTTCGATCGTTTCGAGTTTTATAGTTAATTTATACTAAGGTTGCCTGCTTCTAATTTTAGGATCTTCTAGCCATATTTAATATAGGGTTCCTTTTCGTATATATAATAAGCATTATTTTGTAATCAAAAAATTAATTTTACAAATATTATATTAAAGTATTAAAAGCGGTATCTGGTGTAATCTATCACCTCTGTGACCAAAGGTACGCAAATACAAAGTTTCATTTAGATTACAATTTCATTGCCTGCAATTAACTTGTTCAAAACAACAATCACGTTTTTTATTGTGAGAGAATTTTTTTTAATTATTATGCTATTTCGATCGTGTCTTTTCTGTGCTGGGCCCTTAATTTCAATTTGTTTTTAACGGATTTTTATTTCATAACTTCGCCTAATAACATGAGCTTATTATAAAATCTTTAGTATGCCACATAATAAAGTATTCCTCAACCGAATAATATTATTAATAGGGTATAAACTACTGAACTTCAGGTATAAACTATTGAATGAAAATGTTTAATTTTTATAGTTTTTTAAACGATCTTTTTTATCTTTAATAAATATCTTTTTTCTTTTTTTAGATCTTTTTTTATATTTTTTTTCTTTTCAATATTTCGCTTTCCTTTGGAAAGCTTCTTCAGGAAAATATTTTTAAAAATTTTGAAAACAAAAAAAAATTATTAACAAATTGAAAAAATGTTTCAAAACATTTGACAAAAACATAAACTATTTTTTCATACATACATACAAAAATTTTTTTAAATTTTCAAATATTCAAACATACAAAAACAAGGAAACGGAAACAACAAATAAATAACAAATAACAAATTCTCTCTTATGAAATGATTATAACAAATTATGTGTCTTTTTAATTAAGTACCTATAATTCTGAGCTAAATTGTTTGTGTCTGTCTTGAAATTTATTCTCCTTACATTTGGTACATTAACAATTTCTAACATTTCTCTTGTAGTTTTTTTCTATATCTAATACTGATGTTTCATCAAACTTTGGATAATGATTATATTTCTTACAATGTGAAGATAAGGATGTCTTTTGTGTTGAAATATTCCTATATTTTTGGTCACACCTGTGACCAGCTAATCTCGTTTTAAGTTTATTTTTTGTTGTCCCAATATAAACTTTGTCACAGTTCACCTGGTCATTTCCTCCACATGGTATCCTGTATACTACATCAGATATTTCCATTTTTCCTATTTTATCCTTCATACTGCTAAATAATTTATTTAATGTGTTATGTGTTTTGTGTGCAATTATATATTTATCTGTGTCATATATTTTACACTTTCTTAATCTTTCCGATATTCCAGGAACATAAGTTAATGATTTATAATTTCTTGGCTCTGCCGTAGAATTTCCTAAATTATGCCTATAACTACCATATTGTCTAATTAATCTGTTAGTTAATTCTACTGGAAAATCATTGTCATTAAGTATATCTCTTATTGTATCCCTATTCTTCAAATGAAATCTCTATCACTTATAGTCAATATTCTGTCTATCATATTTTTCGCTGTGTTTATTATCATTTTCCTTGGATGTTTTGAATAAAAATTAATGATTCTTCCAGAAGATGTTGGTTTCTTATACCAATCAAATACTAACTTATTTTTCTTCCTTATTATCAACATATCTAAATATGGAAGTCTAGATTCTAATTCTCTTTCAATCGTAAATTTAATATCCGGATGGAAACTATTCAATTCTGACAAAATATTATCCACTGCATCTTCTGAAGTTATACAAAATAAATCATCCACATACTTTGTGATTATCTTAGGTTTAATATGCATTTTACTAATACATGAATTTAGTAATTCCTCCATCACAATATCAGCTATAATTGGAGATGCTGGAGAGCCCATAGGGAGGCCCTCCTTCTGTTGATATATCCTATTATCAAATTGAAAATACCTATTGTCTTTAATGCAAAACTTAAGAATACGTAAAAATAATTCCTTCTCAATATTCGTATTTTGTTCTATTATCTGCCATTTTTCCTCTATAATACTTAAAGCTAAACCTACAGGAATACTTGGAAAAAGTGGAACTACATCAAATAAAAACAATCTATCATTATCTTGTATATTTATTCTCTTGGTTTCATCCTTAAATTCCAACGAATTTCTAATATTATATACTGATTGTCCTGTTATCACCTTAAGAATATTCGTTATATACTTGCACAGTCCATACGCCGGGGAATTAATGCAAGAGCAAATAGCCCTTAAAGGAAAATTCTGTTTATGGATCTTAGGTACTCCATACAGCTTTGGAGATTTTGATACATTAGTCTTAAGTCTATTTCCCTCCATTACTGATGTGATTTCTTTTTTAAAAAGTTCATCAACTAAAAATTGTTTGTTTTTTTACAGTTTAGTAGTCAGATCCTTATTCAATATTGAGTATTTAGCAGAATCGTTACGAATGTCATTTACTCTCGAATTATAATCATCTCTGCTCATAGCAACAGTAACATTACCCTTATCAGCATTAACAATTAATATGTTACTATTAGTACTCAAAAATTTTTTAGCGGTTTTTACTTTATCTAATATAAAAATATCCCTTGCTGTAGGTCTAATATTGCTAATGTGCCTATCATCATTGTTAGTTTTGTCCGCGCTACTTCCTGGTCCTCTTTTTCTTTTGTAGTCTGAATCAAATCATCTCCTTCTGAAATTACCTTCATTATAGGAAAATTTTTCTTTTCAAGTGGTAATGCAAATTTCTGTCCTAGAGAAAGAATCCACTTAACATCCTCTGGAATATCTATGTCAGTCCTCTTAACAAACCATTCTTCATTAACCTTAATTCCTAACTCCTTTCTTTGAATATCAGAAAGATTCTTAAATTTCTTCCTATGTGTTTCCTTAATCTTTTTTTGTATGTATGTATGAAAAATATTTTATGTTTTGAAACATTTTTTCAATTTGTTAATAATTTTTTTTTTGTTTTCAAAAATTTTAAAAATTTTTTCCTGAAGAAGCTTTCCAAAGGAAAGCGAAATATTGAATGAAAAAATATATAAAAAAAGATCTAAAAAAAGAAAAAAGATATTTATTGAAAATGTTTAATAAATTTTAAGAATGAGAGTTGCTCATAGAATGTGTGATAGGATTTATATCAGTACCGAGCCATGGTGCCATAATCTGATGGTGGTCTTACTACTGTGCGTAGCAAAGCGATCACCCACGTCCTAAAACGCATGCACACTAGGTGCAGGGCTGTGCCCCCATTCCTAGCTGAAGAGTTGGAAACTGTCAAACTGCTAGTCCTGTTACAAGGGCAACTAAGATATTTATTTGGATGTTAACGTTATCTTCTCATTAACACCTCTTCGAAACTTTCTTCAAAGCCCGATTAAACCACAACCACCACGTTGCTCTCCGAGATATAACCAGAACAGGGTCCTGTAAGTTATGTGACATGTATGTGCCTGTTATTCTCCTCATATATCACTCTTATTTTTGCTCTCAAAATATTGAAAAGACAATACGATGTATTAAAGGTACAAAAATAATCTATCCATATACTTTGTGCCCATATTTTATTATTGAAAGATACTAAAGCCACTGTTTTGGTTCACTAAATTTTTAGTTTCTTACGATAATTTGTACTTTATTATGGTTTCATTTCAATAGTTTATTTTTTTTGAAAGAGTGTACCATATGTATTACAATATGTAACCTTTTCTGATAAAACGTAATTTTGCACTCAGACGCTGTCTTTTATATTCGTCTAGAAAAATGAAGAATTTTTTACTTCCTTTCTATCACATTTTGTTGCTGTTATTTTATTCATTCAATGTTTAGGTGGCTGTTGGTCTGTTTGTATTTTTATTTTTGTTTTTTGCTGTTAAAATTTCTTCATGCAATTTATTTTAAAATAGTTGTTGTTGTTGTCCTGCGTGTATAAGTTTTATTAGAAAACTACGCAGGTAATAAACAGCATACCCAGTTATTTTATTTACTTTATTATTTTATTATTTTTTTTTAAAACTTAAGCAAAACACATCCGTTACAATATTATTGTTATTGCCAACCATACCCGTACTCTGGAAAAAAATATTATAACACTTATATTTGGGTTCTGCGTAGTCATAACCTGTTAGAGTATATTAATTCATTTGCTTTCAGCCACTATAGTTAAAGGATACTGTTGTGCATTTGTTTGGTGTTTACAAGTTCATTTTGTTTTTCTGATCTTCACTGCCATCATTTGGTTGATACTTCAACAAACAGGTTTGAAAGTTTTGCCTCTGCCTTAACGAGGCTGTAAAATCTATAATATAATTAATGTTCCAGACAGTTATCACCAGGGCAGCTGATAAATAAACACGTAAACCAAATACTAAAATATTCTTTTGCTGAAGTATTTTCTTCGAGCAAACTGAGGAAATTATTAAATGAAAACTGAAAGATATGACGAGAAATATTTTTGTCCTTAATGCAAACAAGATTCAAAGATTCAAAACTTAATTTCAACATACAAGTCAGACTTCGGAAATTATGTGAATGAAAGAGCTGAATATTAGGTAAAAGGTAAAATGATGCTTAATTTTTGACAAAGCCTACAAAGTCATGCCAAAGCTGACTTTGTGGCTTTTAAATCATTTTTAAATAATCTTTCCCATATAATGTTTGCAGCATTTTTTACTTAAACGCTTATAGCAGTAAAGAACAATATATATTGAACACAAACTTATTATTTTATAATAACCAAATATTGTTCTTTAGCCACTACTTTTTCCCATCCTTCCAGTAGCTTATGGATTCTGCGTCAAAAGAACCGCTCCAGTGGCGGAGTCTTCAAACGAATTAGTTGTCTTCGGTACAGGTCCCCTGTGATCGTGTGACCCGATTTCAATAGCTCATAATATAAAACACTTTTTGGATTGCACCAAATGCCAAAGCGAAGATTTGGCTGGTTGACCGGGCTTTACATAGGACATTTGGGCTTGGGGCTTGCAAAAATTACTTCTTTTTATGGCGTTCAAACCATTCCCGACTTGGAAAATCATCTTTCAATGCCTCTCAGTTTCAGTTCGAGAGGCATTGAAATCACCACTTTTAAAGCATGCAAGCTTCTATCAAAAATCGATAACTTTTGCTGCTGAAAGTTTTCTTCAAATGAAAGATTACCAAGCTTTACCGCTAAACAAAAGAATGTATGTTTACACCAGTGATGGGCGAACTACGGCCCGCGGGCCACATCCGGCCTGCGAGTGGTTTCAATCCGGCCCGCCGAGCGTTTAAAAAAAAAATTAATCACCTATTAAAAAATTATGCCCAAAAAATAAATATATGTTTTAAAAAAGATATAAATTGACAATTTTAGAAAAAAAATGTGACGTTTTCATATTATATTGTGTACAAACTGCGTAGTTTTCTGGGAAATATTGTACACACAAGACAACAACAACTTTCTTATACAATATTCCAAGAAGAAACTTAAAAAGCATGAAACAAAAACAGCTAATATAGACCTATTGTATTGTGTCCAAACTGCGTAGTTTTGTAGGAAATATTGTACACACAAGAGAACAACAACTTTCTGATGCAATATTCCAAGAAGAAACATAAACATCACAAAACACTAACAACTAATATAGAAAACTGAACGTATAACATAACAACAACTATTATATGTGAGATCTAGAAGATTCTTGAATATTCGAGACAACATGCGCAACAAATATAAAAGGGCCAGCGATGGATTAATCAGCAACATTAAAAGTGTAAATCTCGTGACGTAATGAATAAATTGTGAAGTAAAATTATAAAGTTTCCAACGTATAGTTTTATTTGTGTAATTAAAATAATAAAGTGTATTGTAAATACCCCCATAAATGTCAATCGAAAATAGAAAGAGAAAAATTGATTCGGAATGTCGAGTATTTCAAGAAGAGTGGACATGGAAGTACTTCTTTATGGAATATAACCAAAAACCTAATTGTCTTATCTGCTAGGCCAGTGATGGGCGAACTTTTTGGGTAGCGGGCCAATAAATAAAAAACAATCTTGCGGCGGGTCATTAAATTAAAAAAAAACATAGAGGGTCGTTCATTAAAAAATTATGAGGTTGCTGTTCAATTAAAAGTTCGGTTTAAGCTATATGTTTATTAGTTATATTACGTAATATTTTAAAACAAGATACGGTTTATTATGATTTTAAGATTTTCCAGATGTATGGGAAGCATGGATCTGTTTCTGACGACATAATTTCCTCAAAATCTGGTTCCAGCTGGGAGGATGCGGCTTTTAATAAATTAAATAGTCTCGTCTGACAATCGGTTTCTTATTGAATTTTTTCTGCATTTCATTACTGAAAAGGCCTGTTCACATAAATATGAGGAAGCAAACATTGCCATAATTTTCTGCGCATGATTAATTAGCTTTGGAAATTCATCTTTTGGTAAGAATTTATAGAAATTAAGCCTATCTGTATTTAAAAATAGCTATTTTAAATTATTATTACATTGCAATTCTATAATTTCCAATTGTAGATCAGATGGAACATTCTCAGGATTAACATTAAAAGGCATTGAAAAAATATCTAAACATGGTTGGAATTTTTTAAAGTCAAGAAATCTGGCCTCAAATTCTGAGTACAGTTTTAATGAAGATTGTGAAAAGACTTTCATCTTCTCTTCACTCACAGGCCTCACAGGTCTTGGAAAATGAGTTAAATCATTTTTCTCAAACATTTACGGCTGTATAAATTAAAACTTAAAGTAGGTTTAACTGCCGTTGTTAAGCACAATTTCCTAAAGTTGTATTTAAAAAACGCTTTTACCTTAAAATACCTTTATTATCTTTAAAGTAGGAAAACCTACGTTAAACCTACAATAAATTGACAGTTCAATTTTATTATTGAAAGTTCAAAAACAAAACAAATTGTGTTTACAATAAACCTAGCCGTTTATTTTAAAAGTGGCATAAGTTACTTTGTTATTGTCATCTTTTTATTTTAAATTAGTTTATAAAACATTTTAATTTTTAGCCATTTTAACTAGTCTGTATTTAGTTTTCTTTCTAAAAAGGATTTTTCTAATGATTGTGTTGAAATAAAATCTTTTTTCTCCATGTTGTGTACTGTGAAGGATTATTTCGACAGGGGGCTATTACTACTATTACTATTTTGTCCTTTACATAAGTCACTATGTGCAATAATATGCTTTTGAGTTGTGACATTCTTAGATATTTTATACAACACGAAGCAACCGAGTGAGAATAAAAAAATAACAAAATAATGCTAATTATGTGTAGGATATTATATATAACTATAATATAGTTCAGTAAACTGCACTATTCTTTCGTAATAATAAAAATAAATCCAATAATCACAATAATACTTCACACACACTTGTTACATGTTTCCATTTCTTTCACACTAAGCTCCGTAATTAATTTCCTAAGTACAGCGACTAACGCCATTTGCAAAATAAGCATTTTTGTTACACCGTTAATTATCAACACTCCTCTCAAACAAATCTCAATACTTTTTAACTTATTAATATCAAATTAATTAAAAATAAAAAAAAAAACTGTTCAGTTGTGACTTTCAATGTAAACGGCTCAATTGACAATTATACTTTGTTATTCCAAAAATTTTTAAAAATGTTTATTAAAACAAATTGTAGTATACAAATAATAATAAAAACTTTTTTTATTTATTTATTTTGTTCGACCTTTTAGGAATGTCTATTTCACTTTTCTTTTTTCTCCGGGCTCTAGGTCAATAATATTTATTCAAATAAAACTCTTTTCCGTTTCATTAAATATTGTTTTTATTTTCATTCGATATTTCGGACACCTTCGTTGTGTGTAACGTTGTGAGTAACGTTGTCAATATGTTTAGTAAACATAAGACACCCTTAAGGGGATTGACAACGTTACTCAAATTCCTGAAGAGTTTGGATTCTTCTCGAAGAAATTAAAGTTTTTCTAAAAACCAAAACTGAAATTTGGGATGAGTGAGAAATATTGGAGGATAAGAATTGGTGCATCTAGTTTGCTTTTTTCACGGATTTACTCGAGCACTATAATAAACTGAACAAGAAGTTACAGGGAAGAAATCAATTTATAGATGAAACTTGGGGCAGTTTCAGGTTTTTTAAAAATCAATTGTTTATATTTTCCAAATGTTTGGGAAAAAATGATTTGACTCATTTCCCAAGACTTAATTCTCTGAAGCCTGTGAGTGAAGAGAAGTTAAAAGTCTTTTCACAATCTGTATTCAGAATCTGAGGACAGATTTGCTGACTTTAAAAAAATCTAACCATGTTCAGATATTTTTTCAATGCCTTTTAATGTTAATCCTGAGAATGTTCCATCTGATCTACAATTGGAAATTATAGAATTGCAATGTAATAATAATTTAAAACAGCTATTTTTAAATACAAATAAGCTTATTTCTATAAATCCTTACCAAGAGATGAATTTCCAAAGCTAATCAATCATGCGCAGAAAATTATGGCAATGTTTGCTTCCTCATATTTATGTGAACAGGCCTTTTCAGTAATGAAATGCAGAGAAAATTCAATAAGAAACCAATTGTCAGACGAGAGTCTATTTAATTTATTAAAAGTCGCATTCTCCCAGCTGGAACCAGATTTTGAGGAACTTATGTCAAGTCAGAAACAGATCCATGCTTGCCATACATCTGAAAAATCTTAAAATCATAATAAACCGTATCTTATAAAATTGTTATGTTGTTTTAAAATATTACGTAATACAACTAACAAATATATAGCTTAAACCGAACTTTTAATTGAACAGCAACCCTATAATTTTTTAATGAATGACCCTCTATGTGTTTTTTTTTTTAATTTAATGGCCAGCCGCAAGATTTTTTTTACTTTATTGGCCCACCACCCAAAAAGTTCGCCCATTACTGGTTTACACTTTGGCGTCTAACGAATACTGAGTTATTATGACAAATGTTTACCCTCCAAAATACCATATGTGATAGTTGTGCTATATGCTGTCCGAATCGACATTATTAACTTGTATACCAAATATTAATAAAATTAAATATTCTAAAGATAAAGTTACTAATAGTGTAGATAGATGATTAAAGAATGCAGTTGTAAATATTGGAGGTATATTGTTGAAACGCAGAATTAAAGGTGATGCTGAAGTCGATTTAAGTTTTTATTGAGGTAGAGATAGCTCTTTGGTTGATTACTGAATCTCTTGAAGTTTTAAAAATACTCAATGGCGAGTCCTGCTAATTTTGTTTATTTATTATGTATTTGGACACTTTCCTAAAATACAAAAAGCTAATTTTAAACGAATTTGCTTAGTCTGTATACAAAATTTGTATTTAATAAATATCTTTTTTTCTTTTTAACGATCTTTTTTATAATTTTTTTTCTTTTCGATATTTCGCTTTCCTTTGGAAAGCTTCTTCAGGAAAAAAGTTTTATTTTTGAAAACAAGAAATTATTAACATATTGAAAAATTTTTCAAAAACATTTGACAAAAACATATAAAATATTTTTTCATACATACATACAAAAATTTAAATTTTCAAATATTCAAACATACAAAAACAAGGAAACGGAAATAACAAATAAATAACAAATAACAAATTCTCTCTTATGAAATGATTATAACAAATTATGTGTCTTTTTAATTAAGTACCTATAATTCTGAGCTAAATTGTCTGTGTCTGTCTTGAAATTTATTCTCCTTACATTTGGTACATTAACAATTTCTAACATTTCCAACATATAACGTCTCTTGTAGTTTTTTTCTATATCTAATACTGATGTTTCATCAAACTTTGGATAATGATTATATTTCTTACAATGTGAAGATAAGGATGTCTTCTGTGTTGAAATATTCCTATATTTTTGGTCACACCTGTGACTGCTAATCTTGTTTTAAGTTTATTTTTTGTTGTCCCAATATAAACTTTGTCACAGATCACCTGGTCATTTCCTCCACATGGTATCCTGTATACTACATCAGATATTTCCATTTTTCCTATTTTATCCTTCATACTGCTAAATAATTTATTTAATGTGTTATGTGTTTTGTGTGCAATTATATATTTATCTGTGTCATATATTTTACACTTTCTTAATCTTTCCGATATTCCAGGAACATAAGTTAATGATTTATAATTTCTTGGCTCTGCCGTAGAATTTCCTAAATTATGCCTATAACTACCATATTGTCTAATTAATCTGTTAGTTAATTCTACTGGAAAATCATTGTCATTAAGTATATCTCTTATTGTATCCTTATTCTTCAAATGAAATTCTCTATCACTTATAGTCAATATTCTTCTCGGATGTTTTGAATAAAAATTAATAATTCTTCCAGAAGATGTTGGTTTCTTATACCAATCAAATACTAACTTATTTCTCTTCCTTATTATCAATATATCTAAATATGGAAGTCTAGATTCTAATTCTCTTTCCATCGTAAATTTAATATTCGGATGAAAACTATTCAATTCTGACAAAATATTATCCACTGCATCTTCTGAAGTTATACAAAATAAATCATCCACATACTTTGTGATTATCTTAGGTTTAATATGCATTTTACTAATACATGAATTTAGTAATACCTCCATCACAATATCAGCTATAATTGGAGATGCTGGAGAGCCCATAGGGAGGCCCTCCTTCTGTTGATATATCCTATTATCAAATTGAAAATACCTATTTTCTTCAATGCAAAACTTAAGAATACGTAAAAATAATTCCTTCTTAATATTCGTATTTTGTTCTATTATCTGCCATTTTTCCTCTATAATACTTAAAGCTAAACCTTCAGGGATACTTGGAAAAAGTGAAACTGCATCAAACGAAAACAATCTATCATTATCTTGTATATTTATTCTCTTGGTTTTATCCTTAAATTCCAACGAATTTTTAATATTATATATTGATTGTCCTGTTATCACCTTAAGAATATTCGTTATATACTTGCACAGTCCATAGGCCGGGGAATTAATGCAAGAGCAAATAGGCCTTAAAGGAAAATTCTGTTTATGGATCTTAGGTACTCCATATAGCTTTGGAGAATTTGATGAACTTTTTAAAAAAGAAATTATTTCAGTAATAGAGAGAAATAGACTTAAGACTAATGTATCAAATTCGCCAAAGCTATATGGAGTACCTAAGATCCATAAACAGAATTTTCCTTTAAGGCCTATTTGCTCTTGCATTAATTCCCCGGCCTACGGACTGTGCAAGTATATAACGAATATTCTTAAGGTGATAACGGGACAATCAATATATAATATTAGAAATTCGTTGGAATTTAAGGATAAAACCAAGAGAATAAATATACAAGATAATGATAGATTGAAGAAGCTTTCCAAAGGAAAGCGAAATATCGAAAAGAAAAAAATATATAAAAAAGATCGTTAAAAAGAAAAAAAGATATTTATTAAAGATAAATAAAAAAAGATCGTTTAAAAAAACTATCAAAATTTGTATTTTTAAATAATATTATTAACATACTTTAATACAATTGAAATAACGTTTATACTGTAAGTATGGTCATACTCACCTAAGTACTTTTATGTTACCAATTTGGCTTACCGCTTTAAGTTATGTTAATTACAGATTAGTATTTAATATTAAAATAAAGTTTGTTTTCAAGTAAAACAGGCACGTCGGTTTAAGCGTGCAGGTAAATATTTTGATGCTCGCTCTAATTTTTTAAAGATTATTTTTCTAAAAATAAAAACACATGTAATTGGTAAATTTTTTACTGATCCAGTTAAATTTTGCTGATTACTGCATTTTTTAAAATTATGTATTCTTAAAGGTATAAAATGGCAATAAAAGAAGATTTATTTACAGGCATGAAATTTAAACTGCAGTAAAATTTATTGAATACAGTTCTATTAATAATCATTAAAAATTTATTAGTATTAAAAAATGAGATTGCAGTATCGAAGAAATTTACTGATTACTTTGAAATTATTCAGCAGTTAGTAGCAATTTATTGGCAATATGGACTAAATTATAGTATAAAAAATTATAGTAAAAAACTATGTTTATTGTTTTTATCTATGGACATTCGGGGATTTTTGTTGAGAATGTTAAGAACTTCTTTGTTTTTATTTTTGGTAAAACATAAACATTATTTATTATTACTTATTTGATATTTTAATGCATGCCTTTTCTGAAACTGATTCATTATGCATGTATTTCAGTATAAAATGTCATGGTGTAATAAAGTAAATTCTATAACTTTTCTATTTTATAAAATAATATAAATTCAAATAAAATAGTCCTTTATGGCTATAGTTCCTAACATCTATATAACATGATTATATTTTCTAACATGATTATATTTTGACAGTGAAGGGGGTGTATACGACAAATACTCGCTGATTTCTTAGAACTGTACGTACGTTCTACGTACAATATAAATATATGGTTCTAATGACAGCTTATATCTGAAATCAGATAATTTTAAAAAAGAAAAAAATCTAAACCCAATGAATTCGAAGATATGATTGGAACAACTATATTAGATCCTATTTTGTTATTTGTAATTCAATATATGTTACGACTATTATAATTTTTAAAATTATTATTAATATTATTATTGTAACTCCATTTATTTAATAACTTGCAATTGTTTTCATTGAAAATCTTTCAGAGAATGGTCCACAAAAGACGATTGCTGCTTATATATGATTTTTGAATACGTCTGTGGTGGTGAATTATTTACATATTTGAGAAATGCTGGTAGATTTAGTAGGTCCACATGTAAGTTAATTTCAATTCATACTAAAGACTACCTTCGAATTTCTTTTAAGATGTAATAAATTTATCAGGCTGTTTCGTTTTTACGCCTGATTTTTTTACTGTCCATATTCTTACAAACTTTTAGCCAAAAGTACATTATTTTCTGTTTACTTTATTTGTAAAAGAAAATTGATTTAGTTATTATGTGTTTAATGTACTTGTGACTTTGCCTGGTGATTTTAGTTTGCTTCATTGTCAACCAAATGAATCAGATTATTTTTGACTATTTTAAACATTTTTTAGCATACATTTGTTAAATTATTACTCTATAGCTGGATAATCGTCTTTTATCTTTTATATATTCTGTAAGTGAATAAAAGTTCATTAAACAAAAAAAAAAATAAAAGTAAACAAAAAGTTTATACTGTACACTAGCAATCAAAAATATTTAAGTTTCAAAGGTTTTTAACTTCCTGGCATATCCATTTATCTCAACAGGACATGATTTTTTCCTGATAGCTGGCAGTAGAAGAAAAGAGCCTTCTTTATGGAATAACTTTACTAACATAAACTATAGATAAAGCAATTAGTATCAGTAAATCGTATCACATCGCTAGAATAAAAGATAACGAGTTATACACTATCACTAAAATTTGCTGATAGTTTAAGTTAAAAAACAGACAAAATATTAATTTCAAAACTGTAAAGCCTGACTGACTACAATATTTTGTTTTTAAAGCCAAAAATATGAAATTTTGTGATGTTGATGTTATTTTGATTTTCAGCAAATTTTTTTTCGGCTGAAATTGTATTGGCTTTAGAGTATTTGCATTCTCAGCAGATCGTATATAGAGATTTGAAACCTGAAAATTTATTAATTAATCGTGATGGCCACTTGAAAATTACTGACTTCGGCTTTGCCAAAAAATTGAGAGATCGTACGTGGACACTGTGTGGAACGCCAGAATATTTAGCACCTGAAATTATTCAATCCAAGGGCCATAACAGAGCGGTGGATTGGTGGGCTTTAGGTAAGCTTGGTAATTGCATTATGTTGATTGTGTTGATCAATTAATTTTTGTTTTTTCTAGGTATTCTTATATATGAAATGCTTATTGGTTATCCACCATTCTATGATGAAAACCCGTTTGGTATTTATGAAAAAATCTTGAGTGGTAAAATTGAATGGCCCCGCCATATGGATCCTATAGCAAAAGACTTAGTAAAAAAATTGTTAACAAACGATCGCACAAAACGATTGGGAAATATGAAGGTGCGTGAAGTTGTAAATCGAAGAAAAATTAATTTAATATTTCCCATTTAGTTGAATGAAAATTAATAGAAAAAAAAAACAATAATAAATATAAAATCAAGGATATAAGCCATGCTTTTAGAAATTAGAAATATTTTAATTCATCTATATTAATTTTTTTTTATCAAATAAATTAAGTGTTACAGGTGTGTTAGCATAAAATATATCAAAATTATTGTTATAAATTTATTGTAGGGTACATACGAGTATAATAGCAAATTCATATCATTTTTAAACAATCTTAAAACAATAAGAAAATTTTAACAATTAATTTTATGATATTTGAAATAATTTATAGCGCAAAAATACAAATTGTGAGGAGTATTTATTATTAAATTAGATCATTATAAAAGTAAGGTCGCCAAAAATGAATACGAATTATTTGTAAAAGTCATTTATTTAAAGGGAAGCAAACTCTTTAGAAAATTATTTTTACACAAACGAAAGTGCACAAGATGCAATTGCTTTAATAATTAATTAAATTCTTCGATAACCTCTACTTTTTTATAGATCCCTTCCAATTTATGCAAAAATAATGTAGTTATTGTTTTACAAAAGTGAATACTTTGCGACCTTCAAAAATGTATGTACGTAAGGGTGACATAATGTGCCTGCAAAAATGACTTACCTTCAACCTAAAAATGCCATCATCGTCTAGAAAGATTTTGATAGGAAAATTAAAAGTTTCGTTATTCAATTATCTGTTAGTAATATTTACTTCGATTGAGTGACAACGTCTTTCAATGTTTTTTTTTTTGTTGCTTTAGGTTCGTAATTCCGGAACTTACACTACAAAATTAAAGAACAACTGCAAGTGTGTTCCAATCTCCTTGACTATTTTAATGAATTTTAATTTTAGAAAATTACCTTTTCTATTAAGTATGGGAATCGTGATGTTGACAGCAGAAGTTAGTCGTCGAGTTTTTGTTTTGTACTTTATCACAATGATGGCCGAATATTCAAATTTTGTGTGATATTTGATACACGTTATTATTTATGCCAAAAAATTTGTAGTCACATAAAATTTTTATAAAATATATTTCCACTTGACTGACGATTTTGCCAATCAAACAAAGAGGAACAGAAATCTCACGTACGGAATACGAGTTTTTAATTTAAACAAAAATTCGAACAGTAACGACAAATGGTGTCAAAGGTTTTTCCTATATTGAACGCTAATTGGCTTGATGATTCTTAAATTTAAATGTGAGATCGCAAGAAAGCAACTGAAATAATTTTCAAAAGTTCACATATCTCTGTTTATATATTTACGATCTTAACCCAAAAGAAAGCGTTAAGACCGTTCGACTGCAATATACATAAAATAATTTAGAAACATAAAAGTTCATAAGAAATAAAGAAAATAACATGAAATTACATACAATAATATTACATTACAACAGCGGAAGGCTAAGTATTTTTTTTTTATATTTAGTGAGCCAGAAACTAAATATAATACAAATAGATCGGCAACTTTTAAACAGCTCAGTCACATAAATTGATCGATTAAATCGATATTATCAGTATTATAAATATATTTATATTAGTAATGTTTATATGCTACATATTAAAGGGTGGTGATTAAAGGTGTGGCATGTGATAATTTGAATTATTTCCAAAATACTGCCAGAAACCAGGATGTTTCTGTACACTTGTTTATGAAAAAAACACTAAAAAATTTTAAATAATTTTAAGAATTCATTAATATTTCAACATTTAAAGAAGTTTCGTTTTACACAATGAGGCCATTCGTTCCTTTATTTTAATTTATAATTTGATTTTATTCAATGTGTGCAAATATAAATATTTTATTTCATATTTCGAGCAAAATACTATAGTGAACACTTGTGCACAGACACGCTTTATTCATAAATTTTGATATTGTTAACAAAAATAAATGATGACATGAATTTGCTTAATTTTGTTTTTGTTTTGCTTCTAAGCACTTTCTCTTAAATGTTAACGAAGGTATATTTATTTTATTAAACCATAACAGGAATAAAGATGTAAGACACTATTTCCTTCTTTTTATATTTTTAGAATGGAGCCGATGACGTTAAAAGGCATCGATGGTTCAAAGATTTAAATTGGAATGACGTCTACAATAAAAAGCTAAAGGTAGGTGAAAAAATTAGGGAAGCTAATTTACAAAAAAAAAAAAAAACGATTTTAAAACGTATAAGAATAAATTAGGGCAGGAGTATGTCACTTTGCCCTTTACCTCTAATTAGTTTCTGTTGTTATTAAACACAACGCTAAAATTTTCCATTTAATTTTTTTTAAATAATTCGTCGAGTACAATTAAAAAACAATTAGTTTAAGAATATATTAAAAATAATATTTTATTGTTTTATTGAAAATATTCGATTTATATTTCATTTCTTTTAGTTGCGTTTCTCATATTCATATTGTTATTACTATTCTCTCTTTATACTCAATTATTTAATTTAAAATTTTTTTGTTTCTATATGAAACCCACGCTATTTTGTTTTGTTTTTTTTTGCATTTTCGATTCGGTAGAGTGAAAAAACAATAAAACAAATTTTCTGGCATATTTAATAAAACAAATAAAAATGAGATATATGAAAATAATTGATAGATATAAGCAAAATGATATATTGCACAAATATAAAAATTTGAAATTGTTCAACAGCAGCTACAAAATATTAACAAAATATTATAACTGTGAAAGTGTGGGAACATTCCCTGTAGAAATAATAAAATGTTCATTTGATTTTTAATAACAAGTACCTCAGATGAAATTGCCGGCTAATTGACACTAACATTTGTGTTGTTGACTGGCATTAAAATAATTGCTTAACGATTTTTAGTTGCATTCTGTACAGTTATTTGAATACTCTCATAAGTATTTGCTTATTTGATATGACGGCAATCGCCGATTGCAGTATTCAATTTTGAAGTAACAAGTTATTTAAATTGAACGAATTACAAATTTTTCATTTAGCAAATCAATCAATTAGACTGAATAATTTCAATTTTCTATTACTAACATTTGAATATTTATTTTATGTAAAATATGTACATTCTACAAATTATATGATTATTATTGTTATTATTACACTCAATAAGAGAATAAAAAATCTGTTGTAAATTATGGAAAATAAATATATTTAATGATCCATCTGATTTTTTCACATGCTGCTACTAAGTTCTTTTATAATCTAGTGCATTTAATATTAAATATTAATCTTACATCGAAGAAGAACTTGTTTATCTGCAGAATCAAACAAAATGATTTAGCTTATACATTTCTCATCGAGATTTGTTATTTACTTAAAAATACAGGGTAACGCAAATGAAAGAAATTATGCAATATAAACTATATTAAATCTTTTACTCGTAAGAGCCTAATTTATGAATAAATACTCAATATATTATTAATACTGTGGCAGTGCAAACGTTTTTGAAAAGCATCATGAATCAAGAAACACTTCTGGTTACAACTTCCGAAAAAATTAAATTAGAAATAAAGTAACTCACACTTGTGCAATTATGATTTTTTGTTAAGACACTACTGAAAAATCATCGAATAAATCCTCATTACACCGTAAAAAAGGCGATGGGCTTAATAGCCTTGTTATTTTGTAAAAAGGAAATAATTTGCACTATCTTATACCCAGAGTCATGCACCTAAGCCGGAAATGGCACTTTTATGCGCTCTCCTTGAAATATAGGAACTTCGCAGTTATAAAAATTCTGTATTTTTATAAAACTCGTCGGAAACTTCTTGTTAATGCCTTTAAAATGGATTGCGATTGATTGAAACGCCAGCAAAAAGTGCTGGAGTGAAGTTTAAGCGAAAGAGGGGCAATGGTAGAGGAAATGCTCCAACGGCGAATGCAGAACATATGATAGGTATTTAATCACATGTTTGCCATTCACCATTATGTAAGTTTTATGATTTTGGCTAATAAAAATTTGCTCAGCTTGGGAAAACCCTTTGTTTTGTTCCCATTTAGACCGTCCTTATTAGTCAAAAACCAGACCTGTAATACCTTTTGTATTTCAGTCAGATGATCCCCAATCATTAGTTTTCCTACACAGTATGTGAGGTGTGAGATCTTATCGCCTTAAAGGATATTAAAATTCAGTGGCCTAAGCTATTTCAGATACCCTACTTTAACACATTGTACTTATAAAGTCGAAATTGCCTTCTCTCAATGAGTATTACGTCATTTTCTACATAGTCCTTATAAGACTATGTTTCGTAATTCTCCCGATACAACTTATGTCTTATCCTACTTATTTTCTAGCATATGTTCCATCCAATTAGTAAGCGTCCAGTAGACTTAGAATGGATAATGGAGTGGTTTGCACGATATTAAATGATTCTTGAATATCAATTAATGCAAACAGCAAGTGTATGCAGCTTGTAACGTAAAGATACACTTATAGGTATCTCTACTTACCACTTTTCTTTCACGTGTAATGTATGCATAAACATAATTCCGTTAACTCAGCTCGTTTTCTTTACGACATCGTTTACAATTCATAGCACTTTCATGCTATTCCTTATTTTCTTCATTGTGTACAAGATCGGAATTTTTTTTCGTACTCCAGCCTGTAGGGAGCGTTGTGGACCCTGCGATTTCCCGAGGGAAGACGAGAGCTTACTCTATTATTTCCATTATCCTCCGTATCGTTCACAAGATTCTCAAGTGAGATATTTGTTATGTCCTAGCTGTACGCAAAAAAGGCTTCAGTTTCCTTTTCTTGTAACGTCGCTGAGTGTGCCTTTATTTCTTTTCGAAAACTTTCTGCGGACAGGATTCAAGAGTTTAAAGATTTACTTGTTAAAGAACATCTAGATGAAACTAACTCTTAAGCTTTTTTATTGCTTTTGAAAAGATCCTACTTTCTCCTCTTGTTAAATATCATAAATATACTACAGCCTGTATTTAGAAATGTTTTTCAATGGGCAATTAAATTTTTTTATGCGCCATAAAATAAATTTACATTATTTTTATAGGTTGTTATTTTAGTTGCTCAAAAAATAACAATTTGCTTTATTTAAAAGAAAAATCGTTTAATAAATTGTTTAATACACAATAAGACTTTGCAAATTGCTTTTTTATTATCTGACGTTATTCTCTCTGTAATTTATTAAAGAATAAATAAAATTACATGTGTTAATTTGTCTAACAATTTTTTCATTATTCTTTTATGTCACACACACAGCCACCCATTATACCAGAGGTACAGTACGATGGCGACACAAGCAATTTTGATGATTATCCCGAAAGTGATTGGAAACCCGCCAGGGCAGTAGACCAAAGTGATTTGCAGTTATTTAAAGATTTTTAATTGTTTTAAATAAAAATATGCATAAAATAAGTTATTTATTTATTAATTTTACTTACATATATAAATCTGTATTTATTACGATCAAGATAAAAAAGGAAGACAAATAAAATAAAATAAAATAAAAGATTAATAAATTCAAATTATTATTATTAGTTAAAAGACCACATATCACGTATTTTAAAAGTATTAAAAAACAAACAAACACTTTACAAATTCGAACAATATATTCAGACAAAAATACTGTAATTTGTTGATCAGCTAGAACAATTTTGTAATTACTAAAGGAAAAGAAAATGTGCAACTTAGCTTACTTATGACTCGATATCTTATTGAGCTATCAATATTGACTAAAATAAATAGAAACACTTGTAGTTTACTCACCCTGTTTGATATATATTTCAATTTAAAAATAAATGTATAATAGAATTTTATAAATAATATTTCTAGCACAAGAGCTTTATATAAAATGAAATAATTTTATTTTTATTTGCGATATTTCGCCACAACATTGGGTGGCATTTTCAGGAAAAGAAAGGTGTATAAGCAATTTAAAAAATCAATTAATAAATGACAAACAAATTCAAAATAATCAAAAAATGTTTTCAAAAAGCAATAGAAAGAATAGAAAAACAAATTGAAAATATATTTTAACTACACATTCACATACACAATTTTCTAATACTAAAAAATGTTCATATTGTTACGAATATGTCTTGCTTAAGTTTTAAAATAATTAAGCAATAAAGCAAATTAAAATTAAATTAAGCAGGTTACAAACTGCGTAGAAGTTTATACACACACAACTACAATTTAATATGCTGTTTACTAACTGCCTGGCATGTAAGAAAAAATAAAAATACATGTATGCTGCTTATCATCTAAAGGCGCAAGCCAAAAACTAATTTTACAACAACAAACATATATGTTGTTTACCATCTGCGTGGTTTTCTAAGAAACCCTTTTTTACAAAAGCAACAACAAATGCATTGAAATAAATCCCAAGCAGAAACCTTATCAGCATAAAAACAACTATACACACAGACATACAGGCGCCTATACATCGAATAAACAACATAAAACAACGAAATGCGATACAAAGGGAGTAGAAGATTCTTAAATCTTCTAGACTTTAAATGGACAAGTATAAATAGGGGAACCATCTGAGTGGATAATGAATCAGTGTAAAATTAAACCTAATGGAGTAAAGACGTGCATTTAGTGAATTGTACAGTAGTGCCAACTTTGTATAGTTAAAGTTCATAAAATTGTTATTATTTAAAAACTCTAAAAACTGGTGTTAATTATTTTGTAATAAAGAATTCACAAACAAACGTTTATAAAAGGTATAAACGTAACAATATGAATACTAATTTTGAAAATAAGAAATTTACAAAACAATATTATTTTACGTATACATTCCAACATCAATTTTAATGACAAAACATTAGAAAACCTGAAGTATTAGCTATTAATATTAGATAGATACAGAGTCTATGGTTTAATGCACTAAGTATCTATTATTTTGTGCAACACTTTCCGTATCTAGTTTAAAGTCTATTCCTTTTGTTGATAGTACTTTAATTATTTGTATGATTTCTAGCATGTACAGACGTTTATAGTTATTTTCTAAATTTAAAACTGAAACAATAATAATTGACTATAAAATTCCTGATAAGTTAGAGACTTGTAACTTTAGGCATAACTCAGAACTGTACGCATATTAGGAACAAAAACTGAAAATAAACAAATTTTAAGTGCCATCACGAGCGAAAAGTGAAAAATAATTAATTTTTGATATTTTGATAATGTATTATGATTATTATGAATGTAAATATTTTAAAAACTGTTGTGAGATGTAATATATAGAATAAGGATGTGAAATGAATAATTGAGACATAAAAATTCCTTAGATATAAAATAAAGGGTCCGTCATCTAACGTTTTTTTTCAAGTAGTGCTTATTTCGTGAATGGTAACACTTTGCTCATGTTTGATTTATCTGATAATTGGTTTTATCCTTCCGCTGAATGAATATGGTTGTGTATACGCTTGAGCAACGCTGGGAAATATTGCGACATTACTTTGAAAATCATGGTAATGTTGCATACGGATTTTGGAAGAAGAGAAGCACCGTCAGCTCCGCATGTTCGTGGCAGAAAGTATGCGTGAAGCGCCTTCAACATCAATTCACCGTCATTCTCAACAATTAAACATTTCAGAGACATCATTGAGACGAATTTTGCATAAAGACCTTGGTATGACGTCATACAAAGTCCAATTGGTTCAGAAATTGAAGCCAAGTGACCATCCAATGCGTTTTCGCTTCTCTAAGTGGGCCTGCTATCGACTTATAGAAGATGCCGATTTTGCAAAAAAAAAAATCATGGAGCTCATTTTGATCTTGGCGGGTTGGTAAACAATCAAAATTGTCGCATTTGGGGCACAGAAAACGAATCACTGTTTGGTTCGAATTTTGATCCAGAGGCAAAATTGGGCCATTTTTCTTCGAAAATGGGCAAGGAGTGGTAGTTACAGTCAATGGCGATCGTTATCGAGCCATGTTGAACGAATTTTTGTTCACAAAAATTGAAGAGGAGGATATTGGCAACATTTGGTTTCAACAGGACGGCGCTACGTGCCACACAGCCAAAGCCACACTCGATGTTTTGCACCCTATTTTTGGAGATCGCATTATCATCCGCATAGCTGATGTCGCTTGGCCAGCTCGGAGATGCGATTTGACACCGTTGGACTATTATTTGTGGGGTGGCGTCAAAGATAAGTGTTACGCCGACAAGCCAGAGACAATTAACGTTTTAAAGGACAATATTCATGAAGCCATTGGTGAAACACAGCTGCACACAATCGATAATGTGCATAAAAAGTGGGTCGATGGTGTGGGCTACTGCATGGCCAGTCGAGGCAGCCAGTTAAATGAAATTATTTTCCATTATTAACCGGAAGAATTGTACTTTCAAATAAAAAAAGAAATTTGAAAAAATATTCAGTAGTTTTTTTATAGCATTTAAAACAAAAAAAAATTATTTGGCGCACCCTTTATATACAAAAAAGATTTTTTTTTAATTACTCAGGATGGAACTAGAAATAAAAGTTGTATAGTTTTCTTCCATTGTTAACGCTTGTATTTAATTTCTATTTTGCTGCTTGAAATACCTGTTAAATTTAATAAATTATGTATGAAAAAAGTTGTTTAGTGTAAACTAATTATAAATTAATTTGAAAATATTCGTTTTAGATTTTATTAAACGAAATATTTTATATATATTTTTTAAGCCTCTTCTTAAGGACAATTTTAACTTCTGGCATCACTGTTTTATGCATTAATACAAGTACATTTGCTAAAGCTACAGACTGTGTGCTCTGTTTAAGAACCGCTGCTCTTCATAATTCATTATTTTAAATACATTTATTAGTTTCTTTCAACTTTGACAATGAACTACTTTCCATAGTCGATACACAATAAGATGTTGTATTCATACTCCATAATGTTCTTTAATAAACTAAACAAACCGTCTCTACTTATGATACGTTTTAATTTGTTGAATATGTTAAATTAGTCAAATAAATTTTTTTTAACCATTAGTCGTTTGATAGGAAAACAATATGTATAGCATCCCTTAAGGCTTAATCACCACACTTAACAAAAGTCTCTCAGAATACTATATTGTTCTGTAGATAACATTAAAATGTGAAATACCGATAATAGTAAATTAAATAGCCAATGTTATGTCTTTACTCATTTCCTATAAAAAAAGTAAAATTGTTTGTGACTAGTAGATTAGTTGTGTCCGAAACCGGAATAGAAAATAAATTTCAACTCATAATAAATTATAGCTTTTCCAGATGTTTATAGCATACTTTAGGGAACAAAAAAAAATGTTATTTCTCACCACACTGTAACGTTTCTTTATAATAATGTTAATTTCAACAACCATTTATTTTAATATTGGTTACATCTCAAGAAATACCAGAAAGTTTATTTACAAATTTAAAAAAACTTTTACACATCAACTAACTATTGAAAAAAGCATGATGCATCATCTTTAATAATATAATGAATTGAAGATATAGTAACGATATTTTGTTAGTCTGTAGCAATAAAAATTATTTAAATTAAAATTTTTTTCTAGTGCGCAAACTCAACCAAAAAGGTTTGACAGAAATCCTTTATTAAAATGTCAACGTAAGGCATTTCCTTTCTTATAAAAAAGTCAAACACACCTATGTACATTTGAATGAAGACATGCTCTTTTCGTAGTTACCCTTAACCATGGTTATAATAGCAAATCAGTTTTAACTCATTTGTCTTATGAAACACTTGCCTCTCCTTACTAACGTATAGAGTGTTAATTACATTAACAAACTGAAAGTTAAGTAAAAGAAAATAATGGAATAAATAAATAAAAAATCATTAATTTAATTGATTCGAATGAAATTGATCAGAGAAATGTAATATAAAAGAAAAAAATTATTTAAATGAAATTTATGTGAAATTTATATGCAAAAAAGGGGAACAAATTTGTGCGAGCATAAAAATAATCGAAAATATCGAAGTGTCTGAAATCGAAAATGTATATTAAAGTGCTTTAAAAATATGTAAGTGTTATCTCTTATGAAATAGATTTTGATGAAGTAAGGTTTAGATTCCCTTAAAATGAAAATCAGAAATAAAACTTAATAAAGTTAATAAATCCACTGTTACGAAAATTTCTACAAATAAATGATACATATTGATAACAATGAATTGCTGCTGATGCATTTACGAAATACTCGTACACGTTAAATACATATACTTTTCAACCTATCGATTTTCAACCAAACCAACAATATATAACAAAAAAAATAAAAATACAGTTAATATATATATATATATATATACATATATATATATGTGTGTGTGCGTATATGGTGTGTGTGTGTGTGTATGTGTTATTGTGTGTGCGTATATGGTGTGTGTGTGTGTATGTTTGCGCATTAACTCTTCACGGACAAGAATAAACTTACGAACTAAATAGCAGATTAAGCGCCGTCATAAAAGAAAAAGTCAAAATCATCATTCTCAATATCAGCAACTATTTATAACACTATTGTTTGCTACTGTTGACTTTGTTTGATTTCATAGATCAAACAAACAGCTAACAATCCAACCACCAGCCAAATATTATGTTGGTTATAATTCAGTCAACATAAGTGCAGGAAATAAATTTACACAAGCATACATACAACGGCAAAGTTATTCACTTAACAAAGAATTTAATTGTCGTACTTTAAACAAAAGGAGAAGATTAAGATCCATTTATAATGATGAAGAACGGGAAATGTGAATTAAACTAATATTGACAGATGTAAATAGTGAAGAAACAGAAGAATTACAAGACATTTTTAAATCAGGGTTGCATTTAAAAATTTTTTAGCAATGTGCAAATGTGTGTTTCTGTTCTGCTAAGTGCCAAAATTATAAAACTATTCGTTAACTGTCTGTTTCAGGAGTCAAAATACAGCCTTAAAAGAAACTAGAAATATAGCAATTTAATACAAATAATTTATTTAATAGTGTTAAATGAATTGTTTTTTCGTAGTGACCAGCTGTGGTTTAAGCTTGTCATTTTCGCTTGCTGCGGAGCTCGGGGCGGTAAAAACAAATGTCAAAAACAACCCTTCCATATGATTTTTCAATGTTTGTCAAAGATTTCTTTCTTTTTGAATCCCCCAATGGGTGTGTTTTGCACTCTACTTTTGTTTTCGTTTGTGTGCGGCTAAGTTCAAATAAATTTCCGCATTTATTTTACGCTTATTCCGTACTCATTAAACAGTTTTCGCTTTTTTTTTCTCTCCCAGCTCTCTCTCTCTCTCTCTCTCTGCATATTCTTTCTTTTTTAACCCTTCTCTTTCTATCTCTCTTTCTCTCTCTGGGTGGTGAACTTTTTAAATTTTCATTTACATAACTTGAATAACTCCCGCCTTACTAAGTGTTAACAAACAGAAAAAATGCAATTTGTAAAAACATTCCTCGGAATTTTAGCAGTCCAAGATTTTATTATCCATAATATTGTTCAATTTTATACTCATTTCCCTTGCATGCATATATTCGAAATATGTTCTGTAGTTCTACGGCATAAAAACAAAACAAATTTGAAAACAATTTAACATTTAAATTTTTTTTCAGCCGTTAAATGCAAAAATTTTGATTGAAGCGATTGTTGTTCTTTAACTATGTATTAGAGATTTGTTATAGATTTGTAACAAATATTTTAAAATAATTTGTAATGTTTTTTTTAAATAATATATTAAAAAAAAAATTGGTTTGGCAGCTCACATTAGGCTGGCGCATTATGATTTAATGTTATAATTATTGAAATACGATTCATAATTTTTTTGTAAAAATTTAAAAATTATAATTTTGTTAGAAAATTGCATGAATTTGTTATTGTTATATTAGGAAATCGTCTGAAGACTTTTATTCGTCAGATCCTTCACTTTTGAAAAAGTTTCGTTACCCGATCACCTGCAGCTATTTTTTGCATTTATATCCTTTGCTAGACCGGTAAAAATATTTTCGATTGCAGAAATTAAAGTGGATCTGATAATTAATCATTTCGTGGCGAAAAGTCGATATAAATAAAACCTTAAAATTAACAGTCACCTCACAGTTCTTTAATAACAACAATCATAACTTTCGAAGTAAAGAAAAATGTTTTAAGTTTAAGACTTGATATAAGTACCTAAACTGGTGCCAAAAGTAATTGTTATTAGTACCGAAACGTCCATATGACAAAAACATCCTCCTTGGAATAAAATCTAAGGTATTACTCAAATTTAGTTACTCAAATTTTACAAGCTCTCAAAAGCCCCTGAATTGAACAGAGTATAGTACGCTAATGTTAGATATAGAAGTGCAGGCAAATAAAAGGTAAAAATAAAAAACACATTTTCGGTATAATTAATACGAACATAATCCCAATAAAATCAATTATAAATTATGATTAAACAAACTTTAGGGACGAAAAAAATTTAATTGTTTTGTTGCTTAATACATTTTATGAAAATCATTGTAACTTAACTAAATTGTAATTTGCGATATCATACAACTTGTCAGTGAATGTGTACCGACGACAGTTCAATGTGACCTAGAGAACAAATAGAAAACAACTGTTCAAGCCTTACAATTTAATTTAATTATATAAATTATTTAATTTTTAATATATTGTTATTGTTGTTAATATATTGTTTGTTTCTTTTATAAATGTTTAGTTTATTGCGTTCTTTTGTTTGGAAACAACTTTTTAGAGTCTTAATTAAATTACACCATTTATTTAGACGAGTTATTTACTTTTACACACAAAAATACACAGTGGTAACTTCATCACTTTGAGGCCTAAAGGCTACTATAGCAACGTTCCGTCTTCTTGATCACGCTCACAATTAAACTTAACTATTGTCCTAGAAAGAGCCTTATATTCTGTTTTAGCGGTTCTAGCATGTTCTATAAAGCTCTTATTTATCGCATCAAACACAGACTACGTTGTAGTCATTATTTAATGTAGGCACCGGCTTGGCTATACGTCTTCTTGTTCTAGTTGTTTTTACTTTCTGATTGTCAAACTTAGTTCATGGATTTTTACTATAGCATGTTGTTGTTTTGTGTTCATAAGATTTCTTAGATTTTTTAGTTTGTATATACAACACTTCTCTTAATTTTTCTAGTGATAATTATCTTTTTATATCTTCAGCTTCTTCGTAATAAAATGTTATTTTAAATATTTCCTTCAATGGATTGAAATTTTTAAATCTTAACCAATTATCGTCATAGAGCCAGTCACACAGATATCAGCATTTAAATACGCAACAGGCGTATTAATATAATAATATTATAATATTTAAAAATATAATAATATATTATAATATTTAAAATATCTTGTTTTTTATTCACCACTATATGTGACGATAAAACAATGTCAAGAGACAGACAACATAGTTGCTTAAGTCGTACCATTGAATTATTTGATAAGCAAAAAATATATTTCCAAAATTTTTCCGATGATAAGCAGTGGGTTCATTTATTATTATCGAATCTTTTAATTGATCAAACGTGTTGTTATTGTTACATCAAATGCAACAAAAACATTTACATATTTGTTAATTGCTAAAACATTAACCAATTAATATATAATATGAATATTATATATAAGTAAACTTACGATTCCTTTAAACATATTTATTCATTTTCATTTCCAAATTCATCTTTATTAAATTAAATGCTATTTACATATTTATTTACAGTTTTGAGATATTATCTTAGATATTACAGCAAATTATGTTTTTAATCACAGATATTGAAAAGTTCAGTTATAAGTATTTATTATTTTTAAAGGGAAAATAGGAAACCCTTCATATACCAAAAAAGAAACATGTTCAAATATAATTAGGAAATATATATGCATACAATTGTATTGTCTAATACAACAACACATTGCATACATATCATTTCCAATTTGGTGATTGTTGTTTTAAAAATACCTTTACGCCGACTCTCTACATTCTCTTATCAGCTGATAAGAAGAACTTTCTATTTTCTCAAAATATTTAGTGTTGAGTCTCTTTATGAAGTCGTCAATTCGTTCGTATCCCGTTTGGTCGTGAAGAAGCTGCGTTGAGTGTCTCCAATGTTTGTTGTGTATAATCTTGAGGCATTTGTTTTGTATTATCTATCTATTATCTATTCTTCAAATGAGTTTTTGCTGCTGTATACCAAATGGGACATGCATATGTTAAGGTTGGTCTTATCACGCTTTTAAAAATTAAATTTTTATTTTGAAGGCCAAGTGAAGAGCGTCTATTCAGTAAAGGCCACAGAGCTCTGATGGCTTTTAGGGATTTCTTGCCGATTTCGTCAATGTGCCTTGAAAAATTAAGTTTCTTATCTAAACATACGCCAAGATATTTTACATCATTTCTTATTGTAACGCTCTCACTTCCACACCTAATTTGTCGACTTGGTAATCGTTTGGGGGAGTTGTTATAAGGAAATATGATACATTGTGTTTTGTTAGAGTTGATTTTAATTTTCCACTTATAAAAATATTTTATGCATGAAGCAAATCCTTTTTCCATTTTCTTTAATAATGCCTTTGTCAGTTTGCTAGACGTGATTAAAGCGGTATCGTCTGCGTAGTAGGCAACTTTCAAGTACGAGGGCGGTGAAAAGTCCGAAGTATAAATTGAATACAACAAAGGTGATAAAATTGAACCTTGTGGTAATCCAGTAGAAATTGTTTTTGGTGACGATATTGCACCATTAACTGAAACAATAAATGTTCTCTTGTTAAGAAAATCTGCAATAAGCTTGCACAAATGCTTAGATATACTAGTCTGGAGCAATACTGAACTGTGTTCTTTCTTGAAACCAAATTGTTCTTTAGCTATTATCGAGCTATTTTCAACGACATCGCAAATTCGTTTGTGAATTAGTTTTTCAAACAATTTTCCCAAATTGCTTAACAAGCTAATGGGTCTGTAACTGTTGGGACTATGCTTAGGCTTGTTTGGCTTAAGAATCGCAATAACTTTTGCTTTTTTGAAGTGAAAGGGGAAATAGTTGAGTTTTAAACAACTGTTAAAAACTATCATTAGTAAATGAACTGCTTTGGGCGGAAAGTTTTTTATTAGTAGGTTAGATACTTCATCAAGACCAGGTGATTTTGAATCATTAAGCGAAGAAATTAATAAACTTATTTCATTAAGCGAAATAAAAGACAGGTTTTCATTGTCAATGTAAGATGATTTAAATCGATTCACTTTGGAGTTAACAGATTTATCAATTGAATGCTTGTATGTAGACGTGAGCTCATTTGCAGCCGAAAAAGTATCCGACAGTAGTTGGGCTTTTTCCTCATCTGTTATAATTTTTCTGTTGCCCAGGTTGAAAAAAGGAACTTTGTTGTTAAGTTTTCCTCTTAAGCGTCTGGAAATTTTCCAGAAAGACTTGCCACCCGGCCTAAGCTTTGAAAGTGTTTTATTCCATTGATAATTGCGAAGTGTATTGATTTTGTTATTGATCATAATAGTTAAAAGTTTTACACTCTGTTCATAAAACTTAGATTCAGATATGTTACTTGCCCGTTGGCTTTTCCTTTTGAAGGTTCTTCGCGTTCTAATTAGACTAACGACATCTGAAGGTAAGTTAGTTTTTCCATAGGGACGAAAAATTAGAGTGCAGTGATTCCGTACTTCTAAGATCGTGCGAACAAACTTATCAATTTCCATATCAATTGCAGTTTTTGAATTATAGGTTTCAGTATTTATAGTGATACGACTATTTATTGCGTTTCTAAATGCAACCCAATCAGTTAGCTTGTAATTATAATAAGTAGTCTGTGCTTCAGAAGATATTGCATTTCCAATTTTACAGACAATGGGTCTATGGTCAGATGGGATATCAAATTCAAGGACTTCCACAGTGATGTTGGATGTGATATTGCTCAATACTAAGCAGAGTAGCAAAGTGTTCACTCACTGTTCATACATGTATGAATATGTACATTTCATTTTTTAGCCGCTTCTTCTCATACATGTGTGAGAGACTGAGAAATATTTTGCGTTTTCTCATTTATGAATGCGACGATTTATTTTTTTCTTTCTATTCATAAGTGAAAAAATGAGAAACACACAAGTGTTCATTTTTGAATATGTACAATTTTGATAATTTTTTATAAATGAAAAGATCGTAAAAATATGTGCGTTAAGCATTCGCGTACATAAACGCACATATTTGATAATGGGCAATTGTCGGCGTATGTAGGAAAAAAAATGTTTTTTTTTATTTCTTTTAGAATATATTGCAATATTGTATTTTGTGTTAATATGTACCCATGTGTTTTTACTACATTTTACGGTAAACTGCGATCGTAGGTAGAAATTTTTTTTTCACATTCATTTATAAAATTTCAACGTTCATAACTGAACATGTACATTTATGAAAAAGAACATTAATGAGAAGTAGCTGATTTATCATTTATCACATATGAATAAGACTAATAATTCTTGTTGTGCGCATTCATGTATGAACATAAGCAGAACATTTTTTCTTGTTCGTTTATGCGCGTGAAAAATAAATATAAAATTTTAGATTTCTCATTTATGAAAAATATTATGAATGTTGATTTTTTAATGTTCATAAATGAAAAATTCTGAACCCTGATACTAAGTCAATAATAGATGAGTTACGATTATTTTGATAAGGATAAAAAGTTGGGCTATTGGGATAATATATGAAAAAATTATTTCTTAATTGAAGATTGTAAAGTGTATTTCCTGCAGTGTTGCTGTTAGCACAGTGCCACGAAGAATGCCTCGCATTAAAATCGCCTAAAATAATATAATCTTTGTGCAAAGGAATTAATTTTGTGACATTATTGGCGAAACTAGTTGCATATTTTGGAGAGTACGCAGTAGAAACTACTAATGATTTATTGTTTATTACGATTTCAATTGAAAGGTTTTCTATTAATAGTGTATTTATGATAGGTAGCAGCTTATGTTTGACAGATCTGTGCACGACCAGAGCTACACCACCTCCCCTTGAATCTTGTCTGTCATTGCGATATATTAGGTAATTAGTTAAACATATTTATTATGAAAAATTGAAATACATTACTATAGGGAAAAAATATCCATATGGATATTTCACTACTGCTTATATAGCTCGTCAGTGAATTGTACCCCAATTTTGTAAGGAATCATCAAGAATCTTATATCTCAACCCAAATTGATTAAATGAGAATTCAACTAAAAAACACAGTAACCATTAGGCAACTATTACTACATTTTTAACCATGTTATTCATGTTATAATAATATCTATCTGTATAAGAATTGAGCTTTACTACCATATGGAATTATTAAATATTTCTAGTATTAGAAAAATAAGCAAATTAATTAAAAAATAGTAATATAGTAATAATAATATTCCTATTTATTGTAAAACTAGTTCAGGTCTAAAAATTACATATTAAACTATTAGAAAACGCCTAAAGCCTTAAACGTAAAATACTATTGTTTTGTAAATGTGTTATGTATTTTCAAAATTATTTTTCATTTAAAAATTTTTAATATTGAAAATTTGTTTGTATGTATGTAAAACAAAAAATTTTTTCAATTTGTCGTTTTTTATTGTTTTTGTTTGTTTTGTTTTTTGAAAAAAATTTTTTGATTATATTGAATTTGTTAATCAAAAAATTTTTTCAATTTGTTTATTCATTATTATTTTTGTTTTTTCTGATGATGCCAACCAACGGTGTGGCGAAATATTGAAAAAATAATAAAAAATAAAAGTTTTTTAAAAATTTGTTATTAAAATTGACCTAGTGCTTTCTAATTAACTACTAAAAAATATTAAAAAGGTCAAAAAACTATAACTATTATATACAATATAAAAATAATTATAATAATTAATACTTAATTATGTAAGCATAAAGTGTAGTTATATAGTATACATATTATATAAAAGATGGTCCTTCATTAGCATTTTAAAGTACTTACAGGCCAAAATATAATTTAGAATCTGTAAAATTTTTCCGTTCATTTTAATTCACAAAAAATTTAAAAATATCCTTGTGATATCACCATTTTTTTCTTTTCAAATTGAAATTTGAATTTGCAAAATGCCAGCTTTTTTATTTAATATAAAGGATTGCCTTCTTGCATCTTCAACCATTCCTCTTATTGTCCATTCAAACCATTCCTTATATCGTCATTTGAGTTTTTAAAAAATTATTTGTAAGACTCGTCTAAACCTAAAAGAAGATATGATTTTGCATTACTAGTCAAACATTTTATATAAATGATTATATAAATATTATAATTGTTTCAACCAGCTATCCCTTATGGCAGGTCCAATCTACTAAAATTTCAAATTGCCGCTGCTTTGTATGCAATTTTAGATTGGATTTCTCTGAAAGTAATAATTTAGAACTGGTTTCAATTAAGAACTTGAACGCTTTGTCTCTTTTGCATTTGCTCTTTTACTATATGGGAGTCATGTTGGCTTTTCTCCAACGAATTTGAGCGTTGTTTTGCCAAATTAAAGAAAAAGAAAAAAAATTGCGAAAGACATATGCGAAGGCGCTTTACAGAGTATTGTTGTATATCGTAGCGTTTTTATTTCCCATCGCAATAGAGAAAAGCACTCCAGTAAAGTTATGGCATTAAAATGTAAATGCAAATAATGAAGAAAATTCAAAACTTAAAAATATGGAATTAGCTGAAATACGGATTATATATAGTATTTTCTATGAAAAATACATACATAAACATATATTTCTCTTATATTTATTTAAGCTGTGTTCCAATTTCAAGTCCAGAATTAATCATACTTTAACCACCACGTACTTCAAATGATAGTTTTTTCTATTTTATAATTTTAGAAAGACGCAAAACTAGAAATTAAGAACAAATAATAATATTTTTTTAAATTTTTGAAGAGCTTATTTCACAACAAAGGCGTTGTTGTTACAGCTGCTTCATACTGAATTTTTAACCTACACTACCCAAATCCAACTTTTGTAGCCATTTTGGGAAATGTAAAATATGATTGTGAATTAAACTATCATCGGTTATGTGAACTTCTTGAAGATCATTTTTATTGAATGAAATTTGCAGATTTACCATTCCTCATAGAGTTTTGAATCATAATATATTTCCTGAAAATGTGATAATATGTAAATTAAATTCAAATAAAATGCTGAATGACACACAAAAGAATATTTTGATTTTAAGCCATGAGATTGATGGTGATAATTAAGTTTCATTATTCCATTACTCATGTTGCCTACAATTGACCGACAGGTGTTATATTTGTTAAAATTAATTAAAAATAATGTTTGTTATATTCATTGAAAATTGCAATTCGTTTGCTTCTTGTAGTAATGCCAGCAGGACGGGTATGAGTCAATTTAGTAATGTTTAAGCCTTCTGGTGTTTTTGTATTTGTAAAAAATTTCCATATTTATTTAGTTCGTGTGATTATTTTGAGTTTCATGGCATTCTGATTACATAGTCTAATTCTACTATAAAAAAATCGATTTGATTGTTACCTTTTATCAATAACTTCCAAGCTTGCGTTTAAATTATTTAGTGGTTAATTATTTTTCGGCATTGGGTCATACATTTTCTTAAATTTTCTTAAATTATGTTATATGAAGAAACAAAAGAGACTATTGGAATCAGTTACTGCCTAAAGTTTTAGTCTTATAGAATGTTAATTTGGGATTCCATAAAGATTTTCTGATTCCTTATAAACACTAACGCTCATCTGTTCGTCTTTTCATTACACAATTTTCCAAGAACATTTCATTACTAAAAACAATAAAAAAAATCAGTCAAATTAGCCAATAATTGTCAGAGATAAGTATGGTCAGAACTCACCTGACATTTATTTATGATGTCTTGTGTGTTGTTTGAAAAAGAATATTAGAAGTGTTAGTCATAATTAATGCTCCCACTAACATAAGAATGAATTAAAAAACAGACGAAAAAATTTGTGTGCAAAAATATAAATAAAATAGCTTTTACTGGTGTTCGAAATGCTGAAATAATTTGATTAAAAATAAAAAAAAATTGTTGGTAATACCAGAAGTTTCCTAAAAACCGAATTATTACAAAGAACAACATGGACACTCTACTGTTCAATAAAAGTTTTGGTTTTAGAAATGAATTTAAAAAATACTCTAAAAAATTGTTTATCGATTGAGGCCCATAATAATGATAACTTCAAATAACAATAAATTATTGTTGTTTTTGATATAGTTCTAACTAACTTTTAGCAAAGCAAGTTGGTTCTTTCTATGACTATTTTCCCAAATTTTATTGAACCGTTATATTTATTATTTCTATTTTAGCTTATTTAAAACAATTTATTACGTGTTAACATTGGGATGGTTAAATAGAAATTGCTTTAACTTAAAATAAGAAAGTAGATAGGCTTTAGTAATTAATTCCGGGGTATTTAACTCAATATTCGTTAATTGTAAATATTTTAGAAATGTCACATTTATGGCTACCATATGAGATAATTTTAAGAAAATTAAGGACAGTAGAGCCAAAGTAAAAATAATCGCACTTTTGCTCTGAAATCGATGACAAAACAATATGCAGTCCACTCTCTCCTAAATCGGCGCCTAAGGGGCTGCATAGTTTGTTCTCCGTTAATGAGGCAATACAAAAAGAATTATTAATAATCAATAAAAAATATATTTTAATATCAAAACCGGAACAACCGCATAAAGATAAGAAAATTAAGAAAATTTTTATTAATATTCCAGCGATAAAGAAAATATAAACTTAAACCAAGGTAAACAAAAATTTTACTAAGGTAGGGCGCTACGATCGACAATATTAATTTTCTCCGAAATTTCCTTAGCCCTGTTACTTACAGGTTGCTCAAGTCTTCACTATTTATCAATGTTAAGGCTCTTGGGCTTCAGCTTACTTTTTTCCTCCCATATTTATGTCAGTCTTTGTTTCCGATGATGTAAACTAAGTTTTTCATTGTTACGAATGTAAATGATATATACTTTGGGTAAGCTAATTAATGGATGCAATAACAATCTAAAAATGTTTGTGCTCACTACATCGAGGAAAACAAACAAGATATTTATCTTTCCGGTTTCTCGATTTCATATGATACTGAAAAAAATGTCCATAAATGGTAAATATCTGCTTTAGGAAGGTGTCCTTTAGTAAAGAGAACACTGTACTTCTGTCTGGCAGTAAGTTTGAAATATTTATGTCAAATACCAATAAACCGTTTAAAGTCTTAAAATGTTTATACACTATCACAGGTGAAAATCAAAAGCAATATCTTCTCTGAAGTGTACGTATTTTGCATCTAAAAATAAAATGTAATAAAATGTTAATTATAAAGAGTCAACAAAAACTAAACATTTTATAGTATTTGAAGTAGCTGCTATGGACTGTTGGAAAGTTTTTACGGCAAAGGCCGCTAGAAACTTAACATAGCACATTTGGAAGAGAACTTTTTGAAAGGCTAATATTTATTTATTTACTTAACTTTCTAATAGTAGGTTCTTACCAATTCCCACAAATTGAAGGCAAGAGAGCAATCAAGAGTAGAAAACATTTTCGCCAAAACAGATAACTTCAATACATATTTTTGTGTCAATAAATTTCAAGATGTTATTAAAAGATTTAACAAAATATTTTGCGACATATTAGAGATGGTTTCTTTTCTTATAAAGAAACTTAATAACAATTTTTCCAATCAAGAAATACAAAGTTGTGGTGGAAGCCACAATTAGTTCATTTAAACAACAATGAACTTGACTATTTAAGTGATTAACTGGTCAAATAATAAGTTCACAAACGCAAACATTTTGAATTTACCTTCTATAAAAAAAGTATTCAGAAAAAATTTGAGATACGTTTCTTTTTCTTTCTTTTTTTTTTTCTTTTTTTTCATAATTAAAAATGTAAAGGGGTTTTATTCTGAAGAAAAATTTCGATACCTGATATATACATAAATTGGCGTATAGCAAAGGTTATTTTTCAAGGTTTCGTCAAGGTTTGTAGTTTTCAGTATATTGCCTTACACTTGCAGGTGAACCAAGATAAATAAAAAAAATATGTAAATGGCTCGAATAAAAATATAACTAAAAATTAATTTTTTCTGTAATACATTCAGGGTGTAAATAAAGAAAAAGCAAACAAACTGATTATGAGACATAATTTTCAGTCGACAAACAAATGTGGAGTGCCGAATTAAGAAGAAAAACGAGCTACCCATTACCGGCCAGTTTTTTTAAAGCGATAAACGAAAATCGGTTTTTCATTTTTAAATACTCCAGTTGAGACATTCAAGTTTGAAAAACACATACTCGTATCAATAAGAAGATAACCAAGGAAATTAAAAAATATAACAGAACTTGTAGATAGCCTGGGCAAATGTGTGCTGCATGCACGTTTTTTAGTACAGTTCAAATATTTGCAGCAAAATAACATCTTGAGTACTACGTCTATTATTAAACAAATACGCGAAATAAAATTGAAGACACACACGCACACATACTATAAAGAGTACGTTGAATATAAAATACAACTTCCAACTGCACCCATTTTACAAACCAAATCTTAAAAACTAATGAATTTAATTCTCAATTATTGTATAAGATCAACTTCAGACAATATTGTTGTATTTAAATTAACCAAAGTGCCAATCCGTTTATTTCATCCTCCATCTTTTTCATTTAATTTTAGGTGCTGCTAATTCATGTTTTCCGTGCATACTTTTTTAACGAAGTAGAATAAAACAAAATTTTTTAATACCGACTGAAAAGAATTTTAATGCATCTACATGTACAGAATTCATGAACAAGACTCGAAATTTAAGCAAAACAACGACAACATCAAAAGTTTCAGTAACAGGCAGCAACTCGGTTTAACAAAAATAAATACATGGACTGGCACATCAACAACTAACACTTGTAACTCAATTGCAAACTCCAATACAGCAGCTGGTAGCAACTTCTAACAAGCAATAAAACTTACATAAACAGGCCAAAGAAATTAGTAAGCAACTTTAACCCAATTTGTCTACACTAAATAAAACAGATACTAACAGCAATAACAGAAGTAGCAACTGCTTCATTTGCATGCATTTTTAAGCACTCTTGGATACACCGGTTCAAACATCAATTTAACGAAAAAATTGAACTAGATAAGAGATAGGAAGTAAAATCTGATGAACAATACTAACGACACGAATACACATTTTGAATAGACAAAAGTTAAAGAACGAGAGACTAAAAGCAGGAACAGCGAGCAAGATTGGGATAATCTCCGTTTGCTAAAGTGCATGGAATTATATTCATGTGATTTCGGAAGTGCGAAAGTGGATCGAAACCAGAGATAACAAAATGCAGAAGGAAAATAATTCAACAACAGATAATTGCCAATATGTGGGACCATATCGTCTGGAAAAAACACTCGGCAAAGGGCAAACGGGTATGTATTTACATATTAATTTTTAAATATTTTTAAATCGGTGTATATTTGCAAGCACTTTCAGTTACGCTCAAGTATGAGCAGGTTTTTGGAATAGTTCCTAATGCGAACTTATTACCTTAAGCAAGGAAGTTCTGCGAAATATAATCCGCGTGATACGTTTTAAATATTTTTAATAGAGATTTTTGCTAAATTTATAAAGAAAATTTAAAACAGAGTAAAAGAAATTTAGAAAAGAGATACATACATTTAAAAGCGAATATAATTAAATTCTAGATATAAATCAAATAACATTCTTAAGAAGGAGATTTTTTTATTTTATCGATTGATATAACAATCAATTATAAACATGCCTCGTAGTGTAGTAATTACTTGCTATTATATAAATAACCTGATTTTTTTTTATTTTTTCTTATTCCTAATCTACCGATCGGGTTTATAAAATCAGCGTCTCGAAATCAGAAAATTTTATCAAAATTAAAATCTGCACCTAATTTTTTCAGTTAGCAGACTGTTGGAAATTATAGTCTAAAGTTAAGAAACAATTCTGAGAGACAATTAAGTTACATTACACAAACTACACGATTGGAATATAACACAATTCAGTGACTATAATAATATTGGCGCGTGAAAAAATCGGATTCAATATATTTTTTCCGCTTACCTAAAACGTAAAACAAGCAAAATCGCATGACTGATTCAATCGCTTAGTCACAGTAACTCGATGAATTTTTTAATCAAAACACAACTGTACATAACATAACAAAGGTCATTACCATATTAGAAATAAAACAACGGACACTACAATAGATTTTAAAATGCCTAAAATACATGCAATTCAACGTTATCAGAAAGTAAAAATCACGGTATGCAGTTTCAGTTGACAAAATACATGATTTATTTGCCTCCAAACGACTTTATACAGTTTATGAAATAACAGAAATGACTCGTCATTATGAGATTCTTAAAGATTCTTACTTTCAGGAGTTCATAAAAAATAGGAGTCAGATAGAGAGAAATTCGAAAAATAAAAAACAGAGCATGTAACATTTTTTATAGACAGTGTAGCTAAGATTTTTAATAATATTAAAAATATAAAAGTAATGACAGTATTTAAATATGTAGAACAGTTTACATAGATTCATTGGCTAATCATTTATATTCCATTGCTAGTTATATCAGACAAAATTTATTTTATAAGACTTGAACACATAAAACTTGTAGTGTCTTACCATTCTTAGCATTTTGTTACAGAATTTAATAGTATATAAGACCACAACATACTTTTTGGCTAGCATAACCTTTTTATACCAAAACAACTATCAGTCGCAAAATCTATTGTGGGTAACAAAAAAAGCTAGATAATACACCCGACGACTATGCAGGAATAATGTTCCTTTCGTGCTTTGTAATGCAAGTAAAACCAGAAATTTTTATTCCAAAAGTAGAGAAATCCATTTTTGACATTTATTTTTATGTATAATTGCCGGCAGATGGCGCTTTCATAAAACTTATGGGCTTTTTTGTGGAAAACTGACGAAATTTGACTTTGAAATCGGAAGCATTGTGCTAATAAAAGAGCACCTATAGTTTACATTTAGTTTTTCTTTGTGAAAGGTCCTATTGGTAATCATGAGATTCCAACGATCATCTTTTACGTCAAATTATTCCAGAAGAGATGTTGCCAAAACTCCAAATATGTCACACTTCATAGCAAATCATTGTATCTGACAATATATGTCCTCGTCTCATTCTGGATGCATCTCGTGCTCTTACTGAAAGTAACCTTTGCTCATAATCAATTATTATTTTTTTATGGTGCGTAGGCTTGACCATGACCCTCTTCAATTGTTTCTATTGTAAAAGTAGGTACTTCTTCTACAATTTCCGTCTCGTAGTTCGTTATCGTAGATCTTTTCTTATGTTTATCTATTATGAACTCTTTTAACTGTTATGAGCACAGAACTACTTTCATGTTATATTCACATTTTCCAATAATACGGATTTAGGAATACTGTGAGAATGGATCCCTTTGTTATGTATAAATTGTAGGTGTATTTCAATCAATTTGTTTGTCACGTGGGGAGTAATACTTTATATAAAAACTCTTTACTTTGCTTTAGAACGTTCGTCGACAAAAATATTATTTTATAATTTAGTTCTTAAGTTGGCAGATAAGGGCCACTCAAATTTAAACTGTAACGACACGTTCTCGCGTTATGCTGGGGTAAAGCTCGCGGCGTCCAGGGTTCGTTACAAAAAAAATGTTTTTCGTTAATCACAAGAGACACTTTTGTTTTTATAAAAAAAAATTTCTTTTATTTATAATTCACTCTTAAACTAAGTTATAATTAAACTGCACCACTACTGAGCACGCCAACGATGATCAACCGCTTCGTGGCCCTCAAGAGCTTTCGTTTCCACTCTTCGTCGGCTAGCCTACTGCTTCTCACACTGGAGCGAATAAAATTCTGGTCCAATCTGAGCAGAACAGTTGGCCTGTCCACCAATTTTTGCCTTGTCGCGAATAAGATTCTGAGACAACCTTTCCACGTCGAAACTGGTGTTAGCCTATTGACGATCTTGGTCAGCTAGGGCGAATAAAATTCTGGCCTTGCTGACCAAAACGCGGCCTGGCTCTGGGCGAATAAAATTCTGGCCTTGCTGAACAAAGCGCGGCCTGGTTCTGGGCTCCGTCACCTGGGCGAATAAAATTCTGGCCAGGTGAAGCAGCGACAGCACTTACTGAGCCGGAGACTATAGCGAGTCTCGCTTAATTAAAACTCGAATAAGATTCTGGTTTTTAATTAAGTGAGCAAAACCTATTTGCAAGACTATTTTAGTTAAGTTGAATAAAATTCTAACTCACTTAAAAGAAGTCTTGCCCGGTTGCTTGCCCGTGGCCAACTCAACTTCAATACGTAATTATCTCGCTTTTTATATGTTTCTGCCAGGCACACATACACCCATACCACTAAACGACAACTGCTTACGACTGTTCAGGGGTGAGTTTGATGGTATGTTCTTCTCACGGATGAATCCTCGTGTTAATAGATGGCGCTTTTTAACGGCTATTATAAATTCAAATATTTCATTAACAAATAATAAATGTAATTATTAAATATAATTATGAATTATATAAAATGAAAAGTGTATAATAATAATGTTCACTTTTAAAACAAATTATAAAATTCATTAAGCAATAAATATTCAGAAATGTAAAAAGTGTAAAAATTTGTGAAATTAAAAAAAAATTACAAAATTTGAAAAACATATATATAGAGTCCAATTGCTTGTGATTGAATTGCTATGTGATCCAAAAACGAGCCTGCCGAGTTTTGGTCGTCACAAAACACATACCAAAAAAAGCAACATCGTGAGAAGGTATATGTTTCAAACTCTTTTCAATTTCTGTAATTTACGATGTTGCCGGCACTGAATCCATAGTTTTATTATTTTTGTATTTGAACGTATGTAAGACAATAAAAATTTGTTTAAAAACCATTACTTAAGAACCGAAAACAAAATTTTACAATTAAACTAGATAGCTTGACTGCATAAAACTTTCATTGTCATTGTTCAATCCTTTAAATAAATATGCTGTTGGTTTTTCTAATCTTTATTTTGTAATAAATATATTTTTTTTTGTAATTTTAATTATCGCATTGTCTAAAATCTAAATACTTAATTAATTAAGTTTTATTACTTTTATCCTATATTGTGCTTAAACTATTTGTTTGAAAACTGTTTTAATTAAATAAAATCGAAAAGGTCCTAACTGAGTACCCGTTATCCCCGCTAAATATTTTGCGCTATTAAAATTTTAACATTTCGTAATGTGAAAGTCAATTATTTGTAAATTTTTTAACATTTCTGTAATTTTCAACACAAAAAGCGGCAATAGAATCCTAAAAGTATGCGAAAGCGCCCTCTGGCAGCAGCAAAAACTAAAAATTTCCTGATCCAAAAAAAAAACACGTTTGACCTCTGTAAAGAATAAAGAATATATATATATATATATATATATATATATATATATATATATATATATATATATATATAATTCATAAGCTTCTCTTGTTTTATGGTAAACTTATTTGGCCATAGTTTGCTGATACTACAAAACCACTACCATCGATTAACTACTTAGACAATACAACACTAAGAACCGAAATAGAGAAGACAAGGAGACAGCTGATACAACACGACGGCACACCTTTACTTACACAGGACCAGAAATATACAGACTAACTAACCTTTTTCAAAAGGAAGGAATACTCACAGCATTAAAAAGTGGAAACACCCTCAGACACTATATCAGAACAACGACAGAAACAACTGACAAATTTAATTCCAGCGGGGTATACAGACTTACCTGTACCTGCAAACAAACCTATATAGAGCAAACTGGACGAACACTAAAAACAAGGTTTGCAGAGCACATACGCTCATACAAACGGAAAAGAGAAGATTCAAACTTTGCATTACACCTTGACACTCACGGACACACACCAAGGGAAATAGATGAATGTATGACATTATTACATCCTAGCAAAAAAGGACGAAGACTAGACATTCTTGAAAATATGGAAATCTACAAAACGAACACATTCAACAACGACATTATAAACGAACAGGTAAACACGACCTCAGACACAATTCTCACACCATTGAAACTACTTATGCAAACGGGCAAACGAAAAACACCCTCAGACGGACACACGTACCTACATATTAATAAAAGACGGAGGTATCGTTAGGTTCACTTTGCATACAAATGCCAGGTGGCTGGTATTCTGCTTACCTGAATATATACGAACCTAATAACAGAACTGCCTGAACGCCAACACTGACTCACCAGTACAAACTAAACCGTGGCTTGAAAATGATGCATACGCATCGAAAGCGCTCGCCATCATATACAAACTGGCCAGTTACGACGGGAAATGGCAATATCAAAAAATTTTTAATTGTCTTAACTATACCAATAAAATATATACAAATAGATCAATTTGCGTAAAACCACTTATTTCTCTTTTAAGCTTTTTGATAGCTGTATATTAGTTTATAACCTTTATCATAAAGTGTCTTAAATTAAACCATAAATAATTAATTAAATAACCAATAAAAAATTAATTAATTGACAAATTGCTTATTTAAAAAAAATTGGCTACTTAAAGTGATGCAATTTGACATGATACTCTTATCTTGCGACCATTCACTTTTTATAGGATATTTACGGAGATCATAAATTATTATATAAAAATGTACAACTAGAAAAAATATTGAGGCATAATGTTTTAACAGAAATAGAAAACTGCTTAATTATGTTATACCATGATTTGTTTGATCAGTAGTAATTACAGCTTTATTACTTCTTCTATCTTACCAGTATTAGCAGGAGCAATTACAATATTATTAACAGATCGAAATTAAAATACTTCATTTTTGATCCAGCAGGAGGAGGTGATCCATTGTTTAACAATATGTATTTATGTTAACAAGTAGAGTAGGTAATAGTGTTAATACTGATATGTCTGTCTTTATTTAGTTTTTGCATTTATCGAAATCATTAGTCTTTCTATGACTGCGTTATTTTTTCCTCGCAAGTAACTTTTTATTCTTGTGAAACTTTTTTGATACTTTGTAAAAATATTTTAGAAAGATTCCTAGACATTCTCCCGAAATATTTTCGGCTTCCAATTTTTTTCAATTAATGAAAGAAGAATTCGTTATCACAAAAGTGATAAAATGGGCATTCGCCACATCATTTCCTTGATGTGATGAGAATTTAAAATTTCACTATCTATGAATTTGCATTAAGTGTGATCATAAAAATATATATCCATCTTATTAGCAATGAAATAACTACATGCCTTGTTTATAAACTTAAAACTTCAATAATTTGTAAGAGTTTCGCTAGGTAACCGTTTTATAGGTGATGTGTGTTAGACATGGGCTTATATACACTTTCTTCCTTTCAGGTGAATAATTTCAAATCTTATACATAAATGATATTTTATAAGCACAACACTTCTAAAGTAATGATTCATAATCTTAACTTTGTTCAATGATTAGATTTCATAGGTTTATTATAACGTTTTTTTTTTTAGCGAAAGATTTACAAACATATAGAATTATTACTGCTTCATTATTATTACTTCATAAAAAACAAAACTTTTTTGGATTTTACACACTTAATCAAATTTGGGAAATATAGTTTAATATTTGACATTCAGTTTCTTGAATAGCACTCGTAGGTATGGTTTTTATAATGGAGAAATTATTGTTTTTTTATAAATTTTATCCCAGAATAAGTACAATATTTTTAAACAATTTGGCATGGTGAATTTATACTAAACAAATCGTTTTTAAATCAGTCATTTGATTTTTTTATTTTAAGAAAAATGATTTCTTTTTTGTGACAGCAGGCTAGCCCATATATTAGACTTCATTCACTTATAAACGAAGTCCATATGAGATTGGCGCTATAAAGAAAACATAAACTGAATATGTTGAAATCTTCATACAAATGTTTTTTCAAATGTAATGTCTTAAAGCTTCTGAGACTGAGAAAACTTTCTAAGCTATCAATTCTATGAATACTTATTAACTCGCATTTGGTCACATGTTCTAACAGTTTTCCTAATACTAATTTATTTTAAAATAATATGGTGGACTTTTGCTTTCTTCCGTAGCATGCTGGATCTTGGATATTTTTTATACTGCATTCTCGAAGTAGTCTTCCCCTTAAATTAAATGGTGCTAAATAACAGATAGTCTCCATCCGATTACTAAATTAACATATAAGTTAAATTCGAAATAATCACCTAAAAGCATGTGTTCTTTATTATCGAATTAGGGGTATTTGTTTTTTAAAGATTCATTTCGCTTGATTTTTTAAAAAATTCAATTTTTCCATTGTTTCTTAAATATTTTATTTGTGAGAGTCAACTTAAGCTCTCTGCTTTTTCGCTTCCAAAAGCTCATTTTATACCAGACTTAATGAGACTAAATATTTTTGTATTGTCTTTCTTATAATATATGTTTTGTTTTTCATACCAAATAGGGTAAACAAAATAAAAGAATGTTCAAACCTTAACAAAAAATTAGCTTTCCTGAAACTGTTTCCGTATCGAAAATCTTTCTTGCAAATTTTGAATTTTAAACCATCCCTAAATTCCTTAAGACATTATGTCCAAATGTATGTACTTAAGTATATGTATGTTAATAAATTCATAACGATAAATTCATCATAACAATTGCATAACTTTCTACTTTATGCCTTATTTTGTCAATAGGTCTGGTCAAATTGGGAGTGCATTGTGTAACTGGAAAGAAAGTGGCCATTAAAATTATAAATCGTGAAAAATTAAGTGAATCAGTGTTAATGAAGGTAAGTATCACATTAAATGTGAATTCAATATTAAATAAATATCTCCTTTAAACTCTGCCAGAAAAACAACAAGGTTTTGTAAATGATTGTTAAAAAATTCGCCTTAACCAATCATCCTGCATCTGTTGTTTTTGTCAGATAAATCTCTGTATATTAACCTTTTGCTTTTTATTTAAATCAAGCAATACAATAAAGAATTATTTAACATAAAAGATTTTATCGATTTATTTATACTAAATTTTTTATATAAGTATCATAAAAAACTTAGCGTTTACTAAACTCTAAAATTCGTGTCCAATTTTTCAAATATAGGAGAGGCGTTTTGATGTCAATATATTTGTTATTTACATTAGCGTTACGGAAGAGATATTCTGATGATAACAACGTTCCAATAAAAAATAATAATCAGAGTCACAAGTCATTTTGTCCCAACTGGAATGTTAAGTAGTAAGCCGAATTCTTATTTTTATTTAGTTTACTGTATACAAGATGCACACAGTGCTGTTAGATAAGGAAACTTTTTGTTTAGAAATAGGTAATTTATTATTTTAATTATTATCGAAACTAGATTATAATTTCGATTATGAAATAATTTTGCGAACAATTCCTTTAATATGGCAATAAAAACATTGATTAAGATAAAAAATTGTATATTCGATCCAACCAACCGCAGAATCAAAACCATTTGAAGAACTAACAGAATTGTAGCCAACAAACTTACTTTGTTACCTACGAACAATATTTGTGTAGAAACATTTATTTCGACGATGAATTTGAAAAACATCAAAGTAAGGAAGAAAATTAGAATTAAGAGGAAAAATAAATCTAATGCGAATTTTTTGATTTTATAAATTAAATTATACCCACATATGAGTATTATATTTTTTACTACTGAAATTACTTACTTAAAGGTATTTAAATTAAAATTATGTTATCTTTATGCAGATTTTTTGGGATAAAAGAAACTAATTTTTAATTTTTTTGGAAAACTTAGCAACTCGACACGAAAAAAATTAAGTAAATTGCATACGGAATAATACGGGCACGTATAGAAACATACAATTAATTGGCCAGTTATGGCGGTTTGTAGGTTTTACAAAATCCTTTCAGCAGAGACAAATTTTAGAACTGTGATTGACGAGATGATTGTAGATATTGAAAACACTTGCCCTTTTTTATAATAAAAGAAAGCTCCTATGCACACTAACATCTTAAATTCATACCTTTAGATTTAAATAAAAATGTGCATATAAGTTATTTTTATTCAATACCGTTTTTAAACTGGTTACAAATGAGATGGTTGCCAAACTAGAGATCTATTATTTTATATACATATGCAGCTTATATGTCCACATTTGAAATAAAATAAAATAAATTTATATTTATATTTTATACTTATTTTTTTTTGTTTATTTCTCAGGTTGTATTGTTTTCGAGGTTTAATTTTCATTTAATTTTTAATTCAAATTTCGGTGGTTAATAGTTAATATTTTCAAAATAATTTTCCACTATGTGGAATTTTTATATGTATTACCCAACATAAACTAGCAGCGTTTAGACATATGATACACAGACTTACTCTAGATAAGTACAATAAAGAACTCGACACAACCATCGATAAACTTCTTAGACAAAACAACACTAAGAACGGAAATAAAGAAGACAAAGAGATAGCCGAAACACAGGACCAGAAATATTCAGACTAACTAACCTTTTTCACAAAGAGATAATACTCACAGCATTAAAAAGTAGAAACACCCTGAGACATAATCTCAAAACAACGACAGAAACAACTGACAAATTTAGTTCCAGCGGGGTATACTGACTTACCTGTACCTGCAAACAACCTTACTTAGGGCAAACTGGACGAACACTAAAAACAAGGTTTACAGAACACATACGCTCATACAAATGGAAAAGAGAAGATTCCAACTTTGCATTACTCCTTGAAACTCACGGACACATACCAAGGGAAATAGATGAATGACATTACTACATCCTAGCAAAAAAGGACGACGACTAAACATTCTTGAAAACATGGAAATCTACAAAACAAAAACTTTCAACAATGACATTATAAACGAACAGGTAAACACGACCTCAGACACAATTTTCACACCCTTAAAACTACTTATGCAAACGGGTAAACGAAAAACACCCTCAGACGGACACACGTACCTAGATAATTATAAAAGACGGAGGTATCGATAAATTCATTTGCATACAAATGTCACGTGGCTGGCATTCTGCTTACCTGAATAGATACGAACCTAACAACATCATCACATCATGCAACAAAGCTTCCCTTATCTTTCAGACAGTCTTTCAAATCGTAACAGAGCATATAATCCAGCGACATTAATCAAAAAAACAAGGCGGTTATTTAACATCGCCAAATCGAGAAATTACAAGAACGGAAAATTGGTAATGCAATAACAGGATGGCTACGTTACTTGTGGTATCGACCCAAGGTCGAATAGCCACAACATATTCGTTATTGTGGTTTGGCAGCACAGGGAGTTCAGATTGACGGCATTTCCTTGCTTCATTTTCGAAATAAATGGGATGTAATGAGCTTGCGACAATTTTGTTTCTTTACATTATCACATCATTGGAAGTGAGCCTCATCACAATTATTGCAAACGTCGACACTTTGCTCTACAGCAGCTATGTTTGCACCACTACGGACACTATGAACATATTGCCTTCGTCTATTGTCAGCAATAATACCGTGAGCCTAGGAAATAGCGATTAAATTATGCACAGCGGTTTCTGAAGGAGACTGATTACTAATTACTAAGAGAAGCTGCTTGAAGTAATATAGTGAAATTTTTACCATTTTGATAGTAAATTTTCACAAGAAGGCAAGTATTCCAATGTTAATGTTCTCTACGTATGGCCACCACTCAAACAGTATGACAGATTCCGCATCCTAAAAAATACAGTTTCAGTATATATCTTAACCGCTGTGAACTCAGTGATTATACATATCTTCTACTAAGAGATTTATGGACATAGCAACTCCGACTACTCGAATAAAATTAAAATGCATCCTTTAAAAAGATACTTATATATTACACTTAATTATAGTTGTTGTTATGGCTAATTTAATAAAGTTGTCTTTCTGTTGATAGAATATATTAAGCTATCGATAAAATTTGCATAATCATAAGAATAAATATAAGATCAAATTCCAACTGCTCTAGAGCCCAAGCGTTCACAGTTAATGTCATAAGTTCGATGGCTTAAAAAACACGTAAGCGTAGTATTTCCCTTTCAGTAGAGTTTCTATTTCAGTTTATTTAATTTGAAAAATAATGAATAAAAACAACTAACTGTACATAATTGATCAAAAATCTGAACAATAACAAAAACAAAAACCTTAAACTTCTACCCTATTTTTTGGGCGGCAATATATGTTTCCAGAAAACTTTACAGCAGTGATAGTAAAATTTTAAACTTAAGCCTTGCGTGGGTTTACCTTTCAATTTTACCTTCTATTGGTTGCTGCTATATTTAAAAAGTGCGCAACGGTTTAACAGATAATGCTATATTTGCCAAAATCACGTTTCAAAAATATATATAATGCTATTGGGATGCAAATTGTATGAAAATTTGGCATGGTTGCCCTTTTACCTTCAAAAGAAAACTAACATGAGCTGTATGGGTATAATCTATTTTTAGTTTTTACCTCAAATAATTTTGTTCACAATGATACCAATTCTAAAAAATTTTATATTTCGAATTTTTCTCGACATCACGGTATAATATTATCACGTTGTAGCATTTGTCAATATAGCTTAAACGTCTCACACGCACCTTCATAGCTCTGAAATGTTTATACAACATTTCCTTGTTCCCATAATCATAAGTGAAGATACAGATTATTAGTCTAGGAAACTCAAAATTCAATTCATATTCCAAAAAATGACGGATTAATCGATTGGAAGTTGCCATTTACGACCACTTTTCATGGTAGCGAACTATAGACCGCGTCTAACCGGCAGGTCGTTTTAAAGCAACTCTTCATCTTAGGAGTAATGATTAAAACTTAACGTTACTAGACACTTAGTATCTTTAACTTATACGAGTTAATTTATTTCATTGCACAATTTAAAATTTTTAAAGGCTCTACATATCTAGTGAATGCGATTTGCAGAAGCTCTCTTTTGTAATCGCAAATTAAAGCAATATTCTCTTTTACAACATTGTAAGACAATATATAAGGAGTACATTTGTACGCGCCTGCTTCTACATGTTATATGCAGTTGACTTTTTCTGTTTTTTTTAATTTTCGAGGAAATATTTGGAGGTATATACTTAATGCAATGTCACTTCACATCAAAAAGATCCATCGAAAAATTGAGTATTTACATAATTCTGAATTTGATCTAAATTTGTTTAAGATATTTATTTATTGGAATTTCAGGTTGAACGTGAAATAGCAATTATGAAACTAATTGATCACCCTCATGTACTCGGATTAAGTGATGTTTATGAGAATAAGAAATATTTATATTTAATACTCGAACATGTTTCGGGTGGCGAACTATTTGACTATTTGGTTAAAAAGGGACGTTTAACTCCGAAGGAAGCAAGAAAATTTTTCCGTCAAATAATCTCAGCTTTAGATTTTTGCCATTCGCATTCAATATGGTAAGAAACTTGAATAATACAAAACTCAGATAATTTTCAATAAAAATTTAATTTCATTAACAGTCATCGAGACTTAAAACCCGAAAATTTATTACTAGATGAAAAAAATAATATAAAAATAGCCGATTTTGGTATGGCGTCTCTCCAACCGGCTGGTTCTATGTTAGAAACATCTTGTGGCTCACCGCATTATGCCTGTCCAGAAGTTATAAGGGTACGAATGGAACCACAACTTTGTCCGTGGCAAGGCATTTTTATCAATGAAATGTAATGAATTGATAGTCACGAGAAGAACTCACAAAAAGCATATACAGATTTGTATATACATACATATATGTGGGTATATGCGAATACAAATTGTGACCTTAATTCATTACAGCAACAATACAGAACAACACAAGTACAAATACAAAATTCTTAATTTATTTCTTATAGTGGTAAATTGCATAGGGTTGTCTGTATTGAGTGCCATGCGATTGATATTCAATTGAACTTTAACAAGTTGCAATAAAATATTCATTTGTTTTGAATTTTTAAGGGTGAAAAATATGATGGACGCAAAGCGGATGTTTGGTCTTGCGGCGTTATCCTCTACGCACTTTTAGTCGGTGCTTTGCCATTTGATGATGACAATTTGCGACAATTATTGGAAAAGGTAAAGAGGGGTGTGTTCCACATACCACACTTTGTGCCCCCCGATTGCCAAAGTTTGCTGCGTGGTATGATTGAAGTAAATCCAGAACGACGGCTGACTGTGAGTTATAAAAATAAATTTTTTCCCTTTTCTTTGCCAAACAAAAATATTTAATTATAACTAGAGATTTTAGTTTTTGTATTTAACTTGCCTAATCAAACTTATTACTTATTAATTAAGAATTTACAATATAAATTACGGAATAGCAAGTTGATTTGACTATGAAATAAAGGGGTTTTCAACAAGAAACAAAAAATTTAGAATAAGATGATTCAAAGAGAAAAGTTCGGCATTATGAATGAAAAATGAAATCGGGCAAATGTCAACCACGTCCATGCTGACAAATGTCGAATAATGAAAGCATCAAGGTTTTTAATGACTTTTTGGCAAAGTGGTGATCCTATTTCATTGATCACATCTCAGATTTTGAGTTTCAAGGCTAAAAGCGATTCGATTGGCGTTACCGCATTTCCAGCCTCATCTTTAAAGAAAATCGGCCCAATCACGCCTCCAGACAATAAAGCGCCATATACAATAACACATTGAGCATGCAAAGGCTTCTCAATAATCTCTCTAGGATTTTTTTGCTTGTTGACATATTCTGACAAGTGAAAATGATTTTTTTCAGAAAAACCAGGCGGTTATTCCTAAATGAATTGAGCGAATCTACGTCAATGTGAATTGTTGTTCGGCTTTAATTCCTGCACCAGTTGAATCTTGTAAGACTTCAAAGTCAGCGCCTTACGCAAAATTCGCCATGTGGTAGTTTTGGATATCCAATTGTTGAGAACGTCGAGGTAATGACAAATATGGACCTGCTTCAACACTGTGGCTCACGGCTGCGATGTTTTCAGTTGAAAAAATCGAACTCGTGTTGGTGTTTGCACATTTTGTATCGAGCCTATCGACTCAAATTTAACGACCAAATTCTTAATACCGGTATCAGAAAGACGATTATGTTGTCCGAAAATATGGCGAATTTTACGAAATGTAATTTTAACAGAATCACCATTTGCATATTGGATTTCAATCATTTTAATGCGATCTTCATGCGAAATTGGATTCATTGTAACAATTGCCAATGCATCTACTACGAATACGTCAAAACTAAATGTCAAAACTAGCATGTTGTTGGTGTTGCCACAATCGAAAACCAAACTTCTTGTTGTAATACTAGATATTAGAATATATTTTTTGTTTAGTAAAAAGAAATATTTTGTGGACTAAAAAAAGAAGTGAGTGATTTTAAGAAGAAGAATTATTATTTCTTTTCCTTATTGTTATGCCTAGAATCGAATTGAAATTGTAAGACAAATAGAAATGTGTGTTTGATTTTTTTTTAGTTGGCTGAAATAAATCGTCACCCCTGGGTTACTGCAGGTGGTAAAGGTGAATTGGAATTAGAGTTACCTATGATGGAAGTTGTGCAAACGCATGTAATACCTTCTGCCTCGGCTGTGGATCCTGATGTTTTAAATGCCATTTGTTCCTTGGGCTGTTTTAAGGAGAAAGACAAACTTTTACAGGAACTATTAAGTTCAACGTACGTTTTGATGTTTAATTAAAATTTTTGATTATTTCATTATTTATTCATTTAATTTGCAGACACAATACCGAAAAAGTAATTTATTTTTTGTTATTGGATCGTAAACGTAGACGTCCAGCTTTAGAAGATGAAGAAGAAATCGCTCAAAAATCTCGCAGTGAACTAGAGGTCGCCGATCCTCCTAGAAAACGTTTAGATACATGTCGTATTAACGGCACAAACTCTACTAGCTATGGACAAATATCAGAAGGTTCTCCTCTTACGCCAAGGAGACAAGCTTTTAAGTAAGTTTTTGCGAAAATAGTTAATTAAATAACATTTTGTGTTACATGCGGCTTAGATTAAAATAAAAAGACAGAGTTTTTATCATTTCATAAAAGTCGTGCTCGCTTTATTTGTAGAATATTCGTAAATTCTCTTCACCGCTTATGGAAAATATTTAATCTTAAATTTAAGTAAAGGTCGAATGCTTCTGCTAATGATTCATTGCTTATGGTTAAGAGAAATTTGATATTTCTCGAAAAATACGCACTTCAAGATTTATAAGTGAAAGTATTTGATTAAAAGTATCACAAACTACGCCAAGCACGAAATGTCCCGAAATTTCAAATTACAAATTAATTACACTAAAAATCGTATCTTATGTGTCCAACAACTATTAAGCTATTTTTAGACCTATTTACTCATGCTTATACTATTACTGTGTATGGCCTCACCACTGCTTCTCACTTTGAGAACCTCATAAAATGAAATCTCATACATAAATCGATTTAGCGAAGTCCATCTGTCTGTGTTTACGTTAAAATTTCGTTTATTGAATTGATATTATAAAAATCACTTAGATATAACTTTGAATATTTAACTATGGACAATCAGAAAATCGATGAAATAACGGTGGAGATATGGCCGAGAAAATTCGGCCGACTGCATGTTTCTTAAGTTTTTCATTGCCGTTGTTGGTTTTTGTTTGTTATTATTATTTATTTTGTTTTGTTGCATAGAAATGAGAAAATTCAGAACTAGATTACCGTAAAACCGAAGTTTCACTAAACAATCAAAATTTCACCATAGCTCCACACTATTATCAAAATTTCACTAATAAATTTCAAATTCATTAAATTCATTCAGAAACTAAAAACTATCAATAATTAAAAAATTTTGCAAAAATTCAAATTTCGATAAAAAATGATTTTATATTTATACTAAACAGTTTATTTATTAACAACAACTCATTATTCACTATTCACTATTATGTTTGGCATTATGTTTTTATCATTTTTATAAATATTTGTATCAAATCTAGAATTATTAATTGTGATTTGACTGCAATTTATAGTTTTATTATTGGCCCTTCTATATATATGGTAAAATATAGGAATGCCAGACTCATTTTGGATAAAACCTTTGTTATCGAGGTACGTAAAAGCCTCAGGTGGTACATAACCAGTTTGCATGGTCTTGAGTATGTATTCTTCGTTGGTGTAATATGGTGCCATAATTAAGTTATTTTCATAGCATTCCGAGCATTTAACAATATGATTTCTAATGAGATGTATAATAAAATTATCTATTCTGCTTAGTTTTGCAGCGTTGTATAATTTTTTGCTTGATATGTATTTGGTATACCCACTTTCTTTAGATCTATAGAGCGATGTGCAAGCTCTAAGACATTTTCTTTCGAAAACACGCATTTTTTCCATATATGCTGGAGAAATGTTGAACCAGATTGGGCATCCATATGTTAAAATAGGCTTAATTAATGATTTATACAGAGTTACTTTAACAGAACTATTTATATATTGGGAATAAAAAAGTCTTTTGTACATATAAAAAGCATTTCTTGCTTTTATTATCTGTGAATTTATATGAAAGTTATAGTATAAAAACTTATCTAGATTAATTCCCAAATATTTAACAACTTGTTTGTTAGGAATAGCTATATTATTGTACGATTTTATGCCAAACTCTTTCCATTTAGTTTTCACATTGTGATTACATTTTCCTACTGGAGGGGGGAATAGAATGGTTTCACATTTGTCGAAATTAATTCTCATATTCCAATCTAACGAGTATTTTTCTACTGTTCTTAGATGTTTTTGTAATTCCTTATTTATGTTTTCAATTTTGTTATCAGCGTGATAGATTATAATATCGTCTGCAAACGCAATGATATTTTCTATTTTTGTTAATAGATCATGCAAAAATAAATTAAATAGAATTGGAGAATTTACAGTTCCTTGTTGAAGACCATTCACTATTATAAATTTCTTAGTACTCATTTGCTTTCTATTACAGAGAAAGAAAGATTTGTTTTCCAACATATTGTGTAACAGTATAACTAGAAATATTGGTATTTTAAAGTTCAATAATTTGTGAATAAGGGCAGGTATCCATACATTATCAAACGCCATTTCAAAATCAATTAGACATGCACCTGTACAGTAGGATTTATTAAAATTCCAATGAATATTTGAAACAAGCAAGTGTGTTGCGTGGATTGTTGAATGTTTGTATTTAAATCCGAATTGTCTTTCGCTATTTAAATTATTTTTTCCACAAAATCTAACTAAAATATTATTTATGCATACTTCAAAAATTTTACTAATATTTGGAAGCAAACTTATAGCACGAAGTTTTTTTGGGTTGCTTATATCTTTATCTTTTTTGGGCAAAATTACAACTTTTGCTATTTTCCATGCTCGAGGAAAATATGAGTTGTTGAGCATATTATTAAAAAGAGTGCAATATTCACTGATCATAACGTCAGGGATATGTTTTAATATAATATTTGGTATATTGTTTAAGCCAGACGAACATTTGTTTTTCAGGTTTTTAAAAATGTATAATAACGATTCATTTGTTGTGAAATAAGTGTCACTTCTAGACTGTCTTACCTCATTAGCCTTGTTGTCTTCAGAAAATGTTATAAGTGATGATTGATTATTTTCAAATTCACTTTTTGTTTCCAAAAAGTTTTTGAAGGAAGCATCAACCATCCTATGCACTATGTTTTCTGGATTGATCTCCTTATAAGCGTGAATAGACTCTAGATAAGCCCCAATGGTGTTTAATATTTGAGTGTTATCTTTGATTATAAATTGATTTGTTTGATCATCTCTTTCTAAGTCACCAGGTACTAAGCCTGCCCTTCTAAGTAAAAATTCCTCATTTTGTGGGATGTGAAGTTTATTAATATCGACCGGTTGTATTGCTCTAAATTGCTTTTTGGCTTCGCTAAACATATCTGAGGGGTTCTTATGGTCAATATTTTTCAGTTTCTCACGTACAATCTTATTGGCCGCTAAGGTAAAATTATCATTAATAAGCTTTCTGATTAGTTTAATTTTACATTTCAATAAATTAAATTCATTTGTGGACAGTAAATGTTCTAATCTATTATGTTTTTTGATAGCCGTTAAAATTTTACTTTTTTCCGATTGTAATTTTTTTATAATTGAATTAGTATATTTTTTTGTAGAATCAGTGCTATGAAATCTTGGAACCACTTTTTCAATTGAGTGTTTAATTATTCTATTTAACTTTACAAGATAAAAATCTATTTCAGAATTGGTGAGGTTCCTCTGATTTGGTATAGCTTCGTTTGCATTAAGCTCATTAACAATTTTATTGCCTAACTTTTTCCAATTCGTTTGTTTATAATTAAATTGTGAATCAGGTTTTTCTTTAAAAATAGTGATTGGGTGTTCAATTTTATTTTGTACAATAAACATTTGGATTGCACTATGATCGCTATCATAATCAAGTTTTTGAGGCAGTTTATTGTGTTATTTTCCTTGCATAGCGAGTCAGCTATGCACAGGTCTAAGAACGAACCACAACGCGGGTACGATGGTAAAACTGAGGCATATAAACAACATCTAAATTCCATCTCATTACAGTTAAGCCAATCTTTTAACATATTACCTTTTACGTTGTTTGAACTATTCCCCCAATCCATATGTTTACAATTGAGATCTCCCGCCAATATATAAAAGTTATTGGCATTTTGTAAATTAAGGGTTTGAAAAAGCTGTGTTAGTTCTGTTTTAAAACTATTGTTATTATTACCTGATGGGTAATAAGCCGATATAACAAACAGTGTTTTATTTGCAACCAAAGGTATTTTTAAAATGCAAGTTTCTAACATTTCAAAGGAGTTAGTAATATTATTGGTAATATTTTGATATTTAATGTCTTCTTTTATTAATACTCCCGTTCCACCTCCCCTAGTTGAATTGACTCTGTCTTTGCGTATAAAGTGATAACCCTTGACGCTAACTTTATGTCGGTTATTTAATTTTGTTTCATTTAGAAGTACAAAGTCTGGCCTATATTTATTTATGAAATTACATAATTCATATCTTCTGCTTAAATTTATAAGAGAATTAACATTAATATGAATGATATTAAGACTATTTACCATACTCTCCGCCATTATATTAAATTAGTTTTCCATCATCGAAAATAAAGCATCTATTCTAGATGATTGTAGCTGTAATTGTTTATGAAGGTCAATTATTTGATTTGAGAGATTTTGCATTGAATTTTTAAACTCTTCTAGGACCATTTGTACCGGGTTAATATTGTTTTGATTTTGAAGATTGTTTATCTTTACAGTATCCGCAAAGCTCATATTAGGGTTTGTATTGTATGTTACAACATTTGGAGCTCTATTTTGTTTTAAAATTTGTTTTTTAACTCTCAGTCTTTGTTGGATTTCTTTATATTTCTCACATCCTTTATATGATGCTGGATGACCATGTTTGCCACAAAGCACACAAAAAAGTTTTTCCCTCTCCTCGTTAGGCACGTTATTCAGGTGACATTCTCCAATATCGTGACTTTCATTGCACTTTACACATCTTCTAGGCAAATAACAATTCGACGCGCTGTGGAAGAAGCTCTGACAATTTCTACATTGTGGGATTTCAGGTTTTCTCAAAGGTTCCCAGCGAATACAGCGATGCTGCAAACCCTTGATTCTGTTAAGCTCGCCAGCTTTACTCTCACTGCTTATTTGCATCAAATAAATTGGTAGAGAACGTTTCTCGTTTATTGATTTTTTGGTTGTAAATTCTCTTACGTTTACAAATTTGAGATAATCATTTTCACAAGCCCGAAGATCATTCAAAATATCGTTACAACTCAATTTTGCACTGAGACCTTTCAATAAAAATGTTTTTGTTTTTAAATATTTTGGAGTAAATGTTACAAAATTTGTCTTCGTTTTTTGTAAATATGCTTTCACTCTGTTGTAATCGTTCATTGAGACCATATAAAGAGATATTTTTTTATTGTAAAATTCTCTTATTTTAAAGTCTTTTATGTTGAGACCATTTTTTATAAATTTGATCAGTTCGTTGGGATCCACACCAACAATGTTCAGTGGTGGAATTTTTTGCTTTTTGTTGTTAGTGATTGTTGTCTTTTCATTGAGAATGTTAGCATTTGAGTTATAATTATTATTTCTGGATTTACTAGATGTTGTTGGTAATTCATTTTCTTGCACATGTTTTTCAAATAATTTTAAATATTCCTCATCACATTCTTGATCATTATCAAGAATAGCGAAATAATTATTCTTAAGTTGTTTTGTCATTGTCACACTCACTACTTCACTTTTTCTTTTTCTTCTTTCATTGTCTGATGTATTCTTATTTTTTGTTGAAGGTTGATCTATAACGTTTCTATCATTAATTAAAGATTTTTGAGCGTTAAGCTCAGGCATATAAATTTTTTATTTTAATTGTTTTAAATTCGTTGTTTAAGAGTCTCTATCTCTATTTAAAACAACACGGTAACAAAAATGTGCGCACAATATCAAAAATTTTCCAAAAAAAATTCAAAATTTTAATTTTAATTAAAAATGTCAATAATTTTCTTTTTAGTTTTTTATTTTTCAACACAACCGTTCACTTTGAAAGTTATTTCAAAACTCATTTTTGTATTTTTCTATGTTAACAAATAATTGGTTACTTTTGTTTGTTTTGTTCAAAATAACTGATAATAAAGCATTCTGAAGAAAGATTTGTTTAAAGATATCCTCTTTGAAAAGTTAGACAAAACGACTCTACCTTCCAAGCAAAAACTATTGCTCGACTGTACCTCTTCTGTAATGATGTAAAGTGTCATTTGTTTGGCTAAAACTCTCATTGAACATTGCTTTCTTTAAATTTCCCATATATGAGTATGAAATATAGGATTTGTTATTTATAGATTCAAGAAGCATCTAGAATTCAGGCATATAATCATTAGTCAATCGTGTTTAAATTTTAGGAGTACGTAACCAAATTTTCAATTTATCTATATCGCACTAATGTTTATTTTTTATATTTTCATGCTTAAAATAATATCCAATCATTGGCTAATCGCATATGTTGTTGCAAATTGTAATTTGTATGGTAAACAAAACATTAAAACGACTTTTTCAATATTATGAATGCAAACATTTATTGCTGTATACTGATTGCGCCTCAATCATCTGCTTTTAACCGAAAAAAAATCACAAAACAAATTAATTCACATTAATAGCTTCCGATCCTACAGTAGTACACGTAATCACCAAAGACGTTCTCCTACATCGGTTTCCTCGATGCGTTCTTCTTCATATCATAGTCCAACGCGGTGTAATTCTCCGATTAGTTCGGCTCAACAACAGGCCAATGTATTGTCTCGACCTTCCTCACCAGCCTCGTCATCAAGTCATTCATCGCGCCACTCAACGTATGGCGAAAGAGATCGATCATCATCGATACATCATCCTCCTAGCAGTCGCACCTCTTCGCATTCCTCTCAAGCAGGTGGTGTTGACTGTAGTAGCATTAACAATGAGGTTGTGTCTCGTGAGCTTCGAGAACGAAGAGAATCACGCAACGAACGTTCATCTACAGTACAAACTAGTTGTGTTCCCGGAAGTCCAGGTGCCAATTCAGCAACAGTTCATCAGAGAGCCAATTCCGGTCCGACAATAGCCATAAGTATGTTTCACGATCCGGAAGCCAATAACGGTGAGTTGGTTTTAACTATTTAGTAAAATAGTTTTTCACAATTTATTATTTAATTTTAAGTTATGAATCCTACTGCATCGCCGTTGACGAACAATAGTACTGTCGCCATTTCGGGTTCACCATGTAATGCACCCGGCGGACAACTATGGAAAACCAGACTTACTAACATTAAAAACAGCTTCTTAGGTAGTCCACGCTTTCATCGAAGAAAACTTCAGGGTAAAATTTAAGAATAAAAATTTACTTGAATTTATTTACGAGCAATTCCCTTTAACATTTTATTTTATATAAAACAGTTTCCGCCGATGAAGTGCATTTAACACCTGAATCATCACCGGAATTAACTAAACGCTCTTGGTTTGGTAATCTGATAACAACAGAAAAAGATGAAACCTTTACGATTCTAGTAAAAGGTAAACCTATTGCCACAGTTAAGGCCCACTTGATTCATGCATTTTTGTCGGTAAGATTTGACGATGCAGCGTTATGATCAGTGTTTTGTTTTTCAAATTTATTTTTATCTTTTAGATGGCGGAGTTATCACATAGTGTTGTTTCTCCTACATCATTTCGTGTTGAATATAAACGTAACGGCAATGGCCCGGTCATGTTTCAGAGGCATGTAAAATTTCAGGTAAATTTAATAAAAACTTTACTTTAGTTTAATAGCACAAATCTTAAATTTACTTCTTTTTCCTACAACTTACATAGGTTGATTACTATTTCATACAGATTTTATTTAGCTTTATATTAAAATTTGCGTAATTCGTTCAATTTTGTGTTTAAATAAAGTATTTTATTTTTATTTTTTCACTTGAATATATTTTTGAAACAATTGCAAACTTAAATAGGTTTCGTTAGGTTGCAATCGCCAACCAAATAAAATTCCAATTCCATTTAAATTTTTTTGAAAAGAATTTCATGATCCTACTGTGAAATGTACTTTAAAAATTCTAATTTCGGTTATTGGTTGGCCAAACACAAAAATTTTTTTTTACTCCTTGCTCTTGCTCTTGAACAAACCTTCAAACTTTTTTTTCTATTTCAGGTTGATATAAGTGCTATTTGCAAACAGGGTGATGTAGCTGACATGCTATTTGCACTCACATTTACTTTGTTATCGGGTAAATTTTTCTCAATTATATTTAAAAAATATATCCAAAATAATTATTTCAAGGTAATATAAGACGATTTCGTCGCATTTGTGAACACATACAATCTCAGGTATGCACAAAGCGTTTTCCTGGGCCCAGTAGTCCGCCCACGGTACCAACAGTAACACAAGCAGTATCAGAGAGTTCATCATGTGGTTCCGTATCCAGTGAACGCTTGTCATACAAACGTCAGGTAAACAAAATTTTATATAAATTTATATATATAAAACAAGAAATCTATAATTTGTCTGATCGTTTTTAGCAAATTGAAAATGATACAGAAAATGATTCAATATTTACTTACAAATCTGGCAATAATCGTCGTTCGTCGGCCACGAATAACAACAACGCCAATCCTATCGATATTCCTGGCAGTCCCATTGCAGTTAGATCCAAGTAAGTGCTTTCTACATACAAATAAAAAATAAAGCAAAAAGTAGTGATTGCAAAAACGCCACAGGCCACAGGCCGTGGGCCACCAAAACACAAATACTCACAACAAATTATGTGTCTATTTTGTTAGTTCTGAATCTGCTGAACAAGAGCGGCCACGTGATAAGCAAACTGAACGTCAAACAACAACAATGTCCGGGAGTGCAATAGCATGAGAATTATTTCTCTGATTTGGTTCAAGTTTTACAAAAATTATTTTTTTAACAACTTTATCAATTTTTACTCCACATTTAAGTATTTCCAAAACTCCTCACAAATACTCTATAACACACAAGCAGGTTTATAAATAAAGTTTTTCAAATTATTAAATTAACCATCAAAAATACTTAAAACAAAAAATTAATAAAGAATATCCAAAAATAATAACAAATTAAAAAGCAATAAAAGTAATTTAATCAGATTTTCTTACGCCCAAGTAATAAGAAAAGAAAATCTAATAAAAAATTGTGAAAACTAAATGCATTTAGAACAACTTGAGTTTTAGAAAAACAAACAGAAAAAAACATCGTCACACATTCTAGATGAAAATGAAAAATGCGACGAACAGAAAAAACTCTTAACCAGCATTTTTATAATTAAATGTGTCAAAAGTTAAAAAAGCTACAAGTTTAATCTCGATGCGCAAAAAAGATTAAAAATAGAAAATTTGAAAATTTATCAGCACACATTAGCAATTGCTTCAATTAATTAATTATTAATACTCACAAATTCTAGCAAACTTTCCTTCAATATTCTTCAAAATTTACAATATTTTCACTGACAACATTGCTGCCGCCAAAATCGAAAAATTAAATATATTTTGGTAGCGTGATATAATTTAAGAAAATAACAGGGAGATGCTTTTTAAGTTTTTAATAAAACTGATTTGTGGTTTATAACCGACATGCGACATGGATTCCTACAGTACAAATTTACTAGTAATAAAATATCAGAAAAGTATTCGAAATATGATTGCTTGCTGCAATCGAGTGTTTTACCTCTCTTTTGCCTTTTTATTGAAATAACTTGCAGAAATTGTGTCAATAAAAATTTTACAATGAAACAAAATTAAATGGAAAATTTGTTATCCAATAGTTACATATTGTTATCCATCAGATACATATATTATCCACACTACTGTTACATTTAAATATTGTGGCTCAGTTTATCCTCAGAACTTTTTAATCATATTTTAAGTTAAAATATAATTACAAGGCAATTCGAACGAATTGATACCAATAAACCAAAAAATATTATAGAAAACTGAGTGGCAGCCTTAAAAAAATTTTACTTCATATATTTTTATGGGTTCATTTCCTAATAGATATTAGGTACAAAGCAAATACGTCTTGTAGTAAATTCGTTTTGGATATAAGTTTTCATAAGGAGAAATTACTTATAATTTTTGAATTTACATTATTCTCAAAACTTATATATAATTTTAAGCAGGCGAGGTTTCATTAGTCAAACATTTTCCTAAAGAAAACTTAATATAGAAACCGTCAGAAATAGTCTCCTATATTTGATTGAACTAAAACTTACGAGGTATGATAAAAAATAACAGTTATTTTTAATTATTTTAAAAAGGATTTATTTATTCATCAATAACTAACTTGTCCCCTTCAAATACAATACAATTATGCCAGCGTTTTTTCCAATCCTCAAAACACTTTTGAAACGCGCTTTTTGGTATCGCTTACAGCTCCTCTTTAGATTTTTCTTTTATCTCCTCAATCGTAGCAAAACGCTTTCATTTCATCGGTGTCTTCAGTTTTCGGAAGAGGAAAAAGTCAGCAGGGGCCAAGTCCGGTAAATACAGGCAGGATTACGGTTTTGTTTTTGGCCAAAAACTCACGAACAAGCATCGATGTGTGACCTGGTGCGTTATCATGGTGCAAAATCCATTTTTGGTTTTTCCACAATTCTCTGCGTTTCTGACGAATTGCTTCGCGCAAACGACGCATAACTTCTAGGTGGTATTCCTTATTGACCGAACGACCTTGTGGCAAGATTTCATGCGGCACCAGGCCATTGCAGTCTAGAACACAGTGAGCAAAAACTACTCATTTCACCCAACTTGATGTGCTTTTTTCGGTCTTCTGTACGCTTCCATTGGGATGATTGGGCTTTGGTTTTAAATATCATAGCCATACAACCATGATTCGTCACCAGTTATGATCTTTTTGTTTTTGCTCAAAATTTAGTCTTCGCTGCCACACGTTTCATGTCTAAAACATTAGTAAAAATTGCTTGGCATGAGCCGAACGATATGCCAACATCATCAGCAACTTCTCTAATAGTGATTCGACGATTATTCAAAATATTTTCTTCACTGCTTCAATGTTTTCATAGGTTGTTGACGTGCTCCAGGACGAGCATCGTCATTGACATTTTTTCGATCTTCCTTGAACCGGTTATACCACAATTGAACCTGTGTTCCGCTCATTTTTTTATTAGTATTAAAAATACTTTTTAATTGTACAAAAAGTATATATATATATAAATTCCTATCACATTTTTAAGAGCTGTATATAAATATATTATATCTTACAAAATTCGTACATTTTTTCCTAAATACATTATAATTTCCCTCCACTTTCAAATTATTCGGCAATGCATTGTATAGTTTCCATCCTTTGTAATAAAGGGATTTCTGATATATGTGTTGTCGGTACTTGTTGGATTCGAAAGTCTTTACTATTCCTTAAGGCTGTACTTCTCTAACATATATTATTTGGTCGCATAGGTATTCTAGGGCATCACCTAGTTTCATTTTCCTAATAAAGATTAAGATGTTAAATTCCAGTCGCTGTTTAATGTTCATCCATTTTAGTTGCCTAAGCATTTCGTTGATATTCGTATATCGATTGCATTTAAGTATAACCCTAATTGCTCTGTTTTGGGGTTTTGCATTCTTTTTACCTGTTTTTCATTGCAGCATGTATAAATTATCGTCGATCCATATTCAAAATGAGGTTTTATTGACGAGTTATAAATGTTAGTTGCAGTTGTTTGTGATATTTTATTTCTTATCCATTTAAAAAATCCTATTTTTTGCCTATTTTTTTGCATTTATAGTCTTTATGTTCCTTCAACTTTAACTTTTTATCCATTATAAATCCGAAATATTTTATGTGCTCCACCTTTTCTATTATTTTAAATATTGCTTCAGTACTCATATTTATTTCCATTATTTTTGTTTTATATTCGTTTAGTTTTAATTTGTTCATTTTCAACCAGTTGTCAATTTTATCGATATCGTGTTTCGTATTCTGTCTGTATTCTTTCTCATCATATCCGTCCGTGTAAATTAAAGTGTCATCCGCATATAGCACCATTTCACTTCTATCCACCACCTTTGGCATATCATTATTGTATAAAATAAATAAAAGAGCTCCCAAAATTTATCCTTGAGGTACACCAAAATCATTTTCTATATCATTTGATAGCACACTATTAATTTTTGTTGTTTGCGACTCAAACCACTTTAGTTCTGTCCCTTGTATTCCATTCATATATAGTTTTTTTCATCATTATTTGTCTGTCAATTGTTTCAAAAGCTCGTTTAAAATCCAGAAATATTGCACTCACTTTTTTCCTTTTTTCTATGTCCTTCCATTTAATTAACAGTCGTTTCACACGATTATTTTTAAGGAAACCCTGATTGCTATTTTGACAAAATAGAATTATTTTCCAAATATATTTCCAGTTGTTTTTTCACAACCTTTAAAAAAATTTTCTCACATGTTTTCAATGCATTTATTGGCTGGTATTCTTCGCATTTATTTGTTTTTGGTACTTTTTCAACTGGTGTTACCATCGTTTTCTTCCAGTTTTCCGGGAATTCACGTCTGCATTGATTTATTAATAATTTTTAACAGTGCCTCTCCAGTTATGTTCCAATTTTCGAGAATGATTATGTTGGATATTTTATCACAGTCTGTTTTATTTTTCTTTTTTTTTATTATATTCTCCAGTTCCAAAATACTTATTGCACGGAATTTGAATTTAGAATTCACCATAGTTATTTGGGTTTCATATTGCTCATTTTCAATTGATTCTCTTATTAAATTAATGCTATCTGCTATCTCTACTCATAGTAGAGTCGCCAAACGCCACAGTCAGCATTTCAAATGTCGCTGCAAATTTAATTTCATTTTCTACATAAAACTTTACTTTAATCCATTTCCTCGAACAGTAAATAGTCAAAAACAAACTGACAATACAAAATGCCTAAGATTGTCAACATACTTAGCAGACATGTGTATCAACATAATAGAAAAAAATTTGCGAAAATCGAACACCAGTAACTCACAAAATTTAAAAATAACCATTATTTTTTTATCATACCTCTTACTCCAGCAAACGAAATGTAATAAAACTGGACTAAAAGATGGTTTAATAAAATTACAAATCCAAATTCGCTGTTTTTCATGTTGTAAAATTGTCTTAATACTCATTAATGATTGGTGTGCCTAGTTTTAAGGAGTAAATATTTTCAATAAAAGCCAAGCATAATTAAAAACTACAACTTTGTTTTATGACTTTTTCGAATCAAAATTCTAAATACAGGTGTGTAACTGCGATTTTTGTTTAAATAACTATTTGTGTAACATTCGGGTAATTTGTTATTTTAAATAATTGATTCAAACAAATCGTTCAAGATTCACAATCATAGCAAACAAATGTCTCGCCTACGAATTTTAAAATAAAAACCTTTTTTCAATCTTCAAGTCTGTGCTTAGTACTAAAATTAGGATGGCTGATGAAAACATTTCAAAAAGTAATAACGTGATCCAATTTCCGATTATGAAATAATGACGAGTCCAGTTTATTACGTAAGAGTGTATAAATCGCTACTAAATTATTTAATGAGTGTGAGTAAGTTTTCTTTTTCTCTCCATCAAGGGATTGCAAGCAAAACAGACATTTTTGAATTTAATCAATTCAAATGTTTTTTACATATTTTGAATAACCGTTTTAACATAGTACGTTATGTTTAATAAATATATTTAACTATATATGATTAGTAGTTTTAAACTTGTAAATAATAGTAGGAAGTAAAATAGAACTCTTACTGGTTTAAACAAACCGTCAAATTTAATTTGATTAATTTTTTTATTAATTTAATTTAAATTAATTTCGAAACATACAGTTATTATTATCGGTATTTTTAAGTTGGCAACTATAACTGATTTATATATACTATATTAAAGTAATTGCATTGTTTTAAAATAATATTTTATCAATTTGTCAAAGAGGAAAAAAGGCTGTCATTATATATATTTTCTATATTTTTAAATCTTCAAGTTCTTTCAATTTCGCCACAAGTCACATTCAGAGACATCACACTTTATTTCGGCAGACAAACTTGTTTTTGATGGTCCAAGTTTTTTTCATAAATTGCTTACTTCCCCTTATAGAATTTACATTCAGAACAAATAACATAAACATTTTAATTCATCAGCATCTTCTGATAAAAATTTTAGCCAAACCAAATCCATCGAATAAGAATCTATCAATCCAACGGTTTCCCATACACTTAGCTTCTTCTTAAATAAACATCCCAACATTTTATAGCTGAAATAATTTAAATTATTTGCTTTACGTAATTTAAAACAAATACTAAAACAAAAATTAGAAAACAAAAAAATAAGAATAAGACATTTAAATATAAATGATCCAATCAACATACCGTCCATTTTTATATAATTTTTTCAGAAAAATTCATTTGGCTACACATACACACGAACACGAATCAAAACTATTCTCTAAAAATAAGTACTTAAAGCCTTTATACAATTTAAAAACAACTTATACAAATTATTTTGTAAAATATTTTGAATTCACATGCAATTTTTTGTCTCCTTATTTTAATGATTTTTTTTAAGCAAGGTAGTTGTATAAAACTTATCACACAAAAATTAAGCCCAAAGAACAATTAAAGTTTTATAATAAATGAAATAATGCTTGAAAATATCGCAACACAAAACCAAAGATACTAAACAAGGCGAAACACTCCGAGCGGTAGTGATGGCAAATTCATTAATTTTCGCCGATTACATAACTGTCAAACTCGATATATAAAGCATCTGTATAATATTTTTGACATTTTGATGGTAACGGCGTTGAACATTGATGATGACGGCGCAAATTAAAGAATACACACCATCGCCACCTCCTGATATTCGATTCTTGATCCCAAAAAATTTTCAAAATTATTCGCTGTAGCGATATATGAATATTACAAAACCAAAAATATAAAAACTAACAATGATTCGTGGAAATTTTTAGGAAAGTTATTAATTTTACTGTATGGTATTCAAAAAAAATATAAACATATATTTTTATTACTTAAACAACTTTAAAGAATAGCGAATATTTTGAGAAAGAATCAATTGTAAAATATATTAACGTTAAGCATTTAACAAAATACTTAAATATATAATTTACCAAAGCAAAGCTCACCGAACGAAAAATAAAACGCATCATTATCATATGTTATACCCGCATACATAATTACATAATTCTTACATTAAATCAGCGTATATGTATATTACGACACTATGCAACAATAAACTAATGTACTTCAATAACTTTCATAAATGCATAATAATTCTTTTAATTTTAATACCAAAAAAAAACAAAACAAAAAAAATCTAAATAATAGCTTAACGCTAGTGCTAAGAAATGCCAAGCGAGAGAAGCACAATAAAATCTGCCCAGAAACCATTATCGTATTTAAAAATTTTACTAGATTGTTGTTTAATTAGTATGCTGACATTTTTGATACTAATCTCGTGGTTTCGTTAAGTCTTACAAATGGTCGAATAAAACTTTTTGTTTTTATTTGGGCTGGCGAATTTTGACGAAGTACTTTAAATAAAAATTAATTCAGGAGAATATTTTAATCTAGTTACTGTATTCATTTAAAAAAGCAATCTAGTCTGGAAATCTTCCAGTCGCAGCGCTTTCTCAATTTTAAAATTCAATATCTTCCTTTCTGTTGTAGCACCAGAATCAAATTTTTTTTATTGCGCTCTACAATACCGTACTAAGAAAAATTCACATTGGAAAGAGAAACAGAGGCACCGCAAAGTGGGCTATTTCAAATATTATCTTAACTTAAATCTTGTTAGAAAATGCTAAACTTTCGACTAATGTTGGCCGTTTTGAAGCAGCCCGAGTTAAAATAAATAGCGAATGAAACAGTTACCTTAAATTGGTTTAAAAGTAACTCACATGGAGAAGCTATACCATGCTATGCTTCTATGTTAGTCCTTCTTTTTAAAATATTTTCATATCAAATGTTATTATAGATTTATAAAATAAGCGTTGATTAACTAACATAATTTATTAAATCAAAACGAAACTGTTAAAACGAATATAACTAAAGTAAATATTTCTTCTTATTTTATTTTTTCGCTTGGACCAGCACTCAAGCGGTGACCCCTATTCATGCAATGCATTGTACCAGAACTTGAAAATTAGGTTATGGGGAGGAGGAAACAAGGAAACAGGAAGTAGTGTTTGTGGGAATTCGATTTGAAATTTCCTATAAAGAAAATGAGAGAAAAAACCTCTGGAGGGAGTTTAATTCACATACGAACTCTCAACGAAAATCGAGTCAAACATAAAAATGTATAAGTTTAGGGAACAAGTTCCCTAATTTAGTTAGAGCACTTACCATTGTAGTAACGATAAAACAGTGAAATACAACCTACATTGTGTCGATGCTCTAGGGAATCAATAGAGTTGGATACTCTACCATCTCTTCTTTAGAAACCTGCCTAATGTCCATCGAATATTAAACCTATTTTTCATGCCAAGAACATCAAGAGCTTTCGATTCCTTAACACCGATATCAGCCATAGTTGCAGGTGCAGCACCATTTTTGAACACAGATCTATGCGTAAGCATGCATTGTTAAGCCCGTAATGAGAAATAATTGTTACATTACTATTTTCCGAAACATAAATAACCTCTGAAAGGTGTGACCTTTTAAAAGATAAAAAATGCCTCTTCAGTTTATTGGTTATGCTGCCTTTTTGTTTTATTATTATTTAAATGTCATATAAATGTTTTTCGCATTTTATCAGCAAGAAACACTATAATTTTCTTTTGAAAAATGTGCTTAGAATAAATTAGTAAGAAATGTAATAACAATCAAGCGCTTTATGTCTCCATCCAGTTTCATACGCCGCTTTTTCTGCCACCATAAAATAACGGAAAAATATACAAACACACCACCACTTTTGTCTATAATCAAGCTAATAAAATTCCTTCAAATATTCAGGTAGTATCTATGGACAAATCGGGTAAGAATCGATAGGTTCCTTTTAAGGAATTTTATTTAGGAATCGAAATTTTTTATATTATTTTTATGTTAATTCCTGTAACATTGTTGTTTTTTATGGGCATAGTTCGAAAAAGGAGGTCTTTGTATTTGTATTTAAAAGGGCCGAAAAAGTAATGCTGCAAGGCTGCGAAACAAATTGTTTTTGCAAAACTTGTATACTCATTAATTTGTGTAGAAAATTTCCGAACTTGGGTCTGGAAAATTTGTTTGCTGCCTACGACCGCAACCCAGCGCATATACAATGGAATATAGGAGTGTATGCTCTATTAGATCGGAGTTTATAAAGCAATATAGAGCTTGTTTAAAAGAAAATGTTTAAAAATTTCTGGAGAACATAAAGCCCTTTTTGGAATTAATGGTCTATAAGTCACATAATAATACAACAATTATTTTGTGACAAAATCTTAAAATTAATTTAATTTTAGTAAAATGCAGGGAAAGTCCATTTTGAATCTGTCTGTTCGCAGTGATATTGTTGAAATAGATTAGTAATATTTTGGCTCCCGGCAAACTCTGGTATTTGTTTTCACCTATCATTTTTAAATCAGATAGCGCACTGTCAAACAAATGTTCGACTTAAAAAGTGATAGCACTACAAATCCATAAGTATCCTTTTTATAAAAAAAAATCCAGTAATCAAAAACTAAAGTAACTTACACAATTTTATAATATGGAAACGAGAAATGGCATTCAAACATCTAAAAAACTTTGTCCTATTATTGCCCCACTATAACTATTTTCGTTATAGAAAAAAGTGCGATACCATTACTTTTATTCCCTCTTATCACCTGTTATGCTTTGAATTTTAAAGTTGAAAAGTGTCATGGAAACTATAATTTTGGGACCTGCCAACCAAAATGGCTTTAATTTAGATTTTGAAAGTTTTTCAAATAGAATCTATAGCTATTTTGCCAACTTAATTTAAATCGTTGGGGGTCAATAACATTTGCGATTTATTCGGCATTAAGTGATCCAAAAGTATAATTACTAGTTTATAAAATTAAAACAAATAAATAAATTGAGTATTGAATCACATTGTTAAATATTGTTACATAGTGTAAATTAGCATATAACATCATTTTAACAAGTGTCTAATTATCTAACTACTTTAATCGTATATTCTTAATTAACAGCAACGTTTAATTCTTTACACACGCATAAATCTATCTATCAAATCAATTATTCATTTATACTTGTATAATCTAAATGATCATCATCATCTCATTATTATATACATAAATACTTACAATTATTATTCGCGCATACATTACGTATATAAATGAATAAACATGACAGTACTTAAAATGCATGGTAAATATTGTTGCATATAAACCTTGCAACAAATATTTATGTATTTCTTGCAAATAAAGTTTTAGTTTGAAATGTACAATATTTATGCTTAAGTAAAAATTAATATACACATTTCGCCACAAAATAATAAAAGAAATATTAAAAAATTATATACATAAATTTGAAATAAATGGAAAGAATTAACTATACATAATCTATATTTACATACATAGTAAAAATAAAGAAAAATTTGTGAAAACACAAATTTAATAATGTATATTGTTATAATTTACAAACAAATAGAAACTACAACAAATAAGGATCAAGGAAAACATATTTTTATTTATGAAAATACATAAAAATAAATACGCTTTATATCTAAATATTTGCAACTTATTTATCAATTAATTGATCCCATCTTTGGTAAACCTATACAATTGAATCGCTTTTATAATGAGTTTTTTATATCAAGTTTCAATAATGGGACATAAAAAATCACAAGGCTTGGTTGAAGAGAAAGCTTTCATTCATTCATTGTATCAATGAATGAATTCATTAACAACTAGCCAGCGAAAGGTTTCAATATACAATGTTACATATGGTCATTTTTATGGCATCGTAAATGTCATTTATGGAATTAATTTGAGAAAGATAGAAGTTGTCACAAATAATGTCACAAATAAGAAGGACGTTGTGTTAGATTTATCGGGTACTATAATTGAAAAGAAATTATGACACATTCGATAAATTGTAGTCCAAAATATCGAGTAAAATAAACGTACCTGAAATAAAAACGGATGTGATTTTATGTTATAACTAAAGCCAAGCAAAGTTCTGCAAATTTGCAAAAGCATACTTTGCATTAATTTACTTATTTAACTACGCCAAACAGATTTTCCGTATAATCCATCATATTCAATATTTACTAATCTTTAGATGCTTTTATCACAAATGAAAATTAATATCTTTCGTGCAATACCATACGCTCCACATTATACATAATTGTACGCTTATTGTATATTTTTCTTCGAACTATAATAAAAGTAAATTAAAATAAGTATAAATATTAAATTATATATATATATATATATATATATATATATATATATATATATATATATATATATATATATATATATATATATATATATACTTTTGATCATGTAAGCCGGGGCTTTTACCAAACCAAGGTGATGTGTTGAGTTCTTTAAAAATACCAATATTTTTTTCATATTTCTACCTTATTTCGGTAATACCGCATGTGTTTACATGTAAATAATGACATTCGCAATCTAGCTTAACTAAAAATGAATAAATTAATTTTTCGTTATTTTTTATTTCAAGTTTTAAGCATTTCATATTCTTATTTGTTATACAGTTTGTATTTGTTGTACAATTTGTATAACAAATAAGAATTGTATTGTATTAAATTACCAATTTAATTATGAATAAGTTAAATCCGATTACTTCGACTGTTTAAACTCGAATAAAATCTAAATCAAAATCATTTGCTCACATTGTTCGACAAATAGCAAAAAACCTAAATGTTTCAACAAAAGAGAGGTGGTAGGCAGGGTGTTCTTAAATTAAACTCTGCAGAATATATCTGTGTATAAATGAATCATATTAATTAACGTTTGCACGAAGTGAACATTAAGACCAACGTGAAACAAAAATGAGAAAATGGCAAAAGGGAAAATATATGAACATATGTATATGCTCGTGGGTTTTTTTAACTGCATGTTTAAAGAATAATCATATAATTAATGAGCCAATTTCATCTATTTGTTAGAATATTAAAAAAAGAGATTTATTTGTCGAAGAAATTAAAAAAAAAATGGTCTCTCATAATATCGGTGGAACCTCTTACAATAATACAATGATGTATGAAAAAATTAAGAGAATACGTTTCTTTCATATGTTGCACTTAAAAACTGTTGAGGCTGCTTTACTCGGTGAACGAATCGCTTTTACTCGTAGTGAATATACATTTTTTATGCACTTTTTCTGTTCTGTTAGTCTTCATCCAATAACTAAGAGAACTTCTGCTTTGCTCACGACGCAATTAAAATATCAAAATTTACGGTTGATAAGTAGAACGAACTTTAGATAAGGGTTACATTCACGTCTTATGAGATAAATCTCACATGATTTTTTAACGCGTTGAATGATACCAGTTGCAGGTGTGTTTCTATGTACTTAGTATTCAAATCTAAATACATTTTTAGTCGGCCCCCCGATGTTGACGGCGAATAAAGATAACGAAACCCAGTTACTCACTTTCGTATAAGAAATCATCTATAACGTATCAACTAATGTTAAAACCCACTTTAATTCTGTAATTTTGTTTTTCAGTCTATATAACCAGCTTTCTAAAAAACAAAGTCAAAAATTGTTAGCAGTAATTTTCTGCACTTGAAGTTCTTGAACAAGATATCAAAAACTGAGAAATTGAAAACAAAATATTTAAGAAAATAAATATGTTCGTAGTTCATTTGAGTGTTGTTTAAAAGCTATGCCGATCTTTGCTTAAGGCTGATGCGTCATATGATGCGATGATTAGCGGTAATATATGCAACACTAAGTTAGCTATAAAATATTGCATGTACATTCTAAATTTATACCTCAAATAAATAATTTGTAATGGAGTATAACACATTACCTTTTATAACTTCGAATCAATAATAGCGTACACTCTATTATCACTTTGACTGTTGTAAAAATATATGTACGCATTCTCGTACGTATAAACCACCGTTGAAGGAGATAGGTCTATAACAAGGCTTAACAATGATGTCATTACATCGAAAGCGCTCGTCGTTCACACCGAACAAACAGCCAGCTATGACGGTTTACACCAAAGAAAATGACAACAGTATTTCATTTGCTGGCGAAGCAAATCCAAACAACTTAATACCACCGTTAAAGAATTTGTTATCAAAGGAAAAGAAGCAACAAACTGATTTGCATTTTCTATTCCTACAGGCTATGGCTCAATGAACCACCACAGCCTGTGGTTCCATACCCAAATAACGTTCATTTATTTTTTTTAGAGAGACGTTGCCCACCACATTTTACAGTAAAATCGAAATATTTTCTACTCTCGATATGGTCCTTTATGCTCGATTGTGAATGAAAAGTGTGCTTTCATCAGGATTTTAGTGATGCCTTTTCGTTGATACGAGTATATTCAGAAATTGGAGGTTTTCTCGCGAGAGTTCTTCGTTAATTACAAGTCTGACAAAAACTGTCTGTGTAACTACAGAAATTTCTTATATCTGATTCTTTAACCTGTAAACGGAAGCCTTATTAATGTATTTACGACATATCGGCTTTAGACATGAATCATCGCGGCCACAAAGGCACCTGTAACTATACTCACTGCTTCTTCGATATATTACCATTCTAAAAAAGCTGGATTATATTCGAGCTTATTTTCTCCGTATTATGTTAATAGAAAATAGGTGTTATTTATAATAGGTGTATTGATAATCATAAACTTGCCTGGATCGTTTGTGTAGGAATTTCTTCTAACTTGATAATAGACATTTATATTATCGCCGTTGATGCCTTCCTTCAACGGATTACAGACAAATTCGCTTGGTGCGGGGTGAATATGAAAATGGGCCATGAAGCTTAAGAGGATTCATACCACTAATGATCATTCCTCCTTCGGGATAATTATAATATCTAGCTATAATGTTGTATTTAATCTAATTCTAATTGGATTAGCTTAAGTACTTCGATATGAAATATGAAACAACTGCTGCATTTTCTGCCTCAGGGTCTATATGACAGTGACATTAACTTTGACATCCTCTAGATCATTGTTCAGAAAAGATAATGTTAATTGCTTACATTATCGTGTTAAGATTCTTAAATTGTTTTGTATGACTGTGTGATTTTTGTTAAACTTTTACTTAACATAATGTTGACTAAAGATTTACATTCCAAAGTTATTGAACTTGATATAGAAGAAATATATTTATATCAAAGAAAAGTAAATATGAACTCGAATAAACTGATTCATTAAACTAATCTCAACTGAATTTTTACTTATGGTACAAGCTTTTTGTCAATCATACATACATTCATTAATTAAGTAGTTCATTAAATTCATAACATTTATCATTGCAATTATTCTATAAATTATTCATTACTTGGCTTCAAATAGTTAAAACGAAAGTAAAATTTTTAATAAAAAACTTATTCATACATAAACCAAATTGGGAAGCACCAAAAAAAGAAAACAATTAAGTTGCACTTCCAAAAGCTCCTTTTTGCTTTTATTTACTATCAAATAGCTTATTGGTTTCTTATAATAATTCACTATTAATTAAAAATATAAATTGTTTGTTATTATTATTATTTCTTCATCTTGAAGCACAAAATAGGACTATTTTCTCTTCCATTTTATTAGTGTTCTCAATGACATCAATTATCACAAGGATGAAAAATTAAATGTATATTGTAATAGTTTATAATTTTATAGAAATATTTTACCATTAAATAAATCCCTTTAAATTAAAATTTGATTATAATATTATTATATTAAAACACTCAACTCGTAAGACATTTATACGACATACATACATAAATAAAATAAAATAAATGCTTTAATTTTCTTGTTTGAAAATCAAAGTTGTGTCATCACTGTCATTATTATTACTAAACTCAAAATAGACAAGTTCTGTGAACAAATGTGCATCAATTAAATAATTATTATTAATGAATTACTTAAGAATTTGCTTTAATAGATAATTACTCTCCTATTGTAGTATAAAAAGGAAAGCTCTTTTTCTGTATATCAGGATTTAGGTTTCATATTCGTTTATTAATATCATTTCACTTTGAATTAATGGCTTAATCAAGAATAAGTTAAGTGAACTGATAGTAACTTGTAATAAATTATTTTAATGAATCTTATTTAAAATTTGTATATTCTATTTTATTTTTATAAAATTATTTGTTAAACATATTTAAAATTAAGTACGTAGTTAAAAAAGTAATAATTTTTATTGTTTGCAACAAAAGGAAGAATCACTGAAATTAATTTAATTTAATTTAAGAAATATGAATAACAAACTATAAATATTTGCAAATAATTAATAAAATTATAAATGAACAAATAAGCAAATAAATAGTATTGAAATAATAAATGCTCGTTTTCATTTTTTCAGGAGAACAGCGGTAAGAACAACAGTGGGTGTAGACCATTTCTTTTCATTTCAATTGATACCACACGATTTGCTAGCAAGCAAAGAATAAATATATCACTTTGAAGGCTTAACGTAAAGAGTGTTGGTATTTTAAAAAATGTAGCTATATTTTCTGCCAAGTTAAAAATTAAAAATGGTTATTTTAGAAAAATTTTTTTTAAGTTTTTACTTATAAAAAATGATTTTCGTGTGAATTTATGAGTGAATTTTTTTTTTATTTCAGCAGAACGGAAACTCTTAACTGAAAATAAAAGTAAAACAGTTCATAAATGGAAATCAGACTTGTCAATTTATAAAAAAAAAAAAACATTAATGGAAAGAAAGAAATATTTAAATTTTTTCATTTAATTTTTATGGCAACTCCCAAATTATTCAAATTAAAGCTGCTACTAGATAAGTTCTATATGATTTTATTACTTTGGTACAACTTTAGCATTAGTGCAAATAATTTCAATGTTTAGGAAGGATGGGTGCTCAATATATTTTAAAACAAAATCAGAAATAAGTGTTTTATATATATGTATTAATATAAATTGCGTTATTTTAACAAGTATTGAAAATAAATATTTATTTTTATAGAAAGCAAAAAAAATTCAGCTTTATTTTTAAAATTATATGTTTTGAGTTTTCTAAGCTCTATTTAGCTCGACATAAATTTACATTATAGAAAAATGTATTACGGCGAGGGAAAGCATATCCATGGGGTAAAATTTACTGATGAGCTATATGAGCAGTAGCGAAATGGTCATATGGATATGCTTTCCCCTGCAGTAATGCATTTCAAATATCTTTTGTTTGGGTACGGTTTTCCGTCGACCCTCGTCAAATTTGGTTTGTGAACAAACCGGTTTCGGCTGTTTGCCATCTTCAGTGTTCTTTTCGTACTCCGTACGAGCTATATGAGCAGTAGCGAAATGGTCATATGGATATGCTTTCCCCCGCAGTAATGCATTTCAAATATCTTTTGTTTGGGTACGGTTTTCCGTCGACCCTCGTCAAATTTGGTTTGTGAACAAACCGGTTTCGGCTGTTTACCATCTTCAGTGTTCTTTTCATACGGAGTACGGAAAACCGTACCCAAACAAAAGAAATTTTTACCCCGTCGGAGAATCCAAGCACATATCATTTCAAATATATATATTTTTTTATTTTGAATAATTTTGTGAGAATATCTTAAAATATTTATTAATGGAATCTAGCACACATTAACGTAGATTAAATTTAATTTAAATTTACATAAATAACATTTTAAGTCTATTGACTTAGACATTAGTTAATTCCGCATGCTCTGCATGATGCAAACTGCTGGCTAAAAATAATGAAGACTAATTAACTACAGCATTTTCTATGTCGGTGAACAAATTTACAAAAGTGCAATTTTTACATATATCTGATGTAGTTCTAATCCTAAATGTATTTATTTTTTTAACACTAGTTTCCGTTTAATTCAATGTCATTGAATTTTTACAAGTTTCCAAAGTTTTTTTATTAATTTAATTCAATTACTTAGCGTGCTAATTAGAAAATATGTTGTATGTTTTTCTCACTAAAAAATACACATTATGGAGAATGATATTTTAGCAAATCTTCTTCGCCATATTAAGACGAAATTTTAACTTTCTAGATTAATTATTAGTAAAGCTATTATATTATTGTAATAAAATGAATAAGTTTAGTTCAACTAAATTTATTAAGAAAGAAAAGCTATTTACAAAATGTTGTGTTAATTTAAAAAATAGACATGAAAAATTTGACACTAGCAAATTATGATGTAATTATAATGTGATAACTTGTTATGCTTGAAGTATCATATATTGGAATACGAAGAACTTCAGTATTAACAAAAAAAATATTTAAGCAGGTCTTACTGTGGTAATGATCGTTTATTTTTGCGTCGGCGTATCTATCCTATGAGACTTCAAGTTCACATAATTCGCAGGAAGTGAAAAACTGCAGGATGAGAGGTAAGTCGTTAGTCATGGGCTGTGATGCCATCTCGCACAGCTGTTTACTACAGAGACCAACACTTGTTGGAATTTGTAGAAAGATTCGATTTGCTGGTACTAAACAGGAGGGGTAGAGCCCACCTTTATTGATTTACAAAGGGGAGAGCTGATCGATATAACCCTGTACTCTGTCAATATGCTAGACAGAGTTAAGGACGGTAAGCTCGCTAATGGATTAATCGACTGCGGGATTTTATATTATGGGCGAAATCGAGCGCACTATGGAATATTTAAATTCAATGAATTCAGTGTTTAAACTGGCTTTTGAATACGTTGGTTCCTTGACAGTAGTCGTTGATCAAGATCCAATACCCTGTTGGAACAGAGTAGTTGAAAAACGACACACGAGGGAGAGATATTTAATGTAATGGAGCGCTTACAAGGGCAAGAAGAAGCACCTGAAAAGAGCTTGCTATAGAAGATAGTACTTAAAGGTCATGTCTCGAAAATAGGACTTATTCGCAAGAGCGATGGTCAAATTACGAAGACAGTAGAAGAAACATTGCAGTCGTTTATAGAGGTACATTTTCCTGGTCTATGACTCAAATGATGGAATTATTCTTGCTTTACTACATTGGTGAACAAACAACATTCTTACGAGTATTTGGGAAATAATTATAGCCTGTCTAGCAACAGGTTATATCCCGGCCGCTTGGAGAAAATCCTATGTTGTTTTTCTTACAGAAGAAGTCTCTCAGAACAGTAAGGCTCACAGCTTTTCTATTAACAACAATGGAGGGGATGTTGGCCGGCTTTCGGGATAACTACACGCTGACGTATAGGACACCTATTAAATAGCAAAATGCTCATATAACTTATTGAACTACTGACACTGTTGCGCGAGTTACAATACCAAATATCAACAACAACAACTAACATACACAAATAAGATATAAGTAATATAGTAATAAAGTAATAAAACAATAAAATAATTAGTAAATAAGATATAAGTAATATAGTAATAATGTAATATAGATAACAATATAGAGAATAAGACATAAAGCAGTAAAGTAATAAAACAATAAAATAATTAGTAAATAAGATAAGTAATATAGTAACAAAGTAATAAAACAATAAAATAATTAGTAAGATACAAAATAGGATACTAACATAGAAAATAAGAGATAGGAAAATAGTATTTAAGCAGATGAACATAAAGAATAAGGATCAATATAAAATTGGCACTAGAAAGAAAAAGTTGAAAAAAATAAAATAAATAATTTAAACTTAAAAAGTGTGTTTTCTTTAAATTATAAAGAAGACAACATAACTAGCGCAGTCGAGTAGTTCCTGAAGTTCCTGTTACAAAAACGGCGGTTCATCGTTTAAAATACAAGGAGCTAACATTGTGGAACAGAACCAACAGCGACGGATCATCGCAAAAACAACATAAAGTGACGGATCATCACAAAAACAACAGCAACGGATCATCGCAAAAACAACATAAAGCGACGGATCATCATAAAAACAACAGCGACGGATCATCGCAAAAACAACGTAAAACGACGGATCATCGCAAAAACAACATAAAGTGAAGGATCATCACTTTAATGCAGGCTAAAATTATCCTAGCGTAAATCAAATATTGAACTATAATAAAAATATAAAAAAAAATAATAATAATAATAATAGAAAATAAAAACAAACATATAATTAAGGAAAACAAAATAGATCAATAAAAGTGAAAGTAATTTAAAGTGAACTTCCTTTGTAAAATATTAAATAGTTTACCTGTTAAAGATAATTATATCTTCACAAAATATACAAATTTATATGTTTTTAAAGAGCAGCGATTCTTACGAGACCCTCCTGCGAACTTTATAAATATATAATTTGAATTATCAAAATTAAAGGAAATTCTTATATGCCTAGAATTCGCCCCTATCCCCACAGAACCTTAATTCCTATTCCCGAAATGAATCAGAACAGTGAACGTAATAGTGCAATGAATTCCAACGTAAGCGGAATCTCAGTGGTTAAAAATGTACTAGAATCATTAAAAATCCCAGATGCAGTAAAAGATTTGCCAAAATTCAATGGTAATCCTAGATTACTGTTTGATTTTATTAATAATGTGGAAGAAATACTTTCGATTTTAACCCCAATAGATGGCACCCCCTTTGCCAAAATGATTTTGAGAGCTATACGCAATAAAATCGAAGGGGAAGCTAACGAAATACTTAACATGTACAGTACCGACTTAAATTGGGACAGTATTAAAAATAACCTTATACTTCATTATTCGGACAAAAGAAATGAGACGTCATTGATTCGTGATTTACATTTATTAAAACAAAACAATAAATCCATTGAAGAATTTTATAGTTCTGTTGTAGAAATACAAGCAACAATAAACAATCACTTAATGATTCATGAAACAGATGCAAACATCATAGTAGCAAAACGAGAGTTATTTGCAAAAATGTGCCTTAACACATTTTTATCCGGCCTTAGAGAACCACTTGGTTCATCTATTAGAGCTATGAAACTAGAAACATTACCAATAGCATTTTCGTATTGCGTAACAGAGCAAAATATGTTCTATATTAAGCAGGAAAACAAACTCTTAGGAAGGAAACACGATCCTAGACAAACTACACCTCAACATTACCAAAAACAATTTACACCAAGGTCGCAACAAATGAATAGTTATAGACCACAACAATATATGTACCACAATCTTCCAACAACAACAAATGATCAAAATTTATTTAATAACATAAAACCTCCACATCTGAACACTATGATAAACCAACAAACACCAGAACCTATGGACACTAGTTCAGGATATACACACACTAGCGGACAAACTAGAAGATTTCCAAAGGAAATGCATTGCATTAACCACAACTCAGAAGACTTAAACACTTTTACTAATTTTGAGGACCATAAGATCCCAAGCTATCTTCCTAATATGGACGGCTATAACGAAATTGAAGATGTCGGAAATTTTCAATTAAAATGCCTCGAAGAACCAGAAGAATACGACTATGAAATAATTTACAAAAAAGGAAAATTAAACACAAATGCAGACGCTCTTAGCCGTATTAAAATTGAATCACACGATTTAAAAAATATCAATACATTTGATTCACTGCAGGGAGCAGCATACATTCAGCGGAAGAAAACTATGATGATGGTATACCTATTTCAGAGAAAGCAATAAATGAATTTAATTTACAAGTTATTTTTAAGAAGGGAAACTCTAATTCTCACAATAAAATTGAAGTAATTTTCAAAAATAAACATAGAAAAACCTTTACATATCCTCAATATTCAGAAGCAATTATAATAGAAATCTTAAAAAATCATCTTGCCACAAACAAAACTACAGCTATATTGTGTGATAACGATACATTTAACCTAATACAAAAAGTATATTCAGCACATTTTGCACAAAACAAGATTTTTCGTTTACTGAGATGTACTACCATGGTAACCGATATAAAAGAAAACGATATTCAAGATAAAATTATTGGCGATTACCACAATAATAATAACCACAGAGGAATTCAAGAAACATTAAATCATTTAAAACGTGATTATTATTTCCCATATATGAAATCAAAAATAAGCGAGACAATAAATAACTGCCTAACATGTCAAAGATTAAAGTATGACAGAAATCCACCAAAAATTAAATTTGAAAAACCTCCCACACCAATAAAGCCTTTAGATATTTTGCATATAGATATTTATACAATTAATGGAAAAAATATGTTAACAATAATTGACAAATTTTCAAAATTTGCTGCCGCATACACTCTAATAGCTAGAAATAGTATGTGTATATTAAAATCCTTAAAGCATTTTCTCAGTCAACATGGCATTCCAAACGAAATTATTTGCGGTCAAGGAACCGAATTTAGTTCGAACATATTTCAAGATTTTTGTCGACAATATCAAATCAAATTGCATTTTACTTCCTTTCAACAATCAAGCAGCAATGCCCCTGTGGAAAGACTTCATTCAACATTAACAGAAATTTACAGATTAATAACTGAAAAAATTAAAGAAAAAAAGTTAGACATGGATCACGATGACATTTTAAGCGAAATTTTAATAACTTACAATAATGCAATACACTCTTCCACAGGACTAACACCCTTTGAACTCTTTTATGGAAGAACTCACAAATTTGATCGTGAAATTACATTCAACAATGAACACGAATATCTCCAAAAGATAAACCAATTCCCAACACATTTATATGACTATATTATGAACAAATTAAAAAGTGACACAGACAGACGTATAGAAAAACTTAATACAAATAGACAGGACCCAATAAACTATAAAGGAAATGACTATATTTTAAGAAAAGAATTTAAAAGGAACAAAATTACACCAAGATTCTCTAAACATCAAATAAAACAAAATAACAAAAATACATTATTAACAACACAAAATAAGAAATTGCATAAGTCAAAAATAAGAAAAAACACGATTTTTACAAAATAGAACTAGGACCATATTACAAGTATTTCTGAAGCAATGACGCTATCCAAGCTTAATGTCATACCAAAAATGATATTAAATATGGAGGAATTAAAAGACAGAATTCCATTAAATTAAACACTGTAGAACATTTGTATGAGCTACTAGAGTTGCAAGCTTACTACAATAACACAAATATTATCTTCAATGTTCCTTTCCCTCATATCCCAACAAACCAATACTCAATTTCTCATATAATTCCTATACCTATAAAAGAAATAATAATTAAACCATATGCCATTTATAATCATGAAAAAAATTCAATATTTTGACGAGTTGTGCAAGGAAATTGAAAACCTCCATTATTGTAAAGAAAGCTTACTCCAAGAGACATAGAAAAATCTTCATGTTTTGGGAAAATTTTTCGTCACACAGAAGCCAGTTGTAAACTCAACGATGTTGGTCAAATAATAAAAATTTCACAACCCGAACAAGGACTTTTATTGGTAACAAATATTCCACCTACAAAAATAAAGACATCATGCGATTTGGAAGAGCATATCATAGAAGCGTACACTATATTTTCATAGCCGTAATAATTGGCATGATAGTAGCAATTTTTGTAACAAAGCGGAAAATTGAATACAAAATAAAATATTTCCCTATAACTACTCATTTCGCTCCTGACCAACAAAATCTTTGGCCATCGCTCCATGCTAAGGGGGGAGGAGTTACAATACCAAATACCAACAACAACAACTAACATACACAAATAAGATATAAGTAATATAGTAATAAAGGAATAAAACAATAAAATAATTAGTAAGATACAAAATAGGATACTAACATAGAAAATAAGAGATAGGAAAATAGTATTTAAGCAGATGAACATAAAGAATAAGGATCAATATAAAATTGGCACTAGAAAGAAAAAGTTGAAAAAAATAAAATAAATAATTTAAATTTAAAAAGTGTGTTTTCTTTAAATTATAAAGAAGACAACATAACTCGCGTGAACTTGAGAAAAGAAATTTATTCTGATGACGTTCCTTTGTCCATCGTTATGGACATTAAAGATGTCTTTGATAAAATGTCTATCTCGCAGTTAAAAAATTCTCTTACTGGCATTCAAAGTTGCATTCGACAGGATGTCATAACCGAAACGTAGTACAATAAAAAGTGGGTAAACATATATACTAGCTGTGCTGTTCGCTCTAAGGACGGAGCATGTAGAAGTTGGATCTGGGTCGGAAATCATAGCGTCTGGGAAAGTGAATTACCTACGCGTTACTCTAAATAAAAAAATTACCTGGAATAAACACATTGAAGTTAAGACGCGAATAGCAAAAAGGATCTTGCATTTTACACTTGTAAATAAGTGTGTGGCCGTTGGTGGGGAATCTCGCGAAGGGCTGCATACTGAAATTACACCACGATGGTTCGAACCATAATAACTTATGCATCTGCGGTTTGATGGCGTAAGTGTCTCGCAGCATTATTAGGGGTAAGCTGGATGGCGTTAAAGGAATTTTTTGTGTGAGTATATGTGGTACAATGCCCACGGCACGAACAAAAGCATTCATTACGTTGACGATCATAATGTTAGCTTTACGTGTAAAAGCGATGCTATTTAGCACATCTTGAACCAAACAAAAAGCATAGGAATATTCTGGACCTAGTTCGTAAGGAGGTTAGGGAAACTTGAAAACTTGAAAATGACAATGACAATGGAACACGCGGGTGCAAGAAAAATGGTGGAAAGACTACTCGGACACTTATTGTGGAAGTGAGTACATCGACAACGACAGCAGCAATTTCACTGAACGGTAGAGCAGGAGTAGATGTATACTCAGCTGACTACGTTTGGGCCAATTCGTCTTCGATTACCAGGAAGAATTAGTTAGTGACAAGTCGTGGAAATTTCATCTAAGCCTTTGACAAATGTTAGCAATAAATAAATAAATAAATAAAAGAAAAAATCCTGGTGATAGCACTTTTAGAGGGACTCACTAAAGAAGATCATTGAATACTAATGCAGAAAAAATCTTAACGATGTGTGAACTTTGATTTCTTTAGATACAAGACTCTGAAATTACAAATTAAGAAGCAGGGAAAAAATCTAAAAATTTATTTACACAAATAACATACTTGCCACTAAAAATCAAATTCAATCAGTACGTTTACTGTAGAAAACTTTATATGTAAAAGACTATTAAGGAACATTTATCTTACCTGCAAACATCGTTTACATGTAAATATTAATTAGACGAAAATACATTCATTGCATATGATAGTAGAAGTTTCACCCGCAGTTTTTTACTTTACCACTCAACGCCAAACAGACAAATTGCGTAGTAAGTAAATGATGTTAAGCATCTTACCACATTACCGTCTTGTTAAAATAATTTTATATTATTAAGTTGTTTGGATTTGTTTCGCCAGTAAATCAAATATTGTTGTCAGGCATTCTAATTCTCCTGTAATTCTGTTAAATACTTGTAGAAATATTTATAAAAATTTAATATTGATACTTCAAAAATTACACTTTTTAACAATAATCATTTTGTGGTATTCTTTTGAAATATTCAATATTTATATTGCACAAAAAAGTGCATATAAATATAGAACTTCTAATTCGTAGAAACGGACATATGTGGTACAGCCGTCAAAGTGTACAACCTGTACGTGTTACTTTGGTAAATATGGAGCGATTTTAAAAATTGAAAACTTATTTATTTATTTATTTTTTATTTATTTAGGTTATCTCCTAAACATTATAGGTTATTTTACTTTAATTTCTTTTTTGATTTTTTCCTTTATCATTTTTTCTTTGTCCTTTATGAATTGTTTTCAAATAAACTTATAAAAATTTATTTGTTTTTTCTTCTCTTACATTCAGCACGAAAGTGGGCATTTTTTCAGTAAATTTCTAAGATTTATTTTAATTTTTATTATGCACATAAATGTGTTCTGACGGGCAATTTAAAAAACACAGATTTCGATAACAACGTTCCATAATAAAGGGTCCGCTATCTAACGTTTTTTTTTCAACTAGTGCTTTTTCAACTAGTATTTCGTGAATGGTAACACTTAGCTCATGTTTGATTTAACAGATAATTAGTTTTATTCTTCCGCTGAACGAATATGTTTGTGTATACGATTGAACAACGCCGGGAAATATTGCGAGATTACTTGGAAAATCATGAGAATGTGTGCGAAAATTGCGTACGGATTTTGGGAGAAGAGAAGCACCGTCAGCTCGGTATGATAAACCAAAGCGTGAAAAGCCAAAAACAATGCATTCACCCGAGAATATTGCTGCTATGGCAGAAAGTGTGCGTGAAGCGACATCAACAACAATTTACCGTCATTCTCAACAATGAAACATTTCAGAGACATCATTGAGATGAATCTTGCATAAAGACCTTAGTATGACGCCATACAAAGGAGTTGAAGCCAAGTGACCATCCAATGCGTTTTTGCTTCGCTAGGTGGGCATGCGATCGACTTACAGAAGACGCCGATTTTGCAAAAAAAAAATCATCTTTTCAGATGAAGCTCATTTTGATCTTGGCAAAAACCCAAAACGAGTCACTGTTTGGTGCGGATTTTGGTCCCGAGGCATAATTGGGCCATTTTTCTTCGAAAATGAGCAAGGAGTGGCCGTTACAGTCACTGGTGATCGTTCTCGGGCCATCTTGAACGAAGTTTTGTTCATAAAAATTGAAGCGGAGGATATTGACAACATTTGGTTTCAACAAGATGGCGCTACGTGCCACACAGCCGAAGCTACACCCGATGTTTTGCGCCCTATTTTTGAAGATCGCATTATCAGCTGCAGAGCTGATGTCGTTTAGCCACCTCGGAGCTTAGGTTTGACACCGTTGGACTATTATTTGTGGGGTGCCGTCAAGGATAAGTGTTACGCCGACAAGCCAGAGACAATTGACGCTTTAAAGGACAATATTCGTGAAGCCAGTGGTGAAACACAGCTGCACACAAAAAATTGGACCGATCATGTAGACTACTGCATGGCCAGTCGAGGAAGCTAGTTGAATGAAATTATTCTCCATTATTAACCGGATAGATTGTACTTTCAAATAAAAAATAACATTTGAGAAAATATTCAGTAGTTTTGTTTATAGCGTTTAAAACAACAAAAAAGTTATTTGGCGGACCCTTTAATAAAAACTAACAAACATATTAAACCTAGGATAAACCTACTTTGTCGTAATTGACAAACTACCTGTAAACGATACAAAACTTCTGATAAATGTGTTATAAAAATTATAACACAATAATAATTTTTTTGTCTTCTTTATTTGTTGATAGTAGTGGGTTTGTAGCTGTTACTTTTAGCTATGGTGTAAATTGGGTCAAGTTCTTGTTGTACTTATCTGGAGTAAGTGCGAGTATCTTAAGTCTTTTATCTTATGTCTGAACGCTGATAGTGTATGTTGGGTAGGGTGGTTCGAGGTGATCTGGATACTAGTGTCCGTCGTAGTTGGTTTTCTATAGATTTCAAATATTAAACAGTCAGTTCCTCGTATTATTGTGATATCAAGATAATGTGAATTTCTGTCTTGTACGTTCTTTACCCATTGTGTATGTAATGTAATTATGGATTGTGTTTAAGTTTGTCTTGTTCGAGGACCCATATGATGTCATCAATAAAGCTGGGTTTCCCATACCGAGTGCGTCAGGTATTTTGTAAAAATGGTTATTAAATCTAAAGTAGTTCTGTTTTATTATTGTCTTCGCAAATATCTATAATGTCGGTTATGTATTGGTTGTCGTATAAATTGTCTGGTATGTCGCGTAGGATAACTAAGTTTTCTTGTATTAGTATTGAGGTATATAGATTCTTGATTTCAAAGAAAATGAGTCGAGTGTTTTCTGTTATCTTGATGCGTTTAGGCTTTTCGACGTGGTCTTGTGCATTTCGTACCGTATTTGTATTTTGTAAATTTATCATTTCTTGAAGTTGGCCGGTGTGGTGTTTAGCCAGGTGATATAATGGGTCTCATTGCTATGTGTTCTTTCGCTTGTGTTTTGAGTGCTGGTGGTCCTGGGTTCCTGGTCATGTATTTTTATACTTTTCCGTCAGTAAACGTTTTGCAGGGTTTTAATAGGTTGCGTATTTCTTTTTGGAAAAATCGTTTGGATTCGTCTTTGTTTTACTTTGTTCTTTTATTATTTTTTCGAGTACGTCGGCTACTATGAGCCTCATGTGTTGTTGTCGGTCGGTTGGTAACTGAGATAATTGCTTCCATGTCAACAATTTGTGTTTCAATTGTTCTTTGTATTTTGTCAAAATATAGATTAGATTTTACTACTGTCTTCATTTTTTCTCGTTGCCATTAAATCGTGTGTCTGTTGGGTTTTTGACGCGTGAAATAAATTCTACTTTGATGTGATTGTCGGTCCGTTTTGCTAGTTTTATAAATTTTCGTTCCATCCGTCTGTATGATTCATTAATACACTTAAAAATAGTTTAAAATTTTAATATATTTATAAGATTTAACTTAAAAAGTGTTGTAGCAAATAAAAACCTTTTTTTATTTTCTGACGAGATTTCTTATAAAAATACAAATTAGAGAAAAAAGAAAGATAAAAACTTCGTTTAGAAGTTTTTAGAAATTTTATACTCACAACTTCTAATAACTTTATGACTAAAGTTGCAGAAGAAATTAGTTATGCAAAATTCTAAGTATACCCTAACTTGAAGCTCTATTTCTATCTTCGAATCTTTCTGTAAGTTTACAAATTATACTATTAAACATTTTTTTTATAACGATTGTGCAAATTCATATTAGAGTAGAGTCTACTTAAATTATGAATAAGTTTAAGGTTTTTATTCTGAGTGATCTGCTATTGTTTAGATGTGTTTTAGCATATTTAGATGACAAAACTTGACTTCAGTACATCATTATGTTTCGAATGCCAGTTTTATTTTTGTGTTATTAGCTTTGTTGCATATATGAAATATATGATCTTTGAAAGTTAGTTTTTGTCTAGTATTATGCCGGGGTATTTTACTGAAGCTTCCGTCGGAACTCTTTTCGGTAACTTATTGAATGAAATTATTATGGCATGAGTTTGTACTTGATTTAATTTAATTTTCCATTCATTATAATACTTCTGGGCATGTACAAGAGATGATTTCATATTATTTATAAAAGCGGTGACAATACTGAGCCTTGAAGTACTCCAGCTAAAATATTTTTTTTTAAAGGACATATAATTTTCAATATCTAAAACAAATGTTCTGTCAGAGAGAAAACTATCGATAATCTTTTATTGATAGATTAGATAACCAAATTTGTTTAGCTTGTATACAAGGCCTTTGTGCCATATAGAGTCAAAAGCTTCTTCTATATCTAGGAAAACGATTCGAGTGCTTTTTCGGTGTTGTTTGATGCTACTTACTATATTTACTATTCTTCTGATTTAGTGTATAGAGGAGTGTTCTCTACGAAATCCAAATTGTTTTTCTCTTAAGATTGAGTTATATTCTGTGAACTCAAATAGTCTATTTAAAATTATTCTTTCGAATATTTTATCGATACAGTTTAGTATACTGATCGGACAATAGCTTTTCGTTAACTTTCGATCTTTGCTATTTTTTGGAATGGGTTTCGGAAATTATCCATTCCTTAGACACCAATTAAAGATTTAAGCGACTAGGCTAAAAAAGGCTCAGGCATTTTCTTCAAAATAATTGGTTTAATGCCATTGTAGTGTGATTAACCAATTGGCATAATTGACACATAAGTAGAGAAACAAAGAGACCTTAATTGCCAATACATTTGTATTAATAAATATTATCGAATAACTTATAGTAACCAATTTATTGATCATCAGCATAATTTAATTATACTGTATTGTTGTTGTATTATACTGTATTGTTGTTGTTACTATATTATGCATGGGCAGTAATGGGGACACTTCATGCGGAAGTATTTTTGATGACGCTGAGTTTCTCTATATTTGTAGGTCAGTTTTGTTAATGGTTACACTAAATACATTCATGTCATTGTACAGTATTTTATGATAACCTAGTAATATTTATATTAATGTATGTAGTTAAGTATAAGAATATGAAGTAAGAATGGAGTGACGTCACTCAAACCTAGAATCTAGATTATTTTCATTGTTAGTATATAAGCTGTAGAAATTAAGAATAAAGTAATCATAATCATAATTATTAATAAGCATTAAACATTCCTTCGAGCTCTAATTGAGGAGCTCAGGAATAAACTTTTAAAAATAAAGACAAATAAACAATTCTTTTCATTTTTTGATTTATCCTCGCTACATGGCGATCCTGCCAGATCTTCGCTATATGGCGATCCTGCCAGATCCTTAGAGTGCTCAAAAATAAGCACCTAAGGCAGGGGTGTTGTAAGGATAAGCTAATACCACCGAAGGAAGATCCGCCTGGCCAAAAGGCAATAGCAGGTATAAGCGGACATCTAATGAAGAAGGATCCGCCTGAGGAAAACACCAGAGAAAAAAAAATAAATAATAAATTTTAGCAGTGCGACTTGTTTGCACGCTTAGGGCCTGTAAGCGTTAACCGCTCGAGGCAAAATGTCCTTTCTAATTTTAAATATTAAAACGGGGCAATTGAAACAAATTATAAATTAAAAGAAATGGCTCATACTATGGATATGGTTCATAAGTCAACTGGTGGTAAAACCTCTCGCGAGCAATTAGCCACCACAGCTTCCCGTAAATCGGTACGTTGCACCGGTGGTGTTAAATAACCTCACCGTTACCGCAAATTATCCTTGGAACGTTTAGCGCGTGAAATTGCGCGCGATTTGGAAACGAAATTACGTTTACAATCTGCTGCTGGCGTTTTAATGGAGCTCTGTGAAACTTCTTCAAGAATGGTCGAGGATAGCAGCTTGTGCACCATCCATGCCAAGCGTGTTGTTATTATGCCTAGGGACCTTCAACCGACGGGCTACAGCCGTGATGTACGTGCTTAATTTCTGATTAGTTATGGATATTTATATATATAAACAAAAATTTTATTTAAACAGCAACAAATTTTTGAGACACCCAAAATAAAATAAATAAATGAAGATTTTTTTTACGTTCTACTCTAAACAATTGTCGCCATATATAAAGCAAAATTATAAATTGTTCAATCAAGTTTTACAAAAAAAAAAAAAAAAAAAAAAAATTATGAATCTTTCTTTTGAAATAATAAACAAATAATTATAAAATTATTTTTAATAATAAAAATCTATAATAGTTATATATATATAATCATAGAAATATAAGTGCCTTTAAAGTATCAAGGCTGATATCTTTTGTAAAAATCACTAGTATGTAACAACTACTAAAACTAAGTCCATTTCTATAAATTCTTTATTAAATTGTATAACCATAAAATTAACAAAAGCTAACAGTAGTTAACAAAAACAGTCATCGAAATAAATATGGAGACCCAAAAGTAATTAATATAGAAATAAAAATAAAAATCGTTTGCTAATCAATTAAAGGAAACGTTAGAAGAATATAATTTTACCGTAGAATATCTTAGGGGAAAGGACAATTACATCGCGGACGCGTTGTCGCGAATTACGATTACTGAATTAAAAGATATAAATAGGAGATTAGATAATGTTCTTCAGGTCACGACTCGATCGATGACAAATAAGGCAAGGAAAAACAGTAGTAAAATTATAAACGGCATAAAGTCACAAAAGATGAAAAGCCCAATATATATATACCTTTGAATAATACTGATGTCAGAAAATATATTAAATTAAGGAGTACACCCGTAAAATGTTATTTTAAGCGTGGAAAATCAGTTATAGCATATATGCAAATTAATGATTTGTTTACTAATAAGAAAATTGACTTAGGGCAATTTTTCTTTAGGCTTGAGAAAGTGGCCGGTAAACTAAATATTTAAAAATTACAATTGGCACCCAGTGAGAAAATTTTCGAATTTATCTCAACAAATGAGTTTAAGATTATGGGCAATAGATTTTTAAAGAAAGTGAGAATAGCACTATTAAATGAGGTGACTCTAATTGATAATAAGAATGCTAAGGCAATTCTTGACATTATGCTGAAATATCACAATGATCCTATTGAAGGTGGACATTGTGGAGTTTATAGAACTATAGGTAAAATAAAACGATACTACTACTGGAAGAACATGACAAAAGATATAACTAAATATGTTAAAACATGTCACAAATGTCAGACGACAAAGGCAACCAGACACTTAAAATGTCCCATGACTGTCACACCAACACCTAAAAAGGCATTCGATACGGTATACGTGGATACAATAGGACCATTCCCAAGATCCATTCGGGGAAATGAATTTGCAATCACCATAATATGTGATTTGACAAAATATTTGGTAACTATTCCTATTGCCGACAAAAATGCCAAAACGGTAGCAAAGGCGATTTTTGAAAACTTTATTCTGACCTATGGTCCAATGAGGACATTCATTTCTGACATGGGGACAGAATATAAGAATTCAATACTGACAGAATTATGTAAATTGCTTAAAATTGAAAAACTAACTTCAACAGCTCATCATCACCAGACGTTAGGTACAATAGAAAGAAGTCATAGAACTTTCAATGAATATGTACGTTCACATATTTCAATAGATAGGACAGATTGGGATGAGTGGTTGAAATATTTCACTTATTGTTTTAATACAACACCATCAACCGCACATAACTATTGTCCTTATGAATTAGTTTTTTCAAGAAATCCAAATAAATTCTCAGAATTCACAGAAGTGGATACAATTTCTCCACTATACAATATAGATGACTATGCCAAAGAAGCAAAGTATAGATTAGAAATAGCTTTTAAGAGAGCTCGATTACTGTTAGATAGAAATAAGTTAAAGCAAAAACAAAATTACGATAGGAGTATATTAGATAATAATTTTGAATTAGGAGATTTAGTTTTACTTAAGAATAATTCAGGTCATAAGTTAGATAATCAATATAAGGGTCCATTTAAAATTAAGAAAATAGATTTAAGAAATAATGTAACAATAGTTGATAAGAAAAATAACAAAGAACAAATAGTTCATAAAAATAGACTTAAGATATATCATAAATAAATTATTTACAATTAAAATTATAGTAACATTTAAAGAATTATATCATAACTGAATATAAATAAATATTTAACATAATTGTAAAAGAATGTCCATAGAACTCACGTTATATGAACATTCTTATAAAAAGTGGAGGTGTAGTGTGATTAACCAATTGGCATAATTGACACATAAGTAGAGAAACAAAGAGACCTTAATTGCCAATACATTTGTATTAATAAATATTATCGAATAACTTATAGTAACCAATTTATTGATCATCAGCATAATTTAATTATACTGTATTGTTGTTGTTACTATATTATGCATGGGCATTAATGGGGACACTTCATGCGGAAGTATTTTTGATGACGCTGAGTTTCTCTATATTTGTAGGTCAGTTTTGTTAATGGTTACACTAAATACATTCATGTCATTGTACAGTATTTTATGATAACCTAGAAATATTTATATTAATGTATGTAGTTAAGTATAAGAATATGAAGTAAGAATGGAGTGACGTCACTCAAACCTAGAATCTAGATTATTTTCATTGTTAGTATATAAGCTGTAGAAATTAAGAATAAAGTAATCATAATCATAATTATTAATAAGCATTAAACATTCCTTCGAGCTCTAATTGAGGAGCTCAGGAATAAACTTTTAAAAATAAAGACAAATAAACAATTCTTTTCATTTTTTGATTTATCCTCGCTACATGGCGATCCTGCCAGATCTTCGCTACACCATGAACTCCTGGGGCTTTACTATTTTTCAGTTTTTTTGTAAAAAAGTTTACTTCGTCTTCAGAGGTGAGGTTAATTTCACCAGTTCCATTAGTATCCTGTTTTTCAAGCCAATTTATATGTTTTAAAACTACGCAATCTGAGGAAGATGAAATATTTTGTATTATTCCGTGAAACTCTTCAAAAACATTTGCTAAACCGTTCGCTTTTTCCTAGTTATTATAAACCGCAGCGCCATCTATTGATTAGAAGCTTCTTGTAAAAAGTTTGTGGTTTTATCAATAATACCTTCAATGTTGCTTTGTGTAAATATTGCATTTTGCAATCCACTGTTTTTAATTTTCTCGCCTACTGATTTACTTATAGAATTCCAGTTTGCTTTATTATACAAAGGAGTTTTTCCTGACTTTGTGGTGGAACTAAGAATTGTACATGTCATGGTCGGAATTAAGAATATTCTCATGTGCTACAATTTGTGAGATTACCAAGCTCGAGTTTAAAAGTAACAATTCAATTACCGAAGGCTACGATGAGGCCACTTGTTGACCAAATCTTGTAAAAGGATCGGGATGATAAATAAAGTAGCTGGACCTCAAGTGATGGTTAAAAAGTAAATTGAGAGCTGTATTCTTTTTATGGCAATGCCAACTTCTTTGTTGGGCGTTGAGATCACCAAAAATAAAGAAATCAGTTACTGTTGTCGCTATTCAAATGTTTAGTATACTTTGTAACGACACGTTTCCGCTAGGTGCTGGGGTAGATCAGCGGTGGCCAGTGTCGAAGCCTATTTCCGTGTATTGAAATAAAACTCGTGTTATTGCTTTTCGGATAAATAATAGCACGTTGTATTTATTAAATCAATAAACTTTAAAACGTTAATCACCCATACCGAGGAACTTACAAGACCTAAGTCTCGCTGAGTTTTATATTCATCGATATCTCGGCTTTATCGATTCAATCACGGAGGAGCCAGCGGGTAGAGAACGAAGAGAGTAAAGACGGATTGTTGTATCCAAGCTAACGATATTCACCGTCACTCCGTTAACTGCAGTATTCACAAGCCTAGCGTGCGATAGGTCTGACCGTTGCACCCAAGCTGACCAAAACCACCGCCACCTACTTTCTCGTGTTTACTTGAATATTTGCTTCGCTCGCCTCCCAAGATCTGCTCCGCTCGCGACGCCTGATTTTCTCTAGCTTAACTAGATTTTTTTTCTTCCTTTTATATGATAATTCCCTTAAAGTACGGAATCACCCGCTGTCGATCTCTGAAGGTCGAGAGGCACAGGCTCTTGTACCCAAACTATCCAGAGACTCTGTTTCTTCACCAATTTCTGCAGCTGCTTAAGAAAATTGGAACAAATTGTGTTATCAGAACGGTATCCCTGGCCTGATATCAACATTTGTTTCCCTACCGAACCTTTATTGGGTTACTTCAATAAACGTTCTTACCCTCTCAGCAACTACCCAACGACTGACTTCTGTTTTTAAATAAATTTTAGTTGTGTTGTAACAAAGTAGTATTAACAAAATTTCAATAAAAATTCAATGCAAAATAAATGTAAAGAGAATAAAAAAATAGAAAATACAATAAAAATTCAATGTAAAATAAATGTAAAGAGAAAATATAAAAAAATTACAAAAAAATTAACGGGACTTCAATGCATAAAACAAATTAATATGTGTGTTGTTGCGGCATACTGCTGACACGCTATATCCGTCGTTGTGGGCAAAAACGAACAAATTCGGAAAGTATGCAGATGTGGATTTTAGTGGACGTTTGTTGACAATAATTATAACTGACACATTTTTAATAGTTGAGGTTGAAAACTTTTTAAGTCGCTGATGTGGACTATTATTTCGAATTCCAAATAACACTCCTACTCCATGAGTCTACCAGTTGCCGGTCTTCTCTATGAATTTTATAATTATTGTTATTAAATTTTTGTTATTTGTTTTTCTGAAAGCAAGTGTTCCAGTTCAATAATATCAGGCAGACTTGTGGTTAATTTCTGTGTGATTGATTATATGACATATTTTAACATCATGCTAAGTGCTCTCATTTTGTCATACATGTTTCTGCATTTCTGCAGTACATCAGGAGCTTAAAAATAAATGTCTAAAATTGTTTCATCAGATATATCATCGTTTTTCTCAGTTTGTGAGCCTGATTTAGCCACCATTGAATACGGCACCTTTTTAGTACTATATAGAATTTGAGTGAAAGTTCTTGACAAACTCCTTCTTTCGTCAAGTAAATCCGGCTCTTCGCCAGAAAAATCGGTTTCTGCTGTTCTTTGTCTACGCGTAAAAATTGGCCGTTGTTTAGAGGTTAATTTTTGCCGAACCTCTATATATTCTCTCCGATAAACGCAGCGGGAGTCATCAGCTCTGTGGTTTACATTTTTCCGTTTCTTTTTAATGCAATTATGGCATTTTTTTTTTATAAAGAGAAGTAGCACTTCAGGCAACAATGCCTATTTAATCAAGTACCGTGCTACATTCCTTAGGAAAGGGATAGAGAAGAGATGAAACAGGTGGTCTACTTTCACTAGAAGGATAGTCGGAAATTAACTGCCGTATAAGACAGCACAGCGACCAGTGACTATGCCTTCATCGCTAAGCAGCCCCACCGACAGTCAATTTTTATTTTTGTAGTGAAAAAAACCAAGGTTTTCGTTGTGAATCGAACCCTTAGACTGACAAGCTAGTACACTACCTACTAGCCTAAAGGGGCACCTATGGCATTTGTATATTAAAGGCGCATTTGTTGGAATTTTTTCTAATGTGCATTGGGAATAACCGTGGTTTCTGTTACAACCTAAACAAGCGGTTTTCATATGACAGTGTGCAGCCCCAAGGCAGCACTTCATGCATTTTGTACATTGGGTACGACCATTTATATTACGATTGTGGATTTTTCCACTGCGCGACAATGTTACATAGGTATTTCATTCTTCTTACATCATGTTTTGATATCTGATGACTGTTTTATTTCTTTAGTAGAGACTGGCTCAATATTGTGCTTTAATTTAAATTCGTCTTTAATTGTGCGTAAGCTAATTTGTGGTAAGCCAAAAAGCACAAGCTTAAACTTCCGATAGTCCCTAACGGGGTGGGTAAAGAACGTGAAACTTTTATACTGTAACATCTTCGTAATCCCTTCAAAGTCAGCTAAGATATTTGGCATAAATTTAATGACTATTCAGAATCTTTTGCGTTTACATTTCTTTCCTAGTAACTGGATAATAATGCTAAAATTGTGGCAACTGTCTAAGATGATAGATTGCACTTTTATGGAGTGTTCCACTTGTAGATAACTCTCAAGACTTGTGGCATCACAATCGTCTAAATTAGACAATGGTTGAAATCTATTAGCGATTGTTGCTCTGCTTAATTTTGGCTGCTTGTATTTTGAGCTGTTTCCTCAGAAACGTCTACGCTTTTGATTCATTTAAAAAGATCAAAAACAAATAAAAGTACGTATGTATATAAAGTTTATTTGTTAGATAAACTGATTACATCTGTTAATAATACGTCGACACATTAGTTAATGAACACTTTAAGCCTAAGAAACCTTTGTGTTAAAAAATGGTAAGGAAAAACAGTGTACCCTATCATGTAGATTGTGTAAATATATGGTATAGATTATGTCTAGTCAATATGTCAGCTACCTTTTAGTGAGTTCTATATATTTTCTTGTTAAATTTGTCTTTTTCATGTAAACTGAGCGTATCTCAGTCCATATCAGATGTGCTATACGCTTTGCCTGTTGAGAAGCCTGGGTTTGTGTGGTGGGTTTCACAGTTACGTAGCGTAGCGTAATGTGGGTGCCAGGGCATTGGTTGTTATTATTTGCAATTTCCTTGTGTAGTTGTAAAGTTTTACTAGTTAGATTGTTTAGCATTACCCTAGCTAGCCTGTGTCTGGTATTTTGTTTGAATTTGTTTTTCCAGTAAATAAAATACTGTTGTCATTCTTTTTTTTTTTGGTTTTGTTGGCTGTTTATTTGCCTTCAATGTGAAGACATCATTCTCAAGCCATGTTCTAATCTGCACTAGTGAGTCAGTGTTTGGGCTTAGGTAGTTCTGTAGATATGCTTCATAAAATAATAACAGCTGTTGTATAATTAAAATAAATAAGTTTTATTATCAAGGAAAATTCTTGTCGAAATTTGTACTTGTTTCTTAAATAGCCTATCCAGGATACATTTTTGCGTAGGTGGCTCAGAAAATCTTAACAATTCTTAAAAAACAAATAAATCTATAAAAAATAAAATGATTTAGAGTGATGTAAATTATTTATTGTTTTTCGGAACTAAATAAACAAAATAGTAACACTGGATGATCAGGGGTCTAGTTTTATCAGTATGTATTTTTTTTAACGCATACAAAATGTTTGTATAATGAAAGTGTTTCCTTCTGCAGTAATTTACATTTGAATGGCAAAGAAGTTTTACTCGAAAGCAAGAAAAGGTGGCCAAATCTTATTTTCTCGTGAATCTAAAATCAGGCAATTATTTATTTTTATTGTGTCATGCATTTGGGTTTATATTATGTAATAACTTTGTTAAGCACAAACGAATTTAAGAAGACTTGTGTATGCATGTATATGTTTTGCAAAAACTTTTAATAAATAAAAACTGTTGAAAGTGTTTATATTAAAAACCAAATTTTTACATATTTATTTACTTTTTTATTGTATCGAAAATTGTATGTATGTATGGTTATAATATTTTTCCAATTTTTAGTTTTTATTGTGTTTGTTTGTTTTGTGTTTTTTTTTTTTTTAATTTTTGATTATTTTGAATTTGTTTGTCAACAATTTTTCATTTTTTGATTAATTGTTTATACACTTTTTGTTTATCCTGAAGATACCAACCAATGGTTTGGCGAAATATTAACAAAAAGTATTAAATTAAAAATAAACTGAATTTTTTATAAAAAAGACCTAGAGCTTAAATTATTATTTTATTTTTGTTTACTTTTGGTTCCATATAACTAAAGCTAAAATCGCCAAGGACAAATAATGAATCCGTATCGTTGGCTTTCTATATGTCGAAGATGACACATTTACGCACTGATCCGATTTATGATGAATATTAAAACATTCAATTTATACTTAATATTGTAACAAATCAGCTTACTAGCTGTATCAACTTTTGAAATGAACATTTTGTTGGAAGTGTAAATGCTAAATTTACTTTGATTGGAGATGATAAAACTATTTGCAGGAACATTGTTCGGTAATAAAAAATATTAGGCGCGTGTGAAAGGAAAGTGCAATAAAGCAACATTTTTAATAATTTTCATAATTTATATAGTTGCTTGCAGATCAATTTTTGTTTCCTCCTATTTTTCGTTGCAGATTTTGTTGCTTTCTTTTTAATTGAAGATTGAAAAAGAGATCAACCACAACTCTAAAAGTATATAATTTGAAGCAACTGAAGAAACTTACATACTTATTTAATTATAAATTCGGTACCACTGTAATATTCGAAATAAATGTGTATACACATGTATATATAACAGATAAATCAATTTAGGTAAATATATATCCAAAATAAGACTTGGCTTTATTATATTTATTTTTGCGGAAAGTTGGCAACTTGAATAGCTCAAACAAGTGTCTTTTATTGTAATTTTGATTTAATCTTTATTGAGTTGCGATCATAACTCGTATCATTAGGAATATTTTCAAATAAAATTATTAATTTTGTTTTTTGTTGCTCATACGCCGCATACTTTTTCCCTCTTTTTATACTTTTCATTAAAAACAAAAAAGTATATTAAATAACAGCAGTGACGTTATTAAGATTTCAAAAAATTGCATTTAGCAAACAAAATTATATATACTTCTTTATCTATATAATTATTTTTCTCTAAAGCTTTTGTTACAATTTCTCTCTTTTCCTTCTCTCTCTCTTACGCATATAAGCGAACTAAAAATTTTTTTTAAATGTCAAATTTATTCGCAAATTTTGTGTTTTTTATTAAATATCTAAAATTAAAGATTTTTATATTACTTTGTCTTATTAAATCTAATTTAACAGCTTTTTTATTTTTTCGTTTAGCACAACAAAATTTTTGGCTGAAATTCTGTTTCTGTTTTGTTTATTTGTTATTTTATTTGTTTTGATTTTCATATACGAGTATAGTTCGTTATCGCTGTTAACAGCTAAATACACATATTTTTTGAGTCTGTGTATGCTTGAGTGCTTTTAACATGCCTTTTTATTACAACGTGTACGAAGCACTAAAATCCTAAAATGAAGCCGTTTAATGAAAGTGCCAGAAAGCTTAAAGCTTTGAAGACATGTGCTTAGCTTTATTAAGGGAAATTTTTGTTAGCATTCTGAAAAATAATTTCTTTTTATTTGCAGCAAAAAAGGACCAAAAGTGCGTGCTGCACTATATGAAAAGAAAATTTGGTAACTATTCGTTTCAGTTCGGGACGGGTTTGCTATTCAACAACACTTCAAAACGGAAAACCAACAAATCGCAAAACACAAAAGAACCAAGAAAAATATAAAAAATTAAAGAAAAAAAATACTAGAATTATCATTATATGTTTTCTAGTGGCAAAGCATATATTATTTGAAAAGATAAAAATTCGACGGAATTCTATAATAGATGCAGTAAATTCCTCACAAATAAATCGCATTAAATTTAATACTAATTTATAATTTAATTGATAACAAATAAAAAATAAAAACTATAAAGCATTAAAAAAAAGAAGATAATTAAAACAATTGAAAAACGCAAAAATAAATATAAAGTTAATCGAAGTAGTTGAGCTTCGGGCGGTTATGTAAAGTATGAAAATAACGAACTCCTTTTCTACCAAAATAAGAAGATTCAACTTAAAAGACTAATAAAGAAATAGTGTTCGTGTGCTAATTATTGACAAAAGCTGAAAATTTGTTTTTTTAAGTAAAGCAAAATAAAAAATTAAAACAAAAAAATAAATAAATGTAAAATAATACATACGATTGTAATTTGTGTCGTTTTTCTATTGTATATTATTTAATTCAATGAGAAATTTACAGTTGAAAATGCTAAAAATAAATTTTTTAATTTGAAGAATTTGTGCCAAGGCTTTAATTGAAAATAATAATAATTATAACAACGAATCGTAAAAACCAAACAAATTAATCTGCAATATAGTAATTTAACTTTAAACAATTCTATACTTCAAATGTGTTAACGTGTGTGTATGTTTAAGTATGTGAGTGAAAATAATTTACCATAACTATCCCACCAACTAGTCGACCCATAGACTTAAAAATACACACATCAAAATAAAAGTTTTTTTTTTTACATGTAAATGATTCACTAAAATAAAACTATACTAGGAATTTAATACTTTCAATAAATAAAGAACTTTTCGAATTGTTGAGTTTTGTTGTTTTAGTTGCTCTTGCTGTTGCTGAAGTTGTGTGTGAAGTTGTGAGCTCATTTCATTACCAGTTATTTTAATTCATTCAAAACGAACTATGACATGTTCTTTGTTTATTTCTGTTTTGTTTTAAGTTTTTGCTTTTTCAACGTTTCCATTGATACCACGAGTCCTTAAATTCGCACGAATTTACTAACATGCACACATACAAACAAAAAAAAATTTGAGTGCTTACTCCGTTTATTTTAGTATATTATATTTAGTTTTTAGTTGGATATGTATGCGTATGATTTTATTGTTTTTATACAAAGGGATGAGAGGTATCAAGGTTTCCTTCTGGCGACCCATATTGACTTCAAATTACGAAATTCACGCAATACTCGTGTTCATATTATTTGCATGAGTATTAGTGTATGAACAAATTAAACACATTTATATATTTTATATGAACGAATCTAACAAATAAAAATAACCCTAGACATGCCAATGCAAAGTGCTGCATAGTTGAACTGAAGAACTTGCCTTTTAAATAATTACATGTCACACCGCCACGACTACAACACTTACTCTTTGTATACGGCTGTTGTAAACATTCTTTGTCTTTCTTTGTATGATATTTAGATATGAAAAAATTGGCACGATTGTAAATACTTTCATTATGAATCTACGTTATTAACAAGAGCAAATTATTTAATGAATCGCCGATATTTTGATCGTATTGCAATGAAACACTTTATAACAAACCTTCTCATCTTAAACAAATCATACGGGGAACACCTGCAAATAAATAAAGAAGCGGAAAATATTGCAACACTCACTTTGTAAACACCCAGTAAACTACAAAAATAATATTTTATATTAATGCAGACAAAATTAGCTTAGTAGTGTTAAGATAAAACGGTTATCTATAATTATGAAAATAAAAACTCAGGCTTGAACGCAAGTGAGTAGACTAAAAATTAAAACAGAAGAATTCTGTCTTAGCGACGTTTAATTTTTTAAAGATATGGAAGAGGCGATAAAGATATGGAAGAGGCTAATAGTTGTTGCAGTTATAAATCTGCCATTTTTTTAAGTTTTTGTGACAAATAAGAAATTATCGTAATAGAAGTATTGTTGTTACTGTGACAACTGGCTTAGCTAATTATAGTCCATAAATTGCGCTTAATATGTAGACTTTTAACGATCTTGTTAATAAACTTTTTCACATATTAAAAATTAATAGATGACATTATAATTGTACATTATATTTCTAATGTAAATCTTAGAAGCACATTTGCCACTGTCAGATAAAATTATATTCTATATCTCTACGTATACAAAAACTAATCGATGTATTTTATGGAAATAATTAAACATTTCCATTGTAATTAATTTAATTATTATTTTTTCGATCACTCACTAAATACGAGCTTATACTTGATTGTAATATCTCAAACAAAAAAAAAATTCAAACTTCCATTATAAAAATTCAATTTAAAGCTAATGCATATAGAAGGAAAGGTAAAAATAACTAACTTAAGGCAGCAACTTCTACTGTTGATGGTTAAACTTATATTTACTTGCTTTAATGTCTAATGTTACTTTATTGATTTAAAATAGTTAAAAAAAGAAGCAAAATTTCACTAAACGCGTTTAATAACTAATGGAATAAAACTTAAAGCCATATTTCGAAATATAATATTTTAATAATAAAAGAAATAATATGAGTAATAATGAGTATGAAGTTAATTTAAATGCAACTTAAAACCCACTTTAAAATCTCAGACTATAGAAGGTGAAAATGTTTTAAAATATTGTTCATTATATAAAAATCAATAACGAAAGGTATTAATAACTAGAAATAACTTTAAGCAACTTCCCGAAATAAACTGGCTTTTCATCATGTCCGTTACTGACCACACTAAATAACTAAAAACTATAGCATCTTGCCATAAGTAGTAATTATATAAACTTTAAATTTTTCGGCTACTTATGCACTTTTTTTTTTGGATTTCAATGTCGAAATCATCAATTGCTTTTAGTAGTTCATTATTAAAACTGAAACCTTCTTTATCTGAGTATTATTTCGATACTGTTTCGTCACAGGTAATTTGATCTTCTTCGCAAGGAATTAAAAAATTAAAACCCCGTAAATTTTATATTCGTAAATTAATTTTTCACTTGTTATATCACAAAACATTGACAATGATAATTCATTAATCCTTTAACACTATTGCACTCCATTCAAAGGACAACAAATTCAGATTGTGGGCTATAGTTTTCAAGAATTTACAAAAACTTGTTGTTTGGCATTTTTGTAATATTTAAAAATAAAAAGAAAATATTGCCATTTCAGTTAAATATTGCTGGTTAGTTGGCGTTACAAAATTAAGATCTAATAACTTGTAATTTCAGGCAACCAATTTAGATTTTTTACATATAACATCTAACGAACTAATATCTTATGAATAATTAAACTGCTAAACTATTAAAAGAAACTAAAGTAATATTTACCAACATTTAGTGTGTATTTTAACTTCAGCTATGCTCACATTTTTGTAGTTCAATTAAAACTCTATTTTTTAGTTAATAAATAAATAATTTTTGATGAAATGAAGAAGTAACTTTTTTTAAACTGTGTAGATACTTATAGCTTTATCGTACAAAAAGCATAAAAATTAGTAATTCCTTCCAGAAATATAATTATAAACTAAATTTTGAACGACTTTACCATTTGTAATGTTAATTGGCACACTTAATATATTTACATAGATTAAAAACAAAATATTTTTCTCTACAAAATATCAAAAGTTTGCTAAGTTCAAAAATCAGGCCAAAAAAGCCTATTAAAACATTTTTAGCAATTATTGTATTAATAGAAAAAATGGCAACACTATCAAAGATTTACCATATTTTATAACATCAATTTTGAACAGAAGATATTTGAGATCCTCATACGATCAGAACTTGATAAATATTTGAAATTTTCTACAATTCTTCACTGACTTAACATGGGGCAGTGTTGTCAAATTTTTTATATTTTTTTCGACAGAGCTAGGCCAATGTTGCATTAATTTAATTTTTTGAATTGGAAGGTAATGATTACAGGTTAGTAACATTTAAAAAAATTCTAAATGTTAAAAAGTAGAGGGTGCTTCAAAGCAATACACATAATTTGTAAATATCGTAGTGGACAACCATATACGTTCAGTATAACTCGCAATAAGAAATAAAAAAGTAATAAAAAAGTAAACTTAAATAGTAAAAAGTTTTTCCATTGATGTAATTTGACTTTTTCAACCATTGTAGTCAAGTCTGTGTAGAAATAGCACAGAATAAGTAAGTAACAACACAAATTTATTATTATAAATTTAAGGTCGTCCCCATAAGCGTTGAAATTTGAGATTACCATTTCACAGAAAGACGGTTAAAATTTTACATAGCGTGTATTTTTAAAACGGCTATAGCAACAAGCATCTACATAGGTCATATTATGTATTAAATTTATACAATTGAAAATTAAATACAGTACGATAACTATATCCACAATCGCAAATATAAAAATTTACAGAGTGTCCTTATAGCTGACGATTATTTATTTTGAATCATTGTGGTCACAACTTAAAATTTAGCCAGAATATACTTTACTATGCTAAAAAATAATTACACATATGAAACCATATAGACCAAAGGGTGTCGCTATATATAATGTAAATGTATATAAAATTATACATTAAAATTGTGGTAGAATGTGTGCAGTTAATTTTACTGTTGTAGTGTACAAAAGTTAAAATTAAAAATGAAAGAACGAACCCAGAGATGATGCTATTTCAATCGTTATAACAGGAAGTATAAAACTTAAGCGTGTTCAAACAGATGACTCTGATTGATTATATGACATCAATGAAATCGTTATAGGCAGATGCAGAGTATTAGCACTTTCAATAAAACAACAAGTATAAAACACAGAATTTAAATAATAAAGGGTGGCTCCATAAGTATAGCAATTTGATGCATATGGAGTGCTCTTTAACTAAAGCTTTTATAGATAGACAATTAAAATTTAAACGAACTGTATATTACAACTTTTAATTCGTATGCGATTTTGCAGAGTTTTTTTTTTGCAAGAGTTATTGCCATTAATTTTTGCTTTTGTTGATTTTTAAGTAGAAATTTGGTATGGTAAGTGCTAGTAAATTAACCGTCAAAACAAGATACGGCAGTTTATGCTAATTTTAAAGTTCAAAGATCTATTTCACTAAAGTGATGCGTGATAAGATTTACGTCAGTACCTAGCTGTGTAATCCATAACCTGACGGTGGATCATACCACTGTGGATGAAATGTAGCGTCATGCTCACCCTAGGAAGCCTTCAAATACTTATATCCTCCAGTCACTCCTAGTTGCAACTTCAAGAGCTCGGAGCAGGCCAACGCCTCAACTCCTTGCTGAAGAACGCATGAAGCTTAATAAAATTTAAGAACACAATCGCAATCATGTTCACTGGACCTGGATTATTCATTGTGTTCATTTTGAATGATCCGACGCACACAACTCAAACAAGGGCCTCGAAACCACAGCCACCACGATACTCCTGAAGGGCCAACCTCACTAATCAGTCAGAGAACAGCTAAAAGGATAAAAAGACAAAAAGCTGAACTCTGGTGCTTTGCTGATTCCCGTGGAAATAAAGTGGAATTGTCCAGTTGGCTCCTGATAGCCTTGTAGGAGACTGCGCCTCCTTTTACCCTCATTGACACATGTAATGCCGGTGAGATTCCGTCAAAACATATCAATATGACCCTGGGGGGGTGACTAAAGTGATAATCTATATCAGGCATTTTTTAAACTGTTTTCAATATTTTCTTTTAAATATACAGTGACAGGATTATCGAGTTTGTCTGAGCTCGCCAGTTTCTAGAAAAAACCATGTTTTCATATAATTGACCAATTGAAAATGTACATACATATATATTATATATGATTTCCATAAGAAATCCATAAATATACAAATTATTAGTAAAAATTAAAAAATTTTATTTTCTTATCAAATTTGATCATATTTGTTAACAGCAATCTATGATTGCTATTAAAAGAAACTTATATACACAAATGCATATAAAAATATTATTTATAAATACACTTTACAAAGAGAACCGTATATATGGTTGGATTAAGAACGCGCAAAAAGTGGTCATGCATGTTGATTTTCCTACTTAACGGTCACTAAATAGTAGACAATATTTATTTTAGGATTAGAAGTTTATAATAATTGAATTGAAAGAATAATTGTATTGAAAGAATTTTTTAATATTTTATAATCAATTGTTTTCTTTTCCTGAAGATGTTTAATTTTTCTATAAAGACATTGTGCTTGAAAATATTATTTAAAAATTACAAGTTTATAATTTCCATAAAAGACTGGAAAACATAGGGAAGTATTGGAAGATACCAAGCAGCAAAAGATCTCTCTCAAATTTGATTCTGATTATGTAAAAATAGATTACTGTTTTGTAAATAAAAAATGCATAAATCTTTAAACTATGGAAGAATAATTCGAATGTCGCAATAGTAAATCCAAAATATTCAATGATTTATTAAGAGATGACTAATGATCGTTTTAAAAAAAGATTAAAGCAGGCAGTTGATATAAAGTATTTTAAAACAATTATCTCTCACTCTAAATTTTTATTAATCATTTGACTGAATAATCTTGTATAAAAAGTTTGTTAGATTAATTATTTGGCGCGATACTAACCAAAAGATGTATTGCACTTATATTACTAACGTAGTGTATAAAAAGTTCTGATGTTAACTAGGCTCGTTTATTTTTTTTAACTTGTTCTCGTCAGGAATTTCTAATGAAAATTGATTTAAATTTATTTAAAGCATGCTAAATTATCGACTAAAATTAAAATTCACCCATATTGATTATTGAAGGTGAACCCATGTACATATGTCATCCGTATACTGACAAAAACTTTCCCAGTATTTAGTTTATTTATATTTTAAAAAGTAGGAAGCGTCTACACTAGTATTATTTAGTATTTTTATACATTTTACGACGCACACTCACAATTATCACATTTTCGTGATTATTGTTTTCTTTTTCAAAATGTTCTACTTTTTATTTGTTTCTAAAATACTATCTTCAATGTTAAGGGTAAAATTTTGCTTTAAGTATATGTTAAAAACAATATGTTCACGCAGCTGATATAATTAATGAAGAAGATAAATAATAAACGAAAGCACAAATACTAAAGATCCACTAAAGTTAATTTAAAAAGATCTGAAAATAACAAGACACAAATAAAAAGGAAAACAGACAAAATCAAAAATAAAATAAAATAATAATTGCAGCAAAAAACGAACTAAAAATATCAAGGAAAATTAAAATAGTGTAAGAATTAATACATTCAAGAAGACAGTACCGTATATTTCTCTTGCTACAATATGCCGTTGAATAAACTGTGTAAAAGTACAATAGTGGCACAAAAATAAATATAAATTATGCTGATTTCTTCCATACGCTTTTTGCTATCAATTCTAATCGTAATGATACTGATAAAAAAAAATAGTTAGATAATTACTACACAAAAATAAATTTTTTAATATCAACCACTTTCTCTTTAAATGTTTTTTCTTGCAATCAAAGAAACATCACCTTCTGCCAATCATTTTTACTAAGTGTGATCACACCAGTTTGTTTTATAATACAAGTTGACCTACTTGTTGCTCATAAAACTAGAGCAGAAAGTAGACACTTAATACTAATATTTGAATGGTGCAAAGTTGGATTTTCAAACGCATTAAAACTGAAAAAAACTATTTTCAAGCAGACTTAAAAACTTTTCTTTTATTTAGATTTTAATAACATGCCTAAGAAACAAGGATTGTAAAACTTGAGGATATTTTTTTCCTTGAAATCAGCACATTGCGATTTTCTGAGTACATCTTTTTAATTTTGGAAGGTCTTTTTTGACTTGCTATGGTTTCCTTAAGAACTACAACTAAGTTAGCATTTCCTTCCTTTCTAGTTGAGGTTGCTGCTGCTTGTACTAATAGATCAAGTTACCTTAATATAGCCGTTGGAAACTCCGCTGCTGCTCTTCTTTTCCCGTATTTCGACTTTCTGCAAAATGGAACCTGTGGACGTCCCACAGGGGAAGAAGTAGTAATATCTGTTTTTTTAATTTGAAGAAATGTATCGTTATTTAGCCATGAAAAGCTTTCTTTTCGAAACTGAATTTCTCTACTTCCACTTTTTATCCATTTTGTTTCTAGATACTTGCAGAAAAGGCGTATCTTCTTCACCAACAAGTTCTCGCAATCATCGTCAATCTTAGACGCATCAACCTTATTAATTTTTTGAGTTTTTTTAAGGATTGTTTTCATTTCAAAATTACAAAAAGTTCGATTTTTTTCAAAGCATAGGAATCTGCAAGAAACGATATTATTCAGATTACGCAACTTAATGCAATATGAGATAAATCCGAATAAATGAACCACACTTTAGTGTATTCAAATATATGTGTTTGGCTTTTCCGACGGGGTTATAATTAATTTTATTTGGGTACGGTTTTCCGTCGACCCTCGTCAAATTTGGTTTGAGAACAAACCGGTTTCGGCTGTTTGCCATCTTCAGTGTTCTTTTCGTACTAGTTGCGTTCTATTGTCAGTTGTGTTTATATAGTTCGTGTCTCACTTCGTGTTATTGCGTTCGTCCCTTTCTGTCTTTTTTGCCTGCATCTCCCCTTTCTCATTTGTCTCTTTTTACCTAATTTGTCGATCCCTTTTTCATTCGTCTTTTTTTTTTCTTCTTCTAACTAAATCCTTTTACGGTCATGCTTGCTGTCCGTTTTTTTCCCTTATGTGTGAACCTATTGGGGTTTTTTTTTTATGTGACATAATAATCTGTAATTATACGTTTATGATGTTCTTTATTGCTTTGGTCTTGTGCACCTGTGTAACGTTTTTGTGTTGGTGTAGTGTTTGTTTTCCTGTAAAAATGTTTCAGTTCAAATATTGTGTCCGAAGCAGTGTTTATTTGTTCATTTATTATTCGTCCATCAAATGTTTTTTGTTTGTATATTTCCATGTTTTCTAATACATTTAGTCTCCTTCCTTTGTGCTGGGTATGAAGCAGTTTAACCGTTGTCTTTATATGTCCTGGTGTACATTTGTTGTTAAATATATGGTTTGCAAAGTTCGATTCTGGAGTTGATTTTGGTTCTCGTAGTTTTTTGTTATAGTCTCTAATGTGTTCCCTAAATCTGGTCTTAATTTTTCGTCCTGTTTGCCCGATGTAGCTATAATGGCATGTACCAGTTAATTTGTACACTCCTTGTTTGTCTAGTATATTTGCCTCGGTTGTTTTATTCCGTAGTATTCTGCCTAGGTTGTTTCCTGTTCTGAATGCGGCATTGATGTTGTGTTTTCCAAAGAATTTCGCCAGTTTGTACGTTGATTTTCCCATATATGTTAATGTAGCCCATTTTTTCTTTTCCTTCTCCTGTTCTTTGTTCGTTCTAAATTGTTTCTCGATGTTATCTACGAGGCGCTTTTTGTATCCGTTGTTTTCCGCTATGGTGTATATTGTTTCCATTTCCTTCATATACATTTGCCGTGTTAGTGGTGTTCTCTCGAGTCTTGTTATTAACTGCCTGATTGCTGCGTTTTTGTGTTGCTGGGGATAATTTGATGAGTTGTGTATTATTGTGTCCGTTGCTGTTGGTTTCCTGTATATTTCATATTCGATTCTGTTCGAGTTTAAGTTCCTCTTGATCGTTAGGTCCAGATAATTAATTCTCCCCTCCTCTTCCTTTTCCATTGTAAATTTTATGTCCTTGTGTCTTCCATTCAAGTAATCTAGAATTTGCTCATCGTTATTTCCTTCTAGTATACATATGATGTCGTCGACATATCTTGCGTAGAATATTACCCCGAAGTTGGTTTTTAATTCCTTTACGTATTCCTCTTCTAAGTTTGCCATAAATACTTCCATGAGGGTGGCAGATGTTGGATTTCCCATCCCTAGTCCTGTTATTTGTCTATATATATTATTGTTAAACTTAAAGTAATTCTGTTCTAGTGTCGCTTTTAATTGTAATTTGTATTGCTAGTTCCTTGATTTCCGTTTTGTTTTTTACTGTCCTATGAACAATGTTCAATGTATCCATTACCGGAATTGATGGATACAAGTCCTTCACGTCAAAAGAGACCAGTTTTGTTTTCTCCGTTATTTTCACATTCTCCAGTTTATCAATCAGTTCTGTAGTGTTGGCTATTGTATGCCTATATTCTAGGTCTAAGGTGTCTTTTAATATTGTTTTCATATATTCCGAAAGTTTGTAGCCTGGTGCAGATTCGTAATTAATTATGGGTCTCATTGGTGTGTTCGGTTTGTGTATTTTCGGTAGTGCTATCATAGATGGTGCGGATGGATTCATCATAGTTAATGTGTGCGATATGTCTGGTTTTATTATCTTTGTTGCCTTTCCATAATCTCCTTAATTTCCGCTTGGTATTCTTCCGTAGGATCTTTACCAATTCTCTTGCACTTAGAGTCTTTTATTAACTGTTCAGTCTTTTCGATGTAGTCATGTTTACCGATGAGCACCGTTGTGTTTCCCTTGATGAGGGTCGACGGAAAACCGTACCCAAATAAAATTAAGTATTCAAATATGTTTACATTTGGTTTGTCAAGCGTTAATATTTTTTTAAAAGCTTATTTTTTTTAAAAATATAATTTAAAAAAAAATGTAAAGATTTTCAAGAATTCATGATACAAATCTTAAGTACTTACGTGACAGATTATTTTCCTTCACAAACTTTTAATAAAATTTTAACACGCTTTTTACAATAAATGTTCAAACTTTCGATAAAAATAAGTGATATTTTACTCACAATAAAAGATTTGACTTTGACTGCGCGCTGTCAAACAGAATTTGGTACTTTTCAAAAAAAAGTACCAATTTGTTTGAATTGGAGTATTAGTAACTGGTTGGCAAAAAAAAAAACAAAGCAATATGGACAGTTTCCAAATTTCGCACGGAAATAGCAGGTGTTTGAAACATAGTGCATCGATTTGATTGGAAATTGTTTGTTTTAATTGTTTACTTTTCTTAGTGGGGAATTTTATTCACTTTTGTAAAATTATGAAATAAATGTTTTCACCATCATCATCATGCTTCTTAAGAGTTTCCTTTAATATTTTGCTTTTACTTCATCGAAATATTTTTTTAAACTGAAGATATGACGGATAATCGCTCTCTCAATAGTATACGATGTATTTTAAGCTTTTTTTTTATTTTATCTATATATTAATTAACTAAACTGTTCATTCATGCAATTTTGCTTATTTTGAATTTATTTATTTTGTGTTATTAACAAATATTTTGTGATCACGTTTGAATACGCTCTCTCAAAGAGATCAATATCGATTTAATTCTTTTCTTTCTTTTCGTTTTTCTGGGTACTCGGCCCGTTCGGCAGATTAATTTTGTTTGTGTTGTTTTAAATTGCCATACTCTATTATTGAAAAATTATTTCATAAAGAAACGGGATGCATATATTAATGAGTGAATAAGAATAAGAATAATAAGAATAAGAAAGCTTTTAGAATTGTAAATTCAAATACACTCAGAAAATGAAGAACTTTTAATCAACTGAAAATAATTCTCAAAATAAACGAAAATTAAGTTAAGTGGTCTCATTATTATTTTAGATAGAGAGAATTTATTTTAAATGTTAAAAAATAAACCAAGTAAAAATGATGAAACAAATGAGTTTACTTTCTATAAAAGTTATTAAATTTTTTGTTTCTCTTTTGAAATTGTTAAAAAAAGAACAATTATATGCAAGTTTTGTAAAAATGCATGAATATTCCGCTGTTTCCTTCATTATAACTACAAAAAAGAAGTATATACAAATAAATGAATTTTTCCTGCTTCTTACGATAATCAAGAATTTTGAAATAAACGAATATTTCTCTATTTTTATGTTTACAATTGAGGAGTATAAGGTAGGCAAACCCGAACGCTATACTTGTTTCTATGTCTAATAAATGATTTTAAAAAGGCTTACGTATGCAAAACATTTAAATACACTAATAACACAAAAATAAAGGATATTACGAATCTTGAACTTGGTTGATTTTTGTGATTGTATGAGAAAAACACTCAAATAGGAGCTGTAATGAAAACCACAATGCGATTGCTTAAAACAATAATAATAATAATACTTTTTCTGATGTTCTCTACGTATACTTCAGTTTTTATACAACTGTTTTTAGAATATTATTATGATATTCTTTTGGCCGACTGATATGCAGAATGGCTTTATTTTAAATATCTTAGCTGCAACTGACAACATTTTTTTAAACTGAATAAAATCAAAGAAATAATTAAGCAGATAAAAGATGTAAACGCAAAAAGTGAAAAGCTTTTTGAACTTCGGTCGTAGAAATAACGGCGTAGTAACGGTAATATTTGGATTTGTATTTTTTTTTCTTGCTTGTTTAACTTGCGAAATTTTGCAAAATCCGGCCTCCCGTGAACTCAAAGAGAATCATGTTTGAGGCAAAATCTGTATTTGTGGCGCTAAAAAAATGTTCTTAAATAAAACAAAAAAACATTGAAACACCGACCACAGCCACGGATGCGGCATCAAAAACATAAAATGGCATTAAAACAAGCGAATCTAAGAAAACATTTACACAGACAGAAAAGGCTTAGAAAAAATACCAACTATAACAACATCATCGACATAAAAACCATTATTAACAACGTCATAATCATTATCCATTATTTATCACTCAGACTTTCAGGCGCATATTCACTGCTTTATACCACACACAGCAAACCAATTCAAATGTTTTATATCTTTTTATTTCTTTATTTAGTATTAATGAAAAGCAATTCTCAATCTTTTATTGTGAGTTAAACATCCACACTTCAATTAATGTTGTCTGTAGAATTCATTTCTTATTTTAGTTTTCTTAATTTTTTTATATAAAAATGCTTTCAAGGCATTCTTCAGCAATACATATTACCAGAGTAGAAATCAACGGAAAAAACGTTAAAGTAGTGATTGTCTCTCGCAATAAAAGAATAAGATTCCGGCAATTCAAAATTATTAATTTTAAACAAATTGAAATATTTTTTCAATTCATCGCCTATTTCTTGTATGCTGTCGTCGGGTTCCATGCATATTGTTTGAATAAATGCGGTCATTTATGTAAATGTCGAAAGTGTGTATGCTTCATTTTGGAAAAATACTTAAAAATGTAAAAAACACCCTTTTAATTATTATTTTATACTTTTCCTTATAGTCGGCATAGCTTTCATATTCCGTATAAATTTTAAGATTCTGAACTCTAGCTTTGATACTCGTTATTGTACCGAATACATCCTGTAACAAATACCATGTAAAAATACACCCTAAAAGAGATTTAGAGTAACAAAATTCAAAATTAGATTAAACAGCAAACGAATAAATAAAAATGATAAACTTTAAAACCTACGATTTTGTGTAAACTAAAAAATAACACAAACATACCTATTTTAAGAGACAATCTTCTAGATTGTCAAGTTATAATGATCTAAAATAAGAATTAAAAATCATATGCATTACAATTCTCATTTTTAAAATATTTGTCAAGAAAGATTAAAAATCAATTAAATTACATACATCAATTAAATGCTTAAATCTTTTAATTTGTACAAATTTTCACATTTTGTCTTAAACAGCTAGCATTTGAAATCATATTTATGTGTTTGCTGGGTGCAGAATAAAACATTTTTTAAGAACAAAATAAATTGTGGCAGTAGCTTTTTAACCGGCGTGGTATGCAACAATTGCTCTCGGATGCATACTGCAAATTGTAGATATTTACTTGAAAATTGTCTTTGTGTTGAAACATACAACAGAATGTGTAAGTGACAGTGCATGGAAGCAGTTCATGTAATCCTGCGTATATTTATTTTAACATTTAAAAAACCGTAGGCAATTTGGACAAATAAATGCTTAAGGGTCGTTTGTAACAATTCAACTGCAACGATTGTGCAAATAATATATATAACAACAACAATAACAATTAACACCACTACATAACAACAGTTGCTTGATATTTCCATGTGTTAAGTGACAATTTTCGTAAATTAGGTAAGTTGCACTTTATACAGAAATACAATATATTAGAGAATGAAAGCAATATTCACTGTGACTTTTTATTAATAATTAAAACAGGAATCCGCAAAAGATCAGGCCTTAACAATTTTGAATTTAACAAACAAATAATGCTAAATTTATTACAGTGGCGACAATAAACTCATTTTATTTTATTTTGAAGATGACTCTAAATCGACCAAAAACAAGTCGAATATATATATGTTATACACTTGTGTACAAAAATAAATAAGTGTCTGCAAGCCAAATGGTGAGACTGTTTAAAATTGAAATTGGCAACCTTTTTATTTGAACGCAATATAATTATTAATTATTCTATAGTTAGACAAGCATAATATTGTGGTATTTCACTTAGCTAGGCTTTTTTAAAGCTAATATGCTTTTTCAAGCTGGACCGAGTACAACGCAGACGAAGACGACAGGTATTTCCAATGAAGTGTAAATTGGACTTTAAAGTTTAAACCTTATATAAGGCAGCTTACAGCCCCTCTATATTTAAATCAATAACATTAAAAAAGTGACACTAATTACCCTCTGGTTACTTTTGTCTATAAAAATGTAAGGACAAAAAATTAATGAACCCCTATGTCGTACAAAACTGTCGCATTTTATAGATGTTATAAATTTTCGAATGAGAATAAATTTCATTAAATCAGAAAATATATTTCCCAAAATCAGCTATTTTGCTGTAGACTTGCATGTTGTTTTTACTTTGTGCAGCCTTAAAAAAGGTGCGAAGAAATTGAGGTCAGTTCAGTTTATGCCTAGTGCTGATTCTACGTAACTTATTAAGTTATCAAAAGATTATATTTATCGCTCTCATTAGAGCATAGTTTTGCTAAACTAAAATATTTTCAAGAAAACGGCTAGTGTGATTTACACACACATTTTCCAAATATTCATTTACTTCTTACGTTCTATGGATTCAATAACTCGTGCAAAAAATTGTACGTGTTCTTCAAGCGCTCCACATATTCTTTTTACACATTTTTATGTATTTGATCTTCTTTATACTTTGACGTAATATTAGGCCTAAGTCTTGAAAACTTTTTATAAGTCTGCTGCTTTTCACACTCTTCCAAGAAACGTCTTTTCAGTCCAAAAAAAAATCCATAACTATTTTAACTTAAAACAGGCTATCTTTATGCACTTTAAAAGTGCCTTTTCGAAACTATTTAAAAAAAAGAAAGCCAGTACAAAGAGGTTTATGCATTATTGATGGGCTCTTTGAACTTTTCTTCTCCGAAATTAAAAAGGAAATGTGTTGATATTAATATTTAAAGCAAGTTAATAACCTTCGAATTTAAATTAAAAATTGTTTCACAACTTATAAGACAGTGAACCGTCAACAGCGTAGAGTTTCTCAACTCACAACTAAGCCCTACCTTTCCGGTCTTAATTCAAAAAACCTTATTTTAAGTTTTAGTAAAAACTTAATTGCTTTAGTTTGAGAAATATTCATTCAGCACTTTGGTTATTTTGAAATCAAATGCGCAATATCGATCCTAAGGAAATTTAATTTTTTTGATTTTGCAGTTTGGTTTCTTAGGTATACTCCGTGGAGCTATCTTTTCTCGAATGTTTAATTTATTTCAAAATGAATTCTAATTCACTGTGAATTCTACTTCACTGTTAATTTTATTTTTCCCCTGAAACCTGTGTGCACGATATTAATACTTGAGTATGTAGAAAATTGCTTTATTGCCGGTAATAACAAAATTGCCACAAATTTAACAAGCATGTTCTGAACTATTGTAAAGTTTCAGTTTTTCAAGGTGAATGATACATGTGTGACTGTGAATAATTAAAGGATGTTTTTAGTTCGCAGTATAATTAAACTAAAATTAACTAAAACACAAAACAAAACACGAAAAAATACAAACGAAAAATGTTAAATAAAATAAAAAAATTATTTTCTTCAGCAGCTTCACTTAATTGCGCAAATTTTCAGAGGATCCTCAAATTAAGCAAAAAGTCTACTTAAAGCCGTGTTATGAAAAAGTTTCAACAAAACTCAAAATTTAAACAACAAAATAGAAGAAAGACTCGTAAAGTTCAGCATAATGCGTAGCAGAGTGCTTTTCTAAACTACTTGCATTTTGTTTTTAATTGTACATTTGAAACCCTTGAAAATCTTATATTTCTGTGCACAAAGATCTTGTGAATACAAATTTAGTTAAATGTATTTATAAAGTAATTTTCACTCACAATTGAATTCAGACTCAAGCAAATTATAAATTTATGCAAATAAAAAAATGAAATTATAAAGAGCGAAGATTCTTAAGTGCGTATAAACACATTATGATAATTGTAAAAGAAATGATTTTGTTTAAATTTGTTTTCTTCAAAGAATAAATTAAGTGAAAGGGAATAATTACAATAAGCATTTTGAGATTGTTTATTAAAAAAAATGCTACATTACACTTTATATTATCGTACAATTTATAAAACATAATATGGTTTAATGTCACTGCTATTGAATCGTATGGCTTAAATACTAAAAATTAAAATCTGTAGAAATTTTGTAAATTCCTAAGTTATTTAATAATGAAAGGTTTATTAAATGTGATTAATTGTAAAGAGAGCAGTTAATATTAGATATTTGCAGAACAAACTGGTTCGCTATAGTTTATTTTGTATCACACTACCAATACCCATTCTGTACTTTACTATCACAATTTATATATGTTATCACATTAAGTTGTACTTGTTTAGATAAGAGCTTCTTTTAATTCTTTTAGTTCAATAAGAGGAACGAATGACACTTTATTTAACGAAGTGTATTTAAACAAAAAACACACAAGAAATAAAAAGACACACGAAGAATAGACCAGAATTAAATTGCAAGAGCTGAATTAAAATGCTGAATTGATTTGAACAAGTGGATAGAAGTCAGATCAGTACGAAGATCAGCTCACTTATGAGCTGAGTGATTAATTCAATAGCAAAATGTCATTCATGAACTACACAGTCATATAAATAAGTAACTTAACATTACCAATGCCAAAAGTGTATAATATACTTATACACTTGGCAGATATTGTGTAAGGCTGCAATCATTTACCATTTTTAGTACTTAACTTTAATTTTTATTTGAATGCTACAGCAGCTACTACATTTTATAACTTCATTTTGGCATATATGTTGATGTAATAAAGCCAGGCGTGGAAGCTTTAGTAGCATCAACAGTCAAGGCTTAAAGACATTAATAAAAAATGTATATGGATATACACACGAAGTTATAACATATGTAAATTTGTATGGTTAAAGCTTTCTAAATATTTTTACTATTTTTTTCTGATATTAAAGCTGCCGACAGGTACCAAGTTTTACGATTGTCGAAATGTCACACGATTTGTTTTTTTTTTTTTTTCTTACAAACCGCAAACATATTTTATATTGCCTTCATCCAAAGGAAGCCACTTATTTTATTTTATAATCAACAAATTTCATAATACTTAATACAATTATTATAACATAATAAACTTGATCAAGCGGCAAGAATACATTAAATAATCAACAGAACAGTTGGATAATTGTTCGGATATTATTTTAAAAATATTAGAGGAAAACATGCAATTAATTACTTTAGTTTTTCAAGGCATATAACCAAAGTAATCACTCTCCTAATGAATATCACTTCGAAGAGGTAAATGGATTTTTTCGTAAATTTAATTAGAAATTGAGCTACGCAGAGCAAGCGTTTTATAAATAAATAAACAAATAAAAACTGTATAAAAATAACTTTGCAAAAATTTTCCCAGTATGACTAAATTAAATAATTGTGTTCTTTTGGGGATGGCTCCAGCCATAAACATTCAATAGCGTTATGTTTATTCATTTTCTGTGTCGAATACTTTTATAATTTTATATTTACATATTTTTATAAATACGGCCGTCGCCTCCCTCTCTACTTTTAAGATAGGTTACGATAATGGGAAAATGTATTCTTTTCTGTTTAATAGAACTGAACAATTTTTCAAACCCGTTTTAATTTGAAATTTTAATGGCTCTTGAGAAACAACGAAATAAACCATTACGTTCTCCTCCACTACGTCCAAATCTTTCTTTAAAGTCAATTAAGATCGTATGCTATATATTGTTTTTATTGTATTTTTTATGGTCTGCATAAAAATAAAAAAAGAACTGAATTAAATTAAAGAGCTTAGTTGAACTAATGAAGTGAACTGACTGGATAAATTGATATGCACTAATTCACTGAAGACAAGTTATTGTTAAGTTCAACTCAGTTATCAGCTGAGTGATTATATATATTTTCTCTAAATATTAATATAGAGACAGACAGCTAAATGGTAGATTTTCTGTAAATTAAGGGCATCTTCCTATATATTTAGTTAAAACTACTTCGTTTTCTTTTGAAGTTGATGGGGCCAAACTAAATACACAAATTGGCACATCCAGGAAAATGTAGCAGAAAGAATCTTAAAATTTTACATAAATAATTTAATTAGTTGTTTAGGCTGGTAACACTATTTTATATATTCTTGAAAAAAATTTGATTAAATTCTCATAATTTGCTTGTTATCAGAAAGTATTAATTATTAATTATTACTACGGTAAGAACTCTTAACTTTGTATAGAAAATTCAGATTGGCATGCGTCAAACTTAATTTTTAAATGAGAGTTGTGTAGAATGAAAATTGCAAAATCAAACTAACTATTAAAAAAGTAATTTTTTTTCCTAATCATAAAGAAAACTTTAGCTTTCAACTGCCTCTCGCAAATGTTTTAAAGAAAGATCTGCTAGAAGCATGAATTTTTTAATCGCGCCAAAGCCGGCGGAAGGATAAACTGTTAATATTGATTGTATTCCTTTTATATTTAATTATAAAAATTTGTTGGTTAAATCAATGGTATTATCAATGTACGCAGCCCCCCCCCCCCCCCGGGGGCACAAAAATGTGGTCTTCATAGAACTTCGACTATCTAGACACAGTGCAACTAGGGAAAAAGGGAACCCAGTCCCCTGAAGGCAGCAGGGGTTCAACTGGAAACTCCACTTTATTTCCACGGGGATCAGTGTGCCCCAGAGTTCATTATTTGTCTCTTTAGACATTTAACAGTTCTCTGACTGATCATTGAGGTTGGCCCTATATGGGAGTATCGTGGTGGTTGTGGTTTCGCGGCCCCATAACAGTATAATGGTTATTATGGTGGCCAGGATCATTTCACTGATAATGATACGCAAAGTGAATGATCCAGTCCAGTGAGCATGCTTGGCATGTGTTCTGGACAGGAGTTAGAAAGTCTCCAACTCTTTAGCAAGGTGTGATAGTTTGCAGACCTGCCCTGGAATTATTCAAGTTGCAACTAGGTGGTTCTGTTGCTTAGAATTATGTCTTCGGCTATCTAGGACGTATGTATAACGTTCCAAATTATACAAAGTGGTTTGTCCACCATCTGATTAAGACTACATAGTCAGGCACGGATGTAAAACAAATCACACTCTGTACGCAATGTACTGTAGACACAGTGCAACTGGGGAAAAAGGAAGCCCAGTCCCCTGAAGTCAGCAGGGGTACAACTGGAAACTCCTCTTTATTTCCACGGGAATCGGTGACCCGCAGAGTTCCGTTATTTGTCTCTTTAGACACTTAACAGGGGTTCAACTGGAAACTCCACTTTATTTCCACGGGGATCAGTGTGCCCCAGAGTTCATTATTTGTCTCTTTAGACATTTAACAGTTCTCTGACTGATTATTGAGATTGACCCTATATGGGAGTATCGTGGTGGTTGTGGTTTCGCGGCCCCATAACAGTATAATGGTTATTATGGTGGCCAGGATCATTTCACTGTTAATGACACGCTAAGTAAATGATCCAGTCCAGTGAGCATGCTAGACTTGTGTTCTGGACAGGAGTTGGAAAGTCTCCAACTCTTAAGCAAGGAGTGATGATTTGCAGCCCTGCTCTGGAATCATCGAAGTTCCAACTAGAAAGTTCTGTTGCATAGAATTATAGCTTCGGCTTCCTAGGACGAGCATGACGTTCCAAATTATGCAGTAGTTCGATCCACCATCTGATTAAGGCTTCATGGCCAGGCGCAGATGTAAATCTAATCACACAGTTGTACGCAGCCCCCACCTCCCGGGGGCACATATATATGGTCTTTATAGAACTTCGACTATCTAGACCTGTGCAACTGGGGGTATAAAAGAGCCCAGTCCCCTGAAGTCAGCAGGGGTACAACTGGAGGCTTCACGTTATTTTCACGGAAATCAGTGGCCCACAGAGTTTTCGCTATTTGTCTCTTTAGGCATTTAGCTGTTTCTTTGACTGATTATTAAGGTTGGCCTTTTGGGAGTATCGTGGTGGTTGTGGTTTCGCGGCCCCATAACCGGTCTGTTTTTAATGGTGGCCAAGATCATTTCACTTTTAATAACACCTACCTGGTGGAATGATCCTAGATCCAGTGAGCATGCTAGTCATGTGTTCTGGATAGGAGTTGGATAGTCTCCAGCTCTTCAGCAAGGAGTGGTGGTTTGCAGCCCTGCTCTGGAATCATTGAAATTGCTACTAGGAAGGACCTGTTGCTAGAATTAGACTTCGTCCTCATAGGGCGTGAGTGGCGCTGCTTTTCACTGACAGTGGTATGACCACCATCTGATTAAGGCTCACTGCCAGGTGCAGATGTAAATCTTATCACGTAATGTACGCAGCCTAACCCCCCGGGGCACATGACAGTCTTTATGGATCCTACTACTTCCATCTAGACTGGTGTCTTGTGGGGTAAAAGGGAGCCCAGACCCCTTTAAGGCTAGTAGGAGTCATCTGGACAATCCACTATTTTTCCAAGGGAATCAGTGGCTCGCAGAGTTCCGCTATTTGTCTCTTTAGGCATTTAGCTATTCTCTGGCTGATAATTGAAGTAAGCCCTTTTGCAAGTATCGTGCTGGCCCTCGTTTGAGTTTGTGGGTCGGATCATTCACAATGAACACAATGAATGGTTCAGGTCCAGTGGGTATGAGTGCCGTTGTGTTCTTAATTATATTAAGCTTAATACGTTCTGGACCAGAAGTTGAATAGTCTCCAACTCTTAAGCAAGGAGTGAAGGCTGCGGCCTACTTCGGGCTTCCGAAATTGCTAGTAGGAGTGACCGGAGGATATACGTATTCGATGGCCTTCTAGGGCGTGAATGGCGTTGCTTTTCATTCACAGTAGTTTGACCATCATCTTATCACATCATGTACGCAGCCTAAATAGAGGGATGCGAAGAATGCTGATTATGAATTAAGTGATCCAGAATTTCAGCATTACTTTCTGCAGGTGGCTAATTTACGAATATGAGTCAATAAGTCTGTGATTTTTAAATAAAACACAGGCTTTTACCACTATATAAAAATTATTCGATTTTAAGTTCTATATACTTCATCTAAACGTATCCTTAATTTTTGTATTCTTTCTGAACAATTTGGTTTGTTGAAATGAAAATACACATACGGTTGTAAGGTGATTTGTGTGCGCGCTTGCATTCTCCTGATGGAAAAGAACTTTTTTTCACAGTCATTTTCTTTATTTTCTCATTTAAGTCGACTCAATAAGTTGGTATAATATTGGCCATTGATTTCGAAGGTAGTCAAATAATCGGACGTTATTGACCGATTGACCCTTAGAAACCCACTGTTTCGACTTTCTCCGGTGTATTGTGATAGATCTACGGTTACGAAACGTCCCAAAGACGATTCCATATTGTGGGTTTTTTTAATTATTTCTAATGTATTTAAAACGTACAGCATGTTCGTGCTTCTACTTCCACATCGAGAAACAGTAAACCAATTCTTTGCCACGAAAATAAAACTCAGCATTGGGTTCAGCGATGGTTTTTTTTCTCAAAGCATAACGCTTAATGAGCACATGAAAAACACTTTGCTACTCTGCTATCAAGAGATGTCGGACACAAACTCAATGACACAACTTGTTCACATTTACACAGGACTCAACTGACTTGCGTATTGACAGGAGCAATGTTGCCATTAAAATTTTTAGATGGGAAATTCAGAAACTTTAAGATTCTTGCTTTCTTTGAAACGTATTTGCAAATATTTGAAATTAATTTTCCTTACCAAAAACTTAAAAATCATATCAAAAATTAACTTAAAGTGAAAATTAAAAATGTTATATTTCAATTAGAAAATCGTTATAAAGGACCACTAAATAATGTGGAGGTACTAATTGCGACGTGAGAAATTTATTGACTTTCTCTCGTGCTAGTTCCGTTTTAAAAAATTTATTTATAACGATGCGATTTTGTGAAATTTTTTAAGGCGTATATACGTGGGTAAAAACAGATTAAAGCGAAGCAATGATTCTAAAGGAGTATAAAAATTAGCAATAATTCAATATCGTGGTCTACTATAGTCTAAACTTTACTCGAACATTACATATAATAATGACGTTCGAAGCCTCAGTTACTTACCTTTTTTGAGTATTTTAAGTAGACTTCCAAAAATTAATTTGGAATATTTTCTGCCTTTAAACGAATCAGTCTTTATTAATTAATTTATTTCTCATTGCTTATGTTAAGAAGATTTAAATCTATTATTTTATAGCTAAACTTTCTGCATTACTTTTGGTTTTTTAGTTTCTTGTATTTATTAATTTTTTTTGCTAAAGAGTAAACACTGAAAATGAACGTAAACAAATAAAAATTAAAAGCATTACAAACTGCTGTCATTGGGACATTAAATAAAATCTCTAAAGGCTTCCTCGACATCTTCATTTAAAAAAAGGAATAGAACTTACTGCAGAAGTTGTTACAGTTTGCGTCATACCACGAAAGAAATAAGAAATGTAAAAACATATAAACAGGCAGAAACAGAGCATAAATGTAAATACTCAATTTGCTTATTTCGAAAATTCTGCTTAAGGATATAAATTTAAGAGTTTGCCGAAGGTTTAAATTAAACAAAAAACACAAATTAAAAAAATATTTATGAAATAAATTTGTCTTTTCTTTACACAATACATATTTTGAACCAAAGTTCATACTGCATATACAATTAGGGTAAACTCCCTTTTTTGTGCCCTACCAAACGGTAGATATTAGTGTTCTCACCTTTGGAGAGAGATGGCCACTAGAAAATTTTGAATCACCATTTCATAGTTTAACTACCAATAAATGTATTAAAGAAACCATAAAAATCTTCGTGCGGGGTATAGTCTTTACATATTATTAATATAATACTTTCTGGACGCGTAAATGCTTGGAGAAAAAAAACAACTAATATATACAAATGTTTATTTTGTTACACATTTCAACCTGTCGCAGAACATCTGATAATTCCAATGGAATATTTGGCTTTCATAGACTACTGTAGCCCATTTTAAATAAAAAACCATTTTAAACTAAAAACTGCATGAACGGTCTCTTATTAAGTATATTTTGCACTGTTTACTTGCTTGTTGTTAAGGTGATACACCTTAAGCTACTACCGGTCTCAACTAAACCAACCATAACAACACACTTAATAGGTTCAAATAGAGAATTTAAGGAAACATAAATTGTTATTATCACCGCAGTTAAACAGGCAAACCATTACTTACGTAGAGCTATTGAGATCCACAAAGTAACATTTGGATGAACTTGTTAATACGTGTATCAACTGGTGATATTTTTAACAGCAGACCGTTTTCTCCTTTGTGTAGTGTACCAGAAGATCTGTTACCTCTGTCACCTGTATATTTCTTATTTGAACGGCATTTAAGTAACATAACATTCATTAAGAATATATCATATAAAAAATGAATTCAACAAGACTTTTGGGATCACTGGGGTAGCGAGTACTTAAGGATCAAAACAAAAAGTTAAATGAATTGAAGTTAAATAGCCTTCAAAATTGCTACTTGGCAGAGTTATTAAAACATTTTCATAAGGATCACCAAATTTGAGTAGTGTCGGTATAGATAACATTTTTAGCTTTGCAAACTTCTAATTCAAACGGGGCCTATAAATAATGTTGCAATAATGCTTTTTATTCAAATGCTTTTTATTCAAATAAACGGCATAAAAGTATTACAACGAAAAGTAGCAAAAAATATGTTTTCTGATCATAAGTTTCTAAAATATGCTCAACCAAAATTTATTGAAAATAGGGTAGCTAATACGATATTAGAAAAAAAACAATGTTTTTTGTTGTTTTGAAATGTTTTGTAGTGTTTGGATAGAAGTGTTTTTGAGTCTTGCTGTCTATGCTATGTGGATTTTATGAAAATTCTCATAGAATCAGTTTGGCTTTGGATATAAGACTCTTAGGTTTTTTCTATACAATATTGGGGTAAAATTCACTGATGAACTACTTGAGCAATAGTGAAATTGCAAAATCGATGTCCTCTCCCCCATTACAATACATTACAATCATTTTTATTTTTATTTAAATAAATGTTTTATGAGAATATCATAAGATGTTTATTTTTTAATAAAAATTTTTTATGATAAATATTTTGTGAGAATATCACGAAATATTTATTTAAAGGAATCAAGCACGAAATAAAATTGCTTAGAATAAAAATTATTTTAATATAATTAATATTAATATAATTTATATACTTGCTTTATTTTTTTGAAAAAAAAATACATTCAAGGATTAGCTTTCAGAGGAAATAGTGGTCCCTGTAAAATTAAGAAGAAGATTTTATATACATATCTTAAAGCGCATTTAAAATACAAAAAATGTAATGTTTTGTTATATTGTTTGCCAGTATTCCGGCTTAAAACTTTATTTATTTAGCAAGCTAGCAGTCCAGCTCGCTTCTCTGTATTATTATGACTATTGCTCAGAAAAAATATTTCTCCTTATACAATCATTTTTACTTCTAATTTGCTTACAAAAAGTGCTTACAATTATTCTTATCAAATATATGCTAAAAAATAATTTCATAATATTTTGGTAAACTAATTTTTCAGGCAGAATTTGAAGCGTAGCAAACGTAGTGAGTATGTCGTACATTTGTAAGTTTACTTGTACTCACAACTAAATCGTTGCACATTGTCCAGGTTGGAACGCTTGTTAACATTCCCAGCTTTCTTTACATATGTACGTTAGCCTGTGCATATCGGCACTTGAAATACAACACCCTGTATGTTCGGTTGTTAGCGATCGCTGCTGTTATGAATCAATCCCAACAATCAACTCACATTGTACCGATGCAAGTGATGTAGCGTATGTACATAGCCACGCTACATAGAATTAAAAGTTTATTTTTTATATGATTCTTTTTGGATTAATTTTAATTTTAAAAAATTATAAAAATTTATTTTTATTCTAATTCTAAAAACACTATGACCATTCATTCATTACCCGATATCTGAAGTGATATTCTGTCTTAAAATATAAGTTAGATGAATCGTGTAACTTAGTTAAAACATTTTAAATAAATACTTGCACAGTGCGAATTAAAATTCCTTTAAAAATAAGTTATAAGGAAAGAACCAACCAATACAAACATGAAGCTAAAAAACCCCTGGCGAAAAAATCTGTTTTAAGTAATTTATATGAAAAACAAAAATTTTAGTTTTTATTAAATTTTTATTATTTTCATTTCCAAACGCAATAAACAATTTCTTATTTGAATTTAAATAGTTTAAGAAAAGACAGAAAAAAGCAACGCACAAAAATAAATAGAATTAATTTAGTCTCAAAGAGGTAAATTAGTAACTCTGGCAGATAGGCCGCATAACTCACTCTATTTAATAAAGTAATGTTTTAACACCAGGGATTAGTAAATATCTATATCTGTGTTGCAAGAATAGCTATTAAAACAAGCATTCTTTGTATGTTTCATATGAAAACATGCCAGATATATATATGCTTATTATTAAATTTTCCCTCTTCTTTTGTTCATTCTGAATGTCAACCAAAATTTCTTTGTGGAACCTGAAAAAGCTTTTAACTTTTTATTCCTTCTTAAAATTTTCAGAGTAATTTTTAATAATTTTTTGCACCTAATATTTTTAACGTACTCAGATACGTAAGTTTTGAGGTTTTACACCTCCTTTAAAAATCAAAGTAACCGGATCATTTTTTAGAGTTTTAAACCATCATGTGAATCGCTTTCAAAATGTGTGGTTTTTTATAATTAACAATACAGACAATATCGATTGGCAGCAGATATGTGGGTTTATCGTATTTTGAAAGAATAGACCAAGAGTCACTATGATGACCATGGTGCCTAAATGTAAATTAAAATTGAAACTTAGTACTTTTACAACAAAGATTCCTTCTATTTGCTATTTATGATGAAATTTTCAGTAATATTATTGTCGTTAACAGATAGATTTTTATCAAACCTTACTAACCTACAAAGTAACTTTTATGACTATTTGGTACTTTCTCGTTAAAATGAAACAAAGTTTGTTGAGACAAAGCAATCTTCCGATTTAAGGTTTGCTCTATGCCGCTTCAACTTCAATCAAGCTCGTTTGTAATAATTTTGAAATGACTTATTATTGGTAAAAAGTTTAGTTGCTTTGGCACAAATATCCGCACAACTGGCGTAATAATTAGTCCACTACATCAAATATATAATACAGTTCTACCAGGGTTAACTAAAAAGATGTAAAAGATAGAGAAACTTTCAAATCGCTTTATGACACTGAGAAGAATGGAAAAAGCCATTTTTATAAGGCAGTTCCAGCTTCCGTGAGGAGAGTTTATGACTTGTTATATGCTCTGATACACCAAAATATCCAAAAACCATATGACATCTATACATAAAATTTTTTACATTAGTATGCGTATCGTATCCTGCATGTTGCAAAAAAATTGAAAAAAACCCTTAAATAAAATAAAACAAGAAAAACAATACTGAAACGAAACGTTAACAATATTTCAATAACTGCATATAAAATCTTTGATTGTTATTATTTATCTTTGCTCAAATATCTAAAATGAAACTGGTAGCAACGTAACCAGGATCGTCTGGCATCATTAAAACTAATCAAATTGTAATATTAGAGTTAACTTCCGCACATGCGCGAACATTTCTGCCATTTTCTCTTACACCAAGAATTGCAGAGGTTAAGTTGCTCGTGCTAAATGGAATTTGAACCAAATTACATACCCGTGAATTTAGAAGCTTAATTAATCTTAGTGTTTTCCATACAAAAGAGTATGCAGTATATAATTTATAATATTCTTCCTAAATATTTTTTTTAACTTAAATTTTGTTAAGGAATTTTAATACAAATAAATATTGCTGAAAGCTCGTTGTGTTTTATTTAAAATTAAATTGTAATTAACCAGTAGTGGGATTCAGTAACTTTTAACGATTCGATACCTTGTTAATGCTTTCTACACATTTGATTGTTTGCACTAACGATAGTGCGATTCAGTAAATATCGATTGTCAGTAGATATGTGGATTTATCGTATTTTGAAAGAATAGACCAAGAGTCACTATAATGACCATGGGGCCTAAATGTAAATTGAAATTGAAACTTAGTACTTTCACAACAAAGATTCCTTCTATTTTCTATTTATGATGAAATTTTCAGTAATATTATTGTCGTTTACAGATAGATTTTTATCAAACCTTACTAACCTACTAAGTAACTTTTATGACTATTTGGTACTTTCTCGTTCAAATGAAACAAAATTTGTTGAGACAAAGCAATGTTCGGATTTAAGGTTTGCTCTATGCCGCTTCAACTTCAATCAAGCTCGTTTGTAATAATTTTAAAATGACTTATTATTGGTAAAAAGTTTAGTTGCTTTGGCACAAATATCCGCACAACTGGCGTAATAATTAGTCCACTACATCAAATATATAATACAGTTCTACCAGGGTTAACTAAAAAGATGTAAAAGATAGAGAAACTTTCAAATCGCTTTATGACACTGAGAAGAATGGAAAAACCCATTTTTATAAGGCAGTTCCAGCTTCCGTGAGGAGAGTTTATGACTTGTTATATGCTCTGATACACCAAAATATCCAAAAACCATATGACATCTATACATAAAATTTTTTACATTAGTATGCGTATCGTATCCTGCATGTTGCAAAAAAAATTGAAAAAACCCTTAAATAAAATAAAACAAGAAAAACAATACTGAAACGAAACGTTAACAATATTTCAATAACTGCATATAAAATCTTCGATTGTTATTATTTATCTTTGTTCAAATATCTAAAATGAAACTGTTAGCAACGTAACCAGGATCGGCTGGCATCATTAAAACTAATTAAATTGTAATACCAGAGTTAACTTCCGCACATGCACGAACATTTCTGCCATTTTCTTTTACACCAAGAATTGCAGAGGTTAAGTTGCTCGTGCTAAATGGAATTTGAACCAAATTACATACCCGTGAATTTAGAAGCTTAATTAATCTTAGTGTTTTCCATACAAAAGAGTATGCAGTATATAATTTATAATATTCTTCCTAAATATTTTTTTTAACTTAAATTTTGTTAAGGAATTTTAATACAAATAAATATTGCTGAAAGCTCGTTGTGTTTTATTTAAAATTAAATTGTAATTAACCAGTAGTGGGATTCAGTAACTTTTAACGATTCGATACCTCGTTAATGCTTTCTACACATTTGATTGTTTGCACTAACGATAGTGCGATTCAGTAAATATCGATTGTCAGTAGATATGTGGATTTATCGTATTTTGAAAGAATAGACCAAGAGTCACTATAATGACCATGGGGCCTAAATGTAAATTGAAATTGAAACTTAGTACTTTCACAACAAAGATTCCTTCTATTTTCTATTTATGATGAAATTTTCAGTAATATTATTGTCGTTTACAGATAGATTTTTATCAAACCTTACTAACCTACTAAGTAACTTTTATGACTATTTGGTACTTTCTCGTTCAAATGAAACAAAATTTGTTGAGACAAAGCAATGTTCGGATTTAAGGTTTGCTCTATGCCGCTTCAACTTCAATCAAGCTCGTTTGTAATAATTTTAAAATGACTTATTATTGGTAAAAAGTTTAGTTGCTTTGGCACAAATATCCGCACAACTGGCGTAATAATTAGTCCACTACATCAAATATATAATACAGTTCTACCAGGGTTAACTAAAAAGATGTAAAAGATAGAGAAACTTTCAAATCGCTTTATGACACTGAGAAGAATGGAAAAACCCATTTTTATAAGGCAGTTCCAGCTTCCGTGAGGAGAGTTTATGACTTGTTATATGCTCTGATACACCAAAATATCCAAAAACCATATGACATCTATACATAAAATTTTTTACATTAGTATGCGTATCGTATCCTGCATGTTGCAAAAAAAATTGAAAAAAACCCTTAAATAAAATAAAACAAGAAAAACAATACTGAAACGAAACGTTAACAATATTTCAATAACTGCATATAAAATCTTCGATTGTTATTATTTATCTTTGTTCAAATATCTAAAATGAAACTGTTAGCAACGTAACCAGGATCGGCTGGCATCATTAAAACTAATTAAATTGTAATACCAGAGTTAACTTCCGCACATGCACGAACATTTCTGCCATTTTCTTTTACACCAAGAATTGCAGAGGTTAAGTTGCTCGTGCTAAATGGAATTTGAACCAAATTACATACCCGTGAATTTAGAAGCTTAATTAATCTTAGTGTTTTCCATACAAAAGAGTATGCAGTATATAATTTATAATATTCTTCCTAAATATTTTTTTTAACTTAAATTTTGTTAAGGAATTTTAATACAAATAAATATTGCTGAAAGCTCGTTGTGTTTTATTTAAAATTAAATTGTAATTAACCAGTAGTGGGATTCGGTAACTTTTAACGATTCGATACCTTGTTAATGCTTTCTACACATTTGATTGTTTGCACTAACGATAATGCGATTCAGTAAATGCTTGTTATTGCTAGTCGACAAACATTGAAAACAAGTGGCATCTCTGTAAATATATACGAAAAGCACAAAGAAGAATGCATAAAAAACAATTGTTGAAGAAAATTTGTCATATATTATTTTAATTATCAAAATTTTTCAATTTTTTTGTATAAGATAAGTAAAAAATATGCACAAAATATGTTTTTGGTTGAATTGCTACAAATTTTCTTATTTGGTTTCTTATTACCTTTTTTTGTTTACTTTTACCTTAAATTGAAAATTTATTTATTTTTTAATGTTGTCGACTATTATAACAACCAAAATGAAACGATTTTTACCGTCGACAACTGTAACTTAACAATAACGAATGTTGTTTTAAAAGTTACTGAATAGCCAAATCGACAATTTTGTTGTTAAAATTTTTTAACAATAACAATTGTCCTTATAACATAATAGTGAATCGCACTACAGGAACGAACAGGCTGGTGTGCCTTATTAACAGAAACAATACTGGAGCATCAAAAATGTGAATATTTATTATAATATCTTTAGTATAAAATGCAAATAAAATAAGGGAAATGAAAAAATGAAAATCAGGTGTTACGAAAATGTCCCAAATACAGAGTACGAGTACATTGATTTTACAGTGTAGAAATATAAATAAATTAAAATCATAATTTTGACCTTCGAAAATAAAACACGCGTTCAAATTCCTTTTGTTTCTTCTTTATTTAGCCAATGTTTTCTCATCAACAGAAACTTTAATTATAAATTGCAAAATGCTTAGCTCTACAAGTTTAAAAAGAATACCAAGAATTTAATCCAGTTAAAACTGAATGCATTTACTATAGTACATAAGGATCACACTAATGTTATTGAGTATATATGTTTTTATAGCTTTTAAAAATAAGAAAGTAATTTGAAAGATTAATTTCGTTACCAAAAGTTATTCAAATTTAATAATATTAATAAGCCTTATAGACGATGTTTTGATCCAACATATAGTAATAAAATAAATTTTGTTCATTGAAATTATGATTTATTGATCATTCTCACTATTTAATATTTGTGCATTTTAGTTTTAATTAAATTTTCTTCTTTGTTTCATAACTGTTACAACAATATATAAATCTTATAATTTATGGTGATAGAATTTACGTGGTTATATTTAATATCGACAATAATAATAATATTTGATGTTTTTTTATTGTTTATGTAGCTGCTTAAGAAGGTGCCTTTTAAAGTGTAAAGTGGTACTTAAAGTTTGAATATGTGACAGTAACCTGTTTCAAAGACAATTTGCATTGTTAAAAAATTATATTAATGAAAAATATTTTGAAATCAAGTAATCTTTTACATCAAGAGGAGACATGTGTGTTTTGGCAATCTTTTTTAAATAATAAATACAAGGAAATGCTTTCGAATGATGAAGTAAGATTTTTAGCAATTGCGGTATAGAAAAATAGGATGCACAAGGAAATAATGACACTAGAGGAGATATCATGTTAAACTATAATAACATTGAGATCAAATTTGACCAGATAACATCTGGTTATCCGAATAAGCCAGTATCATCGTTCAAATAAAATATTTTTTTATCTTTGAAAACAGTACTCAGGGGAAAGTCCCTACTCATGTACCGTAAAAGAACTAGGAAGAAATCGAGTCAAACGCAAAACTATATAAACTATACGAGTTTCGGGAACAAGTTCCCTAATTTCGTTAGACCACTTACCATTGTAGTAATGATAAAACAGTGAAAACATTGCGCAGATGCTCAATTAGACTCTTGACCCTCACCTGTACGCTGTCAGGCAACTCCAAAATAAACTTTGGGGCGCTGGCCCATACATGAGAGTTATGTTCTATCTTTGGACGGTGTTTAACTTTTACGTACTTTCCAAGAAAATTCCTTATTTAAGCGACCATCAATTAATTTTCCATTTTAAGCGATTCTTAACACGCAGAAAACATTTCCGAAGATCTCTTTGGCTCGGAATGAAAGGTAAATGTGAGGTTTTCTTCCGGAGGCTACCTAAACAACTACGAGCAGGGTAAATTCATTAAAATCACTTCTTTATTAATTGAAGTTAACTAATACAATAAATCTTTATGTAAAAAACTACACAAATAAAAATATTTTCACAACACCCTTAACAAAATTTATATATGTATGTAAACTGTGGGATTAGTTAACGGTGGATCTGTAACTGTACTAGTAAAGTAAACTTAATTAAAACCTTTTAACTTGTTAAATTCTAAAATGAGTAAAATTTCTTTTAGGCACAAACTTTATGGTGAAAGTAGGGGTTAGAGTTGGAATGGTTTTGTTATAAAAAAAGACCAATTACAAAAATCAATAAATTCATTAATATTTTATATGTTTCTCGTTTTTTTTCCTTTACTTCGTAGTTCGATTTGATTAAAATTTACTACCTTTTTCTTTTTTTTTTTTGCTTTTTTAGTTAACAAAAGCAATACAAAATGTCATGTTCATAAAGGACTACAGTTGTTTTATATTATTAATGGAAATGCAAAGAAAATGATGGTACGAGGACATTGAAAACAAGCTTCACTTAAAATCCGTCTATTACTATACTACTTTTAAAAACTTAATAACAAAATAAAAAACATTAATCTTATAACTACTATGCTTTTTAAAAATGTTGTGGTTCACGAATTACACTGAATTTTATTTTAAGTAGTATTTCCTATTCTGAAAGATGATACTCTATAAATCTTATAATAAATCAACAACCGATTGTTCGATTTGCTGAGCAAATCCACATCAAATTATCATGAAGTCCTTCGTACGATATATTTTATGTTTAAACAACAAATCATTTGTGCTTCGATACAAAAAAAAAAACAAACTTTTAAGACACAATGCTTTCGAATCGAAAAAACATTGCTTAATCGGCCAATTGCTCTTGATCTTGGAACCGAAATGATCAACTATTTGACACACTATTATTAGTGTGTTCAGTAAAACGTACTGACTTTTAATATCCGATATCCAATTAAAAACTTTATTATTTGGAGTTATTTTTAAGTTAATCTACGTTAATTTTTGTAGATTCTTTTAAACAAATTTCAAAAAAGTTAAATGTATTACTGCGGGAAAAACATATGGCCATTTCACTACCGCTCATTAAGCTCATCGTTGAATTTCATCCAATTTTTTTATAGAAAACTCAGGAGTCTGATATTAAAAAAGTATTATATTATATATTACAATTATTATATTATATCAACAAAAACCAGCAAAAAGGAAAAAAAATTGAAAAAACTTTAATAAAAAAAACACAGAAACTACTAATAAACTATCCCTAACAGTAATATATTTAAATTTTTTGAATAATAAATATTTTATGAGAATATCATAAAATAATTTTATGAGAATATCAATAAATATGTTATGAGAATATCATAAAATATTTATGTTCAAAAGAATTTCACAAAGTTTAATAAATTATTTACATAATCTGTTTACTCCCACTTGAAAATACATTAGCAAAAAGTCCTTCCCAACTCATAAACCTTACCATTTTATAAAACAAAGTAACTCTAAGAAAATTAATTTATCATTTTATTAACTTAGTAAGTATCAATTTCACTCTATTATCGCTTGTTTCCAAAAAGAAACTTTAAATCTGAGGTTAAAAAACATTCTATTTATACAGAATAGCACTCATATGAATTTAACAAAAATAAAACTAACATTTTAACTTACTCTAAGCAATTATTGCCAAAGAATCAAAACATTTCACACACAGCTTGCTCTAAAAAAAGCTATTCAAAATTATAAAATATATAAATTTGTTACTATTTTATTAATTTAAATAACCGTAAAAATATGCAGAAATTTTGTCCAGTCCAAAATCATCAACACACTTTTATTTAAAGCACTGTCTCTAGATAGCGATCTCATCTACAAACCATAAGTTACTTCATTTTGTATGCTTGCAACTATATGCGAGATGAACAAAATTATCATCAATTGTACGTATAAACATGAATGAATAACAGGAAAACAAACAAATGAACTCATATGTATACTTATATATAAAATATATACAAATATATAAAATCTCATACCTGTCAATATGAACATTTGCCAAAATTAAATTCTTAAACATTTACTAGAATGTCGTTTCGTGCAAAAGACAGTCAAGCGAACAACTTTGTACAGGCAAAACAGAACATGAAAACAGAATTTATTTCCTTCATAAAATGTGAAAAATAGAGGGTAGGGGAAACAAGAACTGGCATCTCCTACTTAGTGTTATTTTTATGTTTTCATATGCTCCCAGTGTTTTTTGTATCTAATCTGGGAAACGATATTCCTGTGTGGGGTTTAAGTGTGTCTGTATACTCTTTATTTATTTTATTCTTTTATGTTAACATGATTTCATATTTTTCTTCTTCTTATTTAGTTTGTGTACACATTTATATAAGGGCATGTACGATTGTGTGTATTTTCTAACAAAATCTAGGTCAAGTTACGGGTAAAATAACAAAATAAAAAAGCAGTTATACATATAAATGCATAGTATCTACATATATTTACACAAATATATGTACATTTATATGATTTTACAAATGGAACGAAAGAATTTAAAGATGTTCAACATTAAGTTAGTAAATTTATTTATTAATTTTGTATGATTTTTTCAACTGGAGAGTATTTAGAAACTTGTGGCATCACACCCAAAATGTTTAATACAAAATTAAATTAACTATTACTATTTTTAAATTTTTTATTTGCAATTTTTACAATAGAAATCATCTTCTATATTTCGCAATATTTATTATTTCGTTAAACTTGGAAGAGACAAAATCTGCGACAGTACAGTGCATAGAAAATCATCAAACCGGCAACTATGTTACACTTAAATCATTCCGTTACCCGAATGGAAGATATTGTGTTTTTTTTTTGTGTTTGATCTAGCATCTTTTTATATTTTTTATCTTAGTTTCCTTTTTATGATATCTTAAATTCATATTTCATCGACAAGAAGTATGTATGTAAGATATTTATTATTTTATTATTTTTTAATTTGTAGCAAAAGCTGCATCTTGCGACATGTCCACAGTATAAGCTTAATAAGAATAATAAAGTTATTATAATCCTTCGATTTTTTATTTTTTTTTTTTTTTTTGAAATTTGATGTTTTCCCACGACTTTCTTTTCAATTTTTAGTACTTCAACACTGCATAGGTATGCTAGCACGTATGTATGCAAGGTGTGGATTATCTAATGCTTTAAATTTTTATGAAAAGAAAATACCACGTATTAGATGCTTAACACAATCTGAATTTATTGTTTCTTTCATAATGGCACGCTCATCGTTTAATACACTGAACCAAAAAGTTTGCCATTCATTGACTTTTAAAATCCATAACGTACCAGTTCATCAAAATTAGACTCCATACATTAATTAAGAACGTTCGTAATATAATTTAATCTATACATTGAATTCAATAAGCTTGTTCCCTGAATCAATGTGTGTATAATTTGATTAAAATAGTTCTTTTAATTAACCGAAGTTTTTTTTTTTAACTAGTGAGCTAATAAAATAACTTATTGATTTTTGTAAACATTCATTGAAATTGTGAATTAATTTCTTGACCAAATAAACCTCTACAACCAAATAATACGTCAGTTTTTTTATTTATACCATAAACGCCGTCGTAATGTTACATTAAAATCTGAAGTTCTTAGACTCTTTTGATTATCGTTCTTTTTAACCTTACGGTAGCAAAAACATGAAAATTTCAGCAACTTAAACAATTTTAAAAAGTAAATAATTGCGTTACCGATTATTGGTTCGTGACTTTTTAAAATTAATTGATTTTTTATCATTGAATTCGTTTTCTGATCTTATATTCGAGTCACGTTTTAAAATCCGCGGCTCAAGAAGAAGCTTGGCTGTTTTTAAATTCAAAAAATGAAACCTTATCTAGCTTTTGAATTTGTCTTCACATAATATACTAACCAAATTTCACTAAATACATTTTTCACCTTTTAAAATCATCTTAAGAACACTTCTATATTGTTCCCAATAGTTTTTTAACAAACAAAGAACAATAACTATTTCCTTTTGTTTAATTCTTTATAGCTTGTTGACGACAACGAATATATGCTAAATAATACGCTAAATTAAGCTAGTTTATTTAACGACGGTACTTGTTTATCAAGCAAAATTACCTTAAGACAAGTATAATGCAGGTTGATTAAAACTTATCAGCACGTTTCTTTAAATAGTGCATTTTTTTAGTGTACTTTCGTCAATACCAAATGAAATACATACACACATCTCACTATAAATCTTTTTTTATAGTATATTCACGCTTGTAATAATATGAAATTATTTATTATTCATTATTAATTTTTTCAAAGCACATAATCCACAATATCATAGGAATGAATTCCTTTTTATGTGGTGAAATCAGAGTCTGGGTGTGATATTATCAAATATTTAATAGCTGCAGATTTTTGCTGAATATTATTGGCAAACGAATTGCAAGTGCATTTATTAGAATGATATAAACCATAAACAAAATATTGGAAGGTTCATTCCTTTAATAAACGTTTTATTTTTAGAGTTCTATTATTGGAATATAATTGTACACAACACTTTAGAGTTTTAGACTAAATTTCACGATTTATTTACTTATTCGATTTTATACACATGAAATTTTTAACGCCAGAAAGCTGGTTTATTATCTTTATATTTTTACTCGATGCCCTGTAAATGCTTTTAAATTGCCATGCAGATGGTGCTTATAAATTCTATTTTGAAGAGTTTTCGCATATACAATAAAACTAAACACATTTATTACTTTTAAAAAGCATGCTTTGTGGTATTGGTTCTAGATTTCTTCAAACTAGTTAATTTGTAAAAAGGTACAATGGGTCATTTAATTGTAAGAAATATTGCCAAATAAACGTTATAAAAAAAAAAAACAATTATTTTTGACATTAATAATTATTATAACTAATATACGGAGTTGTTATTTAAATTCGAAAACGATTAAAAATAGGAGATTGAAACAATTTTTACTTGACAAAATTCGTCACTAAACTACGTATACATATATATTTCAAATAAAAAAGATATAAATCCTTAAATTTGGCGTTTATTAGGTACACAAAACATAAAAAATTTTATAATGGTTTTGACTTTTATTTTATCTATTGTGATTTTTATCGCTTGATTCCATTATAAGGAACCAAAAAAATCGCTTATACTTTATTCTTCAGTTGTTGGGTTTAATATACAATGGTGGCAAAATTACTTACAGTAAGAGATTACAGTGTGTTATCTCTTACTGGCGAAATTATGTTTATGTAGTGCATGGTAATCGAGAGTACTTTTGCTTGCTGCATAGTGATATCGAAATTCGTTTTTTTTAGAAGTGTGAGAATGTATTAAAGACAGAAAAAATATGAGAATAAACAATTTTATTATTTCATATCAATACCAATACCAACCTAATAGTTAGGTTTTCAGTAAGTTTATTAGTATTATGGTTTCATCTCCTTACATTTGTCAAAGATGTAAGGTGTCGCCCCTTTTCAAACGATATGACCGACATGTTATAAGATATTACGAGACCTTTTGAACTGACAGTATATTTAAGAAATAAACAAAGGACAACTCTTTTGCATATTTATCTATACTGAGTGGTTTTATGGAGATTATAGGAAGGACTGAAATAGTAAAAGTTTGGAGGTCAACTTATATTTTGTCTTCCTGCCAAAAAGTCAATATATTTGAGGTGCATAAAATTTTATTTAACTCAAATAGGCATCACTTTGATATTTTTGGGTTCAGCGTCGATAAAAATTTAGGGGTATAAGGGATGGTTATTAATTGAAACAGTGGGGCTTGTCCAGGGTACGAATGTAATTTGAATGCATTTTGTTCCTTGACCTCTTCCCTCTATAGCTTCAGCCACTTGACCAAATATAGTTTATGATCCTGAAAATATCTAGACACTTTTTGCGGTTTTATGTAGCTACATATAAAAGTTGTCGTGCGAAATTGTTACTAGGTACATATTACAAGTCTACAGCAAATTAAAATTAAAAATAAACTGAGTATTTTTTCATTTACGAATCTTATCGGATAGAGTTAATATACTGACTGTTATTTGTATAAAAACCAACGGCAACTGTTTTGTATATCTACATGAATTTTTTTCATTCAAGCTTTGTGTTTGCACAAATATGTCAAAATATAGAGGATTGGTCCACATGAGTATAAATCGAATTCCAGTGCTATTTATACAATAACATATCTTATTTACCAAGTTATGCATTTCAATATGGCATATGCTTGTAAATATTTTGGTGACGACATAGGCTAAATTCATAAAAGTATACAACGTTTTCTAATTTCCAAAAAAAAGTTAGGTCATGAGTCGAGGACTTCATTACTTAACAAATTTTGTAGAAAAATAATCAATATGGTTCATATTGGAATATGTGAAATATACCGTTTGATGCAAGTGAGTACATGTTGTGGTTAAATACTAACATTAAGATTTACACGATTGTATTTTTATTTATTTTTACCATTTTATTTTATTATTCTTGGTACTTTTTGTTTTATTTTTTTGTAACATTTTTTATTATTACAATACTTTTACGGTTGTGTATGCAGGATGAGAGAGTGAGTGCTTTTGTACAAGGTAATGTTATATGTCCTTGGGTATCCTTGTAATAATACCTTTTTAACCAAACGCTCGCAAGTTATAGTACAATATTAATTTTGTATTTGTTTAAACTCTCTGCTTACTAGCCTGCCTTTCAAAAACTTGTGTATAGATTTGATTTAAATGGATTTCGGTTTTTCGTTTGTATATGATTGATTGTAAAAAGTTTTTAATAAAAAAGTAAAAATCCCTCATTTTTACAAGTATGTGGCGACTAAAAAGCACTTTAAGTTTGATTTCCATTATTTTTCTTTTTAAATTTCAAATGTTTTTCGAAAGTATAGAAAATAAAACAAAAACTATTTATTTTTGAGGAAGCAGTATTCGAAATGAGTTTATTTCGTGTAATATAAATGCTTGTCCTTCATGCTTTTTTGGCTTTTGTAAATAAAAATTTTTCGTATTCTCATTATTAAATAAATGATCATATTTAGTTTGAAGCAGAAGTTAAAAAATCGTTGTTTTTTTATTTTGTTAATGGAGACTGTTGAAAGAATTTCGTATGTCAATGAAACAATGTTAAATAAATTGAAGATCCTAAGTTGAGTCTGGATTAAATAAAAAAGTAAGGCAGAATAAAAAAAAATGTATTAAAGTGACTGGCATTGAATGATTTGGAAAAATTTTATTTACAAAGGTAAGGCGGATAGAGATGCTTGTTTTATAGTTATTTTAATTGTCGTTAATATCGTCATTTCGTTTTGTTCAAGTACCGAATTATCGCACCTGAGTACATTTATCTAACACTAGGGGAAAGAAACGTCTAACGTCTGATATTTCCATGTTTTAATGATAAATTCGCAATAAAATCAAATTTTACAGTTTTAGCAGTTCATTTCTGAAACGCTAACATTCCTTATTCAGTAATATTATGTAAACAATATTTTTGAATAAGAAGTCTCTGTAAATCAAATGAATATTGTTTTCTTTTGTAATGATTTGCTTGCCTGGGTAAGAGTCCTTAGGTGATAAAGTATTTGATTTGGTGAAGTGTAGAATAAATACCATCGGTAATGGTATCTATTTATATTTACAGTCTTTAAGAAGAAGATCTACTTCGTTTAGAAAAGCGCCGTTTAGTTTTTGAAAGCAAGAATTAGAAGCAATAAGTTTGCCAATCAGATGAAAAAAAAATTTATTTATGTGACTTTTTCAAAATTAATTCTCTAAATGTATTGTTTGAAGTTAAAATCTGAAATTTAGTCTTGAATTTACAAATCTTAGATTATATCTCCAATTTGCTAGAAACTGTGTATGTTAGAACTTGAAAATAGAATCTTTCTATTGAATGTTTAAATAAAAAAATCAACACTTTTATAAGCTGCTGCATTGTTTTACCGTTTTTTCTTTTTTTTTGCAATATTTTGTTGCATTTATTATTATTCGAAAGTTAATACGTAAAAGGTAATTAATTTAAACATTAAATATGGCATGACTTTTTTTAGGCTTGAAGATTCAAAGTAAATTTCTATTTCTAATTTCTTATTTCTAATTTTAGATTAACCGCATGTTTTAAAATTTAATATATGCACGCCGCTTTAGCCCGATAATATGTTTTTAATTTTTTATTTATTAAATATTTAATTATTGTATTAATCAATAACACAGAAAATTCCTGTGTTATTCATTTATAACTTTTGTTAATTAGGATATCATTAATCTGTCGCGCAAAGTTTCATTTTAGAAGAAATTGTTTTGCCTAATACTCTTAATTATATACATAGTTTAAAAATCAGTTCCTAAAAACTAAGGTTTGCACAATCTGTTTACTATATTCAATTTTCTCGTTGTTTATGAGTCCTCCCTTTCATAACATGAAGTCTTTTAAGTATTGAAATATATTCAACTGCTAAAGGAGTATTACGTGTTAATAATCTGTAATATTAAACTAGAACATGAAGGAATTTTAAATTGTGTATTTGTTTGTGAGAGGGATTACTAGCATGCATGCCAGGCAATAAAGGACACAGAAGTGGATATTTTTGTTGCAGTTACCAAATACAGTATGTATGTTTGTGTTAGAAGCAACACTTATCCATACAAATGCTAATTTGTTGCTATGCATAGGAAAACAATACGTGTAGAAATCAGAAAAAGTAGCGTATGTACAACCTTAACACATTAAGTCATCCCAAAAAATCTCTTACTTATGTTCTTGTTTATATAGAGTATACATGTCTGTATATATTTATATAAATTTAAAGTTATAGCACTTACAAATTTAACAAAAACGTATTTATATAATTATGGTGATTCATGCAGAATATGCTTTTTAGTGCTGACCCATAATTTATTTGTTTAAAATCAAATTGCTTTAATATTTTTACTTGATGAAGATTATTGGTTGGCAGATTATAACAATTTCGTTCAGTTTGATTTTGATTTTGAGAGATTGTTCCCTATTATTATTTAAATGCTATTAATTTCAAAAAAACTTTGTGTTTTTGTTGCACTTGGTCTTAATGCACACTTACGCTAATTAACTTTGATTTTTTGTTGCTCATTTAATGTTGCTTTTTTGTTTCAAAAATCTCTTTCAAATCATTACAAATCATTAAGGATTTTCTAAAGCTACCAAGTATTTGGTTCCTTTTAAAGAGACATTTTGATATTTTTCTTTTGTTTCTATTTGCAGTTTCCATTTTTATTCAGGGCTTGGGCGCATCTTTCTGTAGTTTTTGACATTGCAATAGTTATTGTACTGTACTTCCAATCATAAATACAAATCAAATAAATTAATTAAACTGATCGTGTCATCTGGAAATAGTAAGAAGGCTTATGGTAAAATTATTCGTGTTCGTGATAGGACTAAAGCTACTGAAGTTGCTTTTTGTTTTATTATTCTTTACAAATACAAATAATAACAGCAACTGAATTCAACTTCATCCATATTTAACAGAGAATTAAGAACATCCGAACATTTGTAACATTTTTGTTGTTTATTTTATGAATAGAAAAGTAATACAAGAATTTTTATAAATTCATACTTATTATCAAAAGCAATAAAAACCTGAAAGGCTTACTAAGTTATAGTAAAATAGCGTTTTCATATTGTTATTGGGCAAAGAAAATTTTTATATATTCCAAAACAAAAGATTTGACGATTTTTTGCGAATGTTAACTACTAGAACCTAATTTTTTTTAATTTAGAAAATTTGACCCTCTTTGCAAAGGTGCTAACAATATCGAATCACGATAACTAACAAAATTAAAGTAAATTTTTTGCCCGTGAAATTTTATAAATATTGCAGATTCAAATACAACGCACAGTGATGAATTATTCCCTGCATTTACTGCCGTAAATCCAGCTAATTAATTATTTTCTGTTCCGTTATAAATATTTAAAAATCCTTATACATATCTTTTATCTGAAATAATATAACAATAAAAATTCAGTGCATACAAACAACAATAAAGCAAATTCACAATAGAAACGGAAACTTGAAAATATTAACAACCACTTTTTGTGTTTCAATGGTGTCAATTTTAAAATATTTCTAGCGATTTGTAGAATAATCAACCGCTTTATGAAGAGTTAGCAAAAACCGAAATGCTCGAAAGAAACTATTTGAAGAGTAAAGAAGTTTGTTGGTTGGTTGGACAATTTGTCGGTCTAAACAGATAATATTCAAATAGCTCCGTCATTTATAAACCAACGAACGGAATTATTACACGAATTGTTAATACAAGTTAAAAATTAATTCTAAAATTTAAATTTCCCGAAAAGTTTATATAAAAATATAAGTTGGTTTTAAAAACTAACACAAGCACAGCAGATTGGACATAGGATTCGTTATAAAAAACTAGACCTCTATAATTCTTTGATTGAAACACTTCAGTTTCTTTTAAACATATTACGTTTCTACACAAATATGTACAATTATTTTTCCGTCAAGAAATAAATGCAAAAACCGAAAATTCAATAAGAAGTGTATACACCACTTATATAGAGAAAAAATCCGTTTGTGTATTTTTATTATTTCACAATTTTATTTTTTGTAATCATTTGTAATTTAGTCTAAGTTAATTTGTGCTATATTCCTTTAGAAATAAACATTTTATGATATTCTCATAAAATATTTATTATTCAAAAAAATATTTTAAATGTATTACTGTGGGGAAAAGCTTATTAGTATGGCCATTTCACTACCGCTCATATAGCTCAAGAGTAAGTATTATCCCGTCTTTTTCCTCTATACTTTTCCGATGACTACTAAAGATAGAGCGGTCAATTATATAGTATAGCATTTCTATTACAACATATATGATTTTATTTCTAAGGAGATTTTGGTAATTAAATATCTACGGACTTAGAAAACATTTGAACCTTTGAAGGGGAAACATCTGTTTTATGTTTTTATATAGCGTTTGGTTAAATTGAGTTAAGTTAATGGAATACCTTGAGGGCAGCTCAGAGAACGTAAAAACTTCTAAATTGTAAAATGGCGATTTGAGAATGAAACATAGTATGATGATATAAGACGAAAAAAATGAATTAATAAATAAATACGAAATGCAATGATTTTCAAACATGCTAACAATCCCTTTAATGCAACCATGTTCTTTTAGTCACAAAATTCAAAGCCACGTTTTGATACTAGAAGAAAAATTGAAGGCATTCATATTTCAGTTATACAAATATACATGTTAAATACATAAATTTTTTTGTTTTTTGCTTAAAAAATTTTCAATTTTTTTAAATGTTTTGTTGTGAAAAGAAAAACAGAGAGCGAAAATTTCAGCCGAATTACAAATCAGTTCCCTTAACTGCAAAATTCTGGGCACGTCATGACAATACTGGAATTGTTAGCCAACATCTAAAAAACTTTGGCTTTTTTGTAAAAAAAATTGAAAAACATTTAAAATACGATGTCCGTGATCGATATATTGCACCCATAACTTCAAATCAAACATACGGTTGGTGTGAGCGTTCCGCGGAAACATATACAGGATATGATAGAGAAATATTAGTGCACAGGATGCCATTCGATCCTATGATGGCAATTTTGAAAAATGTTGCATTTGACACTATTCGAAGCAAAAGGCAAAAACTGCTCTAGAGAATAAATTCAAGTACAAGAAATGAAACTGATTTAATATAAAGGAAAACAGTTAATTAAAATTCAAAAATAAAAACTTGGTCTTCATAGTTACAAATATTTTAGAGTAAAGCAAAAGAGTAAAAAGTTCTTAGAATACACAATTAACGTTGGAGGTTAATCTGTGGATATATTTGAGAGACATTATGTTTGGATTAGCTCGCATTTAAATTATCCTAGATTTAAAACAACAGAAATATTTTGGTATTTGAAAGGAATTTGCCGATCTAGAAACAATCGTTTTTAAAGTTATGAAAAATATTATAAATATTAATCGAAAGCAAACTTAAAACCGATAGTTTTTAAAACGATGATATCCATCACATACCAGATTAAAGCAAAACAACTCACATTATTGCAGTCGAAGCGTTAATTTGATCTCGTTGTTCTTAGCAACGGACTTGAAAATATTTCGAACAAAGGAGAGTTATTTTTTGCACATCGCTTTTACTTTACTTATTTCAATGAAATTTTAAATTGCAATAAAGATATGCAGAAAAAATTTTGACAAACGAAAACCTTTTTTATTAAAAAAAATAAATAAATAAGTCTTATCTAAAATTTAAATTGAATGAAGACAAAATTAAGGCTATGAAAGAAGTCAGGACTACTGACATAGGTGCGATTTTCCCTAATGAGAAGCCGCCACTACAACTTATAGTAAACAAATTTTGTTTGTACAACTTCCTTAGCAAAGAGCTAAAGCTTAAGCACATATTTTGAATATATCACATATGTAATATAAAAAAAAAATTCTAAAATTCGCTGAAAAAATTTTAATTCAATTTAGTTTTTTACTCTGTATAAAATAAAAATTTATAATTTATAAAAATACGTTTAGTAGAATGTTTGCTCGAAAATTACAATTAAGGAAGCATGTGGACATTGTTGTCTCCTTTATATCACAAGGTTATATGATTTCTTTTATTATCAGAAAATCTCTGCTGCTCCTTAATTAGCAAAAGTGTAATGTTCTTTTATATTGAATGCCTTTGTGGAAGGGTATGTTGCGAATAAATTGAGAAGCATTTTTTAGAAGACAACATCTTGGTTGTTCTGGACTTTTTGGTGATGGGTATATGTTTAGTTCAGCTCATAAAATATTTCGCAAATAATAATACTATTTTTTACAAAGGACTTTAACATTTTTTCTCGCTTTTTATCTCCATTCCCACTTAAAATTTCGGTAATACTAATCAGTTTTAACTTTTTCAATTCACTTGATGTTTTTCTCTGTAACTAAAGCCTCGTGCTTAAAAATTCGTTATTTAAAAAAAAGGAAAAAGTCGACCCAGCAAATGTAAAATATTTATATTTAATTTATAATCTGCCATCATCTTGAACGTTCTCTGCCAAAAAATTGTACAATAGTATGTATAATTGTAATTAATTAAATCAAATACAAATGCCATTGCGTTAAAAAACCGTCGGTTGATGTTAAACATCGCCAGTAGAACTAAATAAAAAACGACGTTTAGTATTGACAAGCGTTCAAAAAAAATTATTCAGAAAAAAATGTAGTTTTAGCTTAGTAATTACTTTTCATTTGCTTGTTTTATTCATGTCTAAATTCCATATTGCAAATAAAAATGATATTATCGTAAAACTAAAATGAAGCTAAAAATAATGGTCGCAGATTAATAGAATTCATTTCCAAGATCTTACACTAAATTAAAGATTTTGTTTGTTTGCTAACAAAATGTTTAATCTACCTACGCTACAGCTACTGCTTTCTAAAATAATATTAAAAAATATGTTGGCAATTATCAAGTGACTATAATTAAAATTACTGCATTTCGTTAAATGGATTATGCATTATAACAAAATAAATATATGTATTTCTAATCACGGCTTTAAAGCAATTAAGAACCTCAATTTGATCATTATCACAGTTACATAAATTTATTAATTAACCACAAAGTTGTAGAAGTCAGTTTTTATTTTTAAACTTCTTATATTCGACATATTTTTAATTTCAAATTCTTTTTTTACTATTAATGTTTGCATCAGTTCTTTGTGTTTTCTTGACAAAAATCAATAGTGTCATTGTATTCATTTAATTTATTTCCTTAAGAAATACTTAACCGTTTTAGTTTTTCTACAAAATTTAACGTTTATCTTACTAGCTTATTGGACCTTTATGGTGTGTATGGGTAACTAGCCAGGACCGAAATTATTAGTGTTTTAGTGTCTATGCTGCGACACTTATAGACGGCATTGTTATATCTGCGGTCAATTTAAATTGGCAGTGACCCCTTCTGCAAAAAAAATAAAACACAAAATTCTTTAAGCCTCAAACATTTTAAAACCTAAAGTTAATATAGATTTAGCTTGATCTTTGGAACAGATTTAATAGCAAAGAAATTTACAAGCTAATCTTTTAGCTTTACGCAAACTACTAAAAACTAGCTTATTCCAATTGCGATAATAAATTATTTGAAATATGAATATATTGTTATGAAGATGTTATGAAGTTTAAGTTTTACAAAATTAATTATCACTAAAAAGAGTAAATTTCGAAGTACCTAAGAAATCTTATGAACATAAAACAACAAGGACATGCTAGAGAAAAATCCATGAAATAAAATAAACAAACTGAAAATAAAAACAACTAACACAGAACAAATATTCATCGCCGAACAGGAGCCTACACTGAATAATGATAACAACAACTATATGTGATAACGTTGAAGTACAATTTTCTTGTATACGCGAGAATCGCTCAAAACAGAATATATAAGCTTCTTCTTTTGGCAGTTGAATTGTGAATGTCGTCAAGTACAGATAATCAAGCAGCTTTTAGCGTTATTATTATTTTGCAATAAAAGATCTAAACTAAGTATTAAATTAAAAACATATCGCTTTTAAATGCGATAAACATCTGAATATGGTCTTCAAATGATTCGTTAGCATCTTGAAAACAATAGTTGCGTTTTACCAAGTTATTTTTTTAATATATCCTTTAAATATAAATATTACATTCTAAGCACTTGTTGCTGAAATAGCCATTTAGCGTTAGTGTTTAAAATATATGGTCAAAGGTCAAAAACAACGCTCTACGGAAACATTATTTAATTTTAATATTTACATTTAAAAACAAATCCATAGTTACATATACGAGTATGTATGTCAATGCATTTAAAGTGTACTCCAGTTACGCTTTAAAATACATGTACATAAATATCAAGTGTTGTATATCTACACAATTAAATTTGTATGTTTTCAAGTTATAAAAGGCCTTTGCGAAATACTTTCTTAAAAATTATTTATATTCAGCCTTTTCATAGTTTAAAGTTTGAATTGGTTTCCATTTCATAGATGCTATCCCTGTAGACTTTTTATTTATTCCAGTAGATGCCGTTCATTCCCAACATTTAATTCTTAAATAATTTCTACGTTAATAATGTGGCATTATAATTTTGTAGCACTTTAACTTTTGCCCTCTGTTGTTCTGCAGTGTATTCTTTTATTTGCTACCAGTATAAAGATTGCGACAAACTGCATACTTAATAAGGATATTGCAGTACCACAGGAGCTAATTCCAACTTTTCTGTTATTTGGATATAATTTTTAAAGATTCTGTAATTTAACTGTTGTGCAAGTCCCTAAAATTTGTATAAAATAATTAAGTATAAGCCAACTTTGAATAATAACTTAAACTATGCTCTCTTTATTGATCCAAATGGTTTCAAACACTTTTTTGCACTTTAAGGTTCACTTCGGTTTCCAAACCACTAAAAGAAGTATTAAGTTGTTTCGGATTTGTTTTCGCCAGTAAATGAAATACAGTCGCCATTGCCCTCAGTGAAAACCGTCGCTACTGGTTGTTTGTTATGTAAAACAATAACTTTTAACAGTGGCATTATAAGCGAACAGGTAAACACGACTTCATACACAATCTCACACCACTGAAACTACTCATATCCTCTAGCAACGAGGTTTAAAAACGAATTCATCCCATCGAAAGCGCTCGCCGATCTTGCAGAACAAACAGTCGGTAACGATGGTATTTTACCATTTATTAGCCTTTTTTAATTTACTCAAGAATAATTATTTTTCCTTTACATGCGGAGTCATGAATGTCTTTCCTCTCAGATTTATTTGTAATCAAAGAACTATTTCAAGCATATAATATTAAAATAAAAATAAGCAGCAATTTTATTCGTGCTTGATTCCTTTTCAAATAAATATTAAGTGATATTCTCACAAAATATTTATTACAAATCAATTTTCATTAAAAAAGAACATTTCATGATATTCTCATAAAACATTCTTTCAAATAAAAATATTTGAAATGCTTTGCAATGGGGGAGAGCATATCCATATTGCAATTTCACTTTCGCTCACAAAGCTCATCAGTGAATTTTACCCCAATATTGTATAGAAAAACCTAAGTGTCTTATATTCAAAGCCAAATTGATTTTATAAGAATTTTTTCCATAAAATCAACATAGCCTAGACATGAAGACTCAAAAACACTTCTATACAAACATTACAAAACATTTCAAAACAACAAAAACATTGTTTATTTTCAATTTCTACATAAGGGTTGCCATTGGAAACCATTCATATGTAATTTGAAAGTTCAGAAAATAAAAAATATTTGTAAATAATTTTACAAAATTCTTAAAAAGCAACGGGCACATGCAATGGAAATAAGTAATCTATAATTATTCGGAATCATTATCAATATAAGCAGCAATTTTATTCGTGCTTGATTCCTTTTCAAATAAATATTAAGTGATATTCTCACAAAATATTTATTACAAATCAATTTTCATTAAAAAAGAACATTTCATGATATTCTTTTTTAATGAAAATTGATTTGTAATAAATATTTTGTGAGAATATCACTTAATATTTATTTGAAAAGGAATCAAGCACGAATAAAATTGCTGCTTATATTGATAATGATTCCGAATAATTATAGATTACTTATTTCCATTGCATGTGCCCGTTGCTTTTTAAGAATTTTGTAAAATTATTTACAAATATTTTTTATTTTCTGAACTTTCAAATTACATATGAATGGTTTCCAATGGCAACCCTTATGTAGAAATTGAAAATAAACAATGTTTTTGTTGTTTTGAAATGTTTTGTAATGTTTGTATAGAAGTGTTTTTGAGTCTTCATGTCTAGGCTATGTTGATTTTATGGAAAAAATTCTTATAAAATCAATTTGGCTTTGAATATAAGACACTTAGGTTTTTCTATACAATATTGGGGTAAAATTCACTGATGAGCTTTGTGAGCGAAAGTGAAATTGCAATATGGATATGCTCTCCCCCATTGCAAAGCATTTCAAATATTTTTATTTGAAAGAATGTTTTATGAGAATATCATGAAATGTTCTTTTTTAATGAAAATTGATTTGTAATAAATATTTTGTGAGAATATCACTTAATATTTATTTGAAAAGGAATCAAGCACGAATAAAATTGCTGCTTATATTGATAATGATTCCGAATAATTATAGATTACTTATTAAAATAAAAATTAACTTGTGGGTTCAAGAGCTATGTAATGGAGTGTAGTCATCATAATCATGTATTAAGATGCATATGAATTGAACAGTAATTTTTGTATGAAACTTCACTAAAATATTAAAAAAATGTGCACTTTAAAAGCATATCAGCGAAATAAGTTAATTTAATATAACCGAATTTAGAATAGGAATTGGCAGCGTTGATAACTTGGATTATGACAAAAGTTGTTGTTTCACTCATTTAACAAACATTTGTTTACAATAATATGCAGAATATAATAAAACTACAACTATATTTGCACACATCTGCTTTTTCGTAGGATGATTATCTACAACCTAAAAAATTTGTAAGGAACACTATAAGTATGAGTGCCTTAAACACTTGTCACGTTTTCCACATTAGTTGACACAGTTATCTTCTGCTGAAGTCTCACGACTTCCAACAAAGAAAAAGAAAACATTTAACAATAACAAAAGACACAAGGAAGACCATAAGGATAACACATTTCTTCTCTTATTCTGCATATTCCCAGTTGAACCGTAGATTGCATTAGCCTAGTTTAGTTCCCTTCTAATGTTTCAACTCTTTGTGTCTTCTATGAGTGTATTCCTTCAAATGTTTTGTTTGCTTTAGAGAATGCTATTTAGGAGACGTGTTCCTTGCCTACAGCTATAATTAAATCGTTTTAAGGAAACGTAAGAAAGTAAACTCGACATGAGAGTATGTTAAAACTATAAAATAAGAAAGCATATTTACAAATCTACATAGAATTTAATGAGTACGAAGAGGTTAGGAATAGAATAGCAATTAGGACTAAGATTTTTTTGTCTCGCACAAACATTATAAAGTACAAAAAAATGCGTTTCGTTTTTGCTTATTATTCATATACATTAATAGTTTCAAGTGTTACTTAAACCCATTTCACATCATAACAAAAGTCTTAAATACGAATTCAAATGAAAATTGTCGTGATTGTCAAATAGTGTAAAATTAGATTATATTGCATCACATTTCATGTAAAATGTAAACTATTAGCAGAAAAACATAAAATTAAAAATCCTGTCGTTTAGAAAAATTTCTGAAAACAAAGTTGAATTATGGAATGGCAAATTTCTTGCAATATGACTTGACATTTACATTACCTTTGCGTTTACACTATCGCCCTTCCTTTCATAAATCTTGATACCCCGTATTACAATATGAAACGGGTTTAAGAATTAAAAATTAAACATCATAATTTGCCATTAGTTACATAAAATAAATATGTTAATAGGAAAGGGGAAAAGGGAAAATGGGCAAACAAAAAGTGATTTGAGCATTCGTAGCGGTGTAAGTAGTCTATCACGTTGTTTTCTAAAATCACACTCTTCTAAAAATGTTGCAAACTTCAAATAACAGTTTGTTGTATTTTTCTGTAATTATTTGTTTTTGTATCTATTTTGTATTACGCTGACAGATGTCGGTCTCATTTCGTTAATCACATCATGGATTTTCAGTTTTAAAGCTGAAATCGATTGAATTGTCTCTGTATAGACTCTGTCCTTAGCACAGTTTCGCAAAAAATAATCCAGTGGTGTTAAATCACGCGATATGGGTAGCCAGGTAACTGTTGATTGTCTTAAATTATTCAATTTGGAAATTTGGTTTGCAATAAATTGATCGTTTCATTGGCTGTGTGACATGCGGCACCGTCCTGTTAAAATAGGCCAAGTTGTCAACATCTTGCGATAACGTGGTCCATTGACCTTAACCGCATTTCTACGCAAACAAAAACGGCCCAATGATACGTTGAGCATGCATGGCCAAATGCGGCAATTTTGCTTGTTGACAAGTGTAAATGGGCTGCGTTTGAAAACTTGATTTTTTCAGAAAAACCAACTGGTTGTTCCTGAATAGAGCGAATCTACGGCAATGTGAATGGTCGGTCGGCTTCAGTTTCTGCACCAGTTGGATAATCGCAATTGTTAAGAACATCGAGGAATTGTCAAATTTGGATCTTCTTCAACACTGTGACTCGATGGCTGTGATGTTTTCAGTTGAACGACCCGATCGAACACGTGTTGATGTTCATACATTTTGTATCGAATCCGTCAACTCAAATTTAACAACCAGAAGGACGATTATGTTGTCCGAAAATGTCACGAATTTTCATAGTGGATTTTAATTATTTTAATGCGGTTTTCGTGCGAAATTGAATTTATCATAACAATTGCCAAAATACGTCAAAAACTAAATCTCAAAACTATCATATTTTTAATGTGGCCATAATTGAAAAGCAAACTTCTTGTATAAAATATCGTATGAATACTCGACAAAAACTGTACAATTAGTTCTCATATTAAATATCGAAAAATATTACCCGAATAATTTTTATTCGATTGCAAACAATATTAGAAAGAAAAATTTCTATATAAACAATTTTTTTATATTTCTTGCAAAAAAAAATCATTAAATTTTTGATAGGAATTTTACTTAGCCAAAAACATTTTCTAATACAAATCGAAATAAATAAATATTTTTTGCAAAGTATATACTTATGTATATCGAAAATTAGGGCAAAAGCTACTAGAATCAAATAAAACCTAGCTCAACACTTAATTGTTCTGCTGTACTTTTTCATAAATACTTTTTAAGCTAAAATAACTATTTTCTAATATAATAATTGAAAACAAAAAATAATTTCAAGCACGAGGTCAAAAAATTTTTAATTTCGCTAACACATTGGATAGCATTATCAAAGTTTGCAATTTTTCTAACATTTTCATATGATGTAATTATATACATTACTAAGGGTTACTCTCTGTGCTGATTTTAAGAGAAAATCATTTCATTTGCGTTAATTATACATTGAGCTTTCCTATATTAAAAACAGATTAGAATAAAAAATAATTTTTACCGTAGGGGTAAAATCCTCAGCTGTTTTTGTAATTAGTTTCTCGGGTGCTTTATATCTCGCTATATTATTTACTAATTAAACAGTGTCAGATTAATATTGAATTTATTATTTAGAATCATTTTTTTAACGTCTTTGCGTTTTTGTAAAATATTAATTACAAGTTTTTAAATACTATTATGCAGAGATCATTATGGAGAGATAATTATGAATTGAATTTAATGCAAAAAGCCTATCTAAAAGGCTATAAGTCTGATAGCTTATCGGATGATAAAATCTTACTATTTGTTATTCGTAAGTTTCATAACTAACGGTTGGAAGTCTCTTTAATTCACTATACCTGGTGTTGGTATATTTATTATTTGAAACATATTCAATTTGTGGCTGTGCAGATGAAGGTTCATGGCTCAAAAAGCTCTCTTTATATTGTTTTGCTCTCTTTATATTGTCTTCATATTTAATGAGATGTAATAGCTGTAATTCTGTACCACGTATCCAATACGATTTTCATTGTAACATCCGCAACGAGGAACCTATAACTTTAAAATTATATAAATTAAATTAAATTTAATTTTATTAAGCTTCATGCGATCTGGACCAGGAGTTGGATAATCTCCAACTCTTCAGTAAGGAGTAAAGACTGCGGCTTGCTTCGGGCTTTTGAAGCTACAACTAGGAGTGACTGGAGGATATACGTATCTGAAGGTCTTCTAGTGCGACGATGACGCTATATTTCATTCACAGTGGTATGATCCACCATCTGGTTATGGCTTACACAGCTAGGTACAGATGAAAATCTTATTACGCATTTCGAAGAGAGTAAGGTGGTGGTTGTAGACATTTCTAAGGCGTTTGAGAGAGTAAAGCATGATGCACTTCTGTCAAAACTTATTGCTTTGGTGTCGGTGATAACTTCTCCATATTTATATCGAGTTTTCTCAGGAATTGCACTAAGCAAGTTGTTATAGATGGGACTTCATCAGACAAGTTTAAGATTAATTCAGGGGTACCGCAAGGCCCCGTTCTTTCTCCTACCCTATTTCTTAGTTTTCTACATGACCTTTTTTGTCAAACTTTCAACCCTATATACTGTTTCGCAGATGACAGCACCATTTGTCATTCGACCAAACCAGTAGGAGGTGAGTTCCAAAAGGCGGAACATGAATGATACGCTCAATCATGCTTAAGCATAGATCTGTGATACAGGTATTACGGAATTGGAAGCTCTTAATGTTCTTGGCATGAAAATTCAGTGTGATGTTCGATGGACTAAACACATTTTTCAAGTTTCTAAAGAATTGAAAGCTTATTTGTAAGTAAAAATTGGAGAATCCTTGTGTTATTTTTTATCTCTAATTGTTATTCTTCTTGCATTCCTTTTCGCTAAAAATCTCTAGTTTTTAAAGTTCCTTAAGTTGTATATAGCAATATACAAGATACTTAAATTGTAAACAATTTGCAATTCAATTATTTAACTAATATTTTTTTTCTAATCAGGTAGAAAAACGAAATATGGAAAAAAAGACTTTGGCTTTCAAAGCGAACAAAATATTTTGAGAGAGAAAAGCAGCCATTTGTATAAAATTATTAGTTTATTATTCTTATCTCCTTAATACTTTTGAAAAATTTATATACTTACAAAGGAGTGAAGTAGTGAAGAGGTAATACATACATAAAAGTGTAATTTTATTTCGGAATAGGGCTAAAGCGTCTCTGATGTCTGATGCCAAAAGTCATTTTTTTCTTATATAGTAGTTAAGAAAAAAGAAAAACGACATGATGTCCAAGCAATTTTGACAGGGGAAATGAGGAGATGATAAAGAGTTGCTTTATTTTTCTTTGATTTCAATTGTTCTTAGCTAAAACGGCATATAATAGTATGGTCATGTACTTTCTTTATGCGTTCTATTGACATTAAATCGTTTAGAGCTACAGAAAATATCTTATTAAAAGCTTTCCCTTTGAGCGCTTTTTGCATAAAGGACGACAGACACATGAACATAAAGATGAACAAAAAATATGAACGTAATAAATATCCACAAACTATTCAAGAATAAATTACCTTGTCATCAGTGCCAAATGACCGAATTTTTAATTAAGGTTTCTTTTTGATAACAAGACCACCTCTAAAATTAAAACGTGTTTGTTTAGAAATTAAATCTTTTTAAAATTTGAAGATTGGTTGGATTTCCAAAGTTAATAAAAAAAAACACAAAACGGTTCTTACTTTTGGTGAGATGAAACTTAACTAAGATTTAGAGAAATTTTAAATGATGTTAATGGATTTTTAACTTAACAAAATGTAGATTCAGATTTTTTTACCAGTTAAGAGCAAATTTCTTTTCTTAAACCGAAATATATAATTTTTGTAAATAACATTATTTGTTATGTAAAGATAAAAATTTAGTTAAATTTTAAAACTTAATTACAAATTTTATTAATTGCTTGTAGAAATCAAAACTTAATGAAATACATACAATTGTGTTCATATATGTACATCATACTAAATAAATTTTTAGCATTTAATGGGTATCATCCTGAATTGGAAATAATCTCCTACACACATGCATTTGGAAACGTCCACATAAATAATTGTTACTGCCATGAATCAACCTAAAGGCACTTTTTTAATGGTTGTACCTAGATGGGCAATTTGTGTGGTAGTTTAATAATTGTTTATGAAAATAATTTATAAACTATTTTATTGTGAAAGACAAGTCTGAAACAGAACACTTTTGAACCGCAAATTGACCACTTTGAGGTTGATGGAAATGTCATTGTACTTAAATGGTTGATTTTTTAGTCTTAAATGAGTGCTGCTGACCTCGAGTAAAATGTTGTAAAATATTTATGTATGTACACATTAAGAGTAGAGGTGCTATTGAGATTCTAAATAAAAATTTTTGTTCAATATTTTTAAAACAAAATTAATCTACTTAATACGAATATTGCAAAAATTTTAATAAAACAACATCAAAGAAATTATTCGAATATTTGTAACTATAAAACGTAAAATTTTAGTAAAAAACATAATTAAAAAAAATAATTATCAAATACCTATTTTGCATAAAAGATTGGTTATATTGATAAGCGGGTAAAGCAAAATATATGTGCGTATAACACTCTTAAATTTTTTAGACATCTGTTAGATCTTTTAATAAATAATTAATCAGTATGGATATATTCATACATTTATTTGTGTATAAGTAGTTCAATAACGAGGCTCAGTGCCTTTGCCGTTAGACAATATTAGAAAAGTGCCTTAAATATGAATGTCATAAAAATTTTTATAAAGCTAGCATAATACCTTAAATATAAATTCGTACTCATATATGTTGGATACTTTTGCTGGATTTTTTTGCTTACAATTGAAAATTCTAAAGCTGAAGATTTTTAACATTTCAAAGATTTTTATTTTAACGTCTAAAGTTGTATAAGTTTGATGCAGAAAAATTACATTTCTTAGAATAACAATTTTTTAACATATTTTAAAGTGCTTCAATAACAATTATAATGAAGATTTAAAATTTTCTATCGAAAATATGAAAACTGTATGCACTTTTTCAACAATATAATGGTAAAAGACTTAAGTAATCTTAAGTCTAATAACGATGCTTTTAAATATTGAAGATGCGTTGTACCATGGTTTTAGATACTTATATTTATGACAATTTGGGGTTTGAGTTTTTATATACCAGGAGGCTGCAGTGACCATTCCTAGAGTTGACTTCGGAGCCTTTCAATTCTTTTTTATATCAAAGGCAGCGCACCATAACTGAATGTTTTAGAACCGCGTAATAAAGAAGAATTCAGTTTTCGCTGTGTCTGGTCTCTACCAACCATTGAACCATTTAATTTGTATTTCTGTATCACTTTTCTAATTCAAGTACCTATCGAGATTTATACCAAGGTATTTAAGTTTTTAGTATAATTTGTTTGTTTATTCGAATAGGAGGCATTCTTTCCCCACACAAGTAAACATATTTGATTTCGTAAATGGTTAAAAAAGTATAACACAGGTCCCACAATTTTTCTTTGAATAACTTTTACTTCAATCAACTGGCAAGTTTTGTTTTTATTTTAAAAATAACTTCTGATACCTTACAGGGAGGAAATTTCGATCGATGGTTCGAAATTTTTCAAATCGTATAATAGGGTTCGGTTTATTTATTAACAGTTTTTATTAGTTTTGGAATGTTTAACAAAAACTTAATTGGTGATTATGGTTTAGTTTAATATTCTGGTGATCAATGGTACCATACTTAAATGTATTGAATTATTCTGAGTACCACATGCTGCAGCTATGTATATAAGTATTTAACTACTGGTCTGCTAATGCCAGGAGTTTTCTTGAATTAAAATTACCAATTGGCTTTTTAACCGTTCGAATATGAAACCTAAATGAAAAATCCGATTGTACAGTTTCACCGAATATTGCATTTTTAACATTTTCTGTACCACGTTACCCATTAATTTAATTGGTAATTTGGTGACATTGTATCGCTTTGCAGGGAATTTGGGTTTTTGATTTTTGATCGCTTTACAAAGGTGTAGGGCAATCCTGTAGTAATATGATTCTGGGTTATCCTAAGATTTACTGCATTAAGTTGTATCGTATACCGCGCCACCCAAACTCTAGATAAACTACAACAGGCTCTGGTATGCCCAATTTTTTACACTACAATTTTGTGATTTCTCTACGGTAAATAATAAATTTTATAAATAGAATGTGTCTCATTTTTTTTATTTATGCCACTTTTCACTGATAACCCATGTTCTTTATTACCTCGTCAATATTTTGTTCTCTTAAGCAAATTGGAAAATGTTTTAATGTCTTGGGTATGGATCAAGAAACATTCGCTTTGTCGTTTAAAATTGAAAACCGGCTTTGGAGATATAACTCATTTGATTCTCTATCTTTAGGTTATTTTTACATTGGTGCCACAATATTTGATTTATTGATTTGGGTTAGGTTGGGGAACGCATGAATATTTACAGCTAAAAGTTGGGTTTTCATTTGATTCATTATTTTCATAATTTATTAGCACATCAAAACATAAACCGGAATCAGTTACTGCTTTTGTAGTTAAAAACATGCCGTTTTCTGATTGATTAAACCACTTTCCTGCGCATTTACATCATACACATTCCTACCACTTATCTTAGTTTTCTTTTTTAATTGTCTACATTTACACATGTCCTCATAAGTAAGTACTTGTATTATTATCAGCGCTTTTTTTAGTATATTTGCTCGATATTGCTCGTCCAGAAGATTTTTACTCGTTGTTGCAAAATTACACTGTGTCCAAACAACTATCTCTTATTCGTCTTTGTTTTTTAACATTTCCAACTTCAAAGTATAAAAATTCATATTGTTTTCACAATATTGTATCTATTGTATAACTGCCTAATAAAATAAATGTACGCAATTCAAATATTATCTTTATTTATTTTTTTAAATTTACTATTTCTTAAATTTATTCACTTGAAGCGTTGCGTTTAAAAGATAAATAAAATAGGGATCACAAAGAAAATAACAGTTTCTTAGTTCCAATGAATAGTGGTTACTTTACGGAAAGTTTAATTCAACTTAAGCCGCGTAGATTGAAATTAAAACTACAATTTGAATGTAGATGATTCGTTAGTTTACGATTTTTTGCTGACAACAAAATAGTCTTAATTTTTTGTTTTATGGCTTACTTTTTTAGATTTATAAAGGCTCTTTATTTTTTTTTAAACAATATTTTCCTAATTAAAATTCCTAATTTACCTACTGAGGAAACAATAAAAGAATTTTCAACAAAATTTTTATCCGTAATCTAAAAACATTTTATAATTTAATGCAAACGATTCAAAAAGTTCTGCACGGGATAATTTCATAATTTTTTAAAATCACACATTCAAAGAATTTTACTATGGCTAATGACATTAACAATACTTTTATGGTTGATTTTAATGTCATCTACAGTTGACTAACACGTAAACATTGTATACGGTTGTTAAAATACAAGAATATAGAAAATAACAGTAGTATTGTTATTACAATATCTGTTTTTGTCGTTCGTTGTATTTTTTTTTTGTGTAATTGTTTAAAATGCGTTCTATAATTGCTTTTTTAATATTATTTGTATAACTTTTATATTATTTAATACCATTTGTTTAATATTTATCCCGTAATAAATGGTTTTGCAACAAGAAGTTTGTTTTCTAAAACAATATAACACCAAAAATTTAAAATAAGATGATTCAAATTTTTATTGTATTATGAAGAGAAAAGTTCGGCAATTATGAATGAAAAATGATATCTGACAAATGCCCACCACGACCACGCTGACAGATGTCAATTCTTTCATCAAAGTTTTTAATCACTTTTTGGCAAAATGGTGGTCCTATTTCGTTAATCACATTAAAAATTTTGAGTTTTAAGACTGAAATCGATTCAATTGGTTCCATATAGACTCTGTCCTTAACATAACCCCACAAAAAATAATCCAGTGGTCTTAAATCACACGATCTGGCTGGCCACTTTACTACTGATTACCGTGAAATTATGCGATTGGGAATTTTGGTTTGCAATAAATTTATCGTTTTATTAGCTGTGTGACATGTGGCACTGTCCTATTGAATCCACATCTCAGTGATATCCACGTCATCAATAATAGGGCAAAATTGAGTTGTTAGCGCTATCGCGAGATGCTAACACCGTTACCGCGTTTCCAGCCTCAACACACCACATAACGCAACATACAGTGACACGTTAGCAATCGCACTTCGCACTAGGATTTTCAGAATCGCATATGCGGCAATTTTGCTCGTTGGCATACCCTGACAGGTAGAAATGGGGTTCGTATGAAAAATTGTTTTTTTAAGTAAAAAACAGCCAGCTGCTATTGAATGAATGGAGCAAATCTGCGGCGATATGAATTGTCGGTCGGCTTCACCAGTTCCTGCACCAGTTGAAACTTTTAAGCCTTTGAACTCAAATTCTTACGCAAAATTCGTCATGTGGTGGTTCTGGATAATACCAATTGTTGAGATCGTCTAGGAGTAACAAATTTGGATCTACCGCAAAACTTTGGCTGACGGCTGCGATATTTTCAGTTCAACCATCTGATCGAACAAGAGTTGGTGTTCGTACATTTTATATCACGAACTTTACGAAATGTAACTTTAACAGAACCACCAATATCATAGTGGATATCAATTATTTTAATGCGATTTCCGTGCGAAATGAAAAATTTATTAATTGTAACAATTGCCAATGCATCTACTAAGAATACGTCAAAAAGTTATTGTCAAAATCATCAAATAGTTGGTGTTGCCACAATTGAAAAACAATCTTCTTGTTAAAAACTCCGATAGTAAGTATTGAACTTTTTAAAAATATCTTTTTGTAAACACACTTTATTTGCCGTGATGTTAGGATGGAAACAGTAAAGTTTTTCACTCCAACAATGAATTTTGCACCAGTTTAATACAAGGATGATGGTGAAATTTTTGAAATACAGAAATAAAATCAAAAGATAGTTCGTAAAGTAATTAAATCTTTTTTCGACATAGCATATGCACGTATGCCTTAAGTCTTTAAGTCTTTCTAGGCACTGTACAACCTATTGTAAACTTATTTACTATGCCCATCTCTGTTTTTTTCATCACTAAGATATTTTTATTGTTTCTTTCATTTAACCCAGGGTTCAGAATTTTTCATGTATGAACATTCAAAAATCAACATTCATGATATTTTTCATAAATGAGAAATCTAAAATTTTATATTTATTTTTCACGCGCATAAACGAACAAGAAAAAATGTTCTGCTTATGTTCATACATGAATGCGCACAACAAGAATTATTAGTCTTATTCATATGTGATAAATGATAAATCAGCTACTTCTAGTAAAAACACATGGGTACATATTAACACAAAATACAATATTGCAATATATTCTAAAAGAAATAAAAAAAAAACATTTTTTTTCTACATACGCCGACAATTGCGCATTATCAAATATGTGCGTTTATGTACGCGAATGCTTAACGCACATATTTTTACGATCTTTTCATTTATGAAAAATTATCAAAATTGTACATATTCAAAAATGAACACTTGTGTGTTTCTCATTTTTTCACTTATGAATACAAAGAAAAAAATAAATCGTCGCATTCATAAACGAGAAAACGCAAAATATTTTTCAGTCTCTCACACATGTATGAGAAGAAGCGGCTAAAAAATGAAATGTACATTTTCATACATGTATGAACAGTGAGTGAACACTTCGCTACTCTGATTTAACCCAACTCCGCGTATAAATATGAGATTTTTTATCAATTATTCAGGTATCAAATAATGAATGAACGCAGACCATTGTTTTTAATAAAGTTTAGAACAACCGTTGTATTTCTTGACCAATTGTTATTATTGACCGCAGTTAATGAAATCTTCCGTCTATTTCTATATGTCCACAAATTATTCATGTTTACTATGTGTAATAATAATATTAGTGAGAAAATAATATTGGCAGATCTTAAAATAATCATAAAGAGGTACAATTCGACCATATTCTGTATGCAGTCGGCCTTGTTTTCTCTGCCACCATGTGTTTTAATATATGCACACCAACTCGTTGATGAATTCGGGGAGATATGAGCATAATTTGGACAATTTTCCAATTTTTAAAAATAAGTCTTCCTTATTTTTAATTACTGCTTTCATTTAAAGATGGTACTAGTGAAAAAATGGAGTAAAATTGTATGCTGTCTTACGTTTAGAATGACACTGGATAAATATCTATGGTAATGTGGAGAACAAAGCATGAAAAGATTAAAAATGTGTCATGAAAAAAAATGTGTAAATTAATTAAAAGCCAATGAAAAAACCTTTAAGATGTAAACAGACTTCATATTACAAAATTAATATTGACTGATAATAAAGATTCTTTGAATTATTTGTTGTTAAACAAGTGGGTTAAAAGGTAATATTGATAACATACCCAAAGTAAGGTAGACAGGTAGGAAGCCATACTAAAATAGAAAAAACAGAAAGCTTATGGTTATGATGATCATGTATGATTGAGCTTAAATCAACAAACAGTGAATACTCCTTATGTTGAATCAACGAATCGAATCAAAATTGGCATGGAAGAACTTATTTATGATTACAAATACCAATCAGCAATAATTTTTCATTTTATATATCAAGTGATCTTTTACAGAGGCAAAAGATCGTAGTGGTTATAAATCGCAATGACCTTTCATTTGAAGTGGTCATGATACTGACTTTAAGTTTTTACTAAAGTCACATGTCACAGTCAGGAGTACAAAATTTTAATAGGTTATCTGAATTGTATCCTCACAAAGTAATCATTGGACTTGTAGTGAACCGTTTCAAAATACCAACCAACTTAAAATAGCAAATAACATATTAAATTTCTGTTTTTAAAAGCATTGAGAGTCTTTTATCCTTTTAGCGCATGTATATTTAATAAAAAATGTTACAGTAGGATAACAATCTTTAAAATTGACTTCGCCGAACCGACCAACTCGATTTGAACTCTGTTTAAAGCTGATCAATAAGTTTACCAGTATTAAAGTTCCAGCATATGACATCATCTGACAAATAAAAAGACATTTAAAAAAAATTAAGGTGGACCTCATCCGTATTAATTCTGCGTTTTTAAAAGCAATGTAATTTGACGAATTTCTTGAAAATATCTAGAGCAAATACTTTATTTCCAGCGAAATAGTATTTAAAACGTAATTATATTAACGAAAAGAAGCCGGTAGAACGTGTAGTTGAGCATGTACTGTTGATCTTTCAGTAAATTTTTCATTACTAAAGATAGTGCTAAACATTAAGACGGATATTATCAGGGTTGCTGAACTCTTCCTTTTGAAGCGATCAGCGTAATAGTAAAATTTAGTAAACTTTCACCTACAATTGAATCGTACACTACGCTGAGAAGACGTTAAAAGCTAGAGAAGGATTAGCCCTGGTGAATAGTTTTGTATTCGCTAGAAGCCTTTGAAGAATATGTTTGATAGGTGAACTGGTGCAATTTTCATTACGGACAGTGACTGTGTTTTATTTGGGCAAAGAAGAATTAGTTATACAAAAAAATATTAGATGTTACGTCTATCATAAAATTTGAATTTTGCTTAAAGTAAGCGAACATTGGCAATGCAGTAAACAGAGGATTAAACAACAAAAGGAGTTTGAAGTTTGATAAGGTATTATGGATTAGCACACCAAAAACTGCTGCATTACATTTTTCAGATGTCTAATCTTTTCTATTTTATTTTAAATTAACAAAAAATTTAAATATTTTTTCCTCTTAATAATTATTTCTACAATTAGAATTTAAAACAAATAGTGAACTTAAGCTGGATATTTCAGCAAACTAGTTTTGAATACGTTACAATATTTTTATATCGCTTGGCTGTTTTTTAAAAATGGTTTCAATAATTTACCCGACTCACACACGTCAAGTTTTATTGCAGCGTGTCAAGACATATTGAAAAAGCTGATTGATTTTTACGACATATGTATATACATATATGGTTTTTTTTAAATTTTTATTTTAAATGTTAAACTAGAACATACATATAAAAAATTATATAATAAATATCAAAAACAGCTACTAGACATACCTGCCGTAACTACACATTAATAAAATATTTGCATTAGTTGTCTTAAACATGAGCAAGTGCACTGTTTAAAAACATTCTTTCATTTGTGTTAATAAAATACTATCCTTTGCTAAAGTATTCATGTCATACAAATTCTGATGCAGCCATCGTTTGTTGAATTTATTTATTCTGAACATGTATTAAGTTACATATAAAAATGTGTATGTATAAAATTTTTATGACATTCATTTACAAAAAGATGATCTTCTACTCGTACATTGCAACGATATCAAATATTTAGGTTAAATGCCGCTTGTTTTAGCATTCGTTAAGGAGATTGTGGACTTTTAGATGCAAATTAAGCACTATAAAATATTTGTTTTGATGTTTAAATTTAAAAGTATTATTTTTTCGAAATAATAACGTTCAGCCGATGACTTAATACAAATATAACGAAACACAACTGTGATCCTAAATAACGTACAATAAATTTGACAAAACAAATAAATACATAAGTATTTGTTTATTTAACTACTCTGACTCTAACATGAAACCATTTTATCCCAAGGATAAAGATGAAAAAAAAGATAGATTATAATATATATAGAGAGTATAATAAAAATAAAATATTTAGTTTTTCCTTAAAAAAACAAAAATTTAATAAAAAAAAATTAAGCACATAAACAGCACTTTTAAGCGCTCTACCGTTGCTAAAGAAAAAATGTGTCCTTTACAGAAAACTCCACTGTTAATAAGATAAATTTAGTTTTTATTTTTATTATTTTGTCTAATTTTAGTAAAAATATTTTTCCGACCGTCTTTTACGTTGTTTTGCACACTTTTTAAAATGTTTATAATTTTTTGACGTTTATTTGTGAAAACGTTAGAATTCTATTTTTAGATTGCAATTGAGAATATTTAATTGTTTGTGTGAAATGTTTTGGGAGTTTATTATTTTTCATCATAACTCTACAAATTATAATCCACTGTCGCGAAATTTTAACAGGTCGTATCACGAAAATTTATAACAGATTGGTGGACTAAAAATTTCTGCTACATCACTTGTTTATGATCAAATATCTAAATTGTACCCAACAAGGTCAAAAATGAATATTGGCAAAATTACAAAAGAAATTAAAAGCTTACACTGTTTGCGGACAGTCTAGTTTGACTGACCCGGACTTCCAAAGGTATGTCACTTTCAAAAGTCCAGCTATTACGGTTCGAATAAGAGCTCCTTTTTATTAGTTGAAAAATAAACTCTGCGGATTATCACTAGAATAGAAAAAAAAACTTTGTATTTATTGGAGTTTTTACAGTAGACTAAAACAGTAAATTGAAATTCAAATAAAGCAAAATATTTCATAAAAAGTATAAACGATTAAATTCCAGTACAATAACAAATATTATGTTGTTAAATTATAGTTACTCAGAGAAACAAAGTAATACTAATCTTTAGGGAAATAATATCAAATAAAATAATATAAATTAAGATGTATGAAAAGTTAAGTACAGTGATGATTGTAGATTTAGGTATCGAACATACACAATAAAAGTCTTAATGCCTATTAAAGTTTTATTTGTTGTCAGATAAAAACTAAAATAGATTATGTTGGATGTAACAGAGCCTTTGCAATAAGCTTATTCCTAGTTCTATAAGGTTAAAAATTTTTAATCTTAATTTGTTGTTGTTTATAGCTAGGAACTTTGGTAAAAATTATTGGATTAAATAAAGATCAAAATAGAAATCCCGTTTTATGTAATAATCATATCGTCTAATATATTTGTTTATATTTTATATTTCCAGACCAATTCAATGACATGGGCTGTTTCCACAAAACAGCCAAACAAGAGATTCAGATAAATGGTGCACCCACAGCAGCAATAACAAAGAGCCATTTAAATATTAGAACAAGAAAATGCAGCAACGAATCGGAAAGTCAATTTCCATGCAACAGTAAAGAATTGAAACAACGCCTCAAAAAGATTCACAATAACGACGACTGCCAATGTATACGGGTACAGCAACAACAAACAAGTACAACCATTAAGACTTCAACTGCAATTGATAGCGAAATTTACAACTTAAGTAAAGAATATACGAACAACAACAGCAAGAGAGGAACTAACAAAGTTAAACATACAAACTGGGTCAATAACACTTTTTCCCAAAACGGTATAAATTTTTTGGATAAAGAAAGCAGAAACGTTTCGGATTCAAAAGAAACGTTCCTAAATTTTTCTTCTTCAGTTTCCTATCAAAATAGGTTTTGTTGTGAACATCAATATAAACAACAATCTTATTTTGCTGTCGAAAAAGAAGCACTTCATACTGACAAATCCTTTAAATCTGCAAACAACATTAAATCCAAAAACATCAAAAGCTACAACAAGTGTTACAAAAACTTTAGCAAGAATAACTACTGTCGCTGCCATTTAACTGCTTTCAATCTAAAAAAGACAAAAAAGACGTTACCTAATGAACAACCGCCTTTCTGTCAATGCAACTGTATTTCCACACAAGCAAATGACTACTCAAAGCTTGCTAATGCCCACAGTGCAAGTGAACGTTGTCTCCAAAAACCGTTTTCACATGCAAGAACCTCCTTAACAGCAAATTCCCTTAATTTAAAAAACAATCTAATAAAGGCGATGTCCAATTGTGCGACTGTGACGGAGTGTTTGATTCGCATTAGTACACTGTTTTCAAGAAATTGTCCTAATAAAGGCATTGACAAATGCAGCAAAAACATTGATGCTAACAACAAAAGTAACAACCATAATAAGTCTGAACCATATAGAGGCTATTGTCAGAGGACACATCATTTACCTAACAAAACCAGTTATATATCCGAAGCTAGTTCTACAATTTCTCCCACTTTAAATTATTTTCCTTCTTCTACAAATTCCTTTACTCTCCATGATGCCATTAGCTCAAACAGTCGATGTAATAACAGTAATCATGGCATAACTGATACTATCAATAGTATTACTTGTAGCAATAACAAAATTAAAGGTAAACGTTTGAATAAAAGCTACCATGACAAACACAATTGCCAGAAATCGTCTGCTCATTCAGGTGCCTTCAATCATATTGGGCAAAGTTATTATAATTTTCTACGCAACACGGTTAACTTTTATACCGCCTCAAGTTTTATTCTGGTTTTATGTTATTTGACATCTGCCACATCAGCTGCTACAACCAAATCGGAAACTACATCCATAGATAAACATCCCATGTAAGTTGTGGTCTATTTCTTAGCTCTGTTACTCACACACATTATTAAATAAGACCTACATACATACATACATACATACATACATACATACATACATACTCGTACATTCATATGTATTTTGATATTTAAAAAAAGCATGATTATTGTAATTCCGGGTTTCATTTTTGTATAATTACTTTAATATTAAATCATTCGATTATATAAACCATATTTTTAAAACTGAGCACTTTTATAAATAAGTTTAATTTATTTTTTTAATTACTATGAAGCTATTTTTTTATTTCTCTCGTTCTACACCATTATAAATTGTATTTTTTATATTTTCTTTAATTAATTTCAGTCAAGGCATCGATTGGTCAAAGTAAGTGCACTACTCAAACAGTTTCCAAAAAGTTTTTAAGTATGTTTTTTATTGTTTTTGTTGTTTTTGTTTTTCTTTCGTTGTTATTTTGCATGCATGGTATTATAATTATTTTTATTAAACCAATTACTTTGACTTTCACCAAAAGTTGTTAAGCACATTTTATATTTTCATGCAAATCATCTTCAAAGCGGATAATTGTTGTCAATACCAAAAACGTAAATAATTTAGTCCAGATAAACTAAAAGGAGAAGTTTTGTCGTGCACTTTTATTCGTTGTGAATCCTATACAAGAGCTCTGATCCTTCTGAAATTGTATTTTACAGTTAGATTAGTAAGATTTCTTATATCTAACAGCTATTAGTTATAAGACATGTCCTAAATATTAAAAAACACAAATACATAATTATTTATTTGGTTTATTTATATAAAATTTCGGTTAACAGTGTTAACCGTTATACGACTTCTTGGCATATACAACAGGTTATATATAGTACGACTTATCTGGCAAAGTTTATTCATTTATTAGATAATAACAAATAAGGAGTTTTCATATCAAACAGTCTTAAGATATTTGGTTGACTTTTAAAAATATGTCGTCAATGAAATATTTCAATCATCTTTCTTCTTTAGATTACAAACAAACCCTGTAATGAGATCTGTTTAGATATGAAATATAAATTATAAATTATCATTTAGGGTTTTAGTAGCCCATATTTAATGAAGTGGTGAAATGTTTAAATTTTCTTAAGATGACGAAGCATCAAGAACAACAATAATTCTTTCAATATCATTTCAAAGCCCTTTCCAAGAAGAGCTCAATTTGGGGTACTTTAATGATGCAGACATAATCCATTTAGATTTTTGTTATAGTTTTCCTTAAAGTGATCTTTTAATCTTGATTCTGTTTCAAGATTTTGTTCCTATTCATAGAAATGACAATCTCGCTTGTGATTCAGACTTAGGGACCTCATAGCATTTAGTGCCAGGCACAAAATATGCACTCTGGCCTCAGGCTGTTCCTGGTACAGCTGTGTTCTAGGTGCAGTATGTTAATACATCATATTCCTTTAGCCTTTTATAACCTAAGTGATATTTAAATTTACAATGTTCTGCCTCCAAGTTAGTAATTCTATCCAGTTCAACTGTAACCAAGTACCTTCTTTGCCGTTCTGCCAGAAGCATCTTCAGCATCACTGGAAACTGCCTGCGTACTTCTGTAATAACACCAAAATTTATTTGAGTATTTAATTTGTTATCTTAGAGCTCCACGTTTGAAGCTCCTAAGATATTCTTAATTGAACAGTTATTCTGCTTTTATATTATTAGTTTGTATTTTTATATATTAAACTCAATAATACGTTAAAAATGCTTATAAAGCCTTAACCATATGGTTATATAAGCCAATTCATATTATTGTTATTTAAATGAATTTGTTCAAAATTATAACTATTTAATATAAATATTTTACGTGTAATATGAATCGTGCTGAACGTTGCACTATTTTGCAGACCATTTGTCTCTTGTTTACTTCAACTGCATGTGAGAAATGTAGCATGAGCTTATTATTATTAATGATATCTGTGTGTTTTTTTCTTCAAGGTGCCCCTGTAGCATAGTAGGTAGTGTACTAGCTTGTCAGTCTGGGGGTTGTGCATTCGATTCCCAACGAAGATTTTGGTTTTTTTCACTACAAAAATAAAAATTTACTGTCAAATAGGAAGAGCTCTGATGAAATTCGCAAAATTGGCACCTCATGAACATAGTTGCCTGAATTGCTTCTGTGTTTAAATTAAACATTTTTGTTAAAGAACTATAAATTCGCATAAGCTAACGACGGTTTCGATAAACCTGTGAATAAATTGACAATATTCAAAGTCTTCTTATAACCTCCTCAAGGAAACTTTAAATTCAGAAGTTTCTTATTTTTTCTAGAGTATTTTTCATTCATTTTTGACATATTATTATTTGTAGGTTTTGTCAAGTAACTTTATTCACTTTATCAATTCATTTATTCAATTCAATAATATAAATAGTTTCAATAGTTTTTAGAGAGAGATATCTAGGTTTCTTTTCATTTCAAACATTATTACATTCTTCTTTAGGCAAGAATCGGATTCTCTTTATTTTGATTAGTTTGTACACATGCTACCTGAGTATAATATCTTGTGTGATTCGTTTTTCTTGTTTACTATGAGAACAATAATTTGCGGCTCCAGAGGGAATTGACTTTACGAGACCATTTTTGCGAAGTATTGTTTTCAAGGCTACAACAGCAAGAATTTCACTCACGCTATAGTGAGATCTGAATTTACAAAGCCCGCTGTCACCACAAACCAACAGTGCAACAGTTGTATGATATCGGCGATAACTTGTTTTTAATTTTGTATGCTGTATCGAATCATCGACTCAACCTTAGCGCACGGAATCGGGCATGGGCTGTGATACCGTTAAGGGAGTTTGCGTTATCAGAATTTAAATTAGTTAGTTAATTAGTTAGTGTGCAAGTTAGTTAGTGTGCACAATATTAAAATGGAAGAGTCTGCACCAGAAGAAGAAAAGAATTGCTGGGAAAATTTCTGCTATATCGGCGAGGAAGAAGGTGTAGTTTTTCTCTAGGTCAAAATACCCACCCTGCCTGCTGATGACCCGGCCTTTTTATGCTGTTGTTACCTTAAATTTATATGCTACATTTCATCAACCAAACAAATTAAAGCAAATTATTTATCCATGTTATACATTACAATATTTATTCATATTTAGAAAGAAATGTAAAAAAAGAAGTGAAAAAATCTATACATTTATTCTTTATTTCAATTTTATACTTAAACAACTTTAAAAATTTAACATAAAACTATAGAGCGATTATTAATTCTTTAATCTACCAAAATGCAAAACTTAATACATAATTATTAAATTATGTGAGAAAAGAAAATAATGAAAAAAGAGAAATAAATACTTGTTACTTGTTTTTGAAATGATCATTAATTTAAACAAAATCTTATTCTCTTCACTTACATGATAAATTATCCCACGATGTCAATCAGGCCTGATGAATCTGTGGCGTTAATGATGATTATCACTGCAGTTAAAAAAGGGTGTTATTTTGTAATTAAGTTAGATGTTAGGGCTTTCAGTAGAGATATTTTGCATTTTGTATGTAAAAGAATATTTTATTTCCTTGAGGAAATTTAATTAAAGGGTTCTTTATCCTAATTAATTAAAAATATTTATTTATATTATTTCTACATCTATAGGTGCTTTATTAGTAGCTTAAAAAAGTTTTTATTTTAAATTTCCTATTATCCTTGGGGTAGTGTTTAAAGTGTTTAAAGTTTTTAGAATTTACAAGGAGGAATTAGTGACAAGTTTTAATTCATAAGCAGGTAAAACTTAATTATAACGTGATTAATTTAGTAATGAATTTTAATGCATAACTAAAAAAATTCGAGCATAAATGTTTGTTAAGTAAGATGGTTAGTTTTATTAATGAAGTTGGACACTTTACCAGTAGGAAGTAAACGAGGAGATATAGGTGATAAGGTACAACGTATTCTACTTTAAGTCAGTACGTTGATTCGCTGTTCACTTATCGCTAAAAATCATCATTAATAGATGGAAATTATTGTTTTGCAAGAAAAAATTTTCTGCCTGATAAGTTGTATATTTAATAAATTTCTTCTACAATTGTTTTTAAATATTTAATAATTTCACATATCACAATACTTTTTAACTTAAATTTATGTTTTAAATCAACAAAAAATCATAAAGTGACGCAGTGGGCCTGCTTTTACTTTAAATATATTGTCCATTGTCATCATCAACAAAAGCTCGATTTTCAGCAAAATCATTAAAATATATATTTCTGTAAAATTGTAAAATATTACATTGCAACACTTTCAAACTTAACTCAACCATTCGTAGTTATAAAATTCTGTACACACACACACACACATATACATACATATCAAATCTTATTCACAACTAATATGAATTGTTCAATTGTTAAGCTTTCAAATTGATTTGTTTTGTCCGTTATCTGAATGAAATGATTTGCTTCTTTTATTATTGCCTTTCAACACTGCCTTTACAGATTTGACGAGTCCAGTTCAGACAAAGAAATTCTGGATTTATTGCTAGAAAAGAAACGTTATGATAAACGATTGCTTCCGCCAGTAAATGGTAAGTTTATTTATATTTTAAATTTATTATCACGTCATTTGAATACGGATGTTAATGCTTAAAAGGCCGTTACATTTGTTACTTAAAGATTTACTAAATACATATTTCATCAGATAAAAGGATATGCAAGTCATGTTTGTAAAAATAAATAAATCAAAAATAAATTTGCAAATATTAAAAATGCAAAGAGACTAACTAATAAAACTTAATTTCCTCTAAACCTGGTTGTTGTGACTTGTGGCCGCAGTTTTATAATTTCCAAAACATCATTAGAAATTGTTGTTCCCTGATTGGACTCTTGATTTGTATTTTCAAGCTTATGCTGCATCAGCGTCGTCTGTGCTTCATTGCACTGGTAGGCTATTTCAAACTATCTCCAAGTCGCAGATTTCTAGCACATACTGCAAGAATGTTGTTGTTAATAATTCCAGTTTTCTGGAAGAATGAAAAAATAATTGAATAAAGAAAGTAAAAAAGAAAGCATCGAAAATTTAAATAAAACTCAAATTCCTTTACCTCGTATTGCCAGTGTTGCCAGTTCCTTAGCTTTCGAATATAGGCAATACAAACATTATGAGATTAACGATTCTGTAAAACATAAAAAATGCATATTTATAACAATCTGAAATAAAAAAGATTAAAAATAAAATCATTATTTTAGAACAACGAAATCAAAACTTGTATACTAATTAGTATCAAAGTCACTATTGTTTTTGTATTCTTACTGGGGGTACATCTTTTTACATTATATCTGTTTAACATATCTTCTGTATCTCCCAGCAACGAATTGATAACTTGGTATGATATTACAGAAAACTTTCTTTAAATAAAATCGTTATTTATGGAAACTACCAGCATAACTGCAGAAAATTTTATTCAAGATGCAGAGTAACAGCATTTCTAATTAAACAACAATTTTGAAAAGTCGATCAAACATTTTTTTAAATAACTTTTTATTAGGGAAATCAAAATCAATAAAATCAATATAAAAAACGAATCATGCAAATATATTTCCTCTTTCCTTTATCACTGATTCTGATTTTGCTAAAACGTTTCGCTATAAAATTGTAATGGGAGAAGTGTGGTATAATGTTCTCGATGCGTAGGTCATCAAATTGTTATTCGTCTTTCAGCGTCTTTACCATTTGACATTCAATTCACATTTTAACATTTATTTGCATATACGAGTACAAGGCGTCAGTTTTACTAAATTTTATCCTTTTTTAAAATGCATAGTATCTTGGAAAAACTGTGAAAAAACCAGTTGAAGATATCGACAGGTACCTCACTAATCACCCTTTTCGCCGATTTTCCAAAATAATCAGAACTTTTCAAAAAGCCACACAAAAGAAAGTCATGAAGATTTTACAATTATGCTTACCTAACCCTTTAACAGATATTTGATTTGATATTTACAATCAATTTTTAGTAGAGGTAATTACAGCCTTTTTTTAAGAGCAGAAGTTAGCAAAATTTATATTTTCTTTAAAAAGCGAGCAGTGCAATAGTAAAGAAGACAAGAATAAAAAGGAAACTATCTCAAAGGAAATAATTGCGGAGGATTATAACATTGCTATTATCTTCTTTGCTATACAGAATAAATATACAGTATTTATATACGCAATCTTAAAGACAAATTATAAACAAAAGTTCATTGTCTTGAGTTTTTTCTTTCATTATTTTGTTTTTTAAAAACTTTTTGCTGGCTGGCGATAAATGCAGCAGGCAACGGACTCTGATCGGTTTTAACTTGGTAAGACCCAGATCCTATCCTGTTGTTACTTATCTCAAGTCGTGGACACATACCTCCTCGTGGTGCCATCTGGATAGCTTTCCCAGTCAACCGTCTGGGGAGTGAACTAACATGTGCTGCGCAACAGTTCACCTAAGAACTTTAAAAAATAGGCTTCGGTGCGTTGGGCTTGCAACCCACCACCGATGGAATATACATTGCAATGAAAAAGAAACAGAAAATAGAGAAACGGACCCCTACTGTTGACGGACCCCGCAAACGTAAAATGGACCATGATTTGAGGATCTGCACCTGGAATGTACGATCCTTGTACAGACCAGGCGCGCAGACCCAATTGATTGATGTGCTTGAGGGATGCAAATCCCATGTAACTGCCATCCAGGAAATACGATGGATTGGACACGGCGTCACCAGAACACCCAAAGGTGACATATGCTATAGCTGCCATGAGACAAGGCACGAATTTGGATGCGGCTTTGTAGTTAGTAAAAAAATTAGTCACCTAGTTTCGGGATTCAAGCCTATTGATGAACGACTAGCTACAATCCGCATACGGGCAAAATTCTTTAACATCAGCCTGATATGTGCGCATGCCCCAACAGAGGATAAGGACGAGCAGACTAAAGACACATTCTACGAGCGCCTGGAAGAAGTGTATGATCGCTGTCCCCGCCATGACGTTAAAATAGTTCTGGGTGATTTTAACGGCAAAATAGGCAGGGAAAGTGTCTATAGCCCAACGGTCGGAAAATTCAGTCTCCACGAGGAAACGTCCGATAACGGCATGAGACTGATATCCTTTGCAGCGGCACGTAACATGGTAGTTAGCAGCACCAGATTCCAGCATCTCGATATCCACAAAGCGACATGGACGTCACCTGATCGGGTTACAAAAAATCAGATCGATCATGTTGTGATCGATGGTAGACACGCCTCCAGTGTCTTGGACGTACGTTCGATCAGAGGTGCCAACATCGACTCGGATCATTACCTCGTCGCAGCCAAGGTACGTACCCGATTATGTTCGGCTAGAAACGTACGGACATCGTCCCGAAGGAGAAAATTAGACGTGGGAAAGCTGCGCATACAACAGCATGAGATCGCTTATTCCACTCGAGTCAGCCAGTTGCTCCAAGAGAGCACTCCTCGTCCCGATAGTGTTCATGATCAGTGGCATCACATCGCTCATTCAATGGAGAACGCTGCACGTAACGTACTTGGGTACCAACGACCAGTACCGAAGAACCCATGGTACGATGATGAATGTCGCCAAGCTACTGAACAGAAGAATGCAGCGTATTTGGCAACTCTCCGTACAGTAGCAACGCGAGCTGTACATGAGAAATATCGGGAGAAGAGGAGAGAGGAAAAACGCCTGTTCCGACGGAAGAAGAGAGAAATGGAAAGGCGCGAGTGCGAGGAAATTGAGATGTATAGGACGCATAATGAAGCGCGTAAGTTTTATCAGAAGGTCAGACATCAAACTGAGGGCTTCAGTACTGGAATTACGTCCTGCAAAGACCAGCAAGGAAATTTGGTGTCTGATTCACAAAGTGTACTGAGGATATGGAGGGAACATTTCTCCCACTTGTTGGTATGTGATGAGAGCGGCAATCAAGATACCAACTACCCAATACCTGACGACAACGTTGAATGTCTACCACCCAGCCAAAATGAGGTTCAAATAGCTATATCGCACCAGAAAAACAACAAGGCAGCTGGTGCCGACGGCTTGCCGGCAGAGCTATTTAAGGCCGGAGGCAATGAGTTGGTTAGGAGCATGCATCGACTCATTAAAGCCATTTGGTTGGAGGAACGCATGCCCGATGATTGGAGCCTCAGTGTGCTATGCCCTGTCCACAAAAAAGGAGATAAATTAGTTTGTTCTAACTATAGAGGCATAAGTCTCCTGCCCATTGCATATAAGATCCTGGCGACAATTTTGTGTGAACGACTGAAACCAAAGGTCAATGAAATAATTGGCCCTTACCAATGTGGTTTCAGACCTGGTAAATCCACATCTGACCAGATATTCACGCTACGCCAAATCCTGGAAAAGACCCATGAAAAGCAAATCGACACCTACCACCTGTTTGTTGATTATAAAGCCGCCTTTGACAGTCCGATCCGCGCAAATGTTTATCAGGCCATGTCTGAATTTGGGATACCGGCGAAGTTGAAAAGACTTTGCCAAATGACCTTGCAGGGCACGAAGTCTTCGGTGAAAATAGGAGACGATCTTTCGGACCCGTTTGCCACCACGCGAGGATTCAGACAGGGTGACTGTTTATCGTGTGACCTTTTTAACATCCTCTTGGATAAGGTTATACGAGACGCAGCGGTTAATAGGAATGGCACTATCTTCGACAAGAGCCATATGCTTCTCGCATATGCGGATGACATTGACATCATAGGCCGAACATTGCGAGATGCAACTGCTGCCTTTGCGTGTATTGAGAAGCAGTCACGGAAAATGGGTTTGGCGGTTAATGAAGGCAAAACCAAGGTTATGGTTTCAACGAACAGAAAATCTACAAGATTAGGTGAAACTGTGAGCGTTGGCAACTATAACTTTGAGGTTGTTAGGGAATTTGTATATCTCGGTACATCCATCAATATAACGAACACCATCGGCCTGGAAATACGAAGAAGAGTAGTGCTTGCAAACAGATGCTACTTTGGGCTAATCAGGCAATTCAAAAGTAAAGCCCTTTCTCCAAAGACGAAAATAATACTCTACAAGACGCTCATACTACCTGTGCTTCTGTATGGTGCAGAATCATGGGTGCTTGCGCAAGCAGATGAATCCGTGCTTAGAGTATTTGAGAGAAAAATTCTTCGAAAAATATATGGACCTGTTTGCGTTGGCGGAGACTTTCGGCGTCGCATGAACCATGAGCTGTATGAACTGTATGCCGATATTGATATTGTGAAGCGCATTAAGGTACAAAGACTGCGCTGGCTGGGACATACAGTTCGAATGGATGAAAACGCTCCAGCAAGGAAAGTTTTTGAATACGGCCCTGAAGGTGCGCGCAGAAGGGGGCGACCAAAGCTCCGCTGGAAAGATCAGGTCCAGGAAAATATCGCCGATCTGAAAATTCAAAACTGGCGAAGAAGCGCAGAAGATCGAAGCGCTTGGAATTCTATACTAATCTCGGCCCAAGACCCAGCAGGGTTGTGAAGAGCCATTTATGGAATGGAATGGAAAAACTTTTTGCGTAGAAAACAAAACAAAAGCGCTGAAAATTGTTCAATATACTTACTATTGTTTACGATGTTATACAAAATTGTTACATTTACTGTAATTGAGCGGATACACTATTATATCCGGTTTAATGAGTTTACTGTTCAAATGTTAACATTTTTGAATGTAGATAAACTAATTGTAGAATTATTAGCTGAAAAATACAAAACTAAATAAGTCAGTAAAACTGATTTACTCTAACTTATTGTATTTTGAAGATCCAAGATCAATTACATTAATTCATATTTTCAAATGCTAAATATTAGTATTCAAATAGTATTCGACAGCAACAGGTGCGGTATCTTAAAAAAACAATTTAATTTTAATGAAGATAAATTATAATAAAATGTTCAACTTGTAATTTTTAAAACTCTGGCCCAAAACGTTGATAGAGAGAAAAGTAGTCGAAATTAGATAAGCAAAAGTCAAAACTAAGCCAAAAATTATTTTTAAAGACGCTCAAATTTAAAATTATCCTCCTCGATAGTTTATGTAAACTCTTATTCTATTGAATGTTTTTCCGTTGGATAGAAATTCTAAATGTTCCAAAATTGTTTGAGTTTCGTAGGGCACTGCAAAAATTGCCGATAGGTATGTTAAAAATTTGAAAATTTTAAAGGTTAAGTGAAACCTAAATGGTTAATTCCTAATTTATGATTAAAACATTCCCGAAGCATTTTTTATAAGATTGGAGAAAAATATATAATTAAATGCTGGAAATTTCAAATATTTCAATTCTTTTTTTCTTAATCTAAATTTTTGTTTTATTCCTTAAAATTACAACATTTAAGATGTAGTAAAGAGAGTAATGAGTAATATGGTACCATTTTACGGCAAGATTAATGCGATATTTTGTGCCACGTCGCTCAGGGTTTTTCTCATAGGTAAACATCATAGTAAAGTAACTCTAGCTTATTTTATTGCCTATAATTTATGTATTTAAAAATTTTTTCATATTTTCTGGCTAGAAGTTAGGGTCACTGATTCCCGTGTTTTTTTTTTTTTTTGTTTTGCTTTTCACTTTTAAAACCTAAGGTTTCTTTTGATGGCAAGTACCAGCACAGTTTGTGTCAATTATTTTGTGACACTAGTTTTATTTGTACCCATGATCTCTGTTGACATTCACTGTGACAAACCAAAACTTTAATTAACTATTTCATCCACTAATGTCTCTTACTAGAACTCTGTGTATGTTTGGTCAATGCCCACCTCTTTTTCTATGCAGGCCCCTTAACTATCTTATGCTGTTTTAATATAAAGGTGCTTTCTAAATCGTCAACCACGGCTATACACATAACAATGGTTTTCAAACAAGGTTTGAACAGTGACACTAAAAGCTTTAGTCCAGTTTTTGCTCTGATATTCTGTTTAGCAAGCAAATAGGCTAGTTAATTTTTCTTATATTCTCATCTCAATTGTTGATGGCAGAACTAAAAGCATATTTAGCTCTGATAAATACCACGACAGATATGCTAGAAATTTTTCACTGCAGTATAAATTTTTAAAAGAGTTAAAAGCGTTTGTATTAACATGTAAATGAACACGTTCATCACAACTTAAAATAGAACAAATTAAAATTCAAATTTATGTTCACTCACAAGTGATTTTCCACCAGGGAAATGGACTTATTAAGTTTTACTTATTGGCTTAGAAATGAAAATAAAAGCTAAATATAAGTTTAGGCGGTCGAACATTTTAAAGAGAATCATCTCAAACTCTGTCTGTTTTTGTATTCACGTTCACACCCAAGAATTCCTGAAGGCAAGTTCTTCTTTAAAACAATATTCGATTTTCTAGTATTTAGTATGGCATATATTTAAACTGTTAAGTCATAACTGTCGTAATTAATTCATTTTCTTTTTTCGCTGAAATAAATTTTTAAATTTTTATTTAATGTGTTATTATCATAAAAGTATTTTTTCGATTTTAAATAAGTAAAATTTTACAGATGAAGACTTTTGTTGTGGATTATCATCACCAGATATGGCTACGGAAAAGAATTCTAGGAGACCCCATAAACGCGGTTTGTTATTGCAAAAATTACCAAATACATTTTAATTTTTTTGTATCAGTACTTGAAAACTATTTTAACAATTTTATATTTTTAGATATAAAAGTTGTAAGAAAACTAAAGTATTTTTTTTTTTCTTTCTTTAACTTAATTTTCAATTTGCTTTAAATAATTAATTTTTTTCATTTTTTATATACTATATAATTCATTTTAAAAATAAAAGAAATTATGGCTAACATGCGAAGTAATAAACTTCAGAATAAAAATGTATGCTCTGTGTGAGATGTTGTGAATTGAATTAATGCCACGCATATCAGTTTGCTAGCATTAAGTTAATTTATTATTGACTTAAAGTTCTGATCAATAAACGTGCTAACTATCCAGTTTGGTCAAAAGAAAATGGCCACATTTGTAAAAGTATCGAACAACTCTATGACTTTCAGAGATACGAAATATCTTTTATACCGTTTTTTAAGGAAAATTCAAAAAATACAAAAGCTATTGATTTAATTTATTAATATATCACAGTTGCCACGTGAAAGAGTCGAAAGGATGATGCTCATAACTGTCAGAATCTATCAGAAAAAGTCTCAGTATCAATATCAATAAATTACGATAAAAAGTGTCACTCTCATGACTGGAAAGTTTTCTTAGTAACTCAAAAGCCGCTTCAGAATTTAATTTATGATAGTACTTTGGTTGTATTTTTTATTTACTTTATATTTTTTATTGCCATGTTTTATATTTTTTCTAAATACATTGTATTTTCATATTTTATGGTTGTAAATTCATGCAAAAATTATTTTTCTTCCTTGTTTTTTTTTTGTGTTTTCAAATTGCGAATCCACAGATTTTTAATTTTGTCTCTTTTATTTTCACAATCGTTCATTTATTGCAGATATATGTACGTTCATGTGTTGTTGTATGATATAATCAAACTTTCTTTACGGAAAATGATTTTGTAAAACAATTTTACGATTTATACATTCTTTAATATACTTTTTCGTTATACTTTTTTTTCTTCTTTTACAATATATAAATATTACTGACGACTACAACAAATAGGAACTCTTACGGTGAATGTGAACGTTTTATTACTTAGTTTGGCATCGCCCGATGAGAGTAGTCTGGTAAATAAAAATTATTCATATAAATTATAGTAAATACAAGAAAAAATTCTAATTAATATAAATTTGTTATATTTTCTTATATTTGATATTAATTTGATACTTAAATGTTATGCATTTAGAAATACGAAGTAGAATTTCTGTTGAATCAACAGTGGAACGATCCTCGTTTACAATATGGCAACAAGTCACATTATGATTTTCTAAATGCATTGCATCATCACGATAGCATCTGGACGCCGGACACTTATTTCATTATGCACGGCGACTTTAAGGATCCCATTATACCCATGCATTTTGCTTTAAGAATCTACCGGAATGGGACCATTACGTACGCAATGAGGTATGTATGCAAAGTGTTGTCTGCCTTATACTAGTATATTTTTATTTTGGTTTTATGTATAGTTATATTTTTTACTGTTTTCATTATAAAAATTTATTTATATTTTATAAAAATACTTTCCACAGTTTCCCTTATCAACTCAAGCAAATTACAACTTAGCTGCTACAAAATTGAAAGCTTGAAACAGCTAACCTAACCTTCATTTAATAAATATTTATACTGTTATGTATTATTTTATGAACTCTACAATTAGTTAAGCAAAAATATTTTACAATAAATCTAAACAGCAACCATTTCTTCATGATTTACGTAACCACGATGCAAATGTTATCGTTTACTTCGCTTTAACCAATGGTGGATTAGATCTCAGTGAATGCTTGAGCTCTTAATATACCAATTGCTTACTGGTAGAATTTTATTTTGTTATCTTTAACTTGGAACAGAGGTACTAAATTCCCCTTAATTGAATGCCTTAGCACCCTATTGATCTAAGAATTGCGCCATGAATTAAAGGCATCCAAGCCAAGCTTCATCAGGGGTTTTGCCAATGAGACGACTAATGTACACTACATTCAATTTCATCTGTGCTGGCTTTAACACGTCTAGAAAGATAACAATCTTAGTTAATTTTAAATTATTTGGTTAAGTATACTATGATCCTACGATCTTTGTGAATGTAATGTACTCACACAATACTGGAAGCAAATGTTGATAAAAAGTTGTACAGATTAAATATGTATAAGACAGATTCCAAAATAGTTCATATAAACATCTAGTGAAGTAGAAATTTTAACTCAAGGTTAAGTGGCATTGCTGACAAAATATTGGCGTTATGTCTATTTCTAAATTCAAATTGATGGCTTACAAAGCCTTCTTTCGGATATAAATCTGTTGCAATTATTGATATTTTCTCGAATAGTCACAATTGAAGCTTACAGGGAAAAATTTTGTTACTCAATAACATTACTTGCATAAGCTGCTAGATATTTCTAGATACAATTCTTCTAGATTCTATAGCCGTCTACACCATTGTTAGTGCCTTTCTAATCTCTTTTTTACATTTGAGAGATCTGAGTCATTTCGAATTCTTCCTTTTTTTGCTCTGCATTTTTGCGTCCAAAACTTAGGCACCAAATTTAAGATCTCTATTCTGCAATATAAGTGGTGAGAAAACTTTTTTTAAATGCTGCGCTATAAAAAGCAGTAAAGCGTTTTTTTTAACACTACTGAACGAAAGTCTTTTAACGGATGCTTCCATTTACCAGCGCATATTTTTAAACATAGCAACATCATTATCGTTAAATGATGTTAAATGTAAATTATAGTCAGAACAGCAGAAGTTTTGTTTGTAAAATGGCCAGCAACTCATTGTGGAGTCCGCAAATGAAAACAGGCAAAAACGGTATCATTAGTTACCTACGATTTACAAATGGTCCCTAACAATATAACCAAGCTAAGTACTCACAACGCTTATCCGGCAGCTTCCTAATGGAAAATTAAACATTTTAGATCGCCAGCTACAATTACTTGTAAATAAGACATTCACAGCAAATTAATGCAACTCTTTCGCTTCTTAATTTAATGCGCAGATAGCAATTGAGTTTAAAAGTACAACGACAGAGAGTTTCTATTATACAATATTTATATTCACTCTAGAGTGGGTAAGGTATGAATAACGACGACCAAGTTATTTAATGAGAGATGTACATCCATACACATCTTACTATGTGAACATAATGAACTGTATTTACAAAATACGGATTCTTAGGATTTGTTGTGGAGTCACAGAAGTTGTGTTTTTAGCTCTCTCTTATCCTGTTTCTCCTCCTGACGTTTACACAACATAAATCATTCAACATCATTTTTAATATTTAGTAAACACATTTGTTTTTTAAATGCCAACTATTACTTAAATAACCGTATTAATAATCACTTTTACATTTTTGGTTACAGGCGGCATTTAATTTTATCCTGTCAAGGGAGTTTACACATATTTCCATTCGATGATCCGAAATGTTCATTTTCAATGGAAAGCAGTAAGTATTATTTTTATGTTCAATATTCCCGGCTTCACAATGTTAGAAAATTAATTAGCAAAAAATTTTTATTGTCTTGAAGTTTACGAGCATTCCTCGTTTTTTTTTTTTCGACTATATATTTCTTTAACTTTATAACGATGAATCCTCGTAACTTTGAATCGAAAATGCCCACACCAACTTATTTGTAGTGCTGCAGGGCAAAGAAAAAAGCAAACATTAAGTTTAAAATATTTTATTTATTTCTATTTCTATGTAACGTTTTATTATTATTAATTATTAGCGGATTTTGTGACCATATATAATAAAATCTGTACAATTATTTTCTTCAGTAATTCAATTAAAATTTTAGTAAATTTCGACTTAAATTTTTTTCTCGTTTTTTACAAAGTTTCCTACGAAGAAGCCCAAATAAAATATATTTGGAAAAACGATGAAGATACTTTACGCAAAAGTCCCTCATTGACGACACTAAATGCATATTTGATCAAAAATCAAACAACCGCCTGTGAACAAAACAGCTGGAGAGGTGAGTCTTCGAGTCTTCCACTAATTATTATTAACCACAATTATTTATTGAGTTTAATATTAATTTTTTTTTACGATATTTAAGAATTTAATTTTTCTTTTTTGTTTGCGTTATATCTGGTGTCTTCTTTATGCTATTTCTGTTTATTATACATTAAGTTTAATTACTTTTATATGTCGACTTGTGTTCGTAACCATAATTTGTTTAATTAAGATGTAAAAAGTACATATATATATATATATATATATATATATATATATATATATATACATATAAATTTATTTTTTTTTTTGTAATTTTATTTTTCTACAATTAAATGTAGATTTTGAAATATGATCAATTTTTTTTCCTACAAATTCACAAGTAACGTTTTGTTTAGCAAATAAAAATAATTATTTATTGAGTATTTCAGACAGAATTCGAATTATTAAAAAAAAAAATTTTTATTGCGTTTTTGACACACTTGATATGCAATGGCTGTATTCAAATAAATTTGAAATTTTCTTCTGTTCGTTCAAAATTAGAATGGCTTTGAGTAATTCTTTTTATTTTCGTTTTCAAAACAAATATTTTCTAATTTAGTTTATATTTGCTAATTTGAAATATTCAAGTATGTTTTTATAAAATAGAAATCAGTTGTTGTTAATTTTAAGTTTTCGATGTTGATTGTTTTGGACCCCTTATTTGGTCAAAATTGTAGATAGCTAATATCAAAGCAAACAAATAACTGCTTAACAAAGTTTAATTGATTCAATTAAAGGCTTGTTTGAATTAAAACCAATTATACAAATCTATCATTTTATACTGTTATTCCAATTTTAATTACCAAGGGAACTACAGCTGTCTTAGAGTCGATTTAATATTCACGAGAGATCGAGCATTCTATTTCACCACCGTTTTTATACCTGGCATTATATTGGTGACGTCATCATTTATAACATTTTGGTTAGAATGGAATGCTGTACCGGCTAGATCAATGATAGGTAAAACAATTCACCACTATCATCTAATATCATTTACCAAAATAAAATAAAATAAAATAAACAAAAACAGAAACAGAAACAGAAAATAACAAAAGCAACCATTACAAATAACATTCTCAATTATGCTGTACAACAACTGACAAACCAACCGTCAATAATATTTAAAATCAATAAAAAATCAGTCAAGCTGTAATTTAATTTATACCTATTAGAAAACTTGCCCAACACCGTTTCCTTTTTTCACCTAAAACATTTCAATTTTTTAGATCTTGTTTTATTATTTATTTTGCCACCGCTGTCCATAATCTTTTAGTATTTTCTCATTTTGTTCTTCTTTTATATTTTCCTAATTGTTTAATACATTTTCAAAATTTATTTAAAATTTTTTGATTTTTATCCGAACTTTCAAATAGTATTTTTTACAAAAAAATGCTTGATCAACCCTTGTAGTATTTTAGAAAAAAGTTTTGCAATAAAATACGAATACGAATATTTTTGCCTCAATTTTCTTTCATTTCGCTATAAACAAATTTTTTACTTTTCACATTTGTATACTAAATATTTCATTTTAAATATATGCTTTCAAATTTTACACATTAATATAAGCCAACGAAAATTATACCTCTTTCTCTTTTTCGTACATAAGAATTTCGTATTGTAGATTAATTTGGCATTTTTAAACACAATTAAAACGAGAAATTGAAATACCATATATTGCGAAAGCACTTTTAAAATCACTGCAAATTGATATATTTAAATTGTTTTATACTTTTTCTTGCATGAACCTGTCTCCCAATATAATCGTATCATTTATTAATCGAACTTAGTTATATTAAAAGTAATAATAGTTTCGCCGAAAAAGTATTTACAAAGTAAAGGGTTACAATGTGTTTATAGGCAGATTAGAATTAGATATACTTAATAATAGCCAATCATTAAGTTAGTTAAATTTCCGAAAGGTTTGTATTATAATGACGTTCCATGTCCTCTTCCATACCAAGAAAGTAATACAATAATTTTTCTACACTGCAATTTTTAAATTTTTAACATCAAACCACATTCTCAAAAACTTTTTTTTTAATATGAAATCCTAACTAGTTCACTAAAAAGCCTTTTCTACGCAAAACTGGCACAAAACTTATAATCAATACTGATATGTGAATCGTTAGTACTATGGACAGGTACAAGTAAGAAATATATTAGGAACCATTTGCACAGGTTGGTTAGAAGATCTGAAGCATCTCTTCAGATAAAAACAAAATTTTTCTTAAATTCAACACCAAGTTCCGCTTATGTTATACGGCAGTTTTCTTCAAACATTTCAGTAAAAAAACATAAACAAAATTGTGTAAGTCTCTTCCCTCCTCGATTGTTTACGGTTTTCCCTTCTGATAGCAAACGATACTCTGTTGGTTGTGAGAAAATTAATCGTGCAAATAAGTGCATTCACATTCGAAATGACAAATAATTGTGTGTTTTTATAATCTGTTCCTATTTTCTTAGTTTTTTAAACATCTTTCTGTGTTTTTAGGTTTCCTAGTTTTCTACTTTGTAAAGGGCGTATTTAAAATTGTAAAATTTTATTTTACAGTTTTTACTTTAGCTATTCTAATACCAAAATTTACTTTTCTCACATTGAAATTTACTGATTTTTTTTAAACTAAAATGGTATAGAACAACAAGGCATACTCTAGAGATCTAACATGGTTTTCAAATCTTTTCGGAGCTAAAATTTTAGATGGTTAAGTTTGTAGAGTTTCATGTGATACGAATATTACGATACTTAAATTAAAAAATAACTCTGGAATATCAATACTGCAATTTCAGTATTTCAGGATAAATTATAGATGGGCTAAGATACCAGATTGTAAGATAAATGTGTTATAATGACAAGAAAGTCATTTTCAATAACGGTATACTAATTGATTAAAACTAATCTGACTGCTACTTCATTGTTTAAGACACAAGATTCTTATCACAGATATAATAAACGAACTTTCTTAGTTATTAGGATAAGTCTAGGTGATTTTATATCAAAAATATCTCAGCATGGCATTGACAGTATTATCGGGAAGAGTGGAGAGATGACGGCGGCAATAACATGTTAACATTCCACTTTTCAAGCCTTATAAAAAATTTTTTCTTATGATATTAAAATAAATCTGTGCTATTATATTCCTAAGAGATTTCCATTTTTTCCTTGAAGTTTATTTATCTAATAAAATATTTAATAATTTGGAAAAAATTTCCTTAACAATAGATATATCTACACGTCTGTTTTCCAAAAAGTTATAAATTACGAAATAACCCACAATAGTGTTAACTCCGACTTGTATTTTCCTTAGAATTGGTATGGGCCACTTTTAAGAAGCTTCTTAATCTTACATTGGTTTATTAGCATTCATTACCAGAATTATAACCCAACTTGTGAACTGTCCCTATAATGCTAAACTAAAAATGTCATCTGCTTTGACAGTTTTAAGTGAACTCAATGAGCGATTATTTGTAACAATTATTTTTACTCATTTAATTAACTGTGGAATATTCTTACCACTGATGTAGATTACTAAAACTTTTCGTTCTTGCGGAAACATTCTCCAGAACTCCAGATTTTGTTGTAAAAATAGTATTTCGCAAACCTTTATATATCTGCAACAAGAAAAACTAATAATCTAATTGTTCGTGTGCCATAAATAGATTTAATTAAAAAAAGATCACTTGTGCATAAATAAAATACAAGGACTAACAGAAGTGCAAGACTAATGGTGGCAAAAACAGTTTTTTAAAAAAGTAAATAACTAAATAACAAGAAAAATTGTGTTCAATGCATACTATTTTGCCGTCTTATTGTGTCGCATAAAAATATTAAATTAGCAGTTACTTTTAGTCTACCGAATAGTTGGATTTTTTATTATAAGGACTAAAATAAAAGTTATTGAGAATAAATTCGTTTGATCTGTCTGTCACCTTTCTTCGCACAGTGTATTGTTGTTTGTTTATATCTATGTTAAAATCTAAGTTATAAATTAAAAAACAAATCTATGTACTAACTAACAACTTTTGATGATATGCCAACATGGTGTCTTCTTCTGTATTCTGTATGTATTCTTTTAAAGGTAATTACAGTTGTCTACATGTTGAGTTAACATTTACCCGTGATCGTGCTTATTATTTTACAACCGTTTTCATACCTGGCATTATATTGGTGACTTCATCCTTTATTACCTTCTGGCTGGAATGGAACGCAGTACCAGCCAGAGTTATGATCGGTACGTAAAAGAAAACTTTCTTCCTTCCTTAAAAAAAAACTATACATACAACATATATTTTGTTTTCTCTCTCTACTAAAATATATTGTAACTGTAGCAATTAGATATACATACATAAAAACAATTAATTGTTCAAACCAAATGTTTCTGTGTAAAAAAGTTAAATAACAGATTTTTTATAAATACTTAGTTCATTGTTGTTATCTTTGTTCGTTTTCAATCTACTCCTGCCTTTTTATGTATATAAATGCCAAAGGAAAAACAAGAACAAAAAACAAAAACATTTAAGTTATTCGATGCTGATTTGTTTGAGGCAGAGCTTGAGAAAATACCAGCCAAAGAAAAAACCAAGTTTAGTTAAATCTTTCAATTATTTTGTTGTCAGAGTTTTGTGGTCTGTAAGAAAATAAAGAGCAACAAAATATGTCAGTGTATTTGAGGGTTTTACTATAAATTAGTTTAAAAAAGTTTTCTTTTCCGTTTTATATTAAATTTTGTGTAATTTATTTAATAGCATTTGGAATACAAGTTTTTTTTTTCAAAATATATTTTAGAAACGATATTGTTTGATTATCTAGTTTACAAAATGTATCTCATTATTTAATTGCGTCTTCTTCCAATTCTTTTATATTAATTTTTATTTGCACATGCATGCCCTGATTTCATTGCTCACATTTCATAATACACACACACACATACACTCATTACATTCTGCATTGACCAAAATAATAATAATAATTTCATTAGCGCATTGATACATATGTGTGTATGAAATATTTACTATTAAAAATATTAAACTACGTGTGTTAGTTGTTTACATAATTTATGCATAAATATTCCAAGCTTTTCTTTTACAATTGACAAAATATTAACTATTCTTACATGTGTTATATGTGAAATTAAATATTTGACAATACATACGCAATATGAACATACATATATGTAAATAAACACTTAATTAAAACAACATCAAAATACAAATTGAATAGATTTGAACAGTTCTGTATTTCTTTTCTTAATGTGATTTTATACAACGACTAATTTTATCTTTATTTATATTTTAAGAAATACTAAATTCACTAACTTGTATGCATACTTAATGCATAAACCTTAAAGCATAAGCAATCGAAGTTACTTATTACAAACACTAAAAGTTGCAAAAAATTAAAGTATCCCGAAGGTGAATTTTTTTTAGTGTTTTAAACTTGCTATTTTTTATTGCTCGAAAGGCTCAAATTGCTTTGAAAGAGCTCACAGCAAGAAGGCGAAAGTGGTACCTGGACAAAATCTGACTTGGTAGCAGTGCATTGTAATCCTGTGACTAAGGAGAAAATCGAGAGGAGTGATATTTTTAGGCTGTACTTGGAATATGCGGAAGTGTCGATGGATTAAGAAAATATTAGAAAATATTAGCACAACACTCTGTAATAAAAAGTGGACGAACAGAAATTACTAGTCTATGGTATATCGATGTTTGATGACACTAGATTTCGAGATGATCATTAATATCAATAAGAAAAGAAAGAAGACCCTAAAAGGTGTCGGTAAACTTTATTATTCCTCATATCAGACATTATTTTTTCCCTCTTTTTGAAGTGAAAACTTCTCAGGGTTGAGATTTCATAGAACATCATAATGGCCAAAAGGCGACTCCTTTGTCGAAAATTGCAAATAATGTGAAAATTGCAGTAATGTGACTGAATTTTGTTGAAGCACTGTTGAATAAAATTCAGATGATTCTTTTTTTATTAGAATTGTGTTGATATCATTGCTTCAATAAGGAAATTTAAGGAAATTTTCTGACCTTATTTGCGAAAATTTTAAGTTTGCTTTATTAAGCACACAATACGCTAAGAATAATTTTGTTAACAAATTTAACATTCACTTACCACTAACTTTTCGTTATGTTTGAAATCCCCAATAAATACTTGGCATTGTTACAGTTGACAGCACTTTACTGCATAAACTTTGAGGTTCATATCTGTAGTGACATTAATCAGAGTTCTGTGTATTTCATTAATTATGAAAGAGTTGGAAAATTTAGAATTTCGAAATTTCTACAAATTCACACTTATTTAAGACCCTTGGACGGCATATATTTTTTTGGCATTCATTGCAAAGTGCAAGAAACTTCAGAAACTTCAAATATTCACAATATACAAAAGAAGTAGAGTATTGCTCGTTTTATTTTATGCTATCTTATGACTAGATCCGGTTTTTGCTTATTTAATTATTTTAGTTTGTTTTCGTTTTCCTAAAGATGACACAATATTTGATTAATTTATTACAAATTTAAAAAAATGAAATCACACACATCAATCATATTTGTTGTACATTTTACATTTTATAAATTTTTTATAAAAAAATGCATCCATTTATTTTAGCCTTGGCCAAATCCAGTTGCGTTCAATATACACGACGAAACATGCATTGAACAAACATTCAATCAATGCACATTCATTCTGAGATAAATCCAATTTTCTGATTCTATATTTTAAATGTTTTAGCAATATTGCAACCAAAATAAATTACATCATATATACATACATACCTACATACATACATTTAACAACGATACACTGTTTTGTAACAACATTTTTATTGCCCTTTTATTTATTAGAAAGTTATTTTAATTGATTTTTAATTTCGTTTTTCCTGAATCGCTTAAAATGAATTTCAACTTCAACAAACGACAACAATTATTCAATTGCAACGGTGACGTAATAAGGTGTAACAACAATGTTGAATTTTTTCACAACATCCAACGGTTTCCGCAGTACACTACCAGTGGTCTCGAATCTTACAGCAATGAATGTGTGGGATGGCGTTTGCATGTGCTTTATTTATGCGTCCCTTCTGGAATTTGTTTGCGTCAATTATATGGGACGTAAGCGACCACAGCACAATGTTGTTTATCGACCCGGAGAAAATCCCGTTACACAGGTAAAGTACATTTGAATTTGAAAAACAAAAAAAAGAAAAACAATTTAAAATCGTTGTAAAAGCAGTCAAGTACAGTTAGTTAGTCAATTTATTTCTATGAGTGTGTACAAAAGCGTTAACAACTGCAATCAATCTGTGAACACATGCATAAATCTAAATCAAGATAAAAACAAACTATATGCATGTAAATATATAATATTGAACCGCCCCAAAAATATACTTGTGTGTATATTTTTGATGACATAAATTTAATTGCTAATATTCGAAACTGATATTCTAACAAATTCTAAAACAAATTACGGATCAAAATCGAACAATTCATAAAACAACAAAATCAGTCAATCAATCAGTCAATCTATATTTCTCTTTCCTTCTCTCAATCACGTTATATTTTCCTATTACCCGTTCTTACTTTAAAAATCTATCAATAAATTGACTTTTACTTTTACTAAAATTTCTTCTTATAATTTTATTTATTTTTATCTTTCACACGTGTCCCTTTTTTGTTTCACTTTTTTCTTAATTGTTTGTTCTTATGAAATCACACACAATAAATTAATTCACCCTATTTATGATACATTTTATCGTACGCTCTCTATATATAACTCTTTATATCTTTCTATATCTATCTCTCTCTCTGTCTCTCTCTCGATCTCTTAATATTATTTATCATTATTTTATAATATTTTTTAAATCGTAAACTAAATAAATGTACTTTTAAATTTTATTTTCAATTTATAAATTTTAAACAAAAAATTATTAAATTTTATTTACTCTCCTAATTATTTTCTGCCCACTTTGCAATAAAACATTTATTCCTAAAAAATCATTTCTAAACACTAGAAGCATTTTGTAGCCACATAGTATATTAAAACCATAAAAATAAGACTACAACCAACAATTATTTATATGTTTTTATTCTACATAAATATTAAATATAAATTTTATTTATATGTACACTAGTCCTCTATTTTATACTTTTTTTATACTTGGTTGTTATATTTGTTAAAATAATACATTTTACTTCATTTTGTTTGAGTTTGGTTTTGTTTCAGATTGTTTGTTTTGGTATGCGTGAAAAAGTGTTAAATTTTCTTTTCTCCTTTTGTTTTATTTAATTTAATAATGCAACAACAAAGTCCATTTATAATAATATATTAATACTAATTAATTTTTCTAGTTGTTTTTGCATCAATTAACTAATCAATCAAACAACTAATATTTAGTTATAAATGATAAAATTTGTCATTAATGTGTTCTTATGTATGTGTGTGTATGGTTGTGTGTGTGTGTGTGTGTGCGCGCGTGTGTGTGTAAGTAAGTGCGGGTTTAATAAACTCTTATTTCGTTGATTTCTGTCTGTTTTTTGTTTGTTTTATTTTTAGATATTTTTGGAAAATTCTTTTGAAATAAATTCATCAAATAATATAATATTAGGTACACTTGGTGTAATTTAGATAACTTAGGTATATAATTCCATTTTAAATAATTTAAACAAACAGTGTATTACGAACGAAGTGTATGTTAACAATTGCAATTCTGTTAAATTTAAATATAGAATGAATTTAGTTGTATTTTCTAGAAGTTGAGTCACTTAGTCTGAGAAGGACTCCATGCTGAAAATGTTATATTAATATGAGTGTTTAATATGAAAGTATATTTTTGAACTATCTTTTATTATTGCCGGCTATAGTGATACCAACTTTGTTAAAATTTGATATTGGTTTTCACTACCTCTCAATAGAAACGCAAAAATCATGCAGGTTGCATGGCGCCACCCTTTAGTTTTTAATATTTATTTTTTTTTTAAATGAGACTAATTTACAAACTTCATCTTTCAATTTTAATATCGGGAGTATGGACAAATATGTACATAAAGAAACATACTATTCCTTGTATAGTTGTATTATGAATTCGTAAGGTTTCTCACAATATTTGAAGCAGTTCTAAAATTAGCAAGCGTGTTTAGAAAACGCATATTTCTAAAGATTGAAAATCTACTCAGCTAAAATAAATTAAGTTCGGAGATATTTAATTATTTGAGAATTGTTATGGTCATCTTCAGACATTGTTATTTTGTCTTAACATTATATATATTACTCCATTAGTTTATCTTAAGGCCCTTTTAATTTTTCGTATTTGATAGAGCAAATCGCCAACATTCCATTATATATTGTTATAATTAATAATCTTTATTTCAATTTCTAGATTTTCAAAAACCCCAAACAATTGTTCGTGTAACAGTAAATCAATGTTGTTCAAATACCAAAAAGAAACGTAAATTATTTATTCTCTAAAATTTACTTTTTGGATTCTAACCTAAAATACTGCCAAAATATTCTATAGTGATCATATGATGATCATATAGAAAACTGTGTCAATATTATTTTCAACAAATCTTACAGTTGTACGAGTATTACTTTTGGTGTATGGTTTGTGCGGCACGGTTGTAAGCTCAACCTGTTTTTTAACTTTAAGTCGCCAGCGTTAGTTAATGTTATCCATGATTTCAAAATAATGCTTTTATCTGACTGACATCTCTCTTCTTAAGGTGTGTTGAATTTTAAGTAAATTTAAAATAATTTCACATGTTAACATACATTTCCTACAATCGAAAATATTATATCAAGGTCGGTTAGTATTTAGATAGATATTTTGTACAAACCTATTTTTACAGTTAACTAATATATTTAATATACATAGAGAATACTAATTTAGTTGTTGTTTAAATGAAATTTTCGATTTAGTCGTACTGGTATTTAACAATTAAAAATAAATATAATAATAATAATAATAATAAAAAACTGAAAATATTTATTAACATTGTTCCCAATTTCAGTGATTTACTTTAAAGTTACCATTAATATCGGTTTGTGTAACTAACAAGAGCAAAAGCATTTTATTATTGAAAAATGTAAATTACAATTGAAACAGTCATAACATTTTCATTAAAATAAAAACACAAGAAAATTTAATTTATTTTCAGTTTCTTAAAGAAATTGTTTTTCATTTAATCTTATTATTTTATTCAAATAAAAAACAATAAATATGAAATGAAAAACAATCCCACCCAAATACATACTATGTATATTTGTTATAACATCAATCTTAAAGTGTGTTTTAGAATCAACAATATTTTGTATAAATTTTCCAGCGTCTTCCAGCAGTTCTAAGCAGGATTGGAGTCATTCTTGCAAGTCCTTTGGTAAGCTATCAAATCATCCACATCCTCTTTTCTATTCAAAACAACACATAACCCACCATATTAAATAAAATAATAATACACTGTAATTTTAAAAGGAAGGAAAAATAACGCGAAACAAACTAAATATAATTTTTAACTCCAGCAATGTTATCATCAATCAATCATTAGTTCATCGATTTAACAATTACTCACTCGCTTATAAATCACTCGTCACTTAAATTCACTTAGTAAACGAAAAAAAGCTACTAAAACTCTAGAAATTGAATTGTGATAATAACTGAATTCGTTTAAGGCCACAGTTTAACATATCAAAAATCAATTGTATAAAAATTGAAATTTGATTTTTAAGATCCCAAAAATTAAGAATTAAACAAAAAACAAACAAAAAATGGCATGCGAATTTCGCTTTAATTGCAAAATGATTTTATTTAATCTTCTTTTGTTTGTTTGCCTTTTTTTGCATTGGAAGCACGCTTTATTATTTTTTTTTTTAAATTTATAATACAAAGTTATTAAATGCCATTTATAGTTATTTCATTTTTTGTTTATTAACCAAATAAGCTTTGTTGTTTTCAACCTCAACTCAATTCAAGATTAAGGGCCATTTTTATAAATTAAAATGTATACTTCTTTTTTAATGTTTTCTTTTTTGAAGCATATTGACCATCAAATCCTTTCATTCAAATTTATAAAAAATTATATAAAAAAAAACAAGCAAAAGAAAATTATTTATAATCAAAAAACAAAAAAAAAACAACGAGAAAAAACACACTTTAAGGTCACTTATAATTGGGAAAAATGTTACGTGTGTATTCGTTTAAATCGTACCTATTTTATTCAGTTGTAGTTTTTAATTGTATGTAAATAGATTTCAAAAACAAAAAAGGCTATAGTGAATACATTTATTATATATTTAGTTTATATTTTAATTACATTGTTTTATAATGCTTCAGTTACAGTTACAATAATTTCAATATAAAATTTATTTAATTATATTTACACCTGCCTACATATAAATGAAATGAAAGTTAATATTTATTTTAACAATCTTAACTACCACACAGCCACAGAAACATAAACAGACTCTTATGCACATTACAGATAAACGGAAATGCATGCCGCAAGGCATTCTTATTTTTGTATGTGTGTTGTGTAAGCAAGTATCATTATAGACAACTGACTGATTCTCTTTTGTTTTTAAAAAATTTCTAACTATGATGAGTATGCTTTTCATTTTATTCGAACTTTGACAGAAAAATAAAACATGTATTCTGTCATTTTATTTGCAATAATCCTTTAACGAAAGGTTTGTTATTTACGTTTTGGTTTTTTTTAATACACATGACTTTATTAATTATTCCATTTAGATTATATTTGTAAGGATTTTTTATTTTAAGATGGTTATCCCTTGAGACTAAAAAATTTAATAGAAAAAGTAAAAGAAGACCTCGTTTTACACAAACAAGGAAAATGTTTTTTTATTTACTGTGAAACTTTATCATGAAGCTTTTGTTTTCCTTCAAATATTCACAAATTGGTGTCTTTAATTTAACCAAATATATGATAGGTGATATATGTATGTTAATAAAAAAAGTTGAGTTTATTTATTCATATATATTATTTTAAAATGTTACTAAAGCATAGACCTCTCCAAATGAGCCTTTTATTGCATGTTCAACTTTTAATATTTGTTGTAAGTACCAGAACGCAACAAGAATTTTTCTTCTCTTGATATTAGAGGAAGGTAATGAGGAGATCAAAAAATTGGTTAAAGTTTTCTTATACAATAATTACCTCCATAAAAGTTAAGTGGGAATGTTTTTAATACTTTTTTATTTTGTGAAAAATTCCCAATAATTAAAAAAAAATGTTGTTTTAGTAATAAAAATTTAATGATTTCCAAATGCAAATAACTCGTTAAATCTTCGCGGTTTTCATTAAAACGTTGATGTACAAGATGCTCTATCATGAGGCCTTATTCTGGCGCTTCCAAAAAAATTGGAATGTTTTTTTTTCCAAAACTAAAGTACCTGTCGTTTAATAACTGCTATTTACTTTAGAAAATATCTGGTTTTTCCTCTACACAGTTTGAGACTTTTAATAATTTTTTGGGAGAATATAAAATTTATGGAAATCTGTCAAAAATCAAGACCGACTTTTGAAAATTAACTACATTAACTCTGTTATAGATCAACTAAATATTGGCAAGAAAAATACATAAGACAACATTGTTAGATTTGGCAAACCTTATCAGACGAGTATCTGTAATAACTAATGCTAATGTTGTTTGACGTGTGTAGTATTATCAGAACTAATATATCTAACAAAGTGTCGTGTATGTAAATATAATTACATACATTAAGCATCCGCTTACGTTGCTTCAATAAAGAGTCTTTTAGGATAATCAGTTGGTGAAGGCGCCTGTAGAGCAAAAACAAATAAATTTCAATTTAAGCCTTAATGGAAAATTTCTCGGTTAGAAAAAACACAATAAAACAGCGGTATGTGGCAGTCATGTCTACTTTGGTTTTCAAAGCACTAGCTGATAAAACAGGACATCGTGACTTCGGGTGGTTGCATGAGTTGAAACAGTGTATCTGCTTAACAAGAAACCGAGATCTTCGCCAGAGATACAAAATGACTGCATGGGTTTCTTTACGGATATTTCAGCTTAGGAGTCAAACCAAACATGGTGGTACTTGAAATAAAACGAGCAAACGGAAAAAACATAACAAAAATAACAATAATTTTTAACCAGTAATGACGGCCTTCACCAAAAGACATAAGAACAGGATTTTAGTTTTATTGTTGGACAAAAGATAAAAGGAAGCAGAATCATGCGTAAAAATCTAATTATGATGGTTCTAGTAAACTTTCACTTAAGCCATACAATTTTGTATACTAAGACAAGCAAGTAGTTGATATATTTTTTCGATTATGAGAAAGAATAATTAAGTTTTGTTAGTGATTCTGAATATGGTTGTTCTCATTACATTATTTTACTCATTTACAAGTAAAATCTAAATCGAAAAATTTGATATTAATATAAGAAATGAATTACTGTATAATAACTAAACGAAAAGCTATTTTCTTCACAAGCTTAAGCAAGTTTCAGCATATCAAATACTCTTTAGTAGGCTCTAAAGTTTTATCATATTTTCTTTTTTTGTTTTTGAATAAAATTAATAAAATATGAAATATTTAAAATTTAGTCAATGTAAAACATTTATCAGTATATCGCACATCATGTGGAGGAAATAAAATATTATTAACAGATCAAATTATTAAGCCGATTTAAAAGTATAACCGCCATATTGTATCTCAAATAATACTCGTAAGCAAGCAATAGTGAAGGTTTTTGCCATTAAGTCTTTTAACATTAAATCTATCTTACTATTTGAGTGTGAATGCCTCTCACGTAAAAGAATAAAAAAATATATAAGAAATATATTTTGAAAATGTATGTAGCGATTAAAGAACAAGGAAAAATGTTTGAAGGCTTTATCAATACTGTAAGCAGTTTTGACACTTTTTGTGAAATATTTCAATTACAATAACAAATCACATTTTTGTTTGAAAAGATTTTTATATATTTTGGAATTCGTTTTCCTTAATAGTTTTCATTAACATTACATTAAAAAAAATTGCATTAAATATTCCTTAATTAAAATTATGCGTACATATGATGGTCAATTGTATTAATTAAATAGTCTGCTCCAAAATGTATAAAAATGCCGCCTTTAAGCTATTTATATTTATATTATGAAATTGACAAAAATGCTTGCTACTAACACAATTAGCTTCGAGTTGAAATTCGAAATAAAATAAAAAAAAGTTTAATAGTTGTTTAAAACATTCTACATAAAGGCGCCTTTCGCATCCATGTTGTTGTCACCATATTCAGCTTTAGCTACTGCATTGAAAAATATTTAAAATTACTCGTGCCCATGTCTCCATTATGATTAAATGTATGCATCTAACATTCTCCCCTGAAACATACTTCATAGACAAAAACTCAAATACAATACCAAAAAATATCATCCAGTCAATATTATATTCGGTGAACCAAGTAACTGTACAAAATGTAGGAAATAATCGAACGAGAATTTCATGCCGCTTTATCGTCTGAAAAGGCTGCAACAGGACCTTCGACTACAGGAACAAGTATCGGTGTAACGCCTACAGCAGCAACTCCTATGTCAGACCCTCTGACGAAAGTTCAGTTTTATCAAGAGCCATCTGGAGGAATAATTGCCACGGCTGTTCAGAACCTAAGATCTAGATCTCTTAAAAGAAGACCTAATGTTATGAAAACCAATGAACTAGCCAACAAAGATATATCCTGTCATGATTATGAGCACGTATACACTGAACCTGGTGGTATAACCACATTTTCGGCTGTACCTTCTATAACAACTACAACAGTGACAATTGAAAGTGATACTGTCGATGAAGTTGCACATGTTACTGAAGCATCGAAATTACGTCGCACCCAGTCCATGTCTACTAATACACCACCTTTGATATGTAAAAGTGAAATACAAGTGGACATAAATGTTGACACTAAAGAAGCATTAGAACCCAAACAAAAAGGCATTGAAAATATTCCTATTAAGCCGCCTCGTAAGAAATCGTCCCGTTCAACCTCTCCCAGTACTCAGTATGATGTTTTGCAAAGCGAAGTGGTAGAAATGATGGAAATTTCCGGAAGCGGAAATATTGTAAGTGCCTAAAAAAGTTTTTGCAAATCTAAATTAATCTTGTTCGCACCCAGTTTATCCAACTAATTTCTAATGGAAATTTATTCTTGGTATATGTTGGTTGTTGCCTTCACCTCTATTGATCCTGAACATTGAAAAAACTTATTTTGTAAAAAATTTATATAAGTTTTAATTGTTCTCCTCCTACAACTACTGAACTATTGTACAAAATATGTTATACTAACACTTATTCTGCTAAGAAAGTCTATTAATTTTCTGTTTAAAATGTTTTCTTGTGAAAAACAATAATAAAATAATTTACAAAATAATTTTGAGGTTACGTTTATTGTATAACACGCAAGTTAAAAATGTTCTTTTTTTGTTGATTAACAACTTGCTTGAACACTTTCGAACATTTTGCCTTATATTTTAAATATATATAATAATTATAGTTATTTGACCTTTTTAATATTTTTTAGTAACTTATAAAATAATGACCTAGTGCTTAATAATAAATTACTAAAAAATATTTTAAATATAAATAAAATTTGAGTTAACTGAAGGCCTCACGATCATCACCGAAAAGTAAGTATTTGTCATACTAATTTTACTATTTTAATTTTCAAGCTTTATTAGCTTTAATAATAATTAAGTAAGATCATAATTGATTTCTCAGAGTAGAAACTTTGACTTTTCCGAAAATTGGCAATTTTATACTTTGCTTTCTGTAGATATTTAGGTATATGGATAATTTAGCATTAAAAGCTAACAAAGCCCAAAATGTTTTATTAAATTTCACTAACGTTTTGTGACTGTTATGTTCCAGAAGTCGTCTATTTTATTAAAAAAAACAGAGTCAACACAGTAACATTTAATTCAATAGGGCACACATATAGTTTAAATGCTCGTCATAGACACGCTTGTGATACTAATTTTTTAAGTTTTTTTTATTTTAAAATGTATGTACGAATATTATTATTATTATACTTAAGTGCAACTGTATTGATTTTTCTTCTGTCACCAAAAGTTGGGAAAATATCTTATAAAATCTCTTTTTTTTATTTACATAAAACAGTTTAGGCTTTATTTGCTTTTAATTTTAAATTCGTATATCAAAAATAATTTTACATAGCCAAATGTTCATAGTAATACTAGTAGTTATATATTTCATATATGTCAGTCAAATTTAAAATAATCTAAATATAAACTTGCAAGGCAAACCACACTTAAAGTTTTTAAAAGAGTATTTTCGCCTAATCTAAATCAAATTTGTAAGCTTCTACCAGATTTCAAATGTATATGTTTCATTCTTTAATTATTTCCAAAGGGAAAATAAATATTAATTTTATTCCTCAATAGCTATTTTTTAAAATAGTATTATTTTTGATTACATTTAAGGTTTTATTTTAAGTTAAATTAACTAAAATTAATTATCAGGTGCAGGCTTAAATATTTTGTGTTAAGTTTCTCTATTTAAATTCTTGTTTGTTAAAAATATTTAAGCATCTGCTACTTTTTAATTTTCTATTTACTTTAAATATGGAACTGGACAGTAATATAAATCAATAAAAAATGAATTGGGTTTTGTCTTGCAGATGTAAACTAGATGTCAAATATTTTTATAAACTTTTATTTATTATATTAATATTCTTCTTACTTCTGACAGAAGTCACAACTTAAAATTCAGAAATGCGTAGGAAAGGCAAAAAACTTTTTAAACACATTTTGGTAATTTAATAATAAAACTGAGTTCCAAATAAAATGGTATTTTTCGAAACGAGGTTTACGTGCGCCATACAGATTTAAACCAGTTCATAAAAAGAATTTTGAGTTGTGACTGTTTATGTTGTAGCGTGCGATATATATGTATATGTATGTGCTTAATATACTAAATGTAGATACATTTATGCAAATATTCAAATAAACGTTCATTAGTTCATAAATTAATTATATAACATGGATTGGATTTAAATTTGTTTGATGTTGTCGTTGGTGTTTGTTTGGGTCAATGTTTGTATATTTCTTTTTATTTGATTAAGCATCATATATCATTACCCTCAGTAAAAATTTTAAAAACCTATATTTTGTTAAGTATGTATGTTATCTGCTAAGTAATCGCTATATTCGTTAATTTAATGTTTTTGATATTGTCGTTGTGTTACTTTTACTTCTTAAACATTTATACTCATTAAGGTTGATCTCGGGTTTTTTCTTTTTATTTTTTTAATTTTTTAGCCTTATTTTATTGCAAGTTAAAAGAAATAGCAACAATTTGTTTTCTTTAAAAAACAATTACAATTTTATGTTCTTTTTATGTTTTTGCTTTATATTTTAAAATGAACATTGAAAAATAAATTTTGAAAGATTAAGAGAAAAATTTTTAAACATTACAACGTATCCAACAAAATCTCCATCATCTAATTAAGCATCTATTTTAAAGGTGATACTCAACTAACGGTATAGAAAAAATCACCAGAATTTGTACCTCATAAAAATTATATTTGTATAGGTTTTCGTCCCAGGTTCTTTAGACTGCACTGAAATCTGTCCGTATTCGCAGCCTCGCTTTGTCAGAAATTAAATTGAGTTTCTTCTGTTCACATATACAAAAATAATTATTTTAAAATTTTGTAAAAATTAGTTTTATTTTACTGAAAGTTGAAAAAGCATGAAACGATTAACCAGAAGAAATTTTCGCAGGAGTTTTCGAAAGTTGTAGAACAACTCACAAAGTATTTTTTTTTTCCTTTATTGGTGATTTTACAGAAAATTTGATGTTTCAATCAAACTTGAACGCCACCCAGAGGTACAGTTACTTTAAGTTGAGTTTCTTGCTTTTATCGGCATTAACAATGAGCCGCAATAGATTTGATGAAATATTGAGCAACTTGCGTTGGAATGATATTTAACATTTAAAAGAAAATAAAAATCATCTCTTCAAACATTGGCCTATGATCGATGGATAAAAGACAAAGTTTTAACTTTATAATAATCCAAGAACGAAATATGTCGAATGAAGCAAAGAAAGAAGCTAAAACATGGATATATATCAAGACAATAATGGTTACAAGGAGAAACAAGAACGTCAAAGCGAATATTGTTAATTGTCTATGTTTGTACAATTTAAGTTGCAAATGACTATTATAACTCCTAATTGGGCGAAGTTGATCAAGGTCCTTTGGACACAATCGAAAACCTAAAAAATGGTGACAATAATTATGTTGGGGTCTTTTGGGTCTTTTTTTATTTATGAACTCATATGTATATTTGATCCACAAGGGAAGTGATTTTAAGTGATTAATATTTTAATAAAAAAAGGAATGCAAAAAATCTTAATAACATAAAAAACATAAAGGCGAAATATAATTTTTTCTAAAATTTACCGCGCTCATTTTTTTTGTAGAAAATTGTTGTTTAAAATGTTGTTCGTGTATCGTAATTTTATGTTGGGAGAAGTAGCTTATCCTTATTCAGCTAAATATTTAAGATACTTTCTACCAGAGTGGATATCTCATTTCTCTTAATGACAAATCGTACAATCACTCAATTTTACCAATTTAAATAAAGCGGTAAACTTGGCAGCACTTCAACCATATAAAAAAAAACTTCCCAAGTAGAGAAGGTAGTTACAACTAAAATAAAATTTTTATGCATTCAGGTGGTTTTACATATTCAGGCCCAATTTGTTGTCTTGATACAACACTTTTAAAACAAATCAAATGAAATTGTTTATTTATAAAAATTTTTAAATCCAAATTGAAAACCGCAAACATAAACTATTTAAAATAAGTTAACGTAAATACTACACCGTGTCAATAAGGACTTGTGAATCGGACAAATGCAAAATTTAAAAATTCGATGTGTGGAAAATTTTAAGAAATTCCTGAGAATTGCAGGAGTAATCAATCTTATTAATTTTTTACATACTGTGACAATTTATTTAAAGTTGTAAAAGTTCGTTACGCAATAGTATTAAAAAGAAATTGAACTCCCAAAAAAACTCGTTTAAAAAATATTTTTCCCTATTTTTGTAAAATGTGTTCCACAAATTTTAAAATTATAACAAGTCATACATATTCTTAAAAAGAGAACACAAAAGAAAAATATAAAATTATTATAGTTCTTGATAGTATGTGAAAACAATTGTTAGTCATTCAACAATTTTAATGATGACTTTTATATCGTCCACTCTAATGCCTATTTTTGAGATGCTGGAGGTTTTAATGATTCCAATATATTTTACACAGATTCACATTCTCACGAAATTGTAATGCATCAGTATCAAAAATAGTGGCATAACAAGCATTTATAGGACCTTTGTATATAAGTCTAACGATATGTAGTATAATATAAATAAAATACTTAATTACTTTTAAAACGTAAATTGCATAATAGCACCCTTTAGGTTTTTTAATTTTTCTATCTGTTTTTACATCGAAGAAGTCCGAATTTCTGAGGGGGCTAAAAAGATAAAAAAATGTTTAAAAAACGATTTTTTCGCTCACATTTTGGACCGTAAATTTTAATATATTATGTAATATATCTGTGAATCAAATAAGTTTTGTGTAATTCTTCAAATAATAATTTTTAATTCATTAAAGGTTTGATTGAATTTTCAACATTTGCATTATTGAAATGCTTGTGCAATTTAAAATAAAAAATACTTTTAAACAATTTTGTATAAAATTAAGTAACATATTTGTAAAAAGATTACATAACGCAGCTTATACTAGTCTAAACTGTAATTAAAATAGTTAACGCTCTTCCAAATACGGACCCGAAATAGGTTATTTAATTTTTTATTATTATAGAATTTTTTCAATTTATCTTAAATATTATTGAAATTCATGTTGTATATATCTAATTTGTGTTAACATTCGAAATCCAATATGACAGATTAGGTTAAAAAGTAAAAGAAATGAACGGGTTTAAGAAGTAGTTTTTGTTTGTTTTCTACTTTAAACGACTTGGTCGCTTTTTAAAATAGATGACCTAATAATTTTCTTCTTTGTAGTATTTTACACAACGGCTTCTCTGTGAAGTATCTTTTGGCTTATTTTTATATTCTAAAATGCATTACAATTAAGCATAATGAATAACGAAATAACGATAATAAGAAAGACATTTGTTACACATAAAAATTATTATATTATCCGAATCGCATTATTCTATTTCCAAGAGGTACAGAAATTACTTACGCTCATACCACACTTCACATATGTAAAAAGAGAATCGGATGACGAGGTCAAATTGTGAAATATTTCTTAATTTTGAGTCAATCATTTTAGATGGATCACCTTGTTAAACTTAACTATTGAGCATACCAAAAAATACAAATTATATAATATAATTTTTAAATATATTTATTTTAAAGTTCAATTTTGCCTGGCTTTTTAAGAATTGTTTTAAAATGTTAAAAAAATAATAATGAAAAATCGAAATTAACGATTCTCCATATGTTGACAAAAATTTTTTTTTTAAATCAAAACGAACACAAGAATTTGGCACCCTAATTCCGCTGCGTTAAACCATCAAAAATTCCTCTACTGCGCGACCACTGGATTTTTAATTATTCAGATTATAAATTCTTCGACAAAGTATTTTTTTTATTAAGAAAAAATAGTTTGTATACAATAACAACACGTTTTTAATTTTTTTTATTAAGAAAAAATAGTTTGTATACAATAACAACACGTTTTTAATTTGCAAATGAAATAAATATAAACAAATCTATCAAAGCAGCTGTAGGTAAAAGGTCGAAGAAATGTTCAGTTCACAAGTCCATTCGACAAATATTCTTTAAGTCCTTAGAATGTATGTTCCGTAACGTCTATTAAATCAAAACAAACAATAGCCTTAATTTTATTTCCGCCCGTTTTTAGAATATGGCACTTGCTATTGATGTCTCATTATTGCGAAGTTTCAAAGGTCTACAGAGGTTGAAAGGTTTTTATTATTTGATTTTTCACGAGAAACCAACCTAAGTTGTTATTCTAATGTTATTATAATGTGTTATTAACCTTTAAATTTAAAAATTGTTTAGTGCATCTAATAAATTTTCAATGTAGTTTTATTTGGCCTTAAACTCTCAAAATGCTAATCAACATAATAATTATTATATTGGTGTTCAATTATAATTAGCTGATTGATTTTTTAAAAAGACTTTTACCATTTCAAAATTGCTTTATTATTTAAATTCCTAACATTAACACAAATTAAAAAAAATGTAGCACATCTTTATCAAATTTTTCCTCACAAAGTCAGTGCAGCTGTCTTCCCGTTTAATTATAATTGCTTATTGTTTCCATTTTGATTTTAATTTAACTTTAAATATAGAAAATTTATTTTTTTTTAGGTTGCTTCATATTTATCTTTACTGTTTCATTATTTGTGCATAAATGGACATCGCTATTGCAATAAAGTTAAACATGTTGCATCTTTACTATAATTGATTTGTTCACTTTGTTATTAATTTTGTGCCTCTAAGAGCGGAATTTCATTACATTTTTACCTAAGTAGAACTTTTATGCTATTTTTTATTAATATTTTGTTATAATTTTCATTAAATGCTTATACAGTTTCCATAAAACTACAACTGCATTAATGAGTCATCTCGATTATGAAACAAGCGCTAAATAAATTAAGTTGCCATTGGCTACACTATTTTTACTTCTCAATGACGTACAATATGGCTAAATTATACATTATATTGACGCTAATTAAAAACCAATTACCAATTTCCAACTAATGTAATCTTCACCTAAATAAGAGCCTTTTCCTTTTTGTGCATAAACATTCTATAGGCATGTAACCTATATCCTTTCTGTTGAATGAATGAAGTCTTTCACAAATAAAGTCCAACGAATTGATAACTAAATGACTGTTATACGAAAATTTATTTTAGAAAGCGACAGAGTAACTCTGCCAATAGCTTATAATCTGCTAAGAATATTTCAATAATACTTCTACGACAATTAAGTGCTATCCTCAATGCATACACAAGTCATCACTGGAAACTTATTTAAAAGCACTGAACTTTATTTAAAATCTTGGTGAAGGCGGTTCCGAAGAATGGTGTAGTTCCAAACGGATTACGATGCTTCAATTAATTTAATGATAAACGGTGACTACCAGGCTTACTCCCTCGCAATATATTTTACACAAAATTTGAAATATTTACCAAAAATTAATTAAACTACACTGAAGAAAGTAATGCAGTCGGTATTATATCCAAGCAGATTAATAACTAATAACTAGTTGTCTCCAAATGTGTCTAAATTAATTTTAAAAAGTAAAACTTAAAAAGAAAGTAAAATAATTTGAACAAAGAAAAAAGAGTTCTAAATAAGATATCATTACTGCCTTGCAAAGCAAAGGCTCCTGCAAAAGTTATTTAGTCATTCTCATTGAGTTATTTTCCATATTGCAGTATTATTCTAATAAAGTTTTGTTTTTAATTGTAGGATTTTTTTAGTGCCCTTTTCAAGAACGAAAACGAAATTAATCAAGAAGCAATAATCATATTAAATTGGCTCCTTAGAAAACAATTAATTGTGGAAGATAATGACATTAAACTTTTGAATGAATATAAAAATTTTGAAAGTTGCTGACCATAAAACTCTCAATCTTTCAAAAATGTTATTCTTTCGAAGTTTCATTTGCGTTCTATGTAGTTTTTCTGTACTGTAATGCAATTTCTCTTTAGCGTATTAAAGCGTTCTCCATAACAATAAATGCTGAAATAAAAGCTAAAAAACAAAAAATAATTGAAAATAAAACGCTTTAATATTATGAAAACATAGATTTGAAACTGAAAAATTTACGTTTAAAATTAAAATTTTCATTTAAATTTATATTGCAAAACATTTATTTTCTGAGACAATGAATCAGTGTGGTCAAAAGATGTTTAGCCTTTAACTCATGTTAATGGGCATACAGTTAAACCTTTAGCTCGGTTCGGTTTGTGTCTCTGTATATGAAATCCATGAAAAACAATATCTCGCATTCCGTGAAGTTCTACCTGTAAGTTTGACTGCCCCGTTAGATACTCATTACAATATATAATTTGATCTTGCATAATTTAATTACACAAACTTTTCCAGCTCTTTGACTTAATTTCATAAAACGTTCAAGCACCGCAGGCCAAGCATCATCCACCTAAAATAGTGTTGCTGGTACTGCGGATAATTAATATACGAATAAAAATATTTGACGATAATTTAGCACAAAACACAACGAAATCGAAAACTATTGCTTAAATTTGGAATAAAAACCAATAACAACTAATGAATATTCTGTATATTTTGTGCTGTCAGGGTATATGGAAAAATATACTCTTCAAAAATTCCATGAGTGTCAGTTAAAGATAAAAATTATTTCATCAGCTATGATAAACCTGGACATGCTACATACTTCTGTGTCTTCTGTTAATGTATTAAAAAAGGAAAAAAACTCTTAAATATGAAATAAGGCCCAACTATAATATGCATAAGTTGGCTTAAGCTAATGTCAAAAATTGAACGAAAAGTCTGTCAACTGCTAAGCAAATCATTGAAGACTTTTAGGTGGCTATATTGTACTTATATGAATATAGAAATTATTATTCACAGTTGCACATTTGTTTTATATGTACTTTTGTAAAAACATATTTTCTTTCTAAATAAGTGAAATTTATTAACAAAAAGGCGTTTAATAATCATATTTTGTATAGTTAATGCTATTCTTATACAAATTTATAATTTTTTTTAATAGAAAAATTACACATATAAAGCATATTATTTGGGCTAAAAGTACTAAAAAATGCAACTGTGTGCATCATTGAATTAATAAACAATAAAAAATTAAATTTTGTTGCAAATTGTGTGTTAAAAATATTGAACTTATTAAACTCCAAATTGAGTCTAGTTCTTCAACGTTTTCACGAGTACTACAAAATAACAATTCACGTTGTAAAAAACTAAAAAATATTCAATATAAATGCTTATACCGGCGGGGTGCGAGAGAGCCCATTCCACTGCCTGATAGAGCTTCCATCCTCTTCATTTCCTTGCAGAAACGTTCCCGTAGTAACTTCCATCTGCGACTTTATATAATTCATACCAGTTTGAAAATGAAAAACGCAAACAAAATTCTGCTACTTCTTTCCATGCTCGTTTCTTTGAGTTTCCGTTATAATAAAACGCGTCTCTTTTGTCATATAAACAATTTTTTCTTTGTACGTTTTCTTTTAAATTCAGATAAAATATTTTCTCGCTTTCGTCCTCCATTGGAATTTGTTTACTAATATATCTATAACACAATGCAAAATCAGCTGTTTCCGTACGGAATGTGCGCTCAGTTTCGTACTTTGCTTAAGCAATTGATATTTAACGAAACTTATGGAAAAGTTTTATCAAGTACATTATAATTTACCACATATGATTATTAGGTATTTGCACAATTGCTTAAGTTGCCTTAAGCCAGCATATGCATAATATAGTCGGGCCTATATAGTTTTACGAAATCGTTCGTACGAAATAGATCAATCATAAATCGATCTGTCGAAAATTTGTATGTGCATACAAAATATATGACGAAAATCTAAATTGCGTGGTGTCTACGTTTAATAATTGGAAAATCAGATTTTGACAGCACGTTAGATGGAGAAGCCGACAGCTTGTTTATTTGTGTGTTTGTTTGCTTTTGTTAATTTCTTTTGCTTTTGCTTTAATAACAATTTTCGGGGCAATCTATTTCTGCACCGTAGGTTTTAAAAAACAAAATGAGCTACAATTACTTCTCACAACATAACTTTGACGCCCGTTTTTAGGCAAGTCATTTCAGCATAAAAGCTCAACGCTTTTATTTATGTCGGTTTCAACAGTGAATTAGTGATATACGAGCGAACCACAACCGAAAACCAATTTGATAAATTAATGAAGAGTTTAAAATCTTTTTGGGCTTTCAACAAACAATGTCCTATTGAAACAATTTCATTTTCTCTTCAATATCTATATTTAGTTATAAATTGAAATATTCTAAATTTGGCGCAAAAATGTTTTCGAAAAAAATTCTACATTTTTTGGGAATTTTATTATAAAAATATATAAAATACGATCCCACAAAAATATAAATTTGTAACATGCTGTATTGTAAATAAAAACACAGGGTAGCCGATAACTTATTAACAATACACTCACCATGATAATCAGAATTTATTCAAAACGATAAATGAATAATAACCAACATCTTTAAAAGTCCGAGTCGCTTCATTAATGAATTGTTTAATATATTATATATTATTATAAAATGCCCTTAAGAAATACTCATACAAAGATTAAATTAACTACTTAAATTTATGAGATTTTTTACATTACATACATATACATAAATAAGTGAACTGCTTTCTTATTAAGTCGTTTATTTTATTTTTTTTATTTTCTTTTCTTCATAAATATACTCATCGACTGGTAATTTTTAATTTCATTCATGCCTCTAAATGCATACCATCATCATACCCATTATACGACAGAGTTTTATATTGTTAGGTTCTTACCTACAGACGTCTAAATCACCATACTTTATGCGTTTCATTAGCCTTTTTAACAGTAATCAGCAAAATTCTCATGCCAAACTTTATAAAATAATTAAAAAAAAAAATCATAAGCATATAACACATTTATTAAAATATTGTATAAAAACTTACTATGGAAATATACACTGAGAATATTTGTATTAAAATAAGTGCAAAAATATGTTTTTATTTCATTATTGGAAACATCGACCTTACGACTTTAAAAATAATAATTACTAATATAAAAAACCACAATTTCTCTGTATATGATGTAATAATCACAAACTGGAATCAATGTCCTGGAATTGGGGCATAAAATTAGACATTATACGCAACGTTTGAAATTGTTTCCATATAAAGGGCATGTCGTTTACAAATGGTTACCTGCTAGAATTGACCAACTTACTCTTCTGCTGGGTTAAACCTGGTAAAAGAATTTGATTTTTAATCTAAAATAATTGAGAGGGAAAAACCCATTAACTCTTAAGTGATTATTAATATCATCTCAAAGTGATCATTAATGTGACAATTGCAGTGAAATTTTAATTAGCCTTTTCATATGAAAGGAAAGTTTAATAAGCTATTAATTGCATATATACACCCCCTTTTTAATTATTCCAGTATCAAGTTGGTTGGCACCTTCAGAAAAAGAAAAAAGTGTATAAACAATTTATCAAACCAATCAATAAATCAAAAATTATTGACAAACAAATTCAAAATAATCCAAAAAAATTTGTTCTCAAAAAACAATTGGCCCTGAAAAATTTCAGTATGTATCAGGAAAGCCAAGTAACTATTTTATTGATGCAATTTTCTATAAAGAGTACAATTCGTGTAACTCTTAATTCAATTAATATATTTATCTAAAGGAAAAACCTGTGAATTTCCTATATAAAAAAGTTACGTTTAGAACCTAATTTCACTATTTATAGAACTCGAAAAAAATGTGTTTGATCTTTGAAGGACTGTTTGCACCCTGTCTTAACTTAATTTTTTTTAATTTGTAATTGTTTAAAAGCGGCATTGCCGCCAACATTACATTTTATTTTTTTTTCAGGAGAAGTAGCACTTCAGGCAACAATGCCTATTTAGTCAAGTACCGTGCTACATTCTTTAGGAAAGGGATAGAGAAGATATGAAACAGGTGGTGAAAGTAGAAGGATAGCCGGAAATTAACTGCCGTATAAGACAGCACAGCGACCAGTGACCAATGCCTTCATCGTTGAGCAGCCCCACCGACAGTCAATTCATATTTTTGTAGTGAAAAAAAAAACAAAGTCTTCTTTGGGAATCGAACCCACACCCCATACTGACAAGCTAGTACACTACCTACTAGCCTACAGGGGCACCTATTTTATTATTTTATATTCAACAATTCCACAGTGATACTTGATGATAAAGCACGCTGTGTGTTTTATCCTCATTTCAAAAAGCAATAGGATCAAAACATTAATAATCAGCTATGTTGAATTTCTATTCGAAAATGGAATTCAATTCGTATTTTTTTTTAAGAAACGAAAAAACATTTTGAATGAAAACACAATATTAAAAGACTATTCCAGTAAATAAAGGAGTTTTTAATAGTCCTTTATTTAGTGTTCAACTTTATTTCTCTTTTATCTTTTTTAAGTTAGCATAAACTGTATGGAATTCTCTATGATTATATTGCCATATATTTAAATATTTTTATATAACATAATATTACCACTTTTTTAGCTTAAGGTTTTTTTTATTGATGAAAAAAAGCCAATCAAAAGCTTAAAGAAAACAAAAACTACATATCTAAAACCAAACCGAACGATATCTATGACACGACTAAATAAAGAAATTAATAATGTCCCATATTTACTAAAAATTTTAATTAACTAGACAAAAGATATTTTACAAAACTATTTTTTTTTTAATTTTATTGAATCAGAAATAAATGATGAAATAGAACTGCGTTTTGCATTTGACATTTAAGAAATTATTTTATTTCATGAAAGTGTTCTTTTAAACTCTCATTTTAAAATACGCATTCGATCAAAAATATCACTATACTTTTTACAAATTGCTTTGTTTTGTCTTTGCCCCTGAGAGTGTGATAAAAAGGAAATATAGAAACAAAAAGAATAAAAAACAATACTACATTAAACATATAAATTACTGGTGATAATTTGAAGTTGCGGTCCTGTTCTCTTTTATCATTAACATTAGAGAAACACTATTATATGCTATATACACTGTTAGCAAACATTGTATATTTTGATATTTATTAAAACATAAAAACAGTTGCTTATCCAAAAAGGTTAACAATTGCAATACACCTTCCTTCGTGAAACACCCACGACACGCCTATAATATTTTTGTAATAATTCAGTGCAATTTATTCAAATAACAGATATCTCTCAGTGTATATTCAACCATATAATCATTTCTAAAATATATTAATTATTATTATAAATTCTGTTGTTGGGTAACTACAAATAATATAATTTTGTTTAACAATAATTCTCTGTTTTGTTCTCTCCTCCTCTGATCTTTTAATGCTTTCCTTAAACGATAATAACAAATTTAGCCGGTAAGTATTAAGAACATACTATTAAACAAATACATATATTTATTTTTAAAAAACTTTAAGAAAAATTCCAATTTTTTAATTTGAATTCTTGTACTCAGACTTTTTCCTTGCAATTTAGAAAAATAATAAACATTTTTATTTATTTATTTATATTTATTATTTGTCTTTCTACTTTTTATTTCTTTTTTACTAAAATTTTGTTATTTTTCCTACTAACTAATCTCGTTTATATATATGTACATATCTAAATAACTAACGAATTAAACTGCATATACTATTTATATTTATAAATGACCACTAACTATGTATTCCTCAAATGCTAATTTTATTTATTCTTGATCTGCAATTGATATTTTATTGTCTCATTCTTGTACATTATTTATTTATCTGTGTATGTATTTCTACGCTACAAATAACTACAATTTTATTATACATGTAAAATTTGTAATAAAAACTTTGTAAACTAAAAAATATATAATTTGTAAAATTCTCTAACAATAATATTTATTATAAAATAATAATTTAAGTTCTTTAAATTTGTTACCGTCTATCAGGGAGAAAAGAAACGTGAAGTTGGTGGACCCAATGAAATTGTTGCATGTACCACATGTGGCGGAAGCAGTGGCAGCCCTTGTACACATTCAGTCAATAATGGTTGCGCAACAGAAGTAAGTCTTAAATCTCTTGCAAATAAGAGTCTAAACACAACCATTGCGGTGCGGTGCGATTTCTCGTTGCGGGAGAGAGAAATAAACACAATACACCGGAAGACGGCGGCGGCAAAACTTGTCATTGTTTGTTTACATTTTTTATGAATTTATTTGTGCCTAAATTTTTGTACAATTTGGTGTTTGTGTTAAATATTTTATGATGGCAGTAAATAAAAAAATTCAAGCTATTAGAAACCACGAGACATAGTAACATTTTTACTTTTATGCTTTTTGCACCTTTTTTATTGATCCCACAACAATTAATATAAACTTCAAAATCACATGTGTTTTCTTTACAATAATGTTGTGAACACCGCCAATTAATGAAAAACTATGGCAACATCAGAAAGAGAAAGAGTGTAAAAAATTGAGAGAATAAAAAAAACCGCAATGAAATAAAATAGATTTTAATTTTATGCCGCACCGCACTGCGGTTTTTTACTACAAAATCGTATGAAAAAACGCACCGCAATAAAATATCGCAGTATTGTGTTTAGACTCTAAAATGGTATCAAAAACAAAAACTTTTGAATAATTCTGTTACAATTAAATATCGTGCCCTTCACCCTTAATGGCATTAATTAAAATATATATTTATATATGGCAGTCTCTCGAGTTTATGCTAATTCAAGCTCGTTTTAGCTCAAAGCGGAAAATCACTAGGCCCAGAAATTGGTATCTCAAAATCCTCACCGTTGTAGAGCTGTATGAACTGTATGCAACGCTCATTAGATATCTTTAAATTAGTGTCTTCACAAAAGATACCAGTAACTTTTATTTTGCAGTAACCTTTCCTTCAGCTTCGTTGTGCTCTGTAAAGGCAAAATATAAAAACTTAAGTGATATTACCTACCGTCCGACCGTCATTATATGCTTGGATAAGAACGCACCAATTCTAAAATTTAATAAACGAAAGTTAACATCATTTAATGGCAAACCAACAGCAGTTTATGAAAGGCTTACTTTTTCTTTCACTTAAATTTTCTTTCAAGTGCAACGAACGCATCGTATATCGTTGTGTTATGACATTTGATGCCATTACCAAAAATCAAGGTACTTTTTTATTGCCATTATTATTTGTGCGAATTAAAATTAGTACGGTGAAGGGTAGACAAAATTCGGCATGATCGAATAATATACTAATGTTTCCTTTCTAATTTCCTTTCATTTTAATTTTATATCTCCTTTAATTTCAGACTTGCTTTGTACAAGTACGCAAGAAGGAACCTCCACATCCAATACGTATTGCAAAAACAATAGACGTAATTGCTAGAATAACTTTTCCAACAGCATATGCAATTTTCTTAATATTTTTCTTTGTACACTATAAAGCATTTTCATAAAAATAAGAAAAAACCGCCAGCCAATAAGCGAATTTTTGAACCAAAAATTTTTTTAAAACAAAAACACTTTCAAGCTGTAACATCACACACCGCAGATAAACCAAAAACAAGTTAATAAAATAAAATAAAATCAATTAAAAACTTAAAAGAAAAATAAAAAAAGAAAATATTTAATCAACAGCAAAATAGAAAATTCAATAATATAGGAAAACTCCTCGAAAGATTAAAATAAAAAACTAATTTTCAAAAATGAAATCATATTCATATAATTTGAAACAAAATATAATTTTGATATTATGAGAAATTTGTATAAAAGCAAGTCAATTTAGAAAAACTAATTGCAAACAAAAATAATTATTTTCAAAAATAAAACTTAAACTCAAGTTAGGGCGACTAGCTCAGGAATGATTTAAAGTATTTGAGCAAAAAATTTAAAATGAAACATGATTACTATAGTTATATAAATTTTAATTTAATGAGTTATTTGAATTTACGATCAAGTTATTGTTTAGCTATTGGTGTGCGTGGCAATAAATATTATTTTATTTATTAAAGTAAAAAAAACGATAGTATTTTTGAATAAAAATAGTCAAGTGACATCTTAGTGGAAACGAAAAGTGTATTATTTTACATACGAAGCGGTCATGATTTTTAGGTTTATCTTGAGTAAAGTTCAAGAATTATTGCTGATAGTTGTATTCCTGAAGGATTACTACATTAGGATTGCAGGTAGGATTAGGTATTGAATAGGGCCTTAAATTGACAAACCTAGATTTTTATCGGCTATATTTCACTACAACACTTTAAAACACAATTCATGTTTTTTTAAAACACAGTTTTGTTAGATTCATCGTCTTTTAAAGCAAAAATGTTGGCTTTTTTGTTCCACATCAATTGAAATTGAACTTTAGCATAAAAATATCAAATCCGGTTTGAGATATGCTAATCTGAAATTTCGAAAGACTATTAGAGTAAATATTTCTGCAATAAAAAATCTTGTATGGCAACGCACACTTTTGTTATCGAACATGCTTCTCTTTCTATAGTTATGAATGATAAGAGTAGAACATTTTAATGCCGCGATCTACACCCGTAGTAAAATGGAGTAAAGCTCTTAAGTATCGGTCGATGATAAACTATATTTTGGAGCTATTTAAAAATATGCATTATGCTAAGAAAACAGTACGTTTTTAAAATCTATCTCTTATATTTTTGGTGTAAAAGACATTATCAAGTAAGGGCTCATCGAATTGTGGCCAAGCGGCCAGTGAGAAGTACTAAGCATTAAAATATATATTTTTCAATCGAACAGATCATATGCAGACTCCCGTTAACCTTCTTCCCATAAACCGCGTTCCTAGTCACGGCACCGTACATACATGTCCATGCTGCAAAAATAAAACACTTAAGATAAACTATCAAAGTTGAAGTGTATAGAGTACATTCATAACAAGCAGTAAAATTAACAAGTGTTCTGGAAGTTCAATAAATATTTCGAACTTTTTATTTTTCTTAGCTAAGCTTATGTATGTTCTGTTTTTTTTTTTAATAAATGCAGGTAAAATAATAAAGTTTCTAAGTTCAAATAATTAGGTAGGGTTCATCATATTATTTATAATTTTGAAAATGTTAAACCAACATACTTTCTTAGCCCTCATTTCGCATATTACACCCAGATCCAAGAATAATGCAGTTGTACTAAATACAAATATGTTTCTTATCGGACAAAAACTTTGAACATATTCTCCATAAAGTATATCTTATGAATATAATATTTTATGTAACATGAATCCAGCCAAGTATTAGAGCATAACGAGCAGTTTTGAACTCTATTGTATCTAAGAACAACGGTATTTAACCCGAAAATACACTTAACTTAATAGCAGCTAACACAGAGAAGTAACAACAATAAGCTATCCAATAGCTTTGGTGTTCTGAAATAATATAATAATTCTTCTAATACTTGATATAAATATCTATTCATAATTAGCCACTTTACTTTTATAAATTTAGTATATTTGTATAGATCTTAATTTTGTTAATAGATCTGGTGTTATACATTTGTGTGGCTATATAAATGTGATTTACCAGCTACTACATTTTCGTGACGTTTAAGTCGATATCAACTGTAATTACCAACTAATTTTGGAATATTTTAAATCAATGGATTTTTCGATTTAAATGTTCATAAAACTCTCATTAGACAATGAGCACAAATAAACGAAAAAAGGAGTAACGACTGTTCTCTCATGCATCCGGCACAAGTTTCGATCAGTGAGAAAATACGCCTCTCTGGTATTTATGATCATAGTGATCTTTTTATTTCGCTTCTTCTCTTTAGTACAAATAATTTAACTGTTTCTTTTACGTAAGCATATTTGCTGATTAAATGTTTACTACTGCAATCTTTCTCGCCTTTATCAAGTTACTGATCTACTTAACACTAAATACTAAATTAGATATTACAATGTATATAAACAAATTAATGGATTTAGGCCCACCTTCTATCACTTTAACTAACTTCCAATTTCTGAGGTGATTTTTTTCTTCAATCTCAAAAATGTTATTAAACAAATATGTTTTAATATTAAACAAATATGTTTTAATCTTTTAAACGGTCTTTTTTAATTAAATTTAACTATATATTTTTTCAATATTTCGCTTTCCTCTGGAAAGCTTCTTCAGGAAATAAATTTTATAACAACAAAAATTATTAATTATTAATTAATTAATTTTATAACAACAAACATTATTAATTATTAATTAAATAATTTTATAACAACAAAAATTATTAATTATTTATTGTTAATAATTTTTGTTGTTATAAAATTTATTTCCTGAAGAAGCTTTCCAGAGGAAAGCGAAATATTGAAAAAATATATAGTTAAATTTAATTAAAAAAGACCGTTTAAAAGATTAAAACATATTTGTTTAATATAAATAAAAAAAGAGGTCGAGTTAAAATAATAATAAATTAATTAAAATACTTATAATATAAATTCTAATAGTATTTCGGATTGGAACGTTAAATAAAAATTTGAAATCAAGTATATTTCAGCATAAAAAAGTATAAATTATTCTTTATAGATTTCTCCATAAACTGGTTTTAGTCTTTGTACGAATAATTTAAAACCTTTACGTTCATTTTAAACTGAAAACGCTTTTATACAAATTTTCTTCAAAATAAATTATATAAAAAAATCTAATGACAGATTTAAACGATTCATCAAAGCTCAAATTAGTAAACTATAAATATTTATAAAAATAGAAACATAAATGCACCATTCTAGAAAAATTGCCATCAAATACATATTTATAATTAATATAAATATAATTAAACATACAAAAATATATAAGAAAAAAAATTAAAATATTTATTAATTTATATTACATGTAAGCATTATTTTTAAAAGTAACAAAGGGAAACACAAACAACGTGATAAAATCATATAATTAAAGCAAATAATTTAATTGAATTAGTTAAAAACGACACAAAATTAAAATTAATATTAATGCTCCCGAACGTTTTATTATAAATTTTATTATTAGAATAAAAACAATAATTATTATTTTATCTTATTCATTGTAGTATTGTAAAATTATAAATATTTACTACACAAAATCGCAGATATAAAAAGAAAAGTTAACTTGTTAATTTAGTAATTTATTAGAACATTTAATATAATTAATTTTCAAACAAAAACGAAACGAAATGAAACAAAGTGTAAAAGACAATTAAAAAACAAGTCTAGCAAAAAAAAATTAATTTAGCTTAACACTTTATGGATATGTTCTACAATTAAATTTAAAGGATCGTTAAAACCTAAAAATTTAGGCGTTTTGAATTTTATTTTCACTTTTTTGTCAATTTATTATAAAAATATAATTTTATGAATTCTTTGTCAAAATTCTAAAACTGCTTTGTGTTCGAAGCAAAGTTTGGACAACGAAAACAAATAACGGTAATTGTAATATACACGCAACTAAGCTTAAAATTAATTAATAGCTTATGTTAAGATAAGATAAGAAAGATTTCTAGATTAACTACATGCGTTCCACTTGCAGACCTAGCGATCCATATTAAATTGCTTGTACTTCTGCCTGCATTATTAATTCATCTGAATCTATAAAATTATTTCAAAGAAGAATGAGTCACTAAAATGTATAATATATTTTTATTTATTTTCAGATGAAAAAAGCTTTGCGTTACGATTTTATCTCTTGATTTTTCTTTCAAAGCAAAAACAACGAGATTTGTTTTGCTTGTTTGTTTGTTTGTTAGATTGTTTATTTGTTTTCTTTAGAAACAGTTGGACTGGTAGAAAATTTCATGTGAATATCGAAAGATTAAAGATATATTTTTTAGATTCTTAATTTAAAAATAATTTATTATTTAGACAATACCATTATAACTGCCTTAGAAAAAATCAAAACCAAGAAGCGAACAAAATAAAGAAGAAAATAACAAATGCAATTTCAAATTTAATGTTATTATATTTGAATCTTAATTATCAATTTATACATGACACGTCTAAATCTAAATTGCATTAAAATATCCACTACTTTTTGTTATTTAAAAAGTTTTGTTATATCCAATATAACTAAAAAACAAAAAACTAAAAAACTGAGCTTTTAAGCACTTATATTATGAAACGATTTTTATTTGAACACTTTTTTATAACCTTTTCTCCACAAAATACCTCGACATTTTCCACATATAAATGCAATCGTCTTTATATTTTTTGATAGGATTCTGCCTTATCAGTCCATAGTTCTTAACAATTTCTTTAACTCAAGAGAAAAGTAAAGTTACCATATTTTGTGATTAATTTTTGATGCACACACAATATTAAATCATTTCAGGCAGCTTTTTATGCATTTTTTTAAAAATGTTTATTATTTAGGTCTTATAACATATTTAACTTAAAATACCACCAAACCCATCGATTATATAATGATGAAGAAATGTTTTTTCATCCGTTTAAAACTTTGTCACATTTCAGGTTAACAAAAAAAAACTTGGTTGCGTATTAGATCAACGTCATTACTAAAATAAAACAACAAATTTATATTTATTCAATACTTCAGACACATTCGATGTTCTTCTTTGGGACTTTAAGTACAGTTTTCTTGACATTATCAGATCTATTTCTAAAATTTTAGATTTAATTAGCGTACAGATTACCTAACCAAAAATCCTTTTTTATTTTTTTTTTCTTTAATTGAAGAAGTGTTACAAAAACAAAAGTGTTTTACCTCTATTCAAATAGTAGTAGTTGTATCTCTAAAAATGGAATAACATCTTAAAATAAGGCGTTCAAAAGTACCTTTCAGAATATACCGCAGTTAAAAAGCCTTGATGGTATAAAAGCGATCGTTTTACAAGTATCTTGAAAAACAAGTTAGTATTATTAGAATCAAAACAAATTGAAATTTGCTAAAAATCAGTTTGAGGTATATTACTTTTACGTGTATGGTAACTGTCACATAAAATGACAGCTTGCAAACTTGCTTTTAAGAAGTTTATGAAATGACAGTATGTATAGAAAATTGTGTAAATAAACTGTCAATCGTAAAATTCAATCGTAAACCTAAAGTTTTTTGTCTTTTTCTACTGAAATTTTTTTAACTACTTCTTCTTTTTAACTTGGGCCAATTTGACCACAAAAAATAATTACACATTTAATTGAAACATTTTTAAAAAACCGTCACAAAATTTAGGTTCAAAATTAAATCATAATGTTTTACGCAAATTCCAAAAATGGCCCTGATCTTTTTCACATTTTAGTGTCAATCCATGAAAAAGCTTCTCTTTTTCACTTTTACTTGAATAAAAAATTGTTCTTTGATTCAAAGCAGTGCGGTCAAAGCTTTTCTTTCTTAAACGCCTTTTTTATTTAATACAGGTGTACAAATGCAGTGATGGTGATGAGCGGGAAAAAACATATTTCACAATCAAAGACTATGTTACGTAATAAATTAACAAAAAAAGTTATTCATTAAAAAAACTTTAAAATTAAAATATTTTTCGAAAGCCAAAGCACCACAAGCAAATAATTTATTAGTTAACAAAAAACATTATATAATTAAAATGAAATCATACATAGAACGCAAACCTAAAACATAATTAATATAATAAGTCATTTCGTTTTTATTGAAATATTTATTAGACAGATCAGCGAAAGTACTTAATTTTTTGCATTTTGAAACTTGAACTTACGCAAATAAATTTATTATAATGCAAATATATATTTATAATTACCAACTGAAATAAGGAGGCAGTTCTAAAAGGTCCATGGTATATAAGCAGAAACCTTTTATTTGCCGAACGGATAAAATACGAACAAAAATATAATTAAAATAATAAATTCATTAAAATAAGAGTTCATTCAAACATAAAAAGCACTCCGTACCATTCTTAGGCCATTTAATTTTTAATTTTGTTTTTAAACTTGTTACAGCTGGTATAGTAATTTATGCACTAGTAAAAATGAGGCATTTTCAAAATAGCGTTATTTTTTATACTTTCGTTTAAAAAATATGGCCATTAATATACATCACGGGATATTTCTTCGTTTAAATTTACGTTATTTTTTTTGTACTTGTCCTTGTATCAGAGGTAGCAACACAAATTCTGTGGAGACTTCAAGCGTTTGCTTGTAACGATTTAGAAAATAAGGCCATGTGCGCCAAAATGACGGAAAGATGTAATGTATAATGTGTAATGGCAGGATCGCCATGTAATGTGTAATGTTTTTATATTAATTTTTCTCTACAGTTCTTGTTTATATTTATCCAACTGTCGAGGAGCGCTATCTGCTCTAATAATAGGCGTTTAAAAGAACTGCCAACAGATTAAATAAATAAAGGAATGGCTAGGCACGTGAGTGCCGATTAATATTCAGTTTCAATCTTGTTTTATTTATGAATTAACCTAGCTTATATACTATTGGGTTATTATCTAAAATTGAGTGACTTTCTATTTTCACTCAATATTCTTGTATTCTATTACTTTTACAATTTTAAAGTGTTTAATTTACAAGTGTCAGCAACATGCAAGCGGACAGCTACAAAGTAAATTATAAATATTTTAGGAACTTGACACTTTTGTTCTATTTACCTTGGTGGTATTTTGCCACACTTCAACATGTGTAATTCAAGTGGCTGTTGCGCTACGATGTTGAAGTTGGCATGTACACACTTACATGTCTCATGACAATATGAGTACACTACAAGCATCTTTTAATTTTAAAATGTACTGTTTATTTTTATAGCAGATATTTTGTATATGCTCTTTTGTAATTCTAAAAAACTGCTAAATACTAAGCGATATACGTCAAATTTACTTCACTATAGGGCAGCCTTTATATTTTAGTTATATGTTCTTGTCCTTATGGCGGCCATAAAAATGCCTTAAATGTCTACCTTTTCTGATTTAAAAACCAAACCTTATACTTAAAAATCACGTAAGTAACAGTAATTGTGCCTGTGGACACCCTTTTCTTTAGAATTTAGAAATTTGTATTTGTAGTTCAAAAAATGGCATAAACACCGTTTAAATTTAAAAAATTTTTGTTAAAACCTACCAATTACGATGCTATAGGTATTAATAGATATAACAGACGGGCGGACGTTGTAGCTACTAGTTTTTAAAAATGATCGAACTCTTTAATAAACGTACTGAAGTTTTTAAGAATAGTCCGCGAATGTTTTGTATCTGTATTTTTATAATGGCTTAGGAAACATTTAAGAGTAAGACATTTTTGTGTTTAGTGCTTTTTAATTTTCACAATTTTATAAAAATTTTGAATTGTTAGCCCTTAACACAGGCCTACATATTCATATTTCTTAACCCTATTTAAATCCTTACACGGCAGCGTAGGAATAAATGGTTTCATTTTTTCGGTAGCTTGACCCTTTAACATAGTCGCAGTCGCGGCAAAACAGTTATTTTTTATAATTAATCCAATTTTTATTATTGTTGCTTTTGGTTCTATTTTCTAAAAAGGCAGCCTTCATTTAAAATAATTGGATCACATCGTGGGTGATTTTATAACGTTTTTTATATGTCAAAAGTTTAACATATTTGGTAAATTTGGCGGTTTATTTAATTAGTCATCTAACTTGAATTTTTTAAAAATAAAAGCCTGAATTTTAACGGGTAGAGGTAATTTATAAGAATATATATTTCAATTTTATTACTTTAACCATGTTTAAAAACAGTTTAATCTCTAATGGGGATTTAGTAATAATTAAAAGACAAAAGACAAAATACCATTAGAGAAAATGCTTTCAAGTATCTTTTAGTTTGTGTACAAGTTTTGTTTTATAAAAAAGCTGTTAACTTATTTCAATTTGTAAAAAAATTTTAATATATTATCTTAAGCATATATTTTAATCAAAACTATTATTAATATAAAGTTATTTTATCAGTCTTATGAAAGACCTGGAATAATAAATTTATTGAATTTATTATAATTCACAACGAACTGGTTATTTATTTTCCCACTATAATTTATGTAAATTTGTGCCTTTTCTATAGAAATAATCTTATCAAATATTTATTAAAAATCAATTTACTTGTATTATATAAAATACTTAAAATAATTTGCAAATGCCTGGTATTAATTAAAATGTTTTATTGTACGTACATACATATATACACATACAAACATACACAAAACTTTTCATCAATGTTTTAATACAAAAATGTTCCACCAACATTTAAATTCTTAAATTGAAGAATGAATGAATTCTTTTGTACTTGCAATCGTTTTTCTTTAACAATTCACACCGACAACAAAACTAAATTTGAAGAAAGAAAACAAATACTCTGGTATGAGTAGTAATCAATGACATTAAAGCATTTATCTAAAGGGTAAAGCACATACACACACACACACAGTTGCACACACAATTTTAACCACAATAATAATATGAGCAATATAATAATAACTGCATTCATAATACAAGGTGTACAGAGCTTATGTTAGATATTTGCATATACGTAATTTAATAGTAAAAACAACAACAAAAAAGTCAGAAAAAATATTGAAACAGAAATAAGCACACAACGAAACAGAGATTATTTTACGTAACGTATTTCATACGATGTATGCACACACTTTCATATAATTGCACATTAACATTCATTTATATCTTCCTAATGGAAATATATCAGAGAAATTCAACAGTGGGGCGGATAAAAAAATATTTTTGAATATTAATAAATAAGTAATTTCTAAACAGTTGGCACAGCTGAAATAAAGTTTAACATCTAATGTTTATATATACATATAGAGAGAGAAAGAGAAAGAGAGAGAGAAGAGAGAAGAGAGAAGGAGTGTTTGCGTTTAAGTTTAAAGTCCGATCCAGCATTTTGAGAAGTCGCTTAAAACTAAGTATAGTTAACGAGTTATTTGCATTTAAAAATTATATATTACAAATATCTAAAAGCCAGGGTTTCTTCGAATTATTGAAGGCGACGTGAAAAACTTATAAAACATTTTAAAAAACGACAATCCTTTATCTTTATCAGGTTGCAAAATATATCATTTTCACTAGAAGATTCATAAAATCCCTGCATATTTTTATTCTTTGATGAAAAGCCCCCTCGATCCTTTATCCATAAAAACAATCCTAATGAACTGACTTTTTTCTGATAGACACCATCATTGAGACGTCCCTCAATTCGGCCTAGCTTTTAATTTCCAAATTCCCGAATTTATAAGTAAAAATCCCTGTATGCTTTCAATTATTCTCAGCACTATTTCATTATCCTCGGCATAAGTACGGACAAAAGTATAAAAGTTAGTTTTGAAATTTTAATACAGGATTTGAAAAGTCTTGACAAGTCGAGAAAGCAAGTTTGAGCTTAAATCTTAAGCTAACACACTTCTCTGTTAATTAGTAAAATTTTGTTTTAATCGGCCAAGGCATTAAGAAATTGTTGATAAGTTTCTTCCCCACTGTGCATTGCTAAAAATAAAAAATTAAAAGAAATAATGAGACTACTTAGGTAAAAAAAAACAACACGAAAAATGGTCCTTTATACAATCTGAACTCGTAAATAATATAATAATAATAATATATAATATAATTAACACTTAAAAATTGCACAACTCCATTCATAAAATTATACAAATACAAATAAAACGATATACTATAAACAAGATAGGTGCATGTAGTTAAATGTATACTGTAAATACAAATGCATACATGCATATTCAAACATTTGTCCCTTAAAAAACCGGCATTCGACTTGTATTGTTAGAAATTAACAAAATTAAAGAAAATAAATACAAATGTTCCATTAATTTTTATACAAACAAAGAGAATTAAAAGTTAATTTAAATTTTGATTAAATAGTTTTATACGTAAAAAATACATTTTGTTATATCTTGTTTAATATTACAAATTTTACAAATTATTAATTATTTTCACTTTATCCTTTAAATTTTAAAATATCTTTCACATTACATTTTTATTGTTAACATTTGAATGCAGAAATAAAAGTCAAAAGACAAAACCACAAAAAAGAATATGTATAAAATTATTTTAATACTGTTATTAGTGTTTTTGTTAAATAACTAAAATGAGTCTATTCTTTATTGTTGAAATACATTTAAAAAATGGCTGAAAAAATTATATAAAATTAACTTTAATTTATTTTTAATTCTAAACCTAAATAAAAACATGATAAATAAAAAAGAAGAACGATTTACACATAAACTCAAATAAAAACAAGACAAAATATTTACATACTTACATGCATACATACGTATGTTTATTTTATTTTATTAATTTATTAGTAAATTTAAAATTATTGTAAATACACCAGAAAAAGCTTGGCATTAATAAAAATCTTAAATGAATTTAACAAAACAAACATTTTTTTATTAAGCCCTCTAAAAAACGAAATTGTAGAAACACTTAAATTTATACTTGCAAATCAATAATGAAAGCAATACCACCAAGCAAGACTGTTTGCCACAGAAATGTCTGATAATAGTTCAGTGTTTCTGATCATACTTAAGCTCTAATTCATGTCAGCCTTTAATAACTCCCTCATTAGTGTGGTGATATATATGTACAAGTGCATAACTTTTTCTTTAGAGCATAAGTAACATCTTACTATATCGCATAACATGAAAAATTTGTTGCTCTCATCAAGAATCCGGCTATTTTCGTTCTATCGTTTCGAAATATCCTCTCGATAAGAGCTTTATAAGCCACTCTGGAAGACCATATTGCTCTTAATGTTTTGCTACGGTATGCATTGTGTAGCTATATTTTGAGCTTTCACAAAGCGGACCACTTGATCGTTCGATCACAATTCATCTGTGTACAAAGCATTTTATTCTGCTCTAGTTCTATTAGGACCCATTTTTGTTGTGCATTAATTGCTAATTAAATATGTTTGTTGAGAAAAAAACAGTATTATAATGGTTTAATAATTATTTTAATTTTTAATAATTAACCGCAATGTGTTTAAGAATATAAATTAATTTATTTACTTTATTGCATTTTTCGGAGTATTTTCAAAATATCAATTTCGTTTATGAAAAAACAAACCCAAATACGGGCAAATGTCAATTTATGTTGTTAAAGCGTACACTTAAGATGCGTTTCAAAAACCATGTTAAAACATGAAGATAATAACACGATTAATCTACTGTTAAAACAGTTACCTATGTAAGTAGTCTATACTTGACATTTACATAATGTTAAATTTTATGTTCCTCAACTCAGGTCAATACGGTAGCTCTACGAACAGTAATGTGAATGCCAAATTGATGTTCTTCATAATCGGTTACGTGCAATGATTATTACAGTGACGCTGTTTTTAATATTTTTTTTTTAGTAAAGAAATTAGGTTTATGTTGGACAACAAGTTTGAGAACGTTGCATGTTGCAGCTACCGGCATATAGGTAGGTAAGAAAAAATTTAATAATTCGTAAATTTTAAACAGATTATATATATGTTAATAGGGGTATATTTTTTACTGTAATATCCGCAATAAATTTTCAAAGAGCATTTCAGAGACTTAATAATCTAGTTCTTCGCTCGAATAAATACTGAAATTCTCTTTTTAAATGAAAAATAAGTCTATTTTGTTTATATATCTATATTACTTTTTGATTCCTGACAAAGCTACTAAACTGTGCCTATAATTGCAACCCACAACTACACCATATATACTCTACTTAGTATTAGGGTGCCGAATTAAATTTATTACATTACATTAGATTAGTCAAAGAAACTAAGCAAGAGGATTCCTTTAGAATTTCCATAGTACGGGCTGAATTATTTATGATAAGTATAATTAATGATACTTTAAAAAGCTAAGTTTTAATTTCGTGTTAAGCTGTGTTAAATTTAAACTATGGCAGACTTTTTTTTATTTTATTGCAGAAATTTGTTTCGACTGAATTATTTTTATTTCAAACAAAAACATAATCCTAAAGCACATACATATATTTATGTCTATACAGACAAACTAACTTTTCCTTTTAATGTACTATAAGTCTTCTTGTTTTTTCCCTCAAGTTTTTACTACTTTGACTTTACTATTTTAAATTGGCAGCGCTCAATTCTTTTAACATCTGGAAATCTCTGCTGTTCTAAAAGACAACTCCTTATACAAAAATGCTCATACTTTACAGAAATCATGTTCTTGTAAACAATTCATCAATAAAATATATATCGCCGGATAAACCTACAAACCAACAAAATATACAATTTTTTTGTAGTTCCATAACTTTTAATTTAGCTAACGATGTACATATATAAATACAAAAAGTGCGGATCAAACTCAAACATCCTTTGATTCAAAATTTTTTTTACTTACATTATAGACGGCAGAGTAATATTTAAATCTAATACGTAAATCTGAAATAAAAAAGCATTACTTTTGGGACACTTTTTGATTACTTATACTGTTTTTATAGTGAATATTCTATTCTACCTTAATTTATATAATTTCATCCCATTGTGGTTCAAAAAATAAGGCCATTTGCATGAAAATCGCTTTGCTATCTTGATATCCTTTATTTAATGCCATTAAACATAAAGTCGTAGCCGTCAAAATCACACAATAATTTCACATTTATTTTTATAACGTAAAAATCTTCATAAAATATATATAAATGTTAACTGTCTAACTATAACGGTTAAAAACTAAATCCATATACGTTAAAAACGTGTCACTGTAAGAGCACCCGATATTATCTAGTCTTTTGTTTATTTGCTATACTTGCGAAATATTTATGCAGCGATATCTTCTATCGTCTACGCTTTACGATTATAGGGATAGAAAGAGTGTCATAGATTGACAACAATGGTAGGAAAAACAAACGTATTTACCAGAGTAGCGAAGTATTCACTCACTGTTCATACATGTATGAATATGTACATTTCATTTTTTAGCCGCTTCTTCTCATACATTGTGAGAAACACACAAGTGTTCATTTTTGAATATTTACAATTTTGATAATTTTTCATAAATGAAAAGATCGTAAAAAATGTGCGTTAAGCATTCACGTACATAAACGCACATATTTGATAATGCGCAATTGTCGGCGTATGCAGAAAAAAATATTTTTTTTTATTTCTTTTGGAATATATTGCAATATTGTATTTTGAGTTAATATGTACCCATGTGTTTTTACTACATTTTACGGTAAATTGCCATCGTAGGTAGAAAATTTTTTCACGTTCATTTATGAGATATTTTAAAAAATGTCAACGTTCATAAATGAACATATCCATTTATGAAAAATAACATTAATGAGAAGTAGCTAATTTATCATTTATCACATATGAATAAGACTAATAATTCTTGTTGTTCGCATTCATGTGTGAAAATAACCAGAACATTTTTTGTTGTTCGTTTATGTGTGTGAAAAATAAATATAAAATTCTAGATTTTTCGTTTATCAAACATATCATGAATGTTGATTTTTGAATGTTCATAAATGAAAAATTCTGAACGCTGGTATTTACTCTTAGTGGATGCGACCGAAAATCATTCAAATGCAATTGCGAAAAGAGACAAGAAAAATAGTCATGTTTACTAGAGCAGTTAAAAACAACCAATTTTTAGAGAACTGCAAATTTGCGTCTAGTTTTGTTTATTCTAAATTCATACTTTAGTGAAGGCACTGTATTGGTTTTAAAATTAACTAAAAATAAGCAGGGGTATTGCCAAGTGCAATAACTAGTAAATTCTCTTTATAAACCAACGTAACCAAACGAGCTAGCGCCATCTCGTAAATAATACAATACGAGTAGTCAGTTATGTCGTTTTCTCGCCAAACATGGTTATGGACATTTCAGAATGGCAATTTGCGAGAATCACCCAATAATGAGAATAGAATTGTTAATTTCTCATTAAATACGTCTCTAAAACCTGAAGCTGAAAGCATCAGAACTGAAATAGCCAACCGTTTGTAAAAACAAAAGAGACAAAATAATAAACATAACACCAAAATAATATTAAATTACCAAATTTATATAAATAATTGGTACATATATATTATCTTTAAAACAAAAAACTAAAAAGTATTTTCTGACATTGTTTTAACTTCCCTACTGTAAGTTTTCTGTGTTAAAGCTTCAGTAACTCGAGATCCAAATATTTGTTAGTATTTTTCTTACGTTGCTTGTAAAATTCCCTAACTAGCACATACAAACTTCTTTCTATGATCGCCTTGTACACACATCGTTAGCTTCTCGTTTTCTTTTTTAATTTTGATTAGGTTGTCCTTTTTACTTTTTCCAGCATTTTCTTGTTGTCTTCGTCTGAAGACGTTCTCTTAAATTCTTCCTCACCATTTGCTACCTAAAGACCGTTAATCGTGTCACATGGTCGGCTGCTCTAATCAAATGATTCGTATACATCTCTAATAAGATGACGTTTATTTGCTGCCTTATAGACTTTATTCGTTATTTTTAGATATTTCATTTTAGATATTTTTTTCTTTTATATATATGACAGCTAAATATGTTAGCCATTAATTGCCTATTTTTCATATGTATTTCCTATTAAATATAACTTTTATGACAAGAATAACTACTCTTCATTCGCGAAAAACCAGCCAAAATGCTACATTCCCATACGAATACTTCTAATTATTTTTCATCTCCACCTGTTACTTTAAACTCAGATTTTTATTTTTATGCCCAAGCTTTCTTTTCACATCGCTTTTCCGCTCTGTCCGTGACCATGTATGAATAAACTACAACTTCTATTGAATTCTTGTTGAATTCAGTACTAATTTTGCTTGCCTTTGCCCACCCACCCACTTACATCTTGGTGCAGGATGCCCTTCACTATTTAATAAATCAACTTATCCAACTTCGCTTGCTTATTCCGCTTCGTAGAGCCTCTGGATGTGTCAATATATATTTCCACATAATCAATGACTATGGGGTTTTGGATTGTATTTTAATGTTTTCACCTAAACTACAACATGAAAACTATAAATGAAAACGGGCAGCTTTTAGCTCATTATTTACAATAAGAAAAATGATAACTTTGGTTTTTGTGATACCTTTAACAAACAATAATTCTAGTCTGAACATAAACTGGTTAACATTAACTTTTATTACTCCAAATAATTTAGTTTTGTGGATTTAAAGTCTAATTCCGACAGCATTTGTATGCATTTTCATAAATTCGCAAACATTTTGGGGGAGAAAACTAAAGGATTAGCAACACTAAATACAACCACAAAAAGGTCTCGACAAAGAGAGCAAAGCATATCGCACACACACACACACATTCTAGCTCTCAACGAATTATAAATTTTTCAAAAAATAAATACCTTCAAATATTTTAAAACAATCTGAAAACATACATTTGTAAATATTTATTTATTTTTTCAATTCTATTAATCACAATATACCCATTCAGCTTCGAATATGACAATATAGTCTTCAGAATTATTACAATCCTAACACAGAAACTTTGTGGTTGACGACGCGTCGTCTGTTTATAAATTCTAAATATAAAAATTGCTGCCAAATTATTACTAGGAGCTAGCGTGGGCTCAACAAAAAGACAGTTTACAAAGAAATAAATTCACCTTATGCATACAGTGAAAGACTAAACTACTCAAGTAAACTATACGCATGCAATTTGAGTTATCCCGGCCCAATATTCAGCAAAATTGTTTCTACTTTTATCAGTTATTTGAACATACGGAGACATAAATCCGAAGTAAGGTAAATTACCAGCACGATACAATTAAATGTCTGATATGGTAATTCTGAGAGGACTTAGGTATTCACACAATTTAATACTTGGCACTTAAATTAAACATCACCACAATTGGCAGTTGTTGGAATGTTAAAAGTACCCTTATAAATTCCATATTTTGTTTTGTTTTGAAGAGTGAATTTGGTGACTAAAATGAGTATTCATAACTCAATCATCTAGTTTTTCAAGTAAAAAATTATAACAATTTAATTTTTTTAATGCTAAAACGCTAGTTAATGCTCATTTAACGTCAAATATGCAAACTTGGTATTTTCTGTATTTTTCGAAGTAACTTAATAAACGAATTTATGTTAGAATTTTGAATCATTCAAGTTAAAAAAAAATAATTCAGCTCAACTTTGTGGATACATAAGGTTCAAGTGATTTATAGGTAAAATCTTCACATGAACCTTTTTTCATAATAGTAATTGAATTAAAATGCTTTATTTATATTTAGGATGATAATAGGGTTTTTATCGAAATATCTTTCCGAATGTTCGCTTTTCGATGCTAATATCTTAGTTTTTGTAAAACTTATTTTATTTATAAGAACGAATGGACGATCTCAACGAATTTTTTAGGCAATTTGATTGGAAACTGTGTTTCTGGGACAATAATGTCGATGCCATATCGGAATGGTTGCAAACATAATTTTGTTTGCAATGAAAACTTTTATTCCATCCAAAAAAGTTGCGATTAAAACCAGATCGCAATCTTGGTTTAATCAGGCGTGCAAAAATGCAGTGATATCAAGAGAGAAAGCAGTCAGTTTCTGGCGTAGAAACAAAAACGCAGATACTGATTCGCTACGCAAAAGAGCAAGATCTTCATGTGCCAATGTACTAAGGCGTGAGGAACATCTGTGCGATGAGCGCCTTCGTGCTAAAGCTCCTCGGAGTAGCAAGAACTTTTGGTCATTTGTTAAAAGACTAATTCTAGTTCATTAATTCCGACTCTTTTAAAGAATGATTAAATATTCACTGACCCGGTTAATAAAGCTAAGCTTTTGGCGATATATTTTCAAATAATTGTTATTTACCGGAAAGCAATCGACTACCACCCGAGCTCGATAGAGTATTCATTACTATGCCAAAGATATTCCTTCGATCTCGAGCGGCTAAAAAGGCTGCTAATGTAACGCCAATCCCCAAAAATGGTGAGGCTAAGAAACCAGAAAATTACCGCCCAATTGCAATTAGTTCTGCACTTCCCAAAGTGATGAAAAGTATGATTAATTTTCACCTTGTGAAGTACCTAGTGTCCAACAGCTTACTTAGCGACCGACAGTATACTTTCCGTAGGGGGCGCTTTACGGCCGACTTGCTGGTTTTTCTATCGGAACAATGGTGCAACTCCATGGCTCTAGACATTTCTAAGTCATTTGGTAGAGTATGGCATGATGCACTTCTGTCAAAACATATTGCTTTTGGTGTCGATGATACCTTCTCTAGATTTATATCGAGTTTTCTCAGGAATTCCACTATAAGAGTTGTTATAGATGGAATTTCATCAGACAAGTTCAAGATTAATTCAGGGGTATCGCAAGGCTCCGTTCTTTCTCCCACCCTATTTCTTATTTTTCTAAATGACCTTCTTTATCAAGCTTTCAACCCAATATACTCTTTCGCATTTAGTAATAGACCGAACCAGTTGGAGGTGAGTTCCAAAAGAAGGAACATGAATCACGATCTCGCTGCGATTTCCGATTGGGATCGTGCGAATAGGGTCGATTTTAATACCCGTAAGACGCAATGTTGCATGCTTACGCATAGATCTGTGTTCGGAAGTGGTGTTGCACCTGTTACTATGGTATTACGGAATCGGAAGCTCTTGATGTTCTTGCCATGAAAATTCAGTGTGATGTTCGATGGACTAAACACCACCTATATCCATCCAAAAATGGAATACAACATCCACTTATGGTCGATTGACCAGTGAATCGCACTACGCATTTTTAGCAGAACAATCCGTACGTGGAATAAACTCCCTCCAGAGGTCTTTCCTATCACTTTCAATGTAGGAAAACTCAATTCGAATATCCACAAACACTACTCCTTCACATAACCTAATTTCCTGATTCTTGTACAATGCATTGCATGACTAGGGCTCATCCGCTAAGAAAAAAAAAGAAAAGCGTAGTAAAGAAAAAATATATAAAAATAGTGGTACCCGCCAGTTTTGGCCACATCTCCACCATTGATGTGCCAATTCAATAGTACTTCTTTCGACAAATTGGTGATACTGTAGCTCTTTTGAGGCCTTGATGAAATTGATTTCAACCAACTAAGAAACATTCTTATGCAAATAAACTTCATTGCTACTTTTTTTCTAAAAAGAAATTTTAGAAATTCTTAGTGCATCGACTTTTACCGAGGAGAAAAAACGTGGTTGTAATATGACCACAAAAACAGGAATTTTTCTTATTATTAATATAACGTTGCTTCAACCAAATTAAAGTTGTTTTAAAAATATCTTTGGTCACAACCAACACTTAGTTTAGTTACATGTAACCAAAGCAGGATTAAATTTAACAAAATATTATTAAAAAAATTGTTGGCGCACTGGGGAAAGATTTTTGTATTGGATCATTGAATGTTATGTAAGCTATTGGTTTATTTGTGTACGCTTAGCAAAGAATGTTTTATTGAAGATTAAAAAATAACGCACCGCATTAATGCAAAACAAATTGAGGAGACATTACAAAATATTAAATACATATATACATATGTGAACATACGTGCATAAATACTAAATATAAATTAAAAGTTCATTCGCATAGAAATGTATATACGAAGCGAAAATAAATAAAGCTCAACAAAATAAAAATATTTTGAAACCATAATATAAAAAAAAAGAAAAATAACTATTAAAATGTTATTCAATTTAAATTTTTTTATTAATTCACTTAATAACCCAAAAACTATTTTTAAAGAGCATCACTAAGAAAAAAGCACACAACCATAAAAGCTTAAACAAAATAGTATTTAAGTGTGTCGGAGCTTTCTGTGCAAGAGCACTTGCAATTTATATTTAAAAACTTTATTTATTAATAATTATTTCATATTAGTTCACATTCACATTTGTTGCTATTTGTTTTTAATTTTGATTTTTTTCTTACAACTACACTAACCACTTCGTAATCTACTAGAGCAAACGTAGAAGACATGCTTAAAACTAAAAGGCTAAAGATCCTCTTTCTCGTCGACTTTATAAATTTATGCCTTAGTTTTATTCAGTAAACAACACACCACTTAAACTTACTGCCACTGAGTGATCCACTTACAAAATTTGCACTGAGAGATTTTCACCAAGGCGAATTGAATACACAACACCAGCTGATCAACCAAAATAATTTGTTTGTGGTTATGACAGGCGTAATTTACAAGAAAAAATAATTTTATTTCCGAGAAAGAATTCTGGTCCACTGTAGCTTGTTTTTCATCAGTAGTGTTTCTTTAAGTTTTTAATTGTCTTTTTATTATTAGAAAATTTGAATTTATTGGAATTATAGTCAAAAGTATACCAACATTATTTACCTTAATTCGAATGTTTCTCGTTTCGTTTTTTAATTAAATGTAAAATTTAAGCTTAAAAATAATATTCATGAATCTAAATTATTTGTAACGTTTTTTCCCATGCAATTATTTTCCCCTTTGTTGATTTATAAACGTAATACTAATTTGTTGTTGTTGTTGTTGTGTTTTAAATTGCATCTTAACATAACAGGTTTCCTTCCGCCTTTTCTTAACCACTTGCATATGGCTACCTGACTGCTGAAATAAAGATCGTGACAAGTGTTTGTTCAAACAAAAATTCAATTTATCATTATAAGAAGCATGTGTGCTGATAAAAAGTCAACTATTAAAATAAAATTCTTTCCATTGAATGATTATGCACCTGCGAAAAAGATGAACGGGGGTTGAACTGTCTTATTTCAATTTCGTTTAAAATATCTACAAAAATTACAAACATAAAAAATTTTTAACAAAATATAACAGAAACATACGTTTCTTTATAACAAACACGTTACTTTTTGTACACAATAATGCTCCGGCCAATAATTTTTATCTTAAATGCAAGACTCAGTTGCATCATCAATTATTCTCAGTATATCTTGTATCTCTTACATGCTTAATTCCAAATTGAAAATCTAAACTTTAAACTTTCAGATTTATAATTTAAAAAATGGTTCTAAAAGTATTGGTGTTGTAAGGATATTTTGTTCTACAAAATGGGGATAACAATTTTTGCTGACCAGTTATTAATCTCTGTGTATGATGAATAAATCTTTATGCATTTTGATTTTTAATAGGTTTTGTGGTTTTTTTCATACACTTCTGGTAACATCATGTGAGCTGAATGAGAGAATGAGAGAGAGATAGAGATAGTAAACAAAAATATGCTACTCCCAAGCAAAATGTCAAACAGAAAAAAAAGGCTCCTTTAGAACACCAAGCGGGATAGAGCTTAGTTATTTAATACAAGTCTCTCTTTTCTTTGGCAAAAGCCAAGAAGAAAAGCTTAAAGTGCATTCTTTCAAAGAGTCAATGATAAATATAGTTCGCCTACTTCGTCTCTTTTAATATATAACGTAATATTTACCGACCCTTTAATAGAGCTAACTCCCTGGTTGCGTTACTTACCACTGTCTAAGTAATTCTTTGTAGCTCTTGTTTTCGGGCGGTGTCTTTCGATGTTACTACATGAAAGTATAATAAGCAAAAAGTTTGGTAAAGTAACAACAAGCCATGAAAATAGAAGAGACTAGCAACCCTTAAAATTACCGTCCAATTGCATTTAGCAGCCTTTCTTAATGACTGTCAATGCGGCTTCCATAGGAGACGGTTTGAGAAAAACTTTCTAGTTTTCTATTAGAATAAATATAAATGTGGCGAAAGTGGCATTTAGACTATACTACAGAAGAATGAATTCATGATTAATCCAAGAGTACCAATCAATACATGTTTTTCCTATTCTTATTCTTATTTTTCTTAATGGCCTTCTCTGTCAAGGCCAATGATAGCCAAGCTCCTTAGAGATGGAAGACATACAGCAAAACGTTAATGACACACCTAGATTTATAAAACAAGATTCGGCTTTAGTGTAACAAACACATTTTTCAATCCTTAAAAGAAATTCACAGCTGTCTTGGTATTTTAAAAAGGTGTAGGTAGAGATATTCTATTCTACCTCTTTACTGTTTATACCAACAATATTCAATCGAAAATGGATTAACATTTTTATTTACGGGCCAGCGCTTTAAAAGCTATTTTTCGGGTTTTCTCCCGCTTTCAGGATAGATAAAAGTAAGCCTAATAAAAGGCTTAGCTACACCTAGTTTCACAGTAGCAACATGCTTTCATTTTCCATTTTATTAATAAAAAGACATGCAACAGTTAAATCAAAAGGGTTAAAAAGATTATCGATATCAATTTCACAAAACTGCAAGATAATGACATCAGTCGGATCGAGTGATATATAACGAAATTTACTTAGATTTCAGTTGTTAGTGAATAAATTTCAAATTCGAATGGCAACAAAGTTTCGAAATCAAAATAGTCACTTTTAAAAAGTCGATAGCGGCTAAAATTTGTTTTATTTTCACTAGTTACTACAAAGATATTATTTGTTAGCAATAAGTAAATAATTTGTGTAAAATAGTATATTTTACATACTATTTTACATACTTACATAAATATGCGTATATTATTGTCAAAAATAAATTAACTTTAATTCATGTACAACGTAATACATATGAGTATAAATCGGTAAGTATATGGAAGGCCATACTGCTTCTGCGATAGATTCAAAAACAAATTTTTACAACACAGAAAGTAACACAAATAGATTCTGGGAAACAATAAAAATAAATACAGTAGGACCTCTAAAATTTCTACAAAAATATTAAAGATATAATTATTTATAAAAGATATAATATATTAAATTCCTTGAAAAGTCTTTGGCTGGTACATAGCTCTATGCCAGGGGTAACCAACTCGCGGACCGCGGTGCGGATCCGGACCGTAGACTTATTTTATGCGGACCTTGTGTTAACAATATAAAATATTTTATACAAAAAAGTAGAAGATATTTTACAGTATGTAACAACAAATTCATGAGAAATATTTGCGTCTCGACATCAGCCTTTGGCGATGATCCGTTAACTATCAAGTAATAGAGAAACCTATGCAAAAAAAAAAAGAAAGATAATTTGGGAGTGATAACACAAACAATTTCATTAGTAATATTGTCATCAGCAGCGAGGTGCAAGAAAATCTCACACATACATTCATCGGACAGGTTCATCAAATCATTCAAAACTATCAGCACAGCCTTTTGGTCGAGTGTATGTGTGAGATCACCCCGGGGGCACATTTATATGTTTTGGCGGAAATCCACCGGGGGTAAAAAGAAGCCCAGTCCGCTAATAGGCTAGCAGGAGCAAACTGGACAATCCACTATATTTCCACGGGGATCAGTAAAGCCCCAGAGTTAAGGTATTTGTCTTTTTAGCCTTTTAGCTGTTCTCTGACTGATTACTGAGGTCGGCCCTTCGGGAGTATCGTGGTAGTGTTTCGTTTGAGTTTGTGGATCGGATCATTAACAATGAACACAATGAATGGTCCAGGTCCAGTGAGCATGAATGCCGTCGTGTTCTTAAATTATATTAAGCTTCATGCGTTCTGGACCAAGGGTTGGATAGTCTGCAATTCTTCACTAAGGAGTGACGGCTGCGGCCTGCTTCGGGCTTTTGAAGTTGCAAATAGGAGTGACCGGAGGATATACGTATCTGAAGGCGTTCTAGGGCGAGGAAAACGCTTCATTTCATCCACAGTGGTATGATCCACCATCTGGTTATAGCTTACACAGCTAGGTACAGGTATAAATCTCATCCCGTTTGTTTATGTGAGATTTTGTTGCATCTCACTGATGACATGAATATTACTAAAGAAATTGTTTGTGTTATCGCTCCCAAATTATATTTTTTTTTACATAGATTTCCCTTTTACTTGTTAATTAACGTATCATCCCTAAAGGTTGTTGGTATTTTTGAATGATTTGATGATTTAAAGCTTTCGGTCGCTTATGGGTTCAGTGTTTTGTTTTTAATTGAGTGACGAACGCCAACACTGAGTGTTCTAAATACGATTACCTAGCTACGCTAAGTGTTAAGGTACCTGATTAAATTTGCAAGTTATTTTTTTATAATGGAACCGAAAAAAAGAAAGGTGAAAGTCGAAAATAGACAATTTTTGCCAGAATGGACCGATTTATATTGCTTCACGCTGCCAAACCGTGCTGGAGCAATATCGATGTGCTTGATTTGTCAACAAACAGTTGCGTTAATTATAAAACTCAACGCAAATCATTTGGAGACAATTTTCCACTTGATAGTAGTCTGCGTAAAACAAAAATAACAAATTTATGGGTAAGCTACGCATCGATGCCTCAAATCATGAATCGTTCATTAACTGAGCAGGAGAAATGTGGTGAAGCTTCTTTATGCATTTGTTGGACTCTTGCTAAGCATATGAAAACATTCACTGATGCTGGCATAGTCAAGGAATGTATGCTCGAGGAAGGCAATGTTTTGATTGAGAACAGAAAAGATGTTGTTGAAACTATTCGACGCATTCCGTTGTCTGGGAGTACTAACGTAAGAAACACACACGTTCTGGCAGAAGAAAATCATTGTGATGTGAAACGACAGTTAAATAATTCCGATTATTACACCTTGGCTATTGATGAATTATGTGACACCACTGATAAAGCACAATTGGTTGTTTTTGTACATTTCTTGGACAAAATGAGACAAAATTTTGTTGAGGAGCTTTTAATTATTTTACGGTTAATAAATAGGAAGAACCTATTTATCAATAACTACCGACGGTGCACCAGCAGGCTAAAAAAGGACTAGTTCACCTATTGAGAACCAGTGCAAAATGTAATGAAAAATTGATTTCTTACCATTGTATCATTCACCAAACTGTGCTTTGCTGCAACCTCAATCCTAATCTCGAGAGAACAATGCAAGGAGTGATGAAAATAATAAATTTTCTTCGGGCAAAATCAGCACTGAAAATTGAATTGAAAATTTTTTTGACGAAGTGGACACTCAATACGACGATCTGTTATTGCATAATAATGTAAGATGGTTAAGCAAAGGCTGCATTTTACAACGATTCTTCAGCATTTTAGAAGACTTGAAGATATTTCTTTTCAAAAATGATTAAACGTCAACAAACGAAGACTTAAGTTTTCTTAGCCATAAAGAAAACGTAATTTCCATTACTTTCTTATCAGGTATTTTTAAACACATCAATGATCTGAACCTTGAACTTCAAGGCAAAGGAAAGCTTGTATGGGAGCTCCTGACAGAAGTAACAATCTTTTTGCGAAAACTCCATCTTTACAACATTGATCTGGATACTTCCTAATTTAATACTTCTAATACTTCCCTAATTAAAAAAAAAAAACTGCAATTACAACGAGCTTGGCGTCGGCCAATACAAGATGTTCAAGGAGGATCCCAAATCGGAATTTGAAAACAGATTCGCAGATTTTAAGAAAATTGGGAATGTCGTCGATAACCTCAGTAACATTTACTCTCTGAATGCTGGGGATGAATACTCCATTCATGAATGAAGCTGCAAATATTTTCGGGAGTAATAAAGCTTCTCTCCAGATGGAAATGATCGATTTCCTAGAAAATACTGTTTTAAAATACTAAAAACAGGAAGTTTCTTGTCAAGAGTTTTGGATCAAATTTCTTTACCCAGAATTATTAAATTAGCCTTAAAACTTCTCACTTTGTTCGGGTCAACATATGTTTGTGAAGCTGCATTTCCTAATATGAACTTCATTAAAAATAAATTCCGGAAGCGACTTGCCGATGAACATCTCCAAAATTTAATGAGAATAACCTACACAAGCTTAACTTCAAACTTGGGACGAATAGTCCAAGACAAAAAATGTAATTTTTCTCATTAATATTGTAAAAACCCTTAGTGCTTACTTCTTTTTATTTAATACATTTGTTTATTATTTAATAAAATAATGCACCGAAACCCATTCGTTTTATTTGTCCATTGATACAGTATCCAAACCTATTATTTAAATAGTTCAGTTTATTAACTTTCGGACCACAACGGTCGTGATTTTGTAAAAAAACGGACCCCAAATGAAAGTAGTTAGTGACCGCTGCTCTATGCCATTCAGAATTACAGTGCAAATGGAAAATTTCTATTCACCAAGCCATCGCTTAAGATTACTGGAAGAGGAAAAAAATTAAGTTCGTGAATGAAATAAATTTTGCAAGCTGTAAGCGCTGTAGCGGATATCGATGGTTTAGTCAAAATAACATCATATGGCTTAAAACTAACACTGCAGCAGTAGATATTTAAGGTTATATTTTATATGTGTAGGATTCTGATGAAAGCGAAAACAAAACCAAAAATAAAAAAATTAACTTAAATTTATATGATTTATATCATTTCCTTTAATTGTTTGATTAATCTTGATAAGTGTTTTAAATTCCCATTTAAATATATATTTTTAAATATATGTACATTGTAGATATCTTGATAGTTTTTAAATATATTAAAACATTTTAAGGTATTTATTTTAAAAATCATATGTACATATGTATGTGTTTTAAGTCTCTTTTTCCTTTAATCTTTTACTTTTGCAGCATTGCAATATTGGCAACTTTGTGTGTATTTTTCATTTTGCATCATCTTTCGAATATTTTTGTATCGACGACAATACGAAATTATTTCGATCACGACTTACATCATCGGCTCCATGGTAAACTTTATACCAAGTAAAATTTTTAATTATTTTATTTCGGTCTATCTTTTAAACAGATTAAATAATCCTTCTAATATTAAACAACCACAAGATTCTCAATTTAGTCCGCCTTTGTAATTACGGTAGTTTTGTTGGGTTTTGCATTTTTTTATTTTGTTTGATTATTAACTGCAGTTTACACATGCATACATGCATACATACATGCATATGTAAGTAAATTTATTCACAATACTTGCGAACTTAATACATTTCCCTACAATGTAATTAGATGTATGAGGCTAGCGACAGGCGTTGATAATAACACGAATATCTTACACGTTTTAAGCTTTAACTGTTGGGTAAAACAATTGCAGGATTTCAAAAGATTGAATTATTTAAGGAATAACAGAAAAAGAAAATAAGAAATTATCGATTGTATCTTGTAAATTAAAATTTATTGTGAAATTTGAATTTGATTGAATTTTTCGATTTCATATGAGAGCAAAAAGGTTGTCAAAAAATAAAGAAAAGTGGCCAAAATTAGCAAAGAATTCTAGTTAAGGTTTGTTTTAAATAGTTGTCTTGAATTTATTTATTTGATTTTTGAATAGTACAAGCGTCTGACGTCTCAAATATATTCTTCTATGAAAATCATATCTAATCTGCCTAATAACGTTACTTCACAATTCTGTACTCTACGTTTGTTTATTTTAATACAAAAAAGTAAGACTGGTATTATCCTAAACATATGTTTAGCCAAAAATTAAATGATCTGATATTGTATTTGAAGAATGCTTAATTCTTCAAATAAATGTAAAATAAAATTAGTTTGTTTGGCATGTACTTGCAAAATTCCCCTTCTCTAGTACTTAATAAAAGACAATAACCATTAATGTCCTTGAAAATTGAGAAAAGAACAATTTAAATTAAATCTTTTTCAATTATGTATTTTTTACAATTTTAAAATGACAAACTTTTTGTTTAAAATTACAATAGAATTTCCCATATTTCTAGCTTTGAAGAAAGCTTATTTGTTAAACTTTTATTAAAAGACCATCGCGTGTTTTTATAGAGGTATAGGCGACCATTTTGTCACCTGTCAAATGGTTTACGTTTAGGTTAATCAACATGAACAAATTGTAGAAATTGGGATCAAAATAACGGCAGATCCCGATTGACATAAGCAAATTTTATTTAGCAGCAAAGCTCACTTTTGTTTGAATGGACACGTGAATAAACAAAGCTGCCATATTCGGAGTGTTTATAATCCTCAAGTGTTTGTTAAGTCACCGTTACATCCAGAAAAACAGATTATTTGGTTTACTTTTTAGGCTAGTGAAGTCATTAATCCGTACTTCTTCTGTGGTGCTAGTAAGAAAGTTAAAGCAATTGGCGACCGCTATATATCCCTCGATTTTTTCGTTCATCAATTGAACAACCTGTAGTGGAATTCAGTAACTTTTAACGATTCGATACCTTGTTAATGCTTTCTACACATTTGATTGTTTGCACTAACGAAAGTGCGATTCAGTAAATGCTTGTTATTGCTAGTCGACAAACATTGAAAATAAGTGGCATCTCTGTAAATATATACGAAAAGCACAAAGAAGAATGCATAAAAAACAAACAATTGTGGAAGAAAATTTGTCATATATTATTTTAATTATCAAAATTTTTCAATTTTTTGTATAAGATAAATAAAAAATATGCACAAAATATGTTTTTGGTTGAATTGCTACAAATTTTCTTATTTGGTTTCTTATTACCTTTTTTTGTTTACTTTTACTTTAAATTGAAAATTTATTTATTTTTTAATGTTGTCGACTATTATAACAACCAAAATGAAATGTAGGTTAGCTAACGATTTTTACCGTCGACAACTGTAACTTAACAATAACGAATGTTGTTTTAAAAGTTACTGAATAGCCAAATCGACAATTTTGTTGTTAAAATTTTTTAACAATAACAATTGTCCTTATAACATAATAGTGAATTGCACTACTGATGTGCAGGAGCTGTAATTTTAACAAGACGACGCGACATATCACACATACAATTGATTTATTGAAATAAACGTTTGATAACCACATAGTTTCAGGCTTGGGACCCATGAATTGGCCTTCAAGACCGTGTAGTTTAACCCCGCTAGACTATTTTCTATCAAGATATGTGCACTCGCTGCTCTACGCCGATAAGCCCAAACGATTGATACTTGAAAGAAAACATTCTCCGCGTTATTGTCAATATGTGGTCACAATTGTTGAAAAAGGACATCGGAAATTGGACCTCCAGATTAAACTCGATCCGCGCTAGCCGTGCCGGCAATATTTTAGGTCATATTTAAATTATAACTATCTTTCAAGTAAAGTAAATTTCATGTCAGTTAAAAAAAATCTTCTTTTCATGTCAATTTAAATAAATTTCTATAATTTAATATTTTGTGCCATTTCAGAATTTTATACTTTAATTAAAAATTCTTTTATATATAATTTTATTAAAATTATATATAATTATATAATTTTAATAATTATATAATTTTAATATTTTATTAAAATTATATACGTAATTATATATTGAAATATATTGAACAAAACTAAGATCTCTGAAATCGCGACGTGAGAGTGAGTGAAATTTGGAAAAATAAGCGTGAAAAAAATGTTAGATTGTGAGTGGGCGTGGGCGTGACCCACTTACATTGCAACGTAAACAACCTAAGGCAACTACATGATAAGAATGCTGATAATGGAGGTAACGATTTAGAATTTAAAATTATGCTCTGCTAGTTTTCTTTAAAAATTTCTACACAAAATAATTTTTCTTTCGTAATAAATTGGAAATCTTAAGCCCACAATATTTATTATAACTCTTTAGAGTCTCTGACATTTTTATTTATATTCAGTTATTGTAGTAATTTTTGATATAAGTTTGAATTAATAGTTGTTAAAAAAGTTGATTTCGTGTAAGAATTGAAATAATTGTTTACATGCACTCCTTAATTATTCACCAACTAAGTGGTCATGGGCGCCAACAACCACAAAGCAATCAAAAATTTGTGTTCTTTTTCTGTATGGCTTTATTTTTATAAAAAATCGATATTTTTAACACATTCTTCATTCTGTGTGAATATTAGAGTTTATATAAATATTTTCATATAAAATACCTATGACTACATATGTGCATACGCGTACATATATAAATATGTATGTGTTTTTGTAAATGTAAATAATAAGAATGAAAAACTTAAATTCGCTTATGCAGTAAACAAACTATCAACATATAAATAATTTTATTCTATAATTACTCGTATTATAAATTAGTTATAATTATTTTTATTTGTATTTTCTATGATGAATAAATTATTTTCATGAGTAATCGAAATGATAGTTGATGTGAACAAATTCATATAAATACACTCGTAATAAAAATACTTCTTAACAAACCAAAAAAAAAAAAAATCCACAACACAAAATTAAAGTTTTTAAAGTAAATGTTTTTGTTTCATTATATCCAGGCTATTTGACTCTAAAATCATTTGTAAGTATAATATGCAAATTTATCTTGTAACCAACCACATTCTAAGTTAAATTTCGTACCGATCATTTTAATAATCGCGTGAAAACGCGACATATTAGGTTCATATTTCACACGAATAACGCAATTTTTATGTTTTTTACTGAAATTTATATTAATAGATCTCATTCGAAACTGAATATATTTCAAAAATTAAAAAAACAATTTTCAATCCTGGTACATATGACTTAATATTTGATTAAAATCAAGAAACTTTTAGTTATCAGGGAATATATTTTACTTAACGTAATTAAGATATTTTTATAAAATATGAAAACAGGTGTTTTGAGTCAAATAAAATTTAAATAAATTAATATGAAGGAACATTAGTAGAAAGCATTTCTGTAAGTGCATTTTGATCAGGTGACAAGAATATTCTGTTTCTTAAGATTTCTTTTAAATAAAAGCAAAATCAAATCAAATTAAATTAAATCATACAAAAATTATTCTTACGGCTATTGTGCATTTTTTAATTTCAAACTTATACTCGAAAAGAATGAGTGTTTTATATCCTAGCAAGTAATCAGCTATAGTCACATTCTTTGAATTTAAAAAAAAAAGCCGTTGAAAGCAATTTAAGTAGTTATATTTTTATTATTCCCGGGTACAAAATACAGAAGTTGGGCATAAAAAGTTTCAGGGAAATAAAAATTATTTAACAAGAAAAATACTTATGCTAAATACAAAAAAGACACACCAGCGTTATGAAGATGCTTAGTTTAAGTTACAAAAAAGATAATTATCACTAAAGAAAGTAAAGGGTAATGACCTGTTAGGTGCAATCCCGTACATTTTGGGTAAACTTTGGTAAAATGAGAGAATTGGGATTATTGTCAATTATTGACAATAATCCCAAAAGTACGGGAACACTAAAAACCAAAATTGTATCCCAAAATAAAACTTCAAAGTTTTGCTGCTATTATTAGTCTGTAAGAAATATATTTACAAACACATTAACTATACAGAAAAAACTTCACTTTTTATATACATACATATGTATGTATGAAAGTACTTACATCATTTTTGAACGTTTTGTTTAAATTATTAATATATTTTTCTTAATTGAAATTGTTTTCAACTTTTGTTAAGCAAATGTTTTGTTGGTTTTTTAGAAACAGCTGATTGTAAACAATTTTACCAATCTACACAAAGAAAAAGTTTGGGCTGTTTCGCGCAAGAAGAAGAAGAAAGTTATTCTCTTAAAATTACTCTCTCTTACGCAATCTTGCAGTACTGTAATTGGGATCCTGCGGTATCTCAAAGTTGAGTATTGGATCGCACCTATTTCGTATATTAAAAAGTTAATTAGTTTTTAGGAAATTTTATGAATACAAAACAACAAGAATATGCTACATATAAATTCCACGAACTAAGATTAAAAAGACACACATCCTTCCACACACTATACTGAATAAAGATAACGACAATATGTGTAGTAAATGCAATTATAAAACTTTTCAAATATGGTGAACTAGATTTTTTTTAGTAAATTCTAGAACCGCTCAAAACAGTATATAAAGGCTTTCTCAATTATGGGTCAGGCAGTCTAATTGGCAAACGTGAAGGTGAAGACACAACTATTGTGCACGTTTACTCGTATAAATTAATTAAAACTCTAACAGTTTGCAATAAAGAAACTCAATAAATTAAACACTTACGAAAGAAAAAAAACCTGACAATAATAATATAAGAATTTGAAAATATGTAAAAGAGCATTGGTAAAACTTTTGAAAACTTTGAAATAATTTTAAGGAATATTATATAAGTTATTGTAAAGCGATTCGGAACTTAAGTATGAACATTACGATGCTATTTTACTTTTCAGAAGTTTTTAAACTAAAAAACCACCTTTGGGTAGGTTGAATCATATTTTCTTGGTATTAAATTTAAGCGAATGAACGGATTATTCAAAGGTTGCATCACATAATTAGCTTTCTTTTGCCATTAATTAATATTTGAGTATTTATTTCAAATTTTTTATTTAAGATTGTAGAGTAAGTAAATTAAAAGATTTAATATATTAAGTTCTTTGTAAATTAATATATAATTTGTTGTAAATTAATGTTTGTTTATACATAGACAACATCAAAATTTGTGTATCTTAGATTAAATATATAAATTAACTTATTGAAGTCAGTAACATCAAAACAAAAAACTCTAAATATTTTTAATGCATTGTTATCAATAGAGGCTACCTCAACAGAAAGTAAATTTATGATTTTTTTTAAATTTTTTTTTATATTTTTAATTTTTGCTAACTAAATTAAATACTTGTTTGTATTAATTATTAAAGTTTTAAATAATTAAAAAAAATTTACCTTGTTCGCGAAATCCCATACATGTTAATGATCTGCAAAGTTTTACATATATCATGAATTTTCTAGAAGTTTTTTTATTTTTATTCATTTGACAAGCAAAACTTCGATATTCGATTTTTAAATGTGGTGTTATTTTGCTAATCTTTCCAGTGTATCTTCTGTCTTCACACTTATGGTTTCACTTCATTTGTACAATTATATAATATGAGGAAAAATGTCAAATAAATTTAAGCCTTAATATGATCGTTTTTTTAAAGTGGGTTCTTTTTGTCTTAGTACTTAACTGCATAACTAAACAAAAACAAAAATGTGTTATTTCAAGCTAGGTCAAAAACAAAGATTACTAAGAACAAAGATTAAGAACATAAAAATATTTCGACAGCCAATTTTATGTGGATTTTTGTAAAATATGAAATGAAAAATTTAATACCTGATATCCACTTTTTCGCTGAGAACCATCCACAACAACATTCCATGTTCGTGGTCATTTTTGGAGAAAATTTTCTCTTTTTTTGAAAAACTTTATTTTTCTAGAGATGTTTTTTAATGAACTTTTCGTTTCACTGAAAATGCTCCTAAAGTGTAAGTTTTTCAATTTTTTGGTATTATTGTATTATTATGTATGTATTATTTTTTTTTCTCAATTTTTAAAAAACTCAACATGGGAAAAAGGAAAACAAACTTAGAGACGTTCATTTAGTTTTGGGCATACCTCCCCCATTTGGCCTTAATTGTTGTACTTAAATGCCTTGGGAAAACTAATTTCATCCTGACTACGGACGAACGGATGGCCAGTCGAGTTCCCTATAAATAAGAATCCAATATGAACCATTTTCCTTTAGAAATGCTTTACATCAAGTAAACAAAAACTCAATTTTAAAATAAAGGTAGTACTGGTATCAATAATAGTTCCAAGCTATGAAACTAGTTTAATTTTAGTGCTCAAAGCGGTGATATCAATATTTTATATAAAACTACGATGCAATTATGTATTCAATTGAAATGGCAGGCATTAGTATTAAATTTACTAATTAGGCACGGACATCAACAAAATCAGGAGTATGCTCGGGCATACATAACAAACAGTTTGTAATGCAAAAATATACATTTTCATTTATTTTCCATAAAAGCAAGTTGAGTGCTACGTTATACAAAAAAGTTTACTTGTTGAGTCTTGGTCCAGCTACACTGATATGCAGGCAGTGAATTAGGTGACTTATAATTTTGTTCTGTTAACATACACATAACACAATTGTTAGCGTTGTATGTATTACCTTTTTCACCATTGCTTTCCAGGACCGCAAACATTGTTGTAGAAATTTTAAGGATTATTTGGTCAGTTGTGTAGCTTTCTTTAATGCGTTACATTATCAAATATATAAGTATATATGAAGTATATGATATTCTATATTAAGATTGTATATTAATATATATTGTTACGTTTATACCTTTTATAAACGTTTTGTTGTGAGTTCTTTATTGCCTATTATGTAACACCAGTTTTTTTGAGTTTTTAGATTAGTAACAAGTTTATTTACTACTACTAAACAATTTACTTAAGACGCACGTCTTTACATCACCAGATTTAATTTTATTTGTCCATTAAAAGTTTTAAGAATCATTTACTCCCTTTGTATCACATTTTGTTGTTGTATGTTGTTTATTCAATATATAGGCGCCTGTATGTATGTATGCATCTTTGTTTTTGTTTTTATACTGACAAAGTTTCTTCTTGAAATTTATTTTAAGATATTTGTTGTTGTCTTTTGTAGATAAGGTTTCTTAGAAAAACTACGCAGATGGTAAACAGCATATATGTTTGTTGTTGTCTTGCGCGTATAATATTTCTACGCAGTTAGTAAACATAAATTTGTTGTCTTGTCAAATTGTTGTTGTTTGCGTGTATTTTCTACGCAGTTTGTAACTAGAAATTTTGTTGTTGTGCATAAGTTAAGGGTAAGTAAGTAAACAACATACCCAGCAGTTCACTTTATTGCTTAATAATTTTCTTTTAAAACTTAAGCAAGGCATATCCGTAACACTGCCGCCCACTTAAGCCTTTTCGTAACGAACTCATGCTCGTGCAGGTCTTCTTGTATCTGCGGAACATTTTCATTATCGTCGTGTGCAGAATCGGTTTCACGCCAAATTCTAAGTCGGCTGGTAGTTTTAGCTCTGTCGCAATCACGGTTTTTGCTGGACTGCATGATGTCGTGTATAGCTGATCGGTATGCCAGAAGAAACTTTGGTACATCCTCGTCCCAATCCTTTTGGTGTATACTGACCACTTTTCTGAGATATTCTTCCATTGTGCGGTTGAATCTTTCAACCATACCATCAGACTGTGGATACAGTGGTGTTATTTTCGTTTTTCTGATTCCATAAATGTCGCACATTTCCTTGAATATGGCCGACTCAAAATTTCATCCCTGATCGGAGTGAAGTTCTGTTGGAACTCCATATCGATACACCAAATTGTTTGTAACTAGAAACTTTGTTGTTGTGCATAAGTTTTCTTAGCAACCCACGCAGTTAGTAAACAACCTACCCACCAGTTCACGTTATTGCTTAATAATTTTCTTTTAAAACTTAAGCAAGACACATCCGTAACAATATCAATCAGACGGAGACACGTACCTAAATAATAATAAAAGACGGAGGAATCGATGAATTTACTTTGCATAAAAAATGCCTGCGAACTTAACAACAGAACTACTTGAACGCCAACACTGACTCACCGGTACAAACCAAAACGCGGCTTGAGAATGATGCTATCGCATCGAAAGCGTCGCCTTTGAATTCAAAACAGCCAGATAAGACAGGAAATGACAATAGTAATTCATTTACTGGCGGAGGAAAAATAAACAACATAATATCCTTTATTCTATTTTGCGCCATCAACGTAACACAACACCATTATAAATTGGTATTGAAAGCAACCGACTACTGTCAACATATTTTTTGTATTCTATAAAAAATGTGTTGGTGTTTTTGTCGTTGGTGTTGACAATAATTTGTTTTGTTATTTATTCAACTTTTTATTTAAAACTAGCTGTATCACCAGGCTTTGCTCGGAACCTATTTGCTAATGTTAATATTTCATAGGGAGTTAGAAAAAAAATTTCAGTACAAAGAAGAAACGATACAAATTTTTCTCAATTTATTGTTTAAATACTTCTCAAGATAGTTGATTAAAAAATAAACAAACAAAAAAGTTAAGCATATATTTCATTTTAAAGCTTGATAGTAAACAATATTTTTTGTTTTTCTGTTGGGAGAGAAAATAGACAATACTGACGATGTAGCAACTCTCAAATATGCAACATACAATTGCCCGTGGGAAAAACATTCGCATTCTAGGTTTTACCCACACACTTATAGCGATTGTTCTTGGGATTTATTAATCGTCATTGCGAATGCAAGGCGAACGGGAAATTTGATACGTTTAAACTTAAATTGTAAATCACTTGGTATGATAGGTATCCTTGGAATAAGCAGCTCTTCACCTACAAACTTTCCTATAATTATTATTTCTTTAATCGCGTTTGGCATCAGCCTTTTAATAACCAATCTAGTTTTTTATATAATTATATTTTTTTTACGGTCTTTTTAAATTAAATTAACAATATATATTTTTTTTCTTTTCGATATTTCACACAGAAGACATCCTTATCTTCACATTGTAAGAAGTATAATCATTATCCTCAGTTTGACGAAGCATCAATATTAGATATAGAAAAAAACTATAAGAGACGTTATAATTATTTCATAAGAGAGAATTTGTTATTTGTTATTTATTTGTTATTTCCGTTTAATTGTTTTTGTATGTTTAAATATTTGAAAATTTAAATTTTTGATTGTATGTATGAAAAAAAATTTTATATGTTTTTGTCAAATGTTTTGAAAATTTTTTCAATAAGTTAATAATTTTTGTTTTCAAAAATAAAAAATTTTTTTCCTGAAGAAGCTTTCCATAGGAAAGCGAAATATCGAAAAGAAAAAAATATATTTTGTTAATTTAATTTAAAAAGACCGTAAAAAAGAATAAGAAATATTTATTACAGATAAAAAAGGTCGATTAAAAAAACTACAAAAATTATATTTCTATGGTATAAATTTATACACTTTTAGGAAAAAAAGTATGAGGAATTAAATTAAGTTTGCATATTTTACTAAATTAAAAACAAATTCACCATTATACATATTTCAAAGAATTGTGATTTTATTGTGAATTTTAATTGAAGTAAGAATTTTTCCCCAAAATTGTGATGGTATTATTTCTATAAAATCTGACACTATGTAAAGTAATGAATTTAAAAAATCTTCAAACAAAAAAATATATGCAAACCTGTTGACATGTTAGAACAATTTCTGGTTTGGCTGAAGTTGAAGATGTTGCCTGTCTTTATTAGGTCTTTTATTTTATTTTTGTTTTTTTTTTTATTTGATCTACGCGTTTTTTAGCGTATGCTAACAATGCATAAGTGTATTTGCACGTATGCAAACTCATTGCAATACAAACTCGTATACACAAACAGTAAAATTAAAAGAAAAAATATATAACTTACAACCACATAGCTTCGTCAAACAAGACGAACGAACATGTCGAATCAAAAATTTATAAGTGAATTTTCTACGTTTTCTGAAAAATTTTATTTTTTTATGTAAACCATCTCCTGAAAATTTCGAATGGAAAATAAAAATAATCAGCCAAATTACAAAACCTAAAGAATTTTAAAAATTAGTTGAGGAAATAGAAAAAATCCTGAACTTACAACAAGATTCTGCTAAGGCAATGTTGCAAATAATTTTAAGAAAAAGTGGGAAAGTATAATACGTATGATACGTAGAATATGCCCTCTAAATAAGTCTATAGTTAAAGTTTTTAAATCATCCCAAAACTTTTTAAATGTGAATTTTCTTGAAAGTTTTTGTTTTTCTTATATCATTTTATATGTTTAATTGAAATACAAAATACTTTATTTTATTTATTCTCTTATTTAAAACTCCTACGAATTTTGGAAACTTTTACCGTTCATCCTCGTTTTGTTTGTCAATATTTTCACTTCTGTTCTTCTAAGCCAATTTGGATACAAATTCTTACGTTTATTCCTCTAAAAAATGTTTAGTTTATTAAGTTCTTTTATGGCAAACTTTTGAAGCGGTTCTAGAATTTATTAAAAAAAATTAATACACCGCATTGCGAAATTTCTACAATAACATTTACTGCACATGCTGTCGTTATGATTATTCAGTGTAGGTGTTTGGTTGTATATCTTCCTTTTCTTATTGTTAATCTAAGTTCGTGGAATTAAAATATAGTATGTTGCGCTGTTTTGTGTTCATCAAATTTTTTTAAAGCGTCTTAATTTGTTAGCGGCCATTTCACTTTACTTTCTTTAGGGACAATTATCTTCTTATCATTCAAGTATCTTCGTAAAAATATATTGTGGAGTGTTGGAGAAACATTAGTCATTTTAATATTACTTGCCGCTTTGTAGTGTAGGAGACATGCATCAAGGAAACAAACGAAATCGGCTTTTTAACAGGAAATTGTTCTTTCAAAATTATTTCTAGCTTTATCGTATTTTGCATTATAAATAGCATCTGCCTTTCCCGCAGCAGTTGAGCGGTCAGGCGTCATCCAATGCAGTAGAAGAGGATAGCCTGCAACACCTATTTAATAGTTGTTCGTTTTTCTTTTTATTTTGAAGAAGTTTTATAACAATTTAATCAAATTAAAATGTTATCTTCAGCATACTTATGTATGTGAACAATTCTGTTATTTAGAATTTTGAATATAAATTTTTTGACATTTAGTTAGCCTGAATATTCATAGCTGCAGATTGCTAAAACTTAAATCAGAGTTTTGTTTTGAATTTTTTTTTTATTTTAAAATTAACACTTCGCTTCCCATTTTATAAAGCAGAAATTATACATAGAAATTCCAGAATTTATCTATTCGACACTTTTGATCCCCCTTTGCACTTTTAACACACTCTCTCGATTTAAATCCATCTTAAAGAAGGTCAATAGTTGCCGATTAACTTTACCACTGTAGTTACACGTTTCTTTCCTGGCCGTCGAGTGATACTTAACACATCAATATGCGGTATCATTTGTGAGACATTTCACTTGCAATGAATATCCCCCACAGCGACTTTTTTATTAGAGAAAGCTTGCACGGAATGTATATATGCGAATGAATAATGTTCCACGTTCGTACAACACCTTTTTGATGAACACTTGTTTCAATGCGATGTTTTGCTGGCAGCAGGGCGTGACATCAGAAAATTCCCTTAAAATAAACTGAAATTAATTCACATCTTCAGATTTAAACTTTCGTTTAACAAAAAAGCTTCAAACGTGTAAACATTATTGAATCAACCAAATAATTATTTTTATATTTAAGAAAGTCTTATCTTATTATTCGCAGTGAAATAAAGTTGTTGAAAAATTTCAGTCATAGACCAATTTGCCAGTTTGTGCCATGTTATGTTTTTCTGTATTGTTTGCCGATGTCATTAAAGTATATTAACTTCGACTCAGCATTCTGAATGGCAAGGTGACTTACTTCTTACCCATCTTCACCTGTCACCGACTAATTCCAATAATTTGAGTGCGCATGTATTTGGTTACTTGAGAACTAAATATATGAATACGAAATCGCCCTTGAATCTTTTATTTTGACTATAACCTTTAGTAGATAAAGCGTCTATTTTTAATACGACTTCAGAAACGCCAGGCAATGCACGTATTTCTTTTAAAGTGCAAATTACTTTCTGTTAGTAATAGTTTAAAAGCTGGCGAACCCTTTTGTCTTTGGATACCACAAATTCATATAAACAGCAACTTTTAAAGAAAGCGTAAAGTTACTAGTGATATTTCAGATAAAATTAGTGAAAAAGCAAAACCAAATTCTCTGTCATTGAAATTATAATTAATTATTATTTTATTATTATTAATTAATTATTTTATAGTTGTCACGGTTTGATTTTTTTACGTAGATTATCGTTTAAACGGAAATATGTGCAAGTTAATTTCTGATAGATTTGTATGGTTAAGCATGCGCAAAGATATTTTAACTTAACAGCGCAAATACCACAAAAGCAATACCACGAAAGAATATAACTGCCGAATCTGTTGCTAAGGCATTCCTTATTGGGTGCACATCAAAAATTTCGAATACTAACACAGTTGTGACTGAACACGGTGGCAATTCAAATCTTCTCTGCTTATTGATTTCGTCAAGTTTTTTAAAGTGAACGTGAGACGCGTTATAGGTTATTTATCCTTAAACAAATAGACAGGTCAAATGATGTCAGATATATGTATCAAGAAACTGCACCAAACAACTGCATTTTTTCAACCTCCGTATGAATGACGATTTCACATTATACCAAAATTACTATTGATGGAATAATATGAATGGTAAACGAAAGGATATCAGTAGATAAATTAAAACTTACTTAAACTTTAAGTGATGATAACGATAAGTTCAAACCCGATTCTTCTTCAAATGCAGAAACATAATAAGGAACACTTCAATCTGGAAAAGCAGAAAACTTAAAAATTTGACGTTATCATTAGATGAAAACTGAGTTGACGATATTATAAAAATTTTTATTTACTGTTCATATTTCTACTAAAAATAACCAAGTTTTCTCCTTTGATTTTTATTATAATGCATTTTGAAAAGTAATGCTAGCTGAATTTGCCGCCTTCTATCGGCCTATCTCATTTGGAACACAATAGTGACAAAATACAAAGATGATGTGGCATTTTGACATTTCAACAACACATAAATTAAATTTTTCTTCAATATCCGCACGTCAAATAAATAAATGGAAACATAATAAATATTAAAATTTTGAATATTTCCAAACTACGGACAAAGTCAACAAACACATATGGAAATTTAAAAAACTATTTCAGTGCTGTCATTGTTTAGTGTTTTAAAGGTTTATGATTTAATAAAAATTTCCATTATTGTATAAGAGGCTATTAAAAGACTCAAAACTTTTTAGTCTCTCGTCGTTCTTTGAATGTGTTTTCAGATTTGATAATATATTGGAGTATATTTCAGAAACAATAATTATTACAGTAATGTCTGAGACACTGAACATAGCATAACATAATGGTATATAAGCATTTACAATTGAAATTATCGCAGGGTGTGAAACTTTATATTAACTTCAGCAACAACCACTAAAGCCAGAAGTAAACTAAGAACTAAATGGCATCCACACAAAAAATAATTCTAATTTGATATATTTACATATCTACATATACATTTCTGTAAAATATTTAAAGTTTCACATGTTATTAACTTGAATTAGTTTTTTTATTATCAAAGCACTTGGAAAAACATAAGCACGTAACTAAACTGAACGAGCCTTCAACAAGAAAATGCCTTAAATAAAGTACACCTGATTTTTTTTAATTTCTTCAGAATAAAATATTTTTAAGTATTTGTTCATTTTTATTAAAAATACAAAACTCAAAAACGGAAACGGAAAAATTATAATAATATTTTTCATAACCAAAAATTATAATCAAATATTACAAATGCCACTCTGACTTTCCGTTGAACAGAAGTATTCACGTGTCTATCACTGACGATGCATCTTTTTCAAGTATCCACGCAGAACCATTAGTTGCTTCTTGTATCGCTAGAGTATATATACCATTTGGAAAACTGGTTACAGCAATGGCGGGTAAAAGTAAATGAACAGAAATGTTTACACATAATATTTAGCCTGCGTAAGGAAACATGTCCACCTTAACAGCTAAATACTAAGACTATACCGCAACACGCTGAAGTTCACCTTGATCGCCGCGTGACATGGAAAACTCATATTCAAGCTAAGCTGATCCAAATGAAATTAAAAGCAGCACAAATGTAATGCCTTATTGGAATCTCTACACAAAGTTTTGATTGTAAACTCCTGTTATCCAACTCAATTTTAAAACCAATATGGTCCTATGGATTCCAATTATGGGGCACTACCTCAGCTTTAAATGTGGAAAAAAGGCGATAAAATACAATTCTTTGCTCCATCACGGCAGCTCCTTGATATGTTAAAAATGAACGAATCCATAAGGATCTAGTTATACCTTTGGTAAAATCTGTGTGCTTAACATACGTAACAAATATATTTACGTAACAAATATATAGAAAAACTCGCAATATTCTGCATTACAGAGGACACACTAGGCTGAGAAGGACACTCTTTCACTTAGCCGTACATGAGATACTTAAGACTACAGGATAAACCAATTAGCATCAGAATAACCAATAAAGGATATTTGAATTGAGAGTACTGTCATTTCGATGCAAAATCAAGTTTCTTGCACTGTAACGCCACGTTTACGTTGGTTGCTGGGATAACTACAGTACACCTACCTTCTTGGTCCGTGGAAGTAATGACACAGACTGCTTTATACACGTTATAAAACTTATCACTGTTTTTTTTTTGTTACGTCTTACAATGTAGCAGGTTGATAGTGGACGGTCGGGGATCGTAGCCGAAGAACGGGGAGTCAACTCGCGTAGGCAGCGGTACTGGTGGCAGTGATAAAGGCGACAGCGGCACTGGTGGCAGCGGTAAACGTGGCTGTACCTGACGTGATAATAGCGGCAGTTTCTGGTAGCGGTACAGACGGCTGCGACACAGCAAGCGCTACACCTAGCAGCAGCGATCGCTGGGAGTTCTTGGCCGTGTTGGATTATACTTAAGGAATATAAAATCCCGCAACAGCATTAGTCGCACGGTCAAGCCAACACCGGTATAAGGTAAACTTCTGTGGTATTGGTACTTCCACCAATTGCAGCTGAACTGTCGATAAGAGATTATTGCAGAATATAAAACTCCTCCAAAAGATCTCTTACCGACAGGCGTGCTGCTTCCTATCTGCGGGCAAGAAGTTATTGCGGAATATAAAATTCCGCGTGCTAATTGATTCGTTTTACAAAATATTCTGCCTTATACACTTGTGCGTGGGTACACACATTCACACACACACACACACACATTATTTGTTATAGTTGATTGACAACAGCTGACTGCATTGATGATATGTTTGTTCCTGACTCACACGTGGCGCTCCGACATTCCCGATCGGTAATTTAAATCTTATTTCATAAATAAATACATGAGCTGTAGTTTATTGTAAGATTTGTAATTTGTCTTAAATTAAAGAATGGATTCAATTTGAATAGTAATATCGTGTAATAATAATAATAACAATAATAATAATAATAACAAGGACAGTAATATAAGTAATTCATTTTAAAATTAAAGAATGAATTCACCTCGAGTAGTAATAGCATTAATTCATTCCAATCTTCTCGGCGTAAATTACTCGATTTTCTAGCTAGCTACTTCAATACAAATTTCAGGACGAGAATTGACTGCAAATAGTAACGAACTTAATAACTTTTTATATTCATTATATAACAAAAGCTCTTAGTCTGTTTTCCATTGGATGGTTCAAGTGGGTATTTTAAACCAAATTTCGCAACTTTTAAACCAAATTTAACACAGACTGGCGTATTTAAAAGGGATTTTCTTTTAATTCCTTTATTTCCAGTCCATCATAATAGGATATTTCACCTAAACTGTTAACTTCAAATTAGTTGACAAATGTTAACACACTCAACCACACCGACTTCAAAATTATTATAATTTAGAATTTTGCATATTGGTCCCGAAAATTAAAACCTAAAAACTTCTAGTTATAATTTTTTTACTGATAGTAAGCTTCGATACTTTAAAGAATGGAATGTATAGTACATCATCGAAAGAAAGATTAAACATTTGTTAATCGACATGAGTAAACGCCATCCCCATTGGCAACAGTTACTTTTTCGTGCCATCATTTATTTAGATTAACAAATTCTCCTTCATTCACCACACAAATGTGGCAAATGGCATCAAAGTCAACTACCAACATATTTTCTTCTCCATTTAGAACGAAAATCGAATTATTTTCTTCATTTTTTAATAATTAAGGATATTCGATACCGCTTTTAGTTGTTTGAATTCTTCTTATTTTCATCAATGGTAATAGTGAGTTCCTTTTCATCTCTTAGCACAGGTGCTGTGGTTAAAGTATCGTATATGTCAGGTAGACTACTAACTAAGTAGCATAGAAATTATCCAAGACTCAGAAATTTGCTCACCAAAAGACTTCAATTTACAAAACAATAGTTTCATTTGGGGAATATACTTACTCTGTTTCTCTGTTTCTGATGTACTATCAATTCACAAAACGATTAAATTGATTTTGTTACTAAGAGTTCAATGGTCATGGTATTGTTTAAGAACATTCCAGGCATCCCTACAATATTTACATTTGACAATACAGAATACTTCTGTTTCATCAACAGCTAAACCTATAAATATAGTTGCTTCGTTATCACGATCCTTCTAGTTTTCTTTAGGACCTTTACAGATTTCGTTTTCAATTCAATTACTTTCCATGCCTTTACCTATTTTGACAATAATTTCATGCAATACCTGTGCGATTGGGTTTCGTTATTAAAAGTCTGATGTCAGCCATTAATACGAAGTAAAATCTTTTAGAAGTGTGGAATTCAGGCAAAAGCAAAAACCAATACTTTTTAATCTTAATTTCACATGTGAATCTGACACAAATTTTAGTCTAAGGCCATAACTTATAAAAAATGTGTTCTATTTAAATATTATTATTCAGCACAGAAATATGAAACTGAATTAGAAAAAATAAATATAATAATATTTTTCCACTATCAAAAATTATAATCAAATTGTTACAAAGGTTACAGAGAAAAATAATTACAATTATTGGTTAAGCATTAGCAAGTGAAAAAAAAAATAATAAATTATATTTTTAACAATTTACATGTCTTATTGTATTAACATCACTTAACTCTTTACTGTCGCCAACAAAAATAGAAATTATTTTAATTGGAATACTTCCACAAATCAGCATGGACACAACCTGCCACCTTGTTGCCTTGCTGTCGTCAAAATAATCATTCGCGTATACACACATGCATTCTATGTTTGACAGATTGCAGTCGGTAGCCTGCCATGGCTAATTTGTTTAATGCACAAGTTTAATTAAATCAATCAATCAAAAATATTCGCAGGTGAGGATTATTTAGAGAGGTTTTTAAAAACTATACTATAATTTAACATTTAAAGCTTTACGTGCTCAATGAAAATAAATTTTTACAAAAGAAACATGTGACAGAGTCAAATATTAAATCCTCCGTCAAACAAATATTTTAGACCTTTCATTTTCTTAAATATTAGCATTACCGTAGTAGTTACGCTTTTAGTGGTAGAAATCAAAACAATCAGTCAGGTGGACTTACATATCTTTAATTTATTGATCTATATGTAATTGCGGTTTTTGGTGGAAGAAAAATCATAATTAATAGAAATCATAATCAGAAAATTTTAAGGTCATCGAATTTTTGGAAAAGAAATGAAAAGAGCAATATTCCTTTAATAGGATTTTGTGGTTGAGAAAGCAATCGACCACACCTTTATTTGTTTTACACGGTTAGATTGTTTTAATTTCTTGCTTTGAAAAGTAGGGGTTTGAAGAACTTATATTTCTTGTGCATTGTTTTAATAGCAGACCGTAACATAATCTCGTCTACTTAGTAATAAGCCCTGCGTTTCAACCCGTTTCACTTTTGTTACAAAACTGTACTATTTTGAACTTGTTTGACGTTCTTAGCTTTTCTTCCTGACCCACGTGCGGTTTGCCTTGCAATAAAATAGCTTTATATAAATTTAATTTTTTTTCCCAATATATTTTCGCAGGTTATTTGAGAACCACAAAATTTTCTCATCGCCTTGTCGTTTTACTACGTGATATAAAAGGTGCTCATTTATTCACCTCTTACACATCTCTAAATCTCTGGAGCAACTCAACAGTAAGTTTTTTTCAGTGTATTCATAGCTCCGATGGGATTTGAACGCATATCTCTTGATAATTCATTTTACAACGAGCAAATTCTCTAAAGCAACAACTGTAATTACTCAACATATGTTGGCCATTTTTGTCGTTTAATCTGTTCACACGCCACACATATTAGTGGTGGAAGTCACAACTAATTCAGTTTTTGGTTTCATTATTCTACATTGTTAAATGGGATTGTTAGATTTATAAAGGTTATTCTATAAACTGTTGTTTTCAGTTTCTAATTTATTACTTAGAAGTATTTTTAATTGATGAATTGGGGCAGAATTTTATTTTTGTTCAACTCATATACCTCGGAATGTAGATATCATTTCCGAAGATGCTGAAAAATGCCAGCGAAACATATTAAACTTAAATTAAATTGGAATATATAACATAGAATATATAATTTTAATAGAAATGGTGATTGATAAGCTATGATGTCCTTTGCGTTCTTGATAATTTATATTCATTTTTAACTTGCAATGTATAAAAGAATTTTTAGTGTTAGAGATTTTAAATTTCATTAGAATGCATTATATATAAAATAAAAGTGTGGTTAGAAAGTTAAAGAATCAAATCTTGATTTTAGTAAAGTAACCTTTTGAGATATCTGGGTTTAAATAGCAGCTCAAAGAAAAATTTAAGATAACAAAGTAACTAAATGTAGTAAACAAATGTAGTCGTAAGTGCAATACGTTTACCAACTCTATGATGAAGAAAATACAAATACTATAGTTTCCGAGGATCGTTTAACTGCCTTTATTATTTCCAATGCGTTTAATTAATTTAAGTTTTTTTTTTCTCTCCGATACTAATACCGAAACATTAGTATTGCCTTATACCTACACCAAATATGAAAAGCATAAACCTATTATCTTCGCTACAATATCTGTCTTTTTATAATAGAAAGGATGTGTGACTGAACCGATATAAAAACAAAAACTAAAACTAGGAAGTGACGTGAAAATAATTTTAAAAATATTACAATTTTTACGCGTGATATGTGCACTATAGCAGCAAGTAGATAAAAAAACTTTAAATTAAAGGATGCCCCAATAGTGATGTGATTTTCACGTAGATAGCATTGCTTTTTCACTTATAAGTAGACATTTTCAGTTTAAGTATTTTTATGTTCGCTATAAGAAAAAGTACACAAAAAAACTAAAATAAAAAGGGTGTTTCTATACTGACGTAATTTAAAGGTGCATTTGCACAGGATATAAAGAAATATGTTTCAAGAATTCGATCTTCCGTTAAATGTAGTAGGAACCTCCAAAGTTGTGTCTTTATAGCGTACACAACATAAGAATTGTCGGCAGACAGTATTCCGAGAATTCGATTTTCGATCAAATGTAGTAGGAGCCTCCAAGCCAGTGTCTTCACAACGAACATAGCGTTCTATAATTTCTGTTGGAAAATTGTTTAAAGGAATGATATATTCGTGAAGCAAACTTATTTCATGAAATTAACAGCCAAAGAACTGTCTGAGAACAGATCCTAATCACCTATACCTAGAAAATAGGGAAGCGAAATAGATGTAGATTAAATATAAATCAGTACAAATAACACTGGTTTCATGCAAAAAGAGGATTACAAAACTAAAAGGAGTCGTCTGATTTTTAAAAAGTTAAAGATGAATTAAACAAATTTTTTTTAATACTGAAGGTACTTTTCATTTATGTTAATTTCACATATTTAACGCAGCAACTGCAGATGGGACTTTTATTTCAAATTCGCAAAATGTTGTATTTTAATTAACATTGAGTTCGCTTATCCTTAATGTATCGGCGTAAATTATTTATGAAATGTTTATTTGAGTAAATTATTTGTATCGCTTCCTTCTTTTATAAACACATTTCAACAAGATTAACGCCAACTATTTGGGACACAGAAAACGTTGTACTCATGTTCCTATACCGTCCGTCCACCGTTAATGGTATGATTTTTCCCATCATGGTTTTAAAAGATAAAGTGAATAAGTTTCTGAAAGTATATTAGTTTTCATTAATTATTGACGCATTATCTTCACTGCTAATATGAGAATTCTGCTTATTAAAGTGAGCTTCATGGTTGAACAAAAATTTATTTTTGGGAAGTCAACAATTTGCAATGAAAATGACTGGCAACTGTAAATATTTTAAACGCAATAACATAGATGTTTAAACGTTCTTGTAAATTGTTAATTTAATTATAATTAACTGGATATTCAAAATTGAAACCCATTTTACCTTAAACACTTGTAGAATTATGAATTTTATTCATTTCTTGAAATTAAGGTTTCCTAGCCTAAGAAAAATAAAGCAGGCGTTTACTAAAACGCGGTGGATTTTTATAACTTTATCAGTGAAAAGCTTTAATAAATTTTAACATAATCAGTAGTTATGTCATGTGTCAAATAATGCACCCACGTGGCCGTAACTTTAAAAACAAATTTATTAAAAACTTGAATTTAATTGTGTTTTGGCAAAATAATTATTTTTAACAGTGCGAGTTGTTGGTATATTTTATTAAGGTTATTTTTAAAAGAAACTAAATAACTAAATTGATTTAGTTCATATTCGTATCACCTAATTCATATTTGAATGTGTTAAATATTCTGAATGAATGTTTTTTATGAACACGTATGTCTGCTTTGTGTCTTAACTCGTTTTTGCCTGCACCTTGCAGTTTTGTTAAAACATATGCAATTTTATTATACGAATGCGTTTTTTATTTGTGTGTGTATGTGTCTTATTATGAACTGAAAAAAATATTATATGTAAAATATGAGAATAATTAAAGGGTTTTTACAGTCACAAAGCGAGTTAAATGGCTTTTTTAATGATTTTATGGACGTTTAAGTCATTGCCTCTTTAAGAAGATATATCGATTTTCCAAAATTATAAAAGGAAGCTGCCCTGCTGTGTTTGTGTAAAATTTTGGGTGAATTAGATAATCTTCTTACAAATACCTATAAAATTTGTTGCCCTCACTATTAAATAGGGTGTGTTTTGCCGCCATTTTGGTAAACATTAATCTTGATAGTTCATATTAGGCAGCCGTGAAGTAGACACGTGACAAATTTATTATCGTGTTTTAATCGTTAAAACATTTTATCAAAATAAATCATCGATTTCTGTGACGTTGAGAAAGTGACGTGAAATTTTTGTAGAAGTCACATGCCAACAAAACGCACTATTTATCGTATAGTGAATGATTTCGAAGAAAGAGGATCTATAGGTGATGGGCCCAAGCATGGACTACAACGTACTGCAAAATCGGCTGAAAACATTACTGCTGCTCAAGAAAGTCTTTAAAACAATCCATCAACCTCAATTCGACACCGTTTTCAGCAGTTTGGTATTCAAACGACAACTTTGACCACAATTTTGCATAAGATCATTTACTCTGCCGTACATATACCAATGGGATGTTGCAGCTCGCCCATGACAATCCCGATTTTCATGAAAAAATTATAATGAGTGGCGAGACACATTTGCAGTTGAATGGAATAATAAACAAAATAGTCGCTTCTGGGGAATGGGACACCTTCAAGTTATTCAACAGCACATTAAAAGTGATGCGCAATTTAGTCAGGAGGAATCATTGGACCTTACTTCTTTGAGAATAAAAACAGCGTAACGGTAACTGTGAATGAGGAGCGATATCGTCATATGCAACTGCATGGTTTGGGCTTGGTTAACATTGATTAACATATGTTATCAACAAGGCGGTGCCACATCGCATATAACCAGGATTACAATAGAATTACTGCGAGACCTCTTTCCGCAACAAGTCATTTCAAGAAATGGTGATGTTGATTGGCATAAACGGAAGCCTGATTTGAAGCTCTGGACTTTTTTTTCTGTGGATATCTAAAAAGCAAGGTTTATTGCAAACAAACGCTTGAGCAACTCAAACAAAATATTCGTGATGAAATTAATAAAATACCGCGTGAAATAAGTGAGAATGTAATGAAAAATATGCTCCAAAGTGCTCGCATTCGGGAGGCTAACAGAGGCGGACATTTATTTGATATTTTATTCATTACAAAATTGCTGACATTAAATAAAACATTTACCAATATAACGCCCCTTCTCTTTCATTTGATCAAAAGTTAAAAGTCTAGTGAAAACTGCGTTATAAAGTTGAACATATATAAACATTATACAAACATTTTATTTGGATACGACCCTCGTCAAATTTGGTCGAAACCGGTTTGTTCACAAACCAAATTTGACGAGGGTCGACGGAAAACCGTACCCAAATAAAAGTAAATTAAACCCCGTCGGAAAATTTACGCACATATCATTATAGAAACACTCTCATCGACAAATCTCTTTAGTTTTTAATGAATCATAATTTGTTTTTTACAGCGAATGATACAATGGATAATGATCCAATGGAAAATATATAAAATTCATATATTCAAACTCAGGTTTTCTGGGTAATTGGAAAATGTATTTTGCCAGATTTTGTTCAATTCGTAATGACTGTTGAAATCTTTTCCAAATTTTTTAAAAGAAATTATTAGCAGCGCTTATCGCAGTAAATGAAAAATAAGGAAGAAAAGCTACGTTTTTGTTTTATTAAACAGACCCAGAATATCGGTTGTCACAAATCGGTTCAAAAAAATATATCAATGAACATCTGAAAAAATTCATTACTCTACTTCATCTACAAAAACAGTTACCGGTAAATAATCTCTTAATGATTAATTTTATTTCCAATAATTTTAAATTAATGCTTTGTGAAAACCATGTCTCTTGTGTTATATTTGGAGAGATTATTCAAAAATCCTTGACTTTCTCAAGTCTGAGCTTTTAGTAATAAAAAAATTATTATCATTAGCATTCGATGTAGGAATGTTCAGGGATATAATAAAAGTAAACTTTTATGCATATATTAAAGTTGAGCTCTTCCATTAAAGAACATAATAATTGTAGCACCGTCATATGCTTTTTCTTAGCTAACATATACATATATATATATATATATATATATATATATATATATATATATATATATATATATATATATATACATATATATATATATATATATATATATATATATATATACTGTAATCCCTTGATTTACGTCGCCTCGATTTACGTTGTTTCGATTTACGTCTTCAAATCTTATGTACCTCTTAAATTTGATTTGCATCTTCATTCGATTTGCGTTGTCATATTTTTGTGCCTAGCAAAAACCGGGAATCCCTGTGTTAAAATCGTTTTAAGGTATTTAGGATGAGTTTGTTTTTCCATTGTCACTACTACTTCTATTGTTATTCAATATGTACATGAATACATTATTGTTTCGTTAGTCGAAGTCAACGGACTGTAATATGAGCTCGATAAAGTTTCTGCTTCTCCAACAAAAAGAAAACGATATATAATTTCAATAAAAACTAAATTGGAAGTTATTCACCGTTATGACAAGGGAGAAAAGGCGTTAGTCATTGGCAACACGATGGGGCTGCCGCCAACGATAGTGAGAACAATTATAAAAAATGCGGCTGAAATTCGTGCCAGTGCAATAGCGGCTGGAGCTTGTTGTCTTGAAACTACCACTAAAAGAAGACTATTTATAATGGAAAAAATGGAAAACGCGTTGATATTGTGGATAAAGGACTTAAGCGAAAAAAATATTTCTGTAACTACGTTAGTTATTCAAAAAATAACGATAAGTTTAGTTAACGATCTAAAATCTCAATGTGAGCATAATGAATGAATTTTTGTTTTAATTCCAATGGGGGATGGCAAGAAAACTTTAAAAGAAGAGCTCAACTTCATAATATAAAAGTTATTGGAGAATCTGCAAGTGCAGACAGTGGAGCAGGTAAAAGTTTTAAAGAAAACTTAAAACAAATAATTGATAAAGGGGGCTATACCCCGCAGCAAGTCTTTAATGCCGATGAGACTGGACTATTCTGGAAGCGTGTGCCGGGAAGAACTTTTATATCAAAGGAAGAAAACTTAGCAGCTGGACCAAAGATTTCGAAAGTAATGCAGTAGGAAACTTCAAGATTAATCCACTACTAGTATATAAGGGCTATGAAGAACGTTTGTAAAGAAAATCTTCCCGTAATTTGGAAGTCTAACAAAAAAGCTTGGATGACCGCTAAGCTCTTTAACGATTGGTTTACGACATATTTTGCCCTGAAGTTAAGAAATATTGTGAAACAAATAATTTGTCTTATAAAGCACTACTTTTGATTGATAATGCTCCGGGCCATTCCATCAATTTTAATAGCACAAATGATAACATAAAAATCGTCTTTTTACCTCTAAATGCTATGGCTCTTATTCAGCCTATGGACCAGGGCGTTATTGCACATTCAAAAAATACTATTTACGACGAACTTTTAACGAACTCATTGAGGCAATTGACGAACAATTAGACCAAAATGAGAAAAAAATATTGTCAGACAGTTTTGGAAGAAATATGATGTTATACAAGCAGTGAACATCATAAAAAAAAGCTGGGAAGAGGTTTCTGTATCGACATTGAAAAAAGCGTGGAAGAATTTATAGCCTGCATGCACAACCGTAATAAATGATGAAAGACTTAACTACATCAATACTGAAATACTTGGCCCATGTAATAGGTTTTTCTGATATTGAAGAATCCAACATTTTTGATCATTTAAACTTGGAGGATGAACCACTTACCAATGCGGAGCTACTTGCATTAACGAATTCCTTAAATCCACGTGCAACGGAAGAAAGGACTTCAAATACTGAAATTTCTGCAGATGATTCCCAAATTCCATTGGCAAAACTTTCAGAGGCCTTAAACTACATTAATAAGGCTACAACAATTTTTGAAATATTTGACAAGAATGAAGAGAGAGTTGATTTGACAAAGAGATCAATTAATTCCAGCATTGCCTACTACCGGGATCTGTATGAACAGAAAAAGTTAAGGTTACCTCAAACACGGATTGATGCCTTCTTTAAGCCCATTTCATCGCATATGCCTATCACAAACGGGAGAAATTGTTCTGAAGATGATGACATCGAAATATTTATTTCTGAAATACATACTAACTGATTCTAATGATTGATATGCATATCGTATACATTAATTTCTGCTCATGCTTTCATTAAATTTATGCAGTATGTATACTTGTACTAAGTTTGTTATGTATATTAAACTACATATAGAATTTTTTTATTTGCTTATTAAGTAAGTTTTTATTAAAGCACTTTTCGATACTTATGCACATATTGAATTATTCTTTTTTATATTTTATTAAGGCTGTTTCTTGGTACTGAATTCTTCAATTAAAATTTAATTTACGTTTTTAATAAAATAAACATACCTTTTAAACAATATATATATGCATGTGTGAAAAACTTTAAATTCGATTCACGTCGTTTCGTTTTACGTCGCCATTTTTCGGAACCAATCGCGACGTAAATCGAGGGAATACTGTATATCATAGGTATATTAATACCTCAGGTATATTAATACCTCAGTCCACTTTTTGATCTATTTTCTGTAACGCTTCATATCAAATGAACAAGGTAAATATTTAATACCGATCGAATTAATGAAGCTTTAAAAGATGGCTAGGATTAATTCACTCAAGTTCCGTTCATGCTATATATAAGCTATTTGTAGAACTACCATCACAATACGGATGCAACGCTGTCAAGGAATTGGCCAAATTAAAATAGCTAAACTTAACTGCGTGGCTTGCTAAGAAAATTTATGCACAACAACAAAATTTCTAGTTACAAACTGCGTAGAAATTTTATACACGCAAACAACAACAATTTGATATGCTGTTTACTAACTGCGTAGGAATTTTATACGCGCAAGACAACAACAAATCTGTATGCTGTTTACCATCTAGAAACCTTATCTACACAAGACAACAACAAATATCTTAAAATAAATTCCCAGAAGAAAATAAAAGCACATAAAATTTTTATTAATTTACAAACTCTAAAATCTGTTGTTATTTATTTTGCAATAAAGAACTCACAACAAAACGTTTATAAAAGGTATAATGCATATTAAATTATTTTGACATATATGTGATTATTAATTAATAGTCTTCAATAGAAATATTTAACATAAGAATATAATTTATTAATTTAGATTTCGATAACACATACCATTGCATTTCGTATACATATACCCATGAATTTGTTTTTAACTAATAAATAAAAAGTTTTTTAATGGTTACTGTATTCTTTTATACAGGTTTTTTGCTTTGTTGGTAGAATAAAATTCTCATATAATCAACTTGGCTTGAAATACAAGACTCTTAAGTTTTATATTAATTTATATTATAATTTATATTATATTATATTAGTTTATTAATTTTGTATCTATACTTTAGTAAAAAATTCTATATTGCTATTATAATTTTGTTTTTATACTTCCCCAGCCAGTTTCTAAAAACAAAATTCTGAATCTGTTTTTAAATAATTAAAGAATTTATGTGTTATTTCTTTTAATTATTTTAAAATTCAGCTTATTAAATTTTTTTTTTACTTAAAATAAAATGTGTAATATTTTAAGGTTTTTTCCATTTTTTCCAGAATTTGAAATTAAACACAAATTACGTTTTGTTTCTTTTGCTTTTATTTTTGGAGTTGAAAAACTAACTAGAGAAAAAAGGAGTACACTTACCATGAACGAGTAGTTTTGCTTACACACAAGTTTAAAAATGCAATAAATATAATTGTCTCTAGTTTTATTTTAGTTACGCTTATTCCTTTCGTTTTTAGAGTTATTTTGTTGCAAACTCAATACACATAACACTTTAGAGTTTTAAATTAAATTACACAAGTTATTTAGATAAGTATTTTACTTTTATACTCACGAAAATACCCAATGATAACTTCATCACTTTAACGCCTAAAAGCTTGTTTATCATCTTTATGCCTTTACTGAACAGCGTTTACAATTAAGCTGCTTCATTGCCCATAGATGGAGCTTATATATCCCTTTTTGAGCAGTTTTCAACAGTACTTCAACATTGTCACACATAGTTGTTGTTATTCAGTATAAGGACCTGTTTGGCTGTATGTCTTCATGATCGCGAGCCTCTATAATTCTAGCGAAACCGAATTAAAATGGCAAGCAATAAAATGAAAGCCAGATACAGCCAAGCTACAGACAGGCAGACGAAGGATTTGCTTTTTAACTCAGAATGGAAAAAAACACTATCCACTAAACTACAACCTCAGTGAGACGGACCTTACAAAAAAGTAAAGAACATAATGACGTTGTTTGCAGAATACAAAAATACCACAACCCAAGATCTGAACTGAAAGTTGTTGAACGCGCGGAAAAAAATGGATATAATGGACATAAGGCTTGAAAAGGGGGTAGTACTACAAAATAAAAACAAAAGAAAAGACATTTTACAGTTGCCAAGTAAAAATTTCTAATAAAATTATATATGCTGATTCCACGCATAACAAAAACACATTTGTCAAACGGCGCAATAAGTTTCATTGTTTCATATTGCTCCAAATGTCTAATAACTTTTCAAATTTAATATTAGCCATTTCTATAATTCGTATATAAAAAGTTGACTATAATGATGAGTCTGCTTTCTATGATTTTTTTCCAAATCATAAAACGAAAGTAAAATTATTCAACAGATCAAAAAAATAAATAAATACTTATACAAAAAGCGAACTAAAAAATTTAAAAAGCCTTAAATCAGCATTTAAAATAAAATGTAACAGATTACTTTTTCGTCCTTTTCTATTTTTTCTATCTTCTCTTTAATGTCGCTCTATGCTTTAATGTTTACTTTTCATCAACCACAATCACATTAACCGAATAAATCAAATACAAGGCAAATACAAGGGTTCATTTGCTACCGAAATTGGCAACAATCAAGTCATTAGTGAAATTTTAATAACAATGGTAGTAAAATGTGAACACCGATTAAGTTAAGTACAGGTAACATTGACAAAATTAAAAAAATTGAACATCTTCATCATCACGATAACACTATGCTAACCAATACAGAACGCACTGAACTTTGATTATATATGGACGAGCCTGTGACCGTAGATTTTCTATATAATTTGCTGATTTTAATTCTTTTATTTTTGTGTATTGAGAAGCTCATTGAGACAAAAAATCGTACGAGCTACAAGGTTTCATCCATCTATTGTTATTTATACGATTTAATAAAAAATTCTTCTCATTAAAAAAAATTTGTGAAATTTTAAATTAATTTTGTAATAAAGTTTGTTGACAAAATTTATTTTATAAAATATAGATTTTTATTAAAAATTTAACAAATATTAGTTGACCAATAACTTTATTTATTTTGCTTAAAATTTTCGGAACAATTTTCAAATAATAACATAACATGCTATAAAGGATATATTAGACTTCTCAGCTCCAACATTTTTTGCAAACATAGCTAGAAGTCTGCAAACAAGCCTCCTATTCTGTAGCCAAATCATACTTCCCCAGCCAACTCAAACAAGTTGTCAAATAAGATATCAGCATAATGCTTTGAAGGCTTAAGTATTAATTTCATCAAATTAATGTAACACTGGTCAACTAAGAATGTAAAAGGGAATCGGTGACGGTATGCGTGCAATTTAATTCTCCGTAATACTAATTTCATACTATAATATATCTTCATCTATAAGTAAATTTATTCCATTTGATGCTTTAAACACTGGCATTTAAGTATATTTTGAGATGCTGTGGTGCTTTGCAACGACATTGTCTATAAGATTAAAGGTAATTATTTTTAGCAAAGCTCACTACAAACTCGGCCATGTCTTTTGGAGATAGAAAAATATCCTCCGCTTACGAACTTAAATATTTTTCCTACACTGTAGTTGTTCTATACGTATATGAAATGGAATTAGTAATAATAGTTTGAATTCCTTATCAACAAATAAAATCAACAAAATACCAATTCAGGGCTTGATGTAACGGCAAAATATACACTCATATAAACGATAGAATATGCTATTTCCGAGAGAATTTGTTCGTGTAAATGAAGATAAAAACTAAATTTTGGTATAACAAGTTGGTTATGAATTTGGCAGACAGTTGGCAGAAAAGAAACTAAAAAATTAAAAACAACTAACACACCGTGTTGTTTGTTAACACAAATTTAAAGACAACAACATGTGAAAAAAACAGCCGCATGCCATAGTTCAATTCAGATGCGCTCAGCTGGTGTAATTTTGCTTTTTTCTACCCGTTTTTCTTTTATTGTTTTCACATTATTTTAGCTCGAGTCATTTGTTGGTAAGAAGTTTCTTATTCTTATTAAAGTTCTGGTGCTTGGCTCCATCACATGCTAATGCAACTACACTTTCATAAATATACACCAACATTCTACTAACCACCACATGCCACACTACATTCTTCTCTCACTTACCAACACTAAAAGGCACACGCTCATAGTATTGTCATACCAACCAGGTTAGTAGGAATGCAACAAAACCTACCCTTATTATAGCGGCAATACCGCATTGAATATCGTGTTAAGACGTAAGGTGCTAGGGACAGGTTCTCTATTAGGGAGTTTTTTTATTTTGTTTTATTTTTTTTTACCATATATTTTCTTGTTCTTCTTTAATATCGTTTTAATATTAGTTGGTAGTTTAGTTTGTGGTAACAAATTAAATTTAAGTTAGTCATTCGTCGTCAAGGATACTGTGCGTTACAATTTAACAGTGCTCGTGAGTCCTTTTCTAGTTACCGTAGTTACCAAATTCAAACGGAAAGCCATAACTTTAGTTTTAAAAACTTCAAAAGGACTAAGTACCCATTAGACAACAATTCGAAAACACTCTATACCATAGCATTTTATAACACAAAACACACTATTATTTGAAACTTAATTCAATTTTTAGAAATATTCATGTACGAAAATATTTATAAATCCTGACAAACCAAGGACCTAGCTGCTTTTTGAAATAAGGTTTATAAAGCTAAAGTTATTACACAGCAGCAAGCAAAAGAAAACCAAACAATTAATCGTATTTTGTGTTTTAGTACTTTTTGCTAAGCATAGATAGACTCTGTAAATATGTACATATTTCTTTGATATCGACAAACAAAAAAAAATAAATAAAAGAAAAAATCGCTTAGCGGAAACTAGTGACGCCTACCCTCAAGCTTGTTTTTGTTCCGGTTAGTGCTGAAATCGAAACAAAAATTCAAATTTGAAAAATAGTCAAGGGTGAAAGCTCAAAGGATTAACATGCTTTCCAGCCAAATTTCAACATTCGAATTGAATAAAAGAAAGCAGTGCTAAATGTTAATTGTGATTGAACACTGAAGACATCAAATGATATCCCATTTTCCAATGAACTGAACAAGTGCCAACAATTTATTTTTCTTTTTTTTTTTTATTTAATTTATTTATTTAACGTTTAAGGAAGTCAATGTTTACTAAATATAAATTTCAATCAAGTATCAGCAAATTAAAACTGCAGCAACTCTATAATACAAATTTTGAGATTCGGATTCGGGATCGTTCACCAACACAGGTAAGCTAATTCTGTAAGAATATCTTCTTTACATTACCATTCCATGCTTGTGTTGACTCTTGGCACTGGGAGAATTCACAGTTGTGTAAAATTATAATTCTGTGGTTCTTTGGGTGCCAAATTTTGATGCCAGAAAATACAACAAATATATCATAAGATTCAGAAATTAAAATTTTAGACGTGAAATTAAAAAATAATTAAAAAATACTTAAGAACAAATTATCCAGTTTATAAGCAGAAATGTAAATTTTCTAGTTGCAAGTTGCCGATCTTGCAGCTATTGGTTGTATGAGAAATCTGTACTTTTATTGGTTTCACTGCAGATTAAAAAATATTTTTGGTCATTTTATTTTACGAAGGGTGGGGCAACGAACAATTTAATTTTGATATATGTTTAAAACTTAATTTAAAAGGGTTTGATTGCATAAGTAGCATTGGAGAATTTTACTCTTAAAGGTAAAGAAAATGTTTTAGCTTGACACAAATCTTTTATTTAATATATGCATCCATTAACATATACATCCATCATATTTACATAGAGCTCAATCGTAAATAATATCTTAATGTAGATCTCAAAATTTAAAAAATGACATCAATATTAATTTTTTAACTGATATCGCATTTATTGCAAAAAATAAGTTGAAAACAACTGAATTGTTATCGTTAAAACTATAATAATCGTTGGGAGCTTTTGACTTGAACAAAAATGTGTAAAGCAAACTGGTTGTGGTACCAATATATTAATAATATTTATTTCCCCTGATGAATTTGTGATCGTGATTTTTGATGATTTTGATTATCAAAAGAAATGAACCAAACCACACTTTTCAACTTGTTCTGTTGTTCAAGGGCCTTAAAGATTTTTAAATGGACCTAGCTTACTCATACCTGGCCTAAAACAAAGTTAGCCAACCAAAAATCGATTAATTATAAATAAATAGAATATTTGCAATTTACACTTACTTAATTTAACTAAAGCTTGATATTGTAGTCGCTTCTGTTCCATTGTTTGCTCTAAAAATTGAATATAGATTCAAGAAAATAAGGGATACGTCTTATTAATGATAGTTAAGAACTTTTAAAGTGGTTGGTTAAGATGATAGAACTTTTCTTGCTTGCTTACATACATACATACGAGTATATACGAGTATATATACACACCTAGTTTTCGACAAATTTAGTTACAGACATACTACTTTAGCATGGTATTGTCATGGAAGGGTGCAAATTTCACTATTTTCGTTTTCTGCAACATCTGAAAGAAAAAATTGTCGCATATATCCCACTTCCAATTTCGCCTATTGTGGTACAAGTTAGTTTGTAACATGATAGCAACTTAAATCAATAACTTTACGGAATCTAAAAATATATTGACAATATTGCCAACATTTTTAGAAGAGTAAATTTTGTAGTTGATTTCAAATGTATATATAAACTAATATCAATATATTTAAAATAAATAACTCACAAACGAAAATTAAATATTTTAAAAACAACAAAATTAAATTTTAGAACGTGCATCTCTGCATTTTGTCACAAGAAATCAAATGTCCCAACGCAAACGTTATTGTAAAAAAATAATTGCATTAAAACAGTGTAGAATTTATGTTTGCCGTTATATATTTATATTTCACATGTTAACGGCTGAGGATTTTTTTAAGTGTCCCTGCGGCGTAAATTTCATTTATTTAATACAGATTTTTAAAGTTTGATGACTAAAAATAACGAATTATAATAATAATTAAATAAATAAAACATTAGAATTAAAATTTGATATCAAATACTTAATTTAAGATTTATACTTATATATTATTGTGTTTTTATTATGGTTTGATAGTGAATTAAAATACTAGTATAATCCATTTATTATTAGTGCGATTAAATGTTTTATCCAGTATCGGCTCAAAAAGTATTTAATTTTTAAACCATAAACTAAGTGCATGTAATTAGTCGCTTAACCGAAAAAAATATTAATCAATTAAATGTTAGACTGAACTGTTCATCCATTTCGGCTATTAAATAAACATACTTAAGAGCATTACGATTTAATATTTCTGAATCAAAATAATCTCTCGCTTCGTGAATTATCGTTTATAGTTTACCCAATATTGGATTGACCTAACTTGATGCATCTTACAGCTGGTAGCAAACCCAGACCCCTTTCTGTATTTTTCAAGTTAACTTTATTGAATTGTCACCCATCTTTTAATATAAACCAGATTTTTTGAATGTTGCAATACGTGCTTTCTTGTCGTGCGTTCTGAATTATATGAATTAACTTAATCAGTCTTCGGATATGTATATTTTTTACATATTTATTTACGGTACAAAAAATTAAACATTTTCTAGTATGTATTTCAATAATTTAAACACAAAATTATTTTTTTAAATGCTTTTCATATGAATGAAATACTGTTATAAGAAAACAAAACTGTGAAACATTATTTATAACACATTAACCTTTCAAAAAAAAAGAAAAAAGATAAATGCCCTGATTGATATTTTAAATTAACATTGAAAAGTGTCAATAAAAATGTAAAAACTTTCAACAACAGTAAACGTGTTTTCTGCAGTAAGATACTTGCACAATTTAAAAGAAAAGTTCAACAAACTAAATCTCATTATTTATTTAAGAAATTGTGTTGTCTTTTAAACAATAATTATTTTCAAAAGTTTGCATTGAAATCGCTGTAGAGTGTTCTATTTGGTTTATTTCTAGAGAGATTTGCTTAAAATAAATTATTTAATCCAAATATTTGACCAAATTTTTTAACACTTATATGTATATGTAGCTATCAAGATTGCTATATTGAGGTCATTTAAAAACTAGACCAAATTGACTCAAGCTCTACTTTGAACATCTTTTCTAAAATGAATGCAAATAACCATAAATATGAGAATTTCAATAAAATTTCAGAAATGGTTACACTTATTAAATATTGAAATATGTGCCAATGAATTAGTCATATATAGTCATATATATGCCATGTTTTTGCAAATAAAATTATTTACCGCACATAACGTATACAATTATTATTAATTAAATAGATATAAATGTTGAAGAAGAATTTGAGAATTCGACTTGAAATGAAACTGAGAACCCTACAGCAGTATCTTAAAATAAAAATGTAGTTGTATTAATAGAAACGCATAAGTAGTGATGGTAGAAAAGTTCGACACTTAACTTTTATTGTAAGTAATAAATTGTAAATAAATAATTTTTATATAATTATTGTTATTACATATTAGTTTATAATGGAAGCAAACACTATGGATAAAAATAAATTTTTAGTATTTCTATACAGTATTCTACATAACTCTAATGGAAAAGCAAATCAAAACTATTCAATTGCATATTTCCAATAATTTAAGTGAGCAATTAACTGCTCTAAGAAAAAGAAATCAATAAAACACGGAATGTTAAAATATAAAAATAAAAGTAATAAATAGCGGTAATGGAAAAATATTTTCAAGCAATTTATTTATTAATACTTTTAACTTTAAACGTAATTAACACCCAGTGCTAAATTAGAAAGCTTTATAATATCATTTTTTGTTTTATAATGAAAAATTGTACATTTACAATTAAAACAAAAACATACGCTTCCAAATTAAGTTTTTTTACATATAACTATACTAAAGAAAGCATTCTTTCGACATAATAGGACAGGCATATAAGAACGAGTTTTCTAAATTGCTAAAATCAGGGAAATTTTGTATAGTAAAACTCGATACTTTAGTGGTCTGAAACCATTATCGGACGTCTGTTGAATGTTTTTTAAATCTCTAACGGTCACAGGTCAAAAATTTATTCTGTTTAATATACCTCTTTTTATTATATTACACAGAAAAATAAAGGAAAATATTCTTTAAAATGATTTACAGATGAGTTACATGCCTGTTTTAAAAATGAACTGCTTATATTTAGATATTCAAAATCCTAAGAATTACAAACACATATAGCAAGTTTTATTTCTCTACTTATTCTCCTTTTTGGATAAAAGATACTCAGGTTTTTTTTGATTATTTAAAGCGACAATCTATTCTAGTATAATAATATCTGGGGTTAGTTAAAAATTAGGTGGAGCTTTAAGTAAAGTATGATGTGTGAGTGAAATAAAAACAACAACGATAACTGCTTATGGCATAAAAGACTAAAAGTTCAAATCGCAAAAGAAGCTAGAGTTATAAAGAAAATTAACTATTCTTGGGTAACCAGGGTGGGTGTGTTATTTGAAAGGCTAGTAAGTGGTAAGCAGCGTTTTAAACGTCTTCAGTATTCGAATAGAAATGAAAAACTATAATTGTGTAACCGCGGTAGAGAACCCATCTGCATTGGCTGCTAGATGAATAAATACTTATTATTGTTTATTACTTTTGAAGATATGAAAAGTAATTTTAAAAAGAAAAAAAAAGTAATTGGTGGTTTTTGTAGAATTTACTGTGCTTTTTAATTGCAAGTTTATTCTTTTGCAAAAAGAGTAGAAACATTTTTTATTTAAGCGTTTTTGCTTACTTTCGGTAAGTTTAATTCCACTAAATTGCCATTGCTATTGGCCAGTAAACAAAATATCGCCAGTTTAAATCTGGTCGGAGAGGATATGCGATTCGTAAAAAATTTTTCTAAGTAAAAATATAACCAAAGAGTTAGAAACAATTACAAAACAAAAATTTGTATCCCCACTTTTTTTGTGAATCGATATGATTCAGACTTCAGCCATATATTTAAATATCAATTTATTAAAATTTTAATTAATCTGTTGCAAAGTCTCAACTACTCAAAAATACATTTTGTTTCGATAATATTTATTAGCTTTCAAATTAGGCAACCAACCTCGCATTAAAAAGTTAGATTCTCTCTTTTCAATTCTAACACTAAGTATGTTTCACATACATGTGTGGTTAGAAACCACCGGACAAAAGCACAGAAGCATATTATGGTAGGTACTTTAGTTCCACAGGTTTTTGTGAATGAGTTACTTTGGAATAAAATTTGCTTCTATGTGAAGAGTAATTTGTTTTTTTACACTTACGAGTACAACCATTTAAAACTCAAATCCTGGTTCAAGACAGGTAGCATTTCTTTTTCAGACAAATCTGCGCATAGATATGTGAATCTGAGAGAACATCTTGTGAACTTGTGTTACCGTCATGAATTTTTCGATATAGGGTTTAAATGTTTCACCCGAGTATGTTATAACTTTTTTGAATTAATCTCTTTGCTGTATGTTGTTTTTTAAAATGAATGTTTTATTAAACAGGTTATAATAATTTTCTATGTCTTATTGTCTAATTCTTATTCACCCACAAAAAAAAGAAACTAATTCAAATTTCTTAAGCTAATAGATTTCTACTGGTAAACACTTTGCCTTGGAACAATTTTTGTTAAATGGCTCTGCATTTAAGATTTGAAAATTAAACTAGAAAATTATTATTACATTTCTAAAGAATTCAGATTATTTATTTCAATTTGCAATTTGTATGTTCGTATTTGCAACAAAATTCATAAAATCAATTAATATGTTTATCAAATCTACAAAGCTAAATCGGCTACGATAAAACCAAATTAATTGTAAAAATATTAATTGTAAAAATCTAATCACTCAAATTTAAAATTTTCTTTAAAACTATGTTACACCTATAGAAAGAAATTCTACGTTTATCTCTACGGTCGACTCATTCGACTTATTTTATATTTTTATACATAAAATATTACACACCAAATCACATAAACGAATACATTTACATATATGTTATTAATTCTATACATATTTTTATCTTGATTCTAAACTTTATGTCAATAAACTACACTAACATATATTTAGTAAAATATATAGACAGGCACGCAAATCGCTCGTTACAATGATTATTAGAAATACATTTAATGACTCACATGTAATAAAAGGGCACATTGCCGTTAAAGGTTTATAAAAGGCGTACAACTTCGTGGAATAAAGACATTTGAGCGTTGAACAAATTTTAAACAACACGACGAATTCATCATCAAACAATCGTTGCGTTAATGCGTTGACCAAAATGAGTTACGAAATCTGTAGTAACTAATAAGTAATATCTAACTCAATTATTATTAACTTTTATGTGTTGACAATTTTACTATAAAATATAAGGGACTATTTCAAAATGCATATTAACAAATTATAAAAATACCATTGTTCCATCTTTCGTTAGCAGATTTCTTTCGACACACTGTTTGTATATGTATATGTATACAAATGTGGTTGATTTCTGGCGATATATGTATATTCTCATCAATAGAGTCGTCGTTCGTCGCAGATGTGTTTTACTTAATTAATTAAATTCAAATTGATTGAAGTAAAAATTCCTGTTGTCAACTACGGGGATTACATTTTCTCTGTCGTAGAGAAATACGAATATGCAGAGAGTAATTGTACTTACAAATTTACTACTTTTTACCAATATTACAAAAATTATTTTTACCTCAATTCTGGATAAAAATTTATTTCACCCACGATCATACATTAAATATGCAAACCGATGGCACACTAATAGTGGCAAGAGAATATTTAGTTGGTTTTACACGGTGCGTATTTTCGTGTAGCATATTTCATATGAAAAACCTATAAATATCTTTTGAACCTTTTTCGTGTAGACGATTTGACATTTGACTTTTATTCAGTTATAGTTTCTATTTCAGTTAGAGCTTCCTTTTCTGTTTTTATCTGACAAAGTATCTGATAACAGCTGCTGTGGACATTTACCAGATGTAATTACACATGCACACTTAATAGCAAAAATTATAAACCATTTTACACACATGATATTGCATATGGATCACACCACTGACAATTTATATGATAAATACATGCTGAGAAAAGAGCTATTTTAGGATCATAGCCGTACCTTTTACCCTTTTAAATCAGTTATTACTATTAATGGCTAAACATTTTTAGTTAGGAGCTTAGCCTTGTTTTTATATTTATGGTTGTAATGACAATGAGCAAATAAAAACAAAAACAGAAAAATGTGATAATAAAAGCAATAAAAGCTTTAAAATAATATAAAAAAATATGCAAAGTGTATTATAACTAAATTCAGAAGTATTAATACTAAAGACAATATAAAACGTTTTATTTAACCAATTTTACAATTTAAAGTAATTGTTTGTCGATATGTGCTTGGATTTTCCGACGGGGTTAAAATTACTTATTTGGGTACCCTCGTCGACGGAAAACCGTACCCAAATAAAAGTAATTGTTTGTCATTTGCCATTTAAGAAGCAAAGGAAACTAGACTCAAGAATCAGTTTACTTTTGAAATTTTTATTGCAGCAATTCTGGGTGCTTAGGAAGAAGAGCAAAGGAGAAAAGAAAGCATTAGCAAGACCAGGAATATTCACTAATATATATATCAACCTCTAACTTCGTATGTAAAATAGCAGCTACAGTCATCTTCTTAAACTTATTTATTTTAAGTTTTTATCATGACACTTAACTAGTAAATTAAAGAAAGATTAATTTATTCGTCCAAGTTAAAATAGTTTTTCATCAAAAATATTCAAAGAGTATATGATTTAATACATAGAATAAGATTGTGGAGACCATAAAAGCGATAAACTTATTCTTACCAATGCTTGATAAAAAATAAAAGTTTCAAAGATAAGAAGCAAAAACAGGCCTTGTCATTATTAACCCTTTGCGCTCCGTGCATTTTTTGCGCCTCCGACTTTTAGGAAATATTTCGAAATCACAATACTTTGAAAAAATGCTGCAGTTTTTGGAAAAATGATTTTTTATTAACGAGAATTAACTCAAAAACTTAGATAATGTATCTTAACATAAATTTAAATTCAAAATATTTAATTTGGTAGACATTTTTTTTATAAGATAAACAGAAAAAAACCATTTTGATGAAGTTTTTGTAGAAGTGTATTAAATATCTCTAAATTATTTAAATATTAATTAATAATATAAAAATTTATTCGTATATAAGCGTAAATTAATTTAGCAAAATAATAATTTATATCTTATAAATTTTTCTAGTGTGATAATTCATGAAACAGTCGCCTACACGTAGACCGGGAGAGAGAACATGTCTAATGTTAAAAAAGTAACGGTATCAGCTATAAATTTATGTATTAAGTAGAAATAATTACAAAATAAAATGTTGCCAGTAAAACTGGTAGTTGGAGAAAATCGTCTTTACTTGTTATGCCAGCCAGACTGGTAGTTGGAGTGCAAACGGTTACAAATCGCTAAATGTTTCACAACAACAAACTCCTTTGTGGCTTAGTTTCAAATAAAGTTTATGTCAAATTTTAATAGACTCGCATCATATAAAACCTTTTTTATTTCTTATGTGTGCAGATAAATTAAAAATTTCTAACAAATAATTGAAGTTGGTTTTTAAGTAGAAAATGCACATTTACAACTTTGCAGAAAATTTTCGATCGGTTTCCGGCATAATAAAACTTTAATATAGTATATTGCATACAAGTTCCGGCAACGTGAAAAAATTAAATTTTAGAAAATTTGCATTTTATTATTTGGAAATAAATACGTATATGCATGCATAAGTGTATACATACTTACATATTTATATATGAATGGATGTTGGCATTAAAAACAAAAGTTCACACTATTCACAATACACATTCAAGACTTTATTTTTAGTTTTAATATTAATGTTCTATCAACTAACAAATATTTCACAGAAAATGTCACCCCTTTATGTATTCGCAAAATATTTCAACAAAAGCAACATTATTTTAAGGACTTCATGTGCACAGGGTAATTTATTTTATCGTTTGTTTAAATCTAAATTGATCGTTAGTTAAACTAAAAATGTATTGTATTTTGCGACTATATGGCGGCTTTTTATCACAGGTCAAATAGTAGAAAAAATAAATATAAATCCTGCTAATGGAGGAGGTTTTTATTTCGATCCTTAAAAATTTTTAAATTTCAACAACTGTTTCTAATCACGTCGAAACACAGAAAACTGTAAAAATTATAGTTGTATGTTTGCATGCCAGTTCTTGTGAAAATATAAAGTTTGCATGAGCTGAAATGAAAATCAAACACGTAATTTACATACATACATATACATACATAGTTGTATATATTAAATGCATATGCATAAAAAAAAATAAAAATCTATTGTAATAACACACTTCATAAAACACTGATATTAAGGGGCTTTTAGTTTAATAATTTTTTAATTGCAGGTTGCTTTATCCAAATGATGGCGCCCCAACAAAATTCTACTCTAATAGAAGAAAATCTGGAAATGTGTCCATCATTGTTAAATATACCAGAAGAAATTAATAAATACAGTCCTATACTACCGCCCAAAAATAAAGAAAATCTTTTCGACAACAATGAAAACAACAAAAATAATAATCGTCAACATCAGGATGTCAACTCTATTTCTAAACTGGAGTTAAGGGAAAAGGAACAACGTCATTATTATAAAACCAAACATTACCGAAATGGAAGTGCCCAAACTGGTCATAGTCGTCGAAGCCGTTCAATTTCTTTGCAGGGCGTCAACAGTAAAGTAGTAAGTGCCTAACATTCTAACCAATAAATAAAATTAAATTCCTCAAACCGCATTTTTGCCTCAAACAAAAAACTATTTCTTCAATTTACCGTTTAAAAAATAAATAAAAAATATGTGCCACATTTTATTTAATATTAATGCATTATTGCAAAACGTAAAACATTCTACCATTCTATCATTACATTTGGGAAAATTTTTGTTTTTTACTTTTTTTTTTTTGCATCGATCGATACAAATTATAGTCAGAAGAGGCAAGGTCTGAGCTATAAGGCGGGTGAGCAAAACCTTTCTACCGACTGTTAACCAAATAGCTTTTGATTGGTCTTCCCACGTGTGGCCAAGCGATGGAAATTATGGCTTCATGTGTGGTCACAATTAACGAAAATTGCTCCTTTCAAAAGTATAAGGTAGAATAACCGAGACCTAGTACAATAAACGCCATGATTTCTGGTATTTCCAAAAAGCTATACAATTTAAAAGAGCATTAGTTATAAGCAGCAAGTGATTAATTTTTATACTAGAGCACTACTTTGTTATGCCGCATAGTATGCATACAAAGCTACTATATTTCAACAGTGTCACCTTGACCTTTGCCAGCATAGATTTTGCGCACCATAATACGCCAGATATTTTGCATTGAAAAATATCGTCATTCATGTTACACCTTTTTTATAAAAAATAGTTACAACTTGTTTAGATCGAATTGTGTTCTTTTCCGAATTTATTTTAACACTCGGAAACGCCAGTTCAAGCACATCGTTTGCACAAAATACTTCCTAAACAATAAAAGAAAAGCTAGTAAAAAGGCTATTGGCAAAAATGGCGTGGTCCGCTACATAGACCTTTCCAGTATAAATTGAACAGCAGATTTAGCCCTCTGAACTTCTTTATAATTTTTATCTATGTTTTAGGAACAAGGTCATAAGGAAGTAACAATATGGTTGGGCGATGAACCACGTTATATATCTGGTGTAACCAATAAAACTACATGCAACGACATAATCAAAGCTTTGATTGAAGATGAAATCAGTAATGGCAATTATAAATATTGTCAACAACTTAAAGGCAAGAAAACATATTTCAAGTTCATTATTTTAAAGCACAAATATATACTCAGATATACTTACATAGGTATTTATTTATATAAATCTACTCATATGTATGTAGGTATTTCTATATGAATGCATGTCTTTGTTATTACGCTGATTATACAAAATATACATTTTTTTCTTACTGTAGTTACGAAACTTTATTTTATATTTTCGTTTATTTTTCTTTTATGATGACTGTACCTCTTTGTTTCTCGCTACTAAACGTAACAATGACGCCATTTTGGTTTAACTTTTACCAAAAATAAAAACTAAAATTAAAATCACACACTCGCATGTGTGTTTATATTGTGTAACACAGAAGGAACATCATTGCGTGACTACAGCGTTTACGTTATAACGGAACGTTGGCGTGGTATTGAACGCAGCTACGATGGTAACATGGCAATTTTACCTCTTTGGAAAGCTTGGAGTCGTGTGCATAATGAGGTAATACCTATTTAGTTAAACAAAAAATTTAATTTTTACTTCAAGAACACAAAAGCACGCTCATTTCACTTCTACCATAAAACATGAAACAGTAGACTATTTTTTTATTTAACGTGATTGTGCAAGTCTTAAAATGACAATACAAAATAGAACGTTTGTATTATTTTTAGTAATTTCTATAAATGAAACCAGAATATATATTTATTATGAAACTTCAAACAAATATTCCAATATTAACACCCGTGGACTCATATTTTACACTAATTGCCAAACTCGATCAATAAATTACCTGTTTTTTTGTAATCAGTTCATTTATTAAATAATTACATATAAATTTAAAAAACAAAAAATTGACAACTCCTAATTATTGTAAAAATATTTTTAATTATTTTCATTAATACAGTTTGCCTGCAAAAACTATATCCGTTAACAGGGCGGTTAGTTTTGTTAGCCCGTGTTGTCCAGATACATATTTGTGAATTGTTGTAGGAAGAGAAAATTTAATTCTGTTTGTCTTGGAATGTTTGCGTGGAATGTTATTGATTTGCTACTTTAATTAACCTTTTCTTGTGTGCTACACTTTCATTATATGCTGCACTGGAATCTCCCTTAACGCACACTTCCCACAAGCGGACACCTCCTTTAGACGGACATTGTTGGCAGATCCCGACAGCGCTCCATAACAAAAGCATTGTAGTCGCTTTACCTTGAACGGGCGCCTCTCATGAGTGGACGCGGACACACGCTTTAACAAAAAAAATTTTCTTGTGCGGACATTTTAGCTAATTTTTTCGACTTTTTCATGTCATAATTTACAACTAAGCTTGCCAAGACTCTTCTAATTTCTTCGCTTTAACGACAGGGCACGGTTTATCATATTTACTACATCACATAACATAGTTAAAGGTGGGTATGGTAAATATTTTCTCTGTCCCATAATGTTTTCAATCTAACGTTTTTTCTACAATTTACACTTCTGCAATGTTTGTGGTGCGTACGTATGGTGTACAAATCTATTTTACCAACAGCTTGTAATCCATGTGTATAGAGCTACATTTAATGATTTTTTTACTGTTAAACCGAACTGAATTATTTGCTCTTATTTTTATTTTTTTAATAAAAGTATTTTTAAATAAAAACTAACAATCTTAGACAAATTTTTGTTGATTTAAATTTGTAGTTTTCTCTTCGCCGGACAGCTCCCTTGTACGGACACATCTTAATGGTCCCTTCGGTGTCCGTGTTCCATTGTACTTTTAAATTGATTTTATAAAAATGGTTTATAATTTTTAGTATACCGTGCTCGTTATCCAAATTATTGCGATCGAAACGTCTTAAAATACTTCAGCTAGTCTGTTGCGTTAATAAGCTCAAATTTCTCCTTGACCTTAAGCATCATACAAAATCTGATAACCCGTTAAACTTTATTTCAAAAGCGACTAATTGTTGAATTTTACGACTCTACTTTGCCTACATTATTGTCGTCCGAGTCCAGCCATGTCTTTTGGGTTCTTTTGTTCTTAAATTCGCCATACATATCTCTATGACATTTATGTCTTGTTACTTTGTATTCTGTCTCTTTGAATAGCAATAACAAGCTGAAGATGGAGTTTTTGAACCTCTTAAGAGATTACACCTCTGGATTTTTGTATATCATGATGAAAACGACAACGTTTTTGAATAATTATTCTAAAAAACTTAATAAAAAATATTAGAAATTGTAAATTGTAAATTTTTGCATTTCTTTAAGTTTTAAAACGAAAAAAAAAACAAATTTATTTTACCTGTTCCTTAGATAGCTCTTCAAAAATACTTTACAATTTTTTGAAACGCAATAATCTTTTCCGAGGTGCATTAAAAAACTTCAAGGTGAATTTTTTAGCAAAAATTATTTTTTTTAATTTTTTTATAAAAACTAAAATAAGTTGCCCGCACGTCAGTGAAATTTAGCATTATATTTAATGTTACTTTTTCGCTTGAGGCGATCTTCGAAGGACAAATTAATCAAAATAATACTTTTTTACTTTATCTATACAGGTTCGCTTGAGTTTAAAACATGACAAAGATGTTCAAGACCCAACGAAAGCATTGAAATTCAACACAACACTATCATTTGTTCGCGATTATATTTGTAAAATAATGAAGTTTGGGAAAAGTAAGAAATGTGATATGAAGTCGAGAAAGTCAAAAATATTAACAAAACCCACAGAAGATGGGAAAGAACTAAAATCAAATGATGTCAGGGTTTTTATTAACCCAAAAGCAAAATCCAACCAAACAAAATTTTTTGAAGAAACTCTTTCTAAAATCGTAGAAAACAAAGTAGAAGGAGTCAGTACCAAATTGGCCAACGAAGATACAGAATTTAAAGGAAAAACTAAAATGAACAAAGAAAAGCTATATAAATTGTCAGACTCTCGATCATCAATTCGTAAACGTCGCAAGACAAATGAACGTAAAACCAAAAATTTTCCTCATGATGGGAGACGTGGAAACACCAACGATTGGGAAGCGAATAACTTTTTACACAAGCGTAAAGATTCCTGTGTACGCAATTCAGTCCGAAACAAATTAGCTCAGAAGCATGCTGAAATGAACGATCTTTATGAACGAGAATATGCTCTTACTAGAGAATTAGCAAATAAATGCAAAATGTACAAACGTCACAATGAATTGTATACAAGGTGTGATAGAAATCTTGAAATGTCGATTGGCCAGATTCAACGCAATATTGAGACTTGTGCAAAAGATATCATAAAGACTGAACACGAACTTTTAGAAGTAAAAAATTATATAAAACACGACATTTCAATCATATATAATCTCAAACGCTTAACATTGGATACAGATCCAATTAATGTACAAAATCCATTAAACCGACATCTAGATATAGAACCAACTCTAGCTGATAAATCGCAAAAGTTTGAAAATTCTCAAAAGATGTTATTTGTTGATAATATTTATGAATTTTGCGACAATAATGCTAGTATGTTAGTTTAATTCCTAATTTATTTTACTATAGTCACATCGAAATATAAACATATTTTATTTATTTATTTAAAATTTTTATATTTTATTTTACAAAAATCAATTTTTATAATAATTTTTATTGTTTGTTTTTTGTTATTTTATTACAAAAAGATACCGACTTTGTTCCGACTTGTCTGTATACCCTAATGTAACTATAAACAAAATTGTAATATCGTACATAATGCCGGTATACTAAATTAAAATTTAATTTAATATTATTTAAGTTTATATAATTTTATCTATTTTATTAAGTTTGTTTACACTTTGCACTAAAGAACAGTTACTCTGAAAGTGAATGTGCTTATTTTGCCATTAAATGTTTTTTTAATTTTTTTTTTATAAATGTAATAAATTCTTTAATCACAGCGTTTTTTTTATTTTCAATATTTCACATCTTTTGTTCCTGAAGAAGAAGAAAAACCTAATAATAATATAAAAAGAAAAAGTCAATAAACTACAATTACAATTATAAATATATATATTTGTTAGTTTATCCCAATTTGTTTTTATAAAATCATTTAAACTCCTCTCCTCTCCAATCTTTCGGTCGTAAAGTTCATCTATAGGACTGAAATCTGCTCATTTAGAAAGTGTTCATTTTTCATTGTTGTAAAGAAATTACATGTGTATAGAACAATTGGATCCCTTTTCAATCCCGTCAATAATAACTAAGAACACATAGTATTTTCGTTTCATCACTTAGTTCCGCGCCATTCCGTAGTCTGGTACTGTATTTTGCGGTCTACCAATAATTGTTGACATCCTTTTCCATCATAGAGAAGGGGCCATCTTGGCGTCTCTGGTGTTAGAGCATAGTTCTTTGCCTCGTTTTTTACCATCATTTTTGGCTGATGAAAGAAGTCATCACCCTCATTCTTAAGCATGCCACCGTCAAACTTTTTTGCTAAAATGCACTACCTGAGCGCAACAGGTGATACTGTTTTAAAAAGTCGAGGGGACAACCGATCAGTGGACCGCACAAAATTCCAGGTGTTCATGACGCCGTTTTGGCAAAGAAATGTTAAATACTGGAGCTTTATTAGAACTATCTTCGGGAGATTCAAAGTTTGGCACTATATCTGTACTATTTTTTTATTCTCACAAGTAGAAAAGATTTCTAATCAGTTGATTAGTTCCATATTAACAACTGCTTTAGTGCCTGAACCTAGAATGATATATGATTATTGAATATTTTAAGATATAGTAAAGAGAGACGGTGAGAGACTTATGCTTACTTGCAGCTTAATCTTCAAATCATACAGGGTTTTACACTACTATTATATTTTTATTAGTTATAAAGGATGTTTTTTGTAGAGGTATAGAACTTTGAAATGGAACGAAACAAAGATAAATTTTTAAAGTTGACATGAAATTTACTTTATTCGAAATATAATCTTCAGGCATTATAATTTAAAGATAACTTTTGGCATATGATCATCGCGGCTAGCTCGGACGTAATCTAATCTGGAGGTCCAATATTCGATTCCCTTTTCCAATATTTGTCGCCGTATATCGGTAATAAGGCGGGGAAGGTTATCCTCCAAGAGGTATACCTCCAATAGTGTAGACAGCGACTTTACATATCTTTACAGAAAATAGTCTAGCAGCGTTAAATCATTCGATCTTGGAGGCCCATTCACAGGTCCGAAACGTGAAACTATGGGGTTACCAAATATTTCCTTCACCAACTGCGTAACATTTTAAACATGGCTGTTCAATTGATGACTGAAAAGGTTAATAATCATGGCCAGCATTGACTGTAGTATTCTGGACACCATCGTTTTTAAAGAAGTACAGACCACTGATTCCACCAGCCCAAAAAGCACACCAAACGGTCAGTTTTTCTGAATGTAACGGTGTTTCAACACACCCTTGAGGATTATGATCACTCTAAATTCAGCAATTCTGTTTATTGACGTATTCACTTAAGCAAAAGTGAGCTTCATCACTAAACTAAACTCTTTTATGAAAATTGGGATCAACGGCAATCTTGTGTTGCTTCATGCACAAGTTGAATTTTAAGCAACCCAACCATTATATTTTTATCATTGAAAAAAAAACTTCAAAATACAACAAAGTTCCATTTAAGGAAAGAGAGCCTGGTTCTAATGGAATTGTTTTTAAGTTAAGAAGATGGTGAAAACTTTCAATACTCTGAGAGCAAATTCCTCTGCATTCGCAGCACAAAAGTGAATGAATAAATATGATTAAATCCACAAATACTGGAGCGTAGGATTTACAAAATGAAAGGTTTCAACTGAACTTGAACGAAGAGAAGGAAAGACCGAGATCGGATTTTATAAATATGTGTCACATTAAAGTTGAAAACAGCCAAGAGATCGTTAGAGAATTGATTTTTGCTTTTTGGACTCATCTCAAAATTTCTTCGATGATAATGTTCGTGCCGAAAAGAACAAACAATTTTTTATTTAGTTACTAGTTCCACACTTTTTTTGAAAAAATTCATTTTATAATTTCTATAATTTGTAGTTAACAATTGCATTTTACATTTAACGATTAAGTAGGTGTCATAGTCTGAATAACATCAAGATTTGTCTATAGATTTTAGTGCAATATAGCTTATTTTATTCGTAATATTATTCGAATTTAAGAATAATAACACCAACGGATAAATTTTAGTCTTTTCCCAATTTTTATAAATTTGTTTTTTGTTTTTCGCGGTACCAGCACTAGGAAAATAGGTTATGAGGAGGAGGGAAGAGCGAGTAGTGCTTGTGGGCTTTCGATTTGAATTTTCCCAAATTGAAAGTGACAGGAAAGACTTCTGGAGGAACTTTATTCCACATACGAACTGTTCCGCTAAAAAATCAATTTTCACTGTAATGCGTAGTGCGATTCACTGGCCAATCGACCACAAATGGATGCGCTCTCAACAAAAATCGAGTCAAATGCAAAAAGGTACGAGTTTCGAGAATAAGTTCCCTAATTTCGTTGGACCACTTACCATTTTAATAACAATTAAACAGTGAAATACAACCTACATTGCGTCGATGCTCTAGGGAATCAATAGAGTTGGATAACCTACCGTCGCCAATTAGTCTCCTGGCCCTCTTCTGTACGCGGTCGAGCAACTCAAAAATAGACTTTGAGGTTGCCGACCCATATATGAGAGTTTTATTCCATCTTTGGACAGATATATATGGAGTGAAGTATCTCTTACACCGTTTTAGAAAACCGAGGCACATGAAAACTTCTTTCGAGACCTAACAAATGTGTGAAAAATCGAATTTTCATGCCAAGAACATCAAGAGCTTCCGATTCCGTAATACCTTTAGCACCCATAGCAACAGGTGCAGCTTCATTTCCGAACAACTATTACAAAAAGAAAGGATTTCAATTAATTAAAAGAAGTCCCAAAAGAATAAATTAAGGAAATTGCTGAGTCGCAAAGAAAGTTTTCAAAGCAGATATTTGTTGCCTGATCATACGAAAAGTTGTTCTTAGTTAGTTCAGCTAACTATTGTGCATACTACTACGTTTATTCTTTTAATAAATATTTAATTTTTTGAGTTATTTCATTGCAAAAGAATTAATTAAATTAGATGATTTATTTAGACGATTCGCCTTTATACTCAAAATATACAAAATGGTAACTTTACCATTTTAGCGGATGAGAGCTACTGAATCAAATATTGTGCTCACTTAATCACGTTTACTATTAAACTCCCTTCCATGTGTGAAGGAGTCTTTATGTACTGTTCAACACTCTCCCGGGGGCACATTTATTGGTCTTTATAGAACTTCGACTATCTAGACCTGTGCTACTGGGGGTATAAGGGAGCCCAGTCCCCTGAAGTCAGCAGGGATACAATTGAAAGCTCCACGTTATTTCCTCGGGAATCAGTAGCCCGCAGAATTTCTGCTATTTTTCCCTTTAGGCATTTAGCTGTCTCTCTGACTGATTATTGAGGTTGGCCCTTCGGGAGTAACGGTCTGTTTTTTATGGTGCCCAGGATCTCGCCTTTAATAACACCCACTGGTGAATGATCCAGATCCAGTGAGCATGCTAGTCATGTGTTCTGGACAGGAGTTGGATAGTTTCCAGCTCTTCAGCAAGGAGTAGTGGTTTGCAGCCCTGCTCTGGAATCATTGAAATTGCTACTAGGAAGGACCTGTTGCTAGAATTAGAATTCGGCCTCCTAGGGCGTGAGTGGCGCTGCTTTTCACTCACAGTAGTTTGACCACCATCTGATTAAGGCTCACTGCCAGGTGCAGATGTAAATCATATCACAAAATGTACTGTTCTACAATGCTAAAACAAACTAATTCACTAAATTTGGAAAATATGTACTACAATTTGCTATTAATGCCAATGTTATTACGTATTATTCAGTGTAGGTGTTTGTTTGATTGTATATCTTCTTTTTTTCTGATTGTTAATCTTAATAAGCGAAATATGAATGTACCATGTTAATGTTGCTTTGTGTTCATAAGTTCTCTTAGAAACTTCTCGATTTGTTTACAGACACAATAGGTTATTTCAATTTTCTTTTTTTACTGATACTTAGCTTTTGATAACTTAAACTAATCAACTATTTAAACTAACTTCCAGAAGTTAAGCTGTCGCAAAAATAAGCATTACACGAATATGTTGTTTGTTGGATTTTTAAGAATTGATCTGTTAAAATCAGCTGGTCTGAATTGTGACTTCAAACGCCTGGGGTTTGCTCTTGGAGTAGGTAAACGCCTTAGACGTATTTGCTGGTTTTTTATTTTTTCCGGATTTAAGCAAAAATCTTTTTCCTTTTTCGTTATTTACAAAAATGTTTGTTTCATAAATGGTTCAACAGATGAAGAATAAAAAAATAATCTAAAACTAGCTTATCATGAAAGTATATCAAATAAAACAAATTCTATTCCGTAGATTTTAACTGCCCCTTGGCGACCATATAAAGGATCTTAAATATACAATTCTATTCAAGTCAAAAGCGGATTGAACGAATTGTATCTAAAGTCCAAACCCAAAAATTCGCATCTCCACAAAAATACATTCAAGTGGAACCCTGAAATATTAGAGCCTCCAAAAATGATACTAAAAAAGGATCAAAAAGTATTCTTAAGTTTTCACCAGTCGATACCGGAGCAGCTCGCTATCAAACATCGTAGAATTCCTAAAAATTAAAAAAATACTCAATGTCGTGAAACTGGTTCTTACGGACAATTTATATTTTCCACATAGTCACTACCCAAAACACACTAGTGATGATTTTAGAATATAAAACATTAATTTATAAATCGCTTAAACAATTTAATATCGAATTATCGTGATTATTTATCTTGTATTTGTTGGATTAGTAAGATGTTTACAATGCACACAAACTAAGCTAGATAGACCCCAAGAATGCTGATGACGAATCTAGGGATATAACTTGTTTTCTTTTATAATTCAAGCAAAAGTTTGTAAATAATTTTGAACAAATAATATAGTTATTTGACCTTTCTAATATTTTATAAATAATTTTTTGTTCAAGCACAAGGTATTTATATAAAAATTAAAAAAATTATTTTATAAAAATCTAGAAATTAAAATTTGCCTATACATAAACCGAATTAAAATTATTAATTTGATTATAATAAAAATTTTGAAATCAAAAGTGTTATTTCTGATTTAAAATATTTGTTAAGATCAATAGGGCCACCCAATTTACACGTAAGACCATGGTATGAATTGTTTTTTATATGAGTTTCTTCTGATTCGAACCCACACTTTCAGCCTTTTAAATGTAATTTTATCTATTATTCAACCAAATCGATAGCATAAGAGGCACGGAAACATAAAGCTAATTTTAAAAATAGCGTAATAGGAAATCGATATAAGCATTGCGATATTTAAGGTCATAAAAGTTTACATAAAGAAAGTTTATGTAAAGAAAAGTTTATAATTTCTGGAAAAATTGTTTTCAAAAGAAAACAATATATTCTTACGAACGTACTTAGTTTAAGTTATAAAACATAATTATAACCAAAAAAGTAATCTATTATATCTCTTTAAAAACTAAGAACTTTCTAAAAAATCTTATGAACACAAAAAACCATGAACTAAGAATAAAAATTGGAAAACAAATATAACTAACGAGATCAAAACAAAAGGCAACAAAACAAACACCTACACTGAATAATGATAACAGCGCCATCTATATTTGATGTCATTAATTAGTGTTTTCGAGTGCTCAAAATACCAGCAGTGTAATTGTGATCCAGCGAAAACAACAAAGTTAATACACCAACCTTTAGGCATTAAAGTGGTAAAGTTACCATCTTGTATTTTTGTTATCTGTGAATAATTTATTGTGCAATAAAAGAACACAATAAACAAAACGTTTATTAAAGGAATAAACATATCAGTATGTAAGTATGTATATTATATTTTTTTTGTAAGTTTGTTTATTTGCTTGCTTGTTTATTGGTATGTCAATCACGGCTAAACAGCTAACTCAATTTCAATAAAATCTTAAACAAATGTAGATATTAATCTGATGTAATAGTCTATTTATAATTTTACACTGCCGACCAGTAGGAAGCCGCCCGTCAAGCGACTTTAACAATGCGACTAAGCCAATTTTAATGAAATTCGAAACACAGATATGGGCCAATACGCCATGTCTGTTTCAAGAGCTGAAACGATTAAACTAGGAAAAAGCGGGCATTTAGGGTTGCACCTCTGTTAAGAAAACTTATAATATGAATATAAATTGTTCTATAGTGTCAACCTTGTGTGTAAAAAATATGATGAAAAAGATATGCAGTTAGAAAGAAGAATTGAACGGAGAAATTGTAACACATTTGCAAGTTGTAATTTTATTAAACGGCTTCTCAAATAATTACAAGTAAGTAAACGCTGCTTTTAACACCACAAATGAATATCCATTAATGTACAGCCAAGACATATAGAATTGCAAGCAAATTCCGATGTTGCTCAAAATTAAGCTTTTAAGGCAAAATTTTACAAAAACCATTATAATAAAAACAAACAAAAAAATATTATATGTTACCCTAATACAAACAGTGGCACATGACTAAAAATTAACTAAAAAGAGCTTAAAGATTATATTATTGCAGTTAGTTCCAATGGATTTGTAGTCACCTATGAAGATCCCCCGAATAAAAATCAAAATAAATACTGGGCCAGCCTCACATATGACATATCAAAAGAACATCTTTGAGAATCTTAACCTTCATTATACTGGTACTGTACAGCTTGCTGACGAAAACGAGATTAAAGTAAAAGGCTAAATAACTCCAGTAAAACTAAGCAGATAAAACTTTTCAATACGCTATGGGTTCCTAATTGAAGGATTATTTTATGTTAAGCAGCAAGGTCACAGATAGTGGGTCCGCTATTGAAAGGTAATATCGCAAAAATCTCGAAAGATGGTGCAGTTTTGGTCGAAGCTCGCAAAAATAATGGACTGAGGCGTGGTCGCTTATGCTACCATTCCTTGAAGCAATTAACTTTTAATAGCATTGTTAAAGAATTGCCACATATTAACGCATATTTAATATAGAATGTATTACATACATAAGAGCTGAGCAAGTTCGTGACCAAGTCCTCAAGCCAATTACTAGAATCGATACATTCAGATATTTGTGGTCCAATGAGGAGCGAATCATTGAGTAAAAAGATATATTTCGTAACTTTTATGGATGATCTTAATAGAAATGTAACTGTTAATTTTTAAAAAAATAAATCAGAATATATAGAAGCTTTTAAAGAGTATAAAACTTTAAACTGATAATACAAAAGACATGAAAAGTATCCAGCTGTAAAATTATTTAAATTCAAACGGAATAAAACATAATTAACTGCAGAATATACTCTACAACAGAATGGTGTTGCGGAACAGATGAACCGCGCACTTGTTGAATGGCAGGATGCTTAATTTTAGTAGCGAATCTGTCAGTAATATTGTGATATATACAGCTGCATACGTTCGCAATAGTTGTCCAACAAATTTGAATGAAGCTAATACCTTTGAAATTTGGACAGGCAAAAAACCAACTGTTGAACATTTACGCCTAAATTCTACTTGTTTAAAATGGTTTTTATATTGACCAAAGAAACATTTGTTATTTGAAATATTATTCAAACTGAAAATATTTTTTAATCAATAAATCAGCTTTTATAGAAACACATATAAATTAACAAATATTTTGGCAAGCACAACACATGAAAAATATCTTGATGTAGAAGCAATAAAGACATCTTCACAATTTTATTCTACACTTTTGATCCATACAAATGGAATTCCATCCCCATAGATTTGAGTAAATACGCCAAGCAGCCCCGTGAAGATGAACAGGCAATAAATAAATAAAAATAAAATTTTCACTGAGATAACTAAATAAAAAATTTCTTTGCACAAATTAACAAAAAAATATTAAAAATTTGTGAAGAAATATTTTTTTAATAAAAAGGTTTTTTTTAAAATAATTGGAAAAACTTTTTTGCTTTATGTATTCATGTTCTAAAAATATAAATTTGTTCATATAATAATGATGATATTTAAAGCTGCCGAATTCGGACTTACAAAGACATATGACTAAATGTAGCCCAATTGCTCTAAAATTGTATAGGGACGTTAAGGATTAAACTAAAAAATTATTACGTTTATTCTTTTCAAGAAATGTTTTGTTATATTGAGTTATTTTATTGCAAAATAATCGCACAGCACTTTAGAGCTTTATTTTAAATTAAACGATTTATTTTTTCTTCAATACATACAAAATAAACGCGATGGTAACTTTGTTGTCTTTACTCACTGATAACTCACTTTGAATTAAATCATTTGCCCAGCAAGTGGTTCTTAAGGGGTGCTCGCATATACAAGAATGTTGTACTTTAACATCACCCCATATTGTTGTTCTTATTATCATTCAGTATAGGCGCCTGCTTGGCTGTGTTGCATTTTTATTCTGTGGTAGTTGTTTTTGTTTTCTGTTGTTTATTTTATTTCGCAGAATATCTTATAAGCTTGTAATTGTTGTCTTATATGTAGAAGATTTCTTAGAAAAGTAGCACTTTTTACTGATAATTGTTTTCCTCTTAAAACTTAACATATTCGTAACAATATTAATGTTTGTACAATACATATCTAGAAAATTTATCAGCTTCAAACCAATAATCAATGAGGTCCATTGAAAAAGTGTGTTAAGGTCGAAATAAAATAGACTCGGTTATACGACTAAATTTAGTAGGTAATTTTTTAGTTCAAAATTAAATTTTTTAATACCGATAAACCCTATGTTTTAAAAATCATTTTTCACACATATTATTACGTTTATACCTTTTAAAAACGTTTTGTTGTTAGTTTTTTATTGCTAAATAAATAACACCAATTTTAGAATTTTTAAATTTATAACAATTTTATTTACTTTAACTACACAAAGCTGACACTTCAAAACAATTTATTTAAAATGCACGTCTTTACTTGATGAGGTTTAATTTTACATTGATTGATTATCCACTCAGACGCCTCCCTATTTATATTTTTTTTTCATTTAAACTCTAGAAGATTTAAGAATCTTCTACCTTCTTTGTATGCATTTTGTTGTTGTATGTTGTTTACTCGATGTATAGGCGCCTGTATGTCTGTATGTACAGTTGTTTTTGTTTTTATGCTGATAAGGTTTCTGCTTGGGATTTATTTCAATGCATTTGTTGTTGTCTTTTGTAGAAAAGGGTTTTTTAGAAAACTACGCAGATGGTAAACAACATGTATGTTTGTTGTCGTAAAAGTAGTTTTTGTCTTGCGCGTTTAGATGGTAAACAGCATACATGTATTTTTTTTTGTAGTTCGCTTCATTGCTTAATTATTTTATTTTAAATCTTAAGCAAGACACATTCGTAAAACTGCCGCCCGCTTAAGCCTTTTCGTTCCGAATAGGCTCAATATTCCCTCGGCCATACTTGGCCAGTCGCTCCAAGTGGACCACCTTCATCTTAGACCTCGGACTTTGATATTTCTGTATCCGATAAACCACGTCATTCAATTTCTTGATCACCTTGTATGGTCCTTCCCAGTGGGTTTGCAGTTAAGGAGACAGTTCTTTTTTTTCGTTTTGGGTTATATAGTAGAACTAATTGTCCTTCTGTAAATTCTTCCGTATTTGCTGCGCGATCATATCTGGCTTTCATTTTATCGCTGGACAGTTTGATGCGATTGTGGACAAACTCATGAAGCTTGTGCAGGTCTTCTTGTACCTGTGGAACATTTTCATTAGCGTCGTGTGCAGGAATTGGTTTAACGCCAAATTCTAAATCGGCTGGTAGTTTTAGCTCTCTACCAAACACGACTTTTGCTGGACTACATGATGTTGAATCGTGGATAGCTTACCGGTATGCCATAAGAAACTTTGGACATGCTCGTCCCAATCCTTTTGGGGTGTACTGACCACTCTTCTGAGATATTCTTCCAGGGTGCGATTGAATCTTTCTACCATGCCATCTGACTGCGGATGAAGTGGTGTCGTTCTCGTCTTTTTGATCCCACAAATGTCGCACATTTCCTTGAATATGGTCGACTCAAAATTTCGTCCCTGATCGGAGAGAAGTTCTGTTGAAACACCGTATCGACACACCTTATTGTACACAAATTCATCTACAACCGTTTTGGACTCTTGGTTCGGAATGGGATACGCTTCGAGCCATTTGCTGAAATAATGCATTACTACTAGCAGATACCGATTTCCAGCATTATTGACAGGGAATGGGCCCGCGATATCCATTGCTATCCGCTCAAAAGGGGCACCTGCGTTGTACTGTTGTAGCTTGCCACGACTTTTCTTTGTTGGACTCTTGGCTGCAATACACTGCTCGCAATTAGCTATCCATTCGGCTACAGATTGCGGGCAGCCTTATGTGGGAACTTGGACCGACAATTAAGTCCGTTGTAGTTTTTGCATCTGCACTTTCACAATTTTGATATAGGCAACCATTTACCACTTTAAGGCTATTCCACTGAGCCCAGTATGATTTTGCCAGCGGGCTTTCTGCCGATATTTCTTTACGGTCCGGTCTTATGTTCTTCAGCTTGGCCAACATAATTTTTGATAAAATGGGATTCTCGTTTTGGGCCTCAGACCAGTCTTTTCCTGTGCCAATTTTATACGCCTTACATCAATGATGAACTCCTTTTCCTCGGCTTTTGTACAGTGCCTGCATTCTACGTTGCATGGGCGTCTTGAAAGGGCATCTGCATTATTGTGTTTTCCGCCTTTCCTGTGCACAATGCTGAAGTCATAGCTCTGCAGACGTTCAATCCAGCGTGCAAGCTGTCCTTCGGGGTTTTTAAACTGCAGCAACCACCGTAATGCGGAGTGATCCGTCCTTATGGTAAAGTGTTGGCCATATAAATATTTGAGGTAATGTTTAACACACTCCAGTATGGCCAAAGAGCTCCCGTCGTGTTACGCAATAATTTTTTTCGGGCTTGGACAATACTCTGCTATAGTAACCAATAACTTTTTCCGTTCTATTAATCGCCTGAGAAAGCACTCCTCCCATTCCATAGACGCTTGCGTCTGTATCCAATATAAATTCATGTCTAGCTATCGGATAGGCGAGGACTGGTGCTGTACACAAAAGATCTTTTAGCCTCTGAAACGCCTCTTCTGCTGCCCCACTCCAGTGGTATGGTTGCGATTTTCTGGTCACTTAATTTAAATCCTGCAGCCGCTATACGCTTGAAAACTTCATCCAGGTTTTTGAGGTATTCATCAAAAGTCTTTCCCATCACGATTATATCATCCAGATATACTAAATAAGTCCTCCAGTTAAGCCCTTTAAGCACACGTTCCATTAAGCGCTCAAAAGTAGCTTAAGCATTGCAGAGCCCAAATGGCATCACTTTAAACGCCACAAACCATTGCTCGCGCTAAAGGTAGTTTTCTTCTTGTCTTTATCGGCTATCTCCACTTGCCAGCAATCACTCTGCAAGTCCAAGATAGAAAACCATTTTGTTTCGGACAACGTGTCTAAGGTGTCGTCAATTCTTGGTAGCGGATAACTGTCTTTCCTGGTGACATCATTGAGTTTTCTTTAGTCGACGCAAAACTTGTTGCTACCATCTTTCTTCTTTACTAGCACTATCGGCGAGCTCCATGGACTCAATCACTCCGTTCCGCTCCATTTCGTTAATCAGTTCCTTGTCCTTGTTCCGTTTTGCATGGGGAATACTCCTAGGTGCTTGTTTTATGGGCCTCGCTGCGCCAGTATTTATTTCATGTTTCACAACTGCTGTTCTACCTTGGCTTTTATTATTTAGAGCGAAGACGGCGGTATTATAGTGGAACCACCCTAATACAAATTATAAATATTCACACCTATCTCAAATTTCTCAAAGTACAATACACTAGCAGTGCATACATGTTTACTCTTGTTATGCATACGGCGATTAAACGGCCTTCAACTGATATAGACTTTGCTTGTGTTGTTGTTGTACTGATCGGTGCGTTTCAAGTGACACATTTATTTTGTGGGAAAACAATTCCAAAATAAATGCAGTAAATTTTAGAACTCATTGCACTTTTCGATAAAATTATAATACTAATACTACTTTAGGATATTAGTATTAATAGTATTTTTACATAATTATTTTAATATATTGGAGAACCAGGCAATCACTGATTTTGGGATATTACCACTACTGATTATATAATAAATATAGTAAGAATAGCTTTTAATTATGAGTGAGTTCCATTCTCACTAACTCTAGATAAGTTACAACATTCTCATAGTCGGTATATAACCGACTGATATGTACAACATCAATTCATTCTTATTTCCACCAAACTCCCAGCTGAGCTTTTTAACTTTTAGCTGATCCAAGCTGAGCCCTGAAAAAACCTAATAAAAATATCAAAAATAAAGAAAAGGAAATCAGACATTTTATTTATTAAAACACACTACATGCCATCCTGCCAATTATTTAATAATACTACATTAAAATATACTACATGGCGATCCTGCCAGCCTTGAGAGTGCTCCTTTTGTAAGAGCACCCAAGGAAATTTATATTTTGAGATCTGACGGCAGCCGAGTCCCGTCAGACGAAGAAGGCGTCTGACCAACAGACGGGGAAAGAGAAAGGAAACATTTTTTTAAAAAGCCGCATATCAATGAGGGAAGGTCCACAGAAGGATTCCTCGCAAAGAAGAGAAGGGAGCTGGCTTTGCTCCATAGAGTTTTAGAGGGCAGCCCACCGTCATCGCAAGCGAAATATAGAGAAAAATTTCGCAAATAGAAGAGGCCATACAGGCCCATAAATTAACACGGACAACAGTGTCATCACAACTACTGCAACAACAACATCATGATCAGCAGCAACAACAACATCAACTACTGAGTAATAAAGGCATAAGTAAACTTTTAATCTTAAGTTTTAATAAATAGCTTGTAAAAGGAGTGCGATCTAAAGACGCACCCTCAGGGAACGGAGGCGATTTCGCCCATGTTCAGCATTTTTTTTATAAAAACTAATTTAATTTTCTTTTGCATTTTCTTTAATAATAATAAACATTTTTTTTTTGTAAATTATTAATGGATTTTTATAATTGACATTTTGAAATAGAACTAGAAAAAGTAATTTAATTTAATTTTCCTTTGCATTTTATTTAATAATAATAAAAAATTTCTTGTAATTTATAAATGAACTTTTAAAATGGACATTTTTGAAGTAGAATTAGAAAAACAACTCCGAAATTTGGAAAGATTATTTAAATCAGGAAAAGAATTTCAGAATAGAGCAGAAGAGGAAATGAATGTTAAAATTAAACAAGAAGAAGATTTAATTAGAGAACTTGGAAACTTAGATAAGGAAGAAAACAAGAAAACATTAACATTCATAAAATATAATAACAAGGATGACGTAAGATTAATACCATACACAAAAGAAGAAAAAGTTTTTTTAATAGAACAGAAATTTTATGGACATAATGGGGAAAACTGAGCCAAAACTAGAAAACCCAAATGCTAATGTGATAAACAATGTTAGAATTTGTCTCAATAAATGAATTTAAAGAAAAGGGCAATAATATTTAAATAGTTTAGTACTAAATGAGGTGACCTATATTAGGAAAGATACTAGAAAAGATACTAAGACCATAGAGAAAATAATGAAACAATACCATGATGACCCTGCAGAAGGTGGACATTTAGGTGTTTCTAGAACTCTTAATAGGATCAAAAGACATTATTATTGGAAAGACATCACTAAAGATGTAACAAAATATGTCAGATCATGTCAAATGTGTCAGAAATCTAAGATAACGAAACACTAAAAAGGTCCAATGATAATTACACCTACGCCTGCGCAAGCGTTTGATACAGTAATTATTGATACCATAAGTCCTTTTCCTAGATCTTACAATGGGAACGAATACGCAATCACCATTATATGTGATTTGACGAAATATCTGATAACTATACCAGTAAGAGACAAAAGTGCAAGAACAGTAGCTTAAGGAATTTTTGAAAACTTTATACTTACCTTTAACGACACGTTTACGCTGGTTGCTGGGATAGCGACAGCGGGGGCCAGGGTCGTTGCAATTTTTATTTATTTATTACCGTATAAGGAATGACACTCAATGTTTTATAAACTTTATAAAACTTATCACCAAGTTGATTTATTCAACTCTTACAAGGTCGATAGTGGACGGTCGGGAATCGTAGCCGAAGAACGAGGAGTCAACTCGCTGAGGCGATGGGCAGCGGTAGGAACACCAGCAGTCACACAGACGGCAGCGGCACAGGCGGAAGCGGTAAAGATGGCTGCGGCAGTAGTGGCAGATGGCTGCGGTATAGGCGGCAGCGGTAAAGATGGCAGCTCCTAGTAGTGGTACTGACGGCAGCGGTACAGGCGGCAGCGGTACAGGCGACAACGGTACAGGCGACAGCGGTTCAGGCGGCAGTGGTACAGATGGCAGCAGCAAAGATGGCTGCGTTATACGCGGCAGGGGTACAAATGGCTGCGGCACAGACGGCAAACTAAGCACTATACTTCGCAGCAGCGATCGCGGGGAGTTCTTAGCCGTGTTAAATGATACTGAGGGAATATAAAATTCCGCACAGCATCAGTCGCATGATCAAACCAATCCCCGGTAGAAGATAAACTTCCACCACTTGTAGCCGTACTGTCGATAAGAGATTATTGCGGAATATAAAATTCCTCCAAAGGCTTCTTACATACATGCGATCTACTTGCTATCTGCTGATAAGAAGTTATTGCGGAGTATTAAACTCCTCCAAAAGACTTCTTATCTGCAGGCGATCTTCTTGCCAATTCTTTCTGTTTCACAAAAATGTTCTGCCTTATATACTAGTGCGTGGGTACACACATTCACACATGACAACTATCAGCGGTATGTTTTAATCTGCATAACAGCTGACTGCGTTGATTATCTGTATGTTCTTGACTCACAGGTGTCGCTCCATGCTCCCGACCGTTAATTTAAATCTTATAAATATAATGTAATATAATAATAATAATTATAATATAATTCATAACCTTAAATTAAAGAATGAATTCAACAATGTGTAGTAATAATAATTATAATAATTCATAAATCAGCTAATACTAGAAATTAGTCTTAAATTAAATAAGGAATTCAACATCGGGTAATAAGAATAATAATAATAAAAAAAATAAAAACAATAAGTATAGTAATAACAGTAATTAATTTTAAATTAAAGAAAATAATAACAAAGCAATAATAGAGTAATGAGGTAGTAATATAGTATAGGTGAAAACGAGGTACGACTTTCACCGTTACAACCTATGGAGCAATGAAGACGTTCAAAATGACATCAACAGCCTATCACCATCAAACATTAGGTACAATAAAAGGAAGTCATAGAATTTTTAACGAATACATTCGCTCATATATTTCAGTTGACAAAACTGACTGGGACGAATAGATAAAATATTTCACATATTGCTTTAACACTACTCCATCTACAACACACAATTATTGTCCTTATGAACTAGTATTTGCTATAATCCCTAATGACTTTACAAAATTTAACATTGGAAAAGATATTACACCACTCTATAATTTAGATGATTACGTTAAGGACTTAAATATAGATTAGAAATAGCGCTTAATAGAACTAAAATATTATTAGATAGAAATAAAGCTTAAACAAAAACATTATTATGATAAATCCTTAATAGACTATAACTTTAATGTAGGAGATTTAGTTTTACTTAAAAATGAGACCGGACACAAACTGGAAGTCCAATATAAGGGTCCATATAAAATTAAGAAAATAGACTTAAGAAATAATGTAAGCATAGAAGATAAGAAAACAAACAAAACACAAATAGTAAATAAGAATAGACTTAAATTATAGAATAAATAATTATATTTCTCCGGAGTACACTTAAGATCACTTAAAATTAAAAATAAAACATATTGTTACGAATATGTCTTGCTCAAGTTTTAAAATAAAACAATTAAACAATAAAGCGGACTACTGGTTACAATTTGATATGCTGTTTACTATCTGCCTGGCATGCAAGAAAAAAAATATATATGTATGTATGCTGTTTATCATGTAAATGCGCAAGACAAAAACTAATTTTACAACAACAAACACACATGTTGTTTACCATTTGCGTGGTTTTCTAAGAAACCCTTTTTTACAAAAGCAACAACAAATGTATTGAAATAAATCCCAAGCAGAAACCTTATCAGCATAAAAACAAAAACAACTATACACACAGACATACAGGCGCCTATACATCGAATAACCAACATACAACAACAAAATGCGATACAAAGGGAGTAGAAGATTCTCAAATCTTCTAGATTCTAATTAGACAAGTATAAATAGGGGAAGCGTCTGAGTGGATAATGAATCAGTGTAAAATTAAACCTTATCGCGTAAAGACGTGCATTTTAAGTAAATTGTTCTATGTCAACTTTGTGTAGTTAAAGTAAATAAAATTGTTATTAATTTAAAAATTCTAAAATCTGGTGTTATCTATTTTGCAATAAAGTACTCACAACAAAGCGTTTATAAAAGGTATAAACGTAACAATATATACACTAAACTTAATTTCATAACACAATTAGTAATACTTAAATACATAATACAATATTTGTAAAAGAATGTCCATAAAACTATGGTTGTATGAACATTCTTGCGAAAAGTGGAGATGTAGTGGAACCACCCTAATACAAATTATAAATATTCACACCTATCTCAAATTTCTCAAAATACAATGCACTAACAGTGCATACATGTTTACTATTGTTATGCAAACGGCGATTAAACGGCCAAAATTATAATACTAATACTACTTTAGGATATTAATATTAATAGTATTTTTACATAATTATTTTAATATATTTGAGAACCAGGCAATCACTGATTTTGGGATACTATCTAAATTTATGATTGCCTACTGATAATATAGTAAATATAGTAAGAATAGCTTTTAAGTATGAGTGAGTTCCATTCTGACTAACTCTAGATTAGTTACATTCTCATAGTCGGTATATAACCGACTGATATGTACAACATCAATTCATTCTTATTTCCTCCAATCTCCCATCCCAGCTGAGCGTTTTAACTTTTAACTGCTCCAAGCTGAGCACTGAAAAAACCTAATAAAAATTTCAAAAATAAAGAAAAGGAAATCAGACTTTTTATTTATTAAAACACACTACATGGCGATCCTGCCAGTTATTTAATAATACTACATTGAAATATACTACAGTATGTTTTCTTAGTAACTGCTTCGCTTTATTTCTGTCGGGTGCTTTTAGTTCTGATACCCATTTATTTACCTGCTCTGTTAGCAAATCCCGCTCTTTAGCTGTTATTTTGGGGCATTCTGAATATGTCGCACAATTAATTACGGCTCCTGCCGGCTCACATCGACCGATTTCAGCATTTTCGCCAATTGTCTTTTCGCTGCTGGACAGATTTAGTACTCTCACAGGGACTTTTCCATTGTTGCAGCTTTTCACGAGAGCTTCAGCTTTTCATTCCTTACGTTTTCTGGTTCTCCACACGTGCCCAAACCATAGTTTCCGCCAGAGGTGATAATTTTTGGCGTTCGACGGCAAATAGTTTCCTTAATGCGTCGCTGCTCTCATATCCAACATTTAAGGAGATTTCCTTGTTGCGCCAGATCATTATCTGCTGCCCCATATCCAAACTAATACCGTGAGCTATCATGAAGTCTGCACCGATAATAACTTCATCCACTATATCAGCGACAACAAACATGTGACGATGGCTGAATCTCCAGTAGCGGTGCGCAATTATACATTATTTAACGGCTCCACTGCACCTTTAACTAAATTGGGCCTTATTATACACTGAGATGCTCCTGTGTCTATGGTGAGGACTTGCTTCTTTCCGTTGATCCACCCCCAGACAGTTATTATTTTTTTGTTGTATGATGGAAATGTAGATTGCGGAGCCGTCGGTTGTGGGAGCTAGCTCTTGCCCCTCAGAGCTAACTCGTTTTAGTTTAACGGTGACTCGTGCGATTTGGTGTTGTTTGCCCGTTTGTTGTCCCTTGGAGGTAAAGCAGATCTCGACTTTTCTTAACAGACCTGCAGTTGCGCTAAAAATGTCCGACCTGACCGCAGTTAAAGCATTTTGCACGCGATTTACTTTTTTCTTCCAGTAGCTGCTCAAGCATTTCTTTTATCTCGCTTCTTTTGTCTCCGTTGCTTTCCGTATCAGCCTCAAGACGTCGTACTTTGTAGACTTATGGCTTTGAGATAACTTTGACGGTCTCCTGAGCCAGCGCGTACGAGATTGTTTCGGTGAAGGATGCTTTCTGTGCTGCACAAACTGCATATTTAATATCGGGATCTCGTATGCCATTCACAAATGCTTCTATTTTGAACTGATCCAGGAATGGATGATGTTCACCTGGATAAGTAAGCTGCACTAAACGTTCAATCTCCATGGCAAAATCTTGCAGCGTCTTATTTGCCTTCTGCACCCTGCCTCGTAACTCCATTCTGTGCAGTTCTCTCTTATGCTCGCCGCCGTACTTGCATTGTAAAGCCACCATTATGTCCTCATAATTATTCCTGCAGGCTCCTGGTAAGCTTTCGAGGATTTCGGCAGCTGCACCTTTTAAGGCCAGAATTAGCTCAATAGCTTTTTCTTCATTGTTCCAACTATTTTTGCTGGCCACTGTTTCGAACTGGAACTTGAATACATTAAACGGTGCGCTACCGTCATAGCTCGGGGTTTTTATCCTGTTGGAGTGCTCAGAGACAATTCTCACCGGTCCTTCTCGAGTATGGAGGTCGTCCATTTTCATTTTTAGTTCATGCAATTCTCCGTCCACTTTTCTCTCCAGGCCTGGCAATTTTTGGTCAAATTCGCTGACTTTCTGTTCCACATCTTCCACTCGTTTGCCAAATATTTCTGAAATTTCCTGAAATTTCTTGTTTACCTCACTAACGAGTTTTTCTCCGTTGGCTCTAAAACTTTCTTGAATGAGCTTTCTTGAATTGAATCAATTTTCGTACTGCTGATTCTAGAGCTTTCTTGAATGACACCTAGAAGTTTGTCATTTGTGGCATCCATTTTCGCACTGTTGGCTCTAGAGCTTTCTTGAATTGCCGCAAGTATTGCATCCAAGCTTACATTGGTGTTTACTAATGGGTCACATACCCCAACCACTTCTTTGTCTCCAAATTCGTATGTCTCAATATAGATTTCACGATGCTTGAATTCATCAATCAACCTCCGTTGCAATTCCGCTTTACTTCCAGTTCTTGGCAAATCGAACTTATTCAGCCCCTTCTTTAGCTGCTCAACTTTCAATTCTTCCAACTTCATTGTAGTTGATTTATTTTATTTTTTTTTTGCAATTTCACTTCTGCCACCAGTTGTTACGTTTATACCTTTTATAAACGTATTGTTATGAGCTCTTTATTGCAAAATAAATAACACCAGTGTTTAGAATTTTTAAATTTATAACAATTTTATTTACTTTAACACAAAGTTGACACTTCGGAACAATTTACTTAAGAATACACGTCTTTACTTGATGAGGTTTAATTTTACACTGATTGACTATCCACTCAGACGCTTCCCTATTTATATTTGTCCATTTAAAGTCTAGAATATTTAAGAATCTTCTATACCCTTTGTATCATATTTTGTTGCTGTATGTTGTTTATTCGATGTATAGGCGCCTGTATGCCTATGTGTATAGTTGTTTTTGTTTTTATGCTGATAAGGTTTCTGCTTGCGATTTATTTCAATACATTTGTTGTTGTCTTTTGTAGAAAAGGGTTTCTTAGAAAAATACGCAGATGGTAAACAACATGTATGTTTGTTGTTGTAAAATTAGTTTTTGTCTTGCGCGTTTAGATGGTAAACAGCATAAGTACATGTATTTTTTTTTTCTTGCATGCCAGGCAGATAGTAAACAGCATATCAAATTGTAGTTGTGTGTGTATAAACTTCTACACAGTTTGTAATCAGTAGTTCGCTTTACTGCTTAATTGTTTTATTTCAAATCTTAAGCAAGACACATTCGTAACAATATATAACTTTACTTTAATAAAGCTCAATTTTACTTTAATAAAGCTCAATTTTAAAATTAATATGTACACCATTGAAGCTTAAGATGTATTCTATCCAACAAAAAAATTCTATTAAAAAATTCCAATCCAGTCAAGTTATAAAACTTTGACCCCCAACTTACAAAATGTGTCACTCAATCACTTTTTCCAAAAAAAAATAACTATTTTGGTTATTATATTATTATATTATATTATTATATCATAGAGAACTGTTAAAGTGGCGATTTGTTATGAAATATTTTATGTAAAAAGGTAAAAATTTTACTTTCAGAGAAAGAGTACAATAAACACATGTTTAGCAGGAGCATACCAAAAAGTTTTGATATATAAAATCTGTACATATGTATGTGTGTATGGATTTTTCATATAATTTAGCATAAATATACTTATGTAAGTTTAAAAAATTTGATGCATAAAAAAATCTACGGCCGTAATCCACACACCTGATGAAGTATTATCCCTTGGTCTAAACGAAATATAGCTACATACATATCTATCAACTAAAGAATTTTTGCTGAGGGGAAAAAATAATTTGCTCTATGGCTGGCTTAGCTCTTACCAAAAAAAACATATTTATGCAAATGCAAATAGTAATTAAGTCACAGTCTAAGTATAATTTGTAAATATAGAATACGAATGAAAATTCACCAGAAGTATCACTTCTATTTATAAATTATAGTAGGTATATGCCAGCAATAATAATTGTGCCACAATTGTTAAGGCCAACCGTTCTCATTTAACTTTCGGTTTGTTGTCCCTTGGAGGTAAAGCAGATCTCGACTTTTCTTAACAGACCTGCAGTTGCGCTAAAAATGTCCGACCTGACCGCAGTTAAAGCATTTTGCACGCGATTTACTTTTTTCTTCCAGTAGCTGCTCAAGCATTTCTTTTATCTCGCTTCTTTTGTCTCCGTTGCTTTCCGTATCAGCCTCAAGACGTCGTACTTTGTAGACTTATGGCTTTGAGATAACTTTGACGGTCTCCTGAGCCAGCGCGTACGAGATTGTTTCGGTGAAGGATGCTTTCTGTGCTGCACAAACTGCATATTTAATATCGGGATCTCGTATGCCATTCACAAATGCTTCTATTTTGAACTGATCCAGGAATGGATGATGTTCACCTGGATAAGTAAGCTGCACTAAACGTTCAATCTCCATGGCAAAATCTTGCAGCGTCTTATTTGCCTTCTGCACCCTGCCTCGTAACTCCATTCTGTGCAGTTCTCTCTTATGCTCGCCGCCGTACTTGCATTGTAAAGCCACCATTATGTCCTCATAATTATTCCTGCAGGCTCCTGGTAAGCTTTCGAGGATTTCGGCAGCTGCACCTTTTAAGGCCAGAATTAGCTCAATAGCTTTTTCTTCATTGTTCCAACTATTTTTGCTGGCCACTGTTTCGAACTGGAACTTGAATACATTAAACGGTGCGCTACCGTCATAGCTCGGGGTTTTTATCCTGTTGGAGTGCTCAGAGACAATTCTCACCGGTCCTTCTCGAGTATGGAGGTCGTCCATTTTCATTTTTAGTTCATGCAATTCTCCGTCCACTTTTCTCTCCAGGCCTGGCAATTTTTGGTCAAATTCGCTGACTTTCTGTTCCACATCTTCCACTCGTTTGCCAAATATTTCTGAAATTTCCTGAAATTTCTTGTTTACCTCACTAACGAGTTTTTCTCCGTTGGCTCTAAAACTTTCTTGAATGAGCTTTCTTGAATTGAATCAATTTTCGTACTGCTGATTCTAGAGCTTTCTTGAATGACACCTAGAAGTTTGTCATTTGTGGCATCCATTTTCGCACTGTTGGCTCTAGAGCTTTCTTGAATTGCCGCAAGTATTGCATCCAAGCTTACATTGGTGTTTACTAATGGGTCACATACCCCAACCACTTCTTTGTCTCCAAATTCGTATGTCTCAATATAGATTTCACGATGCTTGAATTCATCAATCAACCTCCGTTGCAATTCCGCTTTACTTCCAGTTCTTGGCAAATCGAACTTATTCAGCCCCTTCTTTAGCTGCTCAACTTTCAATTCTTCCAACTTCATTGTAGTTGATTTATTTTATTTTTTTTTTGCAATTTCACTTCTGCCACCAGTTGTTACGTTTATACCTTTTATAAACGTATTGTTATGAGCTCTTTATTGCAAAATAAATAACACCAGTGTTTAGAATTTTTAAATTTATAACAATTTTATTTACTTTAACACAAAGTTGACACTTCGGAACAATTTACTTAAGAATACACGTCTTTACTTGATGAGGTTTAATTTTACACTGATTGACTATCCACTCAGACGCTTCCCTATTTATATTTGTCCATTTAAAGTCTAGAATATTTAAGAATCTTCTATACCCTTTGTATCATATTTTGTTGCTGTATGTTGTTTATTCGATGTATAGGCGCCTGTATGCCTATGTGTATAGTTGTTTTTGTTTTTATGCTGATAAGGTTTCTGCTTGCGATTTATTTCAATACATTTGTTGTTGTCTTTTGTAGAAAAGGGTTTCTTAGAAAAATACGCAGATGGTAAACAACATGTATGTTTGTTGTTGTAAAATTAGTTTTTGTCTTGCGCGTTTAGATGGTAAACAGCATAAGTACATGTATTTTTTTTTTCTTGCATGCCAGGCAGATAGTAAACAGCATATCAAATTGTAGTTGTGTGTGTATAAACTTCTACACAGTTTGTAATCAGTAGTTCGCTTTACTGCTTAATTGTTTTATTTCAAATCTTAAGCAAGACACATTCGTAACAATATATAACTTTACTTTAATAAAGCTCAATTTTACTTTAATAAAGCTCAATTTTAAAATTAATATGTACACCATTGAAGCTTAAGATGTATTCTATCCAACAAAAAAATTCTATTAAAAAATTCCAATCCAGTCAAGTTATAAAACTTTGACCCCCAACTTACAAAATGTGTCACTCAATCACTTTTTCCAAAAAAAAATAACTATTTTGGTTATTATATTATTATATTATATTATTATATCATAGAGAACTGTTAAAGTGGCGATTTGTTATGAAATATTTTATGTAAAAAGGTAAAAATTTTACTTTCAGAGAAAGAGTACAATAAACACATGTTTAGCAGGAGCATACCAAAAAGTTTTGATATATAAAATCTGTACATATGTATGTGTGTATGGATTTTTCATATAATTTAGCATAAATATACTTATGTAAGTTTAAAAAATTTGATGCATAAAAAAATCTACGGCCGTAATCCACACACCTGATGAAGTATTATCCCTTGGTCTAAACGAAATATAGCTACATACATATCTATCAACTAAAGAATTTTTGCTGAGGGGAAAAAATAATTTGCTCTATGGCTGGCTTAGCTCTTACCAAAAAAAACATATTTATGCAAATGCAAATAGTAATTAAGTCACAGTCTAAGTATAATTTGTAAATATAGAATACGAATGAAAATTCACCAGAAGTATCACTTCTATTTATAAATTATAGTAGGTATATGCCAGCAATAATAATTGTGCCACAATTGTTAAGGCCAACCGTTCTCATTTAACTTTCGGTCCTATATAAATCTTGTAATCCCATAAAAGTAATCATAAATTTAAGGCCTAACTATATTATGCATAAGTTGGCTTAAGCTAAGGTCAAAAATAAAACGAAAAGTCTGTCAAATCCTGAAGCGAATCATTGTAGACTTTTAGATGGCTATATTGTACTTACATGAATATAGAAATTATTATGTGCACAGTTGCACATTTATTTTATTCGTGCTTTTGCAAAAAAATGCTTTTTATTAACAAAAATGCGTTTAATAACCATACTAATTTATAATTTTTTGTTAATACTTTTAAGAAAATTACGAAAGAAAAATTACACATATATCGCTGTTTGTATTATTTGGGCAAAAAGTACTAATAAATGCAACTGTCTGCATCACTGAATTTATAAACAATAAAAAATTAAAATTTGTTGCAATTTGTGTGTTAAAAATATGGAAAATAAAATAAAATGTTTAAAGGCCCTTAAGTTATTAAACTCTAAGTTTTAGTCCAGTTTTAAACGTTATCACGAGTACTGCAAAATAAAGATTCACATTGTAAAAAAGTAAAAAATATGCAATATACATAAATGCTAATACCGGCGAGGTGCGAGAGAACTTTTCACAAACATCATAGGCTGCAATAGTGCCCATTCCTCAATATTCCACTGCTTGGTGGAACTTCCATCCTCTTCATTTCCTTGCAGAAACGTTTCCGCAGTAGCTTCCATCTGTGTTTGCACTCTGCGACTTTATGTAATTCATACCAGTATGAAAATGAAAACGCAATCAAAATTCTTCAAGGTATTACTTACCACTTTTACTGCATTTTTTCTTTATACATTTTCTATTAAATTCAGATAAAATATTTTCTCGCCTTCGTCCCCGCTTTCGTACAGTGCACAATCCAAAATCAGCTGTTTCCGCATGGAATGTGCGATTAGTTTCGTACTTTGCTTAAGCAAATAGCATTTGACGAAACGTGGAGAAAGTTTTGTTAAGTACATTATAGGTATTTGCACAGTTGGTTAAGTTTCCTTAAGCCAGCAAATGCATAATATAGTTGGACCTTTACTTTTACATACACACATGCATATATACATAAATACATATTCTACTATTATTAAACTTTTTGAATAAAATTTTAGTTGGAGCTACAGTTGGGGAGTCACTGCCCGGTACGACAAGAAACTTGGTAGCATTTAAAAATCACATTTTTATGTTAGCTCTTCTCTATCTTCCATCATTTACGAGTTACGTTGCTTAAAAAGAAACAAAAGTAATCACGATTAGAGACGCAAGAAGAAATTTGGAAATCTTTCGTTTTACAAACAGAAGTATTTTGTTATGTATTTTTCTTTAAAAGAAGATAGTTTAAACGCGGCTTTAGTAAATAAATAAATAAAAATTTACCACTGATATCAACAACGCCTGCTCCAATTAAACAAAAAATTTTAAAGTACAATACCTATTACTTTTACATTCGCTTTTATAGGACATTTACCAGCTATTGGTTTTAATAACAAAAACAACAAATTAGGTAAGTAATAGTGGCGCGCTGCTAGCAGAGACCGCATGCAAAAACTATTTCAGAAAGTAATAAACTTTGGTTGATTTTATTAAGATTATTCTGAGTAAAATAAATTATGTCCTGCAGAATAAAAATGTTTTAAAAGTTTAAAATCACCATGTTAGGTAATTGTTTTTAAACCAAATAATAAAGATGATTTTTAATCTATAAACAAGAAAAATCTTAATCTGTACCTGGAAAAACCAGTCGCTATAAATGCAATGCTGCAAGTGTTGGTTAAGTTTTTTACGTTGATTATTGTTTTCTTTAATATTATCTAAGTACATACATAAAATCTATGTACATTCACACGTTTTTTATGTTTATATTAAATATGAGGTACAAAATAAAATCTAAATGCAAAGATTAAATATATTTTTTATTGGAACCTAAAAGCTTCTGAAAATATCTTTGTTAACCCATTTAAGTATAAACACAGCGGGGTAGTCTTTGCAACTAAAAACTTCGTGTCAATCACTAAAGTTTAACTAATTGCGAATTTTCTATCGCTTGACTTAAAAAATATTGGCAAAAACATATTTTTTCTTTCGGACTCTATGTTTCAAACAGCTTAGTCTTCACAACTTTCCGCTAAATTGAATATTTAGCAAGATTCGAACAAAGCCCAAATAACGATAACATTTCTAATATCAACAAAATGATTGTTTTTTCAATATTTATATTTAAAAAATATAATTGTACTAACGTTTTTTGCAGATTTATTTAAAATTATGCAAGTGTTTTTAAGACAATATATAATTAAGATTTTTAATTTAATAAAACAAAATTTTGAGAAATTTCCTGTACAAATTAAAATATAGTTAAAAATTTATCAAATAGCAGAAGTTTTCTACTCTTTTTATTTTTCTAAATCAAATTATCTTCAATCTTGTCAATGTTGTTAATATTTTTAAGATTTTTCACATAATTTAAATAATATGTTGCATATTCTTCTGTTTGTCGTTTTATTACATGTTCCAAAGCATTTAATATCTGATTAAAAGGTATTTAAATAATCTTATACATCTTTTATTCTTAAGTCATTAAGATGACATTTTTTTGTCGCCTGCTGACATGCCAAAAGCTGTTTATGGTAAAATTTCTATCATTCCTTGTTATTGCGAGATAGCGAGAGGTACAACCATGTGTATTTTGTAAAATCGCTGCCAATTTGTAAATTCTTCTTGATATCAATCTAATAGAGCCCTATCAATTATAAATTTACTATTTATAGAATTATTTAGAAGAAATATGATATATGAAATGTTATTTTTGAATCATTTTTGTACAAAAATCATATTATAATAATTGGTTGACAACTAATTATTTACATAAAATAAAACTAAACTAAAAATATATATTTTTCAGTTAGCTAAGTCAGCTAACATTTGGTAAGAAATTACTGCATTAATTGACTATGTATCAATTTTTATTTTAAGATCTGATGCCCAACCTTAACATAATTTAATCTTAAAATTTATTTTTTTAGATTAATTAAACTAATAATAATTTATATTTTATGTTTAATATTTTTTATTATGCGGTTTAATTTACTCGATCTGCCCTTTGGTTTCTAAACGCCAATAATACTAACAAAAAATTATATGAGTTTTCGAATTTTAAAAATTTTATCTTAGACAGCAATTCTGTTTATAAAAACGGAGAGAAATATCATTTTTGGTAGGTTTACGTTTACGTAAGATTAATGGTGCTTTAACCTATTACTAATAAAAACTAAAGTTTCTAAAGAGCGAAATAATTTCAAACTGTTCTATTGTTTACGTATTATTATTAGCAAACATTAGTAAAACAAGTTTTTTGTTTGCGAGTAACGTTATTTTATCTGCAGATATTCATTTACTTAAAACGCATGAGGAAAATCGATATTTAAAAATCAATGATGATCTAAATAATTTCAAAACAACATGTATACTTTTGCAGAAAATAAATTCATTCAACCAGAGAGAAAAAAGCAATACAACATATTTTCTTATGTATTTGTATTTTGTTTTGTTTTGGCCTTTAATAGGTCAAATTGGAGGATGTAAACATGAACTTGGAAGCTGTGTTAAATACCCATAAAACAAGTATTTACAGGTAATGGTCCACTTCTTAATTGCAAACATTTATATAATAAACAATATTGAGTGATGTGGAAAATTAATTTTCATGCATAAAGTTTTAAGGATTAATTTTAGATTAAAATAATTATAAAAATCTGCATGACATTTATTTAACTCAAGGCAAAAAATGTCCTTTGAATAAAAATTCAATTTATTTAATCAATTATTTGGTGTTCTAAAGTCTATTTTTTATCTTTTAACAAGCTATTAAATTGTTTGTAATTATACACATGTATATATATTTTTTTTCAATTTTCAAAATTGACCTTTATTGTGGTCATTGCATTAGTGCCACCATCTCAATGGTGCATTGCCATTCTTTAGAGATTATTAAGCGCTCCTGGATTCAATGGTCTTTAGATGGTAAAATATCCTCCCAAAGGTTCATTAGTCGCAGCCAATTACACACGGCTCTCTAAGTATCGTGCTGGATATATGGGGCTTTCAAGGCGTCCATTGGACACTTCGAAAAAATGAAATCTTTCATGGCCCATAAGGGCTTCCAGGTTCTATATATTTTAACATATTGCCAGTTCTTGGGGCTCACGTTGGTTTTTAGGGGCAGTTCCCTTTCACTCTCGGTTTTCAATCAACTTTATTTATTTTAAACTTTTTGGTTTATTAAATCTTTTTATTTGATTATTATTTTTATTCGACCTTTTTATTTTAATTAAAATAATGAATTAATGAAAACATTTTCAACAATTTTTTTTTCAATTTGTTAATAATTTTTATTAAAAATTAATTTTCCTGAAGAAGCTTTCCATAGAAAAGCGAAATATTGAAAAAATATATCGTTAAAATTTAATTAGAAAGACCGTTTAAAAGATTAATACATATTTCATTAAATTTTTTTATGATATTAAATAGAATTTCTTTTTTATATCATGAATTTTTATATGAAAATGTCTATGTTAAAGAGCATAAAATAAAAGTAAATATATTGGGCGTTAAATACACAAAATGAAAATACTTTCGTAATTACGAATCAGCAGAACAGTTCGTATGTGGAATAAACTCCCTCTAGAGGGCTTTCCTGTCACATGCAATGTAAGGCAATTCAAAGCGAATATCCACTAACACTACTCCCTTTTTCCTCCTCCTCATAACCTAATTTCCTAGTTCTGGTACAATGGATTACATAAGTAGGGGTCATCCGCTGAGTACTGGTCCGAACGAAAAAAAAAATCAAGAAAATCACTGAGTAGGACAAGCATTTTATTAAGATATGCAACTGCCTGGAATTTGCATACTGTATTTATAAAACATTTAAGTTTTGCATTAAGATGTGATGTTAATATATTTACCAAATATTTAACCTTACAGGTACCTAAGAAAAATGGCGCGTGGACACCAAAAATTACAATCACAAGCAAAAGCCCAAGAAAAGCAAGCAAAGTTAAAAAAACAACAAGGACACAATGCTAACGAACAGAAGAAAGCTGCCCAAAAAGCCCTAGTTCATGTTTGCGCCGTATGCAAGGTAATAAAATATTTTAATTTAAAATATCTGAATGTTTCCCAGGTACATTGTTTTCTTTTGTAATATTACAGTCCCAAATGCCAGACCCTAAAACATACAAACAACATTTTGAAAATAAACATCCTAAAAATGATATGCCACCAGAACTGAAGGACGTCTAATACGGGGGTACATGTTTACGTTTAATTTTGACACGCGCGCCCGCCTTAGACTTGAGGGTTATTGCTGAGCAGCTTGCTGTATAATCTTGTAATTAAAAATAGCTGTTTTATTTATTTACATACATATATATATATACATCTTTTTATTATAAATATTATTTTGTTCTTTTTTTATGGAAATTTGTGAATTACATACATATAACTATAATATACAAAATAAAGAAAAATCATGACAACGAGGGTTGTTAAGACGATAAATTACAAATCGTTAATTTTTAGTAAACTGTATAAGTAAAAAAATATTCGAAAGGAATTTGGTTAATTTATTACAAATAATATTAATTCACTACATTTTGTGAAAATTATTTTCAGGTGTTCAAGACAGCACGGCGTTTTCAACTTAAACCTATGAGAGTCTTATTGCACAGAGGCGAAACCCTTGGCACAAAAAATAGTTGTTCTTCTCAAGAAAGGAACAGATGTAGTGGTCTTTGTTTATCAATATGGACAAATAAACGACACAAAAACTAAATGTTCAACAAGCAAGCACAGAGTTTACAAATTTTTTCCAGAAGAAAGTTTTATTTAAATGAAAAAATAATACCTTTTTTTGATTTTCTTCTTGATTGTTGTTTTATTATTTTTATTCGACCTTGTTTCTTCTTTAATAAATAAAGCTTATAAGTGTTAAATTTAACACTTATAAGCTTTCCAAGGGAAAGCGATATATTAAGATTATAAAATATTCAGGTTCGTACGATTATACAATTTACTAACAATAGCTATTCGTGAAAATGTAAATGTATAATTATTTACCAATACTTATACTGACCTCACACTACCAAACGAATCTGCCTTTATACCAGTTACTGCAGGGGTATCCACTGGTCTTTATGAAGTAGTAACTAACAAACAACTTTTCTGGGAAGATCATTAATTAACCGGTATTTAATTTCAGAATATTGAGCAAACAAGAATGAGTAAAAATGGATGGATGATTTAACAGCTTAAAGGGCTTAAGGTTTACTTATTCCAATAAACTATTAAAAAAGGCTAACATTTTCTACTGAAAAAAATTTCCTGTTACTATTAGTTAAAATCTAAAACATCTCCATGCAAAAATTCTATAAAAAATAGTAGTTATTAGTTAGGTTAATAAGTTTATTTCAATGTTTTTTATTATTTTTAATTGCAAATGTATTTATATTATACTAATTTTAGCTTTATTCTATTAATAAATTAATTTAAAACGTATTGTTAAAATACTTTATTAAATTAAAATCCAGTTTGTAAAAGATATCTTTGCACAGAAAAAAACAGGTAAAATGTTACCTTCATTAAATAATTTCAACAAAAAACATTCGCATACTGTTGTTGTTTTGCATACATGCCGTTATTTTCCAAAAATTTTGCGCATTTGGGTTTTTTTCATAAATGAAATGGGATGTGCATGAGTTAAACAAATATTTAGTAATGAAGTGATCATTCTTAGTGCAATAAGTGACAGCATATTTGAATACAAAGAATACCAGGAAAACAACAATATATTTTCCCAGAAAATAAGAACTGTATACAATATCATATCCCGTACTGGGAAAGAAGGAATAGTAACACAGCGAGTTGAAAGAAAAATAATAAGAACATTTTATAATAACTCCCAATCCAACACGAGAAAATTAGCTCTTCAAGTGAAAAAGGATTTTGAATTACGTGTTTCCCATGCAACCATCAAAAATGTTTTTCAAAAGCACAAATATTCGTTAAGAATGGCGAGAAAAAAACCCCTGCTCTCAGCTCAAAATATTGAAAAGAGATTAAGATTTGCCACCGAACACGTTTCATTTCCCAAGCCACTATTTGCGTCCAACTATTACCTTATATATATATATATATAGTTCGTATATTTCCGAAATCCTGCAGACATTATTTTGACTTTAAACCTAACGTCCTCCAGAAAACTTTTTAAAGACATGGCATTGCGGGACGTTATAATTACTTTTTTGATCAATCCTTTACAAAACTTTAAAGAGTTCTACAGGAAAAAGAAAAACACCGCTAATGCAATTATTTTATTCCATTTGCAACACCTGTTTTTACCTAAATAATTTGTTAAACTATTTTCAACATAAATTATTTAGGCGAAAATTAAAAATCATTAATTACAATAACATAAAATTGTTATATTCAATAATTTATGATATGTAATGCTTTATTTCCAATTGCAAATAATGTAATGTTATTTTGGTTGGCAATTTTAAACTACATATATTTGCGTAATTGCATGTGTAAAAATTTATAAAATGTTATACTTAAATACACCCACATCTAGTATTTAAATAGTGGAATACGAATTTTTCTGTTATCTTTACAATTATTAACAAAATAAATAAAGAAATAACAAATTGTATAAAAACCATAAGTACAAAAAGTTAAAGTTAGTTAATAAGTTTTAAATTAAAATGTCAAAAAAAAACTTTTATTCCATGCAGAATTTTAGAGTAAATAGCTACTAACCACAGAAGAGCAAATCTAGTTAACACGTTTATCACAAACCACAGTCTTTAGTTTGTATCACAAACTATACAACGTTTATTTATGGTGAATACCATGTTCCGAAACTTGTTTCTCTCTCTCTCTCTCTCTCTCTCTCTGAACCACAATAGCCAACCATAGTGTTCATACAACTTATTTCTTGTTTCCTTTTGACGTTTAACTATTGCAACTTTACGTGCGCACACATAAATATTTCGTGCGAACTTTGTTTCTTTAAAATGGGTAAAAAAAAGTTAAGTTACTTATTAAGAAATATATTTTGTTGATAATTTTATGAAAATTATTTATTATGTGCTGTCTTAAAATAAGTAGAAAAAGTGACAGCAAATGGCATCAGTACGTATGTATGGATGTTTGTTTTGCTAAATTGTATTTCCAATGGAAAGCGAAATATTAAATTTATGTATATGTGTTAAATTGATTTAAAAAAGACCTATAAAAGATAAATACTCATTTATTAAAGAAGAAAAAAAAGGTCGAATAAAAATAATAAAAAAATTAACAAAGAATAAAATACACCCTTTCAATTTTTTTACTCCTGATTTTTTGATTCTCTGTTTCTGCTGCCCACACTTTAAACATATGTTATGTCTGTGACATACAATTAGCGAAAAATTAGAAAATCGCGCTTGAAAATATTTTTGAAATTTTGCCCTATTTTATGGCAAAACTTTTAATTAAAATTGTAAGCAAATAAAAGATAGTAAGAAGAAAGGAGATAATCGCATATAAATTAAAAGTATGCTTGCCATGTTGTAAAAACGAAGAGGATAACGTTAGTGTACTCTGTGCTTTAGTGTTGCCACTTATATTAACAAATTGTTTTCTTTGCTGAAAATAATGAAAGAAAGGAGGACTGAATAATTTATTGTATTTTTTACTAATATTATACCTTGTGCTAATGTGTAATGGTGCGAATATAATAATTTAATAGTCTATCGATAAGACCTTTTTATTAAAATGTTAATTTAGTGTTGCAAAAATAAAATATTACTAGTGCGTCGCAAAAAAGAAAAGGCCGAAAATAATATGTAAATGAAGAGTGAAAAAGAAAAAGAGGTAGAAAAGAATACGTCGTGTGAAGCCTTTATAATTTCTTTTCATTTTTATTTTAATCATTAATTATTTGAAGCTTATACAAATCGTTAATAAACAAAAATACAATTTAATAAGCAAATATAAATTAAACGATAAACGTCTTGTTGGTTGCAGAATAAATAGTTTGTCACCATGGATATTGTTGATGTTGACGAAGCTCTTAAAGATGATTCCTTTATGTAAGTTTAAGAATAAGTTATATTTTTTAATTAGAAATTAAGAAGAAATTTATTCGTATTCTAGATTTCTTGAAGACAAAACCCATGACGATATATCTAATATATTGCAACAATGGAAAAGTAGTCAGCCACAACAACAGCAAAAAGAACAAGGTAAGCTAATATAAATGTCCCACAACCATAAAACTTATTTGCCTGCTAAGTATAAACTTGTACATAAATACAGTAACAGATTTCATAAAAAGAGTTGCTGCAACAGCTGTCTTTTATAAGCACAACATATAACTGGCCGTTTCCGCAAATATAATAAATGTAATACAAGTAACAAATAACGCAATTGAAATTATATTTGAACATTTATGAATGAATTTCTTATCCCTTGGATTTCAGTACACATATACATATAAGCATTTCAAATAAATCATTCTATCTTCTACAAAATTTTTTCTACAATTTACGTTTAAATTTATCAATGGCTCCGATAAAATGAGTAATATATTTAATATATTTTTTTACACCTCTGCAAAATCCACATTTTATTGAAATCTGTTAATATTTTTGGACGTTATATACTTTTATACGTTTAAAATTGATTGACAAATTGTCCACAACCTAGCAAAAGGTTTAAATTTAAATAGATAATGTTGGCGTCATAAGTTCAATCAAATGAATAGACTGCCGTGAATGCTAGTGTAGTGTGTTGTAAAAAATTACTTTTATATAGCGGAGATGTAAACAGAAATCTTTTCATGTTTTTGACAATTAAAAAAAACATTTTTTTGTAGTTATGCCTGCATTGATTCTACTTCAGACTACTTTGTCAATTTTTTATTTTAATTCTGTTTTTTTTCTTATCTTTTCATGTTTTCCACGTACAATTTAAATTATTTCCCATTCCTGCAGCTCATAAATATGACTCTAGAACATTTACGCGACCTAAACGGAAATCAGCTCAAAATCTTGGTCAAATATTCGTAAGTACTAATATTAAATTAAAATTACATTGTGGTTTTTACAAAAGGTTATTTTTTAGTTACAATCAGTTTATTTTTGAATTTATGAACATTTTTAAAAAAAAGTTCAGTCAATTTTTAAATTCATTGTAATAGTTTTGATTTCCCTCTGTATTTCGCCAGCCGCACCACTTAAAATCTTGTTTAAAATGATAAAATTTTACGTGCTTGAAGAATAAACACAATTGTTTATTTATTGTTCGTGCCAAAAGTAAATTTTTCTAACACATACTTTTGTTAACACTTATTAATATGTTTGCATGAATATTATGACCGGGCTAGATCATTTTAAAATAAAGAGTGTGACAGGTGTGTCCGATTTGTCATATTTTTACAAATTCTCATAAGAGTTTTTTTTTTAAGTTACATCTTTTTGTGAGTTACATCTTTCTTGTGTGACGGAGACACCTCAACACATTTTTCAGGAGAAGAGCCCCCCTCTTCAAGATATTTTTGTAATGCTGAAACCATAATTTTGACGGTATAACATCAAATAAAAACAAAAATGCTTGACGGGTCGCAATTAGGCATTTTGATTGCTTCTACACCTTTATCTTAATTTTTGGACTCATGTAATTTTCGGCAGATCTAACTAGTACATCTCAACGTATTCGCAAATTTTGATGTACGGAATCAAAAACCCTGGGACTAATTGAGTTTCTTGCGCACTATAAAATGTGTGGTCAATTCCATGTATTTGTAATAAGTAAAAATATTTCTCTTTATCGTTGACCCAAATGTTTTTTCTGGACTCTATTGCACCATTGTAATTTATTGGTTCATCGTTTACTACTGTAGCAACTTCTTCTATAAAACGCAAAGGGCAGAATATTAAACAACTGTTAATTAAGTTATATAATATATTGCAAGCCCAAATATTGTAGATCGAAAATTTGTTTTAAAACTACTATTACTAAAAACCTATACAAATTCCGAGTATAACCCCTGCAGTTCTTAAATCTACAATGTCATGTCTTTCGCCCCCTGTAGTCTGCTAAGCCCCGCACTGTTCCATTTTCGACCCATTTTTGAAATGTCCATAAGGGAAAACGCAGATCTTCATAATTTTCTGAACTCTATTATTAAAAACCTATATGAATTCTGAATATAGCCTCTACAGTTGTAACATTTTTTCTATTTTGACCCAACTTTGGACATTTTAGAAATGTCTGTACAAAAAAAGGAAAAAAAAGCAAAATTATTTTTGAGAATTTCACTAGTGCTAAACAAAAATTTATCAAGTAGCGATACATGGAATAAAATTCAATGCTTTGATAACAAGCATATATTAGCTATCGAACAATCAAGCCATAATTGATTCATATTAAATAGCAACTTCATTTCCTAATAAATGGTCGGAATACTCTTCTGAAGAAATCTTTCATCAACAGTTTATTCATTCTGAATAAATGAAAATGAAGTAAGAGAAAATGCAACAATAGCACAGATATTAATACTCTTCCTGTAGAAACTGAAATCACACTCACTGAGTTTGTTCAAAGTAAAACGCAACATACCAGGCTATGATAAGCTTTCTTATTAAAGTAATTAGTGCACCATAAAAAAGGGAATGCTTAAACTATACAACAGTATGGCATTATTCCTACAGATTGAAAAACTGCTTCCATAATAATAAGCAAAATTTATGAAAAACTTACTTCCACACGTCTATATTGGTTCACGGAAAAATAATTCGACAGCTCGCAATCAACTCACGTTTAAAAATGGAAGAGGATGCACGGATGCTCTTTTATACATTGATATATAAATTATTACATCTGAAGCATCTGCCGTTAATGACGCTATGGCTCTAGAAACACAACCAAATTTTCTTACAAAGCTGACTTTTATATTCTGTAATAACTGAACAAGAATATATCCATCAGCAATAACCAACTAATGTTATAAGACATCAAATTCATACCTTCTCTACTCATAGGCTTGGGCACACATACGCTACACATTTCTATATTATCAATAAAAAAACCATCGCCTGTCTGTTCTAAATGTAAACGGTAACTAGCAACCATTTCTTAGCAGTTTGTTCGCACTATAGACATATTAGATGTTTGATTTTTCGTGATAGCGGTCCAAGGAAACTACTAGAAACCCCCACCCGAGATAATACAACTATATTAATAATAATAATAATAACTACATTAATAATAATAATAACTATATTAACAATTATAAAGACTATATTAATAAAATAATAATTCTAATATGCTTTATAAAATCATATGTATTAGAATATGATCATCTATCCCTATCATCTCTTCTGTATCCCTTTCCTAAAGAATGCAGCACGGCACTTGACTAAATACGCTTTGTTGCCTGAAGTGCTACTTCTCTTTATAAAAAAAAAATATTAGAATTATTATTTAAACCCTTTAATTTTCACAAAATCGATTCATTTTATTTTTGTTATCATTACTTAAGAAGTCATATATATATTTTTTTTAGACAAATAATCCTCAATATCAGCCAAATAATCAGCAACAGCAAAACCTACCTGATAATCCAATGCTTAATCTCGAAATAGGAGGTTTGGTCACAAATATGCATAAATCGTTTTTAGAAAACACATCACCTCCCCCATTTTCATCTATGGATGTCTCAATGGATCAAATGACTAATTCCTTGATTACTTCGGCAGATTTTACGAATATAAATTTTTTACAGTCTACTAATAACTTAGATTTTGATGACCAAAATACTGTTGGACTTACTAATTTTAATTTAACTTGTAAAGTAACAAGTGATGGTTACACTCTTAATGATATGATTCGAGACCGAAAAGCCTTGGAATCCCTAACGATGTCTAGTGATGGTGCTTTAATTAAAGATTCGCACATTGCCCAAATCGATGATATTTCATTGACGCTAAGTAAAACGGCATCAGGTTGCAGCACAATGGGCAATTCTACAGAAAGCGTTGAGGTTAATAATCGTACAGTTGAAACGATTAGCACGAATATGGATCAACCGCATAATGTCGGGGTGCAGTTAGAACTAGGTGCATGTCCCGACTTTAAAACGTTGACCAATAAGATCGGTGGAAATGAAAATCTACTACCAAATGCACTACAGACAACCCTAGTTTTGTCAGATGAAATAATAGGTGATATTGCCTACAATTTAGTCGAAAATAGTATGCATGCCAGCACAAATTCAGAACAAGCTCTCAGTGTCACTCAAAATTTTGGTGTAATGCAAAATTCAACAAATGAGAATATATTAAAGCCTACAATAGTAGCTTTAGATGAAACAACAACTTTCTCAGCGAGTAATGCAGGCGACAGTGAATCATCAAATGCTAAAACCGAAAAGACTAAATTAAATTATCAAAATGTTACGGCAGATATACTATGTGAATCACCAAGGAGCTCAGAAACCACCATTTCAGCAATGAAGTATAACGAGTCTACTCCGCTCTCAGCGAGAGTACCTAATAATAAACACCATTATTCTCCGACATTAAGAACGATTTGTTGTGAAAATTTATCACCAATTATTTCAACTGAAATAAAGTCTTCACTCAAAGCCACAAGAATCTTGAGTGAGACTTTTGAAAGTGAACAGCAAAATACAAATAGAACTGACAACATAAACTCCGTAAATACATCTTCAGAAAAAATTACTTCAAATGTCAATTTTGAAATGATAGAGAACATTGAGAATCCAACGTCGGAAAAAACATTTAATTTGGAGCAAGAGAGTTCAGCTTCACTGGAAATGAAAAACGTAATGGATTTAGCTGAGGCTGAAGCAAATATTCTGGCGTCAAATAACAACGAAGAAGAGTTTGATCATATCCTGGATGAATTTAGTAAAGTAGAATTAAATGCAGAGCAATTAAAAATGAGAAAATCTCTAGAATCAATTAAGAGACGTTTTAACTATGGGCCAAACAAAGATAAATTGCAACAAAGAGAAATATCGCGAGAAGCTAAAGATATGCGCGATATGGTAAGAGCTTCTGTAAATATACTAGGCGAATGTGACCGCGTTTCCAAAGATTACTTAAATATGACGATGGACGTTATTACCCAAAACTCAGACGAATTAAAGAAAGCGGATGAAAGTTTTATTGAATCCCCACATGCTCTAAGCGAAACATCGTTGGATATCACAAAAAGCCTTCTTAAAGATTCTGTATCAACAAGCAGTATAACTGATTCTAAAATTTCAAATGGTCTAAGTTTATCTTCAGTAAGCACCACCAGTAATGGAGGAGAACGCCTTTTAAGTCGTCGCAGTCGTTTATATGATGACTTCAATATAACGTCTTTAGCACCTAGCGCAACGCATGGTACTAAACCATCTCTAGGATCATCGTTTACCATACACAAGGAAGACGATGTTATAGGGGATAATCTAGCGAAAATACAAAATGAGACTGAAAATACTACTTCCCAAAATCCACTCGAAATGGTGAAAGAGAAGACTGAGAAAACATCAGAAGAACCTTTCTCTGGTCAAACATTAGAAAAGTCTAAAGAACTAACGTCAATCGCCCAATATAAACTTGCCGAAAAACGAGAAAGGGATCGGGATCGGTTTAAAACTATTAAAATAATTAAGAATCGCAATGAAGACGAGACTTCTGGATATGGTCCTTTAAGATCAGAATTAAATGTGCCTTGTATTGATGACTACCCCTTTAATAAAAGCGACGAAACTTTAAAAGATTCCAATCAACATAATGAACGGTTTTCCAGGCGTGATCGAACAGTTTCTCCTGTTTTTAATAATAACAGAACAGAAGTCGAGAAAATTATTGCGAATAGAATAACATCGAAAACAAATCTTAACTTTTTAACTTACAGGAAAGTGAAAGATAAACAGTATTCTAATGTTCAAAACCCGGTAGATGTTGCACTCGCTCCTACAACGGTAAATGTAGCATCTGAAGTAGCATCATCAAAGCCACGTTCACTTTCTCGACCACGGTATTTAAGTGGACTAACTAAGTTCTCCACAGTTTTCAAAGCAACATCAGCTGATGAACTGGAAAAGTCAACTCCACGACAAGCAAATTTAACCGCCACAACAGCAGCATTAAATTATGGTCTATCAAAGGGGACAAGTGCTGCCAATGTAGCGTTAAAACGCACTCAAATAACTGCACCCATTCAAAAGGAATCTGGTGGTGGTCTTAAAAGCCCCATGGGTATCAAATCAAAATCTTTTCATAACTTGTCAAGTAATCATACCTATAATTCAGCTGCAAACACTACTTTTGTGGCTGGTGTAGGTTTGCTAGCGCCTAAAGTGTTTGGTCTTAAGAAACCAAGCGCTACTGGGAATTCGATAGAAAAATTGGTAATTAACTTTGAAATTAAATGTTCCTAATAATAAAAACCAATTTCACTTTGTTTAGGCTAAAACAATTCAAACCCGCAATTCATCTTTGCTTAACAGCAACACCGGTCAACAGCAAAGCACACAACAAGTAAGTAACAACATGTTATAATTTTTATGTTGAATTGCATGTGACAATTGCTTCGTTTTTTAGAAATCTGATGAATCATTATTTAAAGTTCCAAAGCCAATATCTGGTATACGAGCTCCTGGAACGGCAATTCAAACTGGCGTATCTGCAAAGCGTGCTGCGTTAGTTAGACCATCTTCGGGGTACTATAGTCTTAGTAATCCAGCCAAAGTACAACCAGTGACTTCAAACGCCGATTGTGATGCAGGAAGACATTCTCCCACAGATGTAAATTGTATAATGTTATTTTCTTTTTTTTTTTTCTTTATTAATTTTTAATTGTAGAGCATGTCATCGGCATCTTCCAGAGGGAGCGCTCAAAGTCTAAACAAAACTACGGTTGTAAATACACCTGGTGCCTCGAATAAAAGTTTTACTGTGAAACTCAATACCACCACAGCACCTCTTACAAAAATAACTACTGGTTCTACAGGTATTCCAAAACCATCTGGCCTTAGGCCGCCTTCAAATATGAAGCGTAGTAGTCTTCCGAGACCATCCAGTTTTATCAAAACTGAAAAATAAAACAGAATATATTTACTTTCCCATTATAATTACTTTAAATTACTCTCATACTCTTATTTAAATTCTCTTATATAGCGTGTCAATAAAAACATGTCTTTAATTTTAATTATAAAAATGTACTAAGGCCCGTTCCACACTATAATACTGAGTATTAAAATTTGTTAAATATCTAAGTATTATAATAGCGTGAAAACAAATGTTATGCAAATGTAAAATAATACGGATATGAATTTGCCGGCCCATACTGTAACATCATTTTTAAAAATGTTCTTAAAGTTTTAATATTTTATTTTCTTTCTTATAAAATCTAATGCCCTTCTTAGACTTTTATTACTGTGTGGAACGGGCTTAAAAAATTTACTAGGTGAAATTTATTATCGTCTAGTCACCACATATTCGTTTTTTTATATTTTGCAAATCAATTAGTGATTCTTAATTATTTAATTTTGTTGGCTTTTTAATTTCGCATTTAAAAGATAAAAAGAAATTTTATGTAGTGTAGATTTTTTCTGCGCAAATACATAAATTATAAAGTATTTTTGAAAATTGTTATAGATATGAAAATTAATAATAAAACAAAGTTAGTTAAAGTTCCTGCCTTAAATAAATAAATCAGGAATATTGCAATGAAAATGTCCTTACACACAATTAGCGCTGCTCAGTTTATTAAAAGAAAACTATGAAAAAGTATTAAATATTGAAGTTGCATAGTATTTATTATTAAAAGGGAATTGAATCGAATAAATAGAAGATAATCACCCATCGTTTTTATACGTATAAATAATTTGATTTAAAAAACTGCAATATAAAATATATTCAGTGCCAGTTATGATATGTTTGCTTTTTTACGTTAAATTGAAAAACAATTACCTGTTCTCACTTTTAACATTTTTTTATTTAAGGAAATAATGTTTCCCCTATATCATGCATATCTCCTCTATTTTTATTACTATGGTTTTAACTAAGTTAACATAAAAAATATAATTTAAAAAATACATGAATAATTTTATATTGTTTAAAAACCATATTTAACACACTCAAATTGCCTTTCTAAACATCTTATATTAAAGAACTTGTTATACATACATCTGCAATTCATTTGTTTATTTGCTAATTTTTTTAAACTTGTTGATTATATACATATACATGTATTATCAAAATAACAATATTTATTTTTATTGATTTGTTATTAAAATCTCATATTCATAATATCTTATTTGCAAATCACCCCTTATAAGAATCCTAAACAATTTAGTTTAGATTTTTTATGTATTATTTTAAAAAAGTCTTTATACTTTAATATATTTAATGCATTAATGCTGAAAAGTTTATAAAATAAAAACAAGAAATTTATAAAAATACAAATATTTTATTTTTCCTCTTATCCACTTCTAATTATAGAATATGCGTTACTTATTTGAAGTTGAAAAAAACGAGTAAAAACGGACGTACTATATATGAATGAATTAGGGATTAAATTTGGAAGTTTTAAAGTGAAATTTGTTAAAGAAATGGAAATATGTTATAAGTGTGTGTGAAGTATTGTTGTGATTATTGGTCTTATTTTTATTAGTAAAAAAGATTAGTGCAGTTTTCTGAACTATATTATAGTGATATCTAATGTAGTACACATAATTAGCATTATTTTATTATTATTTTTATTCTCAGGAAGTTGCTTCGTGTTGTATAAAATATCTAAGAATGTCACAACTCAAAAGCATATTATTGCATATAGTGACTTATGTAAAGGACAAAATAGTAACATAAAACTGGCATTAACTTTGATAAAAATTGTTCAGTTTTCAAAAACCAGTATCTTGATCACAAATTTTTAATTTCGGGTAATTCATACTTATCACTTTGGTGTGATAGAAAATGCCTTGAAAAAACAAATGTTTTATAAAGTCTAAATGATTACTATAGGGTGATAGCCCCCTGTCAAAAAATTCTTTACAGAACAAAACATGGAGAAAAAAGATTTTATTTCAACACAATCATTCGAAAAATCTGTTTCAGAAAGAAAAGTAAATACAGACAAAAACAAAGCGAATTGGCTGAAGAGTCAATGGATTCAATTTTACCATGATATTCCCTATAAAATGTTTTATAAACTATCTTTAGAAAAGTGACTTATGCCACTTTTGAAATAAACGACTCAATTTATTGTAGTTTTAAAGTAGGTTTTTTCCTACTTTAAAGTTAACAAAGGTATTATAAGGTAAAACCATTTTTTGCTTAACAACGACAGTTTAAACCTGCTTTAAGTTTTTATGCATACGGCTGTTATCTATTAAATGGGTAAGTAAATTAGATTGGATTTTTTGAAGGCAAACTGTGAGTATCGGCTGCTGGGAAATAACCAGAACTGGACATAAATTGGTAAATTAACTGCAATTGAAATGTTCATTAGTTTGTTAATACTAAAATTTGCTTTTTGTTTAGAGGCACTTACCTACATGATGTGGAAATTACTTGTGTGGCTGGTGGAAAATGATCAAAATTAAACTCTAAATGGTAAGTGTTCCTGAAAATAGAAAGTGAATTACATTCCTATAAAAAGGAAATCTTTTTTTGTTCTCAGACCGTTACGTACGTGTGTAAATTATTTTCAAAACTAAAATTAGGTTTTAGGATAACTAAAAATATATTTTGCTTGTAAAAGGCAAATGGCTGGTTAAACACTGATGGAACTGGGCACAAGTTTAGAAGTTTTGTCTGGAAATAATATATCTAGCGCGTAGACATTGAAGAATAACCCTTTTAAAAGCTATAAAATACTTTTAAAAAGAGATGAATTCAAAATTTTAAAAGCGCTTTTGAGTAAATTACAACCCTAAAAAAATCTTTTTTTGTTTACAGAGCCTTACGTACATGTGTAAATTATTTGTGGGGCTGTGTTCCTGAAAATACAATTACATTCCTATAAAAAATCTTTTTTTGTTTACAGAGCCTTACGTATATGTGTAAATTATCGTGTAGCTGGTGAAAAATTATAAGAATTGTACTCTGAATTTCCAAAACTAAAACTAGGTTAAGGATAACTAAAAATATACTTTGTTTGTAAAAGGCAAATGACTGGTCAAACACTGATGGAGCTGGGCACAAGTTTTGGCTAGAAAAAATACATTAAACAACAGCCCATTTAAGAGCTAAATTAAAAGTTTTAAAAGTCCTTTTAACGACTATAAAATAACTAAAAACGAAATAAATTGAAAATTCGCATTTAATTTTTGTATTGATGCAGTGATGAAGATCAGCAGAATTGGACACCAATTGGTAAGTATTATCTGAAAATAGAATATGCATTACCTTTGTTGCGGGTAAAGGTCTGTCGAAGTGTTGTTTTCTGATGTTTGCCCGTAGTGTTGTGTTTTCTGGGAATTAAAGAAGGAAATATTAAAATTGGGAAAAGCGAAGGAGAAATGGAAAGATACTTACCGATATCCTGTCCAGGATGAGACGCGTTTGAATCCGAAACGAAAACTTTCAGCACGAATCTAAAGGGAAATAATGGAAATTGTAGTAAAGATTTAGGATTTAATTTACTTACCAGATTTGTTCAGCTGACTATTGTTTATAAGTTGATTGTTTACATTTTTGTTCGAATAGGTTTGTACACTTGGTGTATGGCGAAAATATATCTGTAGTTGAAAACACCTGTAGAGAGAACGAAATATATCAAGTGCATGTACAAGACAGAATGAATTTACAAGGAAAGAAAAGAGAAAAAGGTATGACGCTAGAATTGGAAGTAAATAGGAATTTTCTAGAATCAGGCGATAGTGGAAAAAAATAAGAAATAAAAGATGGCGAATTGTGGCGGGAGAATTTAAATATGTTTTCCAGATTAGATAGATCCCGTTACAAAATGCAAGTATAAATAGCAGACAGAAAAATGAGATCAGTCTTGTTGGAGAGGTGATGTGGCGTGGATAAAGAAAAAAAAAACAGGGCGAAAGTTAAACGGTGACGACGACGGTAACTTATTTAATGCATAAAAAAAAAATATTTTTGGAATATTCAATTTAAAAAAAATGATTAAATGTTATATACCGCATTAACCTAATACAATTAAATTTAAATATAACTGAAAAACTTCAAATTAATCAAGTTTGGACAAATTCTTATGATTTTCAAGAATGAAATAAACTTACCAAAAGTGACTGAAGAAAGAAAATTTTTTATGTGAAAAAAGGTGGTGGTGAATTTGCAAATTGGAAAAAGAAAAAATTTATTCACACAAGAAAAAAGAATTAGAAAATGAAAAAGTATAACTTATACATATGTGTTGATATTGAGTAGCCGAAAGAAACAAAAAGCGTGTTGGAGATACTTTTGCAGAAATAAAGCTGAAATAAATAATAAAGTGATTAATGTTGAAGAAATCTTGTAAAATTAGTACTGTCGTAATAAATATTTGTGTCGTGTAAGTGGTATAAATATAAGAAATAGAAACAAATGCAGAAGAAGCCCTTTAGAAAAGAAACATATGTATCAGATCATGAATGTTGCAAATAAAACAGGTAATAAAGATCGTATTAAATTTGACTTAAGAGTGAATAATAAGAGAACTGGGAGTAGAAACCAAGAGTACATCCTGTAAGAACTCGCCTTGATCGTTTCCACTTGTGACCTTTGTTTTTTTTACTCAAAATCTGTATTAAAAAGTATCAATGTTGAATAAAGCGCATTAAACATAACCAAAAAAAGAGAAAAAGGAAAACGTATTCGTGGTTTTGCAACGAGAAAACAGGAAGAAGTAAGGAAAAATTTCGCAAAAAGAAACGCATCCCTTGAAGCCGCAACCCATTCACTAGGGTCAACAGACATTCAGCAGATAATACAGAAGATGTAAGAGTTATCGTCAGTGGTGACCAGAGCAGTAGGCAAGTCAGAACAAAGAGTATAATTGTCCATCGGGAGATTGGTGAAGCAAGAGAAAGAGGCAGTGTGCACAAAGAGTCAAAGGAGGAAGGAGCTGAAAGTAGAGGTGGTAATTTTATATTTATTATTTGTATTATTATATTTGTAATACCTTTGCAATTTCACGTTATAAGTATTTTTTTTAGTTTTTTTTTTAAATAAGATATTAGGTAGATTTATTTTGTTATGTAAAAGGTTAATTTCCAAAAAAATTGTGTTATTTTTTTTTCACTTAAGGTTAGAATTTCTTACTGTTTGTATATTTTAATTAAGGAAGAAGAAAAGTGAGGGAAAAAGATATTGCAAATAAAAATATATCTTCGAGAGAGCACGGATTAGGCGGAATAGGGAGTGTAAAGTTTAAAAAAGGAACGGGCATTGCGTCCGTCAGACACTTCGGGGAGCTCCTTTGGGTGTAGTGGTAGATAAAGTAAGGAATGAGTAAACGGGTCCTACAAATTAAGGAAAAGAGAAGCGGTTCGGGCTCTTTGGAAAAGAGAAATAAAGGAGAGGATATATTTTTGTTTCAAAAGTTGTAAAAAGTAATAGCGTAAAGAAATAAAGGTAAATGTATAAACAGAAAAAGAATTTGTAAAAGTAGATCTAAGAAAAATGAAAATAATAAATAAAATAAATCAAAAATGAAAACAAAATGAGAGGCTAAGGATAATTCGGTGGGGGGAAGTAGTCGATAGTGGATTTCTGATGGCGATCTAGACGATTCGGCAGTGGGTCGTGGGAAAATGTAGCGGCAACTGCCACGACAAGGTTGGGAGGGCAGAGTAGGGTACGACAACCACCTTACTCCTGTGGATGTTTCAAGGCGGAGGTAATTTTTTTGGTAACAGGTTTTTTTTTTTGTATTTGAATGATCTTACGTATATATATATATGAAATCTTTTTTTTTTTCTTGTGTGTTACTCGGCTGGCGAGGAGGGTCGAATCCCTCTGAGGACACCAAACGGAGCTAGGCGGGAACCTCGTCAGTCCAACCAGACGGTATGATTTAGGCGGAAGAGACCCAAGGAAGGAGGTGACAAGTGCCAGTCAAATCGGGAACTGGTAAAGAATGACTTCACTGGAAGACGGCGCCTAAAGAGTGACGGAAAACGGGCACGGCGCATAATAGTCAATAAAAGGTAACGTAACAGGAAAATGGCGCCCAATTTTGAAATCAAGAGAAGACAAGTTAGTGTAGAAGATCGGAACACTAGGCAATAGAATGATAGAAAGTGAAATAGCCCAACGTAACTTCGCATGAGAAATCAGATGGGAAATGAAAATGATTTGTAGCCGTTTTTGGCAAATGCCCAAAAAGTCCGTAGTATGAATATTTTCAAATCTTCATTGGGTGATCGTGGGAAGCTAACGACAAGTTCAGGAGATGAGGGGAAAATCCTAGAAATCGAACAAAGTTCATTCTAGTTGTTTAGCCTCGTACTTCCAAAGTTGATAAATAAGTAAATTTTTAAGAACCATTTACGGTTAGGTTTGTGGAGCAGTTAGAGAGTGAGTCGACAGCCGCTCGAGACAATTGTTCGAGGTCCGTTGTGCCGACAATCTTTTCTTACTGGCCTCTTAAAATTGCTAGAAAGTAAAGTAGGAATTAGGAGCACAAACTATACCGATTAAGTCCAGTTTGTGTTATGAAGATGATTTATTGAAACATCATAGGGAAAATGTTAATAGAGAATAAACAAAGGTAGCCATCAGAAAACCGCAGACGAGTGCAATCCCCAATGAAAGAAAGTTAATAGCGTTAAAATCTTGTTTTTGTGTAAATTGGTGTTGAGAAAATAAATTTTTTTAGTGTGTTTTAAGAAAACGTATACAAAATTTTATGTTTTTGTTCATCTGTTTATTAATAGAATTTATATATTTCAGTTTTAATAATTTGGTTTTATCTAAGTAATACAATTTTTGCACATACATTAAGTATTAATTAATTCTATATATATATATTAGTTTAGTTTACTACTTCATATATATTACAAATTTTTTTAACACGGTGTGAATTGTATTTAATTGATAAGCATTTTATGTATTTATAGTAATATGTAAAATAGTTTTGAAATTCGTTGGTTGTATCAAAAGAAGTGATTTTTATTCAATTTAATTCATTTTTAACTTTTTTTTTGTATGATTTGTGGTTACAAGATTTACTTGCGTGTAAGTTGTAATTCTGTTTCAGTTTTGATTCAATTTGTACAAAATTATCGAATCCGATAGTAGTTGCTCGCGGAAGGTAATGAACCCAGAGGTAGGGCGGTCGAACAGAATTCGAAAAAGGAGAAAACAAACAGATTTCAATCGTTCAGTGGAGGTTCAACCTAAACAGCGAAGATTTAGTAACTACAGGCACAAAATGGCAAACAACAACGATACTTTTAGAGATTTGTCGAGTACCATAAATACTAGACCACAGCAATCAGCAGGCACTGTAATTAATCAGGGTCCATCCACAAGTTTTCAAGCGAGTTCAATAGATCCAGAAGTAAGAGAGTTAGTAGTTGATGAAACATTAGTCGTTCAGAGAGCGTTAGAAGAACGAGTTAAGAAAATGGTTCAGGACGAAATTGGCGATATAAAGAAATCAATAGGTGAAATAACGAGAGCCATTAGTGAACTTTCGAAAGTAGATTCTCGAATCCCAGGACAAGGGGAGTCACATCGCATTTTTCGTAATCTTGCAAGCCTGGATAATAACTGGGGGAGAAATATTTTTCCACCAAGAATGGAGCAGGATACGAATACCTTGCCAATGGCAAATAACGTTCCGAATAATGTAGGGGCTACAGCAGATCACCATTCAAATAGTAATAACAGGTTTACTCCCAGGAGTCATTCTGATTCCCAGAATGGTAATGTAAATCTGGAAAAAATTCATATACGCGTTGATAAATGGGGAATAGTATTTGATGGGAATAGTACTTACATGAGCGTAGAAGATTTTATTTTTAGAATCGAGCATCTGCAGATGCATTATAACATCGGTTGGGACGAGATCTTAAGGGATTTTCATTTATTAGTAACAGGTTCAGCAAAAGACTGGTACTGGCTTCTTATCCGAACTCATGGAAATCTGAGATGGCCAACACTTAAATGCGAACTGTATAATCAATATCGGACAAACACATCCAACTTTGAGATAATGAGAGATCTAGTTGAGAGGAAACAACATCATAATGAAACACTGGATTCCTTTTTTCAGACAATGGTGAAAATGCGATCCAGACTCGTGCAGCCTATACCGGAATTTGATATGATAAAAATCCTAAAACGAAACGTGAAGGAAAGCATAGCAAGAATTATATACCCAATCACAGTATCTTCGGTGGAACAATTGCGAGCAGAGTGTTTAGAGGCAGAACGCAACTTTCCTAGAAGAGATACACGCAACGGGATGCCACTACAACGGTTTGTAAGGAGTGTGAATGAAGTATGCTTAGATAGCAGTGAAATAAATGAGGCTCAATTGGAGGAAATAGCAACCGTAAATAATACGCCAGCTAGACAATTGGTATGCTGGAATTGTAAATCTCAAGGTCATGGTTTTCGAGACTGTGATTCGGTTGAGAGAAGTTTATTTTGCTATAGATGTGGTAAACCAAATGTGATAGCGCCAAGATGCCCAGATTGTCAGCGGGGAAACCGGTTGAAGGACGTGGGAATGAATGGGGACCGACGTCCAGCGAAAAACCCCACCTTACCAAAGTAAATAGGAATAACGCCGAGAGGAAAAAAACTTCAGAGGAGGAATTTGAATACGTACATGGAAATTTGTCGCAAATGAGACATTACTTACCGGTAGACGTGAGAAGGAAATATTACGACAAGGTTCGTTCTCAAATTTTCAGTGGAGAAAATACCCGAAAACCCCTTTCCAAGAGAATTATAAGAATTAGAGAACTGTACAAGAAAAAGCGTGTTAGAAATAATCTTATCGTAGAGTCATTAAATAGCATAAATAGGAAAAACTTCGATAATAGGATTTTCATAGATGTTTGTTTAGAAGGAAAGACAATTTCTGGTTTATTAGATAGTGGTGCTTCCGTTAGTATTCTAGGTAAAGAATGTAGGGAAATAATTGAGGAATTAGATTTGGAAATATTCCCAATATTCTCTAGCGTGAAGACCGCAAGTGGCCAACGACATAGAATATTGGGGAAAGTAAATGCAACCATTAAGTATAAGGAGCAGGAGAGCAATATTCTTCTGTATCTTTGTCCTGAGTTGGAACAGTCGCTATATTTAGGTATAGATTTCTGGCATACTTTTAATTTAGTTCCCGATATTTTACGGGCGGAAGAAATAGAAATAAATAAGGTCGTTGAAGAACACATTAGTAAATCAGAATATAAATTGGAACCGCATGAATTAGACAGAAAACAAAAACAAGCACTAGAGGAAGTCATTAAGAAATTTGATACTTTTGAGGAAAAAGGGTTAGGAAGGACACCTTTGGAAAGGCATAGTATAAAGTTGATAGATGGCGCTGAACCTATTAAAGACAGATATTACCCGATTTCACCAGCAGTCCAGGAAATAACGTATGCTGAAATAGATAAAATGTTGAAACTGAATGTTATCGAACCTAGTGAGAGCCCATGGAGCAATAGAACAACTATCGTCAGGAAACCAGGAAAGAATAGATTCTGTTTAGATGCAAGAAAGTTGAATAAATTAACTGTAAAGGACGCGTATCCGTTACAAAACATAGACGGCATATTAAGCAGGATCGATGAAACATATTATATTAGCAGCGTCGATCTTAAATACGCGTTTTGGCAGATCGAGTTGGAACCTGAAAGTAAGAAGTACACAGCATTTACCGTGGCAGGAAGACCACTTTATCAGTTTCGAGTAATGCCATTCGGTCTCTGCAACGCAGCGCAACGTCTTTGTCGCTTAATGGATAAAGTTATCCCAGCCCATCTGAAGGACAACGTGTTTGTGTATCTGGACGATTTACTGATTATATCGAATGAATTTAACACACATTTAAAATTATTGGAAGAAGTGGCGAAATGTTTGAAAGATGCTAATCTCACAATAGGATTAGGAAAGTCTCAATTTTGTTTTCAACGTTTGAAATACTTGGGATTTATTGTCGGTGGTGGAATGTTAAGAACAGATCCTGATAAGGTTAATACTATAAGAAATATACCAGTGCCAAAATCAGTTAGAGAGCTAAGAAGTTTTTTAGGTACAGCAGGATGGTACCGAAGGTTTATAAAAAATTTCTCTGTGACGTCAGCACCTTTAACGGATGCCATGAAAAAATCAAAAAAATTTGAAATGACGCCTGAAGCGATTGTAGCTTTCGAAAACTTAAAAAAAGCATTGACATCAGCACCTGTACTACGTCACGCGGATTTCACGAAAAGATTTTATATTCAATGTGATGCTTGCGATTATGGCATAGGAGCGGTTTTATACCAAATGGATGGAAATAATGAGGAACACCCTATAGCATTCTATTCGCAGAAATTGAATTCGTGTCAGAGGAATTATACAGTAACAGAAAAAGAGTGCTTAGCTGCAGTTATGGCGGTGAAGAAGTTTAGACAATATGTAGAAATGATGCCATTCACGATTGTGACTGATCATGCTAGTCTAAAGTGGCTGATGTCGCTCAAAGATTTGACAGGCAGATTAGCTAGATGGTCGTTGCAATTGCAAGCTTTTGATTTTGAAATACAGCACCGAAAAGGTTCCGAAAACATAGTTGCAGATATGCTATCAAGACTTCCGTGTGTAGAGGAAATAAATATTACGGAACAGTTGGGTTTTGAAACAACGGAATTTGAGAGCAAGGAATATCTAGAATTAGTCGCCCACATTCAAAACAACTCGAAACTACTGCCCGATGTAAAAGTTGAAAATGGACTAATATATAAAAAAACGCGTTTCTATCCAATAGTTGGGGAAAGCGATTGGAAATTATGGATTCCGGACACAATCACGCAACCCCTAATAGAAAATGCACACGTGACTCCCACAACAGCTCATGGAGGTGTTAGAAAAACTCTAGAAAGGCTCAAAAGATTTTACTACTGGCCGAAAATGGCATTGCAGGTGAAGAATTTTGTCACTGCCTGTCAAATTTGTAAGGAAACGAAACCCTGTAATGAAAATCTTCGCCCGGAGATAGGAAAACAGGCGATAACCGAAAGACCTTTTCAGAAGCTATACATTGATTTTATGGGGAAGTATCCAAGGTCCAAGAAGGGGAACTGTTACATTTTTATTGTGGTTGACCATTTTACAAAGTTTATATTCTTAAAGGCAATGAAAGAGGCTACCACAAATAAGGTTATTGAGTTTCTCGTCAGGGAGATATTCCATAAATTCGGAGTTCCAGAGGTGATACATAGTGACAATGGAAGTCAGTTTGTCGCCAAAAGTTTTGAAAACATGATGAAATCCTATAAAATAAACCATATCAGAACCGCTGTTCACTCTCCGCAGAGCAATGCGAGTGAGAGAGCAAATCAATCCGTATTGTCGGCTATACGAGCATATTTAGATCAAGACCATCGAGATTGGGATATGTACTTGACTGAGATAGAATGTGCGTTGAGAACTTCGGTTCATTCAGCCACTGGTGTTACCCCATTTTTTGCTCTTTTCGGATATCACATGTATACGAGTGGTGCAGACTACGTGCTAGGTAGAAAATTACGATCGTTAACAGACCATGAAATACTAGAATTGAACAGAAATGAGAAAATGCAAATAATGCGTGAAAAAATTAAGGAAAACATGCAAAAGGCTTATAATCACAGTGCAGAAAGGTATAATAGAGGCGCTAGAAATATAAGATTTGTCCCGGGACAAGAGGTTTATAGGAGAAATACCATTTTAAGCAATTTTAGTAAAAATATAAATTCTAAATTCTGTAGAAAATTTTTGAAATGTCGGGTAGTAAAACCCATAGGAAATAATATGTACGAATTAGAAAATTTACAGGGTAAATCACTGGGTGCGTACCATGTCAAGGATATAAAAATTTAGTGGTGTAGGAAAAGTCGCGAGAATGTAGGTATTTACACGATGTCAATGAATATAATTTGCGTAATAACCCTGAGCTTACTGGACACCACTAACCGTATGAGGAATCGGCGAAAAGGACATATAAAGAAGGTATATTCTTTCGGAGAATTAGGCCCGGCTGTTGGATATCAGGGTGTGGGAGTTCCCCACGTTGGGAATATGCAGGAAAAACTATACCCGCACACCGTTCCCTCTGACGGATGTCAGCGACCACGGAGTTTTGTTGCGGGTAAAGGTCTGTCGAAGTGTTGTTTTCTGATGTTTGCCCGTAGTGTTGTGTTTTCTGGGAATTAAAGAAGGAAATATTAAAATTGGGAAAAGCGAAGGAGAAATGGAAAGATACTTACCGATATCCTGTCCAGGATGAGACGCGTTTGAATCCGAAACGAAAACTTTCAGCACGAATCTAAAGGGAAATAATGGAAATTGTAGTAAAGATTTAGGATTTAATTTACTTACCAGATTTGTTCAGCTGACTATTGTTTATAAGTTGATTGTTTACATTTTTGTTCGAATAGGTTTGTACACTTGGTGTATGGCGAAAATATATCTGTAGTTGAAAACACCTGTAGAGAGAACGAAATATATCAAGTGCATGTACAAGACAGAATGAATTTACAAGGAAAGAAAAGAGAAAAAGGTATGACGCTAGAATTGGAAGTAAATAGGAATTTTCTAGAATCAGGCGATAGTGGAAAAAAATAAGAAATAAAAGATGGCGAATTGTGGCGGGAGAATTTAAATATGTTTTCCAGATTAGATAGATCCCGTTACAAAATGCAAGTATAAATAGCAGACAGAAAAATGAGATCAGTCTTGTTGGAGAGGTGATGTGGCGTGGATAAAGAAAAAAAAAACAGGGCGAAAGTTAAACGGTGACGACGACGGTAACTTATTTAATGCATAAAAAAAAATATTTTTGGAATATTCAATTTAAAAAAAATGATTAAATGTTATATACCGCATTAACCTAATACAATTAAATTTAAATATAACTGAAAAACTTCAAATTAATCAAGTTTGGACAAATTCTTATGATTTTCAAGAATGAAATAAACTTACCAAAAGTGACTGAAGAAAGAAAATTTTTTATGTGAAAAAAGGTGGTGGTGAATTTGCAAATTGGAAAAAGAAAAAATTTATTCACACAAGAAAAAAGAATTAGAAAATGAAAAAGTATAACTTATACATATGTGTTGATATTGAGTAGCCGAAAGAAACAAAAAGCGTGTTGGAGATACTTTTGCAGAAATAAAGCTGAAATAAATAATAAAGTGATTAATGTTGAAGAAATCTTGTAAAATTAGTACTGTCGTAATAAATATTTGTGTCGTGTAAGTGGTATAAATATAAGAAATAGAAACAAATGCAGAAGAAGCCCTTTAGAAAAGAAACATATGTATCAGATCATGAATGTTGCAAATAAAACAGGTAATAAAGATCGTATTAAATTTGACTTAAGAGTGAATAATAAGAGAACTGGGAGTAGAAACCAAGAGTACATCCTGTAAGAACTCGCCTTGATCGTTTCCACTTGTGACCTTTGTTTTTTTTACTCAAAATCTGTATTAAAAAGTATCAATGTTGAATAAAGCGCATTAAACATAACCAAAAAAAGAGAAAAAGGAAAACGTATTCGTGGTTTTGCAACGAGAAAACAGGAAGAAGTAAGGAAAAATTTCGCAAAAAGAAACGCATCCCTTGAAGCCGCAACCCATTCACTAGGGTCAACAGACATTCAGCAGATAATACAGAAGATGTAAGAGTTATCGTCAGTGGTGACCAGAGCAGTAGGCAAGTCAGAACAAAGAGTATAATTGTCCATCGGGAGATTGGTGAAGCAAGAGAAAGAGGCAGTGTGCACAAAGAGTCAAAGGAGGAAGGAGCTGAAAGTAGAGGTGGTAATTTTATATTTATTATTTGTATTATTATATTTGTAATACCTTTGCAATTTCACGTTATAAGTATTTTTTTTAGTTTTTTTTTTAAATAAGATATTAGGTAGATTTATTTTGTTATGTAAAAGGTTAATTTCCAAAAAAATTGTGTTATTTTTTTTTCACTTAAGGTTAGAATTTCTTACTGTTTGTATATTTTAATTAAGGAAGAAGAAAAGTGAGGGAAAAAGATATTGCAAATAAAAATATATCTTCGAGAGAGCACGGATTAGGCGGAATAGGGAGTGTAAAGTTTAAAAAAGGAACGGGCATTGCGTCCGTCAGACACTTCGGGGAGCTCCTTTGGGTGTAGTGGTAGATAAAGTAAGGAATGAGTAAACGGGTCCTACAAATTAAGGAAAAGAGAAGCGGTTCGGGCTCTTTGGAAAAGAGAAATAAAGGAGAGGATATATTTTTGTTTCAAAAGTTGTAAAAAGTAATAGCGTAAAGAAATAAAGGTAAATGTATAAACAGAAAAAGAATTTGTAAAAGTAGATCTAAGAAAAATGAAAATAATAAATAAAATAAATCAAAAATGAAAACAAAATGAGAGGCTAAGGATAATTCGGTGGGGGGAAGTAGTCGATAGTGGATTTCTGATGGCGATCTAGACGATTCGGCAGTGGGTCGTGGGAAAATGTAGCGGCAACTGCCACGACAAGGTTGGGAGGGCAGAGTAGGGTACGACAACCACCTTACTCCTGTGGATGTTTCAAGGCGGAGGTAATTTTTTTGGTAACAGGTTTTTTTTTGTGTATTTGAATGATCTTACGTATATATATATATGAAATCTTTTTTTTTTTCTTGTGTGTTACTCGGCTGGCGAGGAGGGTCGAATCCCTCTGAGGACACCAAACGGAGCTAGGCGGGAACCTCGTCAGTCCAACCAGACGGTATGATTTAGGCGGAAGAGACCCAAGGAAGGAGGTGACAAGTGCCAGTCAAATCGGGAACTGGTAAAGAATGACTTCACTGGAAGACGGCGCCTAAAGAGTGACGGAAAACGGGCACGGCGCATAATAGTCAATAAAAGGTAACGTAACACCTTTTTACTTACAGGAACTTTATGGAGCCTAAATATTAAAATATTCGATGAAAAAATATGCAATCGAGATGAGGATAATGTTTTTCATATTTTATCTCCTTTTTTAGATATTCCGTAGTCCTTAAAAGAGCTTTTTTTAAATTATAAAACATGATTTTTTTTCGACCTTGTTTGGTATAGATCCATCATGTTTGAAATTGAAATGGAGTTTAATTACTACAAAAGCAAAAATTACAACATAAAACTTTGAAAATTTTATATAAACATAACATTAGCAATTGATAATTTAAAAATAAAGCAATTGTAAATTATTTGGATAAATGTGCTCCAGAGTAAGGGGCACATTTGAAAGATTTGAGTCAACTTTGAAAAATTGAATGACATCTTTCCATGAAACAAGTTTATTATTAAAAAAACTTTATGTTCTAAATTCAATAATCTATTTCTTGCACTTTTTAATAAATGTGGCAAATCGCGAATGAAGTAAATGTTTCGATTATTTATCTGAAAATATGGCATTTTTTCACTAACTCCTATAACTTTGGAAAAATTTACAAAATTTGCACCTTAATCGCAAACGAAGTGGCAAGGTTTTAAGCCTATTTCTTGCAATTTAGAATTCGCCTCAAAAACATATTTTTTAAAACATTTTCTTTGCAGCTGCCGTAAACAAAAAAAAATAAGACACTGCTTGCGACCAACTATTGCCACCTATACCACATCCCCGAAACCTTGCAGACATGCTATTTTGTCTTTAAACCTATCATACTCAAGAAAATTTTTCAAAGAAATTTCGTTACAAGAAACACTTACATACTTTTGTTTTTCCGTAATGTTTTGTTTAAATTACTCAAACTTCTTGTCCAATCCTTTACAAAATGTTGTAAAGTTTTTACGTCAGGCCAATCTAATAATACTCCTAAGTAACGATAAACTAAAGGAAAAAGAAAATATACCACTAATTTTAAGTCAACGTCATAGCGTCGGTTTTTAGCAGGGTAGAAATTTACTCATGAATGTGCAGCACATGTGCCAAAATTTGTGTACATGCACATGAATATGTGCAACAATTTTTGATCTTAATATGAAGGCACATGAGTGTGCATTGATATTAGAAGCACATGCACATGTGCATGCACATGTGCAAAGAGCAACAAAAATAAACTATTTAAAGTACAGGCACATGAGTTCACATCTTCATGCACATCATACGTATTTCGTTTTTTATGTACAGTATACATAATCCGTTTTCGTACAGCATTGTAGCAAGGCAAATTATTTATAATTTTGGTTAAATGGATCAGCAAAATTTAAATTATTTATAAAATACCAAAACAATCTTAATAAAATTCTCAGAATTTTGCCAGCTGTTCTCTGCTTAGTGGAATTTTAAAAGTAGAGAGTATAGGAATAAATATAAAAATGCATTTTTCAGCTAATTAAAAACATTAATCCCTTAAAAGTGAAAAAACATTTTCCCAGAAATTTGATAATTTTATGTCCCATAAAATGTAAAAAAATGAAAAATACTTTTAACAGGTATATAACCCGTTTGCTTTGAAATTTGCATAAAAAGTATGTTTATTATTCCACTTTAAACGTATTTGTGTGTACTGTTTCGATGTAAAACAAACCGTTACCTGTATATCAATAACCAAGAAGAAAGTTTCTAATATTTCTGTTTTAGGAACTTTTTGCTGTTGCCGCCGGCAACCGGTACTTATAATGTGATTAGTATTCTTACAATTAAGTGCTATTATTCTTTTCTAAAATGACTTACGAAAATAAATTTTTTAGAATGATTAAAGATATTAATAAAATTGTTTGCCTTGAATGTGATAAAACTTTAAGTGGAATCAATGTTTCTAATATTAAAAGACATTATAAGCTGATCCATAAAAAAGACATATCTGAAAAACAAAACAATGAAAGTGGTGATGAATGAATGGAATCTATGACAAATATATCTGCAAACGCACAAACACATCGCACCTTCAAGCAGAAACTGATGCTTCTAATGAATCAGAAAAAACTTCCGCTCGATACTGATGTCCTTAGTTATTGGAAAACCACGGATGACAGCGATATTAAAAAAATTGTGGAAGTGGCACTAGGAGTACCAGCTACACAGGTATCGGTGGAAAGGGCTTTCAGTGCATTGCCCTTGGTTTTGACTAAATTGAGATCGAAGCTTAATAATAAAACGTTGAGTAATTTACTTATAACCAAATTAAACTTTCAAGAACTTAATGCTCGAAATATTGAATTTAGTTAGCTGATTTAGTTAGAATTTAAGCAAACAAAAAATTATGCAAATGTGTCGCAAATAAATTTATGAAGTACAAAAAAACTTTCTTAATAATATAATAAACTTTAAAATACATAAACAGAACACTTTGTGTTTGCATGCAATTTATTTTAACAACCAATTAATCAGTTAATTTCCAATACACTTTATACAATTTTTGTAACAAATGTTTTATTCGTGGTGTACGAATAACAATTTTACATACTGTATTTTTAATCAATTATTGCCTGTTCATGCAAGACGGAAAAAAACCTTTTTTTATTTGTAAAGCTACGCAGTTAAAATTATTTTCAAATGGGTAAATATTCAACACATACCATAACAACAAAACACTACAATTTGTTGTTTTTATCATAGTACTTCTTCGTTTTCCACATACATATATTAATGTGCAAGATCGTGTGCACTCATGTGCCGCACATTTTAAGAGCAGCACATGAAATGTGCCATTCATTTTAAGAGTGGCACATGAAATGTGCCTACGCAAGTTGAACTTGCACATGTGCGTTTAGTAGGCACATACAAAAATTGGCACTTACGCATGTGCATGTGCGTATTTATTTTGTGTGCATATTTGCCTTCATGTGCGTGTGCTGCACATGAGTGTGCAAATCCGTACCCTGGTTTTTAGCTTCACGTGAATGATTTGTTAAACTATTTTCAAGACACACAGACATTGAATTCGATATTTTTGTGGTCAGGCCATTCTTTTTCTTAAGTCAAATTCAAAATTTTCGGCTTTATTCTTATACTTAACTAATTATGCTTAGATAATCTTTTAAGTTCTGCTTTTAAATTTGTATTTAAACGTCTTCCTGTAAAAAAAACGTGACCTACTTAAATCGGTCTAATGGAATTTGCAATATCTTTATTTTGGAACGAGAGCCCTTTTCACTTTCGATTTCTAAATCACTCATGTCCATTTTTTCATCCTCACTATTTAAACTTCCACCATCTAAAGCACAATGTAAAAGGGAAATATTGTTTGTCACATTATTATTAACATTGATTACATTTGCGTTCAGCTCAGTACTTCCACTTTTCGGTAAAGCAAATTTAGAAATTTTGTTGCCAAAGATATATTGGTCCGAAAAATTCCGACTGCATGCGATTATCTGCAGCCCCTGTTGCATTACCTTGTATTTGTTGCTGAGTATGTTTGCCACTCTTGTAGACACTTTCTAAAAACTTTGTATGACTAAATTACTAAAGCTTTAGTTAGCTTATTGGATGCTTCAATTGCTTCCTTGCGTTTGACTTCTGCGTTTGGCAAATGAAAGATTCTGCATTGAAGTGTCCACAACATATCACCTTTGTATTCCTGTTCAATTTCTTTTTATATTCTTATCCACTTTTTTCACTTGTTAACACATAAGAAATTGTACAAATGAAAACAGAGGCATTTTCAAATTCTTAAAAGCTCTTTCTACATTTTGGACAAAATTCATTCTACAAATTTTAAAATGTTCAAAATTAGAAAATTATGGCTAAAAACAAACATGTTCCAAATATTTGCGCCAATTAGCACAAAATTGTAAAATAAAAATGTAAACGAATAAACTTCATTAACTCTTTTATGTAAAAGAGACAGATGCATACAAATTGAACAGCATGCTGTCTTGTAAAAACACAAGGGTTAACTGTGGCGGGCCACTTACCGAGATTTTTTCGCCGTGTCCTGTCTAGTCATAATCTATGGTATGGTATATGTGCACGGAGAATAGTTTTCGAGTTGTTAATGAAAAACTAAAAACATAAATTTTGATATTTACTCCAAAATGTTCAATGTGTAGCTCCTTTATGCTTAACTAATCGAATTGTTTCTGATTCTACGGTCTTCAGGCTTTCCATTTAATATTTTTTATTTACAATATAGATACAATTTAAATTTAACTATTCAATTTTAAAAATGTATATTTGTCGGCGTTTTTGAAAAATTTTATTTTAAATGCTCCGTTTTGTGCAACTCTGTTATAAAGATTGCCGTGTTCCCCAGAGTCTTCTCTCTCTACTCCTACGTAATACGTTTCAAGGGACAGACACGTGTAAGTATGTTTATAAATTGTAATTCTGCTGCGTTCTCTTTTAGTATGTTGGCTTTAGAATCCGAATTAATGTTTTGGAATACATGCTTTCTGAGTTAAAACAAAATTCGACCTAATTACAGTTTCTCGAATAGTGTTGGCATGTTTGGTAAACGGCTAATTGGTTTACGTCATTCAACCTATGTGTGATCCTTCCTGGTTTTGCTACCATGGTAACCAATAATACCCTTTATTTTTCAGGATAGCATTGGCGCAAGACGGCTTAATATGTAGAGAATTTTGTAATTGCTTTGAAATTGTTTACCTTACAGGTCTTAAGTAATTATTGCAATTGGCTTGTCTGCTTGGTAGGAATTTGTGGTTCTTGATACTGGCATGCTTTACGAAGGTGTAAATAGGACAGCCTCTGTTAGTAGAAGTGTGGTTTAAGTCACAGTTACCGCGTTTTTTACATTTAAGTACTCTAGGTTTATTACATTAAGCTTGTAAATAGGATGCGCCTTATTTGTCCTCAGTCTTATATCCCTATGTTGAAGTTCTACTCGAAATAATGGTTGTGAGACGCACTCTCGTTTTCTTAATTTTGCTGAACTTTTATTTCCTCTGAAATCTAGTAAATATTACCTCACTCAAGTTTGTTTTATTAAATACATTAGAGGTGGCTTTAATACCCTTGGAAAACGCTGCTTCACCATATAAAATTTCAAAACGGTTTCCGAAACATAATCCATTTGTCTCCCAATCTTTAAGTGCTTCTGATATTGGTACTCTGCGAAAATTTTGAACTTCGTCCTCCTCTAGTAATAAATATACTAATTCCTGCTTGAGTTTTATTTTAGGGCATTATATATCGATGATTTTATTTAAATGGGCGATTCGCAAACTTCACTACATATTAATAAAGCGAGTGAACGTAACGCTTCGAGTTATTAGTTTTGCAGTAAAACAAACGCTATTTTAATGGCATTTCCGCCGTTTATGCTTGGTCTTGTTCTGAATTATTTATATTTGATTCACACATTAATGCATTACTTTTAAAATAAAAATTTATACATTACGTTAGTTAAGAGTTTTAGCAAAGTTTTTCTAATATTCAGTGCCGACGAGATATTCTGCGAAACACGACTGTGCAGTCGAAAGAGATTTTCATTAGCTTTTAAAACGGTATTACTTTCTTACTTACTGCAATCAAAATCTAAATGAATGCAAAAGTTTAAAGAGCTCTATAATAATGAGAAAATATAGAAAAGTGGGTGCTACTTTCATTGCATTTTATATGTTTATTTATTACGAAACAAAAACATAGACTATTAAACATTTTTTAAATCATAATATCCTTGTGATAAATTTTGTTTAAATAGAAAAAAGTTTGTCAAATAATGCAATAAGTTGAAGAACTTTAATTTCAGTGTAAATGCTTTTACGGAATGTTATTTTCGAGTTACACATTACTAATGGTCTGTTGTGGTATTACGTTATTTATTGGTTGCTATTATAGAGGAATGTTATTAGAGGCTGCGGGCTGTTTTTGTTGAGGCAGAATATTGTTTGCAACAGATTCTGGTTTAGTTGCTAAATTACTTGCAGCAGGTTGGTGTGGGGCCAAATTGCTATTAGTAACTATTGCCTGATGTTCCTTTTGGGCCGCTTGTGGCTGTTGTTGATAATGCTGCTTCAGTGGCTGCTGATGTTTTTGAACAGGAACTTGCTGATAGCCCGGATTAATGTGCACTGCTTGTTGCTGATATTGCTGTTGTTGTTGCTTATATTGATTTTGCTGTTGTGAATTTTGATAATGCATTTGATTCTGCTGTTGATTAACAGATTGATGTTGTTGACCTGTTTGGTACGCAGCATTTTGGTCATGCGGATAGTAGCCTTGCGGCATGTTTGAATGTGCTGGAAGCTAAGAAAGACATTAACAATTTAAGATACCTGAGAAAATTATTACTCACCGATCCTTGTGCAATCATTTGTTCAATTTCCTTTTGTCTGTTCCGTTCAAATTCTAAATATTCTTCATGAGTGAATTGTGGTTGTTCATCTATCGTTCGCCACTCGGGGTCTCTGTTATATTCCTCGCGTTTTGTTTGCTCCATAAATTCTTCAAAACTTATTAGACCATCTCGATTCGTATCGGTTTCCTGAAAAACATGTTCACGCATGCGTTCCATTTCTTCAGCGCGTTCACGCATATCGTCCTCGGGTATACCAGACTGGTAAACTTTGTCCAATTCTTTAACGAATAAGGCTTTTACCTCTACTTCATCCCAAAAACCATTACTGTCCACATCTAAAATTACCAACAAATTAAGGAAAAGATTTTTTGTTTTTAGTATAAATGCAAATTTTTATTTTTTAGATAAAAATATTTTGATTCTATATAACACTCATATTAGTCGAGTTAGTCTCAATAAGAGAAAGCTTTTCAATTTTGCTTAACCCTTTGCACTTCAACGATCTACCCCTTACTTTTTTAACATTAGACATGTTCTCTCTCCCGGTCTACAAGTAGGCGACTGTTTCATGAATTATCTATCACACTAGAAAAGTTTATAAGAAATAAATTATTATTTTGCTAAATTAATTTACGCTTATATACGAATAAATTTTTATATTATTAATCAATATTTAAATAATTTAGAGATCTTTAATACACTTCTACAAAAACTTCATCAAAACGGAGCGCAAAGGGTTAATTTAGTAAGTGTTTTTGTTGAAATACTTACCTATTTAGCTAGATCAAAATAATATGCAGATTTAAGGCTAATGTTGCAAATTTATGAAACAATTAAGTACAACAAACCTTTATATCTTTCTGTGAAATTGTTTATATATCAAAATGACTCGTCTTTATTAATGGTAAATATTTTGTTGTACTTTTGGAAAAATCTGCTTCCATATACAATTCGGCCTTTCGACAGTAATTTTTACAGATTCAAAATAATTTACGAAATTCCCTATTGTTCTTAAATATCGCTGTAAATAAACCATTGCATTGGTACAAATGGGGGGTAAAATTATTTTTTCACATAATGTAGTTTCTTTTGTGGTAGCGAATTATTTTGCACAAAATCATTTCTGCGATATCATGCGAACTTAATAATTAAATTATTGATAATATTAATTATTATTATTATTATTATTATGATAATATTAATAATTTAACAACAAAAAACAGTATTATTTCTTATATTAAAATAATATATATTTTTTTTAATTAAGAGTATCTGGAGTATCCATTTACTATTTCTGAAAAAAAAGTATAATGATAACCTCTAGCCCCAAACACATGGCTAAAACAAAACGCAAACTTGCATAAAATACTAAGTAGAAGTTTTAATTTGCATTGAAATTTGTAAGAAAGATGTCAATTGAAAATTACTGTAACTTGGGGTAATGTTGTTGCTATACACTTCACAGGTAAGATGAAAATTATGAGTTTAGAAAAATTTCTTAAGAGGAAAGACGATTTTTTATTGCACCACTTACGCTCACATTATATAATCGATTTCGATAAATATGATTTTTGTGAATGCTTCTATAATTTCACAGTATTTACGCTTATAGTTTTGTCGAATGAGTCGACCGCCAGGTACATAACACTCTACAACTCTTTTGCGTTCAAATAGAAATTAATAAAAAAAAAATCTCAATATAAAAAAAAAATTTACAAATTTAATAAAAGATTGCATTTCATATGAGTAGAAACATACTTTATTTCAATTCCATTGTACTTCTTCGGTTCAGAAAGATATGGCTTTTTGTTAAAAATTTAGCATTTTAATTCTCTAACAAATTTGCAAACTCAAATTCATTTAGGCGACTTCGAAAAGAACTTATTTCCTTTACTGCCATTGCAATGTTTTCTGCCTCTATCGAATTTAAAGCGACAACGTTCTAGTATTTCAGAATAGCATATTAAATCACATTTTTGCTCCAGAGGCACATGGTATCTTAGCAGGCTTTTACAATCTTCCATATTATATTATATTCATATGAAATTTGATTGGATAACATTTAACTTTATCATAATCCACAATTTCCACACGGCATTATAACTTCTCCAATACATTTTTCAAAAACTTTTCCAAAGTATACGCTAATAAAATGTCATCAACATTATTAATTTCATTTTGATGGCGTTTAATACAAACACAACTATATATTTTGCATTAAACATACCCAATTTTAAAATGTATATTTATTTTATGGTTCCACTCCCTTCAAGATTGTCATATAATAACTTTTTTAGTTTGCATAAAAAATTTTCTTGTCCTTCTATCATAAACATTTAGGATTGTTTCATGTACACTTTCTCTTTTAGGTCTTTAATTAATAAATTGTATGTAACTGCCACTGGTTAAACTAGGCGACGTATGGAATGATGAATAACTAGAGCGTATGTTTCACAATAATCTTCTATTATTTTTGGAAACATTCTTGAGCTACTAAATATTTTTTAGTAAAAAAATTCAACGAGCTCTCACGTTTTATTCTTTATTAAAGATTCATTACTCAAAGTTTCTCGCCATTATTTTGGAGTCATTAGTATCAAAAGTTTGCTTTACACTTGCCATGTATAATTCATCAGCATCTATTTTAGATCTGCCAATATTTCCAATCCTTAAGACACGAGGTCTAACTCTTTTTCATTTTTTTTCACATGTTTCATCTAGCTCTTGTTCACGGTCTCCATCTTCAAACCCATAAAACTGTGATTCTCCACTTCAATACACTTAATTTTCATTTTAACTCTTAAATATATGTGAAAACTCGAGTATATAATTACTTATATCAAAATTAGAAGTTGCAGTAAAATGAATATTTACGTGTCTTTAAGTCAATAACCTATAGCCTTTTTTATTTGGTTGGTATCCAATAAAGGTACATATTTTAATTTTCCAATTTTAATTGACCAGGCTTATCTAAAATTTGTATCCAAAATTTTGAGAAAAGAAACACATGCACATGTCTTCCTTTTGGTCCAATGTTCAAATGGGATTACAGTTTCCAGAATTTTTGCAGGCGATAGGTTTTTAATAAAAACGCTGGCATTAATGGCCCTGGTCCAGAGAGCTTTAGGTAGCCTTGATTAAACCAACAATCATTTGGTAATTTTTACCAAAGTTCTGTTAGCTCTGCAGAAACTTCATTTTATTGAGGTATATACTTACTGTTGTTTTATGAACTATGCCACGTTCTTTAAGCAAAAATTTAAAATTCGCATTAATGACTCATTGTCGTTATCACTTCTTAATCGATATAATTTATTACCAGTTGTGTCTCAACCACATTTGGTTAAACGTGGTAAAAGCATTGGATTTGTATTTTAGTATATAAACTGAATTGTATCGGGAAAAAACACCACCACAAGTTTTTACTTCTTTGTCCTTCTAATATTTTGATTTTCAGTTATTTCAAATTGCAATAAACTATCAGCCGTTGTACAAAATTGATAATTTGAACACTATATTCTTCCTTTGCTCTGTAAATATTCCTCAATTCATACCAAGCTTGCCCTGAAGTTTTGCAATCCTTCTTGTTCTTGGTTTGGTTTTTCTTCGGCAGCCACAGGTTCTGTCTATGAATAACATCCCAAAAATCTTGTGCTTTAATAAACTTCGCATTTATGTTGGCCAAGATGAATAATTTTCAGTACATAGCATATCAACTTGAAAAGTTGAGTTCGAAATTTAATTTTTCTCTTTTCTTTTATTTTAACTTTTTTATCAAAACGGAATACACAACTTAACTTAGTTTTCGCTTAAAAATTTTAATAGCAATGGCTGAGTAAACAATGTAAAACATACATAGTTTGAATTTGTTCCACCAGTAAATAAAATACTATTGTCATTCTTTCCGTCTAATCACGGCTTGAGAATGATGTCTTCACATCGAAAGCGCTCGCCGTTCATGCCGAACAAATAGCCAGCAAAAAAGTAAATTTACTTCAAGAGGTTTTCAACTAACTTAAAATTGTTTGACATAGCACGAGTAAAAAAGCTTAAAGCGATAATTTAAAAGCTACCATGAAACAACTATTAAAATTAAATAAGAAGCAAAAATTAATAAAGAATTTTTAACATCTTTTATAAAATTTAAAACTCAATAAAAATTGGAACAGAATCTTATATCAAGCAAAACATTTCAAATAACGTTTAAGCATAACGCTAAGTTCATTTGGGAAATCAAGTGTGATTGCGCACTACTCCCAATACCTAAAGAATATCAAAAATTAATTTAAGAAATATGAAATTGTTACACAGAATACGTATTTAAACAATTTTGAGTTTGGCTACGTTAACAAAAATCACGGCACGCAAAGCTATACAAATTTTTCATTTTTTAATAGGCCGCTACTGACTTCAGTACAGAAAACTGAAATTTAAAAGGAAAAGTTTATTTGACAGGTATATTATCCGGTCATTCAAAAACTAATTAAGGTCGTCTGTAAACTGTTAAAAATATACCAAGCAACTTGTTTTAGTGACTGCTAAAAATTACTTGGTTTGATTTGAAGTTTCTTCAGAGTTATCTTCATAACCTTTTCATGCTTTTACTATGTAGTTTCCCTACTCAATTATTCGATTTGAGTTTCTGTACAATTCATTTAGCGTTTTTTACCGAAGGTTTTAAGTATTAATCTCCATCTACTACTTCACTTTCAAAGCATCACGTACACAGATATTTCTTTCTCGTATTGGTAAATAACTATTTTTTCATAGATTTAGTAAGCACTATTAATATTGAGACATTTCATTTGGTCTTATGCAAACTCAAAAAATTCCAATATTAATTAGGGAATAAAATTCCAGAAACTGTAACGAATATGGTACCTATGAAAATATTATGGACACGGAATTATTTAAAATGTAATGGTAAAATTCAAAGTCTATAGAGTCAGCTTAAAAATGCTAAACTTCTATTTTCGATATTTTAGGCCTATCGATGGCACTATTTAGATTAATCATTAACGGCAACTTATGCACAACTCAAGGGTTACATGAAATACACTAATGTATGATGTCAAAATTTTGGCTTATTCATACATACGTACCTATATTAAATATTATTTTTTATTACAGGTAGTTTAAACAACTTACTCACAAATTAGACTTTCAGGTTGTAAGAAAAAAAATTTACCGTGTAACGCAAAAAATGTGTGGGGATCAAAATCCTTTTTGTCCAGTTGATCCTGCTTTTCCCAAACATCTTCTAATTGCGCTTTATTGCCAGGATGGTGAACTTTTTCATGCTTCTTATGTTTTTCCTTCGCTGCTTTATGCTCTTCTTCAAATATTTTACGCTGCTTTTCATCTAATTTCTTTTTGGCCATTTCTTCTTCGAATTGCTTTTGCATTTCATATTGTTTAAAGTCCTCTTGTCTCCTGCGATCAATTTCAGCTAAATCTTTAGCAGTTTTAAGAATTAATTTTTTTAAATCCTCGACTTCAAAAGTGTGTTCATTTTTGTGATCTATATGGTCCAATTCAAGAGTTTGTTTGGCCAATGCATTTAAACGTCCTACTTCGCGGCGTTTGATTTCATGTAATTTCGTACGTACGTTATGTTTTACATATTCAAGTTCTTGGGCTATTTTCCCATTCTATAAAAAATCAGATATATTGTTGTTTCATTAGTTACGCCCACACAACATCATAAATCTTACTTAAATTTACGAAAAGCTTTTAGTTATTAATAATAATAGTAATGCAAGGATTATTAGAAAAAACTTATGTAAGTAAAAACTACATTGGATACATAAATGAACTCACACGAATATCAGCCTCCGGAGCCTTTTCTAGTTTTTCACGAAACTCTGGATCACTTTCTAATGCTTCAACGACTTCTCTCAGATAGCGCTCATATTCCACGGATGCCTCTATGTCTGACGATTCTGGAGCATTCAATTCATCTTTTTTCGCTTTGGTGACTGGTTTTGCAGAGCACACAAAGAGGGAAATCCCTACGAGAATAATGATGTGTCTTTTCGTCATGTTTGACGCTTCACCAGTCTTTACTTAATTGTGCAATATGGTCCACGTAACAAATTTTTGCAAAATTGTACACAAAGTCAAACGGAAATTTCTGATTGTAATATGTACACAATTCCAGAGGCTTGCGCCGAGTGATTTTTATCAGTGGAGGCGGCTCAAAAACGTCGTTTAAATTGAAACAGTCAACCCATACACTGCATAAATAATATAATTTAATGCAAGCGGTGTACATTTAAAACCGGAATATAAATCAGTTTTTTAACTTAAATACTTTGAAAAAATATTCTCTAAAATTTTTGTAATATAAAATTTAGAAGTGCGGTTGATCTCAGTAATCTGTTTAATTTTTTATTTGATTTCTATAAGATTAAAAAAATCTGGGTTTGTTTCTAAAATTTGTTCTCAAAATTATTATTTTTGTTTTATATTTTTTACGTATGATATTGTTGTAAAACTGCAAACAATATAAATACAACCGGTACATATTAGCTGTAATCGATAAACATTATTATTAAACCAAAATCGTAGTGTTATGTGTGTTTTAACACACATGCTAAGAACGATATTTTAACATCAATTGAAAAATTCCTTCAAATGTTATGGGGAAAAATTTTTAAAACTTTTAATGAATTAAACTAAATATATTTAATTATTAGTTTTTTATTATTAAGCACTAGGTCTTTATTCTATAAAAATTTTTAAATATAATAAAAAACTAATAATTAAATATATTTAGTTTAATTCATTAAAAGTTTTAAAAATATTTCCCCATAACATTTTAAAGAATTTTTCAATTTATTTCAATTCTAAAATATATTTCTGTTTATTCAAAAAGGTCTAAATGTATATTATTAAAATTTTCCCAAAACAAACCCTAACATTAAATAACAACAACTAATCTCCGATGACACTCCAAATAGTGTTAAATGATTATTTTTCTAAATTATTTGCTCATGATAACACTTCAAATTTTTTTCAAACTTGTGTTAAGTAATGACCACTTAGTCCCAATTTACATTGGACGACTGTGTAAAAAAAATAGTGGCAGAGTTCCTCTCTTCCCCTATTCTCTTTACTCTCATTATTTACAACAACAAACTAAGAATTGCAGCGACAAAAGTCGTCCAATGTAAATTGGGACTTATGGATATGTAAGTATATAATACATATATATATATGCCTTAAACATTCACTTTAAAAAATATAAGAGTTGCGATAATATTGTGTTATGAAGCCCCTAGATAAACAATCTAGAATCTGTATTTAGAACAATTATTTTGAGATTACAAACAATAGTCGCTATGTATTTTTTAATCGATAAAAAATTTCCAACTTTCTAGAATAATTTTGCATTTAATAAACTTGAAAACAGTTTTTAGCCAACTTTTTTCAAAAGATGATTATAATAATATTAAATGTTAGCTGCTGCTGATATATATATTGAATACTAGTTCTTGAACTAGTGAAACTTAGTTCTTAAACAGCTTATAATGAATAGTCCAATAAAAAACGTTTTCAATGTGTTTGTCGATTAGTTCGAATCTTTTTTCATTTACAAGTGCAAAATATTTGCACATATTCATTTGAAAATTAACTTATTTTATAAATTTATTTAGTAAATATTAAAAAATCGCAAAATTTTCACTGACAAAAAATTTTAGTTTGCGTTACCAAAAGTTTTTAGTGATTACTACAAATGTTTATTGATTACTTTAATAAATATCTTTTTTCTTTTTTAAGTAGCGCGGACAAAACTAACAATGATGATTGATAGGCACATTAGCAATATTAGACCTACAGCAAGGAATATTTTTATATTAGATAAAGTAAAAACCGCTAAAAAATTTTTGAGTACTAATAGGAACATATTAATTGTTAATGCTGATAAGGGTAATGTTACTGTTGCTATGAGCAGAGATGATTATAATTCGAGAATAAATGACATTCTTAACGATTCTGCTAAATACTCAATATTGAATAAGGATCCGACTACTAAACTGTAAAAAACAAACAATTTTTAGTTGATGAACTTTTTAAAAAAGAAATCATTTCAGTAATGGAGAGAAATAGACTTAAGATTAATGTATCAAATTCTCCAAAGTTGTATGGAGTACCTAAGATCCATAAACAGAATTTTCCTTTAAGGGCTATTTGCTCTTGCATTAATTCCCCGGCCTATGGACTGTGCAAGTATATAACGAATATTCTTAAGGTGATAACAGGACAATCAGTATATAATATTAGAAATTCGTTGGAATTTAAGGATAAAACCAAGAGAATAAATATACAAGATAATGATAGATTGTTTTCATTTGATGTAGTTTCAATTTTTTTAAAGTATTCCTGTAGGTTTAGCTTTAAGTATTATAGAGGAAAAATGGCCGATAATAGAAAAAAATACGAATATTGAGAAGGAATATTTTTACGTATTCTTAAGTTTTGCATTGAAGACAATAGGTATTTTCAATTTGAGAATAGGATATATCAACAGAAGGAGGGCCTCCCTATGGGCTCTCCAGCATCTCCAATTATAGCTGATATTGTGATGGAGGAATTACTAAATTCATGCATTAGTAAAATGCATATTAAACCTAAGATAATCACAAAATATGTGGATGATTTATTTTGTATAACTTCAGAAGATGCAGTGGATGATATTTTGTCAGAATTGAATAGTTTCCATCCGGATATTAAATTTACGATTGAAAGAGAATTAGAATCTAGACTTCCATATTTAGATATATTGATAATAAGGAAGAAAAATAAGTTCGTATTTGATTGGTATAAGAAACCAACATCTTCTGGAAGAATTATTAATTTTTATTCAAAACATCCAAGGAAAATGATAATAAATATGATAGACAGAATATTGACTATAAGTGATAGAGAATTTCATTTGAAGAATAGGGATACAAAAAGAGATATACTTAATGACAATGATTTTCCAGTAGAATTAACTAACAGATTAATTAGACAATATGGTAGTTATAGGCATAGTTTAGGAAATTCTACGGCAGAGCCAAGAAATTATAAATCATTAACTTATGTTCCTGGAATATCAGAAAGATTAAGAAAGTGTAAAATATATGACACAGATAAATATATAATTGCACACAAAACACATAACATATTAAATAAATTATTTAGCAGTATGAAGGATAAAATAGGAAAAATGGAAATATCTGATGTAGTATACAGGATACCATGTGGAGGAAATGACCAGGTGAACTGTGACAAAGTTTATATTGGGACAACAAAAAATAAACTTAAAACAAGATTAGCTGGTCACAGGTGTGACCAAAAATATAGGAATATTTCAACACAGAAGACATTCTTATCTTCACATTGTAAGAAATATAATCATTATCCAAAGTTTGATGAAACTTCAGTATTAGATATAGAAAAAAACTACAAGAGACGTTATATGTTGGAAATGTTAGAAATTGTTAATGTACCAAATGTAAGGAGAATAAATTTCAAGACAGACACAGACAATTTAGCTCAGAATTATAGGTAATTAATTAAAAAGACACATAATTTGTTATAATCATTTCATAAGAGAGAATTTGTTATTTATTTGTTATTTCCGTTTCCTTGTTTTTGTATGTTTGAATATTTGAAAATTTAAAAATTTTTGTATGTATGTATGAAAAAATATTTTATATGTTTTTGTCAAATGTTTTGAAACATTTTTTTCAATTTGTTAATAATTTTTTGTTTTCAAAAATATAAAAATTTTTTCTTGAAGAAGCTTTCCAAAGGAAAACGAAATTTCGTGAAGAAAAAAAAATATATGAAAAAGATCTTAAAAAAGAAAGATAAATAAAAAAGATCGGTTAAAAAACAATAAAAGTTTAATAATTACTAAAATAAATAATATTTTGTTTTAGGGTTCTTTGCTTATCAGTAAAAAACTTTATGTTTATAATTGCTCTATACATGTTATTTATAAGGCACATTATAATTTTAAATTTACTAAATAAAATTAGTTCAAACACTTTTGACTGCAGATAAGTTAAATAGGGAAACTTTTGCATTGCGTTATTTATTTTGTAAAAAAAAGATTAAATGCAGTAGTAAGTAAGTACTTCCCTTGCAAATACATTCATACATACATGTATATGGACTAAACATATTTAGCAGAGCAAGAGCTGTGTCTTCGCTCAGGCGATATAAGCAGATTTCCAAACTTTTCTCTGAAATTGTAACTAGATCAGTTGTAACCCGCAACTCCTCAAAATAAACTTGCATCATGTTTCGGTGATCATGTCGTTGAGCTACTATTATTACTACGCTATACATTTTTTATTTTATTTCACTTTTTACAATTTGTATTTTTATTATTTATTTTTTGTTTTCTTTGCTGATTGGAATTATATAAAAAAAAAACATTAAATTTGCCTTTTATCGGATTAAACCACAAAAACACTTTTTACCCATCAATCAAGAAACGATGGGATTTTTTTTCCAGTCATTTCGAATAAAAAATCTCACAAATTGAAAAATGTCATTCTAATAGGCAACACGAAAAAACGAACAGCAAAATCAGGTGAATTTATTACCAGATAGTAGCAATGGCGAATTCATTAATTTTCGCGGGCCAGCTAATTGTAAAACTCTATATATAACAAAAATTACAATCAGGTTGCCTAACATAAAATATAAATAATCAGGTTTTCGCGATACTTCAAGAAAGAGAGAAATCTAATGCCGTTTTTACGAAAATGGGAAAATAAAACAAAACAACAGTTTTATTTCTTAAAATAATAACAGCAATCCCATAAGTAATTTCTAGCCACCACATCACAATCGCAACCACTACAAAAAATTAGTTTAACGAATTCTTATCATGTAGATCCGTCCCACTACCAAATTATGGGCTTCGTACGATCATACAATTTACTAATAACTGCAACTTGAGAAAACATACTATATCACGTCTAATATATTTACCAACATTACACCAATCTACCTTTACATATATCAATTACTGCAGGATTCTTATGAATTAGCAAATAATATAAATAACTTTTGTAGTGTGACAAGTCGCTTAGTGTGACCATCACACAAGTACTGTAATAAATAGTCACAATTGCCGACATTCCTGCATTAATGACAACAGGTTCATATTACATTTTCCATATGCAGTTAAAATATTGCAAAATAATGCAATATATAGTTAATAATATATAGTTAATATTTCCACTCAATCATGAATTTTGCAAATTACTCAAAATTCATGATTGCCTGGTATTTTACTAAGCTAAAATATGCCCAAATTAAGTTCGCGGACGCTAAAATTTTCAAAGAGCTGCAAAAATATACAGGCAATTATTTTTGAAAGAGGTTGAGTGCAATTTGGAAACACGCTCAAGTAAATCTATACATATAAAAATTAAGCCCAAAATAGGTGTCCGTTGATTGCCAGTGCTTGAAGAGATGCGGCATCGGATTTCCACTAAATTTTCACAGTACCCTCTTAATCGTCGTCCGCTGGTTTGTATCTTTGTTTCATGCGTTTACGCAAAAAAAATCATAATTTTTTCCATTGCATACTTCGACTCAATGTTTTGTATCCAATGTAATGAGTGTTTTCGTTTGTACGTTGATATGTGTGTGTGTGTGCTTGCTCAGAATGCGACGGCAATACAAATCGAAATATGCTCATGTTCATATAAAAGGGGATGTGCACGCAAATAGAGAATTTTGTTTTCCATATTCTGTTCATTTAGTGTGTGTGTGTGTGTGTATGTAATTGGCGTGTTCAATTCCAAAATGATCCATCAGCTGAATGGCGCAACTCTAATTGACAACACAAAAATGATAATTTTTGCCATTTTGCACAATCAGAACAAGAATTGGTCACAAACGTATTTCCCAGTATTGCACAAAAGGAAAGAGGGGAAAGATCTATTTTAGCTGCGAAAAATGCAGATGTTTCGGATATCAATGTGTTGTAAATTATCCAGTCGAATTTTAAAATTCGTTTGAGTGACCTGTACTGCCGCCCCACCGCCTACAAGTGAAAGTTGGTGTACCAATTATTTTGCTTAGAAATATCTGCCAGCCACGACTTTGCATGAAATTATGATTGAAGCAAAAATTTTAAAAGGAAAATATAAGGGCAAGGATTTGCTGATACCACGCATTCCTATGATTCCTCCAGATTTGCCGTTTGATTTTAAATGGCTTGAAAAATGAAAAAAAAACGAAATTGTGTTCTTTCTGATTAATTTTCTTAAATGATTGAATTTTTTGGCGCACAAATGACTTGTAAAGCAGTCAGGGGCACGCTAGTAGTATATAAGACGAACCATTTGTTAAAATAATTACAGACACTTTTTTGAAAAACTTAGCTTAGTAGCTCTAATTGCAGAGCACTAAGATTAAGCAAATAAAAATGTAGAATAAAGTCTGATGCTCCTTTTTTATTAAAAACCTAATACACTTTATTGTAAACAAACTAAATTGAACCTTTAAAATAATTAATTAATCGGTATTCAATTTCAAAATAGATCCTATTTGGACAAACAACAATAAGTCAAAAACCGAAGAATGATATAACGGATTTAAGGACGAGTTTATTTAATCAATTAAACTATTTCAAAAAGGACTTCAACACATTTTCAACTGAAAAAAATCCTGTTATTATTAGTTAAAGTCTAAAGCATCTTCATCCAAAATTTTTATTAAAGACAATCCATTTACCAGCCGATTCAATGAGTTTATTTCAATATTTTTTATATTTTTAATTGTAAATGTTCTTATTATCCTTATTATATCTTGTTTTTATTAATTAATTTAAGGCATATTGTTAGAATACTTTATTAAATTAAAGTGTTTCATTGTACAATAAAGACTATTATTATGTAATGTTAACATTGTATTTACAGCTTTTTTATATGCAATTTAGGGGGAAAATAGAAAATATTTTAACGAAAATAACTAAACGTGAACAAGGAGTTAAAATGTATGCACATTGGCATTTTAATTTGAAAAGTTAATTATTTAATTAATCAAGATTTAGTTTTACTAAACTTAATATTAGTAACTAAATTATAAGCGATTAAAAATGTAATAACTAAATATCGTATTGTTGTGTCCATTAAGTACTGGTAGGATTAAGAAGAAATGTTAAATGTCCATAATGAATTGTTCGTTTGTCAACTCTGTCGATTCGTAGCATTCCTAAATAAATGTAAAAAGAAAAGGTTAACAGATAAACTATTGCGATCTGTTATTTTTTCGACCTTATCTGGCCTAGATCCATTACGTTCTGTTTCTAACAGTACCACCTCAGCTAGAATGTGACTGTTCACCAAGGTTAGTTCTATTATTATATAGAGTATTAGAAGAAAAATGTTGGCTCCATTTCCATCCTCCAGCTATCGCAGTTTCAGAATCATTAATAATCATAATGGGAATTGCACACACACACTCATGTCAATACCAATAATTTATATATTAATTTTATCTCCCAGTCGTCATTTTCTAATAAACACAAACATTTGCTGGTGGCATATTTACATGCTGTTTTACAATTGTACAAGGTTTAAGAATTAGACAAGCGTTCAAATGTTACCACAGTAGCCTTCCGTATTAAGGCTACTGTCAATTATTTTTTAATAACTTTATTATTTTTTCAAATATCCCATTCTTATTTTTGGATTTAAAAAACTTTTAATTTTTCTTGCGCCAAAAACACAACAAAAAACAACATGCTTGTCAATAAAATCTTGAAAGAAAGATACATAAAAGAATATATGTATATATGGTCGTTCGTGTCGTCTCTGTGGCTTACCTGCACGTCCAAACAACAAAAGTACTAAATAACAACAAAGAAATTAAAAAAGAATAGATAAAAAAGAACTCTACATGAATATTATTTTCCTTTGTTTTACCCTTTATCCTAGATCTGAGTAAGTGAAATCAATGTACACAATTGCACCTTATTATTTTACCGCTTTTGATATTAAATTGGCATGAAATTTGTTGTAAATATGTGAGAATATCACATTAATTATACATATTTCTTCGACGCAACGATCGGTATATCAGCATCAGTGATTAAAAATGCTTGACTATTTTCAATGCATATGTAATTGCTTAATTGTTGCTTTGAAAAAATGTGCAGCAAAAGCAAATGCAAAAAATAAAAGAAACGCATTTGCCTCAGCAATTACTTTGAAAATGTTTGCTGTTGCTTAAGCAATCGGTTGTTCTTTATTTTTATTTTTGCTTTTGCTTAACTCTTTACTATGGAGTTGTGGCTGACTACGATTGCTGTTTCTTGCTGTAATTCGCTGCTTCAGTCTTTAGTTTTAGAAAATTAAATTTTTTTTGATCCGTTTTAACAATACGTAAGAAAATACATTTTAAAAACATTGCTTTGATTACACCATTAAATGGTGTTTTTTTTTGTCATAAACAGCAACAGAAAAAGAAGAAACAAACATCAATTTATTGCTTAAGCAACAGCAAACGTTTTCAAAGAAAATGCTTTACTGCAGAAAGAAATGCATAATCAGCTTCAGCATTGCATTTGCTTTTTGCTGTTGCTTCGTTTATATTGAAATGTTTTGTAAATGCTGAAAAATTTAACTTTTTAATTTGCTGAAAAATTGTAAGCAAAGCAAAGATTTTAGTGCTGTTGCTATTTTTAAACAAGCAGTTTAAACCCTGATCATCATTAACTCAATCAAAGAACTCAAGACACAAACGTTTTTATTTTTTAGATTTAAAAAAAACACATTTTTGTTATTCAAAACTGTCAAGTTTAAATATCATATCACATACAACATTTTTCTTTGTATTGCTCAAATTTTTATGTTGTATATACACATTTATTTACGTTCAATAATCAGAAAAATATAATTTTATAACAATTGTTCAAATAAATGACTTAATAAAAAAAAGTAAGTTTGCCTCTCATGTTCAACATATGTTGAACATTTTTTGTTAAACCAATAAAAAAAGGCTGATATTGTTTGATTTGTCGATATTGCTTAAATACGTATATAATATACCAGAAAACATAAAATTCATAGTTTTCCATCAATCGTAGTTAACCACAACTCCATAGCAAAGAGTTAAGCAAGAGCAAAAATTAAAATAAAGAACAACTGAACGTTTGCAATTTATATATTTTTATTAGTTTGGATACATTTTTTAAGCCCTATATCCCCAGCCCTTGTTTGAAATTGATAATTTTATTTGAATTTAGGGTAAAAATAAAAGCAGGCCGTTTTGAAAATGATTCTCGATTGGTTTCAATAGCAAAAGAATCAATAGAAAGTTAAATTTAATGAAATACATTTTTCAAAACTAAAATTAGAACAAGTTTTTTTTAGTAAATGTCGCTTAGTGACAATGATATAAAAATTAAAAAGGCAACGGAGTTACAGAAGAATCTCAGAAATTGGAAACACTTTGTGCGTAGGCCAGTTTGAATTTCTGCAATTTTTTTTTTACAGAAAATGATAAAATTATATGTAATTTATTTCAGCTTTATTTTAACACAAAACAGTTTTTATGTATTAAATTATGATTGAAAATAATTAATTCATAGAAAAACTTTTAAAAAGGTTTTCAATTATTTTGTATTTAATTAGTTTTTTAACATTATTTTAACTTGACCTCTTTTTTATTTATATTAAATAAATATGTTTTAATCTTTTAAACGATCTTTTTTAATAAAATTTAACTATATATTTTTTTTTTCAATATATTGAATATATGAAATATATAGTTAAATTTAATTTAAAAAGACCGTTTAAAAGATTAAAACATATTTATTTAATATTATTTTTTAACATAAAATCATTAATACTTGTTTATTTTTTCAATTTATTTCAACTAGATACAATGATATCGTTACGGACGCCCAAAAGGTTAGACATGTGTTTACTGGAAAATATAATCACTGGTTTTGATCCATTTTATAAAAGGATTGATGACTTCAAAAACTTCTGAACGGAGAAAAGTTGAAGTCAATAATATCGACGTCACTGCAACTTTCTTCATTAGACCCTATAGTAAACACATCCTTATTCCCTTCCTCAATTGAATTGTTTAAAATATTTTTTTTCGAAAGGTCACAAATAGCACGGTGCTTCCCCTTTTTGTTTTTACTTTAGTGTGCGAAAAAATGTAGTGAGAAAACAATTTTAAGAAATTAGAACCAGAGATTCTAATTTTAAAGCGTCAAATACATAGAAACCTCGGTTTTAATTTCTAGACGGTTCGAATTTGTCGGATTCTATCCAAAATATACAATTTAGAAGAACACAAAAGGAGCTGTGATTTTTAGACATTGAATTAATTTTCTACTCTATGCAGTGACCAACACTGGTTTCGCTTACTATAAAACTCCTCTATACAAGTCACAAAGTATATCTCCTACATAGAGATAACCAAGCACACAAAATCTTAAAGTCACAATTATTTTAAGAATTTTTATAAAAACACAATTTAACTCCTTATAGAATAGAATTACTTATAGACATATAAAATCCGTCAATACATCTAACATTTAGCGTTTTGAAAGATTTCCAATAACCTTTTCAATGATACCAATTTTAACTCATTCCGACACAAAATATTTTTTATATAACGTTGAAAACGTACAAGAGTTTTAAGTTCAGAATACAAGATTTAGTTTTTTCGTTTTAAATAAAATATATAAAAAATCTATTCAATGGAAAATTGTATTGTTTAGTGTTTTTTTGCAGTATTCTGCAGATGTAAACTAAAAACAATATCTAAATTTGATCAAGAATTTTCTCTCAGACTCAGCTTTTATTCTTCAACTATATTCGAGAAAGATCTTTCTACTCAGATGATAAATAAAAAACAATGTTTAATAAAAGTCCATTACGGAGGCTGCCATTGCTGGTTTTATTATTTTTAAGTACTATATATTTTTTAATATATAAAAGAATAACTTAAATGTTTTATATCCTCGCATGATTCCTTTTTTCTTCCTTCCAGTTATGCACATTTGCTAGCTACACTAACCTAAACCAAAAATAAAATAAGTTCTGTTTAAAAATGGAAAAATAATCTCCCTTTAAAACTACATTAGACCTATTACGGTACGTGGTATCTGCATTGAAAAATTCAATTATTCCAATTACAAATGAATTCCCAATTCACGCGTAAAAGCTGTTTTTAATCCAAAATGAAAGATCTCACTTTTAGATTTGTAAAAATGCAAAACAAAGAATACAAAGAAAGTAAAAAGTAAAGGCGTAATAGCAATAGACTAAGTTCAGATATTAGCAGACATAGAAGACAAAGAAGAGTTCTACAAAATTAAAAATCCTCTAATAATTGTGGTTACTACTCATAAATTCGCTGATGAATTGTTTACATCTTTAAGTGAATGCCCATTAGAACAAAAATAATGTGCAACGCCATAAAACTGTATGAAGAAGCTTCGAAAATTCTAAAAAAGAAAATACATCAGTACTTAACCCATGAAGAAAAATAACGCAGAGTATTTCAAAACGGCCCTTTTGAATAACCAAAATTTACTACTGAAATAATAAAAAATGAGTTTATTAATGAATATAACTCCTGCAAGCCTTATGGAAGTAAAAAAAAAAAAGATCTGCTGACGATGTTACAGACTTGATTGAATTTGTGTCTTGACATGTCTCGAAAAGTTAGATTTTAAAAATCAGATGTTTTTGCAACATCGTAGTTTACTGAAAAAGTCCACTGAAAAGTAATAGAGGTCCCATTTAATGCTTTAAACGTTCTATGTATGGCCACGAACCAAATGGCCATGATGCTATAAGAGTGTGCAGCCTATGCCGGCAATCATGATTATGCTGACTGTATATAAATTGTATAAAAGTTTTATTGTCAATGCTAGAATAATCTTTTATACAAAGTAATTAGCAGTTTGAAAATTCATATCACTAACACATTTTTTAAAATAAACGTTCTTTCTGTTCGATACGAACTCTAAACTCAACAAGTTTACATGATACTAGTATAGTGTATAAGTATTCCAACAGCTTAAAAAAGTGTATCAAGCATGTCATCCACAAAGCAATTTCCTTCTCAAGAGTATCTTAAGATTAGACAATGACTTTCAAAAAATATAGGAGAGAAGATAAAAAACGGGACAATTTTTCTCAATTGCCAAAGCAAAAGCATAACAACGATTCGTTTGCAACACGTTTACAGGCATGTAACCGGCATTCAGATGCTTGAAAAAGAATAACTACGTAAACAACAGCACTAAGGACATCTCCAATGATATACTTTTGCAAATATTTTTTGATACAGTAGACGCATAATGATCTGAAAACAAGTGTGACAAATTAAGAGTTCTTGGTAATATTGTTAGACATGCGATATATTCAACCGTTATTTATTTATGTTAATTCTCTGTTTTGTTATGTTTATTCCTTTCTTGAATTGAGTTCTTTTATTGCCAAACAATAACACAAAACTTTAGAGTTTTTAAATTAAATTACGCGATATATTCACCTTTATACAGACAAGAGTAGGCGATAGTAACTTTACAATTTTAACGCCTAAAAGCTGCTTTATTATCTTTATGTCTTCAGTCGACGATGATGAGACTTAAACTAACTTATTGCTTACCAGATGGTGCTTATATATCTGTTTTGATCGGTTCTCGCATACACAAGAAAATTGTACTTTAACAAAATCAAATCATTGTTTGTTATCATAATTAAGTATAGGCGCCTGTTTGGCTGCGTAATTTGTAAAAAGAATCTATAGGTCATTTTGTTTTTATTCGATTTGGACCGAACATGTAATAGATTCAGTCTTCAGTTAACATTATATAATCTGACATTACAGTCAGACCATTTTCCCTTTTCTTGTTATATTTGTGCACTATACAATCGTGCAGATTGGTATGCAATCAGAGATTAACGATAAAATTAAGCGCCAGAACTTTGAGCGAAGGGCTATCTCGTGGGGATGGCATGGATGTCGTGTGCTCCCTGCGCCGGTAAGGCAGTAGTCGGCAATGCCGTACGGTAATTTTTATTATGAATAGCAGGGAGGAAGAGGAGTAAAATAGGTAAACAGTAGGTTTGAATGGCTGAAAACGCCACGGGAAGATGGTCGACATATTAGAGCGTCTAGAAGGTTTCGTAGGCCCTTGCTGCGAAGAACCGGGCTTTTTTTAATGGCGCAGTGTAAGGAGACGAAAAAGGAATTGGAAAGAGGAATTGTGTCGGTTGAAATAAAATAAATAACAAGAAAACTAAGTAAAATAAATTAATTAAATTAATAAAAAAAATTTAAATGTGCAAATTTGAAAACAAAAACTGTTAAATTTTAAAAAAGTGTTTAAATTCTAATTCTTTTTATTTACTTCATTTAATAAAAATCACTTAATCCAATTTACAATAATTTAAATTCACTTTACTTTTAATTCTTCATTTTTGGCTGCCAAAACGTTATTGATTGATTTCCTCTCGCCGCTCTGCCTTTTATACCCTCCAAAAAGCTTGCGGTTTTCTTCCTTTGGAAAAAAACCCGCCAGTTTTCCAATTCAGCGACTGTGTTGCCATCGTGGCATATTTTGTCCATAAACATGGACAAATAGAAAAATAAAAAGTTAAATCTAACTGATATAAAAAATAGGAGCTAAGCATAAAGTGAATTTGAAGTTGCTTTTAAGAATGTTTCATCTGGTTAAAGAAAAAAAACAAGCCAAATGAAAAAGAAATATATTTAAACAGAAATAAAATTAAACTAAAAGCAGAAAAGATATATGTTTAAATAACTATAAAATGAAATAAAATTAGTTAAAATAACGTTAAGGAATAAATAAAACTAAAGCACTTAAAATATATAATATAAAACTTAAAATATCAATAAAATTGAATTAAAAACAGTGAATTGATTGTTTCCGGCACCACCACCGTATCACATTTTGTTGTTGTATGTTGTTTATTCGATGTATAGGCGCCTGTATGTCTGTGTGTATAGTTGTTTTTCTTCTTCAGGAAATTAAAATTTATAAACACAAAAATTATTAACAATTTCACAAAAAAATTTTTTTTGAAAGCAATTGACAAAAACATATAAAATAATTTTCTTCATACATACAAAATTAAAATTTCAAATATTTAAACATACAAAAACAAGGAAACGAAAATTAAATAACAAATTCTATCTTATGAAATAATTATAACAAATTATGTGTCTTTTTAATTAAGTACCTATAATTCTGCGCTAAACTGTCTGTGTTTGTTTTGAAATTTATTCTCCTTATATTTGGTACATTAACAATTTCTAACATACTTATAACGTCTCTTACATTTATTTTCTATATTAAATATTGATGCTTCCCCAAACTTTGGATAATGATTATATTTCTTACAGTGTGAAGATGTCTTCTGTGTTGAAATATTCCTATATTTTTGGTCACATTTATGACCAGCTAATCTTGTTTTAAGCTTATTTTTTGTTGTCCCAACATAAACTTTGCCACAGTTCACCTGGTCATTTCCTCCATATAGTATATATCTTGTATACTACATCAGATATTTCTATTTTCTCTATTTCATCTTTCGTACTACTAAATAATTTATTTAATGTGTTGTGTTTTGTGTGCAATTATATATCTATCAGTGTCATATATTTTAGACTTTCTGACATTCCAGGAGCATAAGTTAATGATTTATAAATTCTTGATTCTGCCATAGTATTTCCTAAATTATGCCTATGATTACCATATTGTCAATTAATCGGTTAGATCTATCTATCATATTTTTCGCGTGTTTATAATCATTATTCTCGGATGTTTGGAATAAAAATTAATAATTCTTCCAGAAGATGTTGGTTTCTTATACCAATCAAACATTAACTTATTTCCCTTTCTTATTATCAATATATCTAAATATGGAAGTTTAGATTCCAACTCAAAAGTAAAATGATTAAATTGGCATGTACCTTGAGGGTAGCTGCGAAAGCCAAACTTATAAAAAATCTGCTTCAAATTTTTGAAAAGTTAACATTGCGAAGGAATTCTCCACTGCTATCGCCTGATAAATGATTTCGCCATGGCTATTTTGATTTGTGCAAACAAATGCTTTAAAACATTACTTAAATAAGTAACTGAAAAGTAAAACTCGCAAATTATACCTGTGGTAACAATATTAATTTAGTACAATTTCAGTAGAAAAAAGCAATCTGACTGCACGTAAAAAAAGGTATTTACCAACACTGGTTGAACAGTAATTTCTTAAATGACAAGCAGAAAAAAGTGTTTGCTCTTAGTTGCTCGGGGGGAATTTATTTAGTAAACTGCTAAGTATTTAATTGTGAAGGCATATATTTCTCATATAAAAAAGAAAGAATAGAAATGCAATTGGAACTTATTAGAGATGTGCCGAAATCTGGCTTTAATTTTGAAAACTGCAAAAGGTAATAATTTTTAATATTTAAATTTAGAGGAAAAATTAATATTCTGCTCGACAGAAACGCCGAACTGATTAAAAAAGGGTTCCAACCGCCGAAAACTGTAAAAACAGGCACTACCATTGCTGGAATTGTTTTTAAGGATGGTGTAATTTTGGGTGCTGATACACGTGCCACTGAAGGTCCCATTGTTTCAGATAAAAACTGTTCTAAAATTCATTACTTAGCAAAAAATATGTAGTAAGTAACGCACAATGGAATACATAAGTACATGATTGTTCAAATTAGGTATTTCTTTATAATTCAATTATTGAAGTTGTTGTGGTGCAGGCACAGCTGCTGATACCGAAATGACAACCGACATGATAGCTTCACAACTAGAGTTACATCGCCTTAACACCGGCCGTCAAGTTCCTGTTGTGGCAGCAAACACATTACTGAAGCAGATGCTGTTCCGTTACCAGGGTCATATTAGTGCTGCCTTAGTATTGGGAGGAGTCGACAAAACTGGATCATATATATACTGTATACATCCTCATGGCTCTACAGACAAATTGCCTTATGTTACTATGGGATCTGGCAGTTTGGCAGCAATGGCAGTTTTTGAAGCACGCTGGAAGCCAGACATGACCGACGAAGAGGGCAAAAAACTGGTACGCGATGCTATTGCTGCTGGTGTTTTTAACGATTTGGGTTCTGGATCTAACATTGATTTGTGTATTATTCGAAAAGATTCTGCGGAATATTTGCGGAATTATGAATTGGCGAACAAGAAAGGGGAACGACAGGTAAACATTGAATAAAAAATTTATTTATTATTTTGAAATCTTTAATGGTAAATTGCAGCTTAATTATGAATTCAAAGTGGGAACAACGGCTGTTTTGGACTCCAAAATTAAACAATTTGATATAACAGAAGAGGTTTGTTTTGTACCCATGGAAACTGTTTAAATATGTTATACAGTACGTGATAATATAAAAACAATACAATGTTATTAGTGGCTATAGCATACACAAATTTTCGTTTTTATTATTTTTTCAAATACTTAATACGCTATAATTTATTTCAAGAACTTCAAATAAATATATTTCTTTAAACAGTGTCTGAAATCGCTCTATCTGCAGAAAATCCAATCATCAGCAATTCGTTTACAAAAAGCAAACGGTTTCTTTTGAATTTAGGAGCCTTTATTACTTCTTCGTCGAATTATAAAACAAATTTGATTCAAATAATAATTCGAATTTTTAATGCCAAATGCAAATTTTAGAGAATAATAATACAATTGATTCTAAAAATTAAACAACAAAAAAAGGTTTCTTTTGATTTTTTAAGCGTTTTTTTCATTTTTCTTGTAGAATTAGAACAAGTTTGATTAAGTGATAGTAAGACGTCGGCTACAAAAAGTGACAAAATCAATTTTAAAAAAGATCTCAATATTAAATATTGAGAAAAAATCTTAATAGACAAAAATGAGAATCAAATAACTGAACGGAAGCCGTGTCTAATAAAAATGCAACTACGGATTGGAAATGTATATCCCAAGGAACTCATAATGAAAATCAACGATTTAAAAATGAAAGAGTTAAAAAAATATTTCACGAGATTAAGACTTAATTGCTAAAAGCATTAACTAATAAAGACTCCAAAAGCAAAACTTATTTATTGAAAAGTTTAAGTGGTAAAACTGAACTTTCAATTATTTTAAATAAACTAAAGAAATCGAAAAAGAACGGTTAAAGTGTGCCCATTTTACAACTAAACAAATCTTATAAATAATAAAATAATAGTGCAAACAAGCACAATCGATGCGTTCGTTGAGAGGCCCTTAGAAAAAAATATATCGCAATGCAAAATTGGCAAGGTTTTTACATAGTGCATCAAACGGTTTTGTCTTCTATTTACATACGTTAAATGCAAAGGACATGAGCTGGATAAATTTTCCTTTATCGGAATTTCTGAAGCCCAAAGAGGGAAAATATATTATGGTTTATGCAATAAGTGTGGATAACTAGCATGGTAAAAAGGAGAGACTGACAATAAATACTTATAAAATAAGTGTACTGAAGTAGTTACACACTTTTTTAGGCATTGAGTATACCCACACTTATAACACAGAAAATACTTACTCATTTTCGGTAAAATAAGTATACACATACATTGTAGGATGTTCTACTATGTGTTTTCTTCTATTTAATTTGACTTAAAATTTTGCAGTAACTATTTAACGTAATATTGGATATTCAAACTAGTCGAACTATTTAATTAAAATACAAACGAATTATTTGAAGTTAGGCTTGATTTCGTTATATTGTTTCTAATTTCTTGGAAGAATCTAATTGCAAATTAGGTGGTTAATTTTAAAGAAAAATTGGAAAAAAAATTTTGTTACACTTCGACAGAATATAACTAACTCAAGCCTGACTTCAAATAATTCATTTGATGATGCTCGTTAAAAGGAACACATGCAAAACGTCATAAATTCTAAGAAATACTGAAAGAATAATTAATTAGTAACAACAATAAGTAATACACGTGGTATTTTTTTTTTGCATTTATCTAAAATATTGTTACGTTTATACCTTTTATAAACTTTTTGTTGTGAGTTCTTTATTGCAAAATAATTAACACCAGTTTTTAGAGTTTTTAAATAATAACAATTTTATTAACTTTAGCTAATACAATTCACTTAAAATGCACGTCTTTACTCGATGAGGTTTAATTTTACACTGATTCATTATCCACTCAGATGCTTCCCTATTTATACTTGCCCATTTAAAGTCTGAAAGATTTAAGAATCTTCTACTCCCTTTATATCGCATTTTGCTATTGTATGTTGTTTATTCGCCTGTATGCCTGTTTGTATAGTTGTTGTTGTTTTTATGATGATAAGGTTTCTGCTTGGGATTTATTTTAATGCATTTGTTGTTGCGTTTGTAAAAAAAGGGTTTCTTAGAAAACCACGCAGATAGTAAACAATATGTATGTTTGTTGTTGTAAAATTAGTTTTTGTCTTGCGAGTTACTAATGGAAATAATTACATCAAATTAATAAAGCCAGACTGCTCAAATGAACATGGAAAATGTTGTAATTAAAAAACGTAAAGATTGTGGAAAATTTGATAATTAAAGAACAATTAAAAGACACAAATATTTTAAGCATAATAAATATTTTTGAAAAACAAAAAGGTTCTAAATAAATACAAATAATTTCTTCTGTTTTTTTCCCAATCATAGAGAAGTGCAAACACATGTGGACCGTAGGGTATTTATTTAGGATCCTTACAAAATAGTATTTAAGGAAATTATTATAAGAAAATAGAAGATTATTAAATTGTCATTGAAGTAGTAAGTAAAGTCGTGTAAAAAAAATTATTTAAGAAAAATTAAATATTAAAATATCAAGTGAAACTGTACTACAAGAATAAAATAAATTAAATACAAAAAAAGTGTCTAAGTTGTTTCTTACGCTCGAACGTCGTTTATTTGGCGCAGTCGGTAGGATCCTAGTGAAAAAAAGGATCCCTTGATAAGAACCACGTTGAAAAGCTAAAAAAACCCAACCTTTCAAAAATTTAATTTGTGCAAATAAGTTTTGGTGCAGTCAGTGTTAGCTTAGTAGTAAATTTAACAAGCCAGACACCACCAAAGTGAATAGAACATTTCAATTGAACTACCACGAAAAGCAGTAAAAACTGCTTAAATAATTGTGCAAAAATTCATATAAGAAGACAACGTGCATTTGACCAACAAAGAAACATGGCGGAAGGTCAACCTTAAGTGGCACCTTTGGAATTGATAGAGGAATTGGAAGGAAAAAACAACAACTAAGAGACAATGAGACAGGCGTACCTCGAATTAAGGAAAAGGACCTAAGTTAACAACAGAGACAACATAATAAAAACCATAAACAGCCTTCCCACATTCGCTGGAACCGGGGACATAACTATAAATTCTTTCTTCAGAAGCACCGAATATCTACTATCAACAATCTATGATGCTGATTTACAAAAGGAAGCCGAAAGAACAATTTACTACCGTACTATACAGGGACATGCAAAGAATGCAATAATCAACATACCGGAGCCGGATAACTGAACATTAATAAAAGAAGCTCTGAAGCTGCGATACCGACCTGATGTAGAACCTCACCAACTATACAGGAAAGTGGCAAATCTTAAGGTAGCTAATGTAAGTGAATTAATGATAGAGATACAAGATATAAAATATAAATCGGATGAATTGTCAGTTTACTATTCAAATGACCATTATATAGACTTAAGCAACATGGATGCACGCTAATAAATACGATAAAAGAAATGACGCAGGGAGTTTTGTTAGATAAATTTTACAACGAAGGTAATCTAAATAATATATTGAAAATCATGATAAGCAGGAGATTTGGAGACGATTGCATTAGACCAGAGTATAGGAAATTAAAAAACAAAGGACATAAAAGCATGGGAGAGTAGGTATCAAGACAAAGGAAGACAATTTAATAATGCATTTGCGGACGGTAGAAATTTGAACCAAAATATGGGTAACAAATATAATAATTTGCCGCAGGAAAGGCAATGGAATAAAAATCCGGATTACCAAAATGAAATAAAATATAACAATTCCGGACAATGCAGACAAAATAACAATTTTAATAACAGAAGGTATAACAACTACAATCAATTTACAAATATGTCTAATTTCCAACGACCACATCCTAGACAAGGTTCGGGCCATTATCGCCCAAATCCATTTAGACAGGGTCCGGTTGAACCAATGGAAATAGATAATATCCAATTAAATAAGAGTAGATTTCACATGGTAGGACATCCTAGTCAGCAGATTGGCCAAAATCTGCTGACTAGGTATGGACATTTTAAAATTTCTGAAAACGCAAATAAAAATCGAAGAAAGAAAAATAATTATAAATAAAAAAGAAAGCAATACAATATTACAATGTTAACCAAATTTATGCCCTTGAAGCAATGAATTTAAATTTGGATCATTTAAACGAAGAAGAGTATAGGGAAATTACCAAGCTACTAAAGCGATTTAATAATCTGTTATTTAAAGAAGGCGATAAATTAACAAATACTACAGAAATTCAACATGAAATATAAACGACAAACCAACAACAGCAGATCAATTCAAAATTATACCGATACCCACCCGATACTCCCGATCCGGATACTCCAGATACTCCAGTCCCCTCAAGATGGACAATTCAGGTGAAAAAAAAAATTCGTTTGGTAGTGGAATATAGAAATAACGGTGGACGATAAATATCCACTTCCAAACATCGATTCAATCCTAGATAAACTAGGAAGAGCCCAATATTTCACAACGCTTGATTTAGCCAAGGGTTACCACCAAATCTTAGTAAAAAAGGAAAATAGGGAAAAAACGGCATTCGTCACACTTTATGGTTTATACAAATTTATAAGGATGCCGTTTGGATTGACAAACGCCCCCGCAACCTTTCAGCGTCTTATGAACGAGATTTTGCGAAATTTTATCAACAAAACATGTGTCGTTTATTTAGACGATATTCTGATTTTTAGCACCACATAACAAGAACACTTGAAAGCAATTAAAGATATATTTAATGTGTTGGAAAGTAAAAACTTGAAAATTCAAATTGACAAATCTAATTTTTTAAGGAAAGAAACGGAATTTCTGGGCCACATTTTAACAAAAGACGGCATGAAACCGAATCCTAATAAAGTTAAAGTTATTGAAAATTTAGAGTTACCAAAAACCGAAAAGCAAATAAAATAGTTTTCTGGGCTTAACCGACTATTATCGAAAATTCGTAAAGGACTATGCGACAGTAGCACAGACAACTGCAAAATATTTGAAAAAAGGAGCACGAATTAACCTGAAAGACCCAACCTACATTGAAGCATTCGAAAAATTAAAGACACCAATAAGTACCCATCCAATTTTACGATACCCAGATTTCGAAAAACAATTTACGTTGACGACAGATGCATCCAACTATGCTATTGGTGCAGTATTGTCGCAGAAAGGACATCCAGTTTGTTATGCATCAAGGACATTGAACAATCATGAGAGAAACTACTCTGCTACGGATAAAGAATTTTTGGCAATAATATGGAGTGTCAACTTATTTAGGCCATGCGTATACGGCAGACGATTTAAAATTTTAACTGACCATCAACCAATTAAATTTCTACATTCAAAGTATAAGGGAAAGGATATGTCACCACGACATCAGAGATGGCTATTAAAATTAGGAGAATACCAATTTGATATCGAATATTTAAAAGGCAAGTAGCTGACTTTCTAAGCAGAATAGAAAATAATGAGAACGTTGTTGCAAAGGAAATAGAGAATAACAATATAGACAATTAAAGATATTCAATAAATAATATAGAGGACGACCAAACAATGGCCACAATACACTCAGCGTATGAAGATTTAGGAGACTATTTTCCAATTAAGGAAGACATAGTGAATAAGTACACAACTCAAATTATTTTAACAAATAATAAAATAGAAAAATTTAAAATACTGCAAGGAAAAATAATAATATTCATTGCCGAAAGTGATTTTGAAGAAATGGGAAACATATTTAAAAGATTTATTACAAAAGGAAAGATCGGGATCTATTTGGAAATTTCAGATTATAATTACAACAAAGTGCAATTAAAACTAATTGAAATGTGCTCTAACGACAATCAGATCAAATTTATTCAAAATTCAGAGCGAATTTGAAACCGCAAAGATAAGAGAATTTCTTGATAATGAAAAAGTAGAACTTCATCTAACTAAGCCCAATAGCCATACGGGCAATGCAGACATTGAAAGATTCCATACCAATTCTATATAAACTAGAAAAAAGGTTGTCAGTTAAACAACTTATACAGAAATTAATTCGAAACTATAATGATAGATTCCATTTAGCGACAAAATGTACACCAAAGGAAGTACATCATAACAAAGTAGATTTTGAAATAGTGAGAAGCAATTTAGAAAAAACAAAACATAAATAGATTAAATAAAAATAGAGAAGAATATGAGGAAAAGAGATTGGAAGGATTTATAAAAAACTATAGAGCGGTTAGGCACAAAGAGCAACCTAGATATAGGAAACAAAAATTGAAAGGTATTCATCTTAGTAACATCAAAAAATCATTAAAATTTTCATATATTAATCATTATACTGGTAATGGCATGGATACATGACAACAACGTACATTTCAACATGACGGACATTCGGACAGTCAAGAAATAATAAAGGATACGGACATAGTTATACATATGATTAACATTAAACAGATTGAGAAAATAATTAACTATGAATATAGGGAAAATAAACACTAACAATATTAAAGTAAACACTAACATATTAAAAATATATATAAGACTTTTGATAAAACTATAGAAGATAATAAAATAAACAGTGTAAACAATTTTAATTTAAAATACCACAACAACTTCTCTTACATATGTAATGTATTAATAGTTATTTTAATAATAATTTTATGTTGCATTTTTTGTATGAAACATAAATATATAAAAATAAAACTAAATAATAGAATTCAGGAGAATTCCAATCTAAAGGGGGGAGAATAGAAATGATTACATCAAATTAATAAAGCCAGACTGTTCAAATGAACATGGAAAATGTTGTAATTAAAAAACGTTTAGATTGTGGAAAATTTGATAATTAAAGAACAATTAAAATAGACACAAATATTTTAAGCATAATAAATATTTTTGAAAAACAAAAAGGTCCTAAATAAACACAAATAATTTCTTCTGAGTTTTTCCCAATCATAGAGAAGTGCAAACACATGTGGACTGTAGTGTGTTTATTTAGGATCCTTACAAAATAGTATTTAAGGAAATTATTATAAGAAAATAGAATATTATTAAATTGTCATTGAAGTAGTAAAGTCGTGTCAAAAAAAAAATAGTTAAGAAAAATTAAATGTTAAAATATTAATAAGTGAAGAATAAAATAAATTAAATATAAGAGTGTCTAAGTTGTTTCTTACTTATTTCCTTAAGAAAAACGCTCGAACGTCGGTTGAAAATTTATTTTGCGCGTTTAGATGATAAACAGCATACACCCAATTTACATTGTACGATTTTTGTCGCTGCAATTCTTATTTTGTTGGTAAATAATGTGTACTTTTTTTATTCCTCTCTTCTCCTATTCTCTTTACACCCCTTATTTTCAACAACAAACAAACAAAGAATTGCAGCGACAAAAATCGTCCAATGTAAATTGGGACATACATGTATTTTTTTTCTTGCATATCAAATTGTAGTTGTGTGTGTATAATAATCTTCTACGCAGTTTGTAACCAGTAGTTTGCTTTATTGCTTAATTATTTATTTTAAAACTTACAGGATAGATTATGCTGCGAAGTTTGTACGAAGCTTTTTAAATTTACAAAGAAGCAGACGTCAAATTTATGAAAACATAAATGTGTACACTCCAAGCCATACGAAAGTACACGCTTACTTTAAAGCATTTATGGGTTTCGTAAAAGAGCACTGTCGTCCTTTAAGCGTTGTTGAAAGTTAAGGTTTTCGCAAAATGATTGAAAAAGTGTAAAAATGGGAGCTAAGTAGGGCGAAAATATTGATTTGGACAACATTATTCCCAGCGCAAAACCAAATTAATGGCTGAAGAAAAAAAACAAGAAGTTAAAAGTCATATAATGAATCTGGTTACCAATAAGGAAGCTGTTGTTACTATTGATATGTGGACCCACGATTTTATTAAAATTAATTTCTTGTGTGCCACATTACATTTTAAACTTATAACAAAAATATTAAAGACAAACTAAGCAGACTTTTTGGAGAATTTACAGTCTTGGATATATCAAAGACTGAGTTTGTTACTGATCGCGAAAGCAACATTGTAAGCGCTCTTAAAGATTTTAAAAGGTTAAACTGTTTGGCCCATCTTTTTTTGAATATCTTGAATGATGCTTTTGAATCAACAACAGAATTGAATGGAATGACGAATGCATGTAAAAAAATTGTTAAGTTCTTAAAAAAGGCAAGCAACATATGCTAGATACAACTTTGAAGAGCCTCTGTCCGACAAGGTGGAATTCAAATTTAGCAATGTTTAAGTTCATTTTTGACAATTACACAAAAGTCAACAAAATTCTTGCTAAAAATGCTGTCAGTCCTGCAGGGTTTAGACAGAATTTGCAACGACTTTAACATAATTTTCAAAAAAAAGTTTGTTTTTTCTTCCCCATTTTATTAAGCGCACCAGATGACACCATGGAAACTGGTAGAGGAATTTGAGTTATTGTACTGAAAACGTTAGATTTACAGACGAGTTCGATATCATGCTATGGTGTGAAAACAATTCTGGCAAATATCCCAAATTATTGAGACTAGCTATGAAAATATTATTTATTCCTGCTAGTAGCGCTGCATACGAACGAGCTTTTTCCTAGCTGGAAATATAATAACCGAAAAAAGAAACCGGTTGGAACCTAAAACAGTTGACGGTATTTTATTTTTGAACTCTTTGTATAAAAAAATATTTGGTAAAATGCTTATACAATTACTAAGTAAGCATATACATATAGTTAAGTTTAATAATTTTTATTGCATATACATTTTTTAATACACTGTATTATGGTCCTATTCTGGCTAAAAAAGGTTTAATAAATTTAACTTTAAGATAATTTTTTCTAATTACTTTTCTTTAATTCTAAAAAAACAATTCTTTATGTAAACTTATTATTTATTTATTATTTATATTTATTATTTATTTGAATTAATTAATGAATTAAACAATTATGTAAACTTATGATTTATTTTAAATAAAAAAAATAATAAAAATGTTTAAAAATTAAATTTGACAAATAATAATGATTGAGCTTGATTTTTATTTAATATCCCAAATATCCAAGTATTTAGATGCAGATCAATTTCCATATATGTACATGAAAAATTTTTATAAACGGTTTAATTTTGATTTTAATTAATCCCAAAATGTTTACAACTAATATGTTATAGAAATTGTTTCTAGAGAAATTAAAAAAAAAAAAATATTTAAAAAAAACGGGTTCACGCGATTTTAAGACAACATTTACGATATTCCTAGAATTAAATACCTCTAAGTATACTTAGAGTACTTAATCCCACTCAATACTTATAAGCATGTGTATAGTCAACACTTAATCCAACTTATACTTAGCTGTATCACATTCTGCCTATACTTGTAACTGAAATCGGTATGAGTATGTAGTGCATAGTATGTTGTTTGAGCTGTAACAATACTCAATAATATTATACATGTTTGGCCTAAAATACTTAATAAGTACTAAAAATTACACTTTTGTCATTCTATTGTACAAAACTTGCAAAAATACAAGGAGGTCTAGCAGAAGCTCAAAATGATCAAAAGGCTGTCGGAGTAGAGATTTAAGATACCACGCAATCTAAAAACGTACTAACTAAATGTCCCTTTTGCTAAAGTTGTAAGAAATGACAATCTTCAAAATGTAAATAACCCTTAACCCTATTAGCGTATCATTATTATATTTGAAAACACGTGTAAAACCTCACTAAGTAAATAATTACAAAAATAAATCAAAAATTCAATTTTTCAAATGGAAATGTCTGAGTTTGATTGTACTTCCCTCTATAAAGTGCGTAAAAGCAAGTTTCACAAGTACTTAACCAGAGGCTGTGTGATGCTTCAAGTAATAGAAAGGATAATTTCATAACTCATCTAATAAGGAATCTTATTTTAAAGAAGAAGTTTCTTAGAAATCTGATAAACACGAAACAACAATATGTTATATTAAAATTCCTTGAACTAAGATTAACAAAAAGAAGGCACACAAATAAACACACACCTACTCTTAATAATGATAACTACGGCATCAATATTAAACGCGATGAATTAGAGTTTTCTAGTAAGCACTAGAACTGTTTATAACAGTATATTAGGGCTCCCTCTTTGGCAAAAGCCAGTCTAATTGTGAACATGGTCGAGTGAAACACAAAAATTGTTATAACAGCTTTTGGGTGTTGAAGTGGTCAAGCTACCAGCGTATATTTTTGCGTATAAATCGTGTAATTTAATTAAAAACTCTAAAAGTTGTGTGTAATTATTTTACGACGTGATTGAAAGAAAAGAAGAAAGAGATTAAGGTATGTACACCAGCAGCAATATATAATATAGCAATATGGACTATAATTCAATGCTTGTCGCTATGATGATATAAATCGATGCTAAAATTTATGCAATATTAGAAAGCTCTAAGGCCAACGGAGAGAGGCGTGTATGTGTGGTAAACAAAAAACTTTACTTTGCAGACGCTGCAAGACTTCGGCATGGAAATTGAACATTTGGTGCAGCTGACTTACCCAGGTGAACATTATCCATTTCTGAATCAGTTCCCGGGGTAACGGGAAGGCTACCGTTTTTTCTCGTCCTGAGGCTACTGGTGGGTGACGCCATCCAGTGTCGTGGGGAGTCATTTCCCGGTTTAGGGTTGTTCTCACCTCGAGCCCTTTTTGCACTTTCTATCCCCGGAGTGGGATGACCAATGGACATCTTGTTGTCCCCGGGTATTGTTCCCGATTGCACTTTTTTCGTGCTCCGTGCATTTAGGCCGGCGCAGGAGATGACCGCGTTGAATTCCCTCAAGAAATCCAGACCCAGTATGATGTCCTCAGTGGCGTCGTCTAGCAGAAGGAATTCTGCCTTGGATGTCCTTTTACCCAACGTCACCTTCAATTGTACGGAATGGCTAATAACCTTCCTCGAACCGTACGGTGATGCTAATAGCTTTCTGTGGAACTTTATCAAAACTCCTCAGTTTTCTGGGGATAATGAAGCTTCGAGTGGCCCCGGTGTCTATGATAGCGTCCGCGGTCTCCCCCTCAATCGGCAGAATGGCCCGCAGTCTGTCTTCCTCCCAGATCAGAGTGGTTTCCGGGGCTTGGGGCTTACTGTCACACTGTACCACCCTTGGTGGCACTTTTGATGTGGTTCTTCGTAGCATACGATGATGCTCACCCCGGTTTGGAGGTGCCGCAGGTATACTCTCCAAATCATCAGTCAGTTGGAGCAGCTCACCCAATAAAACGAAATCTTTCCTCCTAATATACCACTGGTATTCAGCTCGCGCGTTGCAGAAGATTCTGTCCACTTTTTGTGCTTTTGTGAGGCCGCTGCTTCACGTCAGTTGTTGCAGTGACAGCACATATTCTTTAAAAGGTTCTTTCGGCCATTGCAGTCTCTTCCGGATTTCGTCTTCCAGTTTTTCAAAATAGTTGGGGGACAGGAAAAACGCACATAGATCCCTCTTAAAAGAGTGCCAGTGGTTCCAGTGCCGATTATTGTTGCGGAACCAGATCAATTTTTTCTCTTTAAAAATTTCGGGCATCACTCTCGGCAACTGGTTGATGTCCACATTATATATCTCGGCGAGCTCTTCCGCTCGTTCCACAAACTCTAGGGGGTTTTTGCCACCCGCATACTTCAGAACCCATTTCCGGACCTGCTCTACCACCGTGATTCGTTCGTCATGGAGGGTTGATGTTGTACTGCCCACGTCGGCTCCCGTCGGTTGTGTGAATGGCTTGGCAGGCGAGTGATTGGGAGTAAAGGTTTCTATTGTGGGCACCCGGAGCGTCTCATCCTTTAAAGAGGTGTCCAGTTTGGTGTGACCAGTCTCATTTGGTCCTGGCAGTGGTAGTTGCGTGGTACCAGGCAAGTGCTCGTGCCTGGATTGCAACTCCAACAGCTCCCGCTTACGGTTTTCACTATGCTCTGTTGCTAAGAACCTAGCGAAACGCAGCAAAGATTCCCAGGTATTTCACTAAGTCCTCCTTGCATAAGGCATACGCCCATGATGTCTTCAACATCTTGCTGATGTGACGGCGGCACCTAGTAGCGGTACGGCGGCAACACCTGGTAGTGGGACGGCGGCAGCGACGTAATCTCTCTGTCTTCCTTCTGTCCCCCCAGGGGCATATAAATATGGTCTTTATAGAATATTCCACCATCTAGACTCAGTGCAACTGGGGAAAAAGGGAGCCCAGTCCCCTGAAGTCAGACAGGGAGACAACTGGAAGCTCCACCTTATTTCCACGGGGATCAGTGAATCCGCAGAGTTCATTATTTGTCTCTTTAGACTTATAATAGTTCTCTGACTGATCATTGAGGATGGCCCCTATGTGGGAGTATTGTGGTGGTTGTGGTTTTGCGACCCCATAACAGTATAATGGTTATTATGGTGGCCAGGGTCATCTCACTGATAATGACACGCAAAGTGAATGATCCAGTCCATTGAGCATGCTAGACATGTGTTCTGCACAGGAGTAGGAAAGTCTCCAACTCTTTAGCAAGGTGTGATGGTTTGCAGCCCTGTCCTGGAATCATTAAAGTTGCAACTAGGTGGTTCTGTTGCTTAGAATTATGCCTTCGGCTATATAGGACGAGCATGACGTTCCAAATTATGTATTTATCCACCATCTGATTAAGGCCAGGTGCGGATGTAAAACAAATCACACTCTGTCTTCCTTCTGTAACCGTGTAACGACACGGTTTCTCTGGTAGCTGAGGTATGCTCAGCGGCGTCCAGGGTCGTGTTATGTTGATTAAAAGAAAACAAAGTCTTGGTACAAGCGTGTTCTTTATTTCCCGGTTTTCTGCTTGGCTGCAACCCGGGCTTCGTATTTTGTGCACTGGTGTATGTGCAGGCGGCTTAGGTAACTCTATTCTACGTCACACGGTCAGTGTTCGAAGAATGTCACCCCACAGTGGAAGTTGGGCTGGGTAAAAACCACGGCGCAACTGTTCACTGCTTCGGCCACTGTCGATGGCGACTGCAGGCACAAACTCGGTGTAACCACGGGTCTGTCTGTGATCCCTCCGTCGCAATTACTCCTTATGCCGCAAGAGCCAAGGCACTGTAGGCGCAACCGTCCACTGCCCTAGTCACTGCCGGTGGCGGCTGCGGACACAAATTCGGCTGGGTATAACCACGGCTCTATTTGTGATCGCTCCGTCACAATTTGTCCTGTCTAAGAATATAAATTCGGCTGGGTATTACCACGGCTCTATCTATACCCTGACTACCAATCCAAAAAATAAAATCAGATATTTATCTGTTATTCTGCCGCCGGTCGCACAGCAATTGAAATTCTTTTTACTAATGTTCGCCCTTTTATACTTATTTTTCGCCACACACCAATGCACAAACACAAATACGTCATCTCGGCAGTGGATATACACCATAGCCGACGGCTGTTTTCACCACCGGCCGTTATTTACACCACAGTGCTGCTGCCAATCTTACAACGTAAATTTATAACTAAATACTATCCTATGCTGTGGGCTACCCACATCATATCATTTTCCTATGTTCCAAATGCATTCGGTTCTTACTAGTATTATCCAGGAAGATTGCTATGCATTTTTTGTTTAAACTGTTAATAACAGGTTAATTTAATATGGAATTTTTTTGTTATAAGTTTTGCTGTGCCTTTTTGATCAGTTAAATCTTTAGATGACCCCAATACATATTTGTGACGTAGTTGCCTTGTCATTGAACACGCTTTTCGAATTTTTTAATGTAGTATTCATAATTGCATTTAATTCAACGTCTGTTTTGTTTACCTTAGCATTTTTCGTAAGCTTATCATTATAATCCGCCACACTATACACACACTCAAAGTAGTCAGTTATCATTTTCACTAAGTGCATAATAATTATTTCATGAAAGGGAAATGGTTCTCTTTTTTAGGCCCTGGCGAATTGTTTGGATAAACTTTCCTATAGCACGACGAATGCCAACTCGTTTACGGATGCATGGACGTTGGTCAATCATCTCTAAAAACAAGGGATTTGTATGAAGTTCTTGAAATAAAGTGTTTTTCAATTTCTTTACGGCGAAACAACATTGAGTTCGTAAGTTCTTTGAAACCTTCCAGTTTAATTAATAAAATAATAAATTCGATATTTAAAAATCCTAAACGTGTTCAGCATTTAAAAAAAAACAAACGAAACAATTTTTTGTTTATGGTTATAGCCAATTAAAAAATTATATAGTTTTGATATTCCTTATGAAGTATTCCATAAAATATTTAAACGGTTTCCATAGGTACAAAATGAATCTCTTCTGTTATATCAAATTGTTTAATTTTTGACTCCAAAACAGCTGTTGTTCCCACTTTGAATTCATAATTAAGCTGCAATTTACCATCAGAGATTTTAATATAATAAAAATAATTTTGTATTCAATGTTTACCTGTCGTTCCCCTTTTTTATTCGCCAATTCATAATTCCGCAAATATTCCGCAGAATCTTTTCGAATAACACACAAATCAATGTTAGAACCAGAACCCAAATCGTTAAAAACACCAGCAGCAATAGCATCGCGTACAAGTTTTTTGCCCTCTTCGTCGGTCATGTCCGGCTTCCAGCGTGCTTCAAAAACTGCCATTGCTGCCAAACTGCCAGATCCCATAGTAACATAAGGCAATTTGTCTGTAGAGCCATGAGGATGTATACAGTATATATATGATCCAGTTTTATCGACTCCTCCTAATACTAAGGCAGCACTAATATGACCCTGGTAACGGAACAGCATCTGCTTCAGCAATGTATTTGCTGCCACAACAGGAACTTGACGACTGGTGTTAAGGCGATGTAATTCTAGTTGTGAAGCTATCATGTCGGTTGTCATTTCGGTATCAGCAGCTGTGCCTGCACCACAACAACTTGAATAATTGCATCATGAACAAATACCTAATTTAAACAATCATGTATTGCATTGGGCGTTACTCTAAGTAATGAATTTTAGAACAGTTTTTATCTGAAACGATGGGACCTTCAGTGGCACGTGTATCAGCACCCAAAATTACACCATCCTTAAAAACAATTCCAGCAATGGTTGTGCCTGTTTTTACAGTTTTCGGTGGTTGAAACCCATTTTTAATCAGTTCGGCGTTTCTGTCGGGCAGAATATTAATTTTTCCTTCAAATTTAAATATTAAACATTTTTACCTTTTGCAGTTTTCAAAATTAAAACCAGATTTCGGCACATTTCTAATGAGCTCCAGTTGCATTTTTATTAGACAAATATATCCCTTTGCAACCAAATATTTTAACAGTTTACTAAACAAATTTCTCCGCAATCAACAGAGCGAAAACACTATTTTCTGCTTGTCATTTAAAAATTACTGTTCAAGTTTGCGGTGAAAAAGTTTTTATTATCTATGGTTTTTAGTACTCTTAACCAGTGTTGGTATATAATTTAAATTGTTACGTGCAGTAAGATAGCTTTTTTTACAATTAGAATTCTATTACATTATCATTTTTACTTTTCAGTTATTTGCAGTATGTTTAAAAGCTATAAGTTTTCCGCTAGAATGTTTATAATTTTGATTTTGTTGATCTATCAGGTTTGTTGTAGAATCTGATTGTTGTCAGAATCAGAATTGAAATCGATAAAAAGTTGATTTTGGTGTCATAGAAACAGATGTTATTGGTTTTATGTTCGAATCAGAATTGTTGTCAGAATTTGGTGTCGCAGAATCTGTATTTATCGTTTTTTTGTCAGAATCAATCTGTTCAACTACCATGTGACAGATTTTCATACTGTTTTATATATTTTAAGCGATTGGCTGTACAATGTAAGTAAAAAAGTATTTATTAAATAAAAAATGAAATATGAAAAACTTTTACTTATTTTTTTAATACACAAATAGGGAAATAATACGCAAAACGGAATAATTCTAAAATTTACGGAAAATAATAAGGACTTAGCGTGCGGTTATACTAAACGGGATAAGTTGGTAGTAGAGTCGCTTTGGCAAGAGTTGGCTTAATATCTAAACAGTGCTGGACCACCCAGTAAGGATGCAAATGGATGGAAAAGGGTATTGCAAATGTTATGCAATGCACAGCAAACATTTACTATCCTCGAAACTTTTTGCGGACTGTAGTGTAGTGTACCCATCAAATACCGGAAACGACTTTTTAGTCGTTCTTTTTAGCCGTATTTTAGACGTTCCATCGCCACTTTCATATTCTCTTACGGTCCGGTCTTATGTTCTCTAGCTTGGCCGATATAATTTTTGACAAAATGGGATCCTCCTTTTGGGCCTCAGACCAATCTTCTCCTGTGCCAATTTGGATACGCCTCACATCAATGATGGACTCCTTTTCCTCGACTTTTGTGCAGTGTCTGCATTCTACGTTGCATGGGCGTCTTGAAAGGGCATCTGCATTATTGTGTTTTCCGCCTTTCCTGTGCACAATGCTGAAGTCATAGCTCTGCAGACGTTCAATCCAGCGTGCAAGCTGTCCTTCGGGGTTTTTAAACTGCAGCAACCACCGTAATCCGGAGTGATCCGTCCTTATGGTAAAGTGTTGGCCGTATAAGTATTTGTGGTAATGTTTAACACACTCCAGTACGGCTAAAAGCTCCCGTCGTGTTACGCAATAATTCTTTTTGGGCTTAGACAATACTCTGCTATAGTAACCAATAACTTTTTCCGTCCCATTAATTGCCTGAGAAAGCACTCCTCCTATTCCGTAGCCGCTTGCGTCTGTACCCAATATAAATTCGTGTCCAGCTATCGGATAGGCGAGGACTGGTGCTGTTGACAAAAGCTCCTGTAGCCTTTGAAACGCCTCTTCAGCTGCCCCACTCCAGTGGTATGGTTGTGATTTTCTGGTCAACTCATGCAAGCTGGCAGCCACTTGAGCAAAGTTCGGCACAAATCGCCTGTAGTATGTGCAAAGCCCAGGAAACTACGTAGCTCATGAAGATTTTGTGGACGAGGCCAATTCTTTACTGCCAATATTTTATCCTCGTCAGTTGATATGCCTTCTGCTGTTACACGATGCCCCAAGTATTTGACCTCCTTTTGAAACAGCGCACATTTCTTAACACTTAATTTAAGTCCTGCAGCCGCTATACGCTTGAGAAATTCATCCAGGTTTTTGAGGTGTTCATCAAAGGTCTTTCCCATCACGATTATATCATTCAGATACACTAAACAGGTCTTCCAGTGAAGCCCCTTGAGTACGCGTTCCGTTAAGCGCTCAAAAGTAGCTGGAGCATTGCAGAACCCAAATGGCATTACTTTAAACTGCCACAATCCATTGCTCGCGCTAAAGCCAGTTTTCTCCTTGTCTTTATCGGCTATCTCAACTTGCCAGTAACCACTCTGCAAGTCTAAGGTAGACAACCATTTCGTTTCGGGCCACGTGTCTAAGGTGTTGTCAATTCTGGGTAGCGGATAACTGTCTTTCTTAGTGACATCATTAAGTTTTCTATAGTCCAAGAAAAATCTAGTGCTGCCATCTTTCTTCTTTACTAGCACTATCGGTGAGCTCCATGGACTCGAAGATGGCTCAATCACTCCGTTCCGCTCCACGTTTCACCACTGCTGTTCTACCTTGGCTTTTGTTGTTTAGGCCAAAGACGGCGTTATGTTTTCTTAGCAACTGCTTTGCTTTATTTCTGTCGGGTGCTTTTAGTTCTGCTACCCATTTATTTACTTGCTCTGTTAGCAAATCCCGCTCTTTAGTTGTCATTTTGGAGCATTCTGGATATGTCGCACAATTAATTACGGCTCCTGCCGGCTCACATCGACCAATTTCAGCATTTTCGCCAATTGTCTTCTCGCTGCTGGACAGATTTAGTAGTCTCACAGGAACTTTCCCATTGTTGCAGCTTTTCACGAGAGCTTTAGCTGTTATCACATTATTCCTTACATCTTCTGGTTCTACCACCCACAACCGGTTGTCCACACAATCTGCCTCCACACGTGCCCAAACTATAGTTTCCGCCAGAGGTGGTAGTTTTCGGCGTTCGATCGCAAACAGTTTCCTTACTGCGTCCCTGCTCTCATATCCAACATTTAAGGGTATCTCCACGTTGCGCCAGATCATTATCTGCTGCTCCATGTCCAGATTAATACCGTGAGCTATCATGAAGTCTGCACCGATAATAACTTCATCCACTATATCAGCGACAACAAACACGTGATCTGCACTGATGTTTCCGATAGTCAATCGTACCCTGGCTCGTCCATAGACGATGGCTGAAGCCCCAGTTGCCGTACGCAGTTGCACATTCTTTAACGGTTCTACTGCCCCTTTAACTAAATCGGGCCTTATTACGGACTGAGATGCTCCTGTGTCTATTGTGAGGACTTGATTCTTTCCATTGATCCATCCACAGACAGTGAGGTTATTATTTTTCTGTTGCATGATGGAAATGCAGATTGCGGGACCATCGGTTGTGGGAGCTAGCTCTTGCCCCTCAGTGCTAGCTCGTTTTAGTTTAACGGTGACTCGTGCGATTTGGTGTTGTTTGCCCGTTTGTTTTTCCTTGGAGGTGAAGCAGATCTTGACCTTTTCTTAACAGATCTGCAGTTGCGCTGAAAATGTCCGACCTTACCGCAATTAAAGCATTTTGCACGCGACTTACTTCTTTCTTCAAGTATTTGCTCAATCATGTCTTTCATCTCGCTTCTCTTGTCTCCGTAATTTTCCGTATCAGCCTTAAGACGTCGTACCTTGTAGACTTGTGGCTTTGAGATAACTTTCGCGGTCTCCTGAGCCAGTGCGTACGAGATTGTTTCGGTGATGCTTTTTGCGCTGCACAAACTGCATATTTAATATCTGGATCTCTTATGCCATTTACAAATGCTTCTATTTTGAACTGATCCAGGAATGGATGATGTTCACGTGGATAAGTAAGCTGCACCAAACGTTCAATCTCCATGGCAAAATCTTGCAGCGTCTTATTTGTCTTCTGCACCCTGCCTCGTAACTGCCATTCTGTACAGTTCCCTCTTATGCCGCCATACTTGCGTTGTAAGGCCACCATTATGTCCTCATAATTATTCCTGCAGGCTCCTGGTAGGCTTTCGAGGATTTCGGCAGCTGCACCTTTTAAGGCCAGAATTAGCTCTGTAGCTTTTTCTTCATTGTTCCAACTATTTTTGCTGGCCACTGTTTCAAACTGGAACTTGAATACATTAAACGGTGCGCTACCGTCATAGCTCGGGGTGTTTATCCTGCTGGAGTGCTCAGAGACGATTCTCACTGGTCCTTCTCGAATATGGAGGTCGTCCATTTTCGTTTTTAGTTCAAGCAATTCTCTGTCCATTTTTCTTTCCAGGCCTGACAATTTTTGGTCAAATTCGCTGACTTTCTGTTTCACAGCTTCCACTCGTTTGCCAAATATTTCTGAAATTTCCTGAAATTTCTTGTTTACCTCACAAACGAGTTTTTCTCCGTTGGCTCTAGAGCGTTCTTGAATTGCATCGATTTTTGCACTGTTGGCTCTAGAACTTTCTTGAATCGATTTTCGCACTGCTGATTCTAGAGGTTTCTTGGATGACACCTAGAAGTTTGTCATTTCTGGCATCAATTTGCGCACTGTTGATTCTGGAGCTTTCCTTGATGACATCTAGAAGTTTGTCATTTGTGGCATCAATCTTCGCACTGTTGATTCTAGAGCTTTCTTGAATGACACCCAGAAGTTTGTCATTTGTGGCATCAATTTTTGCACTGCTGGCTCTAGAGCTTTCTTGAATTGCATCCATTTTTGCCATCATAGCCGCAAGTATTGAATCCAGGCTAGCATTGGTTCTTGCTCATGGACTACATACCTCAACCGCTTCTTTGTCCTCGAATTCGTATGTCCCAATATCGATGTTTCGCTGCTGGAATTCATCAATCAACCTCCGTTGCAATTTCGCTTTACTTCCCGTTGTTGGCAGATTCAACTTATTCAACTCCTTCTTTAGCTGCTCAACTTTCAGCTCTTCCAACTTCATTGTAGTTGATTTATTTTATTTTTTGCAATTTCACTTCTGACACCAGTTGTTACGTTTATACCTTTTATAAACGTATTGTTATGAGCTCTTTATTGCAAAATAATTAACACCAGTTTTTAGAGTTTTTAAATTTATAACAATTTTATTTACTTTAAACTACACAAAGTTGGCACTACTTTACAATTCACTTAAAACGCACGTCTTCACACTATGAGGTTTAATTTACACTGATTGATTATCCACTCAGACGCTTCCCCTATTTATGCTTGTCCAATAAGAATCTAGAAGATGTAAGAATCTTCTACTCTCTTTGTGTGTATTTTGTTGTTGTAGGTTGTTTATTCATTTTATAGGCGCCTGCTTGCCTGTGTGTATAGTTGTTTTTGTTTTTATGCTGATAACGTTTCTGCTTGGGATTTATTTCAATACATTTGTTGTTGCTTTTGTAAAAAAGGGTTTCTTAGAAAACTACGCCGATGGTAAACAACATTGTATATTTGTTGTTGTAAAATTAGTTTTTTTTTTGTCTTGCGCATTTAGATGATAAACAGCGTTCTTGTATTTTGTTTTCTTGCATGCCAGGCAGTTAGTAAATAGCATATCCAATTGTAGTTGTGTGTGTATATAAACTTTTACGCAGTTTGTAACCAGTGGTTTGCTTTATTGCTTAATTGTTTTATTTTGATCTTAAACATTTGTAACAATATGTATTTAATAGTATCTACTTACAATCATGGCGTTCGTACTAAAATATCCTTTCCTATTAAAAAATAAATGCTCGTCAACAGAAGGCTTTATAATTTTTATATGGGTTCCATCGATGCATTTTATATTTATTAAAAAAATAACTCCTACATCTTATTTTCTCATTCTCATCCATTTCCACTGACGACATACATACGTATCCAAAGCCTTTAGTACATTGTTGAACACAACTGATACTGTACTTCGCCCCAAACAAACAGAACTATCATTTCCAACTGCCTTTTGATAGGAACCCTCAACCAAAAAACGCAATGTCCTGGCTGGCTGAATAGCGCAAGAAATATTTGAAGGAGGTAGGTGAAGTTCAATAATGTTCAACAGCATTTTAAAAGCCTGTTTATTCAAACGGAAATTTTTTACTTTAAACATCTTTGCAAAACTCATTGCAATGTATACTTACGCTGTCTCCGGCAATGGTCCAATTTTCCTCCAATAAGAAAAATAAAACTGTTGCTTCAACCATTTTAATTTTTATAGAAAGATAATTTATTAATTCCAAAATTTGTTAAAATGTAAACAAAACAAAACAGCTGATTCAAATTCGAGTTTTGTTTAATATCGAATTAATGCAAAACCAAGACAGATTCATGACACCAAATAATATCAGAATCGATTTTCAATTCTGATAAATTACAAAATGAATGAATAACATGTCAACAACAAAAATATATAAGAGCACGTGATTTTTAAACACTTCCTTTTTTAAAACTTTTACTTTGGCAAATCCTACAGGCGGTGGTAAACTCAATGAAGCGATACATACACAAAATTATTGATTAAACAAATAAAGAGATTTTGTATTAAAATTAATTATTGTACACAGAAGATATTTATGAAAACGATATACATAAGTACAAATGTACATATTTTTGTGCATACTTTGTCAACATTCGTCGCGAAATTTTTGATTATAAATCTTATATGATAATTAGTTAAAAGGTTTAAGATTTTACTTACATAAAAGTTCTACAACAAGTAACGCCTAAAGATCTAACATAAGAATTAACAATCAAGTATTGAGGAAAATATATCAGTAAATATGAATGGGTATTATAATGAATGCTTATTAAACTAGGAAAGTTAACTTCTGTTATCATTATTTCATTAAAAAGAATGTTAGTGATTACTTAGTAAATTAGTAAAATAACTAGACGATCTGCACTTGTGAGCGAGTGACAGCGGTAGATTCTTGATTTTGAACTTTTAAGTTTCCATAAATGTTGATAGATGTATTAAATTTCATATAGCGAGTAATTTATGCTGGAATAAGGTAAAATGCGTATCATTAAATGGGCTATCGAAATTCTTATTATACGCTATAGATGTATTGACATATTATATTCTATAATGAGAAAGTGATTTTTTGTAAAAATACTTAAAGTTAAATTGCTCTATTTAGGAGATATACTCTGTGACTTGTAATGTAGGAAATCTGTAATGTAGGAAATCTGTAGTAATCGTTGTTGGTCATTCCTTGCTAAAAAAACAATGTTCTTTTTGTGTTCTCTTGGATTTTTTTCAAAACTTTCAATTAAATTATTTTAAAATGAATATTTGGTATTTTAGTTGCTATTCGAAACCCTTATTGTTTGATTGAACAATAAAATATTTAATAAACATCATATTTTACGTTAAAACTGTATTAATTTATAACTCCGAAAGTAAAGGCAACCTAACATTTTTGTTCTAGATTGTTGGCTTTAAATTGCTATTTAGTTTTATTTCGATTTTGAAAAATGTACTTCATTCAATGTAACTTTCAAAAATATTTTTTTTTTTTTAAAGTTGGTCAAACAAAAATTGCTTCAAAAAAAACATAAGGTTAGATTAAAAGACAACATATTAAAGACAATCTACAGTTGGCCATATTCAATAATAGATTTTTCACTATAAGACCGTATTTAGAATGAGTGATATTAAAAATTAATTTTTAAAGTTGTTTCAACAAGCTCTAACCAAATTAAAGGTAACTTTTACATTTTGCGCTATACGCTAATTAACAAACTGTAATATAATTTTGCATACATATAAATTGTTAGGGATATATAAAAATATTTTTTTTTCCTTTGAAGCTGTTTATAAAATAATCTTTTCATTTTAAGTTTCGAATTTTAGGTAATTTCATTTTATTATCTCTATCGTTTTATATTGTTAATTTATTTCGTTAAGTTAAATCATCTCCCATCTAGAAAAAAGAAGAAGACTTAATATTCACAATAATCTATTAATGAAAATAATCTCTAAGTCCCAATTTACATTGGACGATTTTTGTCGCTGCAATTCTTAGTTTGTTGTTGTAAATAATGTTGGCAAAGAGAATAGGAGAAGAGAGGAACAAAAAAAATACACATTATTTACCAACAAAATAAGAATTGCAGCGACAAAAATCGTACAATGTAAATTGGGTGTTATTTGTGCTGGTAGCATTCGATTATTTGTAAAAACAGAAAACGCTATTATTTTGGTGCACGTTTGAAATAAAAGTAAATGAAAACAGCTGGCTTAACTTTTTGTTGCCGTTTAAATACCAATTGTTACATATTTTTAATAGTACTTTTTTTCTATTGTGTTATAAAAGGTATAGTTTTTCTGCGTGTTTATTCACCTTATGTATAAATTTGTTTGTGTTTTGAAAAATCTGTGGGAAAATGGAAGAGAATATTGATGTTGGACCAAGTATTTTGCCTCCAACTCCGGATAAAATAATAGCAGATGCTCTAAATTACCGTTTAATTACAAAAGCTAGTGATGAATTTGAGAGGTAATATCAAGCTGAAAAAAATATATGAGTAAATATGCATTGTCTTTGCAGACGTAATTATGGCACCTGTATAGAAATTTTAGAACAACTTCAATCTTCAGGTGATTGCGACATCAAACTGCAGCACAATAAAGCAGTAGCAGAATTCTACAGACATAATTGTAAGAATTTTATGACATTGCTAAAGCATTTGGTGGAAATCGATGATGAAAAGGTTAGTTTATTAATATGTACACGAAATATTTGTTTATATAAAGTATATTATTTATTCTAAAAAAGTTTTTGAGTTTGCCATAAAGAAACTTATTTCCACAAAGAAAAATGTAAAAAAAGTCTAGCTTAAGGTGCCAACACTAAACAATAGGAATGCAGAATGAGTGGGGGGAATAAACTTTGGATCTGCTAAGTGGATAGCTAAACCTTATCAATTGAATTTTCGTATACAACCAAGCATAAAGGAAACGGCGTGACTGAATGAAATCCCTGCTATTAGATTTGCGTGCTATTAGATTTTTTGCTTCAACACAGATAAAGCTTTATAAGTGCTCTTAAATTGAAATCCTAAGGGCTTAGAGAACTAAAAATAGGTAAATAAAAAATACTAGGAGAATTTATTATTCACTTTTATTACTCAGATTATCAATGTATGGAATTTGTTTTAATTGAGGACAGAATCAACATAGAAACTAAAGACCTGGTCAGTGAGCAAGAAAAATACAAAGATATTAAAAAATAGTATAGACAAGGAAATGCATATAATTAGTATGATTTCTCTAAAAATAAAAACAAAACTGTTTAACAGATTTCAAATATTAAGAAAAAGTTCAAAGTAATTGGAATACAAGTAATATATTGCTAAATTACATATCAAATATAAAACACTTCAAAACTTTGGGAACAAATAATGAAAAAAGTATTAATTAATGGGGTTCATATTTTTTCCTTGACACAAAGCGATAATTAAAAAAAAAATACGATTTAAAATATACCTATATAATAATAAGAGTTTACAAAAAATAATTGCAAAAAAAAGTTGATCTTTTGCAATTGGTTACTTGCATGTACCAAAGCATTAAATAAATAGAATTTTAAACTGAAGCAAAGCCAAAATACATCTATAAACAACTAAAATTTATACTATAAGTTCGCCACAACCGATTGAAGCGGGAGCTCCACAAAGTAGTAACTAGGACCAAAGATTTCATGTCCACACATTGGATTTTGCTGACGACACAGCTTTTGGTAGTATTCACAAAATTCATTGTGTTGCATCCAGATATTCTTTCTAGAAACTCTGTTGAAAAAATAGTTAAAGAAATGGAAAATTTAGATAAATGAGAGTAAATCTACGCATATAATATTTGTTATGCGTAAAACATCATGTTCGTTTATTCCCTCGTTTGCGGATTTATTATTATTATTCAGTATTATTAAGTCTAAGGACTTAGCAGTTATTTTAATACTATGAAGAAAAAAATCTAATGCGCCTGTTTTTATATTTAAAAGATTTTTGTGCAATTTTTCTTTACTATGATGCTAATACTACAGAAAAAATGTATTGTGCTATGTTCTTTGGGAAACTCTATAATTGCTAGAGAAAGGAAAAGTTAAACACGTTTCGCGAAGCTTATTAAAGTATAGACCCAATTTGTTAATAGCAGTATAATCGTACTATGAAAAAAAAATACCACAAAAGCAGTCCGCATTTCAATAGAATATCATAACTTATGAGAAAAATCGAAGACAAGATTATAAAAACTATTATTTGTTGATCGTATGCTGAAATTAAAGATGGATTCGACACAAAACTACATTTACAGTGTTTGAAGAAGATCCCAAGAGGAGAGTTGACAAGAACTACTCGCTTAATATAAGGAAGCTCTGTCACTCTAACACGGAATTGCCACAGGAGCTGGTCAATTGGTACTGAGTTGGTAATAGGCCTGAAATGAAACCTAACGAGCTTATTCTATACTAGAGACTTAGAATTTTAAAAGTATTACATTTGAAAGTCAAAACTTTATGTAAATGTCTTTGAGAAAAATTACAAAATAGGAATTATTTCGAAGCGTAAAAAACTACAATATATAACATAATTTGTATGTGTTGTATTTCAATTTTATGCATATTTATTCGTTTCTTGCATTTTGACATAAGAATTACTAGAAAAATTTAAAAGAAAAAAATCTAAAGCTGAAAGTCTACGCGTACACGCTTTATACGCGTCTGTCAAAAAAGTAGAATTAGTGTAATTGTATGTGACAAGTTACACAGCACATCGCATAGAATAGAAACTATGTAAACATAAGGTTACGAAATAATTTTAATATAAGATAAGAATGGAATATTAGAGTATTATTAATACTAATAAATAAATAAATTACTTACTAAAATTACTTACTAGAATGCTTATGACGCATAGAACGCATGAAGTAGGTTTACTTTCAACTTTTCTACGCGTCGCAAGCGCCATGAAAAAATGACAGCGGTTTTTGACGTTGTATCATTTCTATTATTTTTATTTTTCAAACGTTGCTGCAAAAAAACCACTCACTTCTTTTTCCAAAAACAAGGGACGCACCCAAAAGCGTCTTCTTTTCTCTTGAAGTTTTCCATAGGTCCTCATTACACAAAATATCATATGCACAAATTCAATAAATGCTTGAAAAATTTCAATTTCAGTTTTCATTTTTGCAAAAATTTTTTTTTATTAGATAAGTAAAATTATTTACACCACAGCTAATCATAACAAAAAACTTGGCGCATAAAAAGCGTGTGCGCGTGGAACACGTGGTATGGACTTTCAGCTTAAGAAATATCTAAGTTAAAAAAATCATAACATATTGTTACGGTCTTGGTCTTGCTTAAGTTTTAAAATAAAATAATTAAGCAGTAAAGCAAACTACTGGTTACAAACTGCGTAGAAGTTTATACACACACAATTGGATATGCTGTTTACTAATTGCCTGGCATGCAAGAAAAAAAACTAAAAAAAAAATATATGTATGCTGTTTATCTTCTAAACGCGCAAGACAAAAGCTAATTTTACAACAACAAACATACATGTTGTTTATCATCTTCTAAGAAACCCTTTTCTACAAATAACAACAACAAATGTATTGAAATAAATTCCAAGCAGAAACCTTATCAGCATAAAAACAAAAACAACTATACACACATACATACAGGCACCTAAACATCGAATAAACAGCATACAACAACAAAATGCGATACAAAGGGAGTAGAAGATTCTTAAATCTTCTAGACTTTAAATGGACAAGTATAAATAGGGAAACGTCTGTGAGGATAATCAATCAGTGTAAAATTAAACCTCATCGAGTAAAGACGTGCATTTTAAGTAAATTGTTCTAAAGTGTCAACTTTGTGTAGTTAAAGTAAATAAAGTGTTATAAATCTAAAAATTCTAAAAACTGGTGTTATTTATTTTACAATAAAGAACTCACAACAGAACGTTTATAAAAGGTATAAACGTAACAATATGAACTGTGCGCAAACTTTTAGTGTCATTGAGGCAACTCAAACGGCTTACACACAAGCATTCCTTCGTCGAAAAGTGGCAAGCAGCTGCACCCAAATGCACTTCTATGTCTTCTTGAAGTTTTTTTTAAATGTCTTTAGTGGCTCACGAGCTATCGAATTATTTCCAAAATTAACAAATTTGAAAAAACTATATATTCAGCAGAATATAAACAAAACCATGAACTTAAAAGAAAAGACGGACAACATAAACACAAACTACAGAGTTGCAATAAGGAACATTTAAACTGTGATATTTAATTTTTTTTGTTATTTGTCAAATCTTATGATGGTAATTTGATCAATGTTATATTGTAATAATAATGAAAGGTTTTAATTTTTGAATAGACGAAGTCTTTGAAAAAGTAAAAAAAAAAAAAAAATTAACGAAACGTTGGGTAAAAATGTAATAAAAAGTTTTTTATTGACATAAACTGTGTTAGACCTGACTTGGCAGGACACCTCGTTTTAAATATAGGGTCCGTAATCTAACTTTTTTTTCAATTAGTGCTTATTTCGTGAATGGCAACACTTAGCTCATGTTTACTTTGACAGATAATTAGTTTTATCCTTCCGCTGAACGAATATCGTTGTGTATACGCTTGAACAACGCTGGGAAATATTGCGACATTACTTTGAAAATCATGGTAATGTTTCAGAATGCGTGCGAAAATTGCTTACGGGTTTCGGAAGAAGAGAAGCACCGTCAGCTCCGTATGTTCGTAATCTTATGGAAAAAGTGAAAGAAACTGGCATCTTCCTCGATAAACCAAAGCGTGAAAAGCCAAAAACAGTGCGTACACCCGAGAATATTGCTACTGTGGCAGGAAATGTGCGTGAAGCATCATCAACATCAATTCACCGTCGTTCTCAACAAAGGAACATTTCAGAGACATCATTGAGACGAATTTTGCATAAAGACTTGGTATGACGCCATACAAAGTCCAATTGGTTTAGCAGTTTATAGCATTAACAAAAAAAAAGTTATTTGGTGGACCCTTTATTTTTTTCCAGTCTGGTGAAAAGTGCCTTTCGCATATGTTCGTGATATTTCTAAAAGATTTTCGTTGCACTTTTCTAACTAGGTTTTAAACCAGATGGTATCAGAATATGGAAAACGAAATATTTTTAAATTTATATGACTTCTTTTAGATCTGCAACAATGCGGTAAAGAACACTTATAGACGTTAATTTTGTTTGTTTTCACTATTAAGTTCGACTCTTTATTGACTTATTTCATTTATTATGAATTTATTAAGTTTATTAAAGCGTTTTGTTAGAGCGTTGTAATACAATTTTTATGTTTACTTTTTTCTATTTTTTATATTTTTAAGTACTGTCTTCTTCTTTAAAGAGTTTTATGTGTAAAGCGGCTATGAGGCAACCAAGCGCGGCTTGTGAGAAAACAACGGCACCTGAAGTTTATAAAAGGTTTTTTATAATGGAATCTGAATTCGCAACCAATTCTTTTATATAAGTCAACGAAGTCATTTGTAATAACCTCTAATAAAAACTCGTTACATGCAATACCACTCATAAGAACCCTTTAAAGTTAACGGATATTTTTTATATTCTCAAGTTTTTAAAACATATTTAAACCGCGTTAAACAGGTATAATTATTTGATGTTGTTTTTCTCGTAATGTATATAAATATTTTTAGAAATTTAAGCGTATTGTTCCCACAAACAAGCAAGCGGCTATTAAATACGATTTTTTCCCTATTACTGAAGTTCGGTGACAGCGTTTGATTGTATAATAGCCGCTTAAACGTAAAATGTAAAAACATCAATAGGCATAAGGCTGTGTATATTTCTTTCATTCTACATGGAAAGCATATAAATACAAATTATTAAATACTGAACCCCTACGCTTGAAATTTAAAATGAATAAATAGTAAACAAAAAAGAAAATATTTGTTTTGTTACGATCTCGTGTTATAACTGAATTGTTTAAAAAAGTTGCATTTATAATTCGGTGCAAGCCGATATAGTTTTATTTGCACAACAATAAAATACCTACATATTTTTAACCTACAATAACAATAGATAACATTATCTTACGTACCTTTTATGTACATAAATTATATGAAAACAAAACTTCTTTTAGTTTTTTAATCACTAGAATTTGCTTTCAACGCTGCACAGAGGAGTATTTGACCCAAAAAGCTGACCAAAATTTTGTTTTAAAAGTTTAACTTTTTTGGTAGTTTTAGCTTTAGTTTGATAGAAAAAGTTTAGTGGCAGATTATTATTGGGTTAGTATTATTTTTTGGGTCAAATACTTCTCTGTGCGCTGATAAAAACAGTAAAGAAATTTCTGAAATGAAATGTACATACGTACACTAGTCTATGAATATGTATGTTTGTATGCATTAATGTATGTTGCTTTTGAACTCTTCAAATGTTGAAAATTCATCACATACTTACGCGCACACAAACGAATGTGTTTCTTTGAGATGAGAATAACAAGTTTAATGAGCATCAGGAAGAGATTACTCTTTTTCTTATTATAACTACAAAAAATCGACCTAACCCCAAAGTCCCAATTTACATTGGACGATTTTTGTCGCTACAATTCTTAGTTTGTGGTAGAGTTCCTCTCTTCCCCTATTCTCTTTACACACATTATTTACAACAACAAACTAAGAATTGCAGCGACAAAAATCGTCCAATGTAAATTGGAACAAACAAATTTGTTATATCAAATTTTTGTTTCGCAATATTTTACTGTTAATAAAATATTACAATATTAAATTTCCTTTTAGTATGACCGCATTTCCGGAAAAGATGTTGTTAGTGTTTTTCCATTTACCAAGTATAATAAAGCTGTTATTCATTATCATCGTCATATGTATAATGCTGCTCTGGATATAATGGAACCATTATTTAATAAAATATACATATACGATGAAAGCGTACTAGCACTGCTTGGAATTTTAGAGCTGAGACTTCTTCTGGCGTCTAATCAACCAATCAAAGCATTGCGATTTCTTGAAGAACTTTTACTGAGACTTGGGATAAATAAATTACATCTAACACTAGATGATTTTAATGCGCAAGAGCCGCTTCTCAGATTAGATGACAGCGTAAGGAAAAGTTTACAACTTTTGTCCTTATTAACACAAATTGTTAATAAAAATGCCATATTAGTACAAGAGGATGGCGTAAGTTATAAGAATGTATTTGCGTACTCTTCCTGTAATAATTAAAAAAAAGCATAAAACCAGATAATACGTAAATAACATTATTATAAATATTTGTTAATGTTTGCCTGTTTGTTTTAAAGTTTTATATGCTTTGATTGTACATAATACTCTATATCAATGCAAAAATTATTTAATCTTTAAAAAAATACATTGACTCATATCCAGAGCGCACACCAATGAATTTCACACACATACATATGTACACATTTTGATTTAAATATGGTTTATTTAGTTTGCACGAAGTGTAAGACGAATACGATGGAAATTAAAAAATTGCTTCATTCATTTTATGTGCGTAGAAGATATTTTCTATTGAAAAGTGCTATGGTATATTTAGAATGTGTAATGAAAATGTGCAGTGATCTCTTACTTTTATTTGGGTAGAATTTTAAATCTATAGAAAAAAGAATTTAATTACCTTTACATTACGATCCATAATATTTATATATTTATTACATGTACATAACGCACATTTAGGTAAGAACATACATTTTATAACCCTTTTCGATAGAACATATGTACATATTTCTATTGCCTTAAAATATCTTCTACGAATATAAAATGAATGAAGCAATTTTTTACTTTCATCATGTTCATCACACACGCTGTTTTTGGCTTTTCACGCTTTGAGTTATCGATGAGGATGCCAGTTCCCTTTTTTCACAAGATAACGAGCATACGGAGCTGACGGTACTTCGCTTCTTCCAAAATCCGTACGCAATTTTCGTACACATTCTGCAACGTTACCATGAATTTCAAAGTAATGTCGCAATATTTCCCAGCGTTGTCCAAGCGTATCGTATACACAACCACTATTCATTCAGCGAAAGGATAAAACTAATTAGCTGTCAAATCAAACATGAGCTAAGTGTTACCATTCACGAAATAAGCACTAGTTTGAAAAAAAAAAACGTTAGATTGCGGACCCTTTACATGTTAAGAGTTTGAAAAAGTATTAAGTAGATCATAAGTATGTTTGATTGTTTCACAACATTTATAACTACTGTATGTATAATTTACAGTAAAATATTTTAACGCAAAAAATATAAATCCAATGATAAGACGACATAATTCTTAAGCAGGTATAAAAATAGGCAAAGGAAATGTGACTGTGGGCAAGAAAAAAGAAGGCAATGAATATCATTAGAGATATGTTTTTATATGGAAAAGAGAAAGTATTCCACACTTGCCACAAAAGCAAAATAATATTGCTACGTTTATTTCTTTAATAAACTTTTAGTTTATCCCACTTCTGAAACCAGTTGCTACGTTTATTCCTGTAATATAAATTTGGTTTATGAAGTTCTTTTATTGTAAAATAATGACATACAACTTTTTGACATTTTATTTAAATTATACGATTTATTCAGGCAACCTTTTTACTTTATACACTAAAATGCACGATAGTAACTTTATCATTTTAACGCCTTAGAGTTGCTGAGATATTTTATTATATAGGTGTAGGTGTTTGTTTGATTGTATGTCCTCTTGTTCTGTGTTAGTTGCTTTTATTTGAATGTAGCATGTTGTTGTTATTGTTTTTCAGTAGATCATTTCACTTTAATTTTTTTCGGTGATAATTATCAAGCATCTTCGTAACAGTATAATAGTTGAAAAACTTTTAAAATATATTTTAATAACAGAAATTGAGAAACAGATATAAAAACAGCGATATCGTGATATGATTAATAATTTTTTACGCCACAACTGCATACTTTGCGCTTAATTAACATGTGGTATCAACTAGACGGTACAACATCGCATATAGCCAGAATTACAATGGAATTACTGCGAGACATCTTTCCACAACAAGTTATTTCAAGAAATGGTGATGTTGATTGGCCTCCACGGTCGCCTGATTTGACTGGCCATGTTCTTGTGGGGATATCTGAAAAGCAAGTTTTATGCAAACAAACCAGAAACGCATGACCAACTCAATCAATATCAACGTGACGAAATTAATTAAATACCGCCTCAAATGTGTGAGAATGTAATGAAAAATTTTCAAAAGAGCTCGCTATTGCTAGGCTAACAGAGGCGGACATTTCTCTAATGTTGTATTCCATACATAATTGCCGATATTAAATAAGACATTTATCATTAAATCAAAAATTATTGACAATCAGAGTAGTATACCTTCCCGGCGGACACCCTGTATTTCAAAACTTTCACGAAACAATCGGAGTTCGAATTATGATACATTCAACATCAATTAAAAAATCGGCTTGGTTAAGCTAATTTCAGACATAAAAAGTAGCTGTGATGGAAATCGATTGATTGAAGAACTCTTTTTTTGAATTTCCTTCCGGTTCCATAATTTTTCACAAAATGCAATGCACATCACTGATTCTCATTCATTGTAATCACTAATAATTTTTTTCTTTTACTTTTGCTAACATGCGAAGGTTGTGCTTTAGTTTGTGTCCGACACTGTATAAATTTGAGTTTTCTTATACTACATGATACGGAGGGAAAAGTACGACTGGGACCTGTAAGAAACATAGGCGATAACTTGTGAACTGCTGTTTTATACAATAGTAATTCTTGATTAGTAGTTGAATTTATGGTCTTTCGTTTAGATATTTATGACACTATGAATTCCATCTAAATATTAATACTAGCAGTACATCTACCTGACAAAGTGTACCTTAATAATTAACACGGCAAACTGTCTTCATTAATGTGTTAGAGCGCAAATTAAAATTTAGTAGTCAAATTGTTATAAATTACAGAGTACGCAAATACAACTAAAATAATTTTTAATAAATAAATAAATAAATAAATAAATAAATAAATATATATATATATATATATATATATATATATATATATATATATATATATATATATATATATATATATATATATATATACATATACATATACAAATATACATATAAAACTAGTCCCCCGAGTTCTCGGCGCTTAAGGCGCATCAATATTACATTATGAAGGACTTTCAAATGGCGGCAAAACAGTTACAGAAAATAAACGTATCCGGATACATGAATGGGTAAAAATGATTATGGCACTCCTTGGTAACTAAAATACATTAAAAACTTGATAAGTGATAAAACAATAATAAAAATAACAGCTGTGTTCACCTGCTTTTAATTTAATTTAAAAGCGTTCCCCCATTCTAATATTGAGTAAACAAAAGTAGTTTTGAAAGAAAAACATTACTTTGCCTAATAAACCCAGAATTTTTATGGGAAAATTGGGTAAATAGAAACAGCTGATTTTTTAAGAAACGGTTAAAATGCATGTGTGCGAATCAGAAACGACAATGGTGTTTATAAATTTTTCGTTAAATAATATTGTTTGGTTGATTAAACATTTTTTGTGTTGAATATTTAATGCATATTTTAGTTGCCAAGTTGACAAAATAGATTAATTTAATGAATTTAATAATATATTCCAAAAATGTTTAGGATATATAAACAACAACTAAATACTATTATTGCCAACAATATGGGAGTTATTCATTTACGAGTTCGACATTATGCAATCGCAGCTAATTTTTTTCAAAATGCAATCACTTTTGATAAACATGTAGCATTAGATATCCGAAACTTCCAGTTGCATTATATGAGTTCAGCAAAATCTTGTGAAATTTTGTACAATTTGGGAATTGCCATGCTGCATCTGAGACGACCATCAGAAGCTTTTCAGTGTTTCCTTGTGCCACTAAAGACATATCACAGCAATCCAAGACTATGGTTTAGAATTGCTGAATCCTGTATAATGAAATATGAGATTGTAAGTATGATTGTAACGTTATTTTTATGCAAATATTAAGAAACAAAAAATTATATATCTATTTATAGTTAAATTTATATAATTAAAAAAAATGCAATATGGATAATATTAAAATAAAGTTTACAAAGTTAATTCTCAAAAAAAAAAAAAGAAAACACTGACAACGTAACACCGCTTTTCAATATCAACCACTTGTATCAACTTCTAATTCGCAACTGATCATCTTCTACCGACTGCCAATACCATTCCACTGCCCCAGTATTGCCAGATTATTTCCTCTCCGTTTCCAAAATATCCTACATATATATATATGTATTGTTACGTTTATACCTTTTATAAACGTTTTGTTGCGAGTTCTTTATTGCAAAATAAATAGTTTTTAGAATTTTTAAATTATTAACAAGTTTATTAACTTTAACTACACAAAGTTGACACTTCAGAACAATTTAATTAAAAATGCACGTGTTTACTTGATGAGGTTTAATTTTTCACTGACTGACCATCCACTCAGAAGCTTTCCTATTTATATCCGTCCATTTAGTGTCTAGAAGATTTAAGAATCGTCTACTCCCTTTGTATCACATTTTGTTGTTGTATGTTGTTTATTCGATGTATAGGCGCCTGTATGCCTGTGTGTATAGTTGTTTTTGTTTTTATGCTGATAAGGTTTCTGCTTGGGATTTATTTCAACACATTTGTTGTTGTCTTTTGTAGAAAAGGGTTTCTTAGAAAACTACGCAGATGGCAAACAGCATGTATGGTTGTTTTATAAAATAAGTTTTTGTCTTGATCGTTTAGATGGTAAACAGCATACATGTACTTTTTTTTTCTTGCATGCCAGGCAGTTAGCAAACAGCATATCAAATTGTAGTCGTGTGCATATAAACTCCTACGCAGCAGTTCGCTTTATTGCTTAATTATTTTATTTTAAAACTTAAGCAAGACACATTCGTAACAGTATGTGTTATTAGGATGGGTTAAGTTTATTTGCGCCAAAGACACACCGTTCTTAGCCTATGAGAAAAATATACGCTTTGCTCATTCTGTTTTAAATTGCATGAAATTGATGTAGGTCGCGTTACTAAGTACTGCATATACCTCCCTAGTTTTTAAAGCCTAACACTTTGGGCTATTTAAATATTCGACAAAAGATGTCAACAGCAAATTTCTGCCCAAAAACACTAACATTAGCGTTTGACTGCAGCAAATTAATTTTTTTGCTCTATTCCTTAATATTAATAAATGTCTGTTTCTAAAAATGGAAATTTATTTTTGGCATAGGTCTTTGGCAATGCATTTTGGAATGGTCCATAGAATGAAAATCGTTATTTTTTGGTCCCTTACAATTTGAATCACCATATACATAAATGGAGGGGAGCACTCGTGGATACATTCGTAAAAACTGCGACTAAAAAACACAGCAAATGTACACCGTAAATTTATTTATTTTATGTATATAAGAAAACAATAAGAACATTTTAAGCAATTTTGTGGAAAAAGATTTCTCCACGTTTTAAAAAATTTAAACTTTCTTGGTGTTTTGTCCAAAGACGCTGCCAATATAAATGGCTAACAATCCTTCATTATTTTTGTTGTATGCTTTGAATCCCATTTTTGCTAAAATATAACTTCCTCCTTTGAATAAATACTTTGTTCGACCAGGAATATAACCTTCTTTTTTCATTATTATATCGAGTTTACTGAAGTTCTGCGATTTTACCAACCGAAGCAGCTACAGAATCTAACAGTTTCATCCCATGTATTATTGATTCCTTTGACATAGTGTTATTTTTTAGGACCTAAGAACGGTGCTAGTAAAGCTCAATTTTATCGCATTATATTTATTCCCAGTCTTCTTACACTCTAATTTTTGTTTTCTTGGCAAAAGCATTTTATTTTTTTCTGCTTTTGATTTAAGGTCAAATTTTCGAAATGCTCTTCGTGCTGTCCGTTTACTTACGGACTTGATTATGAAAGATGCGGCCTGTTTTGTTATTTTTGGTTTTCGCAATTTTGCGAGCTGGATTATTATTTTTGTCAACAATAAGTTGGTTATAGTTAATTAGTTTAAATCTTTGCAGAATAAGTTGCAATAAGTGACTTAAAGTGATAGTAATTTGCTTGAAAAAAACCGAAATCATATTGATTGTATTTTATTTTTTTATGATTGCTGCAAGTTTGGATGAATTTAAACCTCCGAAAATGGATGCCTTCACTTTTCTCAAAAAGTTAATACAAACTTAAGTGATTTTTTTTATTTTTTAAGTAGTACTTTATATGGATGTTACCACATATGGTCGGCACTGTTATGTAATTGTATAATGAAATAAAATAATTATTATAATCAAAAATAAATAATTGTTTTTATAAAACACAAATTTATGATCCCAGTATCTTAAAATTAAGATCCATTTACCCTTTTGAAGATGGATTAGATTCTTCTTGTTGGCTGGTATGGTCAATCAGAACCATCGGGAATAACGTTTATTAATAGTTATCCTTTGAAATCATTTTATCATTGCAAATAAGTTCTTGATTGGCCAAGCGCTTCTCTTTTTTGTGTTTTTTCATCAGATTTCTCAGTTGGAAAACCCATGATAACATGTAAATTTAGCAGTTATCATCTATAGGTAATGAGTGTTTGAATTTGAAAATGGTGAATGCCAGAATTTCAGTTTTTTTTTTCTTTAATTTTCTGAAGTTTTTTCATTTTTTTAACATAATTGTTAAATTCAGAAATATCGTGGAAAATACACGATTTTCGATTTTCGATTTCAAAAATAACACAGCCAAAGATCTAAAATGAAAGTAGTATAGTGGAAAAGATGCATCTACGCCTATTTTGGACGAACAGTCTTGAGAACCCTCCTTCTCAAAAAAAGCGGCACAATAAGTTTCTTTTATTTGTTGTTATTGCAGTATTCTTTTTGGTTGCTAAAAAAGAAACTTAGAATATCTACAACTTTTCAGATCTGAAATTTCTGTCCTATTCTATATGTTTTTTCATTAACATTCCTTTTTTTTTAACTTGTCCGATGTTATTTTGTTAAATAGATTGGGGTTTTTAGAATAATAAATGTTTTTTTTTAGAATTTTAACACTAATAATTGGTAGTTCTGATATGTTGTTTAATGCATTTTTCAGAACAGGCTTGATGAAAAACGTTTAGGGCCTAATAGAGCTTCAACTTTATTTTTAAATAGAATTCCCTACAAGTAAGTATCGGTTTATGTACACATTTAATAGTTATTAACTAAAAAAAAATCATATTTACATTAGCGAGAATTGTCAATCATCAGCTGTTCTTGAGCCCACAATGGCATTTGCTGCATTAAGTTTACGAAATGCCTTAACTTTAACTCAATTTTATCTTAGTAAATTGAAAGAAACACAGTCTATGGCCAACGAACAAGAAAGTCAGGACTGGTTCATAAATAAAGATAATAATTTTTGTCCTCCGTCTCAACCTATAACAAATCAGTCATTTTATATTTTACTTTCATCTATATATGCTGCATATAGTTATGTTTGTCTAAGATTGGGTGATTGTGTTACAGCATTAGAAGCAGCTGACGAGTTGTTGAAAACTGCAGATCTCTCGGATGCGCACAAGTAAATTAATTTGTATTGTAAATCATATTATTTTGAATATTGATGTCTTTCAAGGATGTTAGCACATATGTACGCAGCAGAAGCTCTTATTATGATGGATAAATTGCCTGATGCAAGATCTCATTTGGAGCCTACATTTGTTTCTAATCTGAATACTTTTGACTTTGAGACAAAAGATTGGCAAGTTAAATCTCTAGATGCTGCACAAAATGTCGTACGTTACAATTTGGCAGTAACAATTTTCTTACAAGGAGATGTCGAAATGGCCCGGAGCCTTTTGAATACATGTACGCATACTATAGTATCGCAAAATGTATCCGCTTTTAAAAAAAATCAAGCATTCTTATCAGTTCCTGTAACTTCAAACACTTTCTTAGCTCAAAAAAATTGATTATATTCAAATAAATGGCTCTTTTTAAAGGTAATTTTAATTATTTTAATGTCAATGCATACGGAGATACATATACACATTCTAAGAAACTTTGCCGAAAAACTGTAGCTCAAAAAAATTCGAGCACCCGTGGTAAGTATTTTTCAAAATATTCAAAAATGAAGACTGTCTTTGACTGCAGTTAGAGAGCGCTATCGTGCATTTTGTGGATTTTCTTGTCTGTTTTTGTTTTTTTTTTAATTGCAGAAATTGTTCTAAAAATTAACAATTTAGGTTCCTCGGTCACGAATTTAGACAAAGAATGAACAAAGCATATTTTTCCTTATTTTTACTTTTTTTAAAATTAAGCTTAATAGATATGCTATGCAAAGAAAGAAGAGTTTAAGAAAATAATCGATTCTTTTCTAGAATTTGGTTGGAGATGATAACCAGCAATTGAGCATGTCTTCCGTAACGGAATTTTAGGATTACGCAGCGATAATCATTGTATTCTAGTTATTGTTTAAGATATTCATAGGGAACGTTTATAGTAAGTAGTGTTCCAAATATGATTAAGTTATATTTTATGTCATATTCATTTGATGTTTATGATCGATTTTTTTGAGTTATATCAGGTAAACTTTAGTAACGCATTTTCTTTTTATCGTTACCAATAAAATGTTTTCTGAGTGGTCATAATACGCGTTTTCTTTAACAACAATATTTCATCTGAATTCAAATACAAATATTGAATCCAACACTACCGTATACGACAGAGTTGTAATATTTAACTTTGAAGTACATTATACAGTTTACCAAATTGGCTCATTATTAGTCATCACACATAACCCTTAAAATCTACTGGCCTTGATGAGTCCGCAAGAATGTACAATTGGACCCGGTGTAATTTTAAGTGCCATTTCGTACAACTACATTGCGTCAACATCACTGATTTATTTTTCAGTGTAATCATCTCAAAACAGTTTACCGCCTGAAAATAGAAAATATAATTTTATCATTTAGTTTTGAAAAATAGAATCAAAAGTAATAATAAACAATTAGTTTGCTCAAAGTTCCGGTTGTTATTCGTGATTCAGTGGTGGGTGATTATTCTAAAGTGTAAAACAATTCAAAGCGGCTTGTTTAACTGCATTTCGTATCGCTGAAAAATTTAATTTCTATCAAAGAATCCAGAGATATTGAGTTATTGATGAAATATTCATTAAATTTGACGACGTTGTGTTCAGATTCTTAATTTTTCCTTTGAAACAACTAGGTCTCGTTACCGAATTTTTCCATGAAAATTCAATTAAATTGGAAGCATCATAATGATTAGGAAACTTCTTTTGTCTACATTTAATTTTTCCTCTATTCATAATAAAAATACTGTTACGATCATTTTTTATACCAATGTCTTTTATTAGAGGTGTTGGCAAAAATGATTCTATTCTGTCAGGAATACAAGTTCTCTCAAATTTCAAGTCCTTCAAGATGCATTTGGTGTATGTAAACTTTGGTCACAATGAATTTGTTTATCTTCTTCTGGGATGCATTTTTGACCCCGGCAATGTTCAATTGTTTCTATTATTGTAGACGTAGGTACTTGTTCTTCAAATTACGTTAGACACTGAAGATATATTTAAAAAGTAAAAAGACTACCTGACTTATCATCGATCTGTCACCTTTTTAAGAAATATGCTATTCTTGTTATACATCAAAAATTTTTTTTTGGAAATTCACAATAACATGAAATATCTGTCATTTTCACAGTTTCTTGAATTTCTACAAAAAGGCGGTATAATCAAAAGAATTTACATTTACATGTCTCCTGGGCCGGATGGGATACCAGCATTGGTCTTGAAACAGTGCTCCTCGAGGCTAGCGCGTCCGTTAGTAATCCTTTTCAGCATGTTGTATCATGGCGGTGAATTTCCAAAGTGTTCGAAGGTTGCTAATGTAACGCCAGTAAGCTGTATTTTCTAAAGTGATGGAAAGTATGATTAATTTTCATCTTGCGAGATACCTGGAGTTCAACAACACTTAGCGACCGCCAGACAGTATAGTTCCCTTAGGGGGCACTCTACGGGCGACTATACATCAGACTCTATTTCTTATTTTTCTAAATGACCTTTTTCAAACTTCCTACCCTATTTACATTTTCGCAGATGACAGTACCATTTGTCATTCGTATTCAATTGGTAATAGACCGAACCAGTTGGAGGTGAGTTTCAAAAGGCGGAACATGAGTGATGCGCTCAATCATAATCTCACGGCGACCTCCAAATGGGGTCGTGCGAATAGGATCGATTTTAATACCCATAAGACGCAATGTTGCATGCTTACGCATAGATCTGTGTTTGGAAATGGTGTTGCACCTGTTACTATGAGTCGGAAGCTCTTAATGCTCTTGGCATTAAAATTTTGTGTGATGTTCGATGGACTGAACACATTTCTCAGGTTTCTAAAGAGGCTTTCGGTTTAAGATAGATACTTCAACGGTGTAAGAGATACTTCACTCCATCTGATTTTCGTACTATTTATACCACCTATATCCGTCTAAAAATGGAAAACAACTCTAATTTATGGGCCGGCGCCCCAAAGTCAATTTTGTATATGCTCGACCGCGTGCAGAAGAGGGCCAAGAGGCTCATTGGGGACGGTAGGGTATCCAACTCTAACGAAATTAGGGAACTTGTTCCCGAAACTCCTACATTTTTGGGGTTGACTCGATTTTTGCTGAGAGCGCATCCATTTGTGGTCGATTGGCCAGTGAATCGCACTACTTATTACAGGGAAAAATCGTTTATAAACTTCCTCCCTCTTTACTCCTCCCCCTAACCTAATTTTCTATTTCTGGTACAATGCATTGCATGAGTAGGTGTCGTCCCCTGAGTACTGGTTCGAACGAAAAAAAACTTTACCCTAAGATACACGTTTGCTTGCAGCAAATTATATTTTCTTCACTCTTTTTACTCTATTTTAGAAATACACCTGTTTTGAAAAATCAGGGGACTTGAAAGTTAATTGCACAGCACTATTTTGTTTAGTTTAAGGGTTATTTACTATTTTCCGTAACAAAGGAATCTCTAATATGCTTTTTTTTTGAAATTAATAAAATTTATTTGTTGTTTTTCGCATAAAACAAGGGTTGCCATTGTACTACTCCGGGTTTATTTACAAATTGTGTAATAAAAAAGTGGTTGCTAATTTTATCTCACGTTATATCGAATTTCCATAAATAAATGACCGAATAAATCGGGGTTACCCGCATGTGGTTTTATAGTGTTTTTTAAATTAAAATTTATGATTGGCGTAACATTTCATACACTGTTATTAATATTCATAAAAACTAATTGCATTGACTATTTTATCAAAGATAAACGATCTGACACCTAAACCGCATATAAAATCAAAATGATTCCATCTTTTCGGAGGTAGTTTGTAAAGTGAAATGACGTTTTTTAAGCGGTTTAATAACTTCCAAATATCTGCAACCGATACAATGTAATCATTTTCGGCATAAAAAATGCTAGTTGGAACCATGACATTTTCCAAATTATATTCTGGTGGTTCTACTTGTTGGTAGTAGAGGTAGTTTTGCACTGCCCCATGATCATATTGCCGAAATTTTTTTGACATATAGCCCTGGAAGTAATGCATGATTTGCTTAAATGAGCCTCCAACTGGAAAGTTTGCCATTATGTCTGGAATAAGTGTCTATAAAAAGATAATTTATATTGGAACTGATAAAAGTATTATTTTTTGTAATTATTACCTTATTTAAAAGATGTGTATCATACCCAGCAGCTGGCCACAAGCGGCTTACGCATACTAAGGGTTCTTCATTTTCTAGACAAGTCATTGAAAGAATTTTTTTGACATATTTATTTGTGGAAACCATTTCTACACCTTCCAACACCTTAGACACGTAATTTCGAGTTCCTAATAAAGGACCAAAAACTTTTGCTAAAGTTCCTTTGGTATTACTAACGTAAACAACCGGAGCTAGCAATGTAGAGGTTTTGAATGCGCTATTATACTGAGGCAACATCGAATTTAGAACTAAAAAGATGGTACCGCCTTGTGATATGCCAATGAAATGAAGTTTTTGTTCTCCCGTACATATTCGGATGTAGTCAATCATTGCTGGCATGTCATAAACACTCATTTCATGCCAACTAAAGTTCCAAAATTGTGGTTCAGACGCATTGAAAAAAATGTTTTGTCTGGAGTATATGTTTCCGCGATTATTTCCAAGCCAGACATCAAAACCTTTACGTGAAAGTAAATATGGCAAAGAATTTTCGCGTCCGTTCAACAGCCAAGCGTCTGATGAGGCATAGATTCCTGCCATTAAAAATGCTACTGGCTTACGTATATTATGACTATTATTATTTGGTAAATTCTGTACAAATGGTATTCGATGCAATGTCAAAATATATCCGTCTTTTGTCTGAACTTTGTGGCGTTCAACGGCAAACCCATCATGTTGTATTCGCTTCATCTGTAAATTTTTAAGGATTTTATATAAAGCTAATTAAATATGCATTCATAATTTAATCTGATTTATTTATCATTTTAAATTGGATTTTATATTCCTCGTCCTGATTTTTTTAAATAATTATTCAAGCTTAATCGTTTTAAGTTTTTATTTTTAAAATTTCGTTATCGCATTGGATAGCATCATCAGGAAAAATATGAGTGTATATTTTAACGTTATAAAATGAAGAAAAAAAATGCTTAAAATATCGAAAGCATAAAATTAAAAACATGAAAGGAAGAAAAACTTGCCACCCAATTTCGTAAAAAAATTCAGTTTGCCCAATCACGCACATTGGAATGAAAAATTATTTCTCTGTACTGTAATTTTCAGGACTACATTTTATATTTTATTTGATCCTTTTTATCATCCCAATACCATAAAAAAATAAATTATAATTGGAGAAAATGGAAAAGTCAAACAACTCGTACAAATTTTGTTTATAATTGTTTTTCTTGCTTGTTGGAACAACACGCAGACTAATATATTATACTGTGTTTAAGTTGATTTAATGATAGATAAAAAAATGTGCTACAGTGGTCTTTATTATTATTTTTTTAAAAACATTAAAGTTTTATTTAAAATTCAAAAGATTTCTTCTGCTTTAGAAAATCGAATTGCTGCAATGACAAGAAGATTATTCCGCACGAGTCATTGGTTACGAATCAGGCAAAGGTATCAAAACAAGTAGCCGATGCTATAAAAGAGACGATATGATAAAAAAATCGAATATCAGCGAACAAAGATATTATTTTGATGTTACCATCGGACCCAATGACTCCTTCATTTATAAATAAAAAGCGTGATGATATAAGTAACGAAGTTAAGGTCCTTTCAGAATAATAATGCAGTTGCTATATTCTCGTACTTGTCTTTAACCTCTTTATAATATATAAACTTAAGCACGAACTCCTGATTCTAAAGCAATGTTATTATCCTTTAAATACTCCAGAAATGCAGTGACAAAACGATAGCAAATAATTTACAAATGTTGCTTCTTTCGTTCTAAATAAATTAATAACAACCATTACAATTTTAAACATTATTTTAATAACAACAATTATTGTTGTTTTCATAAAATTATTTAGAGTGTGTATGTATATGGAAATTTACATTTATTTTCTAATTGTTTCTGTACATTCAAAGTCCCCTTGAAGTTTTTTGGTTACTTGTTAATAAAACACAAAAATTCATTGCACTTAAATGAAAAAATTAATGGCAAATCCGTGATGTCCATTGCAAAAAAACTCGGTATTATTCAGTCTTATATCCAGAATTATAAGCCGCTTTCGATCCTTAGGCTCGTTGACCACAGGATATTAAAAAGCAAATGAGATGACCAGACAATATTATGCATGAGTAAAAAGGACACATTCATATCGTCACAGTCCATTGCTACACAATTGTCACTGCTCTAAGGTTCATTCAAGCAAAACGTATAAGACCATGTTGTACAAAAGACACTGTGAAACATGGCGAATGTGGTGTTTTGGTATGGCGATGTTTTTCAGGCTGTATCATAGGTCTGATTCATAGAATAAATGGTTCTACATACATAGGAGAATGTGCCTCTTAAGTGGAGGTACCAGCACGATAACGACCCTAAACACACATTAAAATGTATGAAAGATTGGCTCGTATGCAATAAAATTAATGTTTAAAAATAGCCAGCACGATCTCGGATCTCAACCACACAGAAAATCTATGAAAAATTACAGAACGAAATATAGACTGCGATAACTGAAAACAAATTATTAAACTCTTCAAACACACGGAAACTGCCTGGAATGGAGTTTCTTCAGAGGTAATATACAATTTAATTAATTCAATGCGTAAAAACAGCACAGTTTTTAAAAAATAATGCATACTAATTTTGCCCTATACTCTCTCTCTCTCTCTCTCTCTCTCTTTTCAATCCTAATAATACTAAGTTTTGTATATGAATAAAACTAAACCTTAAGTTAGCATATTTTTGCTAAAAATCAAATAAGCTTCCTGCCACACCCGAAGGCGGTAAAATTCTATATCTGTGATGTCATCTTACCGTTTACAAATCTAATTTTCATATAGAAAGAAAAAACTGATTTTAAATATAACTAAACTCTAGTTTCTAATAGAAATCTCATTAAAAAAGTAAGTGTATTCGACATCCAAGTGCTTTTAAGGGAAGCAGAAACAAACTTATTTCCCAGAAAGTTATTAACGGTAAAATAAATTTGTTAAAATTTAGAACTTAGTGCTGGGTTATATCCCTCATGTATTAAGAGCTTTGTTCTTGATTTAAGAAATTATGGAGAGCAACAAAAAGGACCAAAACAGATGCTATATGCGACTTCAGGTGAATGTCGTAGAAATGTCAAATGGAGCGACACACTTGTAGATATCGCTTCATTTATAGTAAAGCCAAAAAGGATAAGCTTTTAAGAATTATTAAAAATATTATTAAAAATTATTAATTCTTTTATTTTTTTAATCGACCTTTTAACGGTCTTTTTTAATTAACAATATATATTTTTTTCTCGATATTTCGCTTTCCTGTGGAAAGCTTCTTCAGGAAATTATTTTTTATATTTTACAAAAATTCCTGGAATATCAGAAAGATTAAGAAAGTCTAAAATATATCAACAGATACATAGATATATAATTGCACACAAAACATATAACACATTAAATAAAGTATTTAGCAGTATGAAGGATAAAATAGGGAAAATGTAAATATCTGATGTAGTATGCAGAATACCATGTGGAGGAAATGACCAGGTGAACTGTGACAAAGTTTTTATTGGGACAACAAAGAACAAACTTAAAACAAGATTAGCTGGTCATAGATGTGACCAATAATATAGGAAAATTTCAACACATTGTAAGAAATATAATCATTATCCAAAGTTTGATGAAACATCAGTATTAGATATAGAAAAAAACTACAAGAGACGTTATATGCGTTATATGTTAGAAATGTTAGAAATTGTTAATTTACCAAATGTAAGAAGAATAAATTTCAAAACAGACACAGACAATTTAGCGCAGAATTATAGGTACTTAATACAAAAGACACATAATTTGTTATAATTATTTCATAAGAAAAAATTTGTTATTTAATTTCCGTTTCCGTTTGTATGTATGAAGAAAATTATTTTATATATTTTGTCAAATGTTTTCAAAAAATTTTTTCTTTTCAAATTGTTATAATTTTTTTGTTTTTGTAAAATATAAAAAAATAATTTCCTGAAGAAGCTTTCGACAGGAGAGTGAAATATCGAGAAAAAAATATATATTGTTAATTAAAAAAGACCGTTAAAAAGAATAACATATTTATTTAAAAATTATTAATATTATAAAAATATTGTATATACTACAGCTGCAACAAAATTGTTATTACATTTTTTTAAAGTACGAGGAGCACATTTTGTTAACAGCTACGAACACGTACACATAAAGTAGTGATATTATATTAAAGCTTAAATATATTATGTATGCTCCACGCAAATCGCTTGTGTAATCTTTTTTAATAATACTATTTTTGCCCTTCAATACTTTTAATTGCAAATGTATCTCAGTACACGTAACCTCTGGATTGTGTAATCAATACTTTAAAAACCACACATTGCAAATTAAAATTCAAATAAATATTTTTTTTATGAGTACATATATCCTATGTAGGTATGTATGAGCATTTGCTACGTATACCAAAAAAAAAAACACAAACATACCGCATCCGTTATAATGATTTCACGATTATTTGGAAATGATATGAATACGCTATATGATAAACAAATTTTATTAAGGATAATCAATGTAAGATAACTGAAGAACAATTTTAAAAAGTCTAGCATTGTAGCAATAAAATTTTTTAAGGGTTCGATAAGTTTAAGGACTTTATTTCTGGTCAACGAACCGCATTCACTATACAACTTATTTTTAATTTCTCGTTTACACATTTCAAAGTACATATAAAGATTTCTTTTCATTATAATAAGTCACAACACGCGATTCAAGAACGATGTTAAACTTATGTCACTTATTTTAAACAGCCAAAACATTACTTTTAATATTCAATATTTTAGTCAACAAACTTTTCAATATAAATTTCTTCTGTGATGTATATTTGTACACGCGTTAACAGCGAATGTTTAAATGTTTGCTAGCGACAAAAATAAACGTCTTCTTGATACATGTACGGCTAAAATAAAATTGCGTATGCAAGGGCTTGGGCTTGTATGTTATGTTGTTTAAGCTCAAAAGGCTTTTAATAAAAAAATCAAACTGAGTTCACTCTAAACCTGTTGTGAACAGAAAAATCGAAAATAACGTATGCAAACACACATTTCTAACCACGTTTCATTTATTTAGGATGCCGGCGTAAGGCTGACTAAGTTTTGTGTGAGGAATTGTTCGAAAGCAATTTTATAACCAATATTTTTAAGCAATGTTAATGTTTTTCAAGTTAACATATTAACAGTTGTTATTAATCGAAACATCAGTAACAAATTTCTTATAAAAAGATTCAAAGCATGATTTAATAAATATAGTTTAAATGAAATATTATTTAAAACTAAAATATTAAATGAATTACTGTGATGAAACTATATCAATATTGCCATTTCGCTACTGCCCTTATGACTCAAACAAAATTAATTAAATGAGAAAGCAAAAAAACCTTTTTTTATATAAAATCACCACATTTCTAATTTTCCTTTAATTTTTTCGCAGAATTAAAAAATAATACGATAACGATTTATATACCGTTATTTTTTAAAACAAGAAGTGTTGCCACAAAAAAACAGACAAAATTTGTTTAAAGAATAACTTAATAAAAAACATTGAAAAGTGCTATATTCGACTGTCCCAAATCTTATATACACATTTTTTGTGATATTTTAGTTTCGGTGATATATGGATACTTAAGTTGTTTATTTACTTCGATTTCTATTCTCCGTTTTTTTTGTACTAAAAGTTTTCCGTAGTCTTCTGTACTCATTTTAAGTCCTTTAGTTATTTTCTCTTATTTCATTGACTCCACCCCTTGACCCAGTATCTCCATCTGTGGTCTGATATTATTCCACCAGAGGTCCATATTCCAGATTGTCTATGTTAGCTCTCCTGCTATCATTCGCAACCTCTGTTTGATTGTGTATATCAAAGGATGAGATAGTGAATCAACCTAAACTTCGTCATTGGATCATTGTCGGCATAACTTACATGGTTTTCAGCTTCATGGCTTTTAATATACACAAATGAAGCAATAGTGGACTTGAGAATATATATTGTTACGTTTATACCTTTTATAAACATTTTGTTGTAAGGTCTTTATTGCAAAATAAATAACACCAGATTTTTTAATTAATTATAAGTTTATTTACTTTAACGACTACAGAACAATTTACTTCAGATGCACGTCTTTACTTCCACTCAGACGCTGCCTTTTATATTTGTCCATTAAAAGTCTAGAAAAATGAAGAATCTTCTACTCCCTTTGATCACATTTTGTTGTTGTATGATGTTCATTCAATGTATAGGCGCCTGTATGTCTGTGTGTTTTTTTGTTTTTATGCTGATAAAGTTTCTTCCTGGAATTTATATTAAAATAGTTTTTGTTGTCTTGTGTAGATAAGTTTTCTTAGAAAACGACGCAGTTAGTAAACAGCAATCTGTTGTTGTCTTACGTGCATAAGTTTCTTAGTTTTTAACTTGCAGAAATTACGAACGGAATGACAAACTTATATAAATACGATTATATTCATTTATACTAGTGAGGGGTATAAAAAATTAGGCAATAGCTGATATTTGCTTCTTGCGAAACTCGGGCTTTTTAAACATTGGACACCTTTTCTCCTTTTTTTGTTTACTTTCGGGTTTTAACGACTTAAACATTTGTTGACCGTAAGCAACATTTTTTGGAAAAATCTAAATTTTTTTTCTGAAATTTCGATAGTTTGTGAAATTCCAATTTTGTAGTTGAGCTTAATTTATGTTGCGAAATTTTGGTGAATATCCGATATTAAAGTGAATTTTCGCCTGGTAAGTGATGCCTCGTTAATTTTATCTAGGCTCAATGTTGTAAAGGACTGCATTCTTTACTTATTGTACGTACTCTTACTTTACTTTTCTCCCATTGAAATTTAAGATTACGTTGTATCTTGCCCATTGATCTAGCCAAGAGTTAAGCCATTACTAGATCTAAAGTCTTTTGCAGATTGGCAGGGATTATACCATTCGGCCTTGACCGTCATACATACTATGCCCTGCATGACGTCCCAGTTGCCCTATCAAAGTGCTTGTGAATTAGATTACCGCAAAGCGAAAATTTATTAGTGTTTGAAAAGAGGTAAAATAAGACTTACTTATGTCTTTCAAAAACTCACATTATAAGCTTAACATAACTTAACATAAACAACGTATAATGCTATAGTTAAAATTTGATATATGCAATATATTTCTCATAATTGTTATTTTTTATTTAAAATAAAAATGTAGAGTCAACTGCTTGTATTGAACTTCCAAATAAAAAGGGTTTTGTAGTTGACAGAGCAAGTTAAAAATTATAATTTTTAAATTTATTAATTAAAATGGTTAACCTGGGAATTTGAACCCGGATCTATATTAACTGCAATATCTGAAAACTGCGCTAAAGTTACTCAGTGCGATTATAAAAGTTCAAGTTGCAAAAAATTTCTAAAGGACAAAAAAATCTAAGTTTTTTAACAATTTCATTTTTTAGACTTCATTGAAAAGAATTGTGACGCCATTCTATTGCAACAGGTGGGTTATTCTCAAATCTAAGTGTTTTTTTCTAATTCCTAAAATATCCTCACTTTATACTATCATATCATTTAGACATTTATTAGTTTTAACGTTTTCCAGGTATAAGGTATAATTTCAATATCATTTTTATGTTTATAATTATCGATGCTTAAAAGAGGCGCGGACATCGAATTCTTGGACTTGGTTAAATTAATATTTATAATTAGAAAGTTAAGTAACCATACAAATGTTTAATGTTTTTATGCATATCGTTACGACGACGATTCAATAAGTTTTAAAAGAAACTATTAACAGTAAAAGAAAAGTAGTCAACAACAGAAAACAAAAACAACAATAACATGCTTATGCGAAATTCTATCAAAGAAGTTAACAATAGAAAACAAAAACAGCTAACACAGGCGTCTAAACTGAATGATAACAACAACAATATGGGGTGATATTAAAGTAGAATATTTTTGCATGTGCGGAAACCGCTGAAAACAACTAAATATATAAGCACCGCTTGAAGGGCAAATAAATTAATTGAAGTTGAGTCATCAGTGTGTAAGACAATAAAAGTTACTACCGTATTTATTTTGTGTGTAATAAGTAAATAAATTGTTTAACTTAATTTTAGACTCTAAAACACTGAGTTATTATTTTGCAATAAAAGAACTAAAAATAACAAAACGTGTATTAAAAAGGAATAAACGTAACAATATTATATTTATGACATTACGAAAAAGTGATATAAAAGAATGAGGGATTAGAAAAATGAGTCTTCCACAGAAATCGTTACTTCTGTATAATCATGCAATACTATTATCTTGCAGGTATTAGTTGAACATACGTACATATGTAAGTAAACTATTTTTCAAAAAGTAACTTATTTCAAGCTATAAAACTATGTACATCCATATAATTTCATAATTTTGGTTTAAAAGTTTTTAATTCGACGTGAATATTGATAGCAATAGCACAGCCAACTAAGAAAAAAAAATTATAAATGCGTATACAAGTAATCAAAGTGCTGAACTTAATATTATATTGTTACGAAAGTGTCTTGCTTAAGTTTTAAAATAAAATAATTAATATTAAATTTTTATCTTTTTACACGGTCCTTTAAATTATAACGATTTAAATTTACGATTTTTTTTTCTCTCAATATTTCACTTTCCTTTGGAAAGCTTCTTCAGGAAATTATCTTTTATATTTTCAAAAACAAAAATTATAACTGAAAATAATAAAATAATTAAGCAATAAAGCAAACTACTGGTAACAAACTGCGTAGAAGTTTATACACACACAACTACAATTGGATATGCTATTTACTAACTGCCTGGCATGCAAGGAAAAAAAATACAAGTATGCTGTTTACCATCTAAACGCGCAAGACAAAACTAATTTTACAACAACAAACATACATGTTGTTTACCATCTACGCCGGTTTCTTAGAAACCCTTTTTTACAAATAACAACAACAAATGTATTGAAATAAATCCCAAGCAGAAACCTAATCAGCATAAAAACAAAAACAACTATACACACAGCCATACAGGCGCCTATACATCGAATAAACAACATACAACAACAAAATGCGATACAAAGGAAGTAGAAGATTCTTAAATCTTCTAGACTTTAAATGGATAAGTATAAATAGGGAAACGTCTGAGTCGATAATGAATCAGTGTAAAATTAAACCTCGTCGAGTAAAGACGTGTATTTTAAGTAATTTGTTCTGTGTCAACCTTGTGTAGTTAAAGTAAATAAAATTGTTATTAATTTAAAAATTTTAAAAACTGGTGTTATTTGTTTTGCAATAAAGAACTCACAACACAACGTTTATAAAAGGTATAAACGTAACAATATGTTAGTATATTCAGGCTAGCCTAAATCAAATCTTAACAAAAGATATCACACGAGGATAGGGGGCGTGAAAGAAATTTATGTCCCAAATGCCTTCTAAAGTCTGCTGTGTAATAATGATATGATTGTCTCATATCATTATTAAAGATGTACTAAGTTACACTATCCTTTTATCAGCATGCATCATAGTATACATGTTTTACATATTCACTTCTTATTAACTTCTGAATTTGTATGATAAAGCTTTCTTGTATAAATTTACTGAAAAACTATGGAGTATAAAAAAATATCTCATTTGAATGCAACAGCAGCTGTTTATTTTTTAGCAAATTGAATGGGCAATATAATTATTTAAAATACCGGCAACTGTAAACTGAAATTAAAAATATACTTACAAATTATTTTGAAAACAGGGGAAATAAATATGCTGATCATGATAATACAGGAAAAAGTCTGAACATTGCGCTATCAACTGCGGATACGATCATTTTCTGGACCGTGTGTTACAATTTAGAAATTTTTGTTTATCTACGTTAATTGTGCTAGATTCCTTTATGATATTCTCATAAAATATTTGTTATTAAAAAGTTTAAATGTAATACTATGAGGAATCATATCAGCTTATCCAGTAGAAATTAAAAAATAGTTTTTTTACTGTGTTCTTGTATGAAAGTTTTTTGCGTTTTGTTGTCTTAAATTGTTTTGCTTTGTTGGTTGAATATAATTCTTATTTACCCATTTGGCTTGAGATACAAGACGCTTGAGTTTTCTATACAAAATTTGGCTGAAAACCACAGATGAGCTATATGAGCAATAGTAAAATTGCTGTATGGGTATGAATTTTTTCTACATTTGAATTTTTTAATAATAAATATTTTATTATAATTCTGAATTTAAACGAATCTAGCACCGCTTGCACCGGTTAACTAACTCTTTAATATGGGAATTCAATACTCGATTCGTAAAATCCTTAAAATCGGATGTCCTTCCGTACATTGACTGAAAGCGAATTTCTTCTCTGTGTATCCATAGCAGTCGCCATAGGCAATTTTTTCTTTGAGCATACCCTGCTATCTCCTTCGTCAGATTGTTGTATTTTACATATGCAATGAAGTCGTGCACCAGTCCAGTCAACATTAAGCAAGATTAATTCTGAATTTAACTATTGTAAAATGTATGTACTTTCTAATGCAAAGGTAATTAAACTCAATTTTTATTTTGTGAGGTGCCTGCATAGCTCAAGGAATTTACTTGGTGCCTTGCAGTACGCCTTCCTTAGGGAACACTCAATAAGTTATTTACAGGCCTACATTTAGGTTTCATTCGTAGTTTTGGGAAAGCAAATGTGTAGCTCTAGATATTTCCAAGGCGTTTTACAAAGTGTTGAATGATGATTGCTAGGGCAGTTCGAAGGCAGATAAATTCCACCATCAACATGTTATTTTGACGATCCCGTGCCGTGCCGGAAAACAACAACTATCTTAAAATAAATTCCAGAAGAAAACTTCAACAGTATAAAAACAAAAATACAGGCAGACCAAAAGGCGCCTATACATTGAATGAATAACATAACAACAACAAAATGTGCTACAAAGGGAGTAAAAAATTCTTGATTTTTTAGATCTCTAGTGGACAAATAAAAAAACAGCATCTGAGTGGATAGTTAGTTAATGATTTTAACAATAAGTTACAAAGAATTCCAAGGAAAGAATAAAGAAAAGATTAGGAATTTTTTAACTGAGAATAATTTTCTAATACGATTAACTAATATTTTTGCAAATTGTATGTACGATGCCAACCAATGGTTTGGCTAAATATTGAGAAAACATATAAAAAATAAAGATTAACTTATTTTTTATAAAAATACCTAGAATATACTAATTAATTTTAATTAAATTTTAAAATTGTGAATTAATCACAGTTTTCTCTCGTACAACATTTTTTTGGCTTGAATTTAAATTTCTTTTTGTTTTATATAGAATTTTGTAAAACCTTATTTCAATGTAAAGTTAATTTCACCTATCCAATAATTTACAGGCATAGAGTTTAGAAATACCATATCCGAGCGTGGTATATAGGGCGGAGTTAAACATTGTGAATCAATGTTGGGGCTTTTAAAGATGAATTTTTGTTGCCATTGTGGGGTTTTCGTAGCCGCAAGAGGTTGGGAGTCTTTCTAGCAGAACATCGGAAAGAGGTATATGATTTATTTCAAGCTTTTCGTCTTTGATTAAACTGGCTTGAATGTGGGTCGGAGCACCCGTCAGCATGCCAGTGCTGCCAACAGTTTGGGCACTCAAAAAACACTTGTAAAAGCGATTATAAAACGTTTCTATTTCGTGCCAAACGTGGAGTCCGAAGCAAGTCGTGAAACGGTTAGGTATAGTTTAAGAGTCCCTAATTACGTGACGTCTTCGGTATATGTTTTTAGTTTTTACTAGCTTAAATGAATTTTGTAAAACTTCTTGGTACATATATCATACTCGTAAGTCCCGAAGATAATAAAAATTTGCAAATTAAAGTCTAAATCATTTTATTCATTAGAAAAGTTAAACAAACCACGAGATGTAAGAATAGAGTTGTAAACGCCCAGGTTGAAGTGAAATGATAGTGTCCATTTTTTAATTAAAAAAAAAACAAATAGGGTCAAAGAGTAGTGGTACACTTGCGCTAGAATGTCTGCTTTATTTCGCACTCCTGGCGAACATTAGAATTGGCGATTGGAAGTACTTGAAGTAACCTCAACTTTATCATTGCAGCACTAGAAATTCATTCCGATGGTTGAAGACACTACTTGGATCGACAAATTTTGTACGTCTTCTTATTCGTTTTTTTAATAGTTTCATACAGAAATATCTACCTAACAACGTTTGCTTTATCATCAATACTGCTGCATATTATAAAAGCCATCTTATTCTCCTTAGTCCTTTCTACTCTTGCGAAGAATTAGTAAAGACTAGTACTTTTCATCGGTTCTGAAATAACTTCTGCATTGTTTTTTATTTTTGTTAATTTATTTGATTTAGTTTTGGTTGTTAATTTATTTATTTATCTTTATATACTTTTGTTCTTGTCGTATTAGGCAAATTTTCATTTGCTGTACCACTTTGTCTTATATCCTTTTTCCTTTAAGCCATCTTTTCTTTTGCGTTCTAGAAAGCAGTTTCTTTGAATTATTTCCTTTTTTTTGTTACAATGCTTTAATGATGTGAACCCAATATGTGAATATACATAATATGCCAACGCCTATGTTCCTCGTATCATGAATGTGTCTTCTACCACAACAATTCCGACGCTAACAAGTCCGTCTTCCAGCACAACTACCACTACGGCTTTTACCACTGGAAATAATACGGTTTTGGCAACGTTAGACTCACAACATTTCGAAACGCCCGATTTACGTTCTTCTTATTAAATATTATCTGAACTTTATTTTTAATTTTAGTTACAAAGAAATAATTATTAATCTTAGTAGCGGTCTTTTTTAAATAAATTTAACACTATATTTTTTCAATATTTCGCTTTCCTATGGAAAGCTTCTTCAGAAATTCCTTATTAATATTTATTTATTAAAAAAAGAGGTCGAATAAAAATAATAATCACATAGTTGCAAAGAAACTTAAATTCTACTTCATTTATTACTTCCGAGTATTTTTAATAATATTACATTTATTGGTTATTTGCTATCTAATTGCGTTTACAACATTTTAAAATATAAATTAATTATTATGCACTTCCATTCTTATTCATTTCCATTACTATTGCCAGGCGAAGAAGAAGAGTTTAACTGTAATTCATTCCAAAGATTTTACGAAATTTTCCGATTTTTTTTACATTTTAAAGTAACTGCTAAAACAAGTTTTTTAATAGGTAGGTACATTCTTTTAAAAAAAATAGGCCACTTTCATCGTTTACTGATATCGGTCCTTAATGAAGTACTAAACTAAATTTTATTTTACGATTTTGTTATACTTGGAAAGTTTGCTGTTTATTATTATTCGAAACCAATATATTTTAAATATCAATTTTATCCCATGTAAAAATTTGCAATTATTATATTTGACATCTACATACTTATACTTACAGTAATAACCTCTTGTATACTATGTACATGTATTAATATGTATTTATGTATGTATATCCGTAATTGAATTCTTGTTACTACACATGCAGCAGTGCATATGTACATAGATACATATTTCCATTTAAAAGAGATCTTCTGTAAAAAAAAACTAACGGCCCATTTTATATACCATGTAGGCATTCGTTAGGCGCCCAGATAATAATTTAAGAACTTTAAAGTTAGTTTTGTTTTGAAAAGCGCTCGCTCCATCTCTATTACAAAATTTTAAATAATTCATTCTAATTCATTAAATTGTTAAAAAATACTATAAATAAATATAAAATTGCACAAGAGGTGCTGGTTTAAATATTTTGTTTAAATTTAAATCGGCTTAACGCTTAAACTGTACCGCAACAGATTATTCATCTTTAAATTGATTACTGTTTAATAACTTTATAAATCTTTTGAGGAATACGCTGCATAATACGATCAATTCGTAATTTTATCAGTTATTAATAACAAACTTTGACTGCTCTCTAAACTAGCATTTTTATTTTGCAGTTTTGGTCAGTTGTGTCAATGGATGCATGTCTTTTTCACATAGGTTGAACAATTTTTCCGACATACAGAGGGCGATATGCTTATGGTTACTTAATATCCGCCGACTTTAATTGATGCCCGGCTGATCTGAGTTATTTTTAAAAGGTGTTTCTTAGCAGTGAAGTGTCCAACTATATACAATTACAAATTTCATCTCACTAAAAATTTTTGGTAATACTACTATCCTTGTGATAAAGAACTTTTGAATATTTGGTAGTTTTTAGGTTGTCCCTTTGCAAGCCGCCGCATTTACTTCGCTGCCGTCGCCGAAAATATTTAAACTATAATCGCTCTTAGCCGCCGTAATTTACCATTCACTTTGTTCTCTGTTTGCGTACAACTTTTATAACTTTCAATGTTAACAGTAAAGAGAAACTAGAATAAATATATCAAAAACACAAATAATGCCTGTTGTAAACCAAGTAAAACAAACTCTTTGTAAGTCCTTTTGGGCGAAGTGGAATAAATTTTATAACATTCGTAAGTATTTTGCTCATAAAAAAAATACCGGCAAATTTTAACCATAAATATAATTTTCAATAAATTGAAAAGGTTTATTTTCAAACGCTTGTATTGAGAGAAGAAATGAATTATTTACCAAAGAGCAAAATAGACAGAGAGAATTAGTTGGTCGTATAGAAAAAATTGAAGTTCGCTACTTAGGCCTTCCTGAAGACGTTACCCTTGTTATGAATCGTGATATATCAACCCCATACAACTGTGCTCAACACCTGTCCGAAGGCCATTGTAAGCGGTCAGCACTAGCTTTAGTAGATGGAAATGTGCCTTGGGATATGCATAGACCATTAACTGACAATTGCACTCTGCAGCTACTGAATTTTACTGTTGCCGATCCACATGTGATTAATAAGTTGGTTGAATAAGATTTTATACCTTTAAGCGGAAATTTTCAAAGTATATAAAACTTTTTTTTCTACATTCAAGGGCATTCTGGCGTTCGTGCAGTTTTATGTTGGGTGCTGCTTTACAAGCTGGTTTCAAAGAAGAAGCAAAATTACAGTTGCATAGTTTTCCTGCACCAAACAGTATGTATTAGATAAAGTACGTGCTAAAATTTCTTGTAAAATTTTAATTTCCTTTTTAGTCAAATCTGGAAGTTTTGTTTATGATGTTGTTTTGGGTTCAAAGACATGGCAAGCATCTATCGAAGAATTGCGCGCCTTATCGGCTGAAATGATAAAATTGGCTTCGAAAGACCTAAAGTTTGAACGTTTAGTGGTCAATAATGAATTGGCGAAAGAAATATTTAAGGATTCTCGCTATAAAAGTGATCAGATTCCAAGTATTTTACAACAAAATCATGGCCGCATAGTGCTATATCGAATTGGAACGCACATTGATATATCAAGAGGTCCAATGGTTGCTTCCACACGTTTTGTGGGCAAATGTACGGTGTCAGCTGTGCATAAATTGGCTGAAGAAGAGAATTGCAATGCATTTTACAGAGTACAAGGTGTAGCTTTGCCCATTGACTTTGTTTTAAATCATGTCGCTTATGGTGCACTTGAAAAACGTGCTAGTAAACTTGTAAGTATATTTTCCCCTATTTAACGAAATTTAACAATTAGGTTACATTGTAGTACGACAAATCCGCTCACCAGTTTTTTGCTATCTTAATACACTATTTCCTTATCAACTGTACAATGAAGGTAGCGTAAGATATGTTTGACCGCTGTTATTTTACTACTTCCTCCTCCCTTTTCTGATGAATGTTACATTCAAGTTCACCATTTTCAACGGTAGTAAGATCCTCAATATTTGTATTATTTCTAGGCGATTTTCTAATATGCTCGAAACTGCTTCTATACAAATATATTTTATTACATAACACTACGTAAGATCTTGGTTCTTTACATGTCTCTTTTTATTTTCCCATTAAACGAAGCTTCAGTTGAAGTCTTTTTTATTGACTAAGTGCTTTTAGATTTTTTGTTATAATCTGAAAATTTCTTCAGATTGGATTTCAACTTATTACTGTATACTTTGATATTCACAAGTCTCGGTGTAAGGTTGCTTGCAACTGAAGGTACTTTAGTACGAAGTGAACGTGACATCACAAACTCTGACGGACTCTGAAGATCTTCCTTCGATGTTGCTCTATACTGCAAAAGTGCAATATATGGATCTGAATCGTTCGATGTGAAAACATCATTGTCAAGCCGCGTACTAATTACAATGCGGCTTGATAATGATGTTTTCACATCGAAAGCGATCGCCTTTAACTTGAAAACAGATACGACGGAATAAGACAATAGTGTTTTACTTTTAATTCATCATCCGATTTATCATATTTTCTTGATGTGCCGCATTCTAGTGACCAATATACTTCTTCAGACAAAAGAAAATTTAGACCATTCTTCCATAACCCTTCTAATTTACATTCAGTAGGAAATACAAATCGAGTACCTTTATCAGCTGGATTATCTAAAGTTGATTTTTATCTGAATTTTCTAAGTTTTCTCTATCTCTATTTGCAACATATTGTTTATATTTCCTCTTATTTGGGTACGGTTTTCCGTCGACCCTCATCAAATTTGGTTTGTGAACAAACCGGTTTCGGCCTTTTTGCCATCTTCAGTGTTCTTTTCGTACTACTAGTACGAATTTGAGCTTCTTCTTCCGACATTATTATCGCATATCCTTTTTCTACATTATTCACTTATTTTAGAATAATATTCTCTGGCAAAATCTGAGTCTTTAGCCATTTTTTTCTCAATAGTGTCTAAGAGTTAAGAACCATTTGGAGAGAATCCGAAAATGTTAGAAAAGTTTCACCCCATAATAAGCCACATTCAAATCTTTTTCCATTTCGTTCGTACTATTTAAAATACTCAAGGCTCTTTGATCATCTCTAGATATTAATGTCTTATTAGGTATTTTAATTCCAAAAGTTTCTAGTCCAAAATATCCTTTCAAAAGATACTCTACTTCCATAAAAGATTCTGATTCCATTAAAGATTTAAATGCTTGTCAAGATACGAATTTCTGTGAAGATTGTTTTATTGGTCCAAGTATCATATCCTAATCTTGTCTTAGCTACAATAATTCAGTGCCTACAGTCACGAAGGCATGACGAAGGCTGACAATCATTTGTGATTTTACATTGTCATAGTTGTGAAGAAAAATGTCAGAGAATTTAAAGCTCTTGACGTGGCAAGTCCATGTTAGATGTGACAAACACATTTACCATGGACTACATGATATCGTATTTCTTTGAATTACTTTCTATACTACTTACGGTTATATTTATAACCTTTGTGTGCTCACGAATAACTTGATTGTTAATCCATTAAAGTTCCAAAACGTCACTTTCACCAACTACTTCCAAATCGTTTAAACATTTGCACCATCGTCGATGAAAGTATAAGTTACTATACTGTATAACCTTACTGGTATAACTTGAAACAGAATTCCATTTTTTCTAACATTAACGTCAGCAAGACAATTACGAGCTTGAATAAAAGTATTACTATTTAATGAATTTTGATTATTTTTTATGGATGATCCAAAAATAAGCGGACGGTCTTTATGTTAAAGTTTGTGATGAATACTAGAACAGGAATTTTGTCCGCATTGCTTTTTTAAAAAGCATTAAGGCAACTGAAACAAACTTTTAGACCTTTTACTTTTTCCCATCTTGATTCTATAGAAAGTTCGCAAAATAATTCACAAGATGCTAACGATTTGCATTCTTTGTTTACAAATTTTACAACCTGTTTGATCAAATTTCTAACTACAGCTGTTTCAAGACTTAATATATTGTTACAATTCATGTTAACAATAAAAAAATTTACAATAAAATATTTCTTTTTAAAGCAAAGTTATACATCTGTCGTTCCTAAGACTAAAATGTTTTCAACGCTGTATGTAAAAATTTTCACATTCGACTGTTTTACGTTATTTGTAATTTTTAAATCAGAACAGTTCGCATGTGGAATAAACTCCCTCCAGAGGTCTTTCCTGTCACTTTCAATGACGGAAAATTCAAATTGAATGACCACAAACACTACTCCCACTTTCCTCCTCTCCAACCCCTAATTTCCTAGTTCTGGTACAGTGCATTGCATAAGTAGAGATGACCCCTCTGAACGAAAAAAAATGGGGTCTACTTTGCCATATTATTGGCCTGCGCTTCCGTATCAATTTAGCATACAAGTTTCTGTTTATTTACCATTACCTCCACGCACCATTCTCTGGATTTTTTTTTGTTATTGCGTACAACTCCCACAAATAAGTCTTCTTCTTCGTCATCTTCACAATTGGGAACCATTTGTTTGACAAATCTCTTCCACATTCAAAATACTTGGCTTCTTCTGCTGGGCATTTGATGTTATGAGCCTGTCAGCATCTTGCAGCAATATTGTAGAGTTTTGTTTCGCGGCCACCAATGAAACGTTATCTTTTGTTAAAAGAAAATTTAGGTGCAAATCTATATATGAATGTAGTTCAGTTCAAGCTGACATTTTTTAGAACGGTAACGAACTCATCAATGGTTTGTACATCTTGCTGCTTGTTCGTGAAAAACGTATGTCTTTTCATGACAGTATTTAATATCTATATAAAAAATACCAGGTTTTTATATTTAACTGTGCCGATGTTCATATCAAAGGAGTTAAAAATTTCTAATGAATTGCTGCCTAGATAATGTAGCATCATTGCTACCTTTCTTTTATCAGGTCGCGATTCCAAGTCAGAAGCTCTTAAAAATATATGGAATTGTGGGTGCCACATTTTCCATTCTTTGGCCAAATATGATACTTTTAATTTTATTGGCTGCAAACACTTGGGACTTTGTTTTTCTTTTCGGACCAGCACTCAGGGGATGACTCCTATACATGTATGCATTGTGCCAGAACTAGGAAATTAGGCTGCGGGAAGGAGGAAAGAGGATGTAGTATCTGTGGACATTCGATTCGAACTTTCCCGATTGAAAGTGACAGGAAAGACCTCCGGTGGTATTTTATTCCACATACGGACTTCGGCATATTTATTTTAACGTTTTTACTATTTTGTTTTTAATTTATTTTTCTCTTTTCTTTTCCTTTTTTTGTTTTTTTTTTATTGTATTATGTTTCAAAGAACTGTGTTTTATTTCTCTTATATATTACAGCTTATTGCTTAAAAATAACAGGGTGAATAGTAAATCCATTATGCTTGAACGTACAATTACTGTTAACGTGCAATAACCATACAACAGTTTCGCAATCTTTGTTGTTACAGATGATAATTGGCATCAAGTGGCGTTGATACAGGCTTGCACTTTTCCATTCCGTACTCTTGAAGCAATTCTTTAATGTATTGGGATTGACATATTGTTATTGCGCCAGTGTCTCTTTCATAGTAATGCCAACTTGCCCATGTCAGTAATTGGAAAATCTTTCGCTAAAAATATTTTCACTTCAGAAACTATTGATTGATTTTTGCAACCGATGAGAATGGCATCCACGTATACTGCTAGCAATACCAACTCTCCTTTTATTGATGTTTTATATAAACAAGGCTCAAATTACTTTGTTGAAAACCAATTTCTTGAAGAACGTTTTCAAGCTTATCGTGCCATTCTTTACCAGATTGTCTTAATCCATATATTGCTCTATGAAGTTGATTTTTCAGATGATTAGTAGAATACCTGACCACAAGAGAAAATGTCTCATTATAGACCTCGCCAAACTTCTGGATACAACACAAAAGTAATCAAAATAAAGAAAGTTAGAGAAATGTAGATCGTTACCTACAATGTAAAAAGCCATAACTAACAAAAAAATTTAAATTACTTTTTTTAATTTTTAATTTATTATTTATTTTAAATCCATTTTTAATTTATTATTCTAAAAGAGCCTTAACTTCGTCGCTTATAACACTATACTTTTTCTGGCTAAATGAAGGCGACATAATATCTTCGTTCGTGGCAATTCGATTGCATTTTCTGGAGTGTCTAAGGCGATTTTTTTATAGCCTTTGTTACGACTTTCCTGAGCCTCTTCGGATAGTAAGCCTACAGGAAAAATACACTTACACAATTATATCTTTTCCATGAATCAGAATTTCGGAAGTGTAGGTGGCATATTGTACCACTCGTACAGTGCAACAAACTCTTTTGCCGCCTCCAAATTTTGTTGGATCTACTACTTCGGTAATTGTTATTACTTAGAGAATTATTGAAAACCTCTTGATTACATTTTCATCTAGACCCGTGATTTTGGAAATCAAGGCAGTATTAGCAAAATATCTTCGTGACGTATTTCCTGAATTTGGCGTACGAGAGCCTTGCTTAACAGGATCAACCTGTATCCCAATTTTCTCTTTAAGTTCACGCTTTACTAAGCATTTCCGGGCTTCTTTTATCGGACGAGTATTTGAGTCGAATCTCCCACGCTTAATACGCGCATGAAGTGGTGACATACCAAATTGCAGTTCTTGTTCATTTACGGGCATAGCTTGATTTTTCTAAATTTGTTTAAGCAAAATCCTACTAGTGGTTCTTGAGTTATGTTAAACAAAAGGCCTTATCAGAATTGAGACGCGAATCTATCAGCTAAAAAATGTTGTACTGTGTAAAACAACAAATTGAAAGGTGGGACCTGGTGGCAGTTGAAATTGATTAAAAATGTAAAAATAGATATGAAAAAATGTATTAGTAGTGATTTCCAACTGTAGGAAAGAAAAGCTAAAATTGCAGGTCCAAATGTTTGGAGAAAAAAGGGATTTTTGTTATATGTTTATAAAAATAAACAAACAAAAAAAATTTACGTCTCTGCAGAGTTTATTTTTTCAATTTTAGTATACTGAAATATCCTACTTGAAATAAAAACTAAAGAGAAAAATGTTAACTCACATAATAAAATAATATTCGTTTTGAAATTATTAGGTTTAAATTAAGTTGGTTTGGTAAAACATATACATAAGTACTGAGCTTGAGACGGTTATAACAAAACTAGCAGTTAGATCGGAGTAATTCTTTTTGGTTTAATTGTACCATTTAGTCTAAAATTTCAAAATATCACTGCATATTGCATGAAGAGTATTTTGACAATTTGACTTTTTTCCGCGAAATCCCCAGTGTGTGTCGTTCACATTGTTAATACGGTTGCCATATAGCTTAAAATTCCAACAACTATTGTACGAGAAAAATTATAAGCGATGAGTAATTACCTTTGTAAGATTGTTTATAGTTGATTACATGTGGCCTTTGATGAGTAAACAGGGAATGCAAGTTGCAAAATTCTGTTCAAAAAATATCTAAAAATAAGTGCATTAATAAAAGAAGAAGAAAGAAGCTATTCATATGCACCGTGCAGTTCAATATTAATTTTAAAGTGTATGATATTTACATAAGACACATTTGTAAAATTTGTCTATTAATTTTTAAAACAGATTTGTTAAGCGTTATAAAATTATTGCAATTTTTCATTTGCCAAGAAATTATAAAAATATTGTCTTTTGAGTTTTTGTTTTTCACTTAATTAGTTATTTATTTAATAAATTTGTTGAATAATTCTTCCTACAAGCAATCTTTACGAGAACAGAATATGCTAAAATTTTTATAAAACATTGCTTTGGGTGTAGGAAAAATATGTTTAATATACTTAATTCTAATACATAATGAAATATTTGCTAGAAACAACAATAATAATAAGGTATCATTTGTTTCATGAATTATTTTACATTATTGTTGAATGTAAAAGCACAAAATGGATATAAACTGCAAAACTATGATCATATCAATATTGCATAATAAAAGCTGAAAATGGAAGGTGCAACTAAATAATTATAGCACGTAAAAAAAGTGAATTTTATTAGAACTAAGAAATTCAAAATTAATAAGTACAGCTAACACTTTACATACACCTTAAAAAAATTATAAAGAGATGAGCTTAGTAAACTTTCGCAAAATTACTTTCATTGATTATTTCCTGAAGCATGTGATTATAAAAGTGCTTACAGCAAAGACAAACAGTTCATATAAACTATTTCATACCTTTTCAATAATTCGGTAACTGAGTAGTTCACTACTCACGTCAGAATTTAAAAAAACGTCATCTTTTGATTTTTTAAGTGGTTCTATAATTTGTAACCTAATTTTCAGCAGTTGGTGAATAACCAACTGTTTTAAATAATTTCAATATCAGATAACCATTTTGTTGAATCGCTATTTCTGTTCTGGAAACTTGTACTTATTGATTTCATAGATGTTAAAGATATTTGCAGAAAAAGAAAATAACTGATATTAATTTACTATTGCAATTTCCTGTCTTATCTGGCTGTTTTGGAGTCAAAGGCGAGCGCTTTCGATAGCATCATTCTCAAGCCGCGTTGTGGTTTGTACTGAAATTAATTTTTTTATTATACAAATTGTATAGACTCTTAGCACTTAAACTCTTCTCTATACAAAAATTCCAAATATTTTAAATTAGTACAAGCAAAAATTTTGTTAAGCTTTTACGTAATATTATTTTTGAAACTCCAAGCCTTAGCACGTTGCCACTGTTGCTGCAACATTATGTGGTAAATACATAACTATAAGTAAAAATGGTGTCGAATTTATTTTATTGTGGAGAAAATCCTTAATTTATATTTATTTTTTCTGTACTTGTACACAAAGTTTGATGTGCAACATGCTCATTTATGTTGCAATCGACTTGCGTAACTTTCATACAACCGGGACAAAGCCTTACAATAAGCTAACATTTCTTATCAAGTTGCACCAACATTTGCGATGAGTATGACTTACCTTTTACTTTTTTAGGTAATTTTATTCACTCGTAAATAATATTTCTCTTTTTTAATAATTAATTTAATATGATTTAAAATAATTTAAATATATATATATAAAAGATTTATAATTTCATTTAAATTTTTTTTTTCTTTTAGAACCCAGCCCGCCATCCAAATGAACCATTTGAAGAATTGCATATTCAAATGGCTTAACTTGTTTTATAAATATAGAAAGTATGACTTGATTGTTTAAAATAAAAAGTAAAATAAAAACTAGTTCGCATGTTTCTTTTTAACATAAAAAATACGAAAAACCAATGGATAAACTTAGTAAGTTACAAATAAAAATTTTTTATTTGGAATAATTTTTAGTTGTGCTAGATTCGTTTAAACATAAATACTTTGTGATATTATCATAAAATATTTGTTCTTCAAAACGTGAAAGCATATCCTATGGCCATATCGCTACCGATAAACATTTTATGAGAATATCATGTTTAAAGAAATCTAGCACTATTAATACAGATTAATTTCAGAAGTTCTTTTTTGAATTATTTAAAAACACACAAATTTGGAAATTAGTCACATTCATTTATTAAGGAAGTTACTCTGTATTTCGAGTCTAAAAGTCTTAAAGAATTTTTCTTTCGAATCGAAATACAAAATAAAACCACGTTTGTTAACGCTCTGTTAAAACGAGTAAAAAGAGGGAATTTCGGTTTACAGAGGACGTGAATCCGTTTTGAAATTAAAAAATTACTTGGATTCGATTTATTGAGTAGGACCGTATTTGTTTAATTTTTTATAGAAATTTTTTTTGGTTGAAAATAATATTATTAAAGTATTTATTTGTTTTTGGATCCGTTTGAAATTATTATTTGATTGCATCTGTTATTCCCACTTAAACCAAATAATATTTAACTATATCAATAGAAGCATATAAAAATAGTTCTTTCACTTGTCAAACATGTTATATAACTTAAAACTAACTAAATGTAAATAAATAAATAAATAAAATAACAAAACCAAATTAGTAAAAAATAAACTTGCGAAAAGTTAAAACTTTATGAAAAAAAGAAATATTTAATTGTATGTATTATGAAAATAGCAAAAGAATTGTAAAGCTAATCAGTGTAATTATAAATATTCGCAAAGAATTTGTTTCCCGAGGAAAAGTCTTGTCTCGAGAAAAAATTCCTCCAACCATAAGTTTCGCAGGAATAAAAAATTCAATAATTGGCAACGCTGATACCAGCTGTTGCAATTGTTAATATTTAATTTGATTTATTTTTGATGTGAAAGAAAATATTTTTGTTTTTGTTCTAAATAAATTAAAAAATTTAAAAGCAAATGAATAGCATAGCTTTTCGAAATGTTGTTGAAGAAACTGGTGTTGCAGAAGAACATTTAGAAAAAGGAAATATGGCTTGAATGTGTTGCTGGTGAATGTTCCAAAATAATATTTATTTTCATTTGAAATTATAAAATTTTCGTTAAATATTTAGCTTATTGACCAACAATCTTGAAAACTTGATGGGTGTACGGCAAACCGTACACCAGACGGCAAATTGAACCACTTGTTTCGCTCTCTGAACCAGAATGGCAAACCATAGTGTTCATACGACTTGTTTCCTGTTTCGTTTTGAAAATGAAACCACAAGATTCGCTCTTACCATGTTGTTTCCATCAAGATTCGGTCGCGAACCCCGAATGAGAGAGCGAACCTCGATATTTGGAATTTATTGCTATACATTAAAATTTAAGGATAAAGTAAGTATTTTAAATCAAAAAATATATGAATTTTCAAGTTTTATTTAGGTACGAGATTACAGAAAAATAATATATATTTTCTAAAATACAACTTCTAAGAACCCATATGATATTAAACTTTTCTATGTTGTAGCTCCGAAAAACCACAAAAAATTTTTCAACTTAATTGCATTAATAACATTTTAGCGTTTATTTTCCATTTTTTTTTTGGTTTTTATTTTTTTCTTTGGATATTTACATATTTGTTTAATTATGTACATCATATTAAATTTATTTTGTTCTTATAATCAAATCGTTACATTCCTTTTCAATTAGAATTAAATTTAAAATTCGGTAAACTTGAAGAAACATTTTTCGTTAACGTGGTTGTTTCTAAAATGTTGTATAGATAAATTTTAGAATATTGCTTAATGTATAAGTTATGAGAGAATATTTACTTTTTAAAATTTAGTAATACTTGGCACTATACAGGTGGTAGAATTATAATTATTAAACTAATGTTGAAACAATTCTTCCAGTTCATCTTCATTAATCGCTATAACTAGCATTATAAGGCCACCAATAATAATACCTAAAACTTGAACTAATGAAGTTTTAAATTTTCCATTACTTTCGTTCGCCATGGCTGGAACTAAATCGGCAAAAGCTATGTATAGAAAGGAACCAGCGGTTCCCGCATATATCCACTGTGTCATATTCGTATGTAGATTCGCTATTAGTAAGCCAGTGGCCATACCAACAAAGCTAAGAACTGAACTAACAATATTTAGACATATGGCTCGTTGCATAGAGACTCCAGTTTGTAGCAATAGTGCGAAATCACCCAGTTCATGGGGCAATTCATGACAAAGAACTGCAAAAGCTGTTGCTAAGCCTGTGACCGGATCGGAAGCAAAAGCTGCACCTATGGCTAAACCGTCGGTTAAATTATGTAGACCATCACCAATGATTACCATAAAAGCCACAGGAGTTAGAGGTCTTGATGGCATTTTCATATCTATTTTGGCTTCATTCAACATTATATTTAATTCGCGTGAATCGGTTAAAGGAGGTTCGATTGGTTTTTCCGCGCCAAAAGCAGATATTTGATTATTTATGGCTTTTTCATGGATTTTTTGTTTTGGTTTGCTGTGGTTATGGTGGCTATGCCCATGTGCTCCTTCGTTATTGTTATCTCTCAGTAATGGCAAGATTGTTTCGATAATGTACATAAAAAGGGCAGTGAAAAATGCGCAAGCACAAATCCAAATAACACTCGTATCATGTTCATGTGAGGCTTCCGCTTTGTGCTTATGATTTTCTGGGGCTTGAGAGTGTTGACTAGCCAAAGCGTGAGGAATAAGATGCATTAAAGCATCACCGCTAAGTGTACCCACAGCAACAGCCACCAAAAAGTTAAGTATTTCTTGGTAAGCTATCGTTTTCATTAAAGGAACTAACATTATTCCCAATAGTCCACAAGCTGAGAGTATAAATATTGAGGCACTCGCATAAATCCATGCTGAAAAAAAAGAAATGATTACAAGCATACAAGTTAATTTGCAAATAATAAAAAGCATACTATTTATTAGATTTAAAAAAAAAACAAATTCGATGCAGAAATTATTTTTACGAATTCAAATTTGATGCTTGAATATTTGTTGTATTGACATACAATGTGTCTGCCGCGAAGGTATACTACTTTCTTGAAAGTTCATATTTGGCAGTCGTGAAGTATACACGTGGCAAATTTATTATGGAAAAATATTCGATAAACCAACGTGTTTTAATCGTTAAAACATTTTATCAATATCAATCATCGGTAACTGTGACGATGAGAAAGTTACATGAAGTTTTTGGAAGGCACATTTTTATTTGAATGGATATGTGAATAAATAGAATGATCGGAGCAATTCAGTCAATCTTACTTGTTTGAAAATGAAAATGGCGTAAAGGTAACTGTGAATGGGGAGCGATATCGTGATATGATTGAAAACTTTTTAACGCCACAACTGCATGCTTTGGGTTTGATTACCATGTGGTATCGACAAGACAGACAGGATTACAATGAAATTACTGCGAGACCTATTTTCACAACAAGTTATTTCAAGAAATGGTGATGTTGATTGGTCCCCACTGTCACCTGATTTGACTGCTCCGCACTTCCTTTTGTGAGGATATCTGAAAAGCAAGGTTTATGCAAACAAACTAGAAACGCTTGAGCAACTCAAATACAATATTCCTGATGAAATTAATAAAATACCGCAAAAATTGTTTGAGAATGTAATAAAAAATGTGCTCAAAAGGTCATTAAAAAATGTATCAATAAAAGAACCATTCCCTTTCATTTAATCAAAAATTATAAACAAACAAAGTAGTATGCCTTCCCAGCGGACTCTCTGAAAAAATAATAGTGTTAAGTTTAAAGGTGACATCGCGTTCTTATTTATAAATGAGGGGAAACCAACAAATGAGAGATCAATATATCATAGAGAAATTGAAAATTGGGGCAAATATTTGGAAAATGTTGGTTTTTAGCCATAATTTTCTAATTTTTGCGCCAATTTGCTAGCCGAGGTGTTAGAAAACAACGAAGGAGATAAGAAGAAGGTTGAAAAATGGGCAGCAAATGTATAATGAACTGGCCAGACAGACGTAAGGAAACTCTACCGGTTTCCGAAGAATCCGACAAGGAGCCGCCAGTATATTAAATAATTACAAATATTTGACTGTTTTGTTTTGTGCAATAATTTTTTGTTGCCTCATCTTTTATTATTCAAACCCATTCAACCCATTCCGTCATTCACAATATGCTGTCGTGGTCCTAAAACTTTCTACTTTCTTGCTCTTTACATTTTTTCCCTTTAAAATTGAATAGTCCCTAGTCCGTATAATTTTCGCTGCACTATCTATCCGTCTGCCAGTCTGTCACAGCCTTCTATCTTTGGACCCGTAATAGATAAAATCATGCCGAATGTATCGCGATATTTTTTGAACTGTGATAGGGAGGCATATACAATTTTGTATTTAAAACTAAGTTCGCTATAGCAACAACAAAAAATACAACTTTAAATTAAAGAGAGCTCAATAGTGACACAATTTCCATATAGGTGACGTTGCTGAGCTGTTATAAATATAATTGTGAATAATTCTCCTAAAATATTTATTATTCAAACAATTTTTAAATGCATTACTGTGAGGGAAAGCATATTCATATCCTGTTCACATAACTCAACAGTGGATTTTATCCCGAACTTCGTATAGAAAAGTCAAGAGTCTCAAACCACATTGTTTAAATAAGAACTTTATTGAACCAACACAGCAAGAAGATAGCAAAACTCAAAAATACTTCGACATGCTTACTGTGTTTTCGTAAAAAATATTTTTGAGTTTTGTTGTATTTTTGCAGCGTTGGTTCAATAAAATTTTTATTTAATCAATTTGGCTTGAGGTATAACACTCTTAAGTTTTCTATACAAAATTTGTTAACTGTCGTTATTTAAATTTCGAAATTTTTACTTGCTGCGGAAAAACTTAGTCAAAACTGTAGAATATTGTGCTAGTGCTAATAGAATATTTCCACCTTATATTTCGCCTACTTTTTTACTTTTTGACAAAAAGTTAATAAGATATTCCTACATGATAATAATCCTAAATATACTACACCACAAAGATAATTGAAGGTGCTAATACAAATACTATCAGTTATCAGACTGGCCACTCTGCTAATTTCAAAGAGCGTTGAAGAATATATCGCACCCTAAATACGAAAGGGTCACAATTCAAAATACTAAAATATCCGCAACTCAAAATAATTCTCTTTAGTTCAACGTGAAGCAGCAACACACTTAACATAAAAATAGACATAAATGTATTTTCCAGTTAAAGAAGATAGTGATGTGAAAGAAATTTAGAGAAATAGTTAGAGATGTGTACTCTGAATTAATTTATGGAAAAAAAATTTTTGTTTTGGAAAATTCTGCTTAATTTCAGATAAATAATGGCAGACAGACATATTCTAGCTATATTGCATCGTTGTCACGGTAAAAACCTTGAAACTAAGCACAAAGCTATTTCTCATGCTTATCTAAATGTAATAAACTATTTTTTGTTAAATATATATTTTTTAAACTTACCATTCCATAGATCTCTTTTGTTATTATTGGTATTCTGTGAAGAGATTTGTTGAACACACACTTGTTGATCTATTTGAACCAATAGAGCTGGACACAATTTCATAAATGCCACTGGAGTTAAACGAACATTGTTTACAAAATGATTGTACTCTTCTTCTAAGTCATGATCATTATCGTTAACTTCCATCTTTGCATTTACAAAAGAGGCAGATGCTGCAGACGATGTAAATGTTTTATACAACTTGCGCTTATGCAAATCTTCGTGATCGACAACTAAACGCAAAAGTGATTTTGGAGATAAACAAACATTCGCAGACAATGGAACTCCATCAAAAGTGGCTTCTAGTATATTGTAATGGAATGGGTGAAGTGAATGAAAAGAAGAAAATTATAATAAAAATTAGTTTCTGCCTCTAAATGTTTTGTTTGATTATCGTAAATTACTTAAAACTTATTTAAAAAAAAACAATTATAGCTTTTATGGTTGCTGTTTTGTTTTCCTAACTCACTTTGAAAATGTTTCAATTTTAAATTTAGAAAATAATTATAAATGTCGTTATATGTTAGAAATGTTACAAATAATTAAAGAACCAAAAGAATAAATTTTAAAGCAGATACGGAGAATGTTGCACAAAATAATAGACATTTGGTGCATAAAATTATAAAACAAAACTCTGTACCTGCATAATATTAATAATAAATACTTTAATTTTTTGTAATGTTTGGTCATTAAATTTAGGTTTTTGAATATATAATGTATAATAATATTGTTTTGTAAATTTGTTATTTTCACAATTGTTTTTCATTTGAAAATTTTTTTAATATTGAAAATTTGTTTGTATGTATGTATAGTTGTAAACAATTTTTTTTAATTTGTAGTTTTTATTGTTTTTGTTTGATTTGCTTTTTGAAAAAGTTTTTGATTATTTTGAATTTGTTAATGAAAAAAATTTTGCAATTTTGATTAATTATTAACTCATTATTTTTTTTTATCCTGATGATACCAACCAATGGTTTGGCGAAATATTGAAAAACAATAAAAAATAAAGTTTTAAAATATTTTTTATTAATAATTAATAATAATAATAATAATAATAATTTTTATTAATAATTAACTACTAAAAAATATTTAAAAAAGTCAAATAACTATAATTATTATAAATAAAATTATTTTTTAAAAAGTCATTGATCTCTAAATGGCTACATCAATTAACACAAAACTGATAACATAGTAGGAAAGTTTAATTTTCTTTAGGAGCTGTCTTGCCAATTTTGGAGCTGCACTAAGCGTTTCTTAGGTAGAGGAATTGAATTTTTCCTATTATTGGATTATAATACTTTAAAAAGTGTTTAAAACACGCATTCAATCAGCTCTTATAAAAATAACAAAAAGGTATGTGTACATATTTCAGGGTTTTAATTTTAAAATCTTTAGCAACTTTAGCGGATTTTTTACGTTTTCGTTATTTTTTAATGAAATTTGTTAAAAAAGGAGTCTAAGGAGTATTTAAGACCACGTTTTGGAGTAAATAAAATTAATAATTGGACAATTCACAACGCCGCATACTCGTATTATTATTAAAATATAACAGTTGAAATTTTGTAATTTTTTTTAATGTTCCAAAATTATACAATTTTACTTGATTTCTTCATTGCAGTAATTTAGTTATCAAAATAGGTGAAGTTCTCTGATTTTAGATTTAGAATTGATTTATAATTCTGCGATTCTGTAGTACGAAAGGTTTTTGATTATTTTATTTATTATTTATATTCTGTATAGTAAAAGCCCAGTCTTAAATAATGTTAAGTAAATTAAGAAAAAAATTCTTTTTACAGTAAAGTAAAATCGTAAGTAAAATCTGCAAACATTTATTTACATATTGATAGATTACTTAATAAAAAATCACCTAAAGAAGCTTCTATAAAGTAAACAAAATATCGGGAGAAAATATATAGAAGAGTTTGATTTTTATTTACATTTGGAAACAAATATCGGACCATAGCCGCCAAAAAATATAAACACAAACAAAAATCTTAAATAATAATAATTTAAATTCAAAGTTGGCCGCTTCATATGTTTTTGGTCAATTGGTTTTGATTTGTGTTTGAAAAAAATATATTTAATATATATTAACTTTTAATTTAAGTTTATTTAAAATTACATAAAAAATTATTTGCTGATTACCTGGAGTGGTCATGCAGAAAAATAAAATTTTAATATCGTTAAAATATCTATGACACCAGCAATATGGCATCAGAAAGTGATATCGATGATAAATTACTTAACTGGCAAGTGAAAACAATAAAACTTAATCCAAATCAGAAAAAAGTTTATGTTAGTTATGAAGTAAGCCACTACACAGTACAAACGCTCCGGAATACAAGTTATATTGTATTTTGGGCAAAGATTACTGTAGAAGTGCATTAGGTGTGATTAGAACACCCAACTACTAATTGCCGTTATGATGAAGAAACCCCTCCAAAATGTACTCATTGTTTAAAGCCACATACAGCTAGTTATAGAGGATATGAAAAGTTAGTAGAGCGGAGACACGTTACTACATCATATACATCATTTAAAAACCCTGGTGAGCCCTACGCTAATCAAATTTCATGGCTATCGTCTGAGAAGTTAAGACATATAAGTGTGAAAAACAAACAATAAAAAAGACTACAACCCGAATATTGAAACAACTGTGCAAATTTAAATAAGATTTTAATTAATTCATAGGGTTTCGTAAAACTCTTTTTGTCTGGTTTTGTTTCACATAATATCTCGCAGCTGAAGATGTAAAAAAAATAAGATTAAAAAAAAATAATTGATAATAATAACCCTATGTTTAAAACTCAATACCATATTGAAGTTTATGTTCATCAAAAGCCAGATTTAGTTGCTTCGTGCGAAATTGTGGGACTTAAAAAAGTTTATTGTTTGATTTGCCATGACATTTTTTCAATTAAGGACTTAAGATATATTGTGGAGAAATTTAGAAATAAACAACACAAAGGATACTGTGGGGAAAACATGCCGATATGAGCATTTTTCTACTCTTAACATAGGTCATCAGTGGGCTTTTACTTAAATATTGTTGATACACTGTTGATTCAGTGTCGGGTGTTTTTTATAGTAGTATAGAACTTTAAGTTGGCCACATTTTTTTAATTGGCGGCCATTTTGTCAGCTGTTAAGATTTATGGTTTGTTTGGTTTGGTTTGAATAAATATTAATCCACAAGTATATGTTGAGACATTCAGAAAAACTGCTTGGTGTGTTATATGGGTTGGTGGAATCATTGGTCCGTACTTCGTTAAAAACGATGCTAATAAGAATGTTACAGTTAATGGTAAACGCTATAGAGTCATGATTACTAGCTTTTTCGATCTTTAATTGAACAAATACAATATGTCACACACCTAGCGCCAGAATTAATTTATTAAAGGAAACTTTTAGTAGCCGCATAATTTCACGTTTCGAGCCCGTGAATTAGTCTACTAGGTTGTGCGATTTAGAACCGCTGGAATATTTTCTATAGGAATATGTGATATCGCTATTCTATGCCGATAACCCCGAACGATAGACAGCTAAGAGGATAACATTCGCTGCATTATTGTCGATTTAGATTAGACTACGCTCCAGTCATCCGTAGCATTTATATGGCAGAAGTTATATTTAAATTTTATTTCCAGAAGATTACCTTTCGCATAAAGTAAGTTTTATGTCAATTTAAAAAATAATCGTCTTTTCTTTATTCCATTTCAAAATTCTATACCTCTGTTAAAACGTCATATATAAAACAAAATTAGCATAATAAAAATATAATTTATTTATTTAAAAAAAAATTTTAAAAATTTAAATTGATTAAATATAATTCTCATATAATCAATATGGTCGTTTTATAAACTAAATAAAATAAAATTATAAAAGAATATATATAAATTTTAATTAGGTTTCTTTTACTTCTTTTTTACTTTTGTTTTTCTTATATAATAACTGAATCAGTTCCTAGCAAAATGTTGTTATAGATATCATAATTATGTTTTTGTGTACTACATAGAAATAAATACATAAAATAGATATAAAGTTATAATATTTACAAAAATAAAACAAAGAAATTAATATACTGTTACATTTATTCCTTTAATAAGCGTTTAGTTTATTAACTTCTTTTATTAAAAAATATTTATACGCAACTTTTAAGGTTATAATTAAATTACACGATTTAGTTAGATGATTATTCACCTTTACAAAAAAATACACGATGGTAATTTTACTACTGTAACGGGCGAGATCTGATGTATCAAGTGTTGAGTCCTCACTCGATCACGTTCACCATAACACTCACTCATAAGTTGCAGAGCTTTTATATACTGTTTTCAGAGGTTCTAGAATTTACTAAAAAAACCTCTGAACTCCACATTTGGAAAGTTCTACACTCGCATTTACTACACACCTGTCGTTAGCATTATTAAGTGCAGGTGGTTGTTTGCTTCAAAAGATGTCTTAGAAATTTCTTGATTTGTTAACAGACACAATAGTTTATTTTATTTACTTATTTTTTAACTTAAACTTAATATTTTCGTAATAAGACGAAAGAATAATCTAAAGGCAAAAAAAGTCGTTGACAAAGAATGAATATTGTTGCATACAGTTTTATTTAATGCCGTCAAATCATGACCCACGACAATATTAGGAAAAAGTCGAGCTTATATCTGTCCAAATGACATGTATTAATAAAATTGTTAAGCCCTTAATACTATTACGTAAACGTTGTGGATCATTTGTTCCGTTATTCATATCTAGATTGTGTGCAAGAAGCTACACTTTCGTGAAGGTGACGTCGCATCTATTAACATTACAATTTCCCTTTTTTTTATGTGTCCGCTGTTATCAAAATTGATAAACAAAAAGAATTACGATAAATGTTGTAATTGTTTACCAAAATTAGTTAATTTATCTAATAGGCAAATATAATTTAAATAATTTGTACAGAAATAATACATAAGTTTGTACATGCATATATTTTAAAAATAAAATATAAAGAAATAAAATCTCGCATATCTTAACAGTTGTATAAATAGCAAATTTACAATTGATAACTATCTTCTAGATACATAGATATGAAAAATCTAGCGAGAATTGTGGTATCGTATTATACTGGTTAACCAAATTATTTAACGCAAACTTACTGAAAATATTTAATTACAAATTTTTTGCACAAAATAAATTTTTAAAATCACGTTTTTGTAAAGAACCTACAAATAACAAAAACATACATAAATAAAAAAGTTTTTTTTCTTTTTGGAAATTATCGCAATCAGTTGTTTTATTTATATATTTATTTCACAACTCAAAAGCATATGGTACGTTTACATATAAATAGTAACGACTTTATTCATAAAATTGCAGACGATAGTATGCATGTTAATTCATGTCAAATTAAGCACTCTTTAAAAGTATTCCATGCTTACCCGGCATTGCACGAGTATACTTATAAGCGTATTAGTTGTATGTTTAAATAAAAATACTTTTATATGAAAAATAAATAAATAAATTTACATTTTCAGAATGTATAAAGGAGACACTGATTTAAAAAAAAGATTGATTGTTCAATTCAAAAATAAAAACAATACACGCTTAACAAGTCAAATGGAAAATTATTCACCTGGCTTGAAAACAGTTTAAGTACGTGCAAATATTTTTAATATCTATACAGGTTATATTCATTTAACCACACTGAAAGTAGAAAATTGATAGCCATTTCGTTTAAAATAAATAACTGTACGAAAACGACCATTTTTTGTAGAACAATAGCTGTTGATTTGTTAAATAAATAAATAAATATATAATAAATAATTTAATAAACTCTACGAACATTAGCCTTCAAAATTCAATAAATATACAGCCTGGCAACACTCTACCATTTTAAAATATGATGGCGTGTGCTCCATATTATTAACGGGATTTTATTGCGTCGTCAACAAGTGTCACCTTTGCTTCCGTGTTATGTATCACATGTGCCGCTTTACACGTTTTAGTTATTCCCAGTGCTGCCACTTTTTTTTAGCTTTCTCGCTAAATAGCTTGTAAAAAATCGCCAGTATATGCAAGAGTATTTAATATTTTAAGTATTACAATTTTTTATTTTATTAATAGAAATATTATAGAATAATTTACTTGTCTTATTATAAAATAATAAACAAAAATAATAATCCAAAAATAATAATTAATAAAATACAGGCATGTTCTGAAAATCACGTGATTTTAAACCACGAACGGTTTTGAAATCACGCAGACGATTTGATGCTGTTCTGCAAATCACGCGATTTTAAGTTTTTCGGCGTGATTTTAATTTTTCGAAAACACGAGAAAACAGCTGATTTTTAGACCTGTGTTTTTCTGTTTGCTTTCTTACATTCTTATCTAAACAACTAAAGTTAAAATTAAATAAATAAAAATGTCCCCTGTTAAAAACTAGGTTAATATATTTTTATTTGTTTATAATATTTACTTACATTCTTTTTTATGTAATCCACAGCACACCTAAAATTTCGCGTCAAATAAAAGTTGAACAGCAAAAAAAATTCTAAATGTAAAATAACCAAATAAGAAAACAATAATTACGAAGTTGCCACTGTTTTCATCGATGAAATTTGCTTACATGTTGCACTAACTTCTTTCTAAATTTACACAAAAATGGCTAAATTATGAAATATTCTTGAATTATTCAACAACAATTATTATATTTTGTGTTAAGTAAAGAATATAATGGTATAAATTCCACATGACTTTCATGACTTTTTAAAACTGTGTCAATTTGGCAACCTCAAAAATGTCTTCGAAAAACAAGCCAGCTGACTGCTACAGAGAAAAAGTAAATCACGAACATTGCCAAACAAAGCAAAACTATTTTTTACAAAACAAGCAGAACCTTTGGAAATTTTTTAATATCTATGTTTTTATGTGTATAAAATATAATTTTATTACAAAAATAAATAGAAAACACATCCTATAAAATATATAATAAATATTTTTATATATTCTAGAGGAAATACTTAGAAAAAATAAGCAAGTGATTTCATATCGGCAAGCATTTAGGTGACCGGTTTAAAATCACGCTTTTTCAATATTTTTAGTGCGCAGAACACCTTTTACGTGATTTGAAATCACTTTGACAAAAAGTGATTTTCAGAACAGGCGTGATAGTTAGTTCATTTGTAAACGATAGATTAGTTTTACATAATATTAAAGGAACACATAAAAAATATAAAAACAATGATTTATTTAGAAAAGGGGCAATGTATACGATTTAAGTCCCTTTTTTTAATTAATATATATACAAATTAACATTTATTTGCATGTGCAAGCCAGACTAACAAATAATGTACAAATATAGTAGTCATTTTTAATTCACCTTATTTGTAATGCAATGTTATCGTAAAATATTTTAAAATATCGCCAAGCATTTAAAATATCGCCAGGCATCACGCTAATTGACATTATAAAATTTTGTTTGAAAAAAAAATTTTACCGACACGTTCTGCGAGTAATCCCCTAACTGGTATACCGGTTATTCTACTTTAGTTATGCGTATTCAATAATATTTCGGTACATGTAGACTAGTGAGTATAAACAGGAATTCTGTTTTGTATATTTTTTTAATATTCTTTTGTCTGGAATTCATTAGATAAATTCAATTAGACATGTTAGTAGACGTACAGTTATTTTGCTAGAGTTTTGAAATTGATATTTACATTATTAAAGAAATATCATAGTTGGATGTGACTAAAAAATTTGTTCGTAATTATATGAAATGTTAAATAGCAATAAATAATTAAAATAAATTGTTAACAATTACATTTATCTACATTATGGTTATCAAATCTATGCAATGCCATTTAATTAAAGTTGCTTACTTAATATCTGCATATACATATATTATTTGCTTAGTTTAAATTAAAAAAAAAATAATTATCATTAAAAAATAAATGAAATGATCTATTGTGTCTGTTTATAAGTTAAGAAGTTTCTAATAAATCTTATAAACACAAAACAACAACAAATTGCTATTAGTAAAATTCCGTGAAATAAAATAAACAATCAGAAATTAAAAACCACTAACAGAAGTTGACACATAGCTAAGCAGGCGCCTTCATTAAATAATGGTTATCATTGTTACAACAACCATTTGTAATGGCGTTGAAGTAGAATTTCCTCGTATACGCGAGAATCGCTCAAAACAGCTCTCTCTCTCTCTCTCTCTCTCTCTCTGTTGGGAAATAAAGCGGTTGAATTGTGAATGTTGTCAAGTAAAAACATAAAGATAATACAGCAGCGTTTAAGCGTTAAAGTGGTAAAGTTATCAACGTGTATTTTTGTGTGTATAAAACCGAATAACTCGTTTAAATAAATCGTGTAATTTAATTTAAAGCTAAAGTATTGCGTATAATTATTTTCCAATAAAAGAAATCAATAAACTCTTTTTAATCTACTATTTACATAACCAAGAACTATCCTTTTCTGTATATCTTTACGATTAATCACAGTTAGTAACGTTCCGAAACCAATTCATTGAATTTAATACGTTTTTCAAAATAGAAAAAAAAACAATCCTAAAAATCTGAAATTGAAAATTAAAAACACTAATAATAATATATTCTTAACGAAATATTCTTATTATTAATTAAAAAATGTAATATATAAAGAATAAAACAGCAAACGAAACTATGGCGAGTTCAAACGTAAACAAAAAATACAAACATCATCAGAAAATTTTGCATCATAGTGAATACAGAATAATGAGGAAACATTAAGGGATGTCTGTGAAGAGCAAGTCTACAGACAAATGTTTGTTGATAATAAGAGATAACAAGAGATTGAGGGCAGTATTTAATTATATGTGCTTGGCTTTTCCGACGGGGTTATAATCAATTTTATTTGGGTACGGTTTTCCGTCGACCCTCGTCAAATTTGGTTTGTGAACAAACCGGTTTCGGCTGTTTGCCATCTTCAGTGTTCTTTTCGTACTAGTTGCGTTCTATTGTCAGTTGTGTTTATATAGAAAGGGACGAATGCAATAACACGAACTATATAAACACAACTGACAATAGAACGCAACTAGTACGAAAAGAACACTGAAGATGGCAAACAGCCGAAACCGGTTTGTTCACAAACCAAATTTGACGAGGGTCGACGAAAAACCGTACCCAAATAAAATTCAGTATTTAATTAGCTAGATTGAAAGACTTACAACAAAATTTTGCAAGAAGTGTAGCGCTAAAAGGAAATCGTGTGTGCTGGTAAGGAAAAGGTGTTCGTTATTAAAAAGAACAAACGTTTTGACCCAAGGAAAATAATACATATCAGGTCTAAAGGTTTTTGTTTTAATAAAGCCAACAATATGCTTTGCTCGTCTAAAGAGAGAAAATCAGGATGAATCGATTTTGGATAGTGGTGCCTCATCACAAGTAATAATAAATGCACGTGATTTTTATGTTTAAATATGTTTTTGTGTTTAATATATTGATTGAATTTTCAAAATAAACTAACAATCAGTTTAAAGCCTTAAATCTAGCAATAATACTTAATAACGTCTAGCCAGTGGCAGACAAAAGACAAATGATTTGACATACAGGCTGCAATCATAATCTTTTATTTTTCTGGAGTTCGCGGAAACAGACTATGCTCCTCAATATTTTTTTTCGGTCGAATGTAACCACGATCGTTTAACTTATTACACATGTATTGCATGTTTTTTGATTGTTCCATGTTAAGAAGAAGAATAAATATGAGTATATGTGTATGTATATATAGCAGTATATTTTTGAAATTGGGGTTAATTTTTTTTTCGTTCGGACCAGCACACAGGGGATGATCCCTACTCATGCAATGCATTGTACTAGAACTAGGAAATTAAGTTATGGGGAAGAGGAAAAAGAGAGTAGTGTTTGTGGACATTCGATTTGCATTCGATTTGTTCCACATATGAACTGTTCTGCTAAAGAACATATTCTCCCTGTAGTACTTAGTGCGATCAGTCGACCACAAATGGTTGCACTCTCAATGAAAGTCGAGTCAAATACGAAAACGTGCGAGTAACGAGAACAAGTTTCCTAATTTCGTTAGAGCACTTACCATTGCAGTAATGACAAAACAGTGAAATACAACCTTCATTGCGTCGATATTCTAGAGAATCAGTAGAGTTGGATACTCTACCGTCCCCATTGAGCCTCTTGGCCCTCTCCTGTACGCGGTCGAGCAACTCTAAAATAGACTTTGGGCGTCGGCCCATACATGAGAGTTGTAATGCATCTTTGGACGGATATAGTTGGTATAAATAGTACGAAGATCGGACGGAGTGAAGTATCTCTAACACTGTTTTAGAAAACCGAGGCACTTGATGGCTTCTTTAGTAACCTGAAAAATGTGTTTAGTTCATCAAACATCACACTGAATTTTCTTGCCAAGAACATCAAGAGCTTCCGTAATACCAATAGCACGCATAGTAATAGGTGCAGCACTATTACCGGATACAGATTTTTGCGTACGCATGCAACATTATGTCTTACGGGCATTACAATTGACGTATCATTCATGCTCCGCCTTTTGGAACTCACCTCCAACTGGTTCGGTCTATTAACAATGCATACGAGTGACAAATGGTGCTGTCATCTGTGAAAATATAAAGTTATTGGCATCAGGGAAGTCATCACTTTTATATAATCACTTTTATACCGTCACTTTTGTAACAATAAGTTCTGTATTTTGACAGACGTTTTGAGAGTTTTAATATAACTGACGGTTTTCGCAAAATGTTTGTGAAGGCAATTTTTACGAAAACAAAAAAAAAAATTTGTTTTTTTTTTTGCAAAATAAAATCATTGACATCTTAATTAGGACCATTTAGATAATTCTAAAAATTTTTGCCACAAGCGCAATAGTTATGCTAACGTAAACGATCTCAGGACATTAAAATAAATTAGTTACTTAATCGATTTAAAGGTGATAAATCAAATAATTGCTTCACATTTTCGCTACTACCAATTTACTAATGCGGGCTAAGTGGCTTGGTGGAGCCCTTAATTAAGCGGGTTATTGAAATTCGACCCGGAAAAGGAAAACATCGTATTTATATTTTTACATATAAAGATGTGGACAATCCAAAATAAATATAATTAACAGAAGGCTGCCTAAATTTTTAAAGAATAAAAATATACTGTTTGAGGCTCAAAAAAAAAAAATTATAGTATCTTCTACAATGGAAATATTCTCAAAATTCATCCGATGAGCTATTAAATTTATTTTTGATTTATAGCAATATTGATTTATAACAATATTGAAATAATGAATGAATGAAGGCTGGCTGCCTGTCATAGTTTTACTTTGGCCAAAATTGTCTTTATAACATTATTTCAAATAAAATAAAAAAGAAATTTTTTATATATTTTTTTTCCTTCACGATATTTCGCTTTCCTTTGGAAAGCTTCTTCAGGAAAAAATTTTTATATTTTTGAAAACCAATATATAAAAAAGAAACGGTAGAATATTCGTGAATATTAACATGCGAAAAAGTTCACGTTTTACTAGCATAATGATTATTTGTTTGCAGCTCAGTATGTTCCACGTAAATAACGATTTATTGAGAAAAGGAAAACGTGCCCTGGCGAAAAATTTTTCAATCATGACTTGTATAAAGACATCTTTCATTTCATATAAAATTTAACGTTTTGTAATTATTTGCACACCTCTGGTCTGTTTTTGAGTATTATATAATATTGTTTCTGCATTATACTGTAACTTGTGCGTTAATTTCGAGCATCAAAAATGTATCAAGCTGGAACAACTGATATATCCAGCAAATATGCTATCAGCACTTCCACTGCCTAATTAATCAACGATGAACATCAACTTACTGGTTCTTTTTATCTACGCCCCTATTCCTTGATTGTAACTTTAGATAATTTTTATCTGTGCTATCTGTATAGCATCTTGTACTCCTGTGTATCGTTTGCCTTAATCTATTTCGTTATTATCGAAGTTGTTTTCAAAATATCAATTGGAGTGAATGCTGTCGATTTAATAAGTAAGATTTTTTTGGTACCAGGAGCATCTTTTACGTTCTGTTGTAAATATTTCGCTGTAACTCTTAGCAAACTTAGTTTAAGCACGTTCAATATTAGCAGCTGCATATAACAGTTTTGCACTAAGATGATAAGATTCCCAGCAGTTTTTCCATTCAGAAATTATCTTGGAACTCTTCCAATTCTTTAGATATTTCAGCAGCTGTAGGTCTGTAAATGAGAATGATAAAACGACCCAACCACCATAACGCTCCTAATATGAAACATATGAAAAATACATTTTACACAACTTCTAAAATTTGTATTTCCTTTGAAACTACGTTTATTTATTATTTACATGTTTTAAAAAATACACATTGCAAAATATAAATACAGGGTGTCCGGAAGGTATACTACTTTATGTTGCTGCCACTTTAGTAAACATTAGTCTTGACCAGTGATGGGCGAACTTTTTGAGTGGCGGGCCAATAAATTAAAAAAAATCTTGTGGCGGGCCATTAAATTAAAAAAAAAAACATAGAGGGTCATTCATTAAAAAATTATGGGGTTGCTATTCAATTAAAAGTTCGGTTTAAGCTATATATTTGTTAGTTATATAAGTGTGTGAAGTTAGCTCCGAAAGTTAGCTTCGCTTTGCCAACGTTGTTATAGTTTACATACCTCTTATTCATGAAATATTAAGTTAACAGAGTTGAATTATTTTAACATTTTGGTGCGAAAATGAAATAAATAATATAAAAAGCAAATATATTTGCAAAAATTTCAACTTTATTTATTCATAACAAAAAAAAAAGTCAAAATAAAACAATTTAAGAAAAAGAGAGTGAAAAATGCTTGCATTTTTGTTTTTTCTGTACATTAACATTAATTATCCTTAATAAATTCTCCTTCAGAAAACGGTTTGTTACTTTTTGCTATTTTATAGGCAACAATGTGACCAGCTAACGTGGAGGATCGTTGGACACTTCTTTGATTTTTAAAAAACATTTGCTGACTAGATATTTTTCTTTTCAATTCCACTGAATAAACTTTCTTGTCTTCATCTGTCAATTTATGGTACTTCGACCCAAGATGTTTTGAATTAAAGTGCCTAGCGAGATTATAATCTTTTAGTACAGCTACCGGTTCTTGGCAGATAAGACAAATAGGTTTTTGGTTATATTCCATGTCCACTCTTGTTGAAATACTCGACATTCCGAATCAATTTTTCTCTTTGTATTTTAGATTGACATTTATGGGGGTATTTACAATACACTTCATTGTTTTAATTACACAAATAAAACTGTACGTTGGCAACTTTATAATTTTACTTCACAATTTATTCTTTACGTCACGAGATTTACACTTTTACTGATTGCTGATTAATCCATCGCTGGCCCTTTTCTATTTGTTGGGCATGTTGTCTCGAATATTCAAGAATCTTCTAGGTCTCACATATAATAGTTGTTGTTATGTTATACGTTCAGTTTTCTATATTAGCTGTTAGTGTTTTATGATGTTTATGTTTCTTCTTGGAATATTGCATCAGAAAGTTGTTGTTCTCTTGTGTGTACAATATTTCCTAGAAACCTACGCAGTTTGGACACAATATAATATGACAACATCGCATTTTTTTGCTAAAATTGTCAATTTATATCTTTTTTAAAACATAATGTAAATTTATTTTTTGGGCATAATTTTTTAATAGGTGATTAATTTTTTTTTGAAAAATGCTCGGCGGGCCGGATTGAAACCTCTCGCGGGCCGGATGTGGCCCGCGGGCCGTAGTTCGCCCATGACTGGTCTTGACAGTTCATATTCGGCAGTCGTGAAGTAGACACGTGACAAATTTATTATGAAAAAATATTCGATAAACCATGACAACACCGATTTTCATGAAAAGTCATAATGAGTGGGGAGGCAAATTTTTATTTGAATGGATATATGAATAAGCAGAATAGTCGATTCTAGGGAATGGGAAACGCTTAAGTTATTCAACAGTCACCTTTGCAGCCATTAAAAGTGACAGTCTGGTGTGGAATTTGGTCAGGAGGAATCATTGAACCCTACTTTTTTGTAAATGAAAACTGTGAATGGGGAGCGCCGCAACTACATGCTTTGGGCTTGATGAAAACATGTGCTATCAACAAGACGGTCCCACATCGCATATAGCCAGGATTACAATGGAAATACTGTGGGACCTCTTTGTACAACAAATTATTTGAAGAAATGGTGAAGTTGATGGGCCTCTACGGTCGCCTGATTTAACTGCTCCGGACTCCTTTTTGCGGGAATATCTAAAAAGCAGGGTTTATGCAAACAAACCAGACACGCTTGAGCAACCCAAACAATAATTCGTGTTGAAATTGATGAAATACTGCATGAAATATGTGAGAATGTGAGGCTAACATAGACGGAAATTTATCTGATATTGTAGCATACATAATTGCAGACATTAAATAAAACATTTATCAATATAAGATTTTACCAATAATTATAAACAAACAAAGTATTATACCTTTCCGGCGGACACCCGGCAAGTACAATGATGAAAATATAAATATTATGAATTTTTACTTATTTCCTACGTCGCCTTCGATTTTTTAGACCACTGTCATGATTCTGATGATGATGATTATGATTGACAATTAATTAAAATTTCTTTCTTAATATTTCGAAGTAAGGTGACTTAATATATTATTAACTTCCCTTCAAAGGGATATTAGTCACCATGAATCTTAGTAGTATTCTTGTTATATTTTTAACAAGTGATTGAACAAATACATACTCCAATAACGTTCACACTGCGTAGAAACTAAATTTGATCGGCGTAATACAAAATAAATTAAAATCAATTAAAAGTAAGCAGGCTTAGAATGTAAAATTCGTTTCCAAAACCAGAACAAAAAATTAGAAAAGGGAAATAATCAGATATACCGAAATGAGTTTTGGAAAATGAAAATAAAAAACCATAAAATCTTCAAACATCTTAATGTGAGGTTAGCAGCCGCGAAAGAGGCACTAGCATACAACATCCTACAGGTTTGTCAACCAAAAAGAAAAGAATTCCTTTTGAACCTACATAGAAAACATCGACCGTGATCATAATTTTCGACTCAATAACTTGTAGATTTAATATGTGACTACTTTTTGTTAGTTCAATTGTATTAAAAGATGCAATAAGCAAGCGATTTGAAAGTAACAAAAAACAAAAACACTTTCTTAAGGTCGCCTGTATTTTTGCTTTTATCATTATAATAAGCATTTGCTAATTAGATTTATTCGTAAATATTTATGTAGTTTACATTTGACAATGGACCAAATTCAAATAGTTACAATTTATACAGGAATTTTATTTAATAGAATTTGTTTTGGATTCTATACCAATTAAGAGCTATAGAATACACGCTTAAATAAAACTATGATTGAACTTGTACTTGAATTAGAAAACATGTTAAGTATTTATACTTTTTTGTTTAAAAGAAAATATACAAGTTATTTTCTACATGAATATTGCAAATTAGTGACTAAACATTTATTTTCTATTTAAAATTTTCAGAATTATCTTTCAAATATCAAATAATTTAGTAGCAATTAGCAAAAGGAAAGATGGTGTTTTTAGTGATTTTTATACTTTTTAGTGCTATTTAAACGTTTTTAATTAAGAAGTTAAGATATTTAAATACTAAAATGTCAAATAAAATTTTAAAAGCTGATCGGTCAATAACATTTTTGATAAAATATTAACTTCCTCGAAGCGTTTTAGAAGCTTATGGAAATTACTTTAAATTTTAGCAGGAAGTAAAACAAACTTCCATGGAATAATTATAAAGAAGGTGGAGCAAAGGAAATATTCTAATAAAAAACGTCTTAAGCAGCAAAATGTAAAAAACCCACGCTTAAATACTTTATAATCAAATAGGTTGTGAGGTATACTTAATAAGGTTGTAATTAAAAATATTTATAATAAGAAGCTCATTAAGCGGAATATAAAAAGGTTAATGGAACAAATCCGAAATCTACCTCTTAATGTTATATAGCAACACTTTCTATTTAAATTTAAAGATTCTATTTGTAACGGTTGAAAGGATGGGCAGATGTATTACATAATTACTTGTTCTATCGGGTGTCCTTTATGTTAATTTTATGTCTTTTTTAATTGTTGCTCTAGCGGCGGCTGCAACAAAACACTTTGTGCTAAAAATTTAAGAGCTATTCTATTATGTTTCAGAATATAAAGCCAAAGCATATGCGTGTCAAAATCACATCTGTATGTAATTTCCAAGTGATGTGAAAAATCAATAATAAAAAAAATTGTTTTTCGAAAGTTGCTAATTTTGTCGTTCGTTGCATGCTAACTCGAGAAGATGTCGCAAAATAAAGTATTTATACATCTATACAAATATAATTATAGTCAGTCATTGTTAACACATTGGCAAGTTGAGTCGATAATTATGATAATTAAATTAAAATCAATAAGTTACCAATAAGTCATTTATATGACTGACTACTAATTTGCCACACTTTGAACTCCACTTATCTATTCTGAAATTTTTATTAGAAATGATAACATTTTATTACAGAATTCTCACAAAATTTCAAGAAATGTGAAATCAGCTTTCGTAATTACAATATTTGTTTTCTTAAAAGAAATAAAGGGTTTCCAAATATTCACACAAGATTAAAATTTACGCTTTCTTTTTTTGAACAGTCAATTATGAAGCTAAACATTAGAGTTGTTCATTAATTTGACGCCCTTTCCTATGTGCAGTATAATTATAAATTTTGTTTTTGATATACACATACATAGTTGAGACAGCCTTTTACTGTTAAATAATATTAAATCATTAAGGTTGAAATTTCTTACCATTTCCGCGAGGATGTCTATGTTTGGGATCATGCATTTCTTTAAACTCCAATATAATATCCTTATCCTTGTTGCTATCCATAGTTTTTTCATGTTCACTAGTTCTTTCTGGAGTTTTTGTTTTAGCTATTTGAACATCGTCATCATCTGGCAGTAGCTTGGTTGTCTTTATATTCATATAAGTTTTTCTTCCATCATGATCTTTTAGATTTTCTTTAAATCCCTTCGGGTGGTGCTCTTCTATAGTATGCGAAGCTTCAAATTCTATTTGTCCTAATCCCAAGCTATACATTAAATGTTCAAGACCCTGTAAAAATAAGCATAATTAATCAGAACACGTAATTTTAAGAAGAGAAACAGGATAAGGTTATCGTTAGCATATGAAAAAATTTCACATGATTAGTGTTCAGTGTTTTCATACAGCTTTGAAGAAAAATTTTGATGCCAGTATTATGTTTTTTTTATTTAAAAAGCCTACTGTTTACATTTTTTTAAATTTAATTAGAAAGAAGTTGGTTGGCTTGTTCATCACCAACCTGCTTTTTCGTGAAAAGCATAAGACTTCTTTTGTTTGTACGTTAGAACGGGAACATGAACGGGAGTAAATATGGTATTCAATACTACTTTAATATTATTAACAAAATACTTTTATAACACTATTTTAATTAAATAAAACAAATTGATATTTCCACATTTTCCTATATTTAAGAACTACAACCATTTAAATAGGCTATAATAAATTAAATGACCCGAAGCAAAAAAGGCCAACCTTAGCATTATATCTTCTGTTGTCCTACAAATTTCTGATTTTCTTCTTGCTCCTTCATTTCATTTGAATTGGCATAAAAGATAAACATTTTACAATTGTCTTTGTTTGTATATATCCTTTTTTATAATATTCAGCAAAGGTAAAATGGTATACAAAGAGTAGGCAAAGTTTGGGTTAGGAAGTAAATTGACTTAAAAAGCACACTTTCTTTGACAATTTAAGTTTTATTGATATCAATATAAAGCAGAAATATGGGAAACAAGTATGAAATATAATGTCGAGTAAATGCCCACATCTAGCACATCGGCAGACGTCCGCGCTTTTCACAAAATTTGGATACACATTTTGCAATAAAGCTTCGCTTCGTCAATGCAGCGCCGCATTTCATATTTCAGAAAGTCAGTTATTTGTGGGTTGTTCACGTAAGTCCGGTCCTTCAGATGGTCTTAGAGCGAAAAAACCAGTGGCGTTAAATCAGAAGAACGAGCGAAAGTTACGGATCGATGATGCTACCTAACTACAGATTGCTACATACGGTTACTTTCTTTGGATGTATTGATTTTGTGGATTTTGTGAGCATCATGTTTCCTTAACAGTCTGAACTGAAAAAAAGCCTTATTAAGTTTGTTGGAAAATACGTTGTTTTTCAAACAGCCAATTTCGAAAAGTCCGACGCAAACAATGGTTGGTTGGCTTTAATTCTTGGGCGAGTAGTACTTTATAAGCGTATAATGCTCAATTGCTGTAAACGTCGATGAGTTGATGTTCTAGGTTCTCTATCAACACTGTTGTGCAGCGCCTATGTTTTTATCACTACGGCGACTAAAAGCGTAGTGTTTTCATATGTTGTAAGCAATAACACCGTTAGAGTCGAATTATGCAATTAAACTACACACAGCGTACTTTGTTTTACTTTCATATATTTCTTATTTCCTAAATTGTATTTTTCACACTTTTATTAATTATAATAGACACTTAGCTAAATTCAAATTATGCAAATATTCTGAAATATATACAATATGTATTGCTATTATTATTTCAAATTTCGTAAATAAAACAATTACAATTCTAAACGAAATAGCATAGCGGTGTCAAAAGAAACCTCATTCCGAAAAAATGCTGCTCGAATTTTGCAAAGCGATACAATGAAATGTTCACTATTTTGATAGTAAATTACACGTATAATTTTCTGCTCGAGAGTATAACCTTTCCTATAAGAGAATATACATATTGTTACGAAAATGTCTTGCCTAAGATTTAAAATAAAACAATTAAGCAATATGGAAAACTACTGGTTACAAACTGCGTAGAAGTTTATAGACACACACACACACAACTACAATTTGATATGCCGCTTACTAACTGCCTGGCATGCTGCTTATCATTTAAACGCGCAAGACAAAAACTAATTTTACAACAATAAATATACAGTCGACATAGTAATAATAATATCGGGCTATCACCTTAATTAAAAAAATGGATTTACTCTCATATCTTTTACTAAGAAACATAATTTTTATCATAGACTTCCAACCGTCTACCGATGTCTGAATGGTCTGATAACCAATGAAAATAAAGTAATTTTACTTAGTTTTGCCTCTGTTTCTTTTCGGAAAACAGTAAACGAAATTTTTTTTTTAAATTTACCCTAAAAGCATGCCCTTTATATTTGTGCACTAGAAGTCTAAAAAAATTGAGAATCTTCTACTCCCTTTGTATCACATTTTGTTGTTGTTATGTTATTCGTTCAATGTATAGGCGGCTGTATGACTGTGTGTATTTTTGTTTTTGTTTTTATGCTGATAAAGTTTCTTAGAAAACTACGCAGTCAGTAAACAGCATATCTAATTGTTCGTGTTTTGCGTGTATAAAATCTCTGTGCAATTTGTAACTAGAAATTTGTTGTTGTCTTGCGTGCATAAGTATTCTTAGCAAGCCACGCAGTTAGTAAACATGATGCAATGAATCACAATTGGAAAGACTACGAAGATTACAAAATAAAGCAATACAGATTATCTTAAAATACAGCAGATATACATCGATATAAACTATGCTTGATACGCTTAAATCGATGAATATCAAACAACGACTCGATTTTAATACTCTCAGTCTTATTCATAATATTAGACATGGCAATGCACCTGCGAAATGCCAAGGACTTCAGGTTAAGGAAAGGAACTACGATGACGGCGTAGAGATTACTATTCTATAAAGGCCTCAAAATATTTGACACACTTACGAGTGACATAAAAACAGAACGGAATTATATGGTATTTAAAAGAAAATTTGTGAATTTTGTAAAGAACACTCGTTAAAAGGAGAAATCAGGGAACTTCATAATTTTGAATGAATAAATATAAAGTATTGTAGACTATTGTATATACTAATCAATAAACAAACAAAAAAACGTTAGTATCATATTAGGACATTAATATGCTAAACACACTAAATAATTAACATCGGATTATACTTAAATAATTAACATCTTAAAATGTTAGCTATACCCGCCAGATAATTCTTCTTAAAGCCATTCAACTTCTTTTACGCAACGTTGATTAACAAAGCTTTGTTTCTTTAAAAGCATATTTATGTTTTTTTTAACAAATAGTCTGAAAAATAAAAAGGCACTTCTGAGGTATCAATACTTGTACTTGATACTGTATCAGCCATCAGTGCTGCGCACATCCTTGCCTATCAACGGCAGATTTTTAATTTCACTTAGGTAAATGACATGGCGTCATCGCTTTCATTTAGTAACGAATAGTTGTAACAATTTCATCAACATCGAATTATACTGAAAGCTTATAATTTGTTGCTTATCCGTTATATGCCAAAACCTGTGTTATTCTAGAAAGCACTGACTTCAAAAATAACATTAGCTTTTTCTTTTTGGTTTCTATACCCAAGATTTAGATATTTTAATGCTTAATTTTAGATTTGGAAAACTTTGTTGCTGAGAAAGCTACAAGCCAGTTAGCTGTTTGTCAATTAGGAGAGTGGCTCAGTAAGCCCATCACTTTTTGAATTGCTCGCCTCTATGGAAATGGCAACACTGCTCCTGTCAACAGGCAAGTGTCACTTCACTTATTTCTAAATTTGAAAAATTCCCGTCATTTAGTTGTCTTTGGTAGACCTTAATAGCAGACTACCTCACGTTTGAAGAAAATAAAATGGAAAAAAGTTAATTTTGTGCCGTTTGGTGATTCTGTTTAGTTAATATAGACGGGTTTTTGTGCCAGAGACCAAAAGTAAAAACTATATATAATTAAAATTTAAAGATAGTCCATATAAAATAGGCAACTCGAAGTGATGGAGTTCAGCTCACACTTTTCAATTTATTTCTGTTCGTAAAGCCTTGTCTAGAGTGAAGTTTAAATGAAATTATTTAGAAGCACTCTTTTGTTTGCGGTTCAACTGTACGGCATTAATAACATTGAACAAAACTGATGAAATATGATTCATTCAGATAGACTATTACTTGATTAAAATTTTATGCGCTTGAGGGCTGTGCAAAAACAAATTTTTTTTACTGAAAAATTACACTTTTGCTGTATTTTTATGTACTTTTAATAAATACTTAAAGCGTAAAAAAGTCAACCAAATACATCGGGAAATTTGAAAATCAGCTAAGCTGTTTACCTTCAATAATCTGAATCACCATTATCCCAAAAAAACTTGGACTTGGAGAGACCTCAAGTTAGGGATTTTTTTTAAGGACTGCAATCATATGTGTATTTTATCTAGATTTTATTAAAAACAATTAAAATGAAGTAAAATATTTAGAAATTAGAGACAGAATTTTTTTTTATGATTTTTAGCACAAAATGACTCTAGAAGACTATCACTCTTCATGCTACTTAAGATTGAATCCTCTAATTCAGGGTAGTAATACTTAACAACATTTCTTTCTGTTTGGAATGCTGACCGAATTAAGCTTAATTGAAATACTTCGCTATGGTTTGGATACTAATGTCAATATTCTAAGCTTTTCTCTACGATAGAAAATTTTGAAGTTTTGATTGCTACCTGTTTAATGGGTTGTAATTTAGATGGAATATGAAATGGACAAAATGCCAATTGAATGGCCTTCAGTTCACTTTGTACGTTTTTGGATGTGCTGGACAATTACGAATAAAGATTAAAATTTTTCGGTTAATGCTTATTGAAAGTGCTTCTTCAGTCATCCAGGCCTTGAAGCTGGCCTTATATTTTTTGGGTAAACAGTTAACACCACGAAAACTTTAATTGAATTTAAAGTTTTCCCGAACCATCCATATTTGCTGGCTTTTTCTGATTTTTAAAAGTTGACGTTTTATCTGGAAAATATTTAAAAAACAACTCTGTTTCATCCGCAATAAATATATTCCGTTCGCAGAACTTTTTTTATAAATTTGGCAAAATGTCCTTTTTTTCTTTTTTGGCAGTTCAGTTTAGTGATGTCTTTGCTTTCTACACCATGTTTAAAATTAAGGAAAAATGCACAAAACATTTTATGTATTGAACACTTGATCAAATAAATGTTTTGCTCAATATCTCTGCTTCCATTTAACAAGTCAGCATGCGCTTGCTATAAATTAATCATCATCGAAACCCTTTCCACTCCAGTTTCCTTTAATATTGCTCTAGATGTAGGTTTGTTCTGACTTTTAGCTACTGTCGTCCAATCAAGAGCTGTTTGGTCCATATTATTAAATTTTAATCGTTTTATTATTTAAACGAAACTAAGGTGAATACGAGTTGAAAATTGTGATTGGAAGAGTTATTTCAAATGGCGAATAAATATAAAACAGCAGTACAAAGCTTACGGAAGCTACAAAAGGAAAGAGACAAGGCGCCGTGTGGTAAATCAAAATACAGTCTTGGCTTGGAAGTAAGTAATAACATTACAACAGTGTAGAGCAATCGTAGCTGAGTTTTTAAGAGGATCTGCTTAGTATACAGGTGAGGAGATCGTCAATTCGAGTTTCTATCGGAGCCACATGCTTGCTAAACAAGACAAAGTATAGTTTGGTTTGGTGTACATATCGCACCTTAAATACAAAAGGTCACAACTCAAAATACTACGACTCAAAATACTTAACACAGAAATAGACAGTTAAAGAGGATAGTGATGTGAAAGAAATTTTTGCAGCAGTTAGAGATGTGTACTCTGAATTAATTTATGGAAAAAAGTCAGTTTTGGAAAATTATGAGTTGTGACCCTTTTGTATTTAGGGTGAATTAAAATATTGGATGAACATTAAAGCTTTTTTTTAACAGTTTATGTATAATGAAAGGGTGTCCCTATAGAGACGATTTTGTCTTAACTGATAAACCACTACATATAGAAAAAGAACAAAAAACTATTAAAACTTAAAACATAGAATCATTACTTGTAGAAAAAGAAATAAATTAAATTTAGAAAGTTTCCCCATAGAGATATGACATGCGCTGTGAGGAAAAATAGAGATAAAGCTAAAATTAACAACCAAAGGAAGTTTCTACAGAGGAGCTGCATTTTACGTAATACAAGATATGATCCTCTGAAGAGTTATAGAAAACAAGAAAAATATAAATTTAAGGTGGTGGAAATTTTTCAAATGTGATTTTGAAGAATTTGATTATTATACAGATACTTTGTTTTATATTCTGATATTTCTTATTTCTTAAATTGTATTTTTCACACTTTTATTAATTATAAAAGATATTTACCTAAATTCAAATTATGCAAATATTCTGAAATATACACAATATATATTATTATTATATTAAATGTCATAAATAAAACAATTACAATTTTAAACGAAATAAGAAAATTTTGATATAAGTTTCGGAAAGTGCTGAAAAAATGCAAAAAACTTGGCAATTATAATTTCTTGGATTCTTATTCAATTACAACTACAATTGCAAAAGCAGAAATTTAATTCATACAAATTTCAAAACAATTTCAAATAAAAGTTAAAATTCTAGTTAGTTAACTGTGGTTTTTGATATGCTTAAGTGCTGGAAAAGTACTTTTATATTATTAAAAATGTTCACTTTTTGTAGTAATAACGTAACATTATTTTTATAAAAGTCGAAAATGTGATTAGCATTTTCAAAACAGTTGAAATTAAAATTGTTTACAATTATATTTTGGTTGCAAAATAAAATTGAAAGAACTCCATAGATAATAAAACAAGAGAAGAGTTGTATATTTTCGGAGACTCATTTTGCATTAATGAGAAATCTGTTTATGGTTATACCATTTGAAACTTTTTTGTTTGATTTTAAGTGGTGGCATACCAAAAATGTGGTGATTGAATTTTAAATTTTTCTTATAAATTTAAGGCAACTATTTGTGTTTTGTGAAAAAATAATTAAGTAATTTCAGTGTTTGTGCGTGCAATTCATAAGCATATAAATAGTATAAATTGCTAACATGAACAGAAGAAAAAGCACGTTTATTCAAATCACATTTAGCATTTATAGTTACGTTTATGTATATAAAGTAAGCACAGTTTGATAAACTGCCAAATTTCATAATCGCAGCATAAAAGTGTGCTTATAAATTAGTATTTCACACACAAAATCAGTGAAATAAACGCATAAAAATAAGGGATGCCAAACTCGAAACCCTCATGTTGTAATTGTTATTATAAATTCTACAAAGTTCCATTTTTTATACATACATATGTATTCGAAAAGATTTTTGTAATAAGATAACATATTGACCCTTTTTATAGCTTTATATTTAATGTTTAGCTGCGCCTTGTTACTTTTTTTATCGGAAAGTACATATTAATTCAAAGAATTTATACTGAATATTTAGGATTTCTTGACGATATTTTAAATTTTACACTCACTTTTCTTCTTTTAAGTTTTCTGTTTGAAATATAACTTCAGCAATCGAAGTGTGGAGATTGTATGCCGTTAAAAGATTTATCATAAGATTTAAATTGTTGTCTCACGCATTATCGATTGTCTAAAAATTGTTCTAAACAGATACCTTTAACAGTCCAAAAAGCTTTTTTAATTTAATACTTTCAAATAAGAAAAAGTGAAATAAATTTATTTGACGATAAAAACATTCATTTATGTAATGGAATTTTTTCGTTCTTCCTAAAAGATTGTTTCAGGGTTTATCGATGAAACTTTCAAAGTAAGGAACTTTCCAACATTAATAAGCCATGTAACATGTTTAAGAAAAGAACTAGACAAAACAAAACTTGAAACTCGCAAGTGTACGTTTTATATTAGTTGGTTTTAAATTTAAAACAGATCTTTGCGTTTAAAATATGCTTTTAAGAAAGTTAGAACTCCCTAATTGGAATTTCAGAAATATATTTTGTTGGTTATTATGATGGGATACTGTCTTTCAAATATGTATTTTATTAACTTCTATTTAAATTGTGTTATTTAAATTAATAATTATAATAACAATTGTTATTGATACATTGGTATTGATAGATTATATAACAAATATTTGTATAAAAAATCATGAATTTAATAGTTAAATAATTAAATTAATATTCATTACAGTGAAAATTATGACTTTATTCTTAAAATAAAATATAAAAAAAAGTATTAAATTTTCACTTCACAAGAATAAGCACCGAAAAGGAAAAAAGATAAAAAGATAACTTCTTTATTCTTCAGGAATATAATTATATCCGATGTCGATGTATTTAGTATGGCATCGGATTATTGGCAAGCTTGAAGACGCCTTGGTTGTGCAATTTCAAAAATATAGCGATACTATAACTAACTTAAGTATAGCCAGTGAACACCGTTTCATTACACGTACTTGACATAACCATAACTAAGATCTACAGGAACTGCTTCCTTGACTCCCACAACACAATAAATTGTCCAATGCTGCAAAGTAAAGTATCCCGTTCATGCCTCACGGTGGCTCAGAATCAATTTTCATTGATCAAAACCTATATTTTTTCTTGACATAGATTCTTAAAATTTTTATGCCATCAGAAAGGAAACAGATCAAAACTTAGGTAGCCGAAAAATGTTGTCAAAATATTTACAGTAGTAGGCGTGGCATGCTGCTAAAAGCAAAGAATTTAAGTTAATTTAAAAATAAAAAAAAGTTTAATATTTGATCTCATATTAATTACGATTTCTTGAAAACTATTATTAATAATGCGCTGCGGTTTTTTTTTGTAATGTTGGGTGAACTGTTGTTTTTCACAAATAGTATTTGGGTACCCTGTATAATTTGTAGTTAGGATGTCAAATTTATTATAATTTGAAACCACTATATATTCGCAAAGTTTTAAGTTTAATAGTGTATAACTTTTAAACGAGAAAAAAGCGAAACCATCATAAGAAAGGCAAAAGTGTTTTCTTTAAGCCTATACATACTTTTGCATCCGCCCGGACCCGCCAGTTGAACATTTTTTTTATTTTAATGAAAATACTCAAAATTTTTATAAACAAAATTCTATCAAAATTGTTAGAAATTTACTTTAGAAACCATTCACTGCGATAAATACAAATTGCAGATAGCAAAAGGTAGGGAGAAAAAGAGGAAAGTTATTGGTGGTATAAATACTTCTTCAAATGATTGACATCTTTTTAAAAAACTTCCTAAAATTTTTCATCCATTTTTGCACAAATGTTTCAATTACCTGCTAAAAATTATAGGAAAAAAATTTTTAAAATTTTTTAAAGTACAGATATATAAAATACAATTTATACCCATCATAGCATCACATAACTGCAGCTAAAGAGGAGTGTTATCCTCCAAAGAAATCTATCAAAATCACACCAATTTCGGAACAGTTACAACTGCAAACTTTACTTGATCATACAGCCGAACAGTTGCTACAATCACTTAAAGGAAGTGAGTTGAAAAAACATCTAAACTGCAATTTAATTCTTTTTTGTAAATAGGGATGTGATGAATCTTCTGGCCAAAAACAATTTAAAAAAGTTTTATGTGAAGATATTTTTTACATAGATATGTTTATGCTGTCATTTGTGCCATTCCGATTAATAAAGAATTTAGAAGACTCGGAACCTTCATCCAGCAAAATGCAAATAAATTGTATTTGAGAAAACCATACTCCATCGTCTACGAAATACTGCAGACTAATAAAATTTTGGTTTAAAAATAAAACTCATGATACAATTAAGAATGAAGTAAGTGACATTAGAGCTCAAATTTCAACACTAAAACCATTAGACTTAGAGATAGATGAACAGACTATTAAATTGAATTACCAATTAGCACTTTCAATGATAGACGGAAAACTACACAGGTTTTGACTGATACAAAAGCTTCATCTAGCTGTATTATATTTAAAGTATAGTATTGATAAATTTGGATTATCACCGCTACATACGGTTTATAGAACACATACTAAAAATTAGCTATGATTTGGACTTCCGATTTTGAGATCCTCAAAATGAGGAAATGACACCAACAAAGAGAAAAGAAAATTGAAAAAGAAACAAGTTCAAGGTGTGCACCTTCAAATATGGGTTAATTATAGATCAACCAAAACAAGGATCAGGCAATACAAACGACGACAATATCGTAAGAAGATTCTTTTTGGATCCCGAAACTACGTCTGATATAACAGGAGTTGATATAGATGTTATTTCAAGATTTAAAACAATTACTGAAGTACTTGCGTGCAATGAACAAATTAATGCTTCCATGGCAAGGAAACAGTTGCTATATATATGTACATACAAATACAATTATAGAAATATGTCAGTAACAGTGCACAAAGTTCTTTATCGTAGAGAAGATGTTTTTCAGCGCCATTTATTACCAATTGGAGATTTATAATTGGAAGCCCAGCAAAAAAGAAATAAGGATTACAGATTGTACAGAGAACATAGTATCAGAAAAATGTCACGAAGTTCTACAAATGAAGATATATTTTAAATATATTATTGGCAACATCAGATCCCTTCATCTCTAGCATTCGGAAAGTGAATGGAAAGTGAATCATTCGGACCTCTATGCCGAAGTTAAGGCATTGCTATAGGACAGAAGTAATACAGATCAGAATATAGAATATTTACAGGAAATATTCCAGCCAAATGAATAATAATTATAATTTCCATTTAAATATTAAATATTAATTTTAAATGCTATTTTATTTATCTACAATCTATTTATGACTATAAATATGTATATAATTAAAGAAAAATTAGGTTACACTACTTTATTTTAAAATTGACCAAAAAGTAGAAAATAATTAAGCATTGGTAAGCGTAAAGTTAAATGCAGCGCGCTGTAGCGATCTTAATAAACCTTATACTCGATAAAAGCTTAAGACGTTATCTATTGACTAAAAAAAGAATTTCTAAAAAATCTTTGTTAGTTAAAAAGTTATAGAGTTTTGGCCAAAGAAATACGATTCTGAGCCACTGTGCGCCTCCCGGTGTTGATGCCTCGTTTAAACTCAGCATAACTTTGGCACGAGTATAGGTAGTGCAATATTTGTTTTACTGCACTTCAGCATATAGGTCTTGATTAGAAATGTGATTGCAACGTGAAAACTTTGCCACAGAGTGGTGTATGTCAGTATTTGTTACTTCTCTTGCAAACCGGGATAAACTGGTATGGATACTAGTCTACTATTCTCTATGTCGTACTGTTTTAAAAAATCTTTAACGTTTGATATATCTTAATAGCGCTAACTGTACCATTGCACTACTTACTGTTGGCTTATATAGAGAAGGTTCACATCCTTTAAAATTTCCAATTTCGTTCTACCTTGTTAAACCCGTAAAATGATTTATTAACCTTAAGGACTTTGAATAAAATAGCTAGATTTATAAAATTACATATATCGTTATTACGATTCACACCCATTTCTTCTTAAGCATCTTTCGCTAACAATTACAGCGTAGCACACCAAAGGTGGAAACGTTTTACTAATTTCAGCCGAACTCATGCCAATTACAATCTTAAGCCAAGCGCCTTAAAACGCTCCTTATAACTTGAACGTCATTTCGTTTAATGAAGACGATTTATTTACACACAACATCGCTGTGACCGTATGGTAAACTAAGTTCAGTTTGTCTCATAACCGCTTTTCATTTATTTATGTCACGAGCTGATATTGCTTCATCCAAAGTGCGTGTGACAAATTTTTTATTTTGCGAAGTCGACCAGCTATACCATTTCTAGAAATTAGACATTTTCGACTTTATGTCCTAAATCAATGATAATCTTCTTCCGAGTCATGATGAGCTGTATTAAAAATTTCTAAATTTTTTTTGTTGTCAACTTCTGAACTTTTTCTTAAGTTTTCTGATCATATTTTGCTTAAAATTAAATATTACATAGTCATTAGAATTTGTGTCGTTGCTAGTTCGACCATTTTGGTTTCGTCAAACCCTACGTCACAAAGTTCATTAATATTTCGCGTTGTTCTAAAAGACAATCAATAAAGAACTCATTGCCATGGGTTTCAATTTTTGTCCCTTGCGGCTTCTGAAGTGCCCTTAGCTTTGAATGGGGCATCGATTCCACTGTAAATATATAAATATTTGGGTGGTATAGTCACCCATAGTAACAAATATATCACCATTGCCGAACACAGATCTATGCGTAAGCATACAACATTGCGTCTTACGGGCATTAAAATTGACTCTATTTACACGACCCCATTCCAAGATTATCGCGAAATCGTGATTGAGCGTATCATTCATGTTCAGCTTTTTGGAACATACCTCCAACTGGTTTGGTCTATTGCCAAATGAATACAAATACAAACGATGCTCTCATCTGCGAAAGAGTAAATAGGGTTGAAAGTTTGACAAAGAAGGTCATTTAGAAAAGTAAGAAATAGGGTAGGAGAAAGAACGGAGCCTTGCGGTACCCCTGAACTCGCCTGATGAAATCCCATCTATAACAACTCCCCTTTTTGGGGATCGATGTGACATTAGCAACATTCAAATACTTTTGAAAGTTCTGGAATCCCATCCGTCCCAGGAGACTTGTTGATATCTGCTAAAACCTTTTTAACAACTCGAGCTCGAAGGAATTTCGTCGGCATGGTAACGGAAACTCTGTCGGGATCCGGCGGTGGTTGTTTGCTTTCCGGCAAATAAGAATTATTTGCAAATATACCAACCAAGAGGTTAGATTTATCAACCGGGTCAGTGAATATTTGGCCATTCTTTAAAAAAGTTGGAATTGACGAACTAGAATTATTCCTTACTCTTTTCACAAATGACCAAAGGCTCTTGTTACCCCGAGTAGCAGCAAAAACTTTGACACGAAGGCATTTATCGTACAGACTTTTTGTTTCTACGCCACATATTGAATGCCTCCGCTCTTGATCTGACTGCATTTTTGCACGTCTGGTTAAATCAAGACTTCGATCTGGTTTTAATCGAAATGTGTTTGGATGGAATAAAAGTTTTCGTTCCAAATAAAATAATGTTTGCAACAATTTCTGCCATGGCGTAGACATTATTGAAAGAAACATAGCTCTCAATTAAATTGTCTAAAAAATTCATTGAGTTCTTCCCAACGAGCCTTCTCATAAATATATTTTAAACGTTTAGTAGTTGATTGCGAAACGTTGTGAAGTGCTGAATATGAAAAGGAGGTGGAGATTGTACAGTGATCGAAGTTACCGAGAGGTGCACAAACACTAACTTCATAGTTTTGGGGATGTGAAGTTAGAAAAAGGTCGAGTGTATTACTCTGGGATCCTTCAACGCAAGGAATGTGTGTTGGCTCGCTCACTAATTGGGCAAGGTGATTATGCACGGCAAAAATCTCAACATATGGGCCATCTGTAGTTGTATGGCCCGAAGCAGCTGTGAACATTGAAATCACCAATAATTTCACTGTTCAGGCAACTGTTGAGAATCTTCGATAAGGAGTCGGAAAGAAAATAGAAGCCTGCTAAGGTTTTATCCCTTCCCGCATTTGGACTTCAGTAGGGAAACCCTAAATGCAAGAAGTGTGACCTGATTCTGAATTTAAGCCAGAGACAGCTAAATTCAGGGTAATATATGTCCCGTGATACTCCAGTATTGTAAAATTGTTAACTAACTAAAATTTAAATGCACTTTAGGTAAGCAATAAACTTAAGCATAAATCAAAAATAACGAAATGCTTTTTGACACTTTTCGGGTACTTTGATGCATTCATCATAAAAAGGGTAATAGCGAATTAACATGAAAACGTTTGAAACTGTTTTGTTTTTATAAAACATTAACAACAAACGTTGTAGTGCTAAAGATCGGAGAGCTTAAATACATAATAGAAATTAAGCGCCGTCCTTACATGACATATAATTTGAAATTTTGCTTCAACGAAAATTGAAGCCATACGGTGATGCACATTTAATGAACAAAGTTTAGAAACATGGTTTTCAATCGACATTGTGGTTCAAGTTTTGTTTGGTAAGAAAACAAAGCTTTTTTTAATGGAAATACCAGATTCGTAGCGACGAAATCGGCGGTAGAAGATATATCTATTGTCTTTAAAAATAATAATACATATGACAACATTCAATGATGAAAACAAAAGAGATATGATTATCACCAACTGGAAGAAATTAAGCAACATACATGTAACTTAAAAAGATTTGACAGACAATTTTTTTCCAAAATAGAGCTGTTACCTGATCGCGTTGTTTTTATCATTTAACATAATACATCGATAAATAATAATAATAGGCAGTAAAACATTTAAAGGCATGTCGTCGCCTGATTATTGTTTCAGGGCAACGACTATTTAACACAGAAGGGGTTAGGGGTAGGTTATGATTGTTTTAAATTGTCTCTTTCTGAATCCCTAAACCCTTTCACAAAATTTTCATATTTTTGCTAGCACAAGTATTATTTAATGGTAAAAAATCTTAAATGATATTCATAGATTTTGTTTTGACGTACCAGCAAAACAATTAATGAAATGATAATTTTTGTAGTTTTTTTTAATCGACCTTTTTTTTATCTTTAATAAATATCTCTTATTCTTTTTTACGGTCTTTTTAAATTAAATTAACAATATATATATTTTTTTTCCTTTTCGATATTTCGCTTTCCTATGGAAAGCTTCTTCAGGAAAAAAATTTTTTATTTTTGAAAACAAAAATTATTAACTTATTGAAAAAATTTTCAAAACATTTGACAAAAACATATAAAATATTTTTTCATACATACATACAAAAATTTAAAATTTCAAATATTTAAACATACAAAAACAAGGACACGGAAATAACAAATAAATAACAAATAACAAATTCTCTCTTATGAAATAATTATAACAAATTATGTGTCTTTTTAATTAAGTACCTATAATTCTGAGCTAAATTGTCTGTGTCTGTCTTGAAATTTATTCTCCTTACATTTGGTACATTAACAATTTCTAACATTTCTAATAGCAGATAGCATCAATATCTAATATTGATGCTTCGTCAAACTGAGGATAATGATTATATTTCTTACAATGTGAAGATAAGGATGTCTTTTGTGTTGAAATATTCCTATATTTTTGGTCACACCTGTGACCAGCTAATCTTCTTTTAAGTTTATTTTTTGTTGTCCCAAGATAAACTTTGTCACAGTTCACCTGGCCATTTCCTCCACATGGTATCCTGTATACTACATCAGATATTTCCATTTTTCCTATTTTATCCTTCATACTGCTAAATAATTTATTTAATGTGTTATATGTTTTGTGTGCAATTATATATTCATTATATATTTATTAATAAAGACATCCTTATCTTCACATTGTAAGAAATATAATCATTATCCTCAGTTTTTTCGATATTTCACCACACCGTTTTTTTTATTTTTTTTTTTATTATTTTTGTTTTTCCTAATGATGCCAACCAACGGTGTGGCGAAATATCGAAAAAATAATAAAAAATAAAAATTTTTAAAAATTTTTTTATTAGATAGTGACCTAGTGCTTTATAATTAACTACTAAAAAAATTTTAAAAAGGTCAAAAAACTATAACTATTATACTTAATAAAACTTATAAATTAACCTTTTAACACTTTTAAAATTATTATAATAGTGTTGAAAATAAACGCAAAAAAATGTTTGCATCTATTTTGCGGCATATGCTCCAAACTAGATATAAATCGATACATCCTTTGACCTATACCATTGCCGATAGTGCTAATAAAACGCTTTTGGTTATTTTTTTATTGTCAGGTAAAAAAGCAATTATAATCATTATAATAGAGTATTTATAATAGTGTATTTGTTTAAAAGGAAAACCATTCTCAAATTTTGCACTGATAACGATTTCGCTGATCCGTTTGAAACAGGACTTACAATGAAAATTAGTACTGCTATGTAATTTCTTTTGGAAACCGAAGATAATTAATTGTCAACTTATTCTTCTCCTAGATTTCACCTTATAAGTTTTATAATGTATAAAATAGTTTTTCTTTTTCATCATATACTATTCACTTCAAAGACAATTAAAGCCATTAAAGAATGGCTGTTAAATATTTCTTTTCTATCACAGTCTTCTTTAATTGAAATATACAGCTTTGCATATCCACTTAGGCACATTTTTGATTGTTAACATTTCACAGTATCGACAGTAAAAACATCGCCGATGCCGATAACAGGCAAAACCTTAAACACCGCTTATAAATCGGTGTAACTATTCTTTCGAATAGAAGAATATGAAATTGACTTTTATTAGTTAAGATTCAATTGGGAAGCTCCTTTCATATAAAAGGCGTTTAAATCTCAAGAGTTTATTCTCAGTAAGAAATTTAAGGAATTTAACAGTTTCTTATCTTGAAATTTTTTCAGTTATAGATAAAGTTGGCAACCTTTTATGATTTTTGGCTTCATATCTCAATCATCTACCTAAAAACAAGTCGCATCTACTTAAAAATGACTACAAAAACACATGAATACTTACTATACACTTGATCTTAATTTTTAACATAAATGTTTATACATATTTACATGACTCCTGCATATATTTACATACGTACGTACACACATAAAGAACTTGTAAATTATTTGTTTTCTGTTTTTAAGCGATATGACTCAAATACAAGATAAACTATTTGATGTGAAATCAACAGTAATCTCTTGATATCTTTACTAAGTATTTATTAGCATACGAGTACACATATTACAAATTCATGTACATAAACACAAGCAAAAAACATGTTAATATAATGAACTCATAAGTTGGTTAAATATATGGGAATTTAAGAATAAATTGATGTATGCGGCACCATTTTCTTTAAATTAAATTATTATTAAAAAAAAATAAAAATTATTATTATTTAAAACTCAGATAAAAATGTGAAGTTAAAAGCATGTACATTTTTTAACTACAATTTAATTTTACCACGGATGCTAATGGCATTTTTAATAAAATGAAATGTTTTCGTTCTTTAAGTGTGTGTGTTTTTTTTTTCAGTTCCAGTAAGGACTAAAATTAAAAATTTGTTACTATTATATTGAATTATATTAAAGAACTTTTTTTTGCAAGAGAGATAAAATAAATGGCACCAATCATAACTTGGTACCGGTTAATACTAAATTATTCTTAAAATAAAAAGTTTTGTTAATCAAATGTAAATTTAGTGCTGTAAAAGTAAAGTAAGTTGTATATCCTAGGCAACTGGCATTTGACCCTATCGTATTACTTCTAAGAAATCTAATAATAATAATTTTAAGTATTTGGCGTACATATTTATAAAAACAAAGAAATAAAAAAAAACATAAAACTTGAAAATTTTGTGTATTGTGTTAAATAAGTTAGTTTGGTTTAGAATTTTACCAAAAAAGTAAAACTGTAGTTCGAAAATGTTCGCAAAATTTATTAAAAGTTTTCTTTATAGACGGAAAATATGTTTGCTCTTCACACACCATTATCTTTTAAGGAAATTATATAAAAGATTATTATATATGTATGTTTTAATAAAACGTAATTTCTAAAGATAAAGATAAAGATGCCTTATCCAATTTATATACACACATATGTATGTCAAACACTAAAAAAACTATACTTTAAAATGATGATGAAATTTAAAGGTATACGCAAGTAGTTTTGATTGTGACACATAGAATTGTGATACAATTAATTTGATAATTACTAAAGGAAAATGATTTTTGTGTGAAATCAACAGCAACGATTTTTTTTCACAGAAAATTCAAGTTAAAGAAACTTTAAATTTTACTTTAATTTCCTGTTGACATTTGTGGAATTTTCCTTCATAAAATCTTTTACAATTTTTACAATATTTGCTTCTTTTATTTACGCTTTGGAATTGCCAAAACAATAATTTCCCGTCAATATAAAACATATATGAATTTAAATAATCATTAATTCGAAAGCCAACTGTATTCAAATGAATATAAAGCAGTTAATTTACTGCAAAGTTCAATAAAACTAAATGGACAATAAAATCAAAAAGAAAAAGTTTTACGGAAAATTAATTGGTTCTAAGAACTTTGGACGACTCCTCATATAAAGGAGCAAACTATAAGATTTGCTTTGGTTAATTTTTTGTTCTGAAACATTCGATAGAAATGATACAATAGCTATTGATCTGCATTTTGCATTAGATAGGTATTGATTCAATTATGGCATGTTCCAGCTTAACGTATAGTTACTTGACACGCCATCAGTTTTGGGCGTAACATCAATTTCGATCGCATTTAATTTTATCTCAGAGCACGTTAATAAACTTCACATTTTTGATCACGGTAATCCTGGTATCTATATAGTTAAAGTGTTGAATGAATACATTTTTCTGGGCATTTTTATATTAAAAAATAAAAATATATGTATATCTTGTAATTAACAATAAATTAATTTTTTTAGAAGTACGAATTTACAAAAAATAATAATAATTATTCAAAAGTTCGAAAATATGAACAAAAAATTATATTATAAGCAACCCAAGGATTTCTTTATGAAAGGTAAAATATTTCTATTTAATTTTTAGGGAAAAAACCAATTATGCATTGCGTGTTATTTTTCCTTCTCTCTGTTGTATTGAAAAATATACTCTGTATGGAATTTAAATTTCACTAAGTGCGGTTTTACACACATCAACTTTTGTTGTTCAACTTTTGTTGTTTCCATTAGAAAGTAAGAGAAGGGGTATAAAGCCTTCTCTTTCTTTCTAATGGAAACAACAAAAGTTGAGCAACAAAAGTTGATGTGTGTAAAACCGCACTAAATTAACACATTAAAAACCTATATTTTAGGAATTTTAATATTTACAATTCCTAGGTGACGCTGTTATAATAGTGCTCACCCATTCAAACGTGAACCAGCATGTACACATCACTGTTTGAGTTATTTTTTATGCCTGTTTGCTATTAAGGGTGTAGAATATTAACAAAGAATATTAAAATATTATTAAAAGAAATATCCACATATTTTACTTATCTATATTGCCCTCACTTGATTTTTTACTCAGGCATATTATTAAATATTTGAATGTGATGATAATGATAATAAGTGCTTATTCTCGATTTAATTTGTGAAAAGTTTATACACATACGTACAGATATACATTTTGTAAAGATGAAGTTGATAAGAAAAGATACGATTTTATTTAATATTTTTTATATATAAACACTTGTAATTATTGTGATAACAATAACTACTTACAAAAAAATTCTTCGTATGCATAGCAAATTTGTCGGTATTGAATGTGTTTTGAATACCTCAAATGTTAAGTTTATATTGTTTTCAAAAATGTTTGAAGAAGTAGAAGTTTGTTAAGCTGTATAAATTAAGTAAAGATTTTGAAATATGTAAATATATCTATATATATCTTTTTGTGAATACCATCGTCTTTGCTTGTTCGTTGGGTACATTTAACAATCCCTTGTGATATGATGGCATCATTATCGAATGTATTGTGTTTACGACAAATTTAATTTTTTTACTGAAACATTTTTATTATTATTATGTATTATTAGAATAATGATAATCAGAATATCTTAAAAAAAATTTTAAAGGTTTTCTGTTCTTGTAAAGGAAGTTTATAAAACTTTAGACCTGTATTCCAATTGTAACACTATCAATCAATTTCAATTTAATCATTCATTTAATATTTTATTATTAAAAAGTATTGTGTCCTTAGTGACACAACAAAATGATGAAATATGTAAGAAGGGCGCTACTTGCACAATAAACTCTCTAGCTTTGAAATTTGCTGAAACAAGGCAACACCGCTAACAGAGGTATGGAAACAAAAACTTAGAATGAGATGATGATGAGCTACGGCTCAGGACTTCATTATACAAAATTTTTAGTGTAAAAGTTTTACTGTAAAACAAGCTAAGGATCTGATGATTTTTATCTTCCACGGCAATCTCATGCTAAGGTTTTGTTATGCATACGTTTGTAAGTATTTTCAAAAACGTCCAAAACCATATTTTTATACTCACTGTATTATTTCATCAAAGTTTTTTTTTTTTACTCTAACACTCTTAATTTCCAATTATACACCTTTTGTAAGGTCTTTCGAAGAACTATTATTTTTAATTTGTACGTTACGTTATCCATTATCTATTTCTCGTTTTAAAAATAATCTGTTTAGATAATGCCATGTGTATAAAGAGTTCGTGGCTAAAACCAATCTAGCTGAATACGGCCCCTTGTATGCATTGGGCTAAATTAGGTGCCCCTGTAGGCTAGTATTTAGTGTACTAGTTTGTCAGTCTGGGGGTTATGGGTTCGATTCCCAATGAAGACCTTGGTTTTTTTTCACTACAAAAATAAAAGTTGACTGTCAGTAGGGCTGCATGGTCACTGGTCGCTGTGCTGTCTTATATGGCAGTTAATTTCCGACTATCCTTCTACTTTCACCATCTGTTTCATCTCTTCTCTATCCCTTTCCTAAAGAATGTAGCACGGTACTTGACTAAATAGGCATTGTTGCCTGAAGTGCTACTTTTCTTTTGAAAAAAAAATTCATCTGTAGAATTTCATTGCTTTATGCCTTGTTTCTCTAATCCAAAAAACTATTAATTCTAACCGATGTTAATGAATTTTGAGCAAATGAAAACTTCGAAGAAGTCTTTTAGTCTTTTAGGTTAGAGAAAATGTACCTTTCAATAATTTTCTTTAAAAGTTTAAGTTTCTTTAGAATTTAATTTGAATTCTGTCTAAAAACAATATGATGAAGAAAATAAAATAATTATCCCATTTACCTCTTGAAAACAAAACCATCAATAAAACTTAAGACGAAATCCAAACTTAATAGATTATAGATAAAAGATAAAAGGGCATGTTAAGTTAAAATTCGTAAAGCAGACTTTTTTATTTAGACTCCAAAAAGTCGCAACAAAAGCTAGTTAGGATGTATCAAATTTAAGAACTTAAAAAATTACATTTTGGCATCAATATTTATATTCTAATTTTTTTTATATAAATGGGTTTTCAAGAAGAAGTTTGTTTTCTAAAACAAAATAAAAAATAAATTAAATTAAGATGATTCAAATTTTTATTATTTTAGGAAGAGAAAAGTTCGGCAATTATGAATGAAAAATGATATCTGGCAAATGTCCACCCCGACCACGGTGGCAGATGTCGATTCTTTCATCAAAGTTTTGAATCACTTTTTAGCAAAGTTAATCGTTAATCGCATCAAGGATTTTGAGTTTTAAAACTGAAATCGATTCAATTGGCTCCGTATGGATCCTGCCTTGTTAAATCACACGATCTGGCTGGCCAGATCGTGGCTGCTAATTGTCGTGAAATTATGCGATCGGCAAATTTGGTTTGTAATAAATTGATCGTTTCATTGGCTGTGTGACATGTGGCAACGTCCTGTTGAAATCACATGTCAGTAATATGCACGTCATCAATAATAAGTCAAAATTGAGTTGTTAGCATCTCGCGATAGCGTGATGTATTGACCGTTACCGCATTTCCAGCCTCATCCTCGAAAAAAAACGGCACTAATCATGCCTCCAAACCACATAGCGCACCATACAGTGATACGTTGAGCATGCAAAGGATTCTCAATAATCGCTCTAGGATTTTGGAAACTCAAATAATTTTTTCAGAAAAACCAGCTGGTTATTCCTAAAAGAATTGAGCACATTTACGGTGATGTGAATGGTCGCCGGCTTAAGTTCCTGCACAAGTTGAAACTTGTAAGGCTTCAAAGTCAAATCCTCAGGCAAAATTCGCCATGTAGTGATTTTGGATAACCCCAATTGTTGAGAACACCGAGGAATTGACAAATTTGGATCAGCTTGAACACTGTGGCTCACGGCTGCGATGTTTCCAGTTCATGGTTCAATACGCGTTGGTGTACACACATTTCGTATCGAGCTAGTCGAGTCAAATTTAAAGACCAAATTCCTAATAGCGGTCTCAGAAGGACGATTATGATGTCCGAAAGTGATAATCATTTATAGTGGATTTTAATTATTTTAATGCAATTTTCGTGCACAATTGAATTCATTGTAACAATTGCTAATGCTACTACTACTAATACGCTAATACGTTCTTGGTGTTGCCAGAATTGAAAAACAAACTTCTTGTTGTTTATTTCAATTTATTATAAAGCATTAGCTTCAATTTTTAATATTAATCAATTCATTTTTGAACTTTCGTTTAAATATTCTTGGTCAAATTAGCTGGATTTAACATCATCATCTGTTCGTTTTCCCAAACTGTTTGTTTAAAGATCTTGCTCATTCTTAATCTTGCTAGTGTTAGGTGTAATTGGCGAAGGGATTTTTGTAGTTTTTATAAGCCTAAATAAGTGTTAGTATTTGGTTTTTATGAAAAAACTATGTTCTGAAAAACAAATTGAGCCCTTTTTCTCTGCATTTATTTTTCAAAGATTTTTTCCATTGATCTTAACATTATTATTGAAAGAGTAACGAAAAACCGAAAAAAGTGCTAAATCTACGTTTGTTTTGCGAGTCCTCCATCTTTGATTTCGATTGCTAAATCATTTTGTTTTAAAGGTAAAAGAATTTAATGCGTAATAAATTATTTCATATAATTTTATTCCTGTGAGTGAATAACTTTTTATTCGATTCGAAACCTTTTGAGGGCAGTTTATATAAATGCGAATAAATATTTCATTTAGACATTTATATGAAAAACGAAACTAAATTTTCTTATTTTTTTTCCGCATTGAAATGTTCAAAGGGAATCATAATTTACTCGAATTGGTTCCAAAATTTTAAACTTTGCTTTGAGTAGCAATTACACACAAAAAATCGAATCAAATAAAATAAATAAAATAAGATAAAAAATGAAGTTCCAAGTAATTTTGTTAACAATTTTAATTTTTTCAATGCCAAATTTAAAATAACAGTCACTAAAAGTATAAATTTCTTAGTTAAACTCTGTTTGTGTCATTTATACAGATCTTTTCAAGGTCTATAACAACATTTTTTTTATATTTTTCAAGTACCCGTATTTGATAAGTCATGCAAAATATAAAATATGATTTTCTAATTAATTTCAATAATTTTTTCTCACAGACTATATATAACTCATAGGATTTAGTCCATATCTAGCAAAATAATATAACATAATATGTAAACACTTTTTGCACGGTGATGTTGTCCATTCTACAAATAAAAAATTCTATAGAGTTTTTAAAGAGTTCAAACTTAAAAACTAAATGCATTTCTAATATTTCAAAGTTTTTTTTAGACATATGACTCTCTTGCTGCAAATGCTCGATATGTATGTATCTACGATTTCACAATAACACTAGTAAAGAAAATAAATACATCCATGCATATGCAATGGACCGTATTAAAAATAACTTTATGTGACTTTAGCTCAGATTAATTATTAAAAAAGTGTGTTTGAGTTATTCATTATAAGTAAAAAAGTGTTTTTATTTACATAATTGTTTTGTATTAAATTAACAACAAGTAGATGTTCTGTGACTTCACTTACTCACCTCGAAAGACATAGTGCCACCGTTGCCATACTTATAAAAAATGTCTGCCAAGTAACGGTTATACTCCGTAGAACCCTTTACATCCGTCATATATAAGAAAACAATGGTGACTGTTAAGAATCCCGCATAAATAAACTTTTCCATTTTTACCACTGTGATATATTTCTAATGTATTCCTTTTTTCTTTGCTTTATTTTTTATTCAGGAACTTTATTTTATAAATTTCTTTTTGAACAAATCTTAAAATTGAATATATTTGCGTATATTTGCCGATTATTCTCATCAAATACAAATTTTTGTTCACTATTTTCGTAACGTTTCACACGTTTTGTAAATTTATCGTAAAGATTTTATTTAATTTTTTATTCCACTTGTTCTGCAAACATTTTATATTATTATTTTATTATTTTTTTTAACTGTTCATCTGATTCTTAAGTACGCTCGAATTTTTAATTTTCGCCGCTTATTACTATTTAACTTGCTGATCGCGGTTAATGTCTAAAGCATTTTGGGCTCTTTACTTAAATCAGTTTCTGTATGAGTATAAACGAGTACGTCAGCAGATAAATTATAAAAGTATATGTATGATATTCGAATGTTTACTCGTTTTATTTATTAAGCTTTTTTCGAGAGCTTTTTACAAAAAATAACTGATTTTATTTAATAATTGTACTAATTTAATCAATTTCTTTTATAACTCTCACAAGTGTATTTAAAATTTTTTTTATATCACTTAGTTTCTTTATTTATTTTGTTTTTAAACAGCGGCTACGAGAGTTTCTCTTATCTTTCATTATTTTTATGAACATTGCCATACATTTATTGAATTTTCTACTACACCATTTCCAATTACACTATGAAACAACAAAACTGAGATTCGATGTGATATTCTATTAACTACTTTTTATAAATTCTTTAAATTTCAATTTATGAATTTTCGTAGATTTACATAGATTTTATAAAAACTTCGTGATGAAAATGCAAAATCAAATGTTCTGTGGACTTCAGGCCTTATGTAATTGTAATATTTAAAATCGATCGGAATTAATCTATGTATTTATTTTTTATCGTCAAGAACTTAACACCAGTTGGACTTTATTTTTTAAGTTAACTTTTAATTTTAGGTTCTGGTGAATATTTGATTTTATGTTGAAATTAAGATTGTTTGCTGAAATCCCAAATTTTTGTTAATATAAAGTTCTTTTTTATGAATTTTCGGTTTTCAATATAACAAAGCAAAATCTCAAAAAAAAAATAAACAGAAAAAAACTCATTATGGGAAAACCTGTAGTGATAAATAGCAAGTTATTTGTATTTTCTGATTGAGATACCCTACAGAGAACAATTATAAACACGGAATTAAGCTGATAACAACAGTAACGTCTTTTTATAAATCCCACTAAAAGGTCATGTAATATCGACAGTAGTAGTAAAAAATGAAAAGTAATGGAAACCCAAATATTCTTGTGTATCTATAGGCAGCTTTTTAATATTTAATATCTTTTAAAATTATCAAAATACTTCCTAATGATGTAGGTGACCTCTCATATTATCTTACAATTTAAATATTAAAAGTAAAAAAATTCGTTTCTATTGTGTGCAATGAATGTAAAAAAATCCTATCTTCCCTACAAAATTCAGAAGAAAATATCTGCAAAATACTTGTACAATGTAATTGGTTTGAAATAAATGGTCTCCCTCCACCACAAATTATTCATTCGGTTACACTAAATTATAAATTATTTTCAAACTCACTTCTAACTTGTGAACTTCTTTGAAAAGAAGAAAATATTCACTGTGGTGCTTTATTATAACCGCACGTTTTTCTTGCAGATAATTCTGTTATTCACATAAAAATTACAAAATATATTGTATACCATTTTAAGGAGCATTTAAAATTTAATAATTTTTTGTACGTTTTGCAAACTACTACGAAAAGTATTTTTTTTTTGCTGTTATATTCTTAGAAAAAAGAAATTAAAACAATTTTTACAATTTACCAAAAATACTCGAAATCTCAGGAAGTCGATTTGGAATAACATGCATACGAAATGTGTCCTACATTTCGATAAGCTCATATTAGCGGTCAGTATAAATTTACACTTTATGAACAGACCGTTCAGAAATATTTTTTCACAGTCAAGTTCGATGACTACTGCGAACGGAATCAGTATTTTACTAAATATTAAGTCTCCATCAATAAACGGAATTATTTTCTATACCGAGTTCGTGTTAGTAACTTATAAAGGCCATTCTTAAAAATATTATCTGAACAATACACAACTATGCAAATAATCACAAAAATGTTTTAATGGTTTGAGGTGCCCCTGTAGGCAAGTAGGTAGTGTGCTAGCTTACATGACTGGAGGTTGTGGGTTCGATTCCCTTGGTTTTTCACTACAAATAAAAATTGACTGTCGGTAGGGCTGCTCAGTGATGAAGGCATGGTCACTGAGCTGTCCTATACGACAGTTAATTTCTTTAACTACCTTTCTACTTTCACCACCTGTCGCAACTTTTCTCTATCCCTTTCCTAAAGAATGTACCACGGTACTGGACTAAATAGGCATTGTTGCCTGAAGTGCTACTTGTCTTAAAAAAATGAAAATTTCCGTCTTCTAATTTTTTTTCAAATTCTAAACTTTACGTGCTATTCCTTTCATTGATATAGCTGAGTACTTGTGGTTAAAGAAGTCGATCTAACAGCTTCGATTTATCTCTCGTAGTTTTTTTTATGTCCTTTACATACTATCGACGCTTAAATTCAAGTGACTTCTCGTAAACTTACACTTTCTTCCCGAAAGGCAATAATTTTATTTATTTTTATTTTCCTAAATTAGACAAGTTGGCATATAATTCTGTACAAAGCTGTTAGCTATTTAATGCAAACCTAAATTTCTTTAGTTAATTAATTTGGTTTTTGTGTTGTAACACGTGCTTTGTGTAAGACGGAGTAAAAAATATATTTATATTTTTCTCAAGAAAATAGTAAAAACTTATGTTTTATTAATTGTTTGTAGCGAATCAGAAGTTTATTTTATACTGTTGGTTCTTGCTGTTTTCTTTACAACAAATAAACACTTTTAATAAAGAACGTAAGCCTAAATTTGGAAAAATAGTTCGAATTAAACAAACTTGAAAAACGTCTAGATATTTTTTGGCTTTGCTATTTAAGTGTTAGTGTGAATAAAATGTCAAACTTTCGAAAATTAAAATAGAAATAAAATTTACTTGTATTAAAAACTGATAACTCTAGACGTTGAGTTTATAAAATCAAAACATATTCTATAAGGAATTGTCTCTTACCTTATATATCTTATAGTTTTGGCGCCCGTTCCTTCCTTTATTGAGGAAAATGCGATTCCGGGATTAAAGAGCAGAATCAAAGGCCATGCGTAGATTTTTTGCAGTTCTCCATTGCATATGATTTTAATTTTTTTGTTTACGACCTGGTTTGTGGGTAACTGATACAGGAAAAGCTACATACATCGATATATTCAAGAGCATTCGCTTTAATATCGATATTCCGTGCATGCTATGAGTCCACACGTTTACAGATTTAATGACATTTTAAGCGAAATTTTGTATGATATTTTTGGCTATGGATTGCTATTCTCTTTAAATGAACTTATATTCACCAGCTTGACATTGCTGGTGCATTTATCTACATGGATGCATTATTCATATATCAATGTAGTTTTAACTGAATCAGGCCTAGTAACGAACTATTGGGCCTGCAGTGAAACTCCAACGCGAATCGAAATAAAGTTTTTCTATACAGGTCAACCGATTGCAGCAACATTATATGCTTGCAGCAAGTCCAAGCTTTCTAGATCTTTTAGCAGCGACGCACTGTATTCTATATTTAGATTACATTTATTTAAAGGCTTGCCATTATAAAGGTGTCATGCTCCTAATATAGCCATCAAAGTCATACCCAGAGGTTATATAAGCATCTTTAGTTAGTTTGCAAATAAGAATATACATTTTTAAAAAGGTAATATTAGAATTGTTTTGGCATAATTTTTATTGCTGTTCAGTTTCGTACACATTTCTTTGCAATGGGTAATCTCTTATGACTCGTGATAGGGCCATATATGAAAGACGGGATCAAGTGATCCGCTATCAGATATGATCTGTTTCTCCTGTAATAGCCAAGGGGGTGCCCTGGGAATGTACGTGTTCATGAATAATTTAAGGGAGTCATGTCTAGAAGTTCTCAAAGATCTTGCAAAGGATACCAAGAACATTCGCCTTCGTGACCAGGTTTTTAAACCTTCGTGACCAGGTTCTTAAACCTATTTACTGAAGACTTATACTGCAACTAGTTTTTCAGTCTCAATAAAAAGTAAGACGGTTTCTTCTCTTACAGACATTCAGCTTGCCTGTGGGTCATGAATAGCTTTGACCCTTCAAAACTCCTGTTTTACATGTCATTATACTGGTTGATATTTAGATGTCGCGGTTGCTGGGAGGTCCTATATTTCAAAGTTTTGGACTATGTATTCGGTGATATTCATTTCTAAGAGAGGAAATACTGAAAGGCTGCAGAACCATCCGCCTATCCTCCATCAGTCTAAAGATGCTAGAACGAATATTTCATATTAATTTCACATCGGCAATTCGTTAATTCTCTGAGGAAAGAATAATATTATCTTCAATTTGTTTGTCTCCAGACATACAATTTATTAATGAACATTGTGGTTTATTTTATTTATTATCTCGGTTGTGAATATATTAAAATCTAAAAAATCTACTAAAAAAGTACTATCCGGATCTTCAAGAAAGCTTTTGTAAGCATACAGAAAGGAGTTTGCCTATGATTAATTTATGCTCTATAAACTCATTTTACATTCCCTTTTCTTCCTCTTATCTATGTTTTTTAAAAAAGTATTATTTTAATAATAAGAAAAGCAAAACTAAAAACTGCAATATTAGAAAAATGCATCAGTCAGCTATGATTAAAAGAAACTTGTCAATTCTATGCAGAAGCACTTAGAATGTATGAATGTCTTCAAGAGAACTATAAATATATAGAAGTCAGTCAATATTTACTTGTAAAATCATTGAAATTAAGCTTTTCATCTGTTGATAATGGTAAAGCTAAGAGTTCTGATTTAGAAGAAATGCTGCTTTGTCTGTAAAGTCCACATTATTATTCCTAGTGTCATGAATAAATAAAGGAATGCAGGGTTGCATAACCTGGCTTTTGTTTGGAGACGCTAGCTTTACAGCAAGTAGACTAAAATATGATATTTATCAAAATTAAATGCAATTCTAAGATGGTTCAGATTTTCCCGTTAAAATGTGTCGTTTTCGCTTTTAAAGTTTTTGAAAAACATCGATCTGCTTCTTTTTATTGAACATGTGTTTTACGCAAATACGATAAGTATTTACAAAATAGCGAAAAGATGATTCAGTCATTTTTTTCGTTTGGACTAGCACTTAGAGGATGACCCCCTAAAAATTTGGGGCCTTCCCCCCATAACATTCGATTTGAATTTTCCTACATTGAAAGTGATAGGAAAAATTTTTGGAGGGAATTTATTCTACATACGAACTATTCTGCAGATTTAACCGATGGAAACTGCTTAGTGAATATTTGGTAATTTTTTAAGAGCCGGAATTAAAGAACTAGAATTATCCCTTACTCTTTTAACAAATGACCAAAAGCTACAGATTTTTCTCACGTCTTAGTACATTGGCATATGAAGATTTTGCTCTTTTGCGTAGCGAATCAGTATTTGTGTTTTTGTTTCTACGCCAGATAGTAAATGCTTCCTCTCTTGATCTGACTGCATTTTTGCACATTTGTTTTTAATCAAAATTTGTTTGAATGGAGTAAAAGTTTTCATTAAAAAACTTTCAATAAAGTCGATGCCACAATGGCATCGAAACATAGTTTCTAATTAAATTGCTTAAGAAATTCGTTGAGTATATCCCAAGGAGCCTTCTCATAAATATATTTTAAACGTTGAAACGTTGTGAAGTTCTGAATATGAAAAGGAGGCGCAGATGGTGCAGTGATCGAAATTGCCGAGAGGTGCACAAACAATAATTTCATACTTTTGGAGGTGAGAAGTTAGAAAAAGGTCGAATGTATTACTGTGGTACCCTTCAACACAAGGAGTGTGTGTTGGCTCATTCTCTAATTGCGCAAGGTGGTTGTGCGGGGCAAATAACTTATATACTGTTCTTCCTTAGTTGTATAGCTTGAGTGGCAAAACCAAGAACAATTGTGAACATTGAAATCACCAGCAACAACAATTTCACTGTTCGGGCAACTATCGAGAAGCTTCGATATGGAGTCGGAAAGAGAATCGAAGCTAGCTAAGGTTTTATCCCTTCCCGTTTTTGGATACTGAATTTAAGCCAGAGGCAGCTAAATTCAGGGTCATATGTGTGCAGTGGTTGCTGGCACTGGTACACAACTTCATTGCATATATACAATGCAATGACCCGATTGAAATAAAAAGCGATAGTGGGTGGTACCCAGCATTTTCAGACACCAGAGCCTCACATAAGGCTAAAATATCCGGCGGATGGAAACAGTTGCGAGCATATACAGAGAAAAAATTTGTCCGTAATCCGCGTATATTGCAGAAGACAGTTTGAAACGTCCTGTCATAACAATATAAGAAATCCAAATTTGACCGTCTATTGTCACTTTCTAAAAATTTATTGAATAAAAAATAATCTTGTTTTGATATCTAACGATTTTCCTTAAAAATATCTTAGGAAATCAAATATTTGTTAATTAAAGTTCATAGCACACCTACAGTTTTGACTTCCAGCAATTTTATTATTTTTCCCTACTTTAAACAATTTTATATTTACAAAAATAGTTTTGCCAATTTAATAGTAACGGTATAATTATTAAAAGTATAACAATGTAAAGTATAATTCTTAGTTATGTAAGTTAACGACGTATAATTTATTTTAGTTAACTTTTCAGTGTGCTATATTACCACAAATTTATTTTAAATAAAATCACGAAATATATTATTGGTGGTAGAGCCAGTTTCTATGGCCATTTCATTGATTGCTCAACTCAAACCGTCACGGAACCTTTAACCACATTTTATAAAAGCTAAACTGCTTATTATATTTACAATTTTTTTTGACCAACTGTCAAGGGGACAAAAAATCAATGAACACAAGCATCAAGACTTAAATAAATTACCAATAACCAATAGTGACCCAGACTATTTTTGCTTACATTTCTTCATACACAGGATTAGTTCTTTTTCAACTGTATGTGTAGTTGTAAGAAGTAATCGAAATGGCAACAACTATACATTTGTGTTTAAAAAATAAACATTTTCTAAATTTCAGCCACATTTTCAATTTAATACATTGAAAATAATTAAATATAAATTTTAACAAAAACAATATCTCTCCCTACCTATTCTCCACATGAAATAGATGAGCATTAGGGAAATAACAATATGTTGTCACATTGTTTACAGTTCATTTTTTGAAAACGCACTTCGGGTGGTATGCATTTTGTAAGAAAGTCATCAATCAAAATTTTTGTTAGTAGAAAGAGAAATATTTAAAAGTACCACGAAAAGTACTTTCAAAATTTAAAAAAAAAAATAGAAAGATTAGCAAGATAACACATAGTTATAGAGTGATCCGTTAATTAACTTTCAAATTTTCTGTTCTAATTTTTAAATTACTACTCCGATTTAAAAATTTACTACTCCATTATAAAAAGGGAAGAGAACTAAAAAAGGACCTTAAAATCAATATTATTTGGGTACGGTTTTCCGTCGACCCTCGTCAAATTTGGTTTGTGAACAAACCGGTTTCGGCTGTTTGCCATCTTCAGTGTTCTTTTCGTACTAGTTGCGTTCTATTGTCAGTTGTGTTTATATAGTTCGTGTCTTCCTTCGTGTTATTGCGTTCGTCCCTTTCTGTCGTTTTTGCCTGCCTCTCTCCTTTTTCGTTTGTCCCATTTTTACCTAATTTGTCGATCCCTTTTTCATTCGTCTTGTTTTTTTTTTTTTTTTTTTTTTTGTTCTAACTAAATCCTTTTACTGTCATGCTTGCGGTCCGTTTTTGTTATGCGTGAACCTATTGGGTTTTTCTATGTGACATAATAATCTGTAATTGTACGTTTATGATGTTCTTTATTGCTTTCGTCTTGTGCACTTGCGTAACGTTTTTGTGTTGGTGTAATGTTTGTTTTCCTGTAAAAATGTTTCAACGGTTCAAATATTGTGTCCGAAGCAGTGTTTATTTGTTCATTTATAATTCGTCCGTCAAATGTTTTTTGTTTGTATATTTCCATGTTTTCTAATACATTTAGTCTCCTTCCTTTGTGCTGGGTATGAAGCAGTTTAACCGTTGTCTTTATATGTCCTGGTGTACATTTGTTGTTAAATATATGGTTCGCAAAGTTTGATTCTGGAGTTGATTTTGGTTCTCGTAGTTTTTTGTTATAGTCTCTAATGTGTTCCCTAAATCTGGTCTTAATTTTTCGTCCTGTTTGCCCGATGTAGCTATAATGGCATGTACAAGTTAATTTGTACACTCCTTGTTTGTCTAGTATATTTGCCTCGGTTGTTTTATTCCGTAGTATTCTGCCTAGGTTGTTTCTTGTTCTGAATGCGGTATTGATGTTGTGTTTTCCAAAGAATTTCGCCAGTTTGTACGTTGATTTTCCCATATATGTTAATGTAGCCCATTTTTTTCCTTCCTTCTCCTGTTTTTTGTTCGTTCCAATTTGTTTTTTGATGTTATCTACGAGGCGCTTTTTGTATCCGTTGTTTTCCGCTATGGTGTATATTGTTTCCATTTCCTTCATATACATTTGCCGTGTTAGTGGTGTTCTCTCGAGTCTTGTTATTAACTGCCTGATCGCTGCGTTTTTGTGTTGCTGGGGATGATTTGATGAGTTGTGTATTGTTGTGTCCGTTGCTGTTGGTTTCCTGTATATTTCATATTCGATTCTTTTCGAGATTATGTTCCTCTTGATCGTTAGGTCCAGATAATTAATTCTCCCCTCCTCTTCCTTTTCCATTGTAAATTTTATGTCCTTGTGTCTTCCATTCAAGTAATCTAGAATTTGCTCATCGTTATTTCCTTCTAGTATGCACATGATGTCGTCGACATATCTTGCGTAGAATATTACTCCGAAGTTGGTTTTCAATTCCTTTACGTATTCCTCTTCTAAGTTCTGCACAAATACTTCCATGAGGGTGGCAGATGTTGGATTTCCCATCCCTAGTCCTGCTATTTGTCTATATATATTATTGTTAAATTTAAAGTAATTCTGTTCTAGTGTCGCTTTTAGTGTACCTGTAATTTGTATTGCTAGTTCCTTGTTTTCCGTTTTGTTTTCTACTGTCCTATGAACAATGTTCAATGTATCCATTACCGGAATTGATGGATACAAGTCCTTCACGTCAAAAGATATGTCGACGACATCATGTGCATACTAGAAGGAAATAACGATGAGCAAATTCTAGATTACTTGAATGGAAGACACAAGGACATAAAATTTACAATGGAAAAGGAAGAGGAGGGGAGAATTAATTATCTGGACCTAACGATCAAGAGGAACATAATCTCGAAAAGAATCGAATATGAAATATACAGGAAACCAACAGCAACGGACACAATAATACACAACTCATCAAATCATCCCCAGCAACACAAAAACGCAGCGATCAGGCAGTTAATAACAAGACTCGAAAGAACACCACTAACACGGCAAATGTATATGAAGGAAATGGAAACAATATACACCATAGCGGAAAACAACGGATACAAAAAGCGCCTCGTAGATAACATCAAAAAACAAATTGGAACGAACAAAAAACAGGAGAAGGAAGGAAAAAAATGGGCTACATTAACATATATGGGAAAATCAACGTACAAACTGGCGAAATTCTTTGGAAAACACAACATCAATACCGCATTCAGAACAAGAAACAACCTAGGCAGAATACTACGGAATAAAACAACCGAGGCAAATATACTAGACAAACAAGGAGTGTACAAATTAACTTGTACATGCCATTATAGCTACATCGGGCAAACAGGACGAAAAATTAAGACCAGATTTAGGGAACACATTAGAGACTATAACAAAAAACTACGAGAACCAAAATCAACTCCAGAATCAAACTTTGCGAACCATATATTTAACAACAAATGTACACCAGGACATATAAAGACAACGGTTAAACTGCTTCATACCCAGCACAAAGGAAGGAGACTAAATGTATTAGAAAACATGGAAATATACAAACAAAAAACATTTGACGGACGAATTATAAATGAACAAATAAACACTGCTTCGGACACAATATTTGAACCGTTGAAACATTTTTACAGGAAAACAAACATTACACCAACACAAAAACGTTACGCAAGTGCACAAGACGAAAGCAATAAAGAACATCATAAACGTACAATTACAGATTATTATGTCACATAGAAAAACCCAATAGGTTCACGCATAACAAAAACGGACCGCAAGCATGACAGTAAAAGGATTTAGTTAGAACAAAAAAAAAAAAAAAAAAAAAAACAAGACGAATGAAAAAGGGATCGACAAATTAGGTAAAAATGGGACAAACGAAAAAGGAGAGAGGCAGGCAAAAACGACAGAAAGGGACGAACGCAATAACACGAAGGAAGACACGAACTATATAAACACAACTGACAATAGAACGCAACTAGTACGAAAAGAACACTGAAGATGGCAAACAGCCGAAACCGGTTTGTTCACAAACCAAATTTGACGAGGGTCGACGGAAAACCGTACCCAAATAATATTGATTATAACCCCGTCGGAAAAACCAAGCACATATCGACCTTAAAATCAATAACTTAAGTCAGGTTCATTAAATGGCATTTATTTACGAAAAGTTGTACCGTATAAAAATATTATCTTAGTACAGTATCCCTTTACATCGGCTTGCCTAGAGCAACCTTAGAATTATTTCACCTTTACATTTTGTTTTAAATGGATTTTATAAATTCTTCATCTAAATCAAATTAACGTTATTTAAAGTTAAATAACCAAAATTAATAAATATCACCGTACAAAAATAAAGATATGAAATTAGGTAAACAAACATTAGCTAGTTTGACTAAAGTGTATTTATTTTAGGAAAAGTATGAAAGAAAACGTTGTTTTCTTTTAGTTTTTTAAACAGCCAATTTACGAACGTTCCGCGCAGACAATAGTTGGGTCAGTCGGCTTTAATTTTTGAACAAGTTTCACTTCATAAGCGTGAAGATGTAGATCTTTGTGCAAAATATTGCGTAAAATGCCAGTAGTGATGGCCAATTGTTGCGAACGTCGATTAGTCGATGTTCCAGATTCGCTCTTAACGTTTGCTATGATTACTAACGTATTGTTGTGGTTATGGCAACAAAACTGTGAGTCTCGAATTTATCGTTTAAATTACACGCACCAGTCTGCACGAAGGAGCCTGCTTACGAGGAAAAGCTGCTTGAATTTTACGAAGTGATACAGTAATAATTGTCAAATCAATAGCAGAAAATCATTTAACCAAAATCTTAACCATTTTTTTGGACTTTATTAAATATATATGAATTATTTTAATCTCAATTGGTTATTTATATAAACAATCTTTTTTATAATTTATTGGCATTTAAGTAGAATATTATTCTAGGTTGGGGAAATTTTTGAAAAGCCTTTCCGTTGATTTTTTGATTAAAAAAAAAGAAAAGGATAAAATTGTGATGAGATCAGCTCATTAATAGTTAAAGTCAGAGCTACGATATCTGTTTATAAAATTTATAGTAACCCTGTGAATAATTGTGTTACACGTTCAACGTTCAAGCCAGAACGTTTAGTTCAGTAGAATAATCCCAATGAACCATTTTTGAAATCTTATTTTGAGCTATCCGTAATTTTTTTACTATGACACCGTGCAGTGGATGACCATAATAAGGCAGCATAAAACAAAATGGCTTGAAATATTTATTGAGAGTCTTATTCAAAATACTAAGTATAGAATTTCTGTTTATTAGAGGATACAGTATTATAATTAACTTGTTAAATTTGCCTATCAAGTAGTTCTAAATTTGAATTTCGGATCTAATTTAACTTTGTTAGTCCATGGTTCTTAGTTGTTTTTGTTGCATGAAATGGGTTTTTGGGGCAGGTTTGCAGCGTCTGGAAAAGTAGATTGCTTGGATTTTTTGTGTATTGATTATAATATTCTGTTCTGTAAAATATTCATAGGCTTCTGCCAACGTATTTTAAAGGTTCTAGAGTATATAATCAGCTAGCGTGCCTTAACTAAGTATCGCCGTATCATCAGCAAATATGGATAGATTACATCCATTCAATGTAGGAAAAGCTCCTATAAATATACTGTATAAAATAGCAAAGATACACATGTCCTGAGGACTACCAGCAAAGAATCTCTGTTTGAGTAGAATACGTATTTTAAATTTGTGATTAAAAAGGTAAATTTAATTTAATTTAATCAGGTGGAGTGAAAAATTATAATCTATCAATTAAAAGTTAACCTGTTTTGCCATACTGAGACAAACTCCGCTTTTATCTTCAAAAGTATTATGCCGTGCCAGTAGAAATTCCTTTGTTGAAATTCGATGTTATCAAATTACTTGTCCAAACGAGTGGCTGCACTGAATTATGTTGCTTGCGAAAACCAAATAATTGAGTTAATAAGAGTCGTGGGTTGTTCTTTCATTATTTTCTCCAGTATTTTATTTAAGGACGACAGAAGGCTAATAACTGTAAGATTAGCGACAATCAGTAGATTTGCTAGTTTTTCTTATAGGAATTACTGGAATATTTTTTTTTATTTTAGGGAAGTAACTTATGTTCAGAGATGACTTAATAATTCTAGTAATATATTTAAGCACTTTAAACATTTATTAGTTATCCCGTCCAAGCCCGGAATTTATTCTGATTTCATTGAGGATTTATATTTATAAAAAGTAATTTCATTTTACTATGTTAGATAATTTAAATTAAAAGTAAAAAAGTAAAAATTAATACGATTAGTTTAAACTATTTGTTTATTCAATTTATCTACATTTTCCTCATACTTACAGCCTATTCAGTACATTCCATTTTTCATATTTAGATAACGTTTTGATTTAGTGTAACGTTATATTTAGTAGCAATACATTTTCCGAATTGACACCAACCTAAATAAAATTAATATATTTTAAAATTAACAAAACTAAACACGCTGTATTTTTAAAAGCTTTCGTTCGGTTCGGCCTTATTGTTTTCTAGGAAATCTAATTTAACAAATATTATATGATTTCTTTGGGATTTAGAAGGTTGTTCCTGTTTATTTAGAGATAAAATTTTGAATAAATATTTGTGTTATATGCAAATAGAAAAAGAAAACGTCATTTACATCTTATAAAAGTAGACTATTTTTATATGATCAATATAAGAGTACATACATCCATACTAATATACATATACTAATACTTATTCATTGTTTTTGAATTAATAGGGAAGCAACGAATGGCTATTCTTGGTAATAGAAAAAAGTTATGTGCGTGTACAAAAAATATACCGTGATTTTGACTTAATTTCAATTATTCTAAATTAATTGTGGCATAAATCTACGTGAATTTCATTGATGCAGAAATATATTTTCTCCTTCAATGTGCTTAATCCCACAATCTAGGAGGCAAATTCTTATCACCTAAATAAAAAAAAAAGTCAGAAATAATTTAATGCCATAATGGAATTATTTCCCGGACTACATAACATATAGACTCATTTTGTTTTAACCATTTGGAGACGCAAGAGAATTGTTGTTACAAATATTTTTCAGCCAGCCTAACAAAAATTTTTCAAATATTTTTCAATCAGCCTCATTGTCATATCCATATTTCCAACGTTGGCTCCAGTAAAAAAGCGGCTCCATAAATTATGTATGTTCTGGAATCTTACAGGTAAGGAAATCGATTAACGATGCTACTTTGCCACAGCATAGATGACTTACAGAATTCGATGTGGAAGTTTTGTTATTACGCTTTTGTTTGCTTTGGTAATTATAAAAAACCTCCTAAGCTGGCAATGAGCCTGAATGGTGGTTCTACAGAATACCGGGATCTGTGAATATGCCATAGGGACATACCCGAAAAAGTAATGGGCTCCTAGAAGAACAATTTTCTTCTCATGTTAGGGTGTGTGCCTTGGGGCCCTCAATCCCTTAGGGCATCTAAAAAACACACAGACCATGAACATCAGAAGAGCAGCTTAGTATTCATAGGGAGGCGGAAAACTCTATAAAACCTGACTTATAATATACATATTTTCGGGGCAGCAAGATACATTAAATGATGTAAATCCCAATTCAAATTTAGCCGCTCCAAATCGCAGAAAATATGTGAAATCAGGAAGAAATAGGAAAGAGACTCTTATAGCTAATAATGAGAAACCTTTAAAAAAAATTTTAGATAGTTTCTACACCTAAGAGCGAATAATATTCTTTTAGCTTTAAGGACCAACATTGAGAATTTTTGCGAAACTATACTTCATTATAATTCAACAAATAAAAAAGTATTCGATTCTTACAAATATAATTTTTTTAAATACAACCAGTGCTAGATATTTTTCCTAGTTGTTAGAAAGAACACGAAGCTTTGAGTTAAAGTTTAAGAAGCTTCTACAGCCTAAAACAAGAACATTTGACCTAAAGTTTATGATACTTTTAGTTTATATTCTAAACTTTTTTAAGGATAATCATCAATAAAAAATTTATAGTCAAATAACTTATTTTATCTGTTAACAAATCAAGTTTCTAAAAAATCTTATGAACACATAAGTAATAGTAACGACGGCATCGGTGAATTTTCGAAATATAGTGAATTAGACTTTTTTTTGGAAATTTAGAACTGATTAAAAAGGTTTCCTCTCGAATAAGGAAAAAGCTGTCTAATTGTGAACGTGATCAAGTGAAGACGCAAAAGACATTTATACAATAGCTTACATCCGTTGAAGTAGTAAAGTTGTCATCGTGTTAAGAATAGTCTAATTAAAATGTGTATGTAATTTAATTGAAAACTTGAAATTATTAAGCAATAAAATAACTCACTAAAGTAAACGTTTACTAAAGGAATAACGTATATAAAAACATCTAGTTTAAAGAGAAAAGTGGAATAACTGTAATCTAATGGAATAAAGAGCAAAGAAGTGATATTGGCTGCAGAAACATGCAGACCATAATCAAATAAAATGAGAACTATGTATCAATTTTATCCATTTAATTTCGACTCAAAGCACATTTTACAAATTAAATAAAAATAGCATCTGAATAGCAGTTTTATGATACACACTGTATATAAAAATGAAGAGTACGAAACAATAAAGGGCATATTTACAGGAAACTGGAGTTACGACTGTGAGTAGAAAAGAAGCAGTTTATTTTGGTTTTTTTTTAGTTTTTCTTGTTATTATGTAAAGAAATATTTATGCCGAAAGAGAGATTTCATTTGTTCAAATTAATCTAAGTTCTAAATTGTATTTTTTGACAAAATTTTAAAAAATTTATATCAACGAAAAAAGGATGTAACATGAAAAAACCTTTTAATTAGTTTAAAAATAATTAATAGACTCGCTTATTTGTTTTTTGTTTGTATTGAATGAAACAATTAAAAACGAGTAAACATATCTCTAACGAACAATAAAGAGAGCTTTAAACTTAACCGTTTGTAAGTGAATTTAATTTCGTTCATTTATATTTTCAACTTGCAAAGTCGATTGTTTTCACCAGCATCTCTACATGTCATTTACTTTTGTCCATAATGCATCTTTAAATATAGATTTGTATAAATCAATAAATAAATTTTAATATAATCTGGAAATGTTATATTCGGGTATACAAAAAAATATACATTTTCTTTTTTTATTCTTACTCACCCTTGTTTTTATTGTTTAAATAATTCAACAAGGAAAATCGTGCAATTATTTTTTTTAACAATGTCTGTCTTTATATTTCTGCACTTTTAGAAGTGCAAACAACAATTACAACAAACAATTGGTTTCGATGAATGTACTAAGTAAGCACACACAAATAATTTTTATAATATTACAAAAGGTTAAAAATAAGATAAAAATATATTTTTATCCTGAAGAATAAAAACTTAACCCTATTGTCTTGCTACAATGTCTCCTATAACAATTGACGTTGTCTCTACACTTTCACGTAGTATATTTATATGTATTTTTTTTCAAATAATTTATTGATCTTCAAATAACTGAGTTTCAAACATAAACCTAAAACTTAAAGTGCTACTTAATTAAGTCCACCAGCTAGACAGCAGAATAATTTATTCTAAGATCTGCAATCATTAATTTTCATTCCCCTTGTGCTCGATCAAACGGAATAAAGTTCAAGTTTGTTTAGATGCGTTGTAGCTTTTACTATTGGCATGCTTAGATCTTTACGAAGCTTCCGGGTTTCATTGATCATTCGAAGAGTTTTATTTTATTTGGGTGTGGTCTTACGTCGACCCTCGTCAAATTTGGTTTGTGAACAAACCGATTTCGGCTATTTGCCATCTTCAGTGTTCTCTTTATGCTCATAAAACCGTACCCAAATAAAAATAAATTAAACCCCGTCGGAAAATATAAGCACATATCAGTTTTATTTTGGTGACTTAAAGTTTTTTCTGTTTCAAGCTGAGGCAATGCCCCATTATTTAATTTCATAATACTATATAGGATATTGAATCGCATTATATAGTCGAAATTTTTAAGTTAGGCTAAGTTTGTTTGTGCTGTTCTTAATTCCACCTGGGTCAGCTTTGTTTAAACATAGCTTTTGCAAGTCAAGCAACTATCAAGATGTATGCTGACATTTAATTTCCAAATGTTAGGGTTATTTTTTGTTGTTGTTATTTATCCAAGTTAGAGGTCATAATTTTCTGGGCAAAGTGAATATTATATGCCTGTATATTTGGCCTTTTAGGTTTATTCCTAATTTTTTTATTCATCTTTCCAAATTACATATGTGATCCTGTAAATATCTGAATTTTATTTTGGGATTTTCATAAATACTTGGGGGAGCAGTGTCGTCAGCAATGCTTCATGCTTCAATTTGAATAACAAGCGCTTATCATACTCGAAACGACGATAAAGAGTGCAAGTTAGAACTGATGGTTCGTAAAACATTAAAATAGTGTTCTTTATCAGTAATTTGTCAAATTGATAAAGAACAAATGGATCTTTATAATTTATTCATTTTTCGATCCTTTTCTGCTTTTTGTATAGTGGTAATAAAATACACATAGTGGTAATAAATAACATGCCATTGTGCAGGGCAGAGTACGTGGCTTGATAATGATGTATTCACATCGAAAGCGCTCGCCATTCACAAACAAACAGCCGCGAAGGACGTTAAGAGGAGAAGTTAAACACATTGGTTCAATCACCGGCGGAACAAACGCAAACAATTTACTATCAATTCTCATTAGTTCGCACGGCATGAAAAGAATTCTTCTGAATGCCACGTGAGGCAGCTATACTAGCATCTTAAACTAGCTATATTATTGTCAAGGACTTTTTTAAAAAATGCTTGCGTTACTCATTATAAATGGTAACTCATTTATGTCAGCTAGATCTTAGAGTAAAAGGAATTTTTTGAGTGTTCAACAACTAAATCAAGTTTTTCAGCGTTATCATTATCCTTCCTTCCCATCCGCCAAAGTCGAAATAAGACCTGATAAAAAAGCGCCTTTTAAGATGTCTGTCTGTTCTAATAGCAAATAATCCAATTGTTTAGTTTCATCGAATACTTCTATATATATTTTTTTAGAGATGAGATCTTAGGAAAATTGCCACTTTCTTCGAGATATTATTTTTTCACTTAAGACATCTGCAGAATAATTTATATTATATTTGAAATTCCTATGCAAATCTGCAAGAGATCTGCTGGCGTTCACAGCGACATGTGTTCCGATAAATGAGTGTCTGGTATTTCTTATACTTTGCTTTCCATCAAGTTGCGGTACGCCGAAATAAATAACATAATTATAATTTTTGCTGAACAGTCAGACGGTAAATTAGTTATAAAGAGATCACATTTAAACCGATTTAAAAAAGGGCACCGATAAAAGGCCGGCCTTTCGGGAGCTTAATTCGTGTCACCCAAAATACATGTTGCGTTTTAATAGTCAGCCGCTATAAAACGGGATATTGCTGATATTTTATTTTTACACCGAATATTATACACTTAAAGCTTAAAAATAGTGAATATTTTAAGGATGTACCTGTAGAGAAGTGATATTCACATATTTAAACTAATATGTATAACGTTTACTGATCCTTCAAATATACACATATATTTACTTATACATCTCAGCTACAAAGGTTAGTTTAGTTTCAGACAAAACTATATTTAAAATAATTCTTTGATGATGATTCTACAGCCATATTGAATTGACTGCCTTTATAAATCTATGACCATAGCTCTGAAGTTTCTATGCATCTTTTAACTAGTTTTTTTAAATTGTAATCGCTTTTAACCTGCTTTAAAAAGGAAGCATTGCTTATTCGTTTATTTTTTTGGTTTTATTAGTGTCCGCAGAGTTAAAAATTTCTGAATCGATTTTGATTTTTTTATTTGAAAGGCAATGTTTACAGGTTAGTCCCATTTCTAAAAAATTTTGATAATTTTAAAAATTAAAGGATGCATAATTTAAACATGTCTATGCAACCGTAGCGGATACTCATATTAAATTTTAACAAAGTTTCTATCGCTACAACTCCTAAAAATCGAAGATAATAAAAAATAATGTGAAATATCAAAGGGTGACTCCTTGGGTACGTAATTTGACTTTGAACCTTTGTGGTGAAGTGCTTTAAATTTACACAAAACGTAATAGAAACTATAAAATATAAAAATAAAAGCTTAATTATCTGAGGTTAGGTTAGTTCAAAACGATTGTTAACTAAACTTGCTTAATTAAAAAGGAACTGACTAAAAAAGTAAATATCCGTTTTATTAATTAAAAATTAAAAAACAAAATTAATAAAAATAATAAATACAAATATTTTCAAAAATGTTTTACACTAATAGTTAATTTCTTTATAATAGTATGAGCTGTTAAATGATCCGCTTAACCATTTGTGATTTTCGTGCTACTACATTAAATAAGAAGAAATTAATTTCTTATTTTTTATAAAAATTTTTATTGCTGTTATCATTTTTAATTCAGTTTTTTCATAAAAAATTTGTTTAGAAAAAATTTTAATACCTTAAAATTCACATTGTAAAAATGATAAGAACTTTAAATATTTGCAGTAAAATTAATAACTTATTTATTATGAAACAATAAATTTTTAATGTAGGTAATTTACTAAAAGCTATGCAGGACTTAAAGTTAAAGTTACTAAAAATAAAAACGTTATACATTATTAAAACTGGTAAAAATGATTTTTAAGGACAACCATTTTTTTTCCATAAAATATAACCGATTTTTCTCAATTCTCTATTTTGAAATAATTTTTTATTTAAAATAACTTTATTTTCGTGTTTTTACTTGACTTCCCACAGGATCTTATTTTTTTTTTACTAAACCATGTTTACGTTCTTAAAACTTTGGAAAATAAAAGTTATTTGAAAAAAAAATAGTCTGCAGTTGTTTTAAAAGAGCACGAAAAAAAATCTTTTTTAAAATTATTTTAAAATGCGTAACAATATACATAGATAAATTCTGATAGAAATTTTCTAATAACAATAATAACATTTAAAATAATTCTTTGATGAATATTCTACAGCCTTATTGAATTGACTGCCTTTGTTATTCTTACGGAAAAAAACACATAATTAATAAAAAATATACATTAATATATATTAATATAGAGGCATGTAAGCACTGGATAAGTTCATGTTTTGTTTTTTTTTTTTTTTTGTTTTGTGAAAACAAACTTTACCAAAAAAGTTGAGTTTCAGTTTTAATTGCTAGAGATTTTACTATGTTTAGTATTGTCACCGCGAGAGTTTTGTTAAAGATAAGGAGTTGCTAAAATTATGAAATGGCTTTGAGCACGAATGATATATGTGGTGCACTTATACCCTCAAAATATAATCCAACTACTTAATAATGTCGACAATTTCCTTGAAAAATCTCGGCTCACACGGATTTTATAAAAGGAATTCTTTTTTTGTGGTCAAAAAGTCTCTTGATGCTTTCTATTGTTTTCTTTTCATCTCTCTGGACTTTAAGATTAAAAATTTTAGATTTTAATTTGTTGGTAAAGAGGAACACAATATCCTGATGCACCACATGTATGGCTACTTGGAATGGGCCTCATGCATGTACCAGAAACATTTCTTTCTTTTATAATTTACAATAAATTTTGCTTTTTGCAATGCAGAAATCATTTAAAGTTTTCTTAAAAGAAAAATAAGTAATAAGAAAATATTTGAAATAAAATGTAAACACTTATTAATATGTATGTATGTAAGTTTAAATAATTTAATATACATAAGTATAAAAATGTTTTAAAATAATATAACAATACAATATTCGATATAGTATAATATTTACAGTCGTTGTATATTTAATAAACATAATTTTAAAAATGTTTACAACACTAATTGACATTTGCGTTTAATTCTATACTCTTTAGAGAGATTCAACAGATTTTTATGCTACTGTTTAACGTAATACTACTACGAAAAAAAGCATTATTTTCTTAAAGCTGCGAGGCAAAAGGCACGCAATTTCTTGTTATTTTTCCTTTAGTATTTAAATTTTACAATAAATATGTATTAATGTATTATACATATTGTATATGTGTGGATATATGTTTTATAAACACATATGTATAATATGTTTTAACAATATTTTATATTAGTTTAAATTAGTCTTTTATGCTTTCATTACTTATAATAATTTTAATATCTTAAGTCTAATCAAATTTTTCTTGATTGGGCATACAAATAAAGAATTTAGAACACCATATATTAATGGCTTGTGACATATTTGTAAGCCATTCAACTGGTCGATGTATTGTCAAGTAATACACTGGAATGCCAGATAATATAATAGCAGTACCAACACCAACTTCAAGTGGTGATTGAAAGAATGATGATATCACAAGAAAAAGGCAGATTATTAAGAATACGATTGGCAAAGCAAGATTAACACGTATCGGTCTCTCGGTTTTGGGTTGCTTATAACGTAGCCACAATAAACCGGAAACAGATATTAAAGTAAACAGAGCCTCCACATAGCTTACGTAGTTAATAAGAGCATATACGTCTTTGATGAATAATAGAACTAACGTTAAAACGCACTAAATAAAATGAATGGTAATAAGAACGAAAAATAAATTAAATTTGTGTGTTAACTTACCAAAAATATTAATGATGGAACCGGTGTTAAGCAATTGATATTAATTAAAGAAATAGCTGCCGGTAAATGACCGTTACGAGCACCTACAAAGAAAAGGCGAGATGAAGCAAAAATTGCGCCATTCAATGATCCAAATGTGGAACAGGCCACAAAGAAAGGCATTATCCAAGCCATAAATCCTAACATTCTATCGCCAAATGTTACTGCTACAGCATTGGATGACAACATCTCTTCAGGGGTTAAGACAGAAAAGTAGGCAACATTTGCCACTACATAAATTATGGTTACTACGGGCATTGATATGCATATGGCCTTTGGCAAATTCTTGTAAGGATCTTTTAACTCTTCAGTTACGAAATTCAAATAGTTCCAGCCCGAGTATGAAAAGAGACCGTTGTAAAATGCTAAGGCTATTAGACCTGGTTTAGTTAGTGTGCCGTTCATAGGTGCATCCCAATTGTCTGTGTTGCCGGCAAATAAAAACCAAGCTCCAGCTGCCACAATTACTAGCAATGCAAAAACTTTGGTGCCAGTAAAAATGTCAGTAACTCGTGTTACCCATTTAACGTTATAACAATTTATAACAGTCAAAAAACCTATAAAGGATAAAAAATATGGAAACAGTTTTTTTTATACAAAACCTTATGAAAATTAGAAAATTAGACATACATGTTATAACAGCCGCCAGCAGTTGTATTGCTTCAATGTTTGCCTCACAAGATGGCCAGAAAGGTTGTAAAAGGTATTGAGCAAATGTTAATGCCGTAATTGCATTTCCAGTAGGCACTAAAATTAATAAGGCAACCCAAAGGTATAAAAATGCTGGCAGTGGCCCAAATGCTGTACCTATATATGCGTAATCTCCTCCTGACTTGGGTATCATGGTACCTAAAAAATTTAAAAAAAAATATTATATCAAGCATTGTCACATAATTAAGGGTTGATATCAGTAATGTTTGTAAATAATGTAGACTATTAACAAGATTTGAACCCATTTTCAAAACAATTTTGCATGTTGAAATTTGTAATTCAATTCTTTAATATTCTTGTTATCATTAATTTAGTATATTGTTTTGATCAGCTAATAATATATAATATAAATAAACAATTATAATTATTAAATTATTTTTGGAAATTTGTTTTACTGAAATGCACTTAGAATTCGTTTACTATTTGTTTATTTCTAGTGATCTGTAAAATTTCCTTTAATAAAAATAGCTTTTCCCCAGCAAACAACCGAAATTACTGTATAAATAAAATTAGGAGGCAAGGAGTTATTGTAGTCTGCAATTTACACTCACATTATACAATTAAGTTTGATGCAAATTTTGTCATTTCAAAGATACTTTTTATAGATATTTACAATCTATTTTTGACTGAAATCGGGTGAGTAATTTGAATGTTATAACGCCAACACTTTGATAAACAATTCATGTACATACCTATCTAAAAAGGATTAAATTATTAACAGTATGTCTAGCGATCAATTGAGTCGACCGCTAGACATACTTTTAATAATAAAATTGTCCAGTGATTTCTGTTTTTTTTTATGTTGCTTTGGTTATGTTACTTGGGTACTAACCAAGAACTTGAGTTTTTACACCTCTAAGCATATGGAAAGTATACAAATAAATGGATAATAATAATTATAGTTAATATTTTATAAATAATTTTTTCTTCAAACACAACGTCCTTATATAAAAATTAAATAAATTTTATTTTTACTTTTGATGGCATCGTCAGGAAAAGAAACATGTATAAACAGCTTGATTTATTAAATTGTTGTTACACACTTGTTTAAAATATAAGGTTTAAAGCTTTTCGTGGTTCATGGAAACCAAAAAAGAAAATTTAGTTTCGCCTCTGAAAAAAATACCATTAAGAAGAGGAACTAAGAGGAAAACAATCTAAGCGTTTGATATTAAAAATCCATAAATATAAATAATAAGTTTTTCAAAGTATATACATTTTTCAGTGTACTATTTCTAAAATATGTTTTTAAAAACTAAAACATTTCTTGAATGGAAAAAAATCAATAGAAGACTGAAAAAGTTAAACATCTTTACTTTACTATTCCCTGCAAGTATATTTTATCTGTTTTTTTTTCAGATCACAAATTGGCATGAACAAATGGAAGGCTAGAGAGATGCCCTTTAAGCCTATAGGACATGTTGGCGAAAAATGAAGAACTTAAATATTTTCAGGGCGAATAACCCTTTAGAGTATTTGACGCAAAATTTAGAATTGAATATAAAAAAACTGATCAGACGAATAATTAATATCCTCTTTTTTTGAAATCGACTAAAAAAAAAACAAAATATTTTATTGTGGACCAATTCTTTGAAAGTTTCATAATAAATTACAAAATTGCAAATATAAAAAAGAAAACTAATATTTCAATTAAATTTATATCTGTCGGCATTTAAAATATTACTACAGAAAATAAATTTTGTTTTGGCATTATTATTTTCAATAATTATAGTTAGGACAATTAATATTTTAATATTTTGCAAATAATTTTTTAAGCACAAAATAAAATAAATTTTATTAAAATTAAATAAATTTTATTTTTATTTTCAATATTTCATCACAACTTCAGGGAAAGAAAAGTGTATAAACAATTTTTTAAATAATCAATAAATGAAAAATTCTTGACAAACAAATTTAAACAATTTGTAATCTTTTCTTTATTCTTCCTATGCAATTCTTTGTCACTTATTGTTGAAAAATTGAGTTACAAAGAATTCCACAAGAAAAATAAAGAAAATATTACAAATTTACTACCTGAGAAAAATTTTCCAATACAGTTAACTAATAGTAGGTTGATTAAGCAATGTAGCAGAACTAAAAATATATAAATTATACACTCGTTTTTTCCGAGTGAATAGAGAAATCAAAAATTGTTAATTGCAATAAATACCAGATGACAAAGATAAAAATAAAAGATAAGAATAAAATCAGAAATTGAATATATCTAATATCTTATTTAAGTAGTTCTTAATAGCTTTTATCTGTAATTTATTTCTATTCTTCCCCTATCTTAAAGTTTGCGATAATCAAACCTCAAACATTTTTATTTGCAGATCCTCCAGACATTATTTCACTTTTTGATCGATTCAGCCGCAATACATTATAGTACCGCATACCATGACATCACCCACTTTGCCGTCATGGCGATGGGCAAATAGCCCAAGACTATACAAATATAAATTCTTCTAATCACTTATTAAAACATATGAAAATCAATTGCATAACCTGCTATGTCATATGCTCTCTAGAATGTGAAATAACTTTATGAAACGTTTGCGTGTATACCAACAATGAGATCTGATTTTCGGGGCTGAAAGAGCATTAAAATTTATTAATATTTTTCAATCTTTTAGGTATCCGAGAACAGTTGTTATAACTCGCTGTTAAATGAATTCGTAAATATGTAATTATATAATTTTTAATATATTTAACGGACGTTCAACGTTACTTGTACGTATGACACGACTAAATAACGGATTGTTAATACTTGCAAAAATTAATTATAAAATACATGCCTCCTTTAATAGTGACTTTTTACCAAATAAACAAAGTATTTATGGTTCAGTAGATGTAAAACAAATTTTTTAAAATCTCAGAAACAAAGTCGGCACGGTAATTAAAGACAAACTTTCACGAAAATTGGAGAATAACACCGTCAGGTTATTTATATGTGTTAAACTGCAATTTACACTGCTGAGGTTTAATGTATGCGCAAGCAGGGAAGTATATTTTTTAACATAAAAGACAGCTTTAGGTTATCTTAAGTGTGATTAATAGTTCGCTGACAAGTTAAAAAATCGACGAAATGTTATGTGATAATTCCTCATAAAAAATGGTTAAAACAATTTGGCTTATATTTAATACCAAATATTCCGAACCATCAGCTCGAATTCAAGAGAAAATTTGCACCATAGATTAAACACACAACTGTTCTGTGATTTTATCGACGTTTCCCTACCATAAAAAACTGTTTACCTCACCATAAGTTTATATTTAAACAAGTACTTTTTCTACGTTCGTCTTAGCCAGCTTATTCTTCACAGAATCACATGCTCTCTTATTGCATTAAATTGTCAGTAAAGTTAAAAACTTTGGATTATCTTTTATTTCATTAACAAAAACTTGACTAAGATCGCAAATTTTTTCTTTATAATGTGCCTCTAAAACTAAAATGGTGATAAAGAATTGTCTATTTCAAATTTATAATTTTAAAGGCGACGAGGAACTGCATTGAAACAATGAAATATTAAATTTTTTGATTTAGTTCAAAAAGAAGACATAATAAAAGTAAAAGTTACGTAGAGACGTTTTAACCTAATTGACTTTATTTAAAATTACATTGGAAATAATAACAGACTTTCAGGGTTACAAAAATGTAGGAAATACATTAAGACACACATTGATTTTTAACCTTTGTTTAAAAGCGTTCTCTATAAAAAACTAATGTAGAAGTACATATAGGAAATACTTAATTTTACAATTGCTCGAAATATCGACACTACGGCGAAACCTTTTAAATTCTTACTGATTTCCACATACGAATATGTGAATTCTTTTCCATAAACGTATGTATGTATTTCATATCGCTTGATAGTGACCCATGTTAATTATGTTATTTCATACACATACACACTGACATACATAATCATGGTACATATTCGTATTTTAAAATTGATTTTAGAAAATGGATATTTCATATAGAAATAGTTTAAATTACATAATTATATGTACGTAAAATTTACTTATATTTGAACGCGTTTATGAACCGGTTCGGTATCATGTAATTTAAACAACAATGTGTTATTTCAAATATTTACATACATATCTATATGTGTATACATATATGTTTTAACTACATACTTGCATAATTGGCATTGGAAATTTTATTTTGTATTGATTACAAACCAAAAAACGAAACAAATAGTAAATTATGTTCATATATTATTTATAATTATACAGATTTTTTTATACATAAAGTTTGACAGTTAGATTAGAGGCGAAAATGAATGAATTCGCCATAGCTACTCTTCATATTATATCTTTATCAAGTACAACACTTTATAATTAAATAAAACAAAAAGCGGGGGAAAATGTTTATAAAAAAAGAGATATAAATGAGAAATATAATATAATATGCTATTTTCATGTTATTTCTTTAAGATTTTGTGTAAAATTGTTTAAAACTTCCATTCTTAAATTGCACTTGCACACAATTTTTGTGAATTCTTGAAATTAATTTTTAATAAAAACCGATAATTTTTTTCGAATTTCTTTTATTATTATTTACTATATTTACCATCTATGCAAGCTGCTTTTTAATACAATTCCTGTTGCTGCTTTAATATTGTTTTTGCTGTAGATTTGTATGTACCGAATGTAAAGAGATATAAGTACTTTGCTAACAGCTAATAATTGATTTGCCTTAATTCATACATTCGATATATAAATTTTTACGGCAGGTTTGCCGAATTCCATGATTTTAGATCTTTTGTTAAAGAATGAACGTTGATGTAATAAAGGATTTTAAGTTTATTTTAATACTTTTGCGGGCATAAAATGCGAGGCTATAATTAAAGTTTCTTAAATGATTCTGTTTAAAAATAGCGGTAACTAAACATCAACGAGTTGATGTTCCAGACTTATTCTCAACATTTTGCTGTACAGCAGCTATATTCGCGTCTATTTGGTCTACTATCAGTAACAATACCGTAAGCCTCGAATTTAACGAGTGGTCTCAGATGGAGCCTGAATACTACAAAAAGTTGAAACTTGTACCATTTTAATAGTAAGTTATAATAAATAACTTTTTTTAAGTGTAATATTCCATGCTTAAGGTGTTTAAGCTTTTTACTAAACACATGTCAATTCTAGATATTTAATCATTTGACAGACAGTTTACTTCCTAACCTCAGATTTGTCCACCCATTACGCTTATATATAATACGCTTTATAGTCGTTTATATGATTTTAAATAAAACATCGGTACGTTTTGATGCCAAAAATGTGACTCCCATTATATTTTTTAATTTTTTATAAAAACATTAATTTATGTTACTAAGTTAACAAAAACAATTTGAATATAAAGTTTTACAATGCTGAAGGTAATGTAACAACTAATAAAACATGAATAATTGATTCTAATTTTTTCTAAATACAAAAAAGCTGCACAAAACCAACGCATTTTACACTTTAAGTTCCTTTAGCCTTCCTTGTTACTCTCCTTATTCTATTGATCCCCATCCTTAGGCCCAGCATCCCCCACCGATGTTCATTATATCCTCCATAGTATTTTTATTGCAACAAAAATGGGTATAACCAAGTTATATTTGATGTTCACTTTTAGATTTCGAAAAAAATTACATTAGTCCACCACGGGCCCTTGTAACACTTTGTGTATGTAAGATTATCCTCTGACTGATGGGCAACCCCTGGTAATATTTTATTTAAGAACACAAAATAACTTAATCTTTGCTATTGCCAGCTTTTACTTTCTTGGTTCTCAGCTTGACTTGTTTGAAAAAAGTTTGTACAATCAAGTTTTTGAGCTTTTATATATTTTTTTCTTTTTTTGATTTTAAAAGCACAATTTTTTAATAAATAAAAGTGTTTGTTAAAATAGTTATATATGTTTCGGTTGTTTGTGAAATTCTGATTTCTGATAATTTCGAAAAGAGTAGAAACCAAAACTGGAAAATTCAAAATTGGAGAAAGCTTTCAACTTAAAATTCATACATCTATGAACACACACAAAGGGAATAGAAGATTCTTAAATCTTCTAGATTCTAATTGGAAAAGTATAAATAGGGAAGCGTTTGAGTGATTAATCGATCAGTGTAAAATTAAACCTCATCGAGTACAGACGTGCATTTTAAGTAAATTGTTGTGTGTCAACTTCGTGTAGTTAAAGTAAATAAAATTTTTATAAATTTAAGAATTCTAAAAACTGGTGTTATTTATTTTGCAATAAAGAACTCACAACAAAACGTTTATAAAAGGTATAAACGTAACAATACTTTAAAATTTAATGTGATGTTTTTTTTTTTTTTTTGTTGATACTTAAAAGTTCTAAGTAAAGATTTTAATTTGAAATAACTCAAAAAGAGATTTCAAATGTATTATAAAATCATCGCATTAAATTGTATAACAGAATTCCAACCTTCTAACTTTTCAGTAATGCCATAACTTAAATATTCAAATATTATTTCATCAAATTAATCGACTGTTTGTTCTGAAAGTGTTCAGCTATTTCTGGTCCAGTAATTTAAGCATCAAGTAATCATAACGAAGCGGCAATATGATTTCGATTTCGTAAAAGCAATCGTCCTTCTGCCACTACAATATTAATGCTTTCCTATTCAGTCGCAGTAACACTAGTCACATTTTTTATAGCTCATCGTAGTTGGCTGTTATGATTTTATCATGCATGTAGTACACAACCCGTTAACTATTTCAGAATGTAATAATACTTTGACAACGTAAATCGTTGCTCTAATGTGAGCATTCATGCCTAAATATGCTTTCTAATTAAACAGAATATTCTATGATGAACTAAGAAAGAAAGTGTTTTCCATTTTAAGATCTTCGTCACTGAAAAATTTTAAATTAAGGCGTGCGATTCACTTTTAGACCAAGACGTTAAATGTTTCAAAAGTATCAGAAAGCTGCATCTTTTTTGTGAAAATATTCGAAACCTCACGCTTATGTATATTCATACGATTTTATTAATTAGAAAACACTATAATAGTGATTCACAGAATATATTTACACAAGACTTAAGCCGCTTGCACATTTTTTCTTGGACCTTTGTAATTCAATAGAGATTATGTGGTGTTACAGCAGAGAACAAGTTTTTATGAATATCTCGATTGCTAAGCCAAATTTATATGAGCCACATATATAAATATATTGTTACGTTTATACCTTTAATAAACGTTTTGTTGTGAGTTCTTTATTGCAAAATAATTAACACCAGTTTTTAAATTATTAACAATTTTTATTTACTTTAACTACACAAAGTTGACACAGAACAATTTACTTAAAATGCACGTCTTCACTTGATGAGGTTTAATTTACACTAATTCATTATCCACTCAGACGCTTCCCCTATTTATACTTGTCCAACTAGAATCTAGAAGATTAAAGAATCTTCTTCTCCCTTTGTATCGCATTTTGTTGTTGTAGGTCTGTGTGTATAGTTGTTTTTGTTTTTATGCTGATAAGGTTTCTGCTTGGGATTTATTTCAATACATTTGTTGTTGCTTTTGTAAAAAAGGGTTTCTTAGAAAACTACGCAGATGGTAAACAACACTGTGTATTTGTTGTTGTAAAATTTGTTTTTGTCTTGCGCGTTTAGACGATAAACAGCATACTTGTATTTTTTTTTCTTGCATGCCAGGCAGTTAGTAAACAGCATATCAAATTGTAATTGTGTGTGTGTACAAACTTTTACGCAGTTTGTAACCAGTAGTTTGCTTTATTGCTTAATTATTTTATTTATGTAAATCTTAAGCAAGACACATTCGTAACACTGCCGCCCACTTAAGCCTTTTCGTCCCGAATAGGCTCAATATTCCCTCGGCCATACTTGGCCAATCGCTCCAAGTAGACCACCTTCATCTTAGACCTCGGACTTTTAAAGTTCTGTATCCGATAAACCATGTCATTCAACTTCTTGATCACCTTGTATGGTCCTTCCCAGTGGGTTTGCAGTTTAGGAGACAGTTCTTTTTGTCGTTGTGGGCTATATAGTAAAACCAGTTGTCTTTCTGTAAATCCTTCTGTATTTGCTACTCGATCATATCTGGCTTTCATTTTGTCGCTGGATATTTTGAAACGATTGCGGACAAACTCATGAAGCTCGTGCAGGTCTTCTCGTATCTGTAGAACATTTTTATTATCGTTGTGTGCAGGAATCGGTTTAACGCCAAATTCTAAGTCGGCTGGTAGTTTTAGCTCTCTCCCAAACACGACTTTTGCTGGATTACATGATGTTGAATCGTGGATAGCTGATCGGTATGCCAGAAGAAACTTTGGTACATGCTCGTCCCAATCCTTTTGGCGTGTACTGACTACTTTTCTGAGATATTCTTCCAGGGTGCGGTTTAATCTTTCTACCATGCAATCTGACTGCGAATGCAGTGGTGTCGTTCTGGTCTTTTTGATCCCATAAATGTCGCACATTTCCTTGAATACGGTCGACTCCAAATTTCGTCCCTGATCGGAGTGAAGTTCTGTTGGAACACCGTATCGACACACCCAATTGTTCACAAATTCATCTACAACCGTTTTGGACTCTTGTTTCGGAATGGGATACGCTTCGGGCCGTTTGCTGAAATAATCCATTACTACTACCAGATACCGATTTCCAGCATTACTGACAGGGAATGGGCCTGCGATATCCATTGCTATCCACTCAAAAGGGGCGCCTGCGTTGTACTGTTGTAGCTTGCCACGACTTTTCCTTGTAGGACCCTTGGCCGCAATACACTGCTCGCAATTAGCTATCAATTCGGCTACAGATTGTGGGCAGCCTACCCAGTAAAATCGCTATTTTATCTTTTGCAGTGTTTTTGTTACACCCAGATGGCCGCCGCTGGGACCATTATGAAACTGCTTCATTACATCTTTTATTCGGGAATTTGGCACGACGATTAAGTCCGTTGTAGTTTTTCCATCTGCACTTTCCTAATTTCGATATAGGTAAGCATTTACAACTTTAAGACTATTCCACTGACCCCAGTACGATTTTGCCAGCGGGCTTTCTGCCGATATTTGATTATGGTCCGGTCTTACGTTCTTCAGCTTGGCCGATATAATTTTTGACAAAATTGGATCCTCCTTTTGTGCCTCAGACTAATCTTCTCGTGTGCCAATTTGGATACGCCTCACTTCAATGATAGATTCCTTCTCCTCGACTTTTGTGCAGTGCCTGCATTCTACGTTGCACGGGCGTCTTGAAAGGGCAACTGCATTATTGTGTTTTCCGCCTTTCCTGTGCACAATGCTGAAGTCATAGCTCTGCAGACGTTCAATCCAGCGTGCAAGCTGTCCTTCGGGGTTTTTAAACTGCAGCAACCACCATAATGCGGAGTGATCCGTCCTTATGGAAAAGTGTTGGCCGTATAAGTATTTGTGGTAATGTTTATGTAATGGGTAACACTCCTGGGTGCTTGTTTTATGGGCCTCGCTTTGCCCGTATTTATTTCATGTTTCACCCCTTGGCTTTTGTTATTTAGGGCGAAGACGGCGGTATGTTTTCTTAGCAACTGCTTCGCTTTATTTCTGTTGGGTGGTTTTAGTTCTGCTATGCATTTATCCATCTGCTCTGACACGCTGAAAGTGTCGCACAATTAATTATGGCTACTGCCGCCTCACATCGACCGATTTAACATTTTCGCCAATTGTCTTCTCGCTGCTGGACAGATTTAGTACTCTCACAGGGACTTTTCCATTGTTGCAGCTTTTCACGAGAGCTTTAGCGGTTATTACATCATTCCTTACGTCTTCTGGTTCTACCACCCACAACCGGTTGTCCTCACAATCTGCCTCCACAAGTGCCCAAACTATAGTTTCCGCCAGAGGTAGTAGTTTTCGGCGTTAGATCGCAAATAGTTTCTTTACAACGTCCCTGTTCTGATATCCAACATTTATGGGGATTTCTACGTTGCGCCAGATCAGTATCTGCTGCCCCATATCCAGATTAATGCCGTGAGCTATCATGATGTCCGCACCGATAATAACTTCATCCACTATATCAGCGACAACAAATCGTACCCTGGCTCTTCCACTGCCCCCTTAACTAAATCGGGCCTTATTACGGACTGAGATGCTCCTGTGTCTATGGTGAGGACTTGCTTCTTTCCATTGATCAACCCGCAGACAGTAAGGTTATTATTTTTCTGTTGCAGGATGGAAATGTTGATTGCGGGGCCATCGGTTGTGGGAGCTATCTCTTGCCCCTCAGTGCTAGCTCGTTTTAGTTTAACGGTGACTCGTGCGATTTGGTGTTGTTTGCCCGTTTGTTTTCCCTTGGAGGTGAAGCAGATCTTGACCTTTGCTTAACAGATCTGCAGTTGCGCTGAAAATGTCCGACCTTACCGCAGTTAAAGCATTTTGCACGCGATTTACTTCTTTCTTCTAGTAGCTGCTCAAGCATTTCTTTCATCTCTCTTCTTTTGTCTCCGTAGCTTTCCGTATCAGCCTCAAGACGTCGTACTTTGTAGACTTGTGGCTTTGAGATAACTTTGGCGCTCTCCTGAGCCAGCGCGTACGAGATTGTTTCGGTGAAGGATGCTTTCTGTGCTGCACAAACTGCATATTTAATATCTGGATCTCTTATGCCATTCATAAATGCTTCTATTTTGAACTGATCCAGGAATGGATGATGTTCACCTGGATAAGTAAGCTGCACCAAACGTTCAATCTCCATGGCAAAATCTTGCAGCGTCTCATTTGCCTTTTGCACCCTGCCTCGTAACTCGATTCTGTGCAGTTCTCTCTTTGCTCGCCGCCGTACTTGCGTTGTAAGGCCACCATTATGTCCTCATAATTATTCCTGCAGGCTCCTGGTAAGCTTTCGAGGATTTCGGCAGCTGCACCTTTTAAGGCCAGAATTAGCTCAATAGCTTTTTCTTATTTGTTCCAACTATTTTTTCTGGCCACTGTTTCGAACTGGAACTTGAATACATTAAACGGTGCGCTACCGTCATAGCTCGGGGTGTTTATCCTGCTGGAGTGCTCAGAGACAATTCTCACCGGTCCTTCTCGAATATGGAGGTCGTCCATTTTCGTTTTTAGTTCATGCAATTCTCCGTCCACTTTTCTCTCCAGGCCTGACAATTTTTGGTCAAATTCACTGACTTTCTGTTCCACAGCTTCCACTCGTTTGCCAAATATTTCTGAAATTTCCTGAAATTTCTTGTTTACCTCACTAACGAGTTTTTCTCCGTTGGCTCTAGAACTCTCTAGAATGGCATCGATTTTCGCACTGTTAGCTCTAGAGCTTTCTTGAATTGCATCAATTTTCGCACTGATGATTCTAGAGGTTTCTTGGATGACACCAAGAAGTTTGTCATTTGTGGCATCGATTTTCGCACTGTTGGCTCTAGAACTTTCTTTAATGGTATCGATTTTCGCACTGTCGGCTCTAGAGCTTTCTTGAATTGCATCAATTTTCGCACTGCTGATTCTAGAGCTTTCTTGAATTGCCGCAAGTATTGCATCTAAGCTTACATTGGTGTTTGCTGATGGATTACATGCCTCAACCGCTTCTTTGTCTTCGAATTCTTATGTCCGAAAATCGATGTTTCGCTGCTTGAATTCATCAATCAACCTCCGTTGCAATTCCGCTTTACTTCCCGTTGTTGGCAGATTTAACTTATTCAGCTCCTTCTTTAGCTGCTCAACTTTCAGCTCTTCCAACTTCATTGTAGTTGATTTATTTTATTCTTTTTTGCAATTTCACTTCTGACACTAGTTGTTACGTTTATACCTTTTATAAAAGTTTTGTTGTGAGTTCTTTATTCCAAAATAATTAACACCAGTTTTTATATTATTAGCAATTTTTATTTACTTTAACTACACAAAGTTGACACAGAACAATTTACTTAAAGTGCACGTCTTCACTTGATGAGGTTTAATTTACACTGATTCATTATCCACTTAGACGCTTCCCCTATTTGTACTTGTCCAATTAGAATCTAGAAGATTTAAGAATCCTCTACTCCCTTTGTATCGCATTTTGTTGTTGTAGGTTGTTTATTCGTTGTATAGGCGCCTGTAGGCCTGTGTGTATATTTGTTTTTGTTTTTATGCTGATAAGGTTTCTGCTTGGGATTTATTTCAATACATTTGTTGTTGCTTTTGTAAAAAAGGGTTTCTTAGAAAACTACGCAGATGGTAAACAACATTGTATATTTGTTGTAAAACTAGGTTTTGTCTTGCGCGTTTAGATGATAAACAGCATACTTGTATTTTTTTTCTTGCATGCCAGGCAGTTAGTAAACAGCATATCAAATTGTAATTGTGTGTGTACAAACTTCTACGCAGTTTGTAACCAGTAGTTTGCGTTATTGCTTAATTATTTTATTTAAATCTTAAGCAAGACACATTCCTAACAATATAAATCTAAGTTAAATACGGCTAAATGAAATATTGTAGAAAAAAAGTTTGGTTAAGAAAATCTAATACAACAAATAAGGTCACTTAATTGATAAATTACTACATTTAAATGTTAGAAAAAAATTGAAGTTATTCAAAAATGCTTATTTATATATAAGAGTATTAAGGTGAATGGTCATCAACAATCTTGTGCTATTTATGATTTGATTTAATTTAGTATAATTTTTCGTTTGTATTTGTAAACAATAATTATTGAGTAATATCACCCAAAAAGCATTTTGAAAAATTTGAATGGCCCATATATAATTTAAAGTTTTGTTGCTATGATTACATAGTTATAAAATTTTAAGTCAAATTAAGTTGATAACATTTGTTTATATTTGTAAAAATTTCTGCTTTCTGATAATAGTACAAAAAATATAAATATGTATTTTAAATTAGCGGTTAAACTAAAAACATTATTGTCTATTAAAAAAAATCTAAATGATCCCTGATTTTTTACTTACATTTTGGTACAGGCTTCTGTATAAGTAGTATTTTTATATTTGAAGTATTAAGTCAAATACGCATTTTCTTCTTTAAATTTCAATTCATGTAAGCGTATGCCGTTAAAGCCTTAGCTTATGATTAAAAATTAACTAAAAAACAGGGAAGAACTATATGAAAATTCTTGTAATTTTTAAATCAGTTGTTCTCGTACCGACCATTGCTTTTAATTTTTTTCATAAAAGATTTTTAATAAGATATAAAATATTTTTTAAAAATGTCATTAATGAAGCTAGAACCAACTATAAACACTCACTCAGAGGTTTCGGTAATAAGGGGACACAATGATAAGGTCTTGCCGACTTCCTGTTCATGGCATTGTTTTAAGGGGGTTTTTTTTAATTATCTTTTTTATTCGTTTTTCCCACTTCCGAAACATAAATTCTTTCGGGGCTTTTAAAAAAAAAAGTTAATGCTGTTGTCAAGCGGTGCGACGTGACGCATAAGTAATTCCATCATATTCTAATCTATGTTTCTAATGTTATTTGATAAAGTACAAAATTCTAAAGAGAAAGCAGGAAAGTTTTTTCAAGTTTTATAGTTTAAAAACTTACAATTCTGAACTAATTGATTGAAGTTTGAACTCCTAATAATATATCTTAACTTGTTCCTCCCTCCCTACAACAGTAAAATGCTTACACCACAGCTAAGCTCGGTAGTTTTTTGTGAGGTTTTAGACATTTGTATATTTATGTATTTCTGTTCAGTTAAATTATTAACCTAATATTATTAAAAGTTAAATAGAATTATTCTATTTAATTTCAAACAACTTCTTTGAGTACGTAAGATTTTTATGGCCATCATCCGCTTTATATTTCAATTTAATAGCATTACTAATATAAAGCTATCATAAGTTCGATTACACATAACATGAAAAAGTTCTCTTTGGTAGCATCAAGTTACATACTATATATCATAATATTTTGTATGAAGACACTATGCTGAACTTAATGATGAGATAGAAAATTGTAATAGAAATATTTTACAAATTACATCAACATACTTTTCTAAACAAACTTTCACAACATCCTTTGCAGCTTATCGCACCTTGGATGAATGCATACTTTAGTTCGATTTTTAGTCTTTTGGTGATTCACGTAAAATTCAAAACCTTAAAGCAAATATAGAAGAACTTTCACTTGCCCATAACAAGCTAAAGTTGTGCTAGGAAAATTGCTAATATTGTACTTGCGCTTAAAAAAACAACAACAAAACTGCTGTTGAAAACTTCCCAAATATAAGTTAAGCTGTTACTGCTAGAGATGATTTTGTTAATTTAATATGGTTAAGTCTGAATCAAATGAAAAGAGAATACACTGCCGTGCGATACTACAACCGCCTGTCTTCTTTTACAGACCTTTTATATTTACACAAAAATGAGAAAAAAAATTTATAATGCCATCTGAAAAAGTTACAAGTTATTCAGAAAAACAATAAAACACTTTATTTATTTTCTATCTGCAAATTGTTGCAGCAATAACAATTTCTTCTTGGGTTGGCACATTATTAGAATCGTGTTTAAAAAAAGAACTAAAGCTACAAATTTTCACAAATTAGCAGAGAGTTGGTCACCAATTTGGTAAAAGAAAATGCTCAACGATTCGATTTATGAAGAAAACTTACGCTTTCTACATAAAACTTACGTTTTCTACATACTTTATTTATAATACTTGCCAAAAGCTAAAAAAAGTTGAACTTGTTTTTAGTACAGATGGCTGTAATACTGGTTCCACACATTTTAATTAAAAAAATGTAGAAAGTGTATTGCGGATAAGGTACGCATGAGTAAAGTACCATTTTTGTTTGCAAAAAAGTACAGATAATAATAACCTTTCTTCTTAGTTATTCTTTCACAGTCCAATCACTTTTGTGTGCTTTTAAGCAAGGTACATGCTAAGTTTCAGTCCTAGTGTCAACGAAGGTGATGAATTTCAGTCAATTTAAAAATAAAAACTATGATCTATTGCTCCATGTATAATAAAAATTTTGGAGAATTTAAGATTTTATAATACGTAGTTTTGGATTTGATAAAAGTAAAATAAAATTTAACTGCCTTCTGTAACAAAGTTTATTTAAAACTTTCAACAAAAGAAAAAAAAATTCACAGTAATTTCCCTGTTAAAATGATTTATAACGAATTAAATCCTGTATGGCAAAATAGGTAAAGTTTAGTTCAGATGGGAATTTCTAGTGCAGCTGTTTTTGGAAAAATTAAAAAAAAAATGTAATTTCCTTGATTTTTCGGAACACTATGCTTCGGCAGAATACAAATGCCATAAAACATTGTTGAAGATAAAACGGTACATAAGAATTATCTATTTTAAAATTTTTGACAAAGGTATTCATGAAACGCAAAATAAAATGTCTTTTTCTTGTTTAAAGTAATATTTGGCTCCAAATTAAAGTAATTTAATAGATCTCTTCAGACGAATAAAAGACTTTTAAAGGGTGTATTTAATTTGAGATTTTGCTGAACTACTGCCCTTTATAAACCATTGCGAATGTTTATACTCCTAAATACATATTAAATTCAAAGATTGTTTTTGCACTTTTTGTCCAATGGGATATTTTTTTACACAAGTTAACAAAACGAATAAATATTATGCTATCAATTAATCAATTTGCTAGGAATTCAAAAACAGAAAGGATCGTGAATTGTTATTGTTCGCAGTCAAATCAAAAATAAATAAATAAAAAAAAACGATTTTGAATTTATAGTAAAATGTTTCACTATAAAATATAATATTTTACTTAAAAAATAATAATGCATTCCAAAAAACTTACCTAATTCAGCGTAACACAATGCTCCCACCATACTTAATACGCCGCAGAGTATCCAAACTATAAGTGATTGACCTATCGAGCCAGAATATTTTAAAACACCTTTGGGGCTAACGAAAATACCAGCACCCACAATAACACCAACAATGATAGCCACACCATCTAAGAGACCTATACGTTTCTTAAGTTTTACACCGGAACCCTGACTGGAATTATCACAATTTTGTAGTTCTTTAGAATTGTCTGCCGCAGTACTGGGCATTTCAAACACTTGCCGTGGTACTAAATTATCGCCGGCCTGAATACGGGCCATTTTTTAAAATCCAATTATAGTTTTATAAAAAATATATGTTTTTTCGTATTTGTGCCTTAATATAGTTATAAAACAAAAATAAAAAAGGAAGCTTTATGATTTTTGGAACTGTTAATTTTCTTCTTCTTTTTTAATTTGGGGTTTGTCTGTTTCTTTCAAAAGTCGTAAGAATGTTGAAAATTGCATCAGCCATCCGCTTATCTCCTTTTATTTATACAAACATTAGAAATGAGTGAGAGTGATATGTTGCGAGGAAATTTTTTCCGGCCCGTTTTTACACGTTTACATTACAGCTTTGTATGCCGCATATTTTTACAATCCTAAACAAGAGAAAATATTATTTTATTCTGCAGTTTAATAAATGGATATGCAAATAAAGTTTACTTTGTCTACATCAATATCTTCATTATTATTTTAAAAAAACGCCACATGTTTTATTATTTTATTCAAGTTCTTTTCGCAATTGTGTAGCTGAAGTTTTACTTTTTCGCTTTTACCATTAAAAATTACTTATTTATTCAAGTTTTTGTAGTTTGTTGTATCTGCATTCGAAAATTAACACGTGGTAACGAAAGAAAACAAACAAACATACGTACATGCACTTATATATATTTTTTTAAATTATATTTGTTAAAATAGAAAATAACTTTATGTTGGCCGAAATGTAAAAGTTAAAAATTCTCTTGTCCCTTAAAATACATTCATACAACACGCACTTAAACTTAATTTAGCGTACTACTAAACCACGACCGTTCTCTTTGCTTGCTAATATCAAACTAATTCAATCTAAACAAGCACTTCTTTCAGACTAATGTACTCAAGAAAAGAAGGCAGCCTTACCTTACCTACAGCTGCAGACGTACACGCCGTATACGGCATGGCATGTTTATTTACAAAAACGCGCACAATGTACATGTCTGTAATTTAATTCAAAGCCGACTAAATGGTATCCACCACATTTGAAAACTGAAAATACTTAACAAAACACGTCATAAAAAAGAGTGAATTATTTTTTCATACTCAAATATCAGCGAGAGGAATTTGAAACTAAATACTACAACATGGGCGACAAGCGATGAGATTGAGATGCACATGTTAAAGTTTTCTTTTAATTACCATATACAAAAAACTATAAAAAGGTGCAGATGTGTTAAAAACATGTTAACTGATTTATAAATCCATCTACATGAATTTTAGACTAAACTGGATTCATTTCTAGGTTTTAAAAAACTACAGCTAGTGCTGTAAATTAAATAGGACTGGAGTCCAATTAAATAGCTTTTGCCCATTATCTTTATGCAGCAGCTCATAGAAAATGATTTAAAAACAAATTTTAAATAAAGTGAGAGATTTAGGGAACCATGCAGCACTGCTTAAGCGATATTAATTCTTTATCGGAGCCTAAATAAATATTTTTAGTCGAAATGATTGTTCTTGTTAGATTCTATAAAAAAACATTGTTCTATAAAAAACATTGTTGTACAAATTGGTTATTTTATCACAATTTACATTAAAATTAAATTAAAATTTTTTTTGGGTTAAAATCTGTCTGATTATAGGTAGGCCGAATAAATGCCCATTAAATGCTTCTGTGTCAAAATAATCAGAGTCAAAATATTTGCATAACAAGCATCATTGCATTAAAAAAAGGATAAGGCGGACTAAAAATGACTTTTAGCAGGGTGTCCGCCGAAAAATTATAAAGAAAGAAAGTAACATTTCTTTGTTTATAATTTTTGATTAAATGAAAGAGAATGGATCTTATTATTGATAAATGTTTTATTTAATGTCGGTAATTATGTATGGAATGCAATATCAGATAAATGTCCGCCTCTGTTAGCCTAGCAAAAGCGAGCCCTTTTGAAAATTTTTCATTACATTCTCACACATTTCATCACGTTGATTTTATTTGAGTTGCTCAAGCGTTTCTGGTTTGTTTGCATAAAACTTGCTTTTCTGATATCCCCACAAGAGGAAGTCCAGAGCAGCCAAATCAAGCGACCATGGAGCCAATAACATCACCATTTCTTGAAATAAATTGTTGTGGAAAGAGGTCCCGCAGGAATTTCATTGTAATCCTGGCTGCCTTCTTGATACCACATGTTAATCAAGCCCAAAGTATGCAGTTGTGGCTTTAAAAAGTCTTTAATCAAAACACGACATCGCTCCCTATCCAGAGTTACCGTTACGTCCTTTTCATTAAAAAAAAAATAAGATCCAATTATTCCTCCTGACCAAAATGCACCAGACTGTCACTTTTAATGGATGCAAAGGTGACTGCTGAATAATTTGAGCGTTTCCCATTCCTCACAACCGACTATAATGCTTATTCACATATTCTATTAAGTGAAAATGTGCCTCGTCAATCATCTTAGAAAAAATCCACCCAATCACGCCTTCAAACCATATAGCGCATCATACAGTAACACGTTGAACGTTCAAAGATTTGTCAATAATCCTTCTAGGATTTTCAGAAGTCCAAATGCGGCAACTTTGCTTGTTGACATACCCTGACAAGTGAAATTGACTTGTTCCTGAATGAATCGAGCGAGTCTACGGCGATGTAAATGGTCGGCCGGCTTCAATTCCTGCACCAGTTGAACCTTGTGGTGGTTTTGGATAACCCCAATTGTTGAGAAGGTCGAAGAATTTACAAATTTGGATCTGCTTCAATACTGTGGCCTACTGTTACGATGTTTTCAGTTGAACGACCCGGTCGAATACGCGTTGATGTGCGCACATTTCGTATCGAGTCTGTTGACCCCAATTTAACGGCCAAATTCTTAATAGCGATCTCAGAAGGTTTATTATGTCCAAAAGTATTCATAGTAGATTTTATTTATTTTAATGCAATTTTCGTGCAAAATTGAATTCATTGCAACAAATTCCAATGCATCTACTACGACCACGTTAAAAAGCTAAATGTCAAAACTATCATCTTGTTGGTGTTACCACAATTGAACAACAAACTTCTTCTTGAAAAGCCCGATCGATAGCTTAATAAGCAAAAAAACGTTAATTTCTGAATTCAATGTCAAATGGTAAATAATATATTATATCAAATTTCCGTAAATCCAATTATAAGCCAAATGAAAAGTTTAAATTGTGATAATGTGGATGTATGTGGAAGTATGCATAAAAAACTCTATACTATGACTGGAAAACAATTTTCAAACTAAGTATTTTAACTAAAATCAGAAAGCAACATGAACACTTCCTTTTGTGAATTAGATTCAATATTTGATTATATATTTTTTAAAATCAAATACGAGTTCCATGGCTACTTTAGATGGCGGCAGGTTCCACACGTAATGATTGTGACAAAAGAACTTTTTCTCTATTGATTTCCATTTAAACTAGTTCTCTATTATTTACTGGTAGAAATATCGTTTGTGAACATGAACAGCAAATGTTCATTCCTTTTTTTTATGCTTATTAAAACAACTTAAAGTACCATTTGGAATATGAGTAAATCTTTAGTTACCAAAATTACTCGAATCGTATACACTGACCTTGTTGTATATTTATTTTCATATTTTTTTGTTTGATTTTTAATGTTGTATTTACAATTCAATTCCATTTGACAAGAACTTATTTGACATTGTTATTAACCATGAAATTTTTGTGTCGTAAAGACAAGAAAAGTAAATTACCTGAACTTGATTATACAACAATTATACAACAGTTGCATAGATAAAGTAATGTTTTTCAAACTACATTTAAATATTGGCAATTGGAATAAAAGCTAAACAAAAAACGACATTGGTAAGATGTTCACGAATAGTGGGTACCAATTCACACAATCTACACAAAATGTAAAGGTATTCTTATGAAAGGCATACATTTTTTACGTACTTTACCTGTCATTTGTGACTAAAGCTTTGTTTGTAATATTGAAGATTTGTGCGAATCTACTTGCGTGAAAACCAGGCCATGCTTTCAAAATTAATACATTTTATGTATTTATTGATTCTTGTACAATAATAAATAATAAGATGCAATGAATGGAATAGAAATGTTTTAAGGTACCATACAAAGTAAATATATTTTTAGTTAATTAGAAGCTTCAATTTTTATAAGAATTATTTCGTTGTCAGCTTTTATAACGGCAATGGGCAATTTTACCTTCAAAAAGAAACAAAAACAAATATTGTTACGTTCATTCCTTTTAATAAACGTTTTGTTAATTTGAGTTCGTTTATTGCAAAATAATAACACAGTACTTTAGAATGTTAAATTAAGTTAAATGCTTTATTTACTTTCAATACATACAAAATAAACACGATGGTAACTTTGTTGCATTCATTCATTTGCCCAGCAAGCGGTGCTTATACAGTTGTTTTCAGCGGTTCTCGCTCATACAAGAATAATCTACTTTAACATCACCTAATATTGTTTTTGTTATTATCATTCAGTTTAGGCGCCTGCTTGGATGTGCGTTTCGCTTTTGTTCTGAGTTAGTTGCTTTGATTGAACCTAAACTTTCGAACTCATCACTTCAATATTATTTCTTTTGTATTAAATGTATTTAGCATATCTTTTGCAGAAACGAAAGAATGAGAAGTTCATATTGCATTTTATTTCTCAATTTAGTTTTAATACATTTCTTTATAGCAAAAGTTCTTTTATTTTAAGAACTACGACAGCCTAAGAAGGGCGTGTATCTAACAGCAATAGTTGGTAAAAAACGCTAAATTGTAGTAAATAATAATAAAAAATGGAAAGGCAATGGGCCATCGAAATTCTTAAATTTTATTCCGGCATGTACATCAAGTTGTACGAATTAAAATGCTTGTTTAATTTGTTTAAAGGGTGTTTTACAGAGGATTGAAACTTTCGATGACTTCTTCCAACATTTGTGTTGTCCTTCAAGTGGTCATTCTTTTTAGTCTTATCGGCGTAGATAAGCTACTTCAGATGTCCCTACAGAAAATAAGCTATCGACATTTAATCGCACGAAATTTTGCGATTACCAAACGATTGCTTCATTGAATCAATTGTGCCACGAGTTGTGTGACATGGTGCGCTGTCTTGTTGAAGCTCCTGTTCGCTTGTTCTACATGATTGTTTAATCGATGAACTAAAAAGTCAGTTATGATTGCTCTGATGCTGCATTGATTATAACGCTCTGCCCAGCATCGTTTTAAAAGAAGTACGGACCAATGACTCCACCAAGTGGGCACATCCTATTTTGTTCGTTTGGAAATACTCAGGATTCTTTAATTCATCATTTTAATTTCTGAAAGTAACGTGTACATCACTCTTTATTCCAAGGGATAAGCTACTACGTGGTTAATTAAACACTTTTTGCAATTTATTGAAATTGATTATTGGGAAAATTTAACTGAATATTTATTTTACTTCTAAAAGAAAAAGGTGTGAAAATTTATTTCACTAATTGGCGAAGTTAGTGTTAGTTAAATAGCAAATAAAAAATTAACTAAAATAAAATGTGTTAAGAACTATAAGAATCCATTTTTGTGTGGTGTACATTTCTCAGTTATTTATATTGAAAACTACAAACACTTGTTTTAAACAAAGCTTTTGATCAAATAATTTAAATGTTTCTTTATTTTCTTATGTAAACAATATTATATGTAGTTATTTCATCTCTTGTTGTGTATTTACGAGGGAACTGAACTAGATTACTTGGCATACGTTTTTATGTATGTATGAAGAAGAGATTCCTTGAAGAAGAAGATGAGATTCCTTAACCAGTTGAAAGGGAAGAGTTAACAATTTGAAAAATCTAAGCGTACAATCAACAATGTTTACAAAGGTAGCGCTTGAAAAAAAACTAATAAATAGTTTAAACCAAATTACTATCTATTTTCAATTATTATATTTAAATAAAATGAGACAAACGAGATTGACATAGAAATAAAACTGTATTAAAAATACAAGTTAAAAAATTAAAAAAATTGAAAACAAATAAACAAATTAGTTGATAAAGACAACTAAAAGCATACAGGCTTTTGTTATATATGGATTAATTATTTTGTAAAATAATACAATAATTTTTTACTTATAGCTTATCACGTTAATGGCGAAAAGTTAAAAGGTAAAGAAAACTTACCACAGATTTGTGTTGAAAAGTTTGAGTTGATCGAAAGAAACTATTTATATGCCTTATTGAACAATTTTCTCAAAGCCGAAATAATATCCGAATAATATTACCCTAATCCCATGCGGTGCATTGCCAACTGGGTCACAGAAAAAAATCGCGCAAAAATGACCAATTATGCGAAAACTATTCCCTCCTACCGCGCGAACCAATTAACGCACACGTCGGAAACTGTCCGGAAGATCGTCCTGCCAACTCAAATAAATTCAAAATTTGTAAAAAACCAAAAAGGTATTAAGAAGTGAAACAAAAGTAAAATGCGCATTAAAGGCAGCTACAGAAAATTATCGCGTACAAAACACAACAATTAATCCAAATCTGACCAGAAATCTATTAAAAACGAGCATCAGTTTGAATATAAAAACAAACAATGTATTCGGACAAATTAGAAAGCTTAACTCTCCAGTTATCACACAAACTAACACAATAGTCAAAAACTTAAAACACATAACACAACAACAAACAAGATCGAAGTGTAAAGCTTCAGCTGTTATTGATACGTAAAAAGGCAAATGAAACACAAAACTTAAGCTTTAACAAAAAACTTATGCTACATAACACAACAATCACAAATCAATATACAACTGATAGTACAACGGACGATCTATGTTTGTAGAAGAATAATTATTTTTTAATATACATATTTGACACAATGAATTTAAAAATAAAATAGAGGCATTTAATAGAAAAAAAAAATAACTACAACGAGCTGCAACTTTTAATTCAGGACCTAAATCGAAGAATTATATGTTGACATTGTTAACACTAATTGCAAAGATTTTCTTTTAAATTCGATTTGCACTCAAATCATTATCGGCAACGAAATTACAATTATCTCCACGTACATCTTTCCACAATAAAGTCTGTCATAACGCAAGCTTAAAACTTTTTATCACTATAAAGGCTTAAACAAAACCAGCAAAAATTGTTATTTTTTACGCCAGAGACATCAGACATAAAAAGACTAATTGATTGATTTTATACTAAGTAACCAAGTAGACAATTGTTTACTATAAGAAGTGTCTACTGAAAATAACGAATTTTACTGTTATAGAAACGATAGAAATCCCAGAGTGATTAACCAATAAGTGTTGATTGAAAATATTGGTATCTAACTAGAAACTGAAGATGAGATTTACCGGATGAGCAGACATATTGAAACTTAACAATAGTGGTAACGATTACATAAAAGGGGGAAACATTCTCCATAGTAAAAGTGAATCTGCATTAAGACCCCACTCACTTACTAGTGTCTGACAATATTAAACGTTTTTTGATAAATCTTCTACAAACACCATCCAAACCTATTACGTTTAATCAGGTCTTAAGGCTTAACCAATTCCCAGTACTGGTCACATCCAACTCTTCAAAGGTTAGTACCAAAAATATATCTTACAACTTTATAGTTCAAATGCAATGTTTAAGAAGACGTATTCAATTCTTATTTTGCGTGTGACAGTATAAACGACCTAAGTATTAGCACTGAATCTTACACACGATACTAGCAAAAAAAAACTATACCGTACAAAAGCTTACCACTACCACCACACATAAGGCTTTTGATACCAAACAGAAAATATTTCCGTCGTCTTTGGATGGTTTAACAGACACGGTACTGATATGATGCAAATAAACTTTCTTAAGAAAAGAATTAAAGAAAAATATCAATACAAAATTTGAAGGGTGGATATGGTGCGATTATTTAAATTGGAGTAGCAAAGCGCACCGGAAATACCTAGTATTATTGAATATTTTACTTTTCAGAACTTTATAATCTGCATATAAACTATGACAAACAGCAGTCGCTCACTTATATTTTCAAAAATTAATAATGCTCTTCCAATTTTTGGATGGAATGTTCCGTGAAATTTGAAGTTAATAGAAAATCGATATTACGCTGCAATTAGACACTGTTTAGCTGCATTTACAACTCACCCTATTAGAAATATCGTAGCCAAAGTTGTTTTGCCATCAATCAAAAACCGTTTAACGTTTTTATTCTAACAATCCTGCCTAAATTATTGGCTTGCCAAATCAAGAACTTTTATATAACAAAAGCCTGTACGCTTTTGGTTGTCTTTATCAACTAATTGGTTTATTTTTTTTTTCTTATTTTTTAGCTTTAGGTGCCTCTGTAGGCTAGTAGGTAGTGTACTAGCTTATCAGTCTGGGGTTTATGGGTTCGATTCCCAACAAAGACCTTGGCTGTTTTTTTTTTCACTACTAAAAAATTGTCTTTCGGTGGGGCTGTTCAGTGATGAAATACCCAAAGCCTCTCTTAGTGTATACAAGCAGGTGTTTTATAATTTAATTGGCCTATATAAACCAAATTACAGGCTCTTATTAATGCTACATCTTGTCGGCGAAAATGGAAATATTGTCAACACTGAACTTTTGGACAACTTCTGCCCCAACTTTACAGCTGAGTCTTTATGCTACCATTTAGCACGTAGTAAAAACGAATTTAATTAAGCAAGTTTTTCTGGCAGTCTTTCTACAATACTAGCAATTTAGAGTGCGTTTCATGAATCTTGTCTTATAAGCCTATAAAAGAATCTTGTATTTAGCACAGTAAAAAATTAAAATATATGGGTTTCCTCACGTGTCCGTGTAATCTGAAATGAAGCGAAGACACCCCTTCTCAAATGTCCAAAATGGCAGAAACATGTTATTGTAAATGCTGTATGAGGTCAATATGAACACAAGTGTAAAAATGGCCAATATGAACACAAGTGTAAAAAAAGCCATCACACCCCAGAATTGTCAGAAGAAGTGAAGTCACATTTTTAATTTTAGAATAAGTCACTGCGAATTTTTCCATAACATATATTTGATATTCATTTCACAACGGTGCACAACATGGATCACATAGCCTACATAAATGCAATTACTACAACTCCGTTAGGTCTACCATCTAACCTCCTGAAAGACCCCTTTAATATAAAAATCAAACTAATCTTTAAATATATTTTAACTGTTAAACTTGTAAACTTCACACCTAGCGTGTTTAACATCTCAATCGTGTTTAAGCATTAAACACGTCAATTTTGAGATGTTTTACCATACTTGACGTGTTTTTTTTTATTATTGTTTTATTTGCAATCTATTTTGCAATTAAAATAATAAGCAAATGTCATGATTTTTAAATAACATGCATTGAGTTTTCCTTAAAACTCAGAAAAAAAAGAAAAGAAAATGTTCTTTTGTAATTTAAATAGGATCTCATCTTTTACCATTAAAATTCGAATATCTCGGTGTATGTTTTTGTTGCTAATAAACCATGGCGCATTTGTTAAAAGTCTAAGTGTCTTTAACTGGTATCTCTGTAATATATCAACGTTCGAATTACTTGCCGTTCGCCAAAGTTGGATGCCGTATGTCCATATAGGTTTTAGTACTGTGTGGTATAAGAGAACCTTATTTTCCAAGCTTAAGCTTGATCTTGGGCCCAATAACCAGAACATTTTTCTTGTTTTTAATTTAAGATGCTCACGTTTCTTTTTGACATGCTCCTTCCAAGTAAGTCTTCGATCGAGATGAAGGCCTAAAAATTTTACAGTGTTGAAACTCGGTATAGCTGTGCCATTTAAATAAACAGGAGAGCAATCATTTTTCCTTAGCGTAAATGTAACATGAACGGACTTTGTGTTATTAACTTGAATATTCCATTTTTTAAACCAATCTTGAAGAAGATTCAATTGACTTTAACGGTGATTCGTTTGAGGCTAATAAAGCAGTATCATCGGCATATGTAGCAGTAGTTATATTTTCAACTGTTGGTATATCTGCTGAAAAAATTGTGTATAATACTGGACCCAGGACACTACCTGACTACACCACCGCTAAAATTTTTTATTGGGGTGTTTCTTTTTATTGGACGTTTTAAATATTTAGTTGCATTCCACAGTTTATACTCGTTATCATTAGTTACCGCATCCAAATTTTTTAAATAATTGTTTAATAATTCGTTTTTATAATCTTTTATGCGTTTTTTTATTTGTTGAGATGCTCTGTTAAAATTAGTTTAATCCAATATACTTCTAGTGCTTTGATATATTCTCCTTAATCGTCTCCTATTTGCAATTAGCTCTCTAATTTCAGCCGATACACGAAAATTATTACCATTTATTTGCTGCTGCTGTGGAGTAGCTATAAATGCTGCTTCATGGATCAAATTGGTAAATGTTGCAATGGTATCCTCCAAGTGATAGCCATCTTTAATTTGTAAGTTAAGATTTATATGTTCCTCTATCCAGGATGCAAACTGTTGCATATCTGTTATAGAAGTAAGTACTTTAAGATTCTTTGTTAAAGTTTGAATAATTAAGTTGACACTTAAAACTACAGGACTGTGATCTGAGCTTAATTCAGCACAGTCATTTATATCCATAGATGTCCTTGCTATACCTTTATAAACAAAGAAATCTAGAAGATCAGGTGTTTTCTGCGGATCACTGGGCCAATATGTGGGACTACCCGTAGATAATGCAGAATAATTATTTTTGCAAATGCATTTATATAATTCCCTACCTTTTGGATTCATCAAACGAGATCCCCACCAGGGATGTTTTGCATTATAATCCCCTCCAACAATAAATTTTGCATCAAGCTGTTTAAAAAAGTTTTCATATTCCGTACATGTAATATTATGTCTTGGAGGGAAATAAATATGAAAAATTACTATCGCATGTTATTTTTACACCAGCAGCTTGCAAAAAAGTTTCTTCAATTGGAGAAAGTATTTCATATTTAATATTAGATTTGATCAAAATAGCGGCACCAGCATGAGCTCTATCATCGGGATGGTTAGCAACAACCAATTCGTAGTTTTTTATTTTAAAGAAAGTTCTACTCGTAAAATGAGTATCTGAGATTAAAATGATATCAATATAATTAGTTTTAATGAAAATTTCTATTTCATTTGTGTGTCTATTCATTCCATTTGCATTCCATATTGCTATCCTTAAGTTCATTTGCATATTCTGGCTATTAACATTGACATCATATTCATTAAATTTTCCATCATTTTTTCAAGCCTGTCCAAACGACTGTTTTCATTTACATTAGATGCTTTAACAACATCTGCAAACGACAGGTTAATTCTATTATTGGGCTCAATGTAGGTTTGGTTATTAAATTGCGGATAGGCAATATGATTCGGGTTAACATAATTCTTTTGGCTACTTGTAGGTTGTGTTTTTTATAATTTCTGTTAGAAACAAGGTCTTGATAAATTCTACAACCTTTGTAATTTGCAGTATGGTTTAAAATACAATGAACGCAACGAGGTGAAGTTTCAGCGGTTTTTTTACACTACACGGTAGGGTGATCCATGCCGCACTTGATACATCTGTACGGTTTTTTACAGTATGCTTTCGTATGTCCAAATTGTTGACATCGATGACATTGAACCAGTTCGTTGGTTCTACGTGGTGGTTTTATTTTGACGAGAGCATGATTTATGTATTTTATGTCGTAAATAGTTTTATTTTTGGAATCTGGATCCAAGTCCACAAAAAACATTGAAAGAGGCTCTTTTGTTACACGACTTCGAAAATTTGTTACTGATCTAACCGAGTGACCTAGACAGAACGTCATGTGACATGTAAGTGTGTACATACCAACTTCAACAGTGTAGTGCAACAACTACTTGAATTACACTTGTTGAAGTGTGGCAAAGACCACCAAAGTAAATCAGAACAAAAGTGTCAAATTCATGAAACACTTTTGATTTGCTTTGTGGTTGTCCGCTTACATGTTGCTGACATAGGTATTTTTAAATAATAATTATTAGTAAGAAAAATAGAAATAAAAATTGAGTGAAAGTAAAAGTCACTCAAAAAGGTAATAAGAAATTAGTATATAAGCTAGGTTAAGATTGTAAATAAAATTAGAATTAAACTGAATACTTCCGTGGCATCAACGTGCCTAGTGCTGTCTTTTTAATTTTTAAACTTTCTGCTGGCAGTTCTTTCGAACGCCTACCCGTAGAGCTGTTATCCTTGACAGCTGGGTAAGAATAATCCAGGACGATAGGGAATTTGGTTACATTTTTGAAATTATTAATTATCCTTTATATGGCAATCCTCTACATGGCGATCCTTTAACATTTATCCTTTTCATCCTCAGTGGGGATTGTAGGATGGAGTCCTTTAATTACAACTCTGTACGATCTTTCCTGTTTTAATTGGACGTGTGAAAATAAATACTTGAACTTTCTAGATATTTAATGACTTTTCAATATGAATCTACAGACTTTATCATCAATCTTACTAGGCCTTCCCTTAAAGACTATAAGTCTAAAATCCATTTAGGATATTATTGCACTTAATTTATGAATCATAAGATTAATATTTGCTACATCTGGAATGTAAATTGGTGTTGGTTTCGGTATTGTAAACTGATCGTTGCTCTCCCCATCATCTTGAGTATCAAGCAAAGAATATTTGTTGCTGTATACTGATGTAGTTGGAGTATTATATAAAGTTATTCCTTTTGTTTTTTTTGGTGACTCATTTTGGTAGTTTAAGATACGAATAAAACATTTTTAATCAATTAACTCAATAGTCCACAAACAACCCGTTTAACAGTACAACGCTGAGTTTTTGAAATGAGTGAAAATTTAAGTGTATGAGATTCAACCAGAAATGTAGGAAATGCATTTGAGTCCATTCAAGTACTCTATATAAAAACCTATATATATTAAAAAGTTAAACTAACAGCAATACTCTTTTCTTTAACAGACCATGTAATTGTAAGTTATCAAAAACTGTATAAACTTTTGTAAATAATTACACATTAAAGAGCGGTGAAGATTAGAGGTCTACACAAATTTATTTGTAATTGTTATTGTTAAATACACAGGTGTAGCGATATACAGCAAAGCTGCTGAATAACTACTTGTTATTACTCCACTATGCTTGCTGCTATTAAGTATCTGGTCATCTCTTTTAAGATACTATAAACGATAGACAACTCACGAACCAGCAAGTAATGAATGACCAAATGCACAACTTTGCAGCAATTTTTATTATTTTACTGAATTTTTTTTATTAGACTAAAGCTTTTTACCTAGTACAACTTACAATTACTTAAACTTGGAATTTTTTATAGAAAATAGTTCGTTTTCGTGTATCTACGTAAAATTGAGTTACAAGACAATTTATTATTTCATAATTTAACGGGCAGAAATCTTATTTTATGCTTGAGCTTAAAAGTGCTTGTTTAGCAAAGTTCAAAACACAGCTCATGAAAAATGTCTTTTAATTAAATGTTGGATATAAGTATAAATTTTCGTACATTACATGTACACAAAAGTTTCGGCCAAATAACCTGAAATGACTTTTACTGTTCTGATATGGAACTCTTACTTTTCGCCGGAAACAAGTAAGAGTTTAGCTATGTTCATGTTAAACTAATAAAACTAATTCAAAACTTATTGCTAAATTTAGGTACTCAGCTAAATTATTCCAAAGTAAATAAAATGAGTTAAGAACTTAACGTCATTTTAAAAATTGCATGTTGAACTCTTTCAAATAAAATGCTATATGCATTTGTTCATTTCGATAGAAATGGAGACTGGATTAAAAAAGTATTTTTTTGAAAAGAATCTATATATACATATATATATATATATGTATACATATATATATGTATATATATATATATATATATATATATATATTGTATATATATATATATATATATATATATAAATGGTGTAAAAATGTATGTACAGTAATTCATGAAATGAGAACGGCTGGGCCGATATCAGTAAAATTTTTTGTCAGTTATTCGTACTTTCGAAGAGAAGGTTTTTACGGAAGAAAATTTCGGAAAAATCGGAAAATTGGAAAAATCGAAAATCTGTATGAAATGTTGTTTGAAATTAACCCTTAATGGCTTTCCAAATCAAAAAAATAGAAAGTTCTTAGTTTAAATCATGAAAAATTGCGGAAAATACGGAAAATTGGAAAAGTCGAAAATTTGATTTTTTTTATGAAACTTTGTGTGAAATTATTCCTTAATTGCGGTAAAATGTGATTCAAGCGACAATCATCAAGGGAAAATTCAAAGTAGAGGAAGTCCTTATCCCACGAAATCCCATTATTCCAATCGACCTTTCATTCCAATTCAAGCGGATTCAGTTCTCCGTTCGATTGGCATTTGCGATGACAATCAATAAATGGTAAGGCCAATCACTAGAAGTCTGTTGGATTAATTTCGAAATTCCCTGTTTTTCGCACGGTCAGCCGTACATTGCATGTTCGCTTGTTGGTAAACCGTCTTCGTTATTTGTTTTTACGCTGGAAAACAAATCGAAAAATATTGTTCCTCAAATGGCTCTCTACTGATTCCATGCAAGTAAATCACATTGAATATTTAAATATTTCTATTGTATTATTGCTCTAAAGTTTATCTGAAGGCTAAAATTGGAGCGAGGTGAAGTTCGCCGGGTCCGCTAGTATTTATATAGTTTTTTTACAACTATTTTTACTTACTATTTTTAAGAAATTAAAAGCAAACAAGTTCCAAAAATATGATTATTTCTAACACATACATATGTATATGTGTATTTCAAAATGATTATGGCATGAAAAATACAAACATTAAACTATGTTCAAGGAAGAATAACAACTTGTAATGAAATTCGTTTTCTGTGGTGGTTTTTCATTTTTATTTACCTTTAAAAGACACCCATGTCATTTTTAGAATAATAACGTGTGCTGGAAAAACACAAACCCAAAAACTAAAAGACAATAATTAAAAACTAATCACTTCTAAACAATTGGTCTTTCTGCTATTTTTATGCTAATTATATTTTCAAATTGTTTATGTTCTCATCGGTTACGCGGTATTAGTTTATTTCTCTCATCCGCACACACATACACATTTACATAATTTGGAAAAACTGCTTGTATCAACCAAAGTTTTCGCACTACACTTTCTTTCATTTGTTCCATCTATATATATAAAAATGAAATGGCTCACGTATGTAATGTAATGGCGTGAGAACGGCTATAGCGATTTGGCTGATTTTTTTTATTCGATTTAAAATTTTCAGGAGATGGTTTGTATAAAAAAAATTACAAAATTTTCCGGAAAAAAATTAGTATTAATCTTAATAATGGCCGTTTTTAAATAAATTAAACACTATATTTTATATATTTCGCTTTCCAAGGGAAAGAGGTCGAATAAAAATAACAATCAAATTTTCCAGAAAAGATAGAAAATTCGTTTATTCGTTTTCTTCTTGCTTTTGTTGTTGTAAACACAAATAAGTTGTAAGTTGTACATTTTTCCTTTAAATTTTACTGTTTATACGAGTTTGTATACTAATGAGTTTGCATACGTGCTTATACATTCTTAGCATACGCTAAAAAAACGCGTAGATCAAATAAAAAAAAGCAAAAAGAAAATAAAAGACCAACTTCGGCTAAACCGAAAATTGGTTATTTAAACGCTGATGCCAAACGCAATTAAAGCAATAATAATTATAGGAATGTTTACAGACGGAGAGTTGCTTATTTCATACCAAGTGGTTTACCATTTAAGTTTAAAGGTGTTCAATTTCCCGTTCGCCTTGCATTCGCAATGGCGATTAATAACTCCCAAGGACAGTAGCTGAAGGTGTGTGGGTTAAACCTAGAATCCCAATGTTTTTCTCACGGGCAACTGTAAGTTGCATGCTCGAGAGTTGGTACACAGTCAGCACTGTTTATTTTCTCTCTCAACAGAAGAACAAAAAATATTCTTCACTACCGAGCTTTAAAATGAACTACATCAATGCTTACCTTTTTTGTTTATTTATTTTTTACCTTAAGAACTATTTAAACAATTTGAAAAATTTGTATCGTTTCTTCTTTGTACTGCAATTTTTTATACCCCTTCTCTTTTTTCTAATGGCAAAAACAAGAGTTGAGCAACAAAAGTTGAAGCGTGTAAAACGGCACTTACAGAGGCACATTCGTTTATGCGTACGTACGTGCGTGTATGAATTTGTCAATGCAAAGCCATAAATCTACACTTGTTTGAAGAGATCAAAAGCCATACATACATACTTTTACCAGTTGAAAACAAATTCTAGATTCAAAAACTAAAAGAAGTTTTGTTTTAATATTTATCAGCTCAATTTATGTGCATAAAACGTACGTAAGAGCAAATGTTATCGACTGTGTTATTGTAGGGTAACAACATGTATTTTATTGTTGTGTAATGAATGAAACTATATCGGCTCGCACCGAATTATAATATAACTTTTTTAGACAATTCAGTTATAATTGTTAGGAAAACGTATTAAAATAAATGTTTTCTTTTCTGTTTACAATTTATTCATTTAATTTTCAAGCTTAATGGTTAAAAATTTTACTTTTTCAGTACTTAATAATTTGTGTTTATATGTTTCCTATATAGAGTGAAAAAAAATTTACGCAGATTTATACCTATTGATATTTTTCATCACATTTTACGTTTAAGCGGCTTTTATACGATCAAACGCTGCCTTCAAACTCGTGTGATAGGTAAAGAAACGTGGTGGTGTAAAAAATGTTTTAAAAACTTGGGAATATAAAAAAGATCCGTTAATGTATTGCAGGTAAACGGTATTTGTTGTAAAGGGTTTTATGGGTGGTAATTAATGTATGTATTGTGTTCTTATTAGAGGTTATTACAAATTATTTCATTTACTTATGAAAAAATTAGTTGCCAAAAAACAAGTTAAAAAACTTCAAGTTAAAAAAAAATGTTTATAGACTTCAGGCGGCGCCGTGTTACAATCCCATATACCATAACCCCATATTGGCTTTATAACACCAGCGATGTGTTATAGTCCCATATGGGTTTATTTCCTTCAAATAAGTGCGATAGTGCCATATTAAAAATTTAAAATTTATGCTATAGCCCCATATTGGCTTTATTGCACTTTTTTCTGTGCGATAACCTCATAATTAAAAAATTTTGTATCACATGCATTATCTTATGAATTATGTAAAAGACAAAATAATTTGGTTTCCTTTTTTTAGAAATAACATAGTATGACTGATTTTAACTTTTCGTACAAGGGAAAATTCCCTTCTATTATAATATTTTTTTGCAAAATTATGGTTTCCCCTTTTACGAAATGCGGAATATAAGTGATTTAAACTTTTCATATATTTTGAAAATAATCGAAATCAATCCCTTACAACTATTTTTTCATGGCATACTGAATTTTCTGCTGGGTTTTTTTTTGCAATCAATAATAGAGAGTGAACTAACTGTTAAACCTGTTTTGCATTGAATTGCCTAATAACTATGTTATCACATAAAAAGCGAATATTAAAAACAGTTTTGCGTATGCTGCTTAAAAATAAATATGGAAAATTTTAAAAGAATGGAGAGTAATCGTTTAAACGCAAGGAAGATCTTACTAAATAAAAGCGATATTATAAATTTTTCTAATGTTCCCGGATTTATAATTGATTCTTTTTTCGGAAAAAGAACTTATAAAGCGCAACTAATAGCTTGTGCTTTTGCTTTTGTTAATGGAATCAGCGAGTCGCAAATCCTTCAACTCATACGATGGATACCTTTCACAAAAACTCACGAAAAAAAAATAACAGAATTACTCCTATGGTTGGCATATTCTCCGAACGCTCACAAGTACTATAGCTATAATGTCGAACTTAATCAAGTAATATTTTGTAACGGAGATTTACGAAAATATGGCGTAAGAAAACAAAGAAATTAAATAAAATTTTTAATTTATAACTGTTCGTGGGGGCTAATTCGTACACCCTACAAAATCATTTGGTTTCATTTGTATACAAATGTCTAATAATACAATATGAGTTTATTCCCTTCAAATAAGTGAGATAATACCATATTTAAAATTTAACATTTGTGCTATAACCCCATATTGGCTTTATTGCATTTTATTTTGTGCGATAACCCCAAACCCAAATTATGGGTTTATAGCATAGGAAAAAGTGCTATAAAGCCAATATGGGGTTACGGTATATGGGATTGCAACACGGCGCCACTTCAGGCCATTTTTTCAATACTCACAAGCCGGGCATGGTCGTCTCATAGCCGCTTTACATACAAAAGTCTTCAAAGAAGAATATTCATTTAGTGTCCCAGTTATAGTGAAACTTTTACAGTGTTTAAAAATAATCAAAAATAGTGAATATAAAAATTGTATTGCAACACTCTAATAAACATAATAAATTCATAATGAGTGATATAAGTGAAACAAGCTCCCAACTTAATAATGAGAACAAAAAGAAATTATCGTCTATAGCAGGCAATAAGTGTTCTTTTCCATATTCTGATACCGTGTTGCTTAAAGCCTGGGTAGAAAAGTGCAACTTTGACGAATATTTTTTGGAAAGATCACGAACATTATATATATGCGAAAAGCACTTTTCACCAGACTGTATTGGAAAGAATAATTTAAAGCGAGGTGTTTTGCCAACCTTAAATTTAACCGATAAAAAGGAGATCACAGGTTCACAGATTGGAAGCGAGAATGTTAACTTATCTCTATTTGTAACTCCGCCACGTTATCGTAAGAGAACAAATTGTCATAAAAGTTGTGAAAATGAAGAGTTTTATCGAAAGAAGTGGTTTAATATGCTTAAAAAACTTAAAGCTGTGACAAAAGAAAGACGTAATTTGAAGACAAAAAACAAAATTTTAAACAAAAAGATCAAAAAATTAGAAAAGATAGTGATAAACACAGAATCTATAGAGGCCGAAATTGACAATTTAAATATTAATTTAAATGAAAAAACGTTCTGTAAAATGCTCATAAAACAAAGTAGGGGAACAAATGCTCGTTGAAAAGATCATGAGATAAGCTTCGCTCAAAGCATTTATTATAGATCTACTTCTACATACTTGTTTTTAAGAAATATATTGAAATTAAACTTTCCAAGCCCTTCGTCCCTAAGAAGATGGAGCACTATTAAGAATTTGCAGCCAGGGAACAATATATGCATATATAATGCGCTCACTGCAACAGTTCGAGAGATGCAACCTTTTGAGAGAGGATGCATTTTAATTTTTGATGAAATATCTATCCGAAGAAATTTGACATATAATAATTGTGCGGATGTTATAGACGGAATTGTTGATCTTGGATATGAGCGAGTAAACGAAATGGGTTCCCAAGTATGCGTTTTTATGATAAGAGATGTTAAAAAAACTGGAAGTTCGTTTTAAAATATTTCGTTAATGCTACTTCTATAAAAGGAGATATCCTAAAAAAGCTCGTACTATCAAATTTGGATATTTTAATGGAAATGGGATTGAAAGTACGTGAACTAACGTACGACCGAAGTCCTAATAACAGAAAATGTTACAAGATATTGGGCGGATCCAGTGAAAAACCTTATTTTTTTCATAAAAATGCTAAAGTTTACTTGATGTACGATGTACCCCATATTTTTAAATCGATCAGGAACGCTTTCATAAAGGGAGATTTTAAAACACCACATGGAGTAGTAAAGTTCGATGTTGTAAGAGAAATTTTCGAGCTAGAGTATGGAAAAGCAACAAAAATGACAAAATTAACAACAATGCATATAAATACCAATAATTTTCAAAAGATGCTGTCCAAATTTTGAGCAATTCTGCTGCAATCCAATCTGTTAATGAAAACCATCAGTTTACTTCAAATTGTGCATTTATTTTGATTGCTTAAGCAGCATGCATTTCAATGGGTCCAACACTCTGAAGCGTGGCTCAAAGATTAATAGCACTACTTGGCAAGTACTAGTTCAAACCACAAGGGCTGTCTTATCCCTATCAGCCGAACTCTTTGAAGAAACTTGGAGTTTACTGTGCATTTTAACGAGCCATTTCAAGCAAGATCCGCTAGAAAATTTGTTTTCATATATACGTGCCAAAGGTGGTCAGTGGCTAAGATATTCTCTTTAAAAATAACTCAGTTCAGCACCTCATCAAATTGTACAAAAGACGATAGGATGTTTTTACCAATTGATTTTCAAACAATTTTAGAAGATATTCAATTTTAGAAGATATGTTGGCATAACACAAATCCCTCACAATGCTGAAATAAATGTCGCAGATATTTACAATGAAAATGAAGACTCTAACGATTTGCCAATAGAATTGACATCAACTCGATATTTTGTTGGTTACATAGCACAACGAATATCTTGTGTTAAATGACGAATAGAAATAGTTAAACCGGCCCAAATTTTGTCATATCCTTCGGAAATATTTATTCATGCAAAAAATTATGATGAAGAAACAGACTTTGGATGTTTGTGTGCTCCATCCGACTTATTTTTTGAAATTTCCAAAATTCATATAAAAGTCTTCGAAAAAATATTTGTAAAAGACAAATCAATCAAAAACATTAAAAAATTTGTTGTTGAGCAATGCGTCAACTGTACCAAAAATACAATTTATTCCTTTTACTTTGATGAGAATAACGTATGTTATAAACACAGGATGGGCATGTTAAATTTGCTGGTCGTTATACTATTGTGCAAACATTCTTCATGGGAAACACATAAGTATAAATCTTCGAACAGTGAAATAATATTGAAATAATGTTGCCATTTTCTGTCCTAACTGGCTGGTTTGTAGTCGAAGGTGAGCGCTTTCGATGCGAATGCATCATTCTCAAGCCTTGATGGTGTCAATGTCCACAACTATTAATGGAAAGTATTACCAATTTTTATCTTGTGAGGTACCTGGAGTCCAACAGTTTACTTAGTGACCGACAGTATGCTTTCCAAAGGGGGCGACCTACGGGTGACTTGCAGGCTTTTCTTTCGGAAATGATGCAACTCCATGTATCATTTCGGGGAGAGTCCCCCCGGGGGCACATTTATATGTTTTGACGAAATCTCACCGTCATCACATGTGCCAACGGGAGTAAAACTGGACAATTCGACTATATGTCCACGGGAATCAGTGAAGCCCCTGAGTTTAGCTATTTGTCTTTTTAGCCTTTTAGCTGTGCTCTGACTAACTATTGAGGTTGGCCCTTCGGAAGTATCGTGGTAAGTGTGGTTTCGTCGCTCTCGTTTGAGTTGTGTGGGTCGGATCATGCAAAATTTACACAATGAATGGTCCAGGTCCAGTGAGCATGATTGCTGTTGTGTTCTAAAATTTTATTAAGCTTCATGCATTCTGGACCAGAAGTTGGATAGTCTCCAAGTCTTCAGCAAGAAGTGGGGGCGTTGGGCTGCTCCGAGCTCTTGAAGTTGCAACTAGGAGTGACTAGAGCAGTGATGGGCGAACTACGGCTCGCGGTCCACATCCGGCCCGCGAGAGGTTTTAATTCCATCCGCCGAGCGTTTTTCAAAAAAAAAAATTAATCACCTATTAAAAAATTATGCCCAAAAAATAAATTTACATTATGTTTTAAAAAAGATATAAATTGACAATTTTAGCAAAAAATGCGATGTTTTCATATTATATTGTGTCCAAACTGCGTAGTTTTCAAGGAAATATTGTACACACAAGAGAACAACAACTTTCTGATGCAATATTTCAAAAAGAAACATAAACATCACGTATAACGTAACGTATAACATAACAACAACTATTATATGTGAGATCTAGAAGATTCTTGAATATTCGAGAAAACATGCGCAACAAATATAAAAGGACCAGCGATGGATTAATCAGCAATCAATAAAAGTGTAAATCTCGTGACGTAAAGAATAAATTGTGAAGTAAAATTATAAAGTTGCCAACGTACAGTTTTATTTGTGTAATTAAAATAATAAAGTGTATTGTAAATATAAGTTTTTTTCCCCCATAAATGTCAATCGAAAATAGAAAGAGAAAAATTGATTCGGAATGTCGAGTATTTCAAGAAGAGTGGACATGGAAGTACTTCTTTATGGAATATAACCAAAAACCTATTTGTCTTATTTGCCAAGAACCCTGTAGCTGCACTAAAAGATTATAATCTCGCTAGGCACTTTAATTCAAAACATCTTGGGTCGAAGTACTATAAAATGACAGATGAAGACAAGAAAGTTCATTCAGAGGAATTGAAAAGAAAAATATCTAGTCAGCAAATGTTTTTTAAAAATCAAAGAAGTGTCCAGCGATCCTCCACGTTAGCAGGTCACATTGTTGCCTATAAAATAGCAAAAAGTAACAAACCGTTTTCTGAAGGAGAATTTATTAAGGATGTGTTAATTAGCATTGGAAAAGTATTATGCCCAGAAAAGTTAAAAGATTTCGAATCTATAGGGCTGTCACGTAGAACGTTCACAAAAAGAATTGAAGCGATTTCTTCTAATTTAACCAATGGACGTCTTAAAAAGTTCAAGTATTTTTAAGTCACTATGAACGAGAGCGTTGACAGGAGTGATACAGCCCAACTTCTAATTTTTATCAGAGGAGTCGATGAAAACTTTGCAATAACCAAAGAACTTGCTTGTTTGAGATCTTTGAAAGGAAAGACGACAGGAAAAATAATTTATGATGAATTTAGAGAGGGGATGGAATCTCTTAATGCCCCAATTTCCAAATTAATTAATTTAACAACTGATCGAGCACCTAACATGGTGGTTAAATATACGGGGTTTGCAGGAGTTTATAAAAGTCAGAATCCTGAAAGCGAAACAATTTTTTTATATTGTATAATCCACCAAGATGTTCTTTGCAAGGCTGCCTTGGATATTAACCACGTACTTAATATTATTTTAAAATTAATTAGAATTCGACAATTTCAAGAGTTTTTATCGGAAGTTGATGCAGAATTTTCAGATGTACTTTATTACACAAAGATCAGGTGGCTGAGTTGTGGGCATGCCTTCTCGAGAGTTTGGAGTCTTCTCGAAGAAATTACAGTTTTTCTAAAAACCAACACTGAAATTTGGGATAAGTGGGAAATATTGGAGGATAAGAATTGGTGCATCGAGTTAGCTTTTTTCACGGATTTACTCGAGTAAAAAAATCCAAACATTTTTAGATATTTTTTCAATGCCTTTTAATGTTAATCCTGAAATTGTTCCATCTGATCTACAATTAGAAATTATAGATTTGCAATGTAATAATAATTTAAAACAGCTATTTTTAAATACAGATAAGCTTAATTTCTATAAATCCTTACCAAAAGATGAATTTCCAAAGCTAATTAATCATCCGCAGAAAATTATGGCAATGTTTGCTTCCTCATATTTATGTGAACAGTAATGAAATACAGAAAAAATTCAATAAGAAACCGATTGTCAGACGAGAGTCTATTTAATTTATAAAAAGTCGCATCCTCCATGCTGGAACCAGATTTTGAGGAAATTATGTCAGGTCAGAAACATATCCATGCTTCCTATACATCTGGAAAATCTTAAAATCATAATAAACCGTATCTTATAAAATTTTTATGTTGTTTTAAAATATTAAGTAATATAACTAATAAATATATAGCTTAAACCGAACTTTTAATTGAACAGCAACCCCATAATTTTTTAATGAATGACCCTCTATGTTTTTTTTAATTTAATGGCCCGCTGCAAGATTTTTTTTAATTTATTGGCCCGCCAACCAAAAAGTTCGCCCATCACTGGACTAGAGGATATACGTATCTGAAGGCCTTCTAGGGCGAGGATGACGTTATATTTGATTCACAGTGGTATGATCCACCGTCTGGTTATGGTTTACACAGCTATGTACAGATGATGATGAACTTCTGTCAAAACTTGATGCATTTGCAGTCGATGGTAATTTCTCCAGATTTATATCGAGTTTTCTCAGGAATCGCACTGTACGAGTTGTTATAAATGGGATTTCATCAGGCGAGTTCAAGATTAATTCAGAGGTACCGCAACGCTCCGTTCTTTCTCCTACCCTATTTCTTATTTTTCTAAATGACCTTCTTTGTCAAACTTTCAACCCTATATACTCTTTCGCAAATGGAAGCATCAATTGTCATTCGTAATTATTTAGTAATAGACCAGACCAGTTAGAGGCGCGTTCCAAATGGCAGTACATGAATGAAGCGGTCAATCACGATCTCGCAACAATCTTGGAATGAGGTCGCATGAATAGAGTAGATTTCAATGCCCGTAAGACACAATGCTACATGCTTACACATAGATCTGTGTTCGGAAATGATGTTGCATCTGTTACTGTGGATTTTATAGGTATTACGGAATCGGAAGCTCTTGATGTTCTTGGAATGAAAATTCAGTGTAATGTTCGATGGATTAAACATATTTTACAGGTTTCTAAGAAGCTTTCAAGTGCCGCGGTTTTCTAAAACGGTGTAAGAAATATATCACTCCATCCGATCTCCGTACTATTTATACCACCTATATCCGTCCAAAGATGGAATACAACTGTTATGTATGGTTAGTCTATTTTGAAGTTGCTGTCCCCTCATTGGGGACAGTAAGGTATCCAAGTCTATTAATTCTCTGGAGCATCGACGCATTGTGGGATGTATTTCACTGTTTTAACGTTAGGGCTCAAACGAAATTAGGGAAATTGTTCCCGCTACTCGCACGTTTTTGCGTTTAATTCGATTTTCGTTGAGAGCATAGCCATTTATGATTGATTGGCCTGTGAATCGCACTACGCATTACAGAGATTATTCGTTTTTTATCAGAACAGTCTGACAGCCCAATCACAAATATTCCCTAGGAATTTCTTTCTCACGGAAAATAATTTTCTCGAGAAAAAAATTCCTCCAATCACAAATTCCGCGGGAACAAAAAACATTAAAAAGTGGCATCATTGAGTTTTATTTACATTTTATTTTCCCTTTTTTTGTTTGTAACTTAAAATTTTTTATTTATTTACAAACGTTCATCGGATAATTTTGTTTTTAATTTAATTAAATAAATTAAACTAATAAGAGAAAAATATAAAAAAATGCTTTTTTCCAAAAAATTTTGGAGTGCCTCTTTGTTGCCTTTAAAAAACCCGCACGCTATATCTGCGTTTGCTTCCATTATGGTAAGCAAATGCTGCATTTGCTGTTTATTTGTGTTTTTTGACCTAAAAACAAAAATTATAAAACTAAAAAAAAATTTAAAAACCAAACATTATTCACATTTTTGTGCAAACTCCCTTCGATATAGCAGGTGGAAAAAAACTTGAAAAATAGCAAAGTTTTCTCCCTTTTTTTCATTTATGATACCTACTTTTTTTCCCCGCCGAATTTTGTTCTTTTCTCACAGTTGAAAAAAAGGGAAAATATTTATTCATAATAGGAGAAAAGGGAAAAGGAAGAAAACTCACGCGGAATTTTTATTCATAATTGGACTGTGTATGTAGAATAAACTCTCCCTAGAGGTCTTTCCTGTAATTTTTAATGTCGGAAAGTTCAAATTGAATATCCACAATTACTACTCCCTCTTTCCTCCTCCCCATAACCTGATTGCCTAGTTCCGACATAATTCATTACATGTGTAAGGCTCATCCCCTGAGTGCTGGTCCGAAACGAAAAAAAAAAATCATATATGATCTGAGTTCGGACCGTTTACCCGCAAATTTCATTAAATAGTGCAATAACACAAATTTTTTCAGGTTTGGTTTGCACATGATAATTGGAACAAATTCTCTGGGTTCTGAAACAGAAAATTAAACGAAATTTTGAATCATGAGCACATAGATCATTCTTTATTGATCGTTAACAGTAAATCCATTGATTGTATATTTAATAAATACTTCCAATACGAGTATATTTAAAAACTTTTAAAGTTAAAAAAAGACCTGGCATCGACGATATTAATATTTTTTACCGTAAAGCCTTTCCTCTCCAAAACACCTAAAGGAATAAATAATATAATAAAATTGCCGTTTTCGTCAAATCCAAAACAATATATAATAAACGCAAAAACAAATAAGCCCGAACTAACCAAGGGAAAGAATTCTAGCCGTGTACGCTTAAACATGAAGATTTTTTTAAATACCACATTCTTGCGTGTTCACGTGAGTAAAACTACAAACTAATCACAATTATGCGTCATCACTCGTAATTTATTTTTTCTCATCTTAACTTTGTAGCCACCAATATCATGTGTTGTGGTGGTGCCACGCATTTGAAAACACACCGGAGACAAAACAGCAGGAAATACACTTTTTCGATTTTCTTCTCAAAACGCAAGGTAGTCTGCTATCAAAATACTCATTTAAAAATCTTGGACAACTTTTTTTTTTCTTCGGGTAGGATTTACCTGATAAAACCTATTGCAGCGACTGATTTCGATAACAAAATTGCAGTTTTGATTTCGGTAACAAAATTTGTGCCGGGTCGAAACAGATTTCCGAAAATTGGTAACAATAATTCCACTAAAGCAGAAAAATCGAGCTCGTTGGCAAATATTAATGAACGTTCAAATTTTATTTCCTTTGCGTCTTAGTATTATATACCATGGATTTTAAGTACGTCTTCCAAAGTAGTTGCCCTGATATAGCGTCCTAAAAATATACAGTTATTTTAAAATTCTTTTGCCGAAATGTGTTAAACACAGATACTAGGAAGTTGCTTTGTATTTTGATTCGAAATAAAAGACTTTCGAAAACAATGTTCACTTACTGATTTCTCAAAGCTCTCTTACATGAGCGAGTTTACAATCTACTTATCAGCAAGATTTCACCTCTTACTCAGAAGTCAAATAATTACTGAGTTGAAACCACGTGTTGCTTTTTTCTGATCTAATTCGGTCCGGAATTTAACAAGGGAGCAAAATAATCCAGGTGTCAACTTTTCGCGAGAGTTTATTTGCAATCTACTAGTAACTGGTGAGTTTACACGTGCGAATAGAGAAAATTTGAACGAGAGTTTGCAAAAAAGCTTAACTTGAACAAAAGCAAGACGAAAATATTGTTCAACTCTAAATTAGAGATTTTGAGTGTGATAACCTTTGATCTTGAGATCTGTAGAATCATTACTAAATCTAAACAATATCTGCAATCTATTTTGACTTATTGTGTTATATACAGTATCGGACAAAACTGCTGCTTATGAATAAATTGTTAAAAAGCTAAATTAAATTTAATACATAAAAAAATTAATTTACCAAAAAAGAAATTTAAAACAAATTTTAACTTAAATAAATAATAACGTTGATTCTTGATTTAAAACATTCAATACAGCCATTATGTATTTAAAGATGACAAAACTAAAGCTCATAGTCAATACTGGATAAGTAAGTGGTAAGAAGACTCAATATTTTATAACTGCAGCTGGAAAGAAAAAGTGAGCTCTGAAAAAATTCCATTCCGGGCAGTTTCCATGTTATTGAAGAGCTCATCCATATTTTTACAGTTATTGCGCCCTATTTTTTAATCTACAATTTCCCATCGATTATCTATAGGATTGAAATTCGCTGATTGTGCCGGCCGCTTTAAAACATTAATTTTGTTACCAACGAACCACTCTTTCATACAATTAGATGTGAGTTTAGGGTCTGCATGTGGAAATATAACATTTTGAAGAATGTCTTTAAAAATGAAATGATCCAGAATTCTATTTATTCTATGAATCGGGCCTATGTCACAGCCTGAAAAAAATTCCCAGACTAAAACACTGTTTTCGCCATGTTACTTTGGTATAAAACGGATTAATTCTTTGCCCTATTAGTTTTCTTACTAAACTTAATCCTTTGGAACTTTTCATGTTGAAGTTCGACTGATCGGAGAAAAGTACGGTTTTCCAATGTATAGTGCTCCAATTAATGTGCTCCTTTACGAATTCACTCCTGACGAGCCTTTTTTACGTAAAATAAAGAGCTTGTTTACAATTTTATAAGATTTAAAGCCATCTTCTTCAGTCCGTCTTGAATGGTTCGTGGAGCTACATCTACTGATAATTGTGTAGCAATGGATTCTTTTTCATCATACGTATTGGTGCCTGATCATCTAGTTTAATTATTTTGCGTGACCATTGCGTCTACCATTGTATACTGGAGCCAACGAGGCTAAGGAAAGAAAACGGCTTACAGTTCTGGAAATAACACTGTTATTAATAGCGAGCCTTGTTATAATGGACGTCACGGGCTCACCATTGTTAAAATCAGCCATGATTTTTTCTTTTAAATGCACTGAAAAGTTTTGTCATTTCGTTAACAAGTAACCAAAAAATTTCAAGGCACAAACAACTGGCGAATAAATAGAAATTTTCTGTACAAAACAACGGTAATTTGTATTTAAAATAATCTTTAAAAAAGTAGCGGTAATTATTTTATTTATTTTTTAGAATGAAAGAAGCAACATTGAAAATTTTCATGCTATAGTTTTGTCGCTGAATTTCAGAAATATTTGCATAAAAAATAATTTTTTAATTAAAACTACAAACATTTTTTACTTTAATTTTTATTATGCATGATTTCAGTTCTATAAAAAGATAAAAATATTTTTCGTCCAATTAACCTTTTTGTTAATGTTCTTAGATTGCTTCTTTAGAAGCAGAAATTCGTGTTGTTCGATTTGTCCGTCACTGTATATATTTTTAAATTGAGTTCATCATTAATAAAATTAAATGTAAAGAACACATTCGTGGATATTTGTGTAACTGTAGTTTAGTGTGTGATAATAAAAAAGTAATAAAAAGATACTAAAAGAGGGACACAACAAATAAACACAGTAGATACAAACACGCTAATAATACATATCACTTTTATAGGTATTTATGTTATTAAGTTTTGCTTTCTATTTTTCATACTTGAGATACTTCTTTCAAATTATTATTTTTTTATGTTGGGTAAGAATTATTTTAACCGCGAATAATTTATATGTGTTAAATTAGTTAAATTTTTAATACATTTGTATGTGTGTTTTAGGCATCTCCTTTCATTAAGTAATTCTAGTTTAAATATTTCAGTTCAATGCTAAGTTTCGTTTTGCGCGTCATAAATCATTTCAAGTTTTTTGTTTATTTTTTACGTATAGATTCGACTTTTGATTATTTAGAAAAATATTAAAATTTTTGTATATCTGAATTACAGGAATGCAACTTATTATTTTTTTATTTGCTTTTATTTTTTGATTTATTTAATGAAATAGCACACCTTTAGTATTAACGTTTAAAAGTTCCGCGAACAATATAACTATCACATGCGATATGTGATATTAAACTGAATACACTAAAAATTTTTATACGAAAAAAATTGAGTACGTATGAGAACAATGAGAAAGTAAGCGTAGATCGGTTCACTTGTATTAAAAGAATCCCACGTATTATCACAGTTTTTTTCAACATATTTACTCACACATTTTCCTCAAATATCTCTTGTACTTACAAAAAGTAACAGCGTTACCATTTTAACTTTGTATTTCCTCTATTTTGGATTTATCACGCTTGAAAATTTCAATTAAATTGAAATTAGTTTTTTATTTAAAAACGTGATAAAAATAATTATTCAGAAATATATATATTTAAGAAGTCATTTGAAACTGCAATTGTTTCTATTACAATTTTGGAATTCATAAGTTTTTCTTTCAGGGGAAAGGAAAATATCTTTGACCATTTTCTTAATTGCACAACACGTTAGTGAACCTTCGCCCACAGAAGGAAGTGCAGCACAGGTGGCGTTGCAGGTATGTTTTTGTTTATTGAATCTTTCTTTATGAAATTTACAATAAACATTAGAACCTTAAAGATAATTTTAAAAAATAATTGATTTCGCGACTGCAAATTAATCAACACTTTGTGTTTGCAAGAATGAAGTATGTATATAACTATACCGCTAAATCAGAGGTTTGCAGCCGTTTGAGTAGCCGATGACCCTCAAATAGCAGCAAATTTCTTGCAAGAGGATTGGCATATGAGAGGTTTTGCTTTCTTTATTTCGTCACTGATAGTGGGAATATTGAGATCCTTATGAATGTTATTGTTTCTGATGTACCATGGAGCACAGGTTATTCGCAGTTTTGACCGTCTTCTCTGAAATTTTTCAGTGTTGAATGGCTTAGCTGTACCCCATAACTGGATGGCATATGTCCATATTAGCTTCATAACTGCCTTGTATAAGAATACCTGAAGGTCCAAAGCGAGAGAAGGCCGTGGTCCAATAAGCTAGTGAAGTTGCGCGGCTTTCAATTTTAGCTGGGTTATTTTTGATGCCTTACATGATTATGTTCTGGGATTCATTCCCTCCTCAGAACAAAAGTTATTTGAACACATTTGCTGGCGTTAACTTGTATCTTCCTAGCCAATTTTCCAAATCACTGATGTGAGATTGGAGCCGTGTGGATACAACTATTGGTTTCCCGTGAATGTCGATTAAGGCTGTATCATCTGCAATAGCTTATGTATGTGTTAAAGAACTTATGGACGTGTCTACAGTAAACAAAATATAAAGGAATGGTCCTAGGATCCTTCCCTGTGGTACACCAGCGGAAATCATTTTTTGGGAAGAGATGACAGTCTTAGACCTTATTATAAAAGATCCGTTTGTGGACGTTAGCAGGTAAAGCTCTTATAATATTCTATAGCAAGCCATCATGCCAATAAGAGCGCGCTACAATACTGCTTTTTCTCAAGTCAGATTGATGTGTTGAACTTGTTCCGTGGTGTTGTGTTGCTTTCTAAAACCAAATTGGTGGTTGGGAATGAAGGTACTAGGTTCCAAATTCTGTAATAAGTGTTCAAGGAACATTCTTTCAAAGAGTTTTGATAAGGTAGGCAGCAAACTTATTGGGCGGTACGATGTAACCTGCGTTATAGCTATGCCTGGTTTAGGAATCATTATTATTTCCGATAGTTTCCATGATGCCGGAAATGAACCAACACGAAGAATAGAGAAGAGTTAAATATAAATAAAATATTTTGTACAGCCGAATGTGGTAAAGCTTTAATCATAGTTGTGGTGATTTTGTCGCATCCAGAAGCCTTTTTCGTATTTAAATTTTTAAAAGCCATTTTCAGGAACGACAGTCGGAATTTTAGTGGACGTTGCACTTTGTCTTGCAATTTTTATGGGATTTATGCGCGAGCTTGTATTATCACTGAAAATACACATTCTAAATGATTTGCGAAGGCTTAAACCTTTTGCTTTGTGTTTCTTGCCCATTGCCGCTCTGTAACCTTATAGGAGCATCGTACGCCGTAGATGTGCGCATATTTTTAACGGCCTTCCAGACGTAACGGTCCGCCTTTTCCGTTACGTGTAAGTTCAGTAGATATTTTTTGAGGCTGGACTCTTTTTCCTCTTTTAAGGGATTGTGAAAATTTTTTTTTGGCACTAGTTAAGTTTGGCCTTTAAGCTTGGCGATCGACTCTGTTGCCATTGTCTTCGTAGTTTCCCTTTTTCCTGTAAAAGAAATTTTTGTAGCCAGAACAGTTTACACACTGTTTGTTGCCAAAGGACTGCGGATTTAATTTCATCCTTTGATTTTAGTGGAAGATCTTATGGCAGATGTGTGGAAAATAACAGCTATTTAGTTTTTAGGTGTGTGGATTATTGAACAATGTTAATATAGTTGGCGAATGATCAGAAGACAGATCTAGGGAAGAAACTATAGAAAAAGTTTTGATGTTTTTAAAAACAGTAAAATCTATGACATCTGGTATTTTGTTGCGATCTGTGGGTCAGTATGTTGGTTGACCTGCAGACATAGCATCCATCTTGTAAGACGATATTGCGTCAAGTAATTGTCTTCCTCTGGGAGTTAGAAGACGCGAGACCCCCAGAAAGTGGGCCAAGAGTTTTAAAGTATTCAAGAAACTGGTCTTTACAAATATTGTGTCAGTAATATTTATGGATGTAGCCTGAATATGTTCTTTTTCACTTGGATGTTTGGTTCGTAGGTGTAGTAATCATTTAATTTAAAACAATTTTTCGACTTAAAATGAGTTTCCGACACCAGCAGCACATTAATATACTGCGAGCGCAGGAAATGTTGTACTTCGTTTTTGTGTTGGCTTAAGCCGTTAGTTAGCGTTCCAGGAACATATTTTTAGCAAATTCATTTTTTATTTAATAGAATTTGCATCAACATGCTTTGATTCTGCATTAGTTGTTGCATCATGTTCTGCATATTGGTTATGAAATTGTTCATGGCTTCAATTAGCATCCCATCGCATTTGGCGCTGGAATACCTTCTTTTAGTGCGTTAGGATATGAAAACGATTTGTTATTATTTTCGCGTATTTCCTTATTTTGAGGGGCGGGATCTTTATTTATTGTAGGTCCACTAGGAAGCATTGGGAAATTTATAGCTTTATATTCGGCGTGAGTAGATGTTCTTACATTTGTTTTTGCCTTTAGGCGTAGGAAAACTTCGCACCCTCGGTAGTTCGGCCGCAATTGCTACATTTTTTTTCGCGTTGCAGGTGTCCAAAATAATTGCATTGGATTTAAAAAGTATTTCGCACCCAGTAACTTTAGCATTAGTTTTAATATCACAATAACAAAATTATTGAAAAATCAAAAACAATTAAGTTTAATCTTATTAAACGAAATGCAGAAATTTAAAAATATAAAAGGAAACTCTTATATACGTGCCATTGATGACATGTTGAAAGACTTTATAACTTTAAAAAAGACACAAACACACTAGAAACTGTAATTTTCAATATTTAATAATCAAATTCCAAAGGCTTGTAAAATCGACCTTTATGATATCGTTGTAAAAACTAAATTTAGTGAAAATTTGAGTTGATCCTTTTTACGTGAAACTAACGACGCACAGTGGACCATTTTACGAGAAGGCGGCCAAACGTCCTTTTTTCATGGTCCCCAATTGTAAAATTTTAAAGTTCATTCGAAAGTAGATACTAGTGTACCTTTGGAGCCAAAAAATTAAAACTTTATTTTAACTATATTACACTGAACAGGGTGATTCAAAATGAGCATTTTAAGTATTTTGCTAAAATGAGAAATTTCTTAGTAAATTTTTGATTTTTAAACATCTGTAACTTTTTTGTTATACAAGAACATAGAGCATAACTTCTAAAGTTCGTTAGGGAATGCACTGTGTCATAGCCCTAAATGTCCCCTACACGCCTACACCCCATTGTATACCCGGCACTATCCGACCGTGAGCACCACAACAATTTTTCTGACACAAGGTCGAAAATTTTTTGCAATATGGATTTAAAAATTTTTTTTTTCTGTTTTGCTATTTTGTAAGCATTTTATTTATTTTCCAAATCGCCTTTATGAGAGACGTTGTTTAGATGAATATGCGTATTTGTAGAAAGAAAACAAAAATTTTTAGTCGTTTTTCAAACTCATGCACAGTTGGTCACAAAAATATTTTGCCTACTTAAAATAACGTAAATTGTAAGAAGTACTTTGCTTTTTAAATTGATTTGCACTAATTGCAAAATAGCTTTTTTTCAAATTGTTAAATTGCTTGGAGCATATTTTTAAATGTGGATTTTGGTCCGTTAGGCGAAACAGTAAGAAAAAATAAGGAAAATGAAGAAAAAAGAAATAAATAAAAAACAAATTCAAGAAAAATATTTAGAAAAAGGCTTAATTATCGATCAGCCAAAGTAAGGGGAAGGGAACACAAATGATGGAAACACTGCAAGAAGATTTTTTCAGTTCCAGAAACTGCAGCACCTATCACAGGAGTAGATTTGGAACTAATGAGGAGATTCAGTATTATTTTACAAGAAAAAACAGCTATACTTTAAAACGAAAAATATACTTGGGAGATATATGCCATCCACAGTTTACAAAATTTTGTACCATGGGGAACAAATAATACAACACAATATGCTACCAATAGGGGATCTACCTGAAGAAGCAAAAGAAAAACAAAACAAAGACTATAGATTCTTTCGTCAGCATAACACAAGAAAAATTTCTAGATACTGTACTAATGCAGACTTGATTGTTATTTTATGCGGCAAAATGGAAAACTAATTCTATTGAACTAGACGCAGAAGCTAAACTGCTTCTAGAAGGTGAAAATCAAGGATATTTAGAAGAAATATTTACTAAAGTTGTTTAATTAATAGTAATTTTTCCAAACACAAGAGTATGTATTTCATCCTTTTAATAAAGTATTTATCAATTTACAACAGAAGTTTACATATGCGATATTTATGTTTTTTTTTTGGACTTAAATACCTCCTTGTCTAAAGTAAATTTGAACCAATATATATTTTATGTTTGCTACGAAATGAGCTTATTTTTAACTCAAATTGTTTCAAAAAACCAACCTTCGTACTAAAAATTTCACGTGGGCCAAAGCTTGGCCCCATCTGACTAAATTTAAGTTTTTAATAAGTATAAGTTCCAAACGTGAATCAAAATATAAAACAAACTCTTTGAACAACTTTTAATACTTTACTTCCGTACTAAAAATCAGCTAAAATTTAGAATGCACTTTTAAACCTATCATAATTATTTTTCTAACCGGTCGATTAAATTAAATTTTTTATACCTTAAACGAAAGCCTATGATCTCACGTAGTAGACAAAAAAAACCGCGTACCAAAATTACGATCCGTTCAAAAGTTATATATTTTTGACCGCCTTCTCGTAAAATGGTCCACTATGCGACGTACAAATTAATATTATGAATAATAAAAAAAACATATACATGTGCAAATATATTCTTTCTACATATATTGTTAGAATAAAACAGCAGATTTTTTAAAAATTCAGATTTGGTTGGTTGTTCAAAAAATAATCAAGTTCTAGTTAATTTAAATTGCCAATTTTAAAAAATTGAAGGAAAGACTAGATTTCATTGCAAAAGAAATGTTTTAAAGTGGACTAGGAAGACACAAAAAACCTCCTCAAATAAGAAGTTTCATCTCTTCTCTATCCCTTTCCTAAAGAAGGTAGCACGGTACTTGATTAAATAGGCATTGTTGCCTGAAGTGCTACTTCTCTTTTAAAAAAAAAAAAAAAAAAAGTAAAACATGGACTGAATAAATGTCATAAAATGTTGTGCGTTATCTTTTAAGTACGCAAATGTCGGTAGAACTACCTCTATTAATCTTTAGCTTTATGCTAGTCGCTTCAAATAGATAAGGAGAACGTTACCCAATTAAATTCGTTAATATTTGCTTGTAGTCCACAAACTATTTTTTTACTTGCCAATTTCTTCATAATATTCCATTTTGTTAACTGCATCTTTTAAAACTTATTTTTCTTTAGTATTTTTACCATTATTATTAGTTTTTAACTTCATAGTTTTTAAAATGTTCATATCGTAAATACTGTTAAGGTATGAAAGAAAATAATTATCACCAAAAAAATTTAAATGAAATAATGACCAATTGTGTCCGTTTACAACTTAAGAAGTTTCTAAGAAATCTAATGAAAAATTCCACGAAACAATGAAAAAATAGAGGCCATTAACATAGAACAAGAACCCACTTAAACAAACAGGTGCCTACACGCAATAATGGTAACAACAACAACAACTATATGTGATGACGTTGAAGTAGAATTTTCTATTGTGCAATTAATTAGTTGAATTGTGAACGTCGTCAAGTAAAGGCAAAAAGTTAATATTGCAGCTTTTAGAGGTTTTAGGCGTCAAAGTGCTAAAGCTACAATCGCTTATTTTTGTGTATGTAAACGCGAACAGTAAATAGTTTTTCTAAATAAACCGTTTAATTAATTTTAAACTCTAAAGTGTTGTGTATAAGTATTTTCCAATAGAAGAACTCAATAAACCAAACATTTATTAAAGGGATAAACGTAACAATATATAAAATTTCCTTCAAACTATAGCATTTATTTATTGTTAAATTTCACTTTAACATAACCTATATTAACTAAATTAGTCCCCAGACGCTGGTACTATTTTCGTTTTATAATTCTTCATAGCTGAATTGAAATTTAATTCTCGAAAATACATATGTGCTTGATTATCTAAAAACCACTCATTTAAGTTACCGTCCTGCTACAAGAAAATAATGTTACCATCGATCCATTCGGAGTTTCCTTAGTCTTATTTCTGAGCTGGCAATGAGAGCGTAAATGTTTTTTTCTATCTAACCGGATTTTTTGCAAATATTTTTACTTTTCAAGTCTTATTTCATTATTACAAATTTCACTTCTCCTTTGTTCTTCTTTTAAAATTATGTTCTTCAATTGTTCCAGATTTGGTAGTGAATCACGAGTTTCCATTGCCACCGCAAAGTTCAGGGGTAAACTATAAACTACATAAAATAGAAAATAATGCGGATTTTGTAGTTGTACCAGTATCCTTTAAGTCATCCGTTAAACAATATATTTTTCTTCCGGCACAATCTTAAAACACTCATATTTTCAAATAAATTAATTTTCCTTGCTGGATTCTTTGCTCTGTAAATGTATTCCAATTTGCACCTAGTTTCTCTTGAAGTTTTGGATTTTTAAGAAAAAACCAGTTTTGTTATCCTTGCTGTCAAATTCTTGTCTTTAGTACTCCCAAAGGCTGTTCTTGAGCTTCTCAATTACCTCCCCATACCTATATTATCCAAAATCAATATTAATCTATTTGTAGTTATGTTAAATGTCACATTAATTATATTGCCCACCTTACAACTATTTACATTCTCTTATATAATAGTCAACCGAAAAACATTTTTTCTCTGTATAAACCAAAATTTAGCGGAAATTTTTATTTATTTTTTAACTTCAGATAATAGCTCTGATTGTTGAAGTTGTTACTAAAAAGTCCGCCAAATAACTTTTTTTTTGTTTTAAATGCTATAAACAAAACTACTGAATATTTTACTAACTGCTACGGAAACTTTTTCTCGCACTCAAAAAGCTAGCAACGAGAAAGCAAAACTGTCAGAGATAAATAAATGTGCCAAGGACGAAGTAGACTCAAACTCGAAGGCTTCCGTGCCATTTATGAGCCACTCATTAATGTTTTTAAGCGTATTACAGCCGGCATAGTAAAATAAGGGAAAATATAAAATAACACACCTCTTAATTTAAATTTATTATAGCGAACTCTATTACAATTAAAAAATAAGGCCTCATATGTATGTAAAAATAACTTTACTATCGGGATGCCCTTCATTCAACTTTAGTTCCATTTTTTTGTACTCGTTGTTTCAATATACTCTGCGCATAATACAAAAGACTTTCTATTTGCTGCTATAGTGCAAAACCGGCTATTTAACTTTGTCTATCACAGTCAAAAAAGTTGTTGGTACTTTTTGTTGTAGCAACTATATTAACTGTGAAAATTTCAAGAATCTATACATTACGGTTCCATAGATAGGGGGTTGTGACAGACGAACAGAAATTTGTTGTTACACTTTATGTACGGAATCCTAAAAATTAATTGCAAGCAAGTTTTCTTGATAGCAATAATAAGTCAAGGGCCTACACTCTCGTTTATAAAATATTTTTATGAAAAAAAATAAATAATAATCCTTATATGGACGAATTGTTAATTAAAAGTGATATAATTAAAACTAATCATTTTTGAGAATTGTTTTTATAAAGTATTTTTGCTGCTTAAGAGATTTATTTTTCAACTTCCTGAGTGTCATGAAATTGAATTGTTTTTGAAAATACTAAATAAAAAATATGTCAGCTGGGCGGAGGATGCTACTAAGTAAAATAAATGGACTTTGGCGTTCACATGCTTTTTGATAATTGGAAGAGTTCCTTTGCAAATGTCTGCTTTACTTTCTTGTTACTAGTAATATTTCTGAACAACCTAACAATGCATCAATTTATTTCTAAAGAATAAATAAAAATGTTTAATCGTGATTTTTACTTCATAGTAGAATTTACACAAAAATGTCTTTTATTGTTTTGTATTGTTATACCCGATATGCTACTAAAATGGATGCTCACGTCAGCCAGTGCAAAATTTTGCTCTTCGCAACCAGAAAGGTGAACTAACTTGCTAACATTTCATACACAAAAACAAAAAAAGAAATAAGTAGAAGAATATAGTGTTTGAGTATAAATCCCAAAAAAACTCAGAACTTATTTTTTAAGCAATTGCTTAAATAAATGGCTTTTAAAAATTAAAAGAAAAATTACTTTGGTGTTAAATTTTTTACTACAATCAATTGCTGCTGCTTAATTTTATAGTTAACTGGAACACTCCAATATTACTTAATAGTTAAAACACCACATTTACCAGCTTATCTTTTTATTTGAATATTAAATTAAAAACTTACAAAAGAAGAAAAAACTTAACTATTTACATCATATGTAATTGACTAACGAAAAAATAATGGAAATAAGAAACCGTTAAAACTTAACTTAATTGAAGCAGAGACTCCATTTTAAAGCGATTTCCTAAAATCTTCTTTAATCACCTAACTCGGGAACTTCAAATATTTTAGATGAATTATCTTCGGATACTGTTAACAGTAACCTTTCTTTGGGATCGTAACAGAACGAATAAACTTCTGCTAGGTGTCCGGATAGACTAAATTTACGTTGACCAGAGCGAGCATCATAAGCTATAACATTTCCCATTAGTGTTGAAACTAAAATAGTGAATTCACTAATCCATTGTATTCTAAAAAAAAATTAATGAATACAACAAAAGTTATTAAAAAATAATTAATTTACAAGAATAAACACAAGAGTATGTCAAGAACAACTTGATATTTACTAAGAAAATTTAAATTTTTAAAGACATTTTCTTAGCATATAAGTCACTTATAATAAAAAGAGCAATTATTATAACAAAAAAAAAAAATCGCAAAATATGTAAATTAAATGTTAAAAAAAATAAAATAAATAAAATATGTACAGAAAGATAAAGTACTCTTTTTATCCAAATAATTGGATTTTCCTCTTGCGACAAGCATACGTTGGTGACAACCTAATGCTTGAATGACGCGATATTTAAAGTCACTTTTTTCACAAATCTTATGTATTTAATGTTTCTTACTTTGTAATTCCGTCATCGTAATGCTCACATTCTGTACGTAAACTTAATTTGGAATAATCCCAAATAGCGACTTGCCCGTGCAAGGTACCACTAGCTGCCATTCTAAAATCACTTGATGGGGAAAATGCTAAGCACTCGATGGCACCGTTTGCTTGAACCATCCCAACCGGACCACTGGGAGTACTAAAGACTATTTTTCCTAAAAAAAACAAAAAATTATAATACTGCGTTAAATATGTCGACTTGATACGATATGATTTTTTAATTATTGTTTAAATTATTTTCATTAAAAAACACAATTTAATAGGAGGTAATAGGAGATGTTTTATTTTTGTTATTCTACAGATATAGCGCACTGTAAAAGCGATGTCTTGGGAAGAATCAATATTACACCTGATGCACAATGTGACGTTTGATTAAAATTTTTAGATCATACAGTAAGATTTTGGTCAAACTTTAAACTAAATGTTATGAATAAGTTAAAGTCCGGATTCGAACATCAACTATTTTTAACTTGTAATAATGACCCTCGGTCAATAATCAGACAATAGGAGGAACAATTTAATTAATTTAACAAAAAATTTAAATATTTTTTAATTAATAAATTTAGTTTTACAGTTTATATTAATATTTTGTATTTATTTTTTGACGATGACGCTATCCAATAGATAGCGAATTATCGAAGTTAATAAAAATATTTTTTATTTATTTGCCTATCATAACAGGACTTAAAGAAAAACATAAAAAAAGGTAAATTTCACTTAAACCACAACGCGGCTTGAGAATGATGCATTCGCATCGAAAGCGCTCACCTTTAATTTTAAACCAGCCAGATAGGACAGGAAATAGCAGTAGTACTGTTGAGAATTCATTCAATTACCACGCATTATAGGAATAAGAAAATACACGAAATTCAAAAATACTTAAAGTTTTAAGGAATATTTACTAGAAAAGATATTTCATATAGAGTACAAATAATCCTCTGAGGATTTATAGTGGAGCGTTTTTATAGAGGTCTAAAATTTTAAGTTAAGAACACATTTTTAACTGGCGGCCATTTTGTTAACTATGAGATAAATTACTTTCAGTTGGCATTTCAACATGAATAGACTGACGCTTGGACAACGATTTCCTAAAACAAGATTGTTGTTGATCCCGATTTGTATAAGCGAATTTTGTTTAGTCATTAAACTTTTGTTTGAATGGACACGTCAATAAACAAATTTTACTTACACAAGCGGACTAAGGGGGGCACAACGGTTCTCATCGGCAAACATGACTACATCGAAAAAACAGAACAGTTAATAAAAGACTCTGAATGCAAAAGAATTAATAAAGATCCTACGAACAAATATTAAGGAGGTTTTAAAAAGGGCAACAAGGATAATAAAACTAGACATATCGCACACACATTAACAATGATGAACTATTCGCACCACCTATGACAGCACTACCAAACACACCAATGAGACCCATAATTAATTTCAAATCTGCACCGAGCTACAAACTTTCAAAATACATAAAGACAATATTAAAAAAAAACATTAAACCTGGAATATAAGCATACAATAGCCAACATTACAGAACTGATTAATAAAATAGAAAATGTATAAATAAGAGAGAACACAAAACTTGTCACTTTTGACGTATAAGACTTGTCTCCATCAATTCCAGTAACAGATACATTGAACATTGTTCATAAGACAATAAATAACAAAACAAAGAACTGACAATACAACTCACAAACACAAAAAGCGACACTAGAACAGTATTACTTTAAATTTAACAATAATATGTATAGAATTTTAATTCGTGCTTCATTCCTTTAAATAAATATTTCATGATATTCTCACAAAATATTTATTACAAAAATATTTGTTAAAAAATAAACATTTTATGACATTCTCATAAAACATTTATTTAAATAACAATATTTGACTGTGGGGGAGAGCATGTTCATATTGCAATTTCACTATTGCTCAAGTAGCTCATCAGTGAATTTTACTTTAATATTTTATAGAAAACCTAAGAAACTTATATCCAAAGCCAAACCGATTTTATGAGAATTTTCATAAAATCAACATCAACATCAAATCTACACAAACAGCAAAACATTTCAAAACAACAAAAAACATTGTTTATTTTCAATCATTTCTACATAAGGGTTTCCGTTGGAAACCATTCCACATGTAATTTGAAAAATACAGAAAATAAAAAATATTTGTAAATAATTTTACAAAAAGGCAACGGGCACATGCAATGGAAATAACTAATTTATAATTCATCGGAATCATTTTTAATAAATATTTTGTGAGAATATCATGAATCAAGTACGAATTAAAATTGCTTAGATTGAAAATCATTCCGATGAATTATAATTACTTAATATGTATATATGTATATAGACAAAAAACAAGACTAGGATGAAAGTATTTATGCAGAATTTAGAACAAGAATGCGTAAAGGAACTAAAAACCAACTTCGGAGTGACATTCTACGCAAGATATGTTGACGACATCATATTGTTACGAAAGTGTCTTGCTTAAGTTTTAAAATAAAACAAGCAATAAAGCGAACTACAAACTGCGTAGAAATTTCATACACACTCAACAACAATTTGTATGCTGTTATCAAACTGCCAGGCATGCAAGAAAAAGAATACATGTATGCTGTTTACCATCTAAACGCGCAAGACAAAAATTAATTTTACAACAACAAACACACATGTTGTTTACCATCTGCGTAGTTTTCTAAGAAACCCTTTCCTACAAAAGACAACCACAAATATTTTGAAATGAATCCCAAGCAAAAATCTTATCTGCATAAAAACGACTATACACACAGATATACAGGTGCCGCCTATACATCGAATAAACAATATACAACAACAAAATGTGATACAAAGGGAGTAGAAGATTTTTAGATCTTCTAGACTTTAAATGGACAAATATACATAGGGAAGCGTCTGAGTGGATAGTCAGCCAGTGTAAAATTAAACCTAATCAAGTAAAGATGTGCATTTTAAGTAAATTGTACAGTAGTATGAACTTTGTGTTGTTGAAATTAATAAACTTGTTATTAATTTAAAAACTCTAAAAACTGGTGTTATTTATTTTGCAATAAAGAACTCACAACAAAACGTTTATAAACATAATGTTACGTTTATACCTTTTATAAACGCTTTGTTGTGAGTTCTTTATTGCAAAATAGATAACAGCAGTTTTTAGAATTTTTAAATTAATAAAAATTTTTTTACTTTAACTACACAAAGTTGACACAGAACAATTTATTTAAAATGCACGTCTTTACTCGATGATGTTTAATTTTACACTGATTGATTATCCACTCAGACGCTTCTCCTATTTATACTTATCCAATTAGAATCTAGAAGATTTAAGAATCTATTATTCCCTTTGAATCGCATTTTGTTGTTGTATGTTGTTCATTCGATGTATAGGCGCCTGCATGTCTGTGTGTATAGTTGTTTTTGTTTTTATGCTGATAAGATTTCTGCTTGGGATTTATGTCAATACATTTGTTGTTGCTATTGTAAAAAAAAGGTTTCTTAGAAAACCACGTAAATGGTAAACAACATCTGTGTTTGTTGTTGTAAAATTAGTTATTATTGTCTTGCGCGTTTAGATGATAAACAGCATACATGTATTTTTTTTTTATTTTTGTTTTTCTTGTATGCCAGGCAGTTAGTAAACAGCATATCAAATTGTAGTTGTGTGTGTATAACCTTCTACGCAGTTTGTAACCAGCAGTTCGCTTTATTGCTTAATTGTTTTATTTTAAAACTTGAGCAAGACATATTCGTAACAATACAATATGTAGACTCGAAGGAAATAGCAATGAGCAAATTCTGGATTTCTTGAACGAAAGACACAAGAATATAAAGTTCACAAGGGAAAATTAAGAAGAGGGAAGAATTAATTATCTGGACCTAACAATCAAGAGGAACATAATTCTGAATAGAATCGAATATGAAATATACAGGCAACCAACAGCAACGTACACAATAATACATAACTCATCAAATTATCTCCAACAGCACAAAACAGCAATCAGGCAGTTAATAACAAGACTCGAAATAACACCACTAACACGGTAGATGTATATGATACAAAAAGCATCTGGTAGATAACATCAGGAAACAAATTAAAACAAACAAAGAACAGGAGAATAATAGGAAAAACTGGGCTAATCTTACATATATGGGAACGTACTAACTAACAAAAATCTTCAGAACAAGAAACAACCTAGGCAGAATACTACAGAATAAAACAACCGAAACAAATATGCTGGACAAACAAGGGTAGTACAAATTAACAAATTAATCAGGCAAACAGGACGAAAAATCAACACCAGATTTATGGAACACAATAAAGACTACAGCAAAAAACTAAAAATGTGCACCAGGACAAACAACTGTTAAATTGCTACATACACAGCAGAAAGGAAGGAGACTAAACGTATTAGAAAACATGCAAATACACAAACAGAAAACATTTGACGAACGAATAATAAATGGACAAATAAACACTGCTTCAGACACAAAATATGAACCATTAAAACATTTTTACAAGAAAACAAACAGTACCCTAGCACAAACACATAACACAGGTGCACAAGACCAAGGCAATAAAGAACCTCAAAAACATACTATTACAGATTATTATGTCATAGGAAAAACCCAAAAACTATAAACTCACATAAGTATAAACACGAACGAATAACAAGGAGGAAACGATTTAGGTAGAAAGAGAAATGAATGAAAAAGGAGAGTAGAGAAACGAATGAAAAGGGAGAGTAGAGACACACACAGAGAGGGAGAGACAAAATAGGTAGAAAAAACGAACGAAAAGGGAGAGAGAGACTAAGGCAATAAGAATAACACAAACAGGAAGAGAGACACGAACAAAGCACTGAAGATGGCACATAGCCGAAACCGATCTGTTTACAAACCAAATTTCACGCGGGATAACGGAAAATCATATCCAAACAAATTTGCCGTATTTGGATAAGTAAACTGTATGTTAGGACACTGTTACATCCAGAAAAGCTGGCTGTTTGATGTGAATTATGTGTTTGTGGAGTAATTGGTTCGTACATCTTTAAAAATTATTGCCAAAATGTTATAGTCAATGGTGACTTTTTGAGTTAAACAACAACTCATGCCACAACTGATTTATTGAAGGAAACCCTTGGCAACCGCATAGTTTTATTTTTCGAACTCGTGAATTAACAAGTTCGTGCGATTTAACCCCGCAGTTTTCCATGGGGATATATGAAGTTGCCTTTATTGATTAGCCCGAAACGATTGACCACTTGGAGGGCAATATTCATCCCGTTATTGCCGTTATACGGCCACAGGTGTTGGCACAAGTCAACGAAAGTTGGATCTGTAAATTAGACTACGTCCGAGCCAGTCTTCACGACTGTTTATGAAATTAACAAAAGTCAGACGTGAATCTAAAGCTGTAAAAAGTAAAATTAAAAAACTTGAAAATAACAAAAATAAAATAAAAATAAACTATAAGTTTCCATGAGACCATGGATAGGAACTGCGGAAAATGTAATTAAACTTGCAGAGACGTTGAAATATTCTGTGGCGGCTATTGTGGAAAGAACTTTCATTTGAAATGTGTGGGTTTTTCAAAATATGAATATGATGCGCTTTTTAAGTATCAAAATATAAAATATTTATGTGATGGTTGCACTAGCTTTATAAAGTTAATAAATGATAATTATAAAAACTTACTAAATTTAATAAAAGAAAATGAATGCAAAATGGTTGAAGAAATAAATAAAATAAACAGAATAGTGGAGCAAAGAGTAAATGATGCATAAATAGATATTGTAAACGAATTAAACAAAACAAGTAGACAAACACCCGCGGTAAAAGAATCGTATGCTAGTAAACTTAAATCAATAAATAATATGCCCGTTATATTGAAACCGAAAAATAAACAAAGTAGCGAATAAACAAAGTACTGAAAAAGAAATAAAAGAAAAGATTAAATCATCATCTCTTAACATGCAGGTGCAGAGAATATCTAAGAGAAATGAAGGAGTTGTTGCTATCAGTTGTCAAAATGAGAATGATAGATCTGTTTTAACTAATGAAATAAAAGATAAGATGGGAAAAAAGTACGAGGTACGAGCTCCAAGGATGAGAACTCCTAAAATATTAATTACAGGAATGAGTGAAAAGCTTGACGAAAACAATATCATAAGAGCTTTAATAAAACAAAATGACATTCAATGTAAGCACTTAAAAAGGGTAAAAGTTTATAAATCTTACAAGAATTCCAATATTTACAATGCATTGATTGAAACAAACGGAGACGGGTTTAGTCAAATTATGAAAAATAAATTGATAAATATCGAGTGGGATAGGTGCCGAATTTATGAAAGCTGCAGTGTACTAAGATGTTTCAACTGTTGGGGATTCAACCATGTATCCAAGTATTGCACAAGCGGAGAACAAATATGCGCGAAATGCGGCGAAAAGTGTTACTCTTACAAAGACTGTCGAAATAATGTTAATAAATGCATAAACTGCGAAAAGGCTAAAGAAAGTTTAAGGTTAAGTGACATAAACACTAATCACGATAGTAGGGACGCCAATTGCCCAATATTAATAAGGAAAAATAAAATGGAATCAGAAAGAGTTGCATACTAGCAACAAAATAAGTTAATAGTAATGTGCCAAAATATTCAGAGCTTAATAACGAGTATTGAGGAATTAAGGTATATTTGCAGTAATAGTAAATTTGATATTATGGTTTTAACTAAAACTCGTATTACAGAAGATATTATGGATAATGAAATTGAAATAATTGAGTATAACACAATAAGATGTGACAGTGAATCTAGATATATTGGTGGTGTTGTAATTTATATAAAGAATTATTATCAATTTGAAATGTTATCGGTGAATAAAGTAGACAGAGATATTTGGTGGATGGCAGTGAAAGTGTGGCACATAAACAAATCTATTATAATAGTGGGATTATATAGATCACCGAGTTCATCAAAGCGAATGTTTTGTAAAAATTTTTCAGAATTAATGGACTACTTAAATGAATTTGAATATGAATCTTGTGTAATGGGTGACTTTAATATTAACTAGAGGAGCAGCAATGATGTATATACAAAAGAATTAATGATAATATCGAATCAAAATGGTTATAAACAAATAATAGAAAACCCAACAAGAATAGCTCTAACATCACAGACGATTATTGACTTGGTTTTTTCAAATGTGCTAAATATTAAATATAAAATTGATTCAACAACAGCAATAAGTGATCATGAATCTCTTATTATAAGCTTTGAGGGGTTTAAAAACGAAAATAAAAATGTAAAAAGAACAGTAAAATTATTAAAATATAATAAAAATCAGTTATGTGCGGCAATGATTCTTGAAGGTTTATGTGATATTAACAACAGTTTGAATTTAAATGATCAAGGAAATAAGTTTACAAATAAATTATTAAAGGCTGTGAATAAATATGTGGAAGACAAATAAGTATATCCCTATAATAATAAAGATAAAGATAAAAGACGGTATAATAGTGACATTAATGGAAAAAGATTGTAAAAGACAATCTAAGAAAGAAAGCGCAGCTAACCACAAGTATAGTGGATTGGTACCTGTACAAGGTGGCTAGAAACAAATATAAAAACGCGATACGAAAAGCTAAAAGAACATACATTCAGAATAGAATATTACGGTGTAATGATCAAATAGTAATGTGGAAGAAAATAAAAAATGTTGTACTAAAAAAGGCAGAGAAGATATTAAAGATGTAATATTTAACAACAGACATGAAATGGACACTGTGATAATAGCAAACAGATTTAACATGTTTTTTATAGATAGTGTCCAGTTAATACATAATACAATTGCTTCAGTGTCATATACAAATATAATAACTGAAACTGCACTTAATTTTGAGCTTGAGCATATAACCCTAAATGATTTAAAAATAGCGCTGTGTAAACTGAAAAATAAACAAGACGTTAACTTCATCAGTCCGAACTTGATAATGGACTGCTTCAATGAATAGGTAACAGTTTATTGACAATAATAAACAAGTCATTCCAAACGGGTATCGTACCAGACAGTTGGAAGTATTCGGTAGTTATACCAATACAAAAAGTGAAAAATTCAAAAAATGTGAGGATTTTAGGCCAATTAACACGTTGCCGGTACATGAGAAATTGTTAGAGGCGATGGCGCACGATCAAATAGAAGCATATTTTGAATAAAACAATTTACTATATGAGAATCAATCGGCGTTTAGAAAAGGACACTCATGTGAGTCTGCGCTCAATATGGTCATAACATCGTGGAAAGAATCAGTGCCGGAAAAAAAAGTTGTATTGTGCGTTTTCTTGGATTTGAAACGTGTCTTCGAAACTATAGATAGGAATATATTAATTATGAAGCTACAACAATATGGCGTTGGGCAGAATGCTGGAAACTCGTTTAAGAGCTACCTTTGCGGAAGGACACAAAAAACAAGAATAGAAAATGTTTTTTCACCGTTGAAGTAAGTTGATCTTGGTGTTCCTCAGGGTTCAATTTTGGGACCTTTACTTTTTGCAGTATACATTAATAATATGTGTAAAGTAGTTAGGAATGGAAAGCTGGCTCTATTTGCTGACGATGCGTTGCTGTTAATGGAAGCTGGCACAGCTAATGATTGCAGAAGACTAATGCAGACTGACTTAGAAAGAGTAGATAGATGGCTTAAAGAAAATAAATTAAAATTAAATGTTTACAAAACAAAATGTATGTTTATAAATGGCATTACTAGTGATAGCATAATTATCGAAGATGAGGAAATAGAGAGTGTATGTGAAATAAAATATTTGGGTGTGGTAAAAGGTAATAAATTAAGTTTTGATAAACATGTGCAATATGTAGTAAAAAAGGTTGCAAGAAAAGTGGGAATTTTTAAAAGAATTAGGAAGTTTATTAATTATGATACAGCGATAAAAGTTTATAATGTAATGATTAAGCCACATTTTGAATATTGTTCGACAATTTTACAAAAAATACAAAATAGAGCGATGAGAATTATTTTGAAATGTAATATTTTGACACCTATTAGAGAAATGTTAAATTTGTTGATGTGGCTGAGTGTAAAACAAAGACTATATTTTAATGTATTAGTATTTATATTCAAAATTAAAAATAATGTATTACCCTCGTATTTGTCTAGATATATAATGATAATAAGAGATGTTCAGCCTTATAATTTAAGGAACAATGAGGAATTGAGATTATCCTAATTTAGAAGCGCAGTAACACAGAATAGTTTAATTTACAAGGGATTTGCTTTATTTAATGAATTACCAAATAATATAAAAAGAGAACTGAATTTTAATCGATTTAAACAATTAACTACAGCATATGTATGTTATAGATAAATTTTAATACCAAATTATTGTATTCAAATAGCCAAATATTGACTAAATAAACTTGAAAATAAGAAATAGAAAATAAAATATAATTATAATAGCAGAGTATCTTTCGAATTAAGTAAATCTCATGTCAATTAAAAAAATTTATCTCTGTGTTGTTCCATTTCAAAGGTATATTTCTCTATAAAAAATACCCTTTAAATTGAAAAAATAAAATTTTGAACAAAATTGACACGGGAATCCCCATTTTATGATACCATACGCAGAAATATTTGAATTGACCAACATTAGAATCACCTATAAAAATATTGAATGAGCCAATCACCAACAGCGAACATATGAGCCTTTGTTATAACAAGGGTAACTGATATAAAGAAAAAATGGAAACAATTTCCATAATTTATTATCAAGGCTGCTTAATAAATCATTACCACAATAATAATAATAATTAATAGAGATATTAGAGGCAGTAAGCTAAAGCATGAATTTTTAACTTCAGTAAACTGAAAACGATTTGAGAAATAAGACAAAATTATCAGCTTTTATATTGCATAACTTAACTAATTCATTTAATTTATAGACCGTAAATATACTGTTCAGCTAGCTTAGAAAGAAAAAATGGTAGACTTGACTAACCTTCTCCAGGCCGACGTAAATTTATACGAAGTTGAAATTATTTTAATATGATGACTAAGCATTACAGACATATATTGATAACAGAAATAAATATAACATATTACGTCGTATACATCACCTTCACTTACAGAACTAAAGAAAAATGATACATCACACTGTCATAAGCTCTAAAATAAGCACAACCACCATTAACAGTTTTTGGCAATAGCAACGAAACAAATACTTATATCATCCAAATCAAAAAGTTTTTTAAACCATCAAAATCTTTCGCCACGATATTTGCATTGCTCGGTTCTTTGATTTTAACAAAATTATAAAGAATTTATATTCTGGAACTTCCCGACTACCGGGTGTTTATGTTTCATTAAGGTTAGAGTGGGCGTTGTATTGGATTAATAAAGTTTTCGTTTGCAAAATGTTTTAATATATTACATAAAGAAAAGTAGTTAGAGAATAGTGTAATTCCTTTTTTCAAAATAAACATGAAATTATTAACGTTCTTTATAAATATTTTACAAAAATTTTTTTTATTAAATTCGGCGCCAGATGAGAAACATGTGGGACCAAGCTTTGATTCCAAAAAAAATTCCAAATTTTCAATTTTTCTTCACCTTGACCATTGAAGACTCCGGACAAATATTTAACGGTGCTTTAAATTTCATCAAAATCGGCAAGCAATTTTTCATTTCTTATAACAATGTGCGATAAAAATGTTACTGCAAATAAAGCATCGTTTTCAGACGTATTGCAAAGTAATTCAACATCAAATCGTAATTCAATTCAACATCGATAAAAACCCGCTTATTCTAAAACCGAAAGAAAAACAGGCAGTAGTTAAAGCTAAAGAAGACTTAAATATAAAAGTAAATCCATCAGACTTTAAAATTGTTAACATTCAGCAAAGAAAATATGGTTTAGTTATTATTCAAAGTTAATATAATGTTGAAAGGGAAAAAAATGAAGAAAGTTTTGTAAAATGTAAATGAAATGAGTGGTTTGCATGAAAAAAAGGTTCCACAAAAAAAAAATAAAAAAAAAAAACAAAAAAAAGAAAATGAAAATATAACTAAGAGGAATGACACTTATATTTAAGGAGAATGAAATCATTTAAAAATTAAAAAAGCAAATAAAATTGAAAGTAACGTTATAAAACTATTTGAATTTAAAACAAACGGACGTCTAGATTTTAGATCGCTTATCTTATTATAAATAGAAGGATTGTTATTTTGAACAAGTGTGCTTGCTATAAATGCCACGGCAACCAAAATCGAAAGATTATGCACAATCGATTATTAATAAACGTATTAATTGACTGAGTGCCAGCCGAAGCTTGAAATGGGACTGAATTAAAATTACTCAACGAGAAGCAGGAAATGCACAGTTTTTTAAACAAACTTAATGCCAAGAGAAGAAAGAATACGTTTAATAGCGTACCAATCAAGGCAAATATGTGGAATATATATACTAATATTCAAAGCTAATTAAACAACTTCAATCAACAGAAAGTAGCTAGAAGAAAAACTCTGAATTTGTTATTTTATCAATCAAATCAAAGGATCTCAAAATCATTAACTCAATAACAAACTTAGGGAAATTAGAAATATATACAGATATAGAATTGAAAATGGGAAAGCTAAATATGTAAATATCAAAATTAAAAAAAAATTAAAAATTTAATATTAAAAAAAGTCTAAAAATTCCATTAAGACAAATACTTTGTAAATATCATTAAATCAATCATGATAATGATGACTTAAATACTGTACAATATACATACCTGTGATATATTCGCAATTGAAATTTCGTGCAATAACATTAAATGAAATAAGAATAACATGTAATAAATGCAATAATAAGCCAGACAAACTAATCATAAACTATAAATAAATCATTACAGGCGTATTTCATGAAAATTGAAAAACCTCACTGATAATACCCGATAACAAGATTACAAAGACTAAAAAATGTAAAGAGTTTTGGCCAATTAATATTTTAATGTTCTGTGAAAAAAAGAGTAACTAGAAAAATATTTTTAATAAAAAACAAATAAAAATAATACTTTGCTAGATAATATAAAATGAGAATATTATTTGAAAGAATAATTTTTAGTAGACTCAAAAGTAGTGTAATTGGAACATAGCTCCTTACATATAGCAGGATAAAAGCAGATATTTCACCACTAATCACTGTCATACTGTCCAACTGGAAAAATGGACGTCAATACCTGCAGCAGATTTAAAGGGGTCCAGCTCCTCTTTCGCTTCGCTGCGAAGTTCATCTCAACCTTTCGAAATAGTTAATCACAGATTGCCACTTTCACGCCTACAACTGATCAAGGCTGTCTGCTTAACTAACATAATTTAAATACCTTTCCTAAAAATAAGTTTTTTTGGACAACGTGGCACGCTTTCTTGAATTTTACAGCGATGAATAAAACAGGAAATGAAACCATACCTAGTTTATAAGAAACTTTCACTTGGTAACATCGATATCGAATTTTTGCTTTTGTTCTTAAGCTGCGTTAAAAAAAATCAAATAACTTTGGATACTTACTTCTCAAACGGAATTGTTTCATAAAGTTATTTGATAACCACTAATTTTAAAAGTTCATTGTACATACCACTTTCATCTCCAGACATGTACAATGGGGTTTCTTTGTCACATGCTACTGTTGATGATCCCTCTTGGTGAACCATAGGATTTTGATCATCTATTTCCATCAAAACAGTAGCTGATTTTATGTCCCATAACTTGACGGTGCCATTATTGTAGGAAGCGAACAATTTTTTTCCATCACTAGTAATTTCTCCTGACTCGCATCTAGCCCCCTGACCTGGTAAAATTTTACAATCGCCCGCTGGCAAACGAAAAACATATATTTCACCATCTTCACTGCCAGCTATTAAAACATTTGCCGCTTTATGCCATCGCATCCAAGACATGTCGCCCATTGAATATTCCCATACTTTACGCATTGTGATGCTTTCTTCTTTGACACCACTTTCACTAGCAGGAGATTCTTGCATTTTATGCAACAAAATTTCACCAGCCATATCACTGGTGGCCAAATAGGTGCCATCGTGATTAAAATGTACTTCAGTTACCGTGTCTTTATGATCAGTGATCTCTTGTAAAACTTGGCCGTTGTTGCGGTTCCATATATATACCTTGTCATCTTCGCCACCTGTAGCGCACACATGATTGTGTGGATGCATTGCACATGCAAAAACTGGAGCAGAATGTTGTTGAAATGTCAAAATAGCATTGTCTTGTAGGGGAGATTTCCGATTTTCACCGCCTTCATCATCGGAAATATCGTAACGGTCTTGTATGCGAGCCTGAAGCTCTTCCAAAGTTACTTCTTCCATTTCTAGCTCATCATCGTCTTCGGGCGGTGGTTCATCATCCTCAATGTGAACTTCCTCGAAATCATCTTCAATATCTGCAGGGCGTGGTGGAGTATTATAACGCATTTTAACGAAACTTTAAATAAATAACTTGACTTAAATTAGGAATCAAAATTTACTATAAGAACAAAATGAATTTGTTTATTATACAGGCTTGTCCGACAAATGTCAGCACGTGTTTTTATTTTTGTTTTTTATTTTACAAAATCGCTGAAAACTTTGAACGGCGTTAAAATTTACTGAAATCGATATGGCAGTTTACGGCAATGCAGATTCATGAAGCAGATTGTCATAGTTGGGTAGTTATCTATGTTACCTAATATGCTCTGGACAACGATCCATTATAAAATTGTAGGCGAATTTATATGTGTGGTTTGCATTTTGTTCTGTGGATCTTACAGTGCAAGACTAGAAGGCATTTATGCTAAAAACAATTATTGAATTGATCAATATCTACACTGCTCTATATAATAAATATAAAATTTGACCGTTAATATAGCAGTTACACTTGAAATATAAAATAAAGTAATATTTATTATCAATCATTTATTATTATGTATACTTAATTTTTCTTTTATACGTATATCTAATTTTACGTTCTTTACGAATTTAATTTTTAATTTAATTTATGTTTGAGTAATATTTTGTTTTATTGGTTTTTGTGAATGTGGACGAAATTTTTACAAAGTAGGGTAATTTGTTTTTAATTAAAATGTTATTAGAAATCTGTTAGTGATTCGTATGTACAGCTAGTTATCAGCTCACTAAAAGAACACGAAATGTTGGCCGGATTGAGGCAGGATTTTATCATCCTAGGAGGTTAGCCATTGGTTTATTTTCGGTTTTATCTAGTGCACCGTCTTGAAAGACTATGAGCTGTAACTTACAGACTAAAACTGTATGCAGCCATTTTTTTTATATGTTTTGTCTGCAATCCACGCTTGGTTTCAGTCGGTTATTGCAATTTTGTTAAGATATTAATGTCTTTATGTGGTTTTTGATAAATTTTGAAAATTGAAAAGAAAAACAATTTTTAATTTAATTAGTCGACTTTGTGAAATAATATTACATATTATTAGATATATCTATATATACATAATTATATATCTCTTTAAGAAATAAATAAATGTTTATTAATTTTTATATGGTGTTTCCACGGCACCTGCTTCGCTCTCTATTCTTGCTTCACACCCCAATCATAAGCGAATCAACCTGCTTCGCCATACAAAATTTTGAGAGCGAAGCTGGTAGATTCATATTGAAGCTAGTTGCGAAGCAAGTAAAAATCCTCTCTTCCCTAATTTTTATCGTAAGTTTATCTGCACTAGTTATCAAAATTAAACGTTTTTGTAAACAAAGAAAATTTACAAACAAAATAAAGTTAAAACTTAATTAATTAATTTTAATTTTATAAAATTAAAAAAAAAAAATGGATAGGAAAAAAAAAATGCTATCGCGGCAAGAAGGATATCTTCTGTTGTTGTGTTTTTTTAACTGTTGTTGTTGTTTTTCAACTTATGTTTTTCTGTTTAATAACAACAGCCAAATCGAAGCAGATAAATGAGTCGTGTAAACAGCATGATTCACAAACTTGCTTCAGAGAGCGAAGCACGAGATTCAAACTCTCGTGGAAACAGGCTATTAGGCTTTAATGGTGTAGTGTGTAATTTTGTTTATTAATATCGAATATATGTATTCATATCTCTGCTTATTTTCACCCATATTTAATTAATTTGATTAATTCTTAAAAAAGCCGCATGAACTGATACATTCACCTGTTATCGATTGACTTTACGCAAAACAGTTTTCCAAATATCAGAGTTGTAAATGAATATCGCTAATTTACCGTCACTGAATTAAGTAAGTTGCTATCATTTGCACAAAAGTAAACGGAATTGCGTATATATACATACATATATATGGTGGGTGGATTCTGCAGCTATATATTTAATTTAAAATTTAGCAAGTACAAGGAATTAAATAAAATACAGTGCTAAGTTGGAGAAAACTCTTCTTTGTCATGTAATGGAAAATAGATCAATTAAAAAATTCAAAAAAACAAGTGTAGAAAATATGTATGTAGACAAAAGATGCCATCACAGAAAAATAAATTGGCAAGTGAATTTTTGTTTTTGTCTATACACATGCAGAGTAAATTTTTAATATTGGTGTGTGTAAGTTCTTTGTTGTTGTTTGTAAGTGGTTGTTTTTATGATGACCGCAGCTGACTGTAGTCTCTAATACAGTTTGGTTAAAAACATCTGCCTTAAAAATATCACTACAGCTTTAATTGACAATATACAATTTCGTCCTTTAAAAAATGTTGTTCTTCCTTCGCTTAAAATATAAAGCTTAATCGACTGTAAACGGTTTAGTTAACTTGTCTCCAATATATAATAATTTTCTTATTAGATTTTGGTCATAAATGATGCCAACTATATTTATAAAAACCTCTTAATTATTTTTTTATTAATATTGTAGTTAATATTTCAAAACATAAATATTTGAAGTCCAAAAACATTTTTAATTTTTTGCCAATTTTGGAATTTTATAAACTTTGTTTTTATTCAACAATTGATCAGATGATTAAAATTATTTTATAAATATTTTATATTTTGTTTAAAATAAGGTACTCTGGGTGATAGAAAACTGAAAAAATATCAAAGGTATTAAATAAATTAAATATATTCCAAGGTATGGACTTCCGCAGCTTTGTTTATATACATATTGATATGAACAAAAGTTTTCGTAAACGAAGCTGGGGTTGATCACCGGTCATCCTTTCAATCGGTGAAGCCGGTGCTTATTATATCATATAGAAAGATTTCCGTGCGCTTGGCCGAATGTCGGCTATACAGGAAAATTTTAAAAATCAAAGCCGGATTTTAAAATATAGTTTTATTAAACTAATATAGTTGCTGTTATATCTGATCTGAATCCTAATAAAATGCCCTTTCCGGCAAAAGTTAAATTCGACAAACATTTTAATAACAAACATGTAATAACACCTGAAATTAGTTTGGCTAGATTTATTTGAATGAGGGTGTATTTTATGCTGTTTTGTTTAAGATATTTTCCATTTCAGTGCTTTTTGAAATAAAACGTTGATAACGCTGAGTTCTTATTTTTTGATTCTCTCTCTCTATCTATCTTTCTCTTTGAATTCTTTCGCTCTTACCGTTTTTACAATGACGAACAACTTGGCCAAAACAGTCTAGTGACCATACAACAATTAAGCGAACGACCACTAACAATATTTCCAATTTGATTCAATTCACATATAAGTGCCTTATAATAATAGTGAGTGACGCATAGATACGGACTAAAATTAAGTTGCGGACAAAACGTTAATAGTATAAACTAAAGAAACAAAAAAAGTAATAAAAATCAAATGAAAAATAATGTAAAAAGCACTTTGTAGAACGTCAAACCTACTAAGTTCATTGTCACTCACAATTTATAATAATATAAAATTAAAAAACTAGAAGAAAATTCCTAATGAAAATAAAAAGTGTGTGTTGTGTTGTTGTTCTGTGAAATAAATTAGAAAAATTTTATTTTATTGTTTCTGTTTTGAGTTTGTTCTTGCCCTTGGTCGTGATATTAATCATTTTTGGTTTTGTAAAAAACTTCTTAATAAAAAATGTAATTCCAATTAAAACTATATACATGCCAATGTGGAATAAAAAAATATTTTGCCTGAGAAATATCAAAATAAAATAATTAATGGCAGGCCATCTCGTTCTGAAATAGTTTTTATGCTTGAAGGTTTCATACCTAATTTTGCTTAATTTATAAACAAAGTGATGTGATGTATATATAAATTTGTCAAAAAAAAAAAAAATTTTTTTTAGTCTTTTAAACGAAACTGTTTAATTCTTTAATTTCAAACTTCATTTACATTGTACTAAACATATATTCCTTTTAATGTATAAAGGGCAGTACACCACAAAGAAAAATATTTAAAAATATATTAAATGTATTCAAAGTAATTTTGATATAAAATGAAATAAACTCGAAATACAATTCAGCCCATATCTACAAAAACGTCGTTGCCCGCTAATATTTAAAATTTATTTTATGATTTGGTGTGCCGCCCTTCAATAGATTAATGCTTGATATCGTTTTCAAAGCTCTTTTCTGTTTCATATTATGGTTTTAGCTTTCCTGTTTAGATGGTTTACAACGTGCAAATGAAGGTGTTGTATGCAACTAATCAGATTGACATTTATCTGCAATGTTGCATAAATTTCAAAAACCAACAAAAATATCAATAAAAAAGTAATAATATTAAGCCATATATAAAACGTACTCCTGTAAAGCACGCTTATAACAAATGTTTATATATAATAACTACGTACACACATAAAAAAAACTACATTCTTCCTTAAACTACATATTTTTTTAAAATAAAAAAGCTACATAAAAATTCAAAACGGAATATGCATAAAAGGTAACCTGAGAAAACGAAACCTGCTGACAACAAAAAGTGATAGACAAAAGACAAAAATAAAAACGAAACGCACAAACGGAATTTGTTTCTTAGTCAAACCCTTTTCGTAACTCATTTTGTAGATTTGTAACACCTTAAAATTTTAGTAGTCGCTGAATTAAAAAGTTGATAATGACATCATATGCCACACTAAGAGATAATGCCAATTCAATTGAAGATGGCTTAACACCGGCAACAACACCTTTATCAGCACCAACCCTGGATTCGGCGTCATCCGTTAGTAATTTTGAAAACAATGGATTGGTAAAGAAATTAGATATTCCTACAACACCTTGTTATGATCCGGAATCTTTTTCTGAAAGTGAACGTGAAAAAATGGATTCTACTCCAGAGAATATTAAAAAAATCGATGAATCCATCGATGACGACTCCTACACGAGTAGAGAAAATACTAAAACAACTATCGTCCAGAAAGAACATTCATATTATAATATTTCATCCAGATCGTTGCAGGCTGACAGATTTAATTTAGCTACTGTTGGTGACTCAGAAACTAAGTTTCGTTTTGCGAAACCAATTTTCAATAATTCAAAAGGTAAACATTTTAATAAATTGTATACAAAACTGCTTTTTGTCACAATTTAACACAATACATTTTTCCCAATCGTTTTTTATTAAAAAAATATATTAAAAATAAAAAATATGTTAATTTCTTATGCATGCCACATAGTCATACTTTGTTTTGTTTTCTGTTTTTTATTTTTATATTTAAATATTTTTTGTTTATTTGTTTTTTTTGTTATTTTCCTTATTCTTTATTTAAGTAGTATTGTATAGTAAAAAAACTGAGAGTGTTTGCGATAAAGTTCAGTTTTATTTTTTAATTATTTAGTAATTAAAGTTAATAGTTTAGATTTAAATAAAACGTTCTTTACATTCTTACTGACTTTAATTTAGCCTGCAAAAAAAGATAATATACAGTGATCAAGAATAGTGTACTGCGATATTTGCTTTCGTAACTTAAAGTGTTTTAAAGAATTTCCATCTTTACATCTATCTTTATATCTATATCTATCTTTATATCTATTTCTATTCATTAACTGATTCCTAGTCCCCCTGTTCAACATATATTTTAGTGAGATTAGGAGTTCGGTACTTGGGATTTCTGTTTTTCAGTCTTTGTCTCTAATTCTCTTGCGAAGCTTTATTAAATACTCTTGTTACCTTACGCTACGTATCCCAGGAATTGAATTTTACAATGGCATGTTCAAAATCATTCTCTTTTTCAGTGCATATTTCGCATAATCCGGCCTTTTTTATTTTAAATCTATGCAGACATTTTGCAAAATTGTCTCCACTAAGCATTTTGTAAAATAAAAGTTTACTTCTCCATGGTTTCTATTTAAACCATGTTTCAACAGCCGCAGTTGTTGAAATTGTTTGGCAAGCTGATATTGTACATGTGATACATTCTTGTGCAACTTTTTATTACTTTCAACTGCCTTATCTAGTACAGGAGCAACATATAGCATATGAAACTGTAGCTATCATCTTCCTTGTTTTTGGAATTGATCGTTCGGAATACATCCTATTTATTAAACAGATTGTACATAGTGATTTTATTTTTGTGAGATTTTTGCCTAGCTTTTCATTTTGCTGGTTAATATTCAAGGCGCAGGACTGCATTCGAATGCTTCTCTTTTCGGTCGATATTCACAGAATAAATTTTATTATACTTAAAGCATCGTCGAGTTTGCATGTTTGATAGCAAGTTTTAAATTTATTTCAAATCATGAGTGTGAAGATAAATTTTAATTAAAATAGCATTTTTTCCATAATTTTAATTTTGCAGTTAATAGAGCACTTTTAATAGTAATTGCAAGATTTGTGGTCATTGTGGAAAAATATCTGGAATATCCCATTATACATATGTATAATGACCATTGATACTGGAATATCTGAATTAATTTTAGAAATTGGAAAAAGCTGAGTTTTTTTCATTATATTACTTTTGAAAATGTCCTCGGATAATGGCTCTTATAACGCACTATATACAAATAATAAACCAGAGGTCCATGATAGTAGGATATATCTGAAATAATTTTAAAATGTGGAAAAAATCTTATCTTTTATAACAGATATTTTTGAGAATTTCTTTTAAATAGCGATCCCTTCATTTTCTTTTAAATAGTAAAATTACAATTCCAAAATGTTTTTATAAAATATTTTCGTATCCATATGTATGTATATATTTTATTTTTCCGTTTTAAAAATGTCAACATAAGTTCGCAATGACAATAATTGGGTTTTAAAAAATTAAAATTATCCTAGAAAGGTACATAGCTAAAAAAGTAGATTATATTAAAAAGTAACTGTGCTGTTAATAATTCTGCTAGTTAATTAATTTATTTTTACACACATCTCAAAATCAACAATATGGAGATCAAAATTGATGTTTTGAGCAGTGAGTTCTTAGGTATGTTTTGTATTTTAACTAATTTAGGGAAATGTATTCTGTTGATTACAATACAGTCGGAGCTGTAATAGCTAGTCGGTTTCAGTAGCTACATCTTGTAGATATTCCAATTAGGTTTTAGTTTTTGTTAATTACGTAGTTAGATACGCCGTTAAATATCCGGATTTTTTTCATTTTTACATAGCAAAATTTTCTGTAACATCTCTTCAAATTCTTGATCATTTCATTCGAATTTTGCTCCTTCAACACTAATTGGGGAAGGCCTAGACGATTTTTGCCGTTTACACTTAGTATCCTTTTAAAATTAATAATATTTATTTATAAGGTCTTATCGTCTTTACGTTATTTTCTGCATTTTTAAGAAATTCCCTGCGCCGAACAAAGGCTACACACATTCGCAAAATCTCTGGGTATATTCCGCTTACAATCTTGAGTACATCATTGAAAACATCCCGCTGAACTTGGCGCCTTTTTTCTTATCTTTCATTATCTTTTTCATTAAGATTTTATATGGCAGTCATTGTTTAATTTAATACATAAAAGTTCGCATAATTTTCTTTTTGAATCTTTAATAGAGTTTCGCTCTAAGGCCAAAATATCCTCAATCTACTTTTTCAGTTTTCGTATTCCTCCATAGCCAATGTATGTATTTGCATTTACTTTTTAACTATGCTTTTTTTCCTCGTTTATTCTTTATTTTTGAGTTCCAATAATAAGATTTGCTATTGAAGTCTCCATCTACTGTACCGGAGTTGTTTTGTAGTTCACTTTTTTGTCCAGTATTGACAATCTACTAAGGAAATCTGCCGTCTCCATGGTAGGAGTGTAGCAACAACTATGAATGCATTCTTATTTCTTCGCTCTTACTTAATATTGGAGTTACGAACAACTATCGAAGCTATTACTCGTATGTTGTGGTAATTTTAAGTTTCCTAGTGGCAGTTTGGATTATTGCACAAACCGATATAGTGGTTTGGTTCTTTTGAATATTTTTTAGTTTTGTGTCAATCGATAGAAAAACTTCTATATGTGCGGCTGCGGTGCTTGCCTTAATATAATTAAGTCAGATGTCCTTGTTAAAAACATCACAATCATTTCCTAATTTTTTTTTTGTTATTCGTACTCTGCAATACATTAAATCAACTTTTATTTCACCCTTCTCCAGTATGAATTTCCTGGAACTTCTAACATGTTTGTTTGGATGCGCTTCTAATATAATCATCTTTGGTCAACTGATATGTGTATTTGATTATCTCCTCAGCATTTGTTGTTTCTTCCAAGTCCGTAATGTTTATTAGTATTTTGTTAACAATTTTTAGGGTTGCATCAATGTATCAAGAGTATTCTTGATGGAATCTTTTAGATTCTGTCGGTCTCCACTTATTATGTGGACGAAAATATATCAATCCTTAGTTTTTCTAATTTGATAATGTTAACTCAAATATCATCCAGTTTTATCGCCTCAATGGCACCATGAAGCTGCCATCTTAGTCCTCGAGATGTTGACAGTAAAATTATTAAACCCCGTCGGACAATATACGCAAATATTTGTGTTTCCTTATTACATGTGTTCGTGTAACTGCCATCGCTGGCATCTCAACACCTTATGAATGTTTTTCCCATCGGTAACTATAGAGTTTCGTTCAGATTGTTAAAAATTGGTAGATCTTAATCTTTGTTTGTTCTCTTCGTATCAATAAAGAATTTTTTATGGTGACTCTTAAAGCCAAAGAAAAAGCGTTACTTTTTGCTATCTCTTATAATTAAATTTATCTTACGTGTAAAAAATTAAAAATAAAAATCTGTATTAAAATTTTGATAAGAAATATTTTTATCTTTGGTTGTAGTCGCAAATTACTATGTTTTATGGTGGTGTTTTCGTGTGTACGTTAAGAATTGGGCGTTTTTACATTGGGATGAAAAATATAATTATATAAAATATATTTTTTCTTATATAATTATTTGATAATTTTTTAATCGACCTTTTTTTATCTTTAATAAATATCTCTTATTCTTTTTTACGGTCTTTTTAAATTAAATTAACTATATATATATTTTTTTTCTTTTCAATATCGAAAAGAAAAAAATATATATTGTTAATTTAATTTAAAAAGACCGTAAAAAAGAATTATTATATCAAATATAAATATATATATATATATATTTGTTTTTTTTGCAGAAGCTATTATGTGTTTATCTTGATTATATGTGTACTTAAGTTTTGCTCTCGCAACAACAAAATTTGTGTAGGAATTGTTATCCCTAGAGGAGAAACTTTTGGCATGACAATTTAATACTGAAAAATCGGAAGAAGGGAAAAGATAAAAATCAGAGTTGATAAAAGTAATGGTTTGGTATGAATAAAACCTCCTATCCCTAAATAGAACAATGTAATCACAAAGAATGTGATCCATTGCCTAATATAATTCTAGGCAGAATTGATACATAGCTGACTTCTTCAGCCCCACCCTCTATATATGCAGGTCGAACCTGTCTTATGTAACTCCTATTCTCCTGTCTTATGTTACTCCTATTCTTATAAGTTCAGTTAAGCCGGATATATCTGCTCTTACATGTCTCTTGCTGCATTACAGGGCAGAAAAGGTTTTAACAATCATCTAAAGAGATCTTTACATCTTTTTTTAATATAATATATAATATAATAATAGTGTACTACTATTTAAAAAACTAAAATTTGCTGGAAAAAGCTCGGGCTTTGCATCGTCTGTTAAGAATCCTTCTAAAATTTATTTTACTTTCGTAAATGTTATTAATTAGCTTTAATCTGTTCGATTAAAAAATGCAGTTTAATCTTTGCTTTCAGCTTTTGTATTTTTTCTTTTTTTTGTTGAGTACTTGACTCTTAATATATATAATCTTTCATATTCATAGTCGGTAGGAACCTTAAGCTAATAAATAAGCAATTAATAAATAAACAATAGCTTTAGTTGTGCCAAAAGAATAGGAATTTTGTTAAATGAATTATAAACTGAATAAATTTTTATTTCTTCAAAAATATTATTTATTAATTTGATTTCTTTAAATAAGTAAATAAATGTAAACTTATGTTTTTATTTGTTTATTAAAAAGAAATATATCCTACATTTTTGAATGATTCTTTCAACAAAACCACTCCAAAAAGATATGAATTTTAAAATTTAACAGAAGCAATCTATAAGCACAAAATGCTTTATTTAGACCATGGTAATACACATTTTTTGAAAAGCTTCTAATCTACAGACACTTTCGTTAATTTTTAAGCATTTGCCCACAATTGTTCATACTGTATGTATGTCAAAATCAGGACTTCTATTAGAGCCTCATGAAAATAGTTGCAGCGGATATAATAGTAAATTTCAAGTGTCTATCTATTGCAGGAAAAAAGAGAAGGCCATGTATGGCAAAACTCCATATTCATGGGGACATCTTTAAGTTTTATATTTATTTTTGATGTTTAGTGCATATGCATACACTTACACTCGGCGCAAATATCAAGAGTTTTTCTGTTACGGTTCAAAGGATAAGGGTATACATCTCGAAACATTCCTGTACAGGAAAACCTTCTAAGTATTAATTTCTATAATTCTTTGCAATAATAATTATAACGTATCAATAATGGTTAAAAATTTCAATTCCGAAAATTCATGTTTCTCTGGGCACACCAGTTAATTTCATGAAAATTTGGAACACCTTTCAGAAAAATACGTGTATTGTATCAAGTCACCCTTTGATACTTGTTTTACAATGGGACCAATGTTTAAATATAAAGTTTTTAATAAAAACAAAATTAAATAAAAATAGGCATCTGAAGTAACCAACATAACACACGAATTAATAAATTCGTTTTGAAGTCGATCAAAAAAGGTAATGAATTTGTATCGGGATATTGTTCCAACAATATTTAAAACAGTAAATTTATTGTGTATAAACCAAAGCATAGGAAACGCTTACGTGTGAAAAAAGTAAGTTAAAAACTTTCTACATCAGACCAATGATGTGTAAGCACATAGTCGTTGTTAAAAGCTTTTATTTTACCCGCGAAATTGTAGATACAATTTCTTCAATTTATGTAATAAATATAGGTTTGTTTGTCTTAACTTTTTTTTCTTTTGCTTTTGTTTTTTGTACGAGACATGAACAATTTTTGAGTGTTAAATTCAAGTTTTTTAAACATAATTTAATTATTTTATTTGTTCTTATTTTTAAATAACAAAAGACCAGTTGAATTTTATTCGATTAAAATAAATTTTAGATAATTGAAAACTCTGGCATATAACTGAAGTGTTTGTTTTTAATCACCAAATTGGGCACAAATTTATTTTGCAAACAACAACATTTTATATACAATTTGGAATCGACAGGAAGTAGCGAAAATGTGTGTGTGTGTGTGTGTGTGGAGACATCAGTATTCATATTCGATTTTATGTACGCAGGTTAATTAAACAACGTTTTTTGAAAACTATTAAATAATTTCAATTTAAATTTAATTTTATATAGTAAATTTAATATTGACCTCCTTTTAATTATTAACACAACAAAATAAAGTAACATATTCAACGAAATTAAGCTAATTTTTAACTAGTATTTTTATTGCGGTTTCACTTTATTGCCGTCCAGAGTCAGGTCGTTGAGGCCACTATATCAAGCTTCTGTAGCCAGTGCTGTTCGCTGTTGATTGCTACCAAATTTCTTAAGTTTTAAATTCGACAGGCCAGCGTCCTGCATGTTCTGCTGTCTTTAGTTCCCGAGTATTTCAGTTTTTGTAAACGATATTTTAAATGTAGCGGAAAGTTCAAAGATCGATGTTAATCATTTCTATCTGGTCAAATTAGGTGAAGTCACAAAACTGTGGTAGGATACTATAAAGATATTGAAACTAATTTTGTACTCCGAACGAAAGATCAAGTTTTATAAGTACACTCTTCTTTTTCAGCACAAAAACTGTCTTATGGTGTGATTAAATGAATTTAAAATATATATATATACACACACACACACACACACACACATATATATATATATATATATATATATATATATATATATATTACGTTACGAATGTGATTTGTTAAGTTTTAAAAGAAAATAAATATCAGTAAAAAAGTAAAAGAACGACCCACTGCGCATTTTACAAATTGCGTAGTTTTGTAAGAAATCTCATACAAACAAGACAACAACATGATTATAAGAAATTCTACGAAATAAGATAAACAACAGACAAAGAATAAAAACAAAACACACATCCAATCAGGCGCCTACACTGTATGATAATATGGTGTAATGTTAATGTAGAATATTCTTGTATATGCGAGAAATGAATAATAAAACTATATGAGCACCACATGCGAGACAAATGAATTAATTCAAGCAGAGTCATCAGGGAGTAAAGACAACAACGTTACCACCGTGTTTATTTTGTGTGTATTGTCAGTAAATAAATCGTTTAATTTAATTTAAAACACTAAAGTACTGTGTTATTTATTATTATACGAGAAAAGAGGAGCTAAATCGCAATTACATTAGAAATTGGAATTGTAAAGGTCAAAAACGACATGAAAAACTAACATGTCCCTTCCACAATCAGTTTACCCTATAGTTAATTATATTTTTGCAACAAATAAAAGCATCTGCAGCAGGATGACGGTCCTATACAAAATGATTCCAAATTTCTTCTCAGGTAAACATAAATAAAAATGTTTGCTTTTTCGTAACGGTTATAAATCACCATTTCGGCGATAAGGAAAATCTAATCTAAGCCATTAAGGAATCATGTAAAGACTTTTTTAAAGTAAATTAATGCTTCAAAAATAAACCATAAATTTGAAGTTATTTTAAATAAGGAACTAACACATATCGATAATTTAATGGTCTAATTCTTGTAATTAAATTAGTTAATAGTTCAATTCGGTTGTCTTTTTCTGGAAAATTAACTTTAAAATACTGCTGATATTTTTGAAGTCGTAAAGTAGAAATATTTTAGTTGTCAACAAAATGTTAAAAAAGGTATATAAGTAGCGTAAATCATCGCACCGAGAGTGTATTTTGTGATCCTATACTGTTAACTAATTCACACATAAAATTGAACAAGGAAATTTTTAGTTGTCTACTTAAAATGTGCGTTACTTGCATCTAAAACTAGATTAAGTATTGTAAAATTTCTTTTCAATTTATTTTTTATTTTTCGATTCGTTTTCACCCAATAACCGTTAGCTTTAATTATTATTTATAGTTTAATCTCACCTGCACGCTTTGTTTTAGCTATTGTTAACGTTGCTACATCAACATATTTTTACAATTTACTTTTTTTTTATAAATACTCATATTCTGGTTTTTGTTGTTATTTTGTAGAAACGAATGTTGTTGGTAAAAATGCAATAAGTGGAAACAGCAGAAACTGTGATGATGAAGAGTTAAGTAGTAAATCTGCACGTCAAGTAAATACAAGTGGAATAAATAAAACGGCAGCATCAATAGCAAACGTTATTGATACAGAGTCATGCGTTTTAAACGAAAACTTTGATAGTGATACAGCAATGGCAAACTCTATGAAACAATCGTGCGCCTTTACTATAGACAATTTCAATGATAAAGAGTGTGATTCTGCTGCTCAAGCTGCAAAATATAAAAGTATGATGGAACGTTTTCAAAACCGTCATCGACGCGGGGCTTCTTTGTCAAAATTAGAAAATGATAAACAATCGTCAATGTCAACAAAATCACATACACGCTTAACGAGCTCACAATCGTCAACACCGTTAACCTCGAGGACATCAGATCGCAATTTGTTATCGCGAAACGATAATAGTGCTAACTCCCTAGAGTCAGACACATCTTCCATACAAAAGGTATTTTATAATTATTAAAATTTTAAATTTTAATTTCTATTGGAGCCTAGTGTGCCAAATTTGTCAAGTTTTAACTTATTTATGCCAAAATAGTAAGCTAAAATTTTAACTTTTAACTTAGCCATGCAATTAGCCTAATGCTGAAGAGGATTTTTAATCAATACAATAACATATTGTTTTCAAATTTCACCATTGTAAAATGAATATATCAAATGACCGTTTTCCGAGCTTTTTTTTAAATGCTGACACACCCCAAATTTACTAGGCTACATAATGTTAAAATTGTAATACCAAATAACATTTATAACGTTGATGTAACAAATAAACTGTTAATCACTAACTTTGATCTTATGTTGACAAGTTAACAACTTAGAATCTACACAATATAAGCTATTTAAAAATATGTTGCAGCAATATTTTCGCAGCAACATAGGAGATTTTAAAAAATATTTGTGATTTTCGAAAGGTTGTAAAACTTTTCTTGCATGACGGTGAACTAGGAAATTTCAATATCTTGAAATATATCTGGTCTTAAATCTATAATTTCTTTGTTAATATTGTAAACAATATAAACCATGGAGATGGATGGATATTTACAACAAGTCTAGGTTTTAGTCGATAATGAGTAAAGTCTTTGCAATTAAATATGCCAAAAAAAAAAATTTTTAATTAGCTTGTATTTTGGAAGTTCAAAACCAAAATTTTTTAGAGACTGTTTAAAGAAATTATTGGTAAAAAACCCTAAATTGCAAACCATATGTTCTGAAAGTAGTAGTTTTCTTGAACTTTGTTTCTTTTTTTTAATATTAGTATTATATAAATCTACATTCTTTAGCTTTATATATAGTTTAAAATTTATACATATAGTTTAGGATAAATATATTCTTACTAAGTTTAATAATAAAGTAATTACTGTAGTTCTTTTAATAATATATATTTAAATATGTCTTATATACTCACATCTAAATAACAAAAATAAGTATAATTTTGATGTTTAACTGGCGTTATTTTATCCAACTATTATTTTTGTAGTATATTATTGTATTATTATAAAAAATGCACCACAGATAAGCGGTACTTGGGTATTTTTGGTGTTTTTCATTTTACAATGTTTTCCATTTTTGTAGTCATAATTAAAGGCCTGTTAACAGTGTTGTGATCGTACAATATTTTTGAAAGAGTCGTTTGTGCATTTTGAAAAGTGAAATTTATAATCTTTTAAAAAATTTATTATTTGGAATATTTTTAACTTAATCTACGTTGTGCCAGATTCCTTTAAACATATATATTTTATAATATTCTTATAAAATATTTATTATTCAAAATAAGAAAGCGTTTTATTGCGGGGAAAGTATATAGATATGGTCATTTCGTTACTGTTCTAGTGCAGCTCTCAATTGATTTTATCCAAAAACTCAAGAATCGTATAGTTTAAGCCAAATTTATTGAATGAGAATTGCATTGGACGAATAAAGTAAAAAGATAAGACAATGCAACAAGGTCCTAAAGTCTTCCTGAGACTGAGAGCCGCATTATGGTTAATGACTAAGAAGACTATTGATATATATATATATATATATATATATATATATATATATATATATATATATAATGCAATTGGTCAATGTCTTTTTAATTATACTGCCCCAAAATCGTCCTTGAATATGATAAAATTTCGAACGTGGATCATATCCATGAAGAAACCAAAATGCTTCCATTCAGTCAGGGTTATCAATCACTGACTGAGCAATCCCCAATGCTATTGATGGCTATGGTTGCACCAACCATGTAGGGACTTAAATACTCGAACATTTTATGCTCTTGACAACAGCACATCTGTTGCAAAAATACTGTCTTTTGGTGTTTATTTTGACTAATTTTGAAGAGAACAAAATTACAGTACAATACATCACAGTACAATAGATGTGCAAGCTTGTTGTGGATTTTTTTTTTTTAATTTTATTTTTATTAAATATCTATTAATATTTTAAATGGTCTTTTTAAATTAAATTTTAACGATTTATTTTTTCGATATTTCGCTTTCCTGTGAAAAGCTGCTTCAGGAAATTAGTTTTTATATATTACAAAAACAAAAAATTATAACAATTTGAAAAGAAAAATTTTTTGAAAATATTTGACAAAACATATAAAATAATTTTCTTCATACAAACAAACATACAAAAATTAAAATTTCAAATAGTTAAACATACAAAAACAAGGAAACGGAAATTAAATAACAAATTCTTTCTTATGAAAAATTTATAACAAATTATGTGTCTTTTGTATTTAGTACCTATAATTCTGCGCTAAATTGTCTGTGTCTGTTTTGAAATTTATTCTCCTTACATTTGGTACATTAACAATTTCTAATATTTCTAACATATAACGTCTCTTGTAGTTTTTTTCTATATCTAATAGTGATGTTTCATCAAACTTTGGATAATGATTATATTTGTAAGTAGCGCGGACAAAACTAACAATGATTATTGATAGGCACATTAGCAACATTAGACCTACAGCAAGGGATATTTTTATATTAGATAAAGTAAAAACTGCTAAAAAATTTTTGAATACTAATAGTAACATATTAATTGTTAATGCTGACAAGGGTAATGTTACTGTTGCTATGAGCAGAGACGATTATAATTCGAGAATAAATGACATTCGTAACGATTCTGCAAAATACTCAATATTGAATAAGGATCCTACTACTAAATTGCAGAAAACAAACAATATTTTAGTTGATGAACTTTTTAAAAAAGATATCATTTCAATAATGGAGAGAAATAGACTTAAGACAAATGTATCAATTCTCCAAAGCTATATGGAGTACCTAAGATCCATAAACAGAATTTTCCTTTGAGGCCTATTTGCTCTTGCATTAATTCCCCGGCCTACGGACTGTGCAAGTATATAACGAATATTTTTAAGGTAATAACAGGGCAATCAATATATAATATTAGAAATTCATTGGAATTTAAAGATAAAGCCAAGGGAATAAATATACAAGATAATGATAGATTGTTTTCATTTGATGTAGTTTCACTTTTTCCTAGTATTCCTGTAGGTTTAGCTTTGAGAATTATAGAAGAAAAATGGCAGATAATAGAACAAAATACGAATATTGGGAAGGAATTATTTTTACGTATTCATAAGTTTTGCATTGAAGACAACAGGTATTTTCAATTTGATAATAGGATATATCAACAGAAGGATATAGCTGATATTGTGATGGAGGAATTACTAAATTCATGTACATATTAGTAAAATGGTTTAATACGCATTAGAAGATTATCACAAAATATGTAGATGATTTATTTTGTATAACATCAGAAGATGCAGTGGATGATATTTTGTCAGAATTGAATAGTTTTCATCCAGATATTAAATTTACGATTGAAAGAGAGTTAGAATCTAAACTTCCATATTTAGATATATTGATAATAAGAAAGGAAAATAAGTTAGTGTTTGATTGGTATAAGAAACCAACATCTTCTGGAAGACTTATTAATTTTTATTCCAAACATCCGAGAAAAATGATAATAAACACGTCGAAAAATATGATAGGCAGAATTGACTATAAGTGATAGAAAATTTCATTTTAAGAATAAGGACACAATAAGAGATATGTTATATGACAATGATTTTCCAGTACAATTAACTAACCGATTAATTAGACAGTATGGTAATCATAGGCATAATTAAGAAAATACTATGGAAGAACCAAGAGTTTACAAATCATTAACTTATTTTCCTGGAATATCAGAAAGATTAGGAAAGTCTAAAATATATGAACTTGATAGATAAATAATTGCACACAAAACATAAAACACATTAAATAAATTATTTAGCAGTATGAAGGATAAAATAGGAAAAATGGAAACATCTGATGTAGTATAGAGGATACCATGTGGAGGAAATCACCAGGTAAACTGTGTCAAAGTTTGTATTGGGACAACAAAGAATAAACTTAAAACAAGATTAGCTGGTCATAGATGTGACCAAAAATATAGGAATATTTCAACACAGAAGACATCCTTATCTTCACATTGTAAAAAATATAATAATTATCCAAAGTTTGATGAAACATCAGTATTAGATATAGAAAAAAACTACAAGAGACGTTATATGTTAGAAATGTTAAAAAATGTTAATGTACCAAATGTAAGGAGAATTTCAAAACAGACACAGACAATTTAGCACAGAATTATAGGTACTTAATACAAAAGACACATAATTTGTTATAATTATTTCATAAGAAAGAATTTGTTATTTAATTTCCGTTTCCTTATTTTTGTATGTTTAAATATTTGAATTTTTAATTTTTGTATGTTTGTATGTATGAAGAAAATTATTTTATATGTTTTGTCGAATGTTTTCAAAAAATTTTTCTTTTCAAATTGTTATAATTTTTTGTTTTTGTAAAATATAAAAAATAATTTCCTGAAGCAGCTTTCCACAGGAAAGCGAAATATCGAAAAAATAAATCGTTAAAGTTTAATTTAAAAAGACCATTTAAAAGATTAATACATATTTAATAAAAATAAATAAAAAAGGTCGAATAAAACTGAAAATAGTTTTATTTATTATTAGATTAAAATAATTACGTAAAGTTGATCTGTAACGAAATGTAACTTTTTAGTTTAAAAAAAAATACAGTAAATTTTATTAAAAAATAACTTACCGATTTTAGGTAAAATTGCGTGTGCGTGATCGTAGTACCTCTCGAGTGCGTGATGCTACAAAGCGTCATAGTTGGTCGCCACGTACAAGTACAAATGAAACCAGCCTGCAGAGTTCACAATCCAATACGGTGACTGCAACAAGTGGAACTACTACAAACTCAGCCGCACGTAAAACCAGCCATAAGCCACCACCTATGCAAGTACCAAAGGGTGCATCAAATCTTGTAGCAAACCGTACACAATTTACCCCTCGTTCTACAGCCATGCAGCTGGCTCTAAAACAAGTGGACTTTATATGCCCTCAGCCGCCATTATCTGACTTCAAGCACCTTAATGCTGATGCTGATGATGTAAGTGAGGCTGGCACATATACACTGGATGGTGATAATTATACAGAAGAACAAAAAGATCTCATGAACATTGATAAAAACGGACAACCTATTTTAAACAACATACGTAGGGCAAAAGGGCGCTCAAAACAATTAGATGCTACGACCCCAACACCCAGATCTCAGGGCACTGTAGAATCAAAACGATCCAACAACGTATTAGAAGTTAATTACTACCACGATTCTGAAGATGTGGATCCGCTACCAAGGACGTGTGCACCGACATCAGATTTAATGATGGGTTCTCATCAATCAGCTGGAGCTTATTTGGAAAAAATTAAATCTCGAGTTTTGAGCAACATGAATGCAACAAAACAAATGGATGTAAAACAGGAGGTTTTAAATCCGGCCTCTGCTCAACCAGATGACGACGAAGATATAGATCCTGATATGGGTTATTTCACTAGTGTCACGACAAGTGGTGTTTTGGCGAAACAAAGAACACTACACACACGACCGAAATTAACAAGACATAGTGGTCTATCAACGTCTCAAATTGACAGCTCGGAGTATGTCAGCAATGAAACGAAACTGAAGAGCTCTGGTACTCCTGCATCATTAGCCGGTGGTTTTACAGATCATCAAAAAGCTGAATATCGACTGAACGTTTTTACGAACCAAAAAGAAGCTTCAAATAAATTTGCTGCAACTAGAAATTTAATAGAAACGCCACCGGAAACTCCAACGGCACCAAAGCCAAAGTCAAAACTAACTGAAGCTTCATTGTTGCAAACTGTCCAAACGAAACAGGATTGGATCCAAGAATGGGCCCGAAATGCTCGTGCTCGCAGTTTAGCGAACGATCGTAATATTAGCGTAGGTGTACGTCAAGCTAATCAGGATATGCTTATGACTCGATCATATACCTGCACTGAAGCAGGGAACGAGTCTTTAACAGATGACAGCATTTGCAGTGCCCGGAACAAGCAGTTTAGTGCTAAACTTAATCGCTCGCTGGCAGAACGATTTCGTTTGCCTGGGTACGGTGTAACTAGAGAATGTGACTATGCTAGTGACCCTTCCTTAACTACTTCCAATTCGTATGCAAAGCCGCCAAAGAGCCCTACTAAAATACCTTCTCCACTTCATTCATTAGGCAGAACTCGTAGTGTAAGTCGCTCTAAAACATCTTTACAGAATGTAATGCCCGGAGATGATGAAGATTATTTACTGCAAACCGCTGCCGCTATAAATAATCTGCAGCAAAGTCTTTCGCGTAAGAATTCTTTAAAATCTCCATCACATTCAGCTTCACCTCGTACCCATTCAGCACGTTCACATATCATATATTCTCCAGATGGCACAGATACAAACTGCAGTCCAAAACATAGTATTACTGCACAGCGTCAAAGACAAGCCGCGCAGAATTTAATGACCAGCAGTATAAATGAGCAACAGCTCCAAATGCTAACTAGTGGCGAATATTTACTGCGCCAAATGAAAATGCGCAAAAATTCCTTTGACGATAACTTGGCCGGCAATGCTTCACCTCATAGAAAGTCACTCCAGGGTGGGGGACTACCACAAGTTCAATCACCTACTACTGTTTTACCTACAGGTGAACAAAATTCTCCCTGGAGACGATCTAGTTCATTTTCGGCTCGTGTTGCGGCCACTCAAAGATCAGCCCGACCCAACTTTCAAAATCTCTACACACCTCCTGCTGCTCGTCACAGTTTTGGATTCAGTGTGGCTCCACAACATCAACAACAAATACATTTGGCACAAGAGATAAAGAAATCTGCAAGCAGTAATAATTTTGGTCATGTTTATAGTGATTATGATGATAATTTACAGTATTACATTAATGATGAAGATGATCAGGATGACACGGGTGAGGAATACTACTCAAGTGGTGCAGAGGATAGTCCGGAGCACGAATGTTATAATGATGAACTGCAGCAAACAGAAGTTGAGAATAGTGTACCTTTATCTAATACTAGATATAATAAAGCTCTATTGATGCGCATTGAGCGCAGCAAGCAAAAGGTGTCTGGCAAACCTTATTCAGCTCTGCCAACAAAACCAAACATCACTTATAATGGAACTTCTGCAGCTGGAGGAGTTGTTGCATGCCCTAATACTCCCGAATTACGAAGAAAAGACATAAAACGTGCTGCAACTACTCGCTCGAAAGTTACATCGCAACGTCAATCAATGCCGAGAGATACTAGTCTTAGTCGCCTGGCTCAGCAAGTGCCGAGCTCATTGGCTTCAGCGAAAAAACAACTTTTACAAACTGCTGCCAACGTACCATCCACTGTAACAACACAGCGTTCTACATCTAGTCAACGATCTCAGTCTCGTTATCTAGATATATCGAAATATAAGCCTGCCCAAAGTAATCAATTCCTACGCAAAAACGATGCCAAAAGTACTCTCAAGCAGCCATTGAATGATATTTTAAAATGTAGTCCTAGCATCTCCTCAATGGGTCTATGTCGTGCCGATCCCTCGCGTACAAGTACTCGCTCTGTGCGTTCAGCAACATCTGTAATGACTGCAAGTGGTACTTCATTAGGCGGTGGTGGTATTGGTAGAGCTTCTTCCGCTGTTAGAAGAGATGCTTCCGGTAAATATAAATATTATTAATTGGTGCTAACTACGTTAAACCCAAAAATTTCGCTTTTTTAAAACACTACAGTTAACAAACAAAAAGAAGCTGAACTGGCTATGTGGAAACGAAGATCTAAATATGATCCAATGAAGGCAGCAGCTGAAGATAAACGCAAAAAAGAAGAAGCCAAACGTTTAGCACAGGCTCAACAACTAGGTGTAGTTAGTATGCCGTCCGAAAGGTATGTTTTTCCATTTTTTTTATCTTTCATTTGCTAAAGTTACAAGGTTTAGGTTTTATTTAAAATTTATTGAAAAGGTTTGGGCGAAACTAACTTAGCGTTTTAAAATTATATATTGGCAAAGTGCAAATAGATAGATATGTGTAGTAATTGACATTAAAATATCGATCTAGCAAACAATTATTACTTATAGTTTAAAAAACAAAAAAAACCTGTTGATATTTTGTGAGAAAAAAAAAACAATAGTGACTGACATAGTTATAAGCCCGTGAGTAGTGGGAAACGGAAATAAGTTTTACTTTGTTTAAATATGTCTTTTAGAGAATATTGCGGTATAGTATTTTATTTTTATCTATTTACATATCAATTCTGTGTTTTACTTTGTTAGACTTGATACTGAGTCTTTATTGCAAAAGCTTCAAAATTAAGTATAATTAATCAAACAAACCCACGTACACAATAATTTAGAAAAAATAATTTTAACAAAGAGAGGAAAAAACAATACACACCTGCTAAATCTCAACAAGAAAGACATTATTCACAGAGTTGGTGGATAAAAACACGGACTTGCCCTGATGAAGATGCAAATCCTGTCCGACACTTCGAGTGTACTTCGTTTAGTGCACACCATGAGCCCGTTTGCCATGATAATGATGATTAGCCATTCCAAAGGTAGTAAGACCCCGTCTGAGTGAATACATAGATAATAATAATGGGGTAGCAGTGAACCGTCAGAATGCTAGATAGCACACCAAGTATAATCCTTTTAAAATGCAAACGTGTTTTGCAAAAACAAAACCAAACTAATTTCAAAGAAACTCGGATTACAGATAGACCTTAAAATTTATTCGCATACGCTGTACATTTATTCCAGTATATTTTTAATTAGGTGGGTGGGATCTATACATTTGTAACTAAAATGGAAACACTAATTTTAAAAATAAAAGTAATTTTTAATTTTAAACCAGTTTTCCAAATAATATAAACTTTCAAAGAATAACCTAAATAATGCCATGTTAAATGTATGTATGTAAAATTTGAAATGTAGCTTATCAAAAACCTCTTGCTTACAAAAAGATAATACATGGAACTGGTTTAATGAAAAATTTCATCGTGTAAGTTAGCTTTTATGTTAGAATAGGGGAATTCACGGTTTGCTTTTGCAGCGATTTTACATCATCTGGTCGAGGTAAATCTCGAAAAATATAAAGCACGACAACAATAAAATGCATACATTTTTAATGTAGTGTTTTAGAAACATCTACAATATTAAGTCCGAAAAATCTAACATATTTGGCATTTAAAATCTTAGTATCGTATAATATTAAACTTGTTTGCTTGTTATTGGTAATTTGCAATGAAAAATTTGTTAAAAATAGAGAATTTAATGTTTGAATTCTGTAAAAGTCTATTTATTGACTTAAAAAAATATTTTCAGCTTGATTAATATTTTAAATAACAAATGCTGCTATGATTAATATAAAATTTATTTTAAACAAGTACAATTTAAGCAAGTACATTTTGTAAAATCAACAGAAATTGTTGTATGAAGATCATACCTGGGAATTGCTTATGTATCTGACAAACGTAAAAGATAATTTATTTGTGATGATGTAGGATTTCCGTGCAATTTCACTATAAATTTGATTAGTTTTATGTAAAATTTTATGCTGTGTGAAATCATTTGTTTTTGATTGCCATGCCGGATTAAATTTCGTTTTATGTTTTGACAACTGTTCACAGACATATAGAGTAGAGTAGAGAAAATAAAGGAAAAAGAAAATTACTTTCTTGTAGAATTCGCTTAAAAGAAAGCTGGGTTTATGTCATGACATTGTTTTAATTGAGTCAGTATCAAGTCAGCTAAAAAGAAATTTAGCTGGTTTTAAATTTTAAGCACATTTGCTTTTAATAGTGAATATAAAAAAAAATCGTCTTAACTTACTAGTTCATAAATATAAAAATGTTAAATTAAAAAAATAAATAAAAACATAGAAAATTTGTAAATTAGTATCGACTTGATTCTTAAATTTGGAAATGCAAATGCATTTGTATGCAATGACCTTGTTTGTAAATGCATCATTGCGCTGAGTTAGTAAATTTGACTTTTTACAACGCATCTCAGGATTAGATGTAGAACAAAATCTTATTAAATATGCAAAACAAAAAAAAAAGCCCTGCTATAATACCTGCAGATTATGTTTAATCATCTGATGCAGCGTAGTAATGCTTTTTCGAAGAAAATAGAAAGAATTTTAAAATTTTCGTCAACGGTTTGGGTTTTACGAAACGATATTTAAAAGTTCTTTTATACTTTATTAATTCCTTTCATTTTTTTATTTTTTTTTGTTACTTTATTTAATGAAAATTTTTATGTGGCATCTAGATTGACAATATTTGAAATTAGATTGCGAGCGAAATGATGATTATTAAGAAAACAAGTTATTAATTTTATTTCATGGTAAATGGTTTTTACAACTTTTATTTTTGATTTTATTTTAGTATTATTTTTTTTCTTAAAATACAACAAAAAAGCCTTCAGCTAATTATCAACGCACTACTTATTCTTAGATATTTCCATATTGTTCGCTAGATCGAAATTATAGATAAGCAAATTGTAGGCAGTTTTTTTTTGTATTTATTTGCAATATGTAGTAATTTCCTTTTTTTTACTTTTTACTTTATTTCAATTCTTATTATATTTTAATGTTCTTTAAATGTTTTTTGCACAAAATTACACTGAGCAACAAAAGCAAAAAACAACAACTACTACTTACATTACACATCTTTTACATATATTTTTTTTATTTTCACCTTTTTCCTATTATATAGACAATCAAGATCTCTATATCGTCGTGGCCAGTTATGACTAGAAGGGTTACTTGTAACAGATCTTTAAAAACGAAAAAATTAAAACGATTTATATGAAACATACACAACTTTGACTTTGTTGTGTTTTTCCTAAATAGATTTAATAATTTTGTCTCTTACTTATTTTAAACTAACAACAACGGCAACAACGAAGATATTGATTATAACACGAATAAAACGAATAAATGCTTTCTTTTAAACGGTGATTGTAACACTAAATATAATAGCAGCTTTGCGATTTTAGTGTTTAACTTTTAATAACTGACCGTAAGGAAATAATATTTAAATAAATAAATACAAATAACACGATACCATTTGAATATAATGTTAAACGGTAAACAAGTGCAAATAAAATTTTTATTATTTCTAATTCTGAGGCCATCTTGACTTCCATCCACTAATACTCTTGTACGAATCTCAAAGCAAAGTAATTACTGAAGTTTTCTTTGTTTATTCTTATTTATTATTATTATTAAGTTATGTTGATTTGAATGTTACTACTACTTAGTTATTTTATAGCCAAGTTTGTTGCATTTTTGTTTAAAATTTATTAGAAATAAACAAATCGTATTCATATTTTAACGAAAACATTGTAAATTTCATTAAACTAAATCGCTATCTCATAATGTTGAATCAAATTTATTATTTATTTTACGCTCTCTTAACTTCTAACAAAAATGTAAAAATTATTTTCCATTAATACAACATTTAATTTTAATGTTTAAAAAGAGTATATTTTATTTGATTATATTTTGGCACATATTTTTGGGCTATTTAAGCGAAGAAATGAACAAAATTATTTTTCAAGACAGTGTACCTTGTTTAATTTCGGTGAAACATTCTTAGTACTACTTTTTATTTCATCTGCTTCAGTTTTGATTCTATGTAGCATTTTCAAGTTAAGCTCCTATCTAGATGTATATTGAAGTTTCAATTTCCTAATGGCTAATGGTAAAATTTGGTGAATTTATGTTCTTAATTTTTATGCTCTTTAAATAATACTAGCAAAGCCTATGTCTTTCGCAAGAATACACAGAATTATAAGATAGAACCTAAATTTCTTTCTTCATCTTTAAAAAATCTAATTTTTAAAGTATAAACTAATAAGCAGTGAGATAGCACATAGAAGTTTTAAGGTATTTTAGAGATTTTCATTTCGTCTATGCTGCTTAACAGCTGTTGATTTTTTAAAATATTGATTTTTCGAATTCAAATATTTCAAAATTTCGTTTTTTTTTCAATAAAATAAAGATAAAGGTATTGCAGATGATGATTAAAACGAAATGTTTGTGTTATTTATGTTATATTCGCCTTCATTTCAATTTATCTAACAACAAGTGAGAGTACTTTTAAACGGCAAGTTTATCAAACACAATAAAATAGCTTCTCCTTCAACCTTTAACCTTCAACATATAAAAAATTATACATAGGTTAACAGATGCATACCAGGGTATTTTCATACATTTTATATGGAATTTTTTTTGTTGCTAAGCTTATTTCTATGCTGATTTGGTTTTACTTATGCTTTGTAGTTGTATTGTTTTTTTTCTGTGGTGGTGCTGGCTTTACCTAATACCAGCAAAACCCACCAAGTACGGAATTAAAGTATGGTGGGTATATGACTCCGTTTCGTCCTATCCAATGAAAGGATAAGTTTATACTGGGTTGGCGGCATCCGGCGAACGGGAGAAAAACGTAGGCGAAAGAGTAGTGAGGGATTTGTGTGTCAATTTTTTCCTCAAAGTGGACGGAATATTGTTTGTGACTATTTCATCATCACTTATAACTTAGCAATGGTAGGTGTAGTGAATAGAAAAAGAATTTTTTTACCACCATATTCCGCTTTACCGAAAGGAGGTGCACTGCAGTCAACTACATTTGGTTTCAACAACAATATTACCTTGTGCTCCAAAAAAAAAAAAAAGTCAGTTATAATTCTTTCCACAATGCATTATTTAAGCGAAGTGCAAGGTCCAAAGAAAAATAAAAAATAAAGGTGGCGTCGATAATATGGACAAGCTTTTAGCGAAATATTCAACAAATTGTCAAACAAATAGAGATGGCCCTTGGCTTTCTTCTAAATTATCCTAGATGTTGCTGTATACAATCTATACGTTGAGAATAATCCACAGCTTAAATCTTCCACAAGTCGCCGTAGGATATTCCTGCACAGCCTTAGCGAACAACTGGCAAAGCCAGAAATAGAAAACAGAGCCAAAAATAAACACGTCACAAAAATATTTTCCACACGCAATGCTATTGATGCCAAATATGGAGAATCATTGAGTGTAAGAGGTAGTGACAGCAATGGTAGAATTAAAACAAAAGGTAATTGATACATTCAAAACGTCAAGTAATATGCCGCAATGTGACAAATGCCTTTAAGAAAATTTATTAATTAATAGTTTCATTATATTTCCTTATACCTGATTGAATTTGAATTTTATTTTATTATTGAAAGCTTGTAAATTTTATTCATTAAACGTGCAATATCATCATATTTTCATATATTTCATTACACATACCCAGATATGCAACTGTTGACGTTGCAATTATAGGAATAACTACTAGTGAGCATATTATGAAATCTCAGGTTAATACAGTAACTACTTTCTGGGATATAGTGATTTAAAAACACAAAACATACCCGGATATGTATCAGTTGACATAAAGGTTAAACCAAATATTGAGACGCTATTTATATATAGTATGATATCATAGTACATGATATTACATATTTAATACCAAATAAATTTCCATTTTTTTAAATTAAAAATTGGTTTTTTTAAACTTTAAACTATTCGAAAACTGCTCAAACTGCCCAGAAAGATAGGAAAGAAGAAAGAAGAAGAACTGCTTCAAACAACGAGGAAATACCAGTGATTATGTAAAATTTACTGGCATTAGAAGGAAGTGATTTGCTTTCGACTTTCAAACTAATAAAATTCTGCTTTTAGGAAGAATTTATTGATTTAATTTATTGCACGGCTGCCAGATAATTATGAAAAACTTGTAAGATAATTAGGGGTACGTATTCCCCTCGGGACTAGTATAAATTTCAAAAAATCAGTTCCGCTATTCTGCCCAAGTTGATACCAATTGTGAGACCGCGATTAGAATTTATGCAATAAAAAGTGTTCACTATTACGTCAAAATTTATTGAGAATGTGCAAGATGTGTAAAACATACAAGCACTACTTAGGCTTAAAACAAAGAAGCAAACATTTCACAAAGAAGCAAACATTTCACTCTAAGTCTATAAAAACATTAGTTGCTTGATTTAAGTTCCGCTATTCTGCCCAAGTTGATACCAATTGTGAGACCGCGATTAGAATTTATGCAATAAAAAGTGTTCACTATTACGTCAAAATTTATTGAGAATGTGCAAGATGTGTAAAACATACAAGCACTACTTAGGCTTAAAACAAAGAAGCAAACATTTCACAAAGAAGCAAACATTTCACTCTAAGTCTATAAAAACATTAGTTGCTTGATTTAAGTTATATCGCCTTGATATTTGTATACTAGTTTTATGAGTTCCCGGCTTCGTAACCAAAAATACCTAAAGATGCCCTGCTTAATGGAAAATATGTATATTTGTTTTACATTTTAAAATATTAAAATAATTTTTACATTTTAGAGTTTCGTTACAATTCAAAGTTGGTAGTTTAAAAAGCGTAGTTTTCTTATAATTATCATTTAATATAAAATTAATATTCCATAACAATCAGCAAAAGTAATTAGAAGAAAGTCATTATAACGTTTCTCGATCTCTCACATTTACTAACACGGCTGCTAAGACACATGCTACGTAAAATTGGAAATAATTGTTAACCGAACACTACCACTAACCTATGACACTATCACTATGTGAAAAGCTTAATAATTCATATTTAATCTTTTTATAAAAAAAAAAGGATTTAACTCACTATAGAAACAATCTTTACATTGCAGTTTTCTTAAATACTGTTTGTGCCTTGTTTTGAATTATTATTAATAATTATTTGCATGTTTTCTTCTTTAAAAGCCTTACAATGTTTCTTTTCTTTTGTTTTCTAAAAAAAAAACAGCGAACGAAACTTGGAACAACAATGGTCGATTGAAGAGACTGGAAATTTTAACGAAGATGATTAAATCAAAAATTCTGCAATATGTTAGCGCTTAAAAATAACAGCAAAACAATAACAATTTATTCGATTGTTTACTTATAGAATCAGAAAACGTGATATAGCTAATCTTAGCAAAGAAAAAAAGAAAAACAATTATTAAAATTTATAATTAATGGAGTAGCAAAACAACAAAAAATAATATTAATTAAAAGTATAAACAGATAATAAGAGTGTATTTTATATTTTAATTTATCAAAAAAAAAAGAAGAAATATAAATATAAAAATTGTCCTTCCTTTGTAAAAAACAATGCAAGACGAATTGAATACTAGTTAAAACCAAGATAAAACCATAACAGATAATAAACCAGCAATTTAGTTTGCATTTGGTTGGGGACGTCAAAAAACTATTTAACTTTGTAAAAGCATTTAAAGTTTTAAATGAAAATAGGTAAGAAAAAGTCATATAAATTTTAACACTTTAACAAAGCCAAGTTAATTATAAATAAAGGGCGAAATTTTAAAACAGTAAAACAGTAAGAAACGAAAGAAAAATATTCAATTTGAAAACGTATTGTCAGAATGTGAAAAATTGTGAAATAAAAATAAAAACCAATAAAAGAAAACAAATTTTTTGTTGTTTCTAATTTGAATCCTAAGATTTTTTCGAAAGTTTTTAACAACTGCGAGATACGGGTCGTTCCCGATTGAAAATCAAATTGTGGTAGCATCGAAGAAACTAGTACTCAATTCGTCTTTAATTAAATTAAGCATTTGTTTCTGTTCTGCATTTCACTCGAAAACAAAACGCTAGAATTTTCAAAGCATTTTTCTTTTAATTATTGTTCAATTCTTTGAAAATTTCGAGTGTTTAAATTTCGACTGAAATTCTTAGCAGAGGGCAATTATTCAAATGCAAGTGATTTAATAGTTAATATGTTTTGGAATTTTTAAAATTTTTTTTGTAAATATCTGTTTATTATATTTAAAGAATATATTTTATATAATTATATTTGATTTTCAAATACAAATTGTTTTCAAATATCTAAATATATTTTATTGACACCAAAAATATTTGTACTACAACAATTACTATTTACAAAAATAGAACTCTTAATTTAGGGTTTTAAATAAAAATGATATGCTTTAAATTACAAATGTTAAGTAATAAAACAAAAATAATCAATTACAATTTATTTGAATCATTAGTTGCAGTTTATAAAACAACATTGTAATGCTTAATTACTAAAGCAAGCAAGCAAGCAGCTGATAATAAGAACTATGTTGTGAATTTAAACTTAATTTAGAACTATGAATTTATTTTACATTATTAATGTAAATGTTATGTATAAAACAATAAAAACTAAACAAAACGAAATCTATTTAACTATAAAATATTAATACAATTGTAATTGGTACTAATACTCAAAATCAAAATGATTTAAAATTGATTAACTCAACTTCATATTGTATTCATAAATTAAAAACTAAATAAAAATAATATGGCAAAATTATATTTTGGATGTGAACAAAAAATGTCTTACAATCCAACAGAATAACTAAAAACAAACTGCGAATATTTTAAGGCATCATTAAATAATTAGAAAGCCCATTTACGCCATAGCAAGCTTTCTTGCGAAATTCTTTAGTTATAAAAAGACAAAAGCAATGCAAAACTGGCTCGACTCGCGCAACGCAGTAAACCGTTGCAAGTATAAAAGATAATTAAAAAAAACTTTATATCAAGTGAGTTGAAAATGGTGATTCATTTTTATTGATTGTAGAAAGAAAAATATTGAATACCGGTCTAGAATTATGAATATTAGAAAATGCATTTAGGAATAAAATTGAAAACTAATTAATTAAAAAAATGTAGTGAATGCTTTTTTCCAACTATTAAATAGTTTTATTACATTTGTTGTTATAAAATGATAAAAAAAATATAAATAAATATAAATTAAAAAATTAAGTGTTTTTTTAAGTGCTGAACCAACAACAAACACAATTTATCAAGATTGATATATCTGTCATTATTTATCATCAACTTTCTACCATTCATTCAATATTTTATCAGAAAGACTACCTCAACGCATTAAACTACTGAACATACTTTTCGATCCCACATTTTTTCGAAAGCATACTAACGCCCCGTCCAGTTTTTGATCTGTCTTTTATGCTTTCTGAGTTAGTGCTGAGATGTTTGAAAAATGATCAACTTCCATTCCCATGTCACAAACGTGAGAAAACCACAAACTGCAAGCAATTTCATCTGTTAAAGGAATATTTGAGGTATTTTTGTGAGATATACAGTATACTGTATTTTATTCGAAATTGAGTTAGAAAAATTATTTTTACATTCAATTTTACATTTCAATACTTCGCTACTGTTCTGTGTAGCTTTATAAGGAACTGAAGCATATTTTATTTATAACGGGTGGGATAAATTAAAATTGGAAGTAAAATAGCTTTCTTAACACACTAAAAAATACGGTTCAATGATGCCAAGCCGCCTAACCGCAAACCGCAATCGAGCACAGTTTGTGGACTTCGTGAGCCTCATTTGCGAAAATTTTGTTCGTTGGCATAACCGACTAAATGAAAATGAATCTCATAAATAAAGATGATTTTGTTGAAAAATGTGTTTCTTCGTTCAGTTTTTCGAACAGCCAATTCGCAAACGTTCGACGCAAACAATGATCGGTCGACATTAATTTTTGAACGAACTCAACTTTACAACCGTAAAGAAGAAGAAGAAAAATCTTTATTTAATATATTGCGCAAAGAGCTTCTAGTGATGGTTAATTTTTGCGAACGTCAACGTTGTTATTGTTAATTCGCTTTGCTCTACAGCGACTATGTTTGCTTCACCAAGCTTATTAAGAGCGTGTTTTTGTGCCAGCAAAAATACCGTTAGCCTCGAATTTATCGATTAAACTACACATAGCGGTCTCAGAAGAAGCCTGAATACGATGAAAAGCGACCACTTTTAAGTGGTTGTTTGAAAAATAAAATATAAAATTTGAATTGCCACAAAATCTAAACGGTCTTTTATCAAATGGTGAAATAAAATTATATATTTATATATTTTATTTTAACATATAAATTCCTTAAACTGGAAAAAATCATTAAAAAATTTGTTTTTTTTTATTTAACTGGTCACCCTGGCATTGTTAACTACGGTGCTGTCAAGTCCTTTTGGGAGTATGTAGCTAAGAGATGGAGCTTTAATAACCTGTTTACTTTTTTTAATTAGTGCTTTGCACTCCGAGGAATTTTGGTGTAATTTATAAATCTTTTTTCAAAATTGGTTATGTTTGGATAGGGCTGAGGGTGAGCCGTTCAAATTTTACCGTAATTTTCCTTTTATTCGCATTTGCATTTGTCTTTAAAGTATTCCAAAGAAATTTGGTAGGCTTCAATTATATAAGCAAAAAAACCCTACCACCTTTTAGGGGAAATCATTAAAAAACGGCAGTTGTTACATTTTCCCAATTCAGAGGCTTCTGACTTTTTAAGGAAACATGCTATTAGAACTAAACTTACTACTGCTTCATTATAAATTTTATCAATAATACAGTCAATATCTTAGATAATAATCGGAACATAAATAAGTACACCAGGTTAAAGTCGGCCAAAAATAAAAAAAAAAATATTTTTCTAGCCCTTGTTTTGTAGATATATTCAAGGTCTACTTAAGCTGAAAAACTCTTAACATTTGAGTAATAAATAAACTTTCTATGACATTTACAAAAAATTGTATGCCCTAGGTACCCAAATTTGGGGCATACCCAGAAGCCCCCTTTATCCTAGGAGGCTGATCGTCCGTAGCTTCACTCAGAAATACTTTTGCTTGGTCTCTGTGAAATTTTATTAGGACATCTTAAGTGGTACATGCGGTACCGAATTAGTTAAAAAACTCGTTTCCAAACCACTGTGCGATGTTAAACAAATAAATAGTAAACTGTGCTAAAGTAAATAGATAAGGGAATTAAAAAGGCCAAGGCCAGAAAATATTTATTCCTTTTATAAACGTTTAGTTTTTGAAGTTCTGTAATTACAAAATATGTACACACTTTAGAGTTTTAAATTAATTACATGATTTATTTAGGCGACTTTTCGCGATTATATATAAAAATACACGACGGTAACTTTACCACTTCAACGGATAAAATCGGCTGTATCAACTGTATCTTCATTTGAACATGTTTACTATGACTGAGTGAAGAAGCCTTTATCTACTGTTTTAAGCGGTTTCGGAATGTACTGAAAATATTAAGTCACCGCATTTGGTAGTATAAGTCGTAGTTTGGTTGGGTGTGTTCTTTTTCCTTGCTGTTTTGTGTTACCAGACTTAATAAGTCATTTTTAGTTTAGTTGCTTTTAGTGATAATTATATTTTTATAACCTTCCAAAAAATTCAGAACTACGTATACGAAACGTTCTATACTTAAATAAGCCATTAACCTCTTTACATCATATTGATAATAATATGCTGAGAACGATTAATGATAAATAAGCAACCTTTGTGCAATTTCGAATCGTTGTTTTTAGGGAATCGATTAATAATTCAACTTGAAGCCTTTAAACCTTCAGAAAAAATATCTTAAAGCATTTAGCTTTCTTTTTTTCGATTATACACACGTATAGCCTTCTATTCCTGGCAGTCTTGAAATTTGTATAGAAGGTGAATAACTATAGCCGCTAAAACAAAAGAAGTGATCTGATTTCCATATAGCGCGTACATGTCTTGTTTTTGAACTGCAATAAACGGCCATATGAATTTAAAGTATTTTTTATGTCCCCTATAAGAACGAATACATAAATTTAAAAGCAAAACTAAAATATAATATATTCCTTTTAATAAACCTTTTGCTACATTGAGTTCTTTTATTGCAAAATAATAACACAGTATGTTAGAGTTTTAAATTTAATTATTTACTTTCAATACACACAACATAAACACGGTTGTATCTTTGCTGTCTTTACTCACTGATGACTCAATTTGATTTAATTCATTAGCTTAGTAAATGGTTCTTACATCGTTGTTTTAAGCGGTTCCCGCATGTACAAGAATATTCTACTTAAATACCCCTCCCCCCATATTGTTGCTGTTATTATCATGCAATTTAGGCGCCTGCATTGCTGTGTTTTGTTTTTTTGTGTTAGTTATTTTTGTTTTCTTTTGTTTATCTTATTTGGTAGAATTTCTTGCAAACATGTTGTCTTGTGTGTATAAGATTTCTTACAAAACTATGCAGTTTGTAAAATGCACAGTGGGTGAACAATAAGTTAAACAATTTAAGGGTGTTTCATAGAGGCCGTGATTTTGACAAGTAGCTAAAACTATCAATAATAAATAGTCTTCATATATATGGCCTTTTTTGAACCAGAATAGGCTGAGACTGTAAATTTAAATAATGTATTTAGTTCGCTACAAAAGAAGTGTAATAAATTAAAAGTGGTTCTGAAAATAAAATTTTTTTTGTGAAAAAAGTAAATAAAAAAACTGTTTAGTGTAGCTTTTCTTAACAAAAGATTTCAGAATCAGCAACAATCACGTACCAAAAATAAGCAAAGAATTGCAAGAAGAGAGTTGCGTGATGGCAATTGTGCATAAAGTAGATAAATTAACTTGAAATACGAGATGAAAAGCAAAAAATTTCCCTATTCCTAGTGTTGCGTTAACAGCTTGCACGTCCGTTTTATTACTTCATTTAATAAATAACATTTGAATTAGAATGATGGTTTCCCAACTCGTGAACACGCAACGTATAGCTGCCCATGTGAAATTTATCCCGCAAACACTAATCGATTGGCCTTGCGACTTGTAAATTGTCATTGCGAACGCAAGGCGTACCGGAAATTGCAATTGTTGACCTGCGTACTTTCCGTTAATAATGGTTGCCTCAACCAAATTCGGCATAAGTCTTTTCACCGCAAGTCGAGTACCGTTGCAAAGTCTCGGTAGCAATATCTTATAACTGAACCAACTTCGAGTTGCAAGTTAAGTGGTGGAAATCCTGGTAACTCCAGAGAGTTCAAAAACTCCGTTGGATAATTTACTGCATCATCGGGATTTGTTATGGAATCAACGGATTTGTATGTCACCAAATCGCCATCGGTTTTTGATTGAATGTTAAAATTCAGTGCATGTACAACATCATTATTCTTTGCGGCGAGAATTGCTCGTTTACTTAACCAAACATAATTCTAATAATTCTCACTAATGTTTGGGAAAACACTTTCAATAAGAGCTAATTGAGAGTCTACAAGTCGGCAAAAGATTAATTAATTCAGCTGTCGCATCAACTGGGACTTTCCATTTCCAACAGCTAACAATTGTTTGGAAAATTGTGCAGCACTTTGATCATTTTGAAGTTAAACTCTCATATTAGTGGTTAGCGATAATGTTTTTATGTTATTCCATAAAGGTGACGCCTTCAGGCAAGCATTCAATTCATATGAAGGCGTTGCATGGGGAATTACTGGCAACGTCTGCCTGAAATCGCCTGCCAACAATATCATCAAGCCGCCAAAGATGTTGTTATTTCGCCGAAGACCCTTCAGTGTGAATTTAAGTGCTTCAAGTGATTTCTTATGTGCCATTGTGCACTCATCCCAAAAAAATGAGCTTGCATTGCATCAACAATTTTCCCATTGTATTGGATCGGGAAATATTGCATGTTGGAGTATCAATTGTGTTTAAATTGAGTGGCAACTTAAGTACGACCGCCACCTAGAAGAGTCCAGATGATGCTAACGCCAAAGCTATGTCACATCTTGATCGAATAGTGGCCAAAATCAATGAAATGACAAATGTTTTCCCTGTTCCACCAGGAGTGTTCAGGAAGAATAGACCACCAGTATTATTGTCCACCGCTTTCATAAATGTTTCGTATATTTGTTTTTTGCTGTTCATTCAGCAACGGCACATTATTTCAAACGAATTCCTGCAATGTATCAACATTGTATTACAGCTCTCGATTTAATTCTTGGTTGAGTGCATGGTGCATCGATCGATTTGGCGCAATCATTCCTACTTCAATCAGTAGCTTGTTTGCAATAGTCAAGCATTGATCCTCAATCAGAATCAATCCTTCATTATATATTTCATCGGTTATTTGCATGTTGGGATTATTCGTTCGAATGCGCATGCGATGCAAGATATCTTCATATATGTTGTCTTTGCATTTGTTCCATAACTGAATTGGTTGTGAAGGGAAACATGTGGTGATGATAATTGCGAATTGATGAAACAACTGAACCCGCAAGTGTTAAATCCCATTGAGAATCGTTCTCCAGCAAACCCAATAGTTGACATGCTTCTCGATATGTTTGCGCAAATGATTTTGGCCCACGTACATTTACCGACAGCAGTTGTAAATAAAAACATTCATCATTTCTAGGACGAACAGTATACATGCGACCTAGCGCATGGCGTCATCTATTAAAAATGAAACGTACTTATTTTCGTGAGGGATACTCACACACCACGTACTGGTGCCGTTGTAGTACATGCTATGTATCAGGGATGGCGCGGTATGTGAAAAATAATTTTTCCTGTTTTCCTGCTTTTCTCTTAAAATTTTTCTTAAGTTTCTTTGCTATAAACCTCACGGAGCCCGCGACCTTTCCAACGAATGCAAAACCGTGGAAATCGGTTCGTGCGTTTTGAAGTTATAGCGTCAGGAAGGATAATGTCGGTTCTCTTATCCACATTGGAAGAAATGTAGAACTTAATAGGCTACTGAATCAATTTAATATTGAAATGGCATTTTCACAAAAAATACATATGCCATCAAAACAAACATATATTTTTGATAATTATGTTATTATCATATGTCGGAATAGCTGTATTCTTCTCAAACGTGCACAACCCTAAACTTAAGTTTCTATATTTATTTATTGAATTATATGTTTCAATTAATGTTGTTTTAAAGGAAATTGTTTGAGGATCAATTTATTTTCTAAGCAACTGTAATCTGTCAAGGATTCTCTTTGGTTTGATTGTCTCTAATGTGAAGATTTAAATACTAAGCATATCTAATGGGAGGGATTTCAAATGTGAAGTGATCTCCAATTTGGTTCAAATGAATCTTATTCAGTTTAGAGAATTTGTGACTTCTACCCAAAAGGATCCTTACCCTTAGATCATTTCTTAGTAAGCACCAGTTTTCAAAAATCAAATTTTATAGATAATAAATAACACTTCCTACTTTTTCCAATCATATATCCTTTAAATTCCAAATAACTATTTCATTTTCGAAACACCTGATGATTTCATATCTTTTAAAGACACACATTTTTTTGGAATAACAAGAACTTAACGAACAATCAAGTTGATTATTATTTTGAAAAATTAAACACTTCCTTATATTTCATTAAACAAATGCCTTGAAGAAGTTGTAAAATAGAACTAGGATAAGGAAGCAAATTTATTATGGATTAAATATTATTGGAGAAGAGATTTACTAGAATTCCTAATAGAAATAAATCGATAATAATTTCTAAGACATTTTTTCATTATAAAATTATCACAAAAGAGCTAATAGAGATTAAGCAAGCACAAATTTTTCTTGCAAAATTGAGAATTATAAAACCGAGCCCATGAGCTTAGAAGAACATTTTTTTAATTAATTGGTGATTTAAACTACAATTTTTGAGCAATGTACCAAAGATTTCAACATTTCCGAAATACAGGAAACAAAAAAAGGAACTACGTATTTCACAGTCTCTGAGTAATGCGTAATTCAGGTATTGATAGTATATCCAATTGTTTAATTAGAAAGTTTCCTATAAAAGCTTTTGGATATCTTGCCGTGCTTTTGAATAATCGCCTAAAAACTGTTACTTTCCCAATTTACGGAAAATTGAAAAAATTTTTTCAATTACTTAGCAGAATGAAAATGATGACATAAACAATTAAAGGCCTATTTCCTTACTTTCTAACATTGCAAAATTGTTTGAAACAGTTATCCCTGAAAAAAATGAATAGAATGAAAAAAATACATCCCTTAACATCAATTTCGCTACTAAAATTTTATACTGACAGTGTGCAAAAGTTAAGAAGAGGTCAAAGTACAATGGCATCTCATGAAGGCATTTAATATAAAATCATTAAGATAAATAATAGAATGTCTACTCAAGGTAAAGTTTTTTGCAATGTTCCACAAGGATCTGTATGCCAATCCCCATGAAACTAATAATTCTCAAAATATACTTTATGACGTTCTGCCTCCCATTTGAGAACTCCAATTTTGTTAATCTTATCTTAAATTTGTTAATGAATTCTCAATGTGAAATTAAAATAAACGCTTCAAAGAGTAATGCTTCTGGGAAATGCCAATATTCTCTTGTATCGGAAAGTAAACAGTTAAATATAACTTTACATGGATCTGAAATTGAAATAAAAAATTTCGCCAGTTAGAACAGAGATGGTTTTATATAAAACAAGTAAATGGCCAATAGTTACGCACGCGTTTTCGATATGGTTTAGCATATCAATACCAGTTATGGAAAAACTGGAAAATGCCCTCTTTCTTTTTATGCTCTTAGTTGCATGAAACGCTTTGCCGACAGATTAGAATTTAACTGTTCTAATACAAATTGTCTTTCCATAATTGGAATTTTAGAGGAAGGATTCGACAGTATTACTAGTAGAACCTTTTACTCACTTATTACGTCTGGTATTCACAGGAGGTAAATTTGTTATTATGTTGTTTAGTATTAAGTATATTTAAAGTAGATTTTACTCCACTGTTAGAGAAAGTGTCTGGAGCAAACATTTTGTCTTGCTAATTAAATTGTTTGTTAAATTTATCTAAGTATTGACAAGCCTTAAAATGTGTTATTTATGTTGTTAAAATAATACGATATAACGGGTCCGCAATCCAAAGTTTTTTTTCAACTAGTACTTTTTTCGTGAATGGTAACACTTAGCTTATGTTTGATTTGACAGATAATTAGTTTTATCCTTCCGCTGAACGAATATGGTTGTGTATCTCTTGAACAACGCTTAGCTAAGTGGGCCTGCGTTCGACTAACAGAAGATGCCGATTTTGCAAAAAAAAATCATCTTTTCAGATGAAGCTCATTGATCTTAGCGGGTATATAAATAAGCAAAATATACGCATTTGGTGCACAGAAAACCCGCGCGCATACATTGAAAAGCCGACACACCCAAAACGAGTCTCTGTTTGGTGCGGATTTTGGTCCAGAGTCATAGTTGGGTAATTTTTCAGGAGTGGCCGGTACAGTCGATGGCGATCGAACGAATTTTTGTTCACAAAAATTGAAGAGAAGGATATTGGCAACATTTGCTTTCAACAGGACGGCGTTACGTGCCACACAGCCGAAGCCGTGAAGTTTTGTTTATAGCATTTAAAACAAAAAGTTATTTGGCGGACCCAGGTTTTAAGTTTTTTGCAACATATGATGCTTTTCTTTTGAAATAGTGATTCGAAATATTTTGTGTATTGATAAATAGAGGAGTAAGAAAATCTAGTTAAAAATCTATAGGAAGTTAATAATGTTAATTTATTTATGTAAATTTTTAGATAGAATTTTATGGACGACTAAAATATTGAGAACAAAAGTATAAAGCATTGTGTCTTTAATCCAGTTTGTACTAAAAAGATTTTTTAAAACCATAGATGTTGTTCTTTTAAGATTGCAACAACCAGCTTCATCCAATCAATTTATAAGGTTATTTTTTTTTTCTAACACAAGTGTTAAACTGTTAAAATATACTTCACAATGTTTTTATAATTTTTTAGAAAACAAAATGCGACCTTTGAACCCTAATATTAAGTAAAGAACGCGAATTATTGTGTTTCAGATTAATATGTTATTTAATAAATAATAAGAAAATAAATTAAAAGCTTGAATGAAATATTTGGAGTTGGTTTTCTGGACAAAGCTTAGAATCTCTACTCAGAAGCTACCGTATAATGGCAAGACTATAGCAAAATGTATTACAGAAGGCGTTGTTTCCATACGCGCATGGGAAAGTGCTCACTCCTTTAATAATCCAACATGACAACGACCATAAAAAACACGTCTCCAAGTTTTTAAAAAAATGGCCACAATAGCATAAACTCACCGTCATGGAATGGCACGCATAGTCTTTTTTTGGAAAATCGTAAATCAGAAGGTAGAGTGAGATTTTTCAGGACAACTCAAGAGGGAATTTGTTAGATTTATTCAATGCCTATGCGGAAGTTACAAAAAATAAAACATCACTAAATATTTAACTATAATTTTTATTTAGAAAATTTTGTCATGCGATGTGACTTTTTTAATTTGTTTATTTTTGTTACTCGTAACAAGTTGTGCGTGGAAAATATAAAACTTAATTTTTGTTCAAATTGGAGTTTTTATTACTTATTGTAATGCAACATAATGCAGCTGTATTGAACAAAATAAAAGTATGCAACTCAATTTTTTAGCCTTTTACCTGTTCTCCGACGTATTATTGAGCTTGCTCTTTCAGTGGTTGTGGTTTCGCAGGATCACTCACTTTTGACGTTAACACGGGGTGAATAATCCAGGACAAGGGAGCATGCTTTTCATGTGTTCTGGACAAGGAGTTGGATAGTCTTCAAGTCTTCTGCAAGGAGTATGGGTGGCGGCCTGCTCCAAGCTCTCGAAGTTGCAACTAGGAGTGACTAGAGGATAGAGATATCCGACGGCTTCCTAGGGCGAGGGTGACGCTACATATCACCCACAGTGGTTTGATCCACCGTCAGGTTATGGCTTACACAGCTAGGTACTGACGTAAATCTTATCACACATCACCATTATGGTCCCTCCCAGTGGATTTGCATTGTGGGTGAAATTTTCCCTCTGTAAATCCCTTCGTGTTTGCTGCTCGATCATATTTGGCCTTCATTTTCTCACTGAATATTTTAATGCGATTATGGGCAACCAAAGCTTGTGCAAGTTTTCTTGTCCCTAAAGAGCATTTCCATTATATTCGCACGCACGTTTCGGTTTAACCCCAAATTATATTTGGCTATGACCTTTGAACTGTTCGTAATTAGCCGCAGATTGTGAGCAGCCTACCCAGTAAAATCGTTGCTTTATCTTTTTCATTTTTGTTACACCAAGAAGACCGCCGCTGGAGTTGCTACATTACGTATTTTATTTTGGAAGTTGGCCATCTGTACCTTCCCAATTTCGATATAAGCCGCCGTCTACCACTTTTAGGCTATTCCACTGAGTCGGGTATGATTTTGCCAGTGGGCTTTCGACCGATATTGTATTACGATACGGTCTTTTGTTCTCTCACTTAGCCAATAAGATTTTTGTCAAAGTGGAGTCCTCAATCTGCGCCTCAGACAAAAAAAAGGGCATCAGCGTTATTGTTTTTCCTTTACCTTTTCTGTGCATAATATTTTTTACTGCGGTCCTGGTTTTGCATCCAATATCCAGAGCTATCTCGATATTGCGCTTGAACCATTTTTCTTTGGCCCACGTGCAGATTAATATTAGTGCCTATCAGTCTGATTTCATCCACTATATCAGCGACAACAAATACTTGATCTCCGCAACAAATACGTGATTCCTACGTTGTTCGACGGTTACAATTCCTCTTTTACTAAATCGGGTCTTATTATAGAGTGCGACACTTTTGTCTGATTCTTCTCGTTTATCAACCCGTTAGTAGTAAGGTTGCTGTTTTTCTGTCTTATGGTGGAAGTGCAGATTATGGGGCCATCGGTTGCGCGAGCAAGCTTTTGCTAGATTGATGCAATTTGGCGTTTTTCCCGTTGGTTATCCCTTGGTGGCAAGGCAGATCTATCCTTTGTTTTTTCGAATCTGCAGTTGCGCTGGTAGTGGTCGACCTTACCGCAGTTGATGCATTTGGTGCGAGACACTCATTTCTTCCAATATCTGTTCAATCATCTCTTCGCTCCTAAAGATGCATCTTGTAAACTTGTGGCTTTCTGGACAGTATGCACGAGATGGTTTCCGCGAGGGATGAATTAGGCGCTATGCAAATCGTATATTTAACATCTGAATCCCGTATACCTTTATCATGAACTGATCCAGGAATGGATGATTCTCGCCTGGATAAGTCTCCTGCACCAAACGTTCAATCCATGTTTAGATTTCGAGTATCTCGGCTGCTGCATCCTTTAAGGTCAGAATTAGTGCTATAACTTTTTCTTTATTGCCCCATTCCGCCGTCAAAGCTCGGATTGTTTATCTTGCTGCGTGCTCAGAGAAGACTCTCACCGGTCCCTTTTGAATATGACGATCGCTCATTTGCATTTTTAACTCACGTACTTCTCCCTGAAGGGCGGGCAATTTTTCGTTAAATTCGCTGACTCTCTGTTCCACCGAATCCACTCGTTGGCCGAAAACTTCTGATTTCCTAAGCATTCTGATGGTTTTCTCCCATTTTTGCCATCATAGCGGCAACAACTGAATTCAAGTACATATTGTAGTTTGGTGCTGGGATACATAGCTCAGTCCCTTTTTTCTTCCAATCGTATGTCCCAATGTCCACATTACGCCGCTTAAGTTCATCAATGCAATTCTGCCATATTCACTTTACCATTTTAATGCCTTAAAGCAGTTGTGTTATCTCAGTGCCTTTATCAAACAACGTTCTCGCATTTACAAGAAACTTCTACTTCAACATCATCACATATAGTTATTATTATCATTATTCATATCATTATTCAGTATAGTCGCCTGATTTGTTAGTTGTTTTGATTTCTAATTGTTTATTTTATTTCATGGAAATGTTATTTTGTGTTCATAAGATTTCGTAGAAACTTCTCAACTTGTAAACGGACACAATAGGTCATTCATTGCATTTACTTTTGTTTTTTGTTATAATTGTTGTCTTGCATGGCTTAAACTAAGCATCTTCCTAACAATATGTTGACTTTGCTTGGCAAGTAACTCTTTTATTCATCTCAGATATTATCAACTGTACGCTAGTCCTTGCATCCTTGTAACTGTATCTGCTCTCAGGCTTTTTACCATGCACTGTTTGACAGCTGTATACTTTTACAATACATCTATTGAACTTCTTTATGTGTGTAAAAGTGATAGCTTAAAAACTAAAATTTTATTTCTTAAAATATCAATTTTGCGCAAATAGTTATTTTTTTTTTGTTAGTGTTAATACAGTTCGGTATTGGATTTAAAATGAAACTTATCTTAATATATTTTGTGATTTTATATGTATATGATGCTTTTCGAAAATTAATTATTCTTATCTGTATATTCAAACAATGTTGATGTTTTAAATAAAATATTTTACCTACACGTAACCTAAATTATTTTGGTATTTCATCATACAAAAAATGCTGAACGTGCTAGAAAAGTTATGCCTAAAAACTTTGTGTATTTCATCATTCAATTTTCTTAATCCGTTAAAATAAGAAATAAAAGAGTAGTATAAATTTCGACTAATGATTTAAAATTGAAAAAACCTTCGCTTAATGTTAAAGAGCGATTTTAAACAGGGATGAAAAATTTACTGAATTCAAAACAATAGAAAGTTGAGCTGCAATTAACGCACAAAACAAATTGAGGGCGACAAAAACTAATTAAAAATAAATAAAAAAAATATAAAAATGATTATTTTAAAATTGTTGTGTATGTGTTGCTTAGTGAAACGTTGAACTGATTACACTCACTATTAAACGTTTTTTACCGACATGTCTGATGTTAGAATAATCTGATAAGTTGTTGAGTATTCAGTCCAGACATTTGAAAGGGCAGTTATTATTATTTTTGATCATATTGGCACATGGGATATGTCTGATGACTGTTTGAGTTTTTAATTATAGTCGAAATTAACCATTTTAATAAAAAATTCATTATTTGGAATAATTTTTTAAGTTATTCTACGTTAAATATGTTAGGCTTCTTTAAACATAAATGTCATAATATTCTCATATTATACAAAACATGAAAATGCATTGATGTAGAGAAAGCTATAGCCATTTCGGTACTGCAAAGTTTTAATCAAAGTGTTTTACAAGTACATCACAGCCTGTTAACGATTTGCAAACAGTTATCACTTATTTACTTTTGTTTTTTGAAATTTCCTTCAGCAAAGCAAAAGTAGAAAAATTTGTCACTTTTGCATTGTTGACGTCCATAATCTAGTAAAAATGAATTTTGTATCCGCCATCCTTCTACACTGTTAAAAGATACCATGGCTAAATCATGTAGTAGGTGGTGGCAGTGGCGAATTTATTTATTTACGCCACTGCCGCAAATGCCAAAATATACAAAGATTTTTTATATCTGAAGTTTGACATGTAAAGAAAGAGTTTAATATAGCTTTAACTTATTTAAGTTAGTTGTTCAACCATCCACTTGAATATTTTATTGGTCTTTTAGACGTCACAAGGGCATCTACATATAAAGTGTATGTACACATTTCCTTATAAAAGTAATAAACTTCGTAAAAAAATTGCGTCCTATTAATTTTTTGTAATAAAAACCAAGTTATAAATATATTTTGTGAATAAAAATAGCTTATATGTAATAAGCATTTGTGATACCACTTCATTTTCTTTATGCCGCCATTAAAAATCATGTTCAATGCTAACATCGAAAAATAGCTTAGCCTATTGCAAGATATTCTAGACCTCAGCTTTTTTTTTGCGAAGTATTCAATTCAAAAATATGTTAATTGAAAGTGTTTAGTAAAACACATACATGTATATATGACCAACTCTGAAATTTAGCTTAAACGCATATTTAAGTGTAAACACAATATAATTTTCAATAATTCGGACTGCTTGGCAAAACTATTTTTTGATAAAACGAACAACCGTTAAAGCTTTTTTTGCTAGTTTCATGGTTTTCTATTTTAACTAACGATATTTTGTGATTTGCGGAGTTAAACGCTTTTAACTTCAAAAATACAGTTTAAATATCAAATGCTAATGTCATTATTTAATTGACATATGAAATAAAATGGGGGAGACACGTGAACTATGATATGTTAAACTCTTTTTTCTAGACAGATTTTTCTCAACGTTTGAATTTTAAAAAAACTATAAGGCTTTTGTGAAATACAAATTTAATAGCATGCTATATCCGAGATTGCTTGGGTTAAATTTTAGAGCCTTTCTATGTAGTGGCTGACCAAACATTATTATTTAAAATAGTATACATATTGTTATGTTTATACCTTTTATAAACGTTTTGTTGTGAGTTCTTTATTGCAAAATATATAACACCAGTTTTTAGAATTTTTAAATTTATAACAATTTTATTCACTTTAACTACACAAAGTTGACACAGAACAATTTACTTAAAATGCACGTCTCTACTTGATGAGCTTTAATTTTGCACTGATTTTTTATCCACTCAGACGTTTCCCTATTTATATTTGTCCATTTAAAGTCTAGAAGATTTAAGAATCGTCTACTCCCTTTGTATCGCATTTTGTTGTTGTATGTTGTTTATTCGATATATAGGCGCCTGTATGTCTGTGTGTATAGTTGTTTTTGTTTTTATGTTGATAAGGTTTCTGCTTGGGATTTATTTCAATACATTTATTGTTGTTATTTGTAGAAACGGGTTTCTACGCAGATGGTAAACAACATGTATATTTGTTGTTGTAAAACTAGGTTTTGTCTTGCGCGTTTAGATGGTAAACAGCATACATGTATTTTTTTTCTTGCATGCCAGGCAGTTAGTAAACAGCGTATCAAATTGTAGTTGTGTGTGAATAAACTTCTACGCAGTTTGTAACCAGTAGTTTGCTTTATTGCTTAATTATTTTATTTTAAAACTTAAGCAAGACATATTCGTAACAATATATTAAACAAAATCGATAACAATAAAAATACAATTAAGCAGCATAGCGGATGTATCTTAAGAAGGTACTTGGGTGGCAACATTAGAATCTTTGTATATTTTTGACTCTCACTGTGCGTCGAATAGACGCATGTTTTTTTGTCTCTACTGCCCTTAGGGCTGATTAGTGCTTTTTTAATTTTTACAATGAGTTATTCTACTGTCAAGAACTTCAAGTTGTTTTAATGTTTTTACAGTTAGCGTATTATTTACAAGCTGTAATTAAAAGTTCAATTAATATGCTTAACTTCAATAAAATTACCTACAGTGTGTGTCTTCTGTGGTGAATTACATGGTAGCGCAAATTGTAATAAGCCCAAAAATGATAAACAACAAATGAAGTGCAGTAATTGCGGTGGTAATCACACTGCGAATTATAGAGGTTGCCCGGTATATTCTGTGGTCAAGCAGTCCATGGTTAAAAAAACTAGCAACATTCCTGCTCAATCTAGGAGTAATTACCAAACCACTCATCCTCATAAGGCTCTTCTAACCTCCACCAATTTTTCGTATGCCGATGCTCTGAAGACAAACTCCGCTCATACACAAAAACCTGAGCTCTCAAGGATTTACCAAATTCTACAACGAACTTTAACTTTAGTCGCCTCGAAGCAAACATAGACAATTTGGTACAAACAATAAACAGTTGATGCAAGACATGTTTAAAATGCAAAATACTTTGTTGCAAGCGATGATTAATAAACCATGAACTGCTTAGCAATATGTTACTGGAACGCAAACGGCATTCGCCAACATAGAACTGAAATTGAGCACTTCCTTAGGGATGGGAATATTGACATTATGCTGGTCTCGGAGACTCATCTGACTTCGAGAAGCTTATTTAAAATTAATGGATACTTATTGTATGATACAAAGGACCCGAGGGGTAGAGCTTGTGGTGGCTCTGCGATCCTAATAAAGTTTAGACTTAAACATCGTCCTCTAGACAATATAGCTGAAGATTACCTGCAGGCAACAAACATTTGTGTTGAAAATTATTGTCAGAAGATAGTAATATCATCTGTTTACTGTCCTCCTCGGTATTCTATTACCGAGAGTCAGTATACAAATTTTTATAGATCACTTGGGACTTGTTTCCTTGCTGCTGGTGACTATAATGCAAAACATACATACTGGGGCTCTCGTCTCATTACATTAAAGGGCCGAGCGTTATTCAATTCCATCTCAGATACGGGCTTGGACGTCATTTCGAGTGGGGAGCCTACATACTGGCCCACTAATAGAAAAAAGATTCCAGACGTTATAGATTTTGGCGTCACTAAAAATATACCCAGAGAATGGATCCAGGTAGAAGCCTCTTTTGATCTATCTTCTGATCACTCTCCAACAATTGTAACAATGTGTAACCCACAAAGAGGGCATTTGTCCTCTTCAAACGTAGGAATGATCAATCGTGTAAATTGGCTTAAATTTAGAAAATACCTCAGTGCCCACTGCAATGAAAACATACGACTAAGAACACCTGATGAAATTGAATTAAATATCATCAGTTTCAATGAAAACTTGAAACAGGCAGTTGTACACGCAACTACCGCCCATTCACAGACTGGCTTTAAAAAAATTTATTCCGCTGATATTGAACGCCTCGTATGCGAAAAAAGAAGAGCAAGAAGGGAATGGCAACAGCATAGATCTCCGCAAAACAAAATTAAATTTAAAGCGTGCACGAAACGTCTCAGAGAATTGCTTGAATCTGACAAAACTGCATCTCTCATAAGTTATCTGGAGGGCCTCGATGTAACACCAGGCTCCAATTATTCATTATGGAGAGCTGCTAAAAAACTTAAAACGCCAGTCAATTTTAAACCTCCCTTGAGAAATTCGAGAGGAGATTGGGCGAGAAGTGAAGCTGAAAAAGGGAACTTGTTTGCCGAACATTTAAAAACGGTTTTCACCCCAAATGTTACTTCTGAAAATGTCGACTTGCCAAGTGCTGTAGCTTTACCGCCACTGCCATTAAGATTTTCATTCCAAGAGGTTCAAAAATTATGTGCAGAACTAAACCCAAAGAAAGCCCCAGGTATTGATGGGTTTAGTAACCAGATGCTGATGGAGTTGCCCAGTATTGCTACTAAGATTATGTTATTTATCTTTAATGCCATTTTAACGATGCAATACTTCCCTCACACCTGGAAGGTAGCACTAGTTAAAATGATTCCAAAACAAGGTAAAGATCTTACTAATGTAGAGTCATACAGGTCATACAGTCATACAATGTCTAAGCTATTTGAAAAACTGCTTATGGCTAAACTTTCACCTATACTCATGCAAAGTGAATGCATTCCGAATCATCAGTTTGGTTTCCGAAAACAACATAGCACCACGGAACAGACACATAGGCTGGTTCAGGTAGTTAGAAAAACGTTCGAGGAAAAGAAGTACTGCTCTGCGTTATTTATTGACGTTTCACAGGCATTCGATAAAGTGTGGCATGATGGTCTGCTATTAAAATTAAAAATATACTTTCCAACAAACATTGAAAAACTTCTGGAAAGCTATTTAACGCTTCGAAAGTTTTCTGTAGTCGAGGGTGACTTCAAAAGTGCCCCCCTATCTGTCTCGTCTGGAGTGCCTCAAGGAAGTATCCTGGGGCCAATTTTGTTCCTCATTTACACCGCAGACATGCCCGTGAGTAGTGATATCCAGACATTAATATTTGCGGATGATACGGCTTGTCTTAGTACACACACTAACCCGACAGAAGCATCGCGAAATCTTCAAGACCATATTGTTAAGCTGCAACATTGGCTGAATCTTTGGAGAATTAAAGTCAACGAACAAAAATGTGTTCATATAACGTTCACGTTGCGAAGAGAAATATGCCCTCCAATTTACATTAACAATCAACTGATTCCTCATCACTCTAACGTGAAATACCTCGGCATACACCTTGATCGTCGGCTCACCTGGAAATTCCACATTGACGCTAAGTTAACTCAAATGAAATTAAAATTAGCTCAATTACATTGGCTGATGGGCAGAAATTCAAGACTCAGCCTAGACTGTAAGCTACTGTTATACAAGTCGATTTTAAAGCTAATATGGTGTTACGGAATTGAGTTATGGGGCACTGCTTCAGCTTCAAATATAAAAAGAATTCAATGTCGTCAAAACAAAATTCTACGAATGATAACTAAGGCCCCTTGGTATATTAGAAACACAAGCATACATAGGGATCTTAGCATACCACTTGTGAATAGTGAAATTGAAAAATACGCAGACAAATACTTGAAAAAGATTGGGTGCCATCCTAATCCCTTTGCACGTAATATTTTAAACTACCGTGGACATGTTCGTTTAAAGAAGAAAGACACTGCAGCTTTAATCGCCAACATCACAGATAATTGATAGGGAGGATAACTTTATTTTTTATACTTCGAGAATATTGTCCGAACTAGAACTGGAGGGGGAAAGGGGAGGGAAAAGGAGAGGAGGGGAAATAATAATAATAATAATTGTTAACCCTAAGTTTGGATCCGACAATGGCCGATTCTAATTGATTTCATTTAGAATTAAGATTTGGATACTTATTGATAGTTCAAAAATAATTTTGAAGATACAATAAATAAAATTGGAGTAAAAAAAAAAAAAAGTTTAATAAAACACAGTTTTTATATATTTATAAATCGCATTTGTCCCTCATAATTAGAAAAAACATAGCCTGTTGTAACTTTTAGACATTCCACTTCTATTCCGTTTGCGCAAAATAAGCACACCGTGATGGTGTGCTTAGTAGTAAAGATGTACCCATTTTCCCATTTTTGTTATCTGTGTCCCAGCTCTGTTAATAGCATAGTATCTTATAGATGCAACTTATCTGTATTTAAAATTTCATTAAAATCCGCTTAGCTGTTAGTTTGCTAAAAGATCCATAGGAATGTCTGCTTGCATTTTTCTCTCCTTCAGCAAATATCTACCTGTGTTTCTAAATCAATTCAAATCGGTATGGACGTTTAGCTGTGATTGACGCATCAACTGAATGACTCAGTATTTGAAAATATAAGTAACCTTTTACAATTTTCAGGTAAATACCTACGTGACGCACAAGAGACTTGCAAGCTGATATATAATGTATATTAGATTGGATATATGTAGACATTTCCTTAATAATTAATTAAATAATAATACATAAGTAGCAAATATTTTATTCCTGTACATGTTTACGCATGACTCTGCGTATGAAGGTAAGAATATTTACATATACATCATTACTGTGTCGAATAGTAACCTCATAATACAATTGTAATTTTAGTTAGTTTAGAATTGTAATTTTTATAAACTGTGACATATGTAAAAGCTTACTTCTAATTTATAACGTTTTAAAATATGAACGTTTAAAATTCATCATTCATTTGTAAAATAGTTCGGAGTTAACAACCAATGCATACATTTTATTTATTTATAATAAAGTTAAATAAAGTATAACCTATTGTACCCTCTACATGTTTCAAGTTCTATTAAAATCGATTATGCGGTATAAAATTGCCTCTTTTTCCTTATCTCCCCTCTGAATTAGATTTTCAAAGTCATTTGCATATTTTAGGTAAGGGTTTATCTTCGATATCTTCGAATTAAATCTGGTGATTTTTAACCCTTACCAGTCTCGGCTCTATTACACTGCTTCAAAAAAAAATACTGGTTACTTCTTCCCTAGGGATTAGGATCTACATATTTATGTAATTGACATCCATCTATAGTGCAATTGTCGTCATTAAGTCAGTGACGAATCAAATTTAAAGACCGTATACGAAAAGTTTTTCATTGTTAAAAATTCTCTGGTAATTTTCAATGCGTTATATTATTATGTAAAAAGAAGAGAGGAATATATTGAAAAAACGTTTCGATTTTTTTCAGAACTATGTAAACAAAATATAAAATGGTGAATTCTCTAAATTGACATGAAATTTATTTTATCCGAAAGATAAACTTCTGGCATTACAATTTAAACATGACTTCTATTTGTGGCTACATATCGGCAATATTGTTTTCCAAGTGGTCAATAGTTTCGAGCTTATAAGCATAGACTAGCAACATATCACATATCCCCACAAAAAATAGTCAAGCAGCGATAAAACACACGATCTTGGAGGACAATTCACGGTTCCGATTAGTAAAACTATGCGGTTACCAAACGCTTCTTTCAATAAATCATTTATGACACGAGCGTAATGAAATGTTGCGCTATCTTCTTAAAACCACAGCTCCATGACCATCATGGTTGTCTCAATTGGTGAACGAAAAAGTCAGTAATAATGACTCTATAGCGGTCACCATTAACTTAAACGTTCTGACTAGCGCAATTTTTAAGAAGTACGAACCAATTTTTCCACTAGCCCATAAAGCACAAAAGTGTCTCATCATCATCATCATTATCATCACTCAAAATACAGCTGTTTTGTTTATTGGCTTTTCTATTCAAATAAAAATGAGCTTCATCGGTAAACAAAATTCGCTTATAAAAATCGCTTGACAGCTGATGGCCGCCAGTTAAAAAAGTATTGCCAACTTAAAGATGTATAACCCCATAAAAAACCCGATAGTTACAAGATAGCTAGCCATTAACACATTTATAATATAAAAATGATTCTTTATCTGATGTCAGAACAATTTTCACGATCGTCGTGTGCAAATCCAATTGAAAAACAAATGAGATGAGGGAAAATTCTATGAAGTCAAAATAAAAGCAAATGTTGTACGCTTCAACATTTAATATTTACAATGCTGAATTTTAACCACTCTTTACTCTGCAATGAAACGTAGATAACCGCATTATTTAACACGTTTACAGATGCTAAAAATTCCACGCTGCAAAAATATGCAACCAATTATTTTTGAAACTAATTGTAATATTCGAAATTTGATTGGGCATTTATTTATTATAAGAGTAGACAGAAAATCGAATTTTAATCGTTTTATATAACGAATGTTGTAACATCTACGTTGATGTAGATGATAATCTCCAACTCAACCAGCTTTCGAAAAGTTGTAAAAATACGGCGAAAAGATAAAATAATATGAAAGTATCTAATAAGTCAATTTAAATGTGTTTTAATTATAAAAACTTATCTACATAAGTATATAAAAATTAAGCCCAAAATAGGTTGCCAGTGTTTAACGACATGCGCCGTCGGATTTCCACCAAATTTTTACAGTACCTTCGTAATGGTCGTTCTTTGTTTTATGCGTTTACGCACAATAGTGCGTCCACGGTGCGTGTTTGCAACAAGACAAATTTTTCAAAAAAGTCAAAATTTTTTGCATACTTCGACTCAATGTTTTGTATCAAATGACATGTGTGTTTTCGTTTGTACGTTGCTGTGTGTGTGTGTGTGTGTGCTTGCACAGAATGCGATGGCAATACAAATCGAAATATGCTCATGTTCATAGCAAGTGGATATGCAAACAAATAGAGAATTTTGTTTTCCATATTCTGTTGCATTTTGTGTGAGTGTGTGTAATTTGCGAGTTCAATTGCAAAATGATCCATCAGCCGAACGTTTTTCCCAATTCCAATTGACCCCACCATAAAAATGATTACGCTTCCAGATAATTTTTGCCACTTTGCACAATCAAAACAAGAATTGGTCTCAAGCGTTTCCCGGTATTGCACAAAATTTTAGAAACCATGATTGGTTGGGGGAAAGAGCTATCTTAGCTGCGAAAAATGCAGATGTTTCGGATATCAATGTGACAATTTTGAATGATATTCCTGGGGAAATTTTTACCTACAAATCGGCTGACTCTCTTACCAATCAAGACGATGTTGTAAATTATCCAGTGAAATTTTAAAATTCGCTTAAGTTATCTGGACTGCCGCCCCACCGCCTACAAGTGAAAGTTCGTGTACCAATTATTTTGCTTAGAAGTATCTGCCAGCCACGACTTTGCAATGGCACACGTTTAGTAGTCAAAAAGGTCATGAAAAATGTGATTGAAGCAAAAATTTTAAAAGGGAAATATAAGGGCGAGGATGTGCTGGTACCACGCATTCCTATGATTCCTCCAGATTTGCCGTTTGATTTTAAACGGCTTCAGTTCCCCACCATATGTGGGGCTTTTGCAATGATTCCGGTTTTTCGCACGGTCAATTATATGTATCATGTTCACGTATTAATAAGCCAACTGCTTTGTTTGTCTATACCGCGAACCAAAATCGATCGAAGAATGTCGTATATTTAAAAGCATTGCAATAGAATAAGACGTATTACATAAGCACACTAAAATATTGAATTGTGAAAAAGACAAAATTATTAAAAAAACAGAAAAACGAAAAAAAAATTGTGTTCTTTCTGATTAATTTTCTTGAATGATTGAATTTTTTGTTGCACACAAAAAAGAACGCTGCAGAATAAAAACAAACCACAAATGACTTGCAAAGCAGTCACGGACACGCTAGTTGTTGTATAAAACACGGGCAATTGTTCGCATGATGACTAGAAAGTCCTTTGCCGTCAAGTCAGGTGTTTTTTGAAGCTATAAATTGTTTTTCGATGAACTGTTAATTTTCAAATTCCTTTCGTTTAAGCCTTAACACCATAGCTATTGCCCAAACGGCCAAGCTAGAATTTTAACGTTAAAGCTTCCATTTAAGTTGGTTTTTTATATTATGTTTTGGAAATTCATCTAATTATGCCTTATAATTTTTCAATACAATTTCTTATTTTCAATTGTTCACTTTATTAAAAGAAACTAATTTACTCCACCAAATTTGCAGTTACAATGAATTTCTTTATTACTTACTGAAAGTGTTGTCAGTGATTGATATCTGCCGAATAATGTTGATTTTAAGTTTTGGACTGTCGTGATTTTATATTAATTTTCGACTTCAAAAATTGCGCAATTTTGGTGGCCAGTTTAGTAAGATCTTTTTTAAGTAAATTTTATCAAAATTCATAAAAGGAATTTGAAGTTGGTATACAAAAAGTTTTTCATTGTTAGAAATTTTTGGGCTGCAAAACAAAGAGGGCATATGTTTAAAAAATGTTTTTTGAAATTTTCTTTTTGTTAATAATAAATTTATATTATTATGTTGAAGTAGAAAACAAATACACAATTTAAAAATATCAACTTTAATACTTATCTGTAAATGTTATTTTTTGGTTTAAACATTTTCGTAAAACAACATTGCGCTTTAATTAAGTCTCTGCAGGTATATTTTATTATTTTGGTATATTTTTGTCAAATCTATCTAATGTTAATATGTGGCATCCAATCCTAGTGCACTTGGACTAGAAAACTGTGTCTTACATGTTCCGCATGGGCTGATTTAGACTTTGAGTTTTAGGTTGGAAAGGATACATTACCTCATCTTCTAAAAGCTCTTGGGTTGGTTAGTAGCAGTAGGAATTGTTTAAAAGTTTTATCGTACAATGACTAATAACTGTGTTTTATATATGTTTTATATTTTTTTTTCAGCCCTTAACTGGCTAATCATTAGAATGAAAAAAGAGTGGAGTTTTTCTAACTGGAACTGTAATAGCATTACAGATAAAAAAGGATAATGGGACGGAAAACTAGAAGTGATGATAAAGTTTGTGCTATTAAATTGATGACACAAACTTTAAATGGATGATTACATAGATTTATGTGATAGATTGATAGCTTACTACCGAAGTTCAATCTGGATAAAAAAATAGTCCGTGGAAGCTTTCTGCCATTGCTTAGACCTAGATATCATTAACTGATGGGCCATATACACGTGTTGTTGTTGTTTATAAGAAAATGTCTAACGAAAGGATATGTTAGACTTACTTTAACACTGGGTGAACCTGGCCAGAGCGACGAGGAACTATGATCGAAGTAGACTTGAACCTTGTAGCTCAATATTTCGCCCCAACAGCAACGCATTTGCAATATTAAAGATGCTATTCATATGTTTGCCGTCTTTTTGCTTTTTAAAAATTAATTTTTAGTTGATCAATTTGGCTTGAAATGCAAGACTCTTTAGTTTCCTATACAAAATTTTGGATAAAATCCACTGATGAGCTATTTGAGCAGTAATGAAATGTCTACATGGATGTGCTTTCCTCCACAGAGTTACATTTAAAAATTTTTGGAATAATAAATACTTTATGAGAATATCATAAAATATGTTTAAAGGAATTTAGCACAAATTAATATACACAGTTTAATTATAATTATGTTGCCTCTCTTTCCGTTTATGAAAAAAATCGTTATCTAAAGTACTGGCTTTACAGTTATATAGCCGAATTCAACTCCTATCGAGAATGAATTATTAATTCAGAAAATTAAAATTTCAAAGTAGGATTTATTTTTTTTGAGATTTTGTTTTTTAACGAGTTTTGGATTATCTTTTAGTTTGTGTTAAGGTTTACATATTGCATTTCATGACATTCATGAAATGAAATATTTATTATTTATCATATCATATATTTCTTTTCTATAATTTATAGAAAATCACGTAAAAGATAAAAAATACACAAATTTGAAAAATATTTAAATGGCTGTTTTGTTTAATACAAAAAAGAATAACTATGGTTAAAAACCTGTTGAAAGGCCGAGTCGATTGCACTAGTATGCGGAGTGCGTTAGGATTATGCTACTTTGCTCGTCATTTTTGTTGTTAACGGTTATGAATCTTGATTTTATTAAAGGTAAGCAAACCGACATCATAAAGTAATTAATTTAATGGGATTTTCAGTTAACTGATATAAGTAGATAAGATTCTATTTACTTAGTTAGAATCTATGTGACTTGCAAATTGACTGGCTACGCTCTTCACAGATCTCCCTAAAATGAATAAATTTTTAAATTTTTTTATGTGTATGATCTTAAGTTTTAATCAATACTAAAGTCACAGTTTACTTTTAAAAGACTCAGATAAAAGTGTTAGCATATAAAAAACAGCTTAAAAAGTGTATATAATTAGTGGTCCTTGTGTTTTATTGGAAGCAAAGTTTATATTATTTAATAATAGTAAAGAAGACCATAAAAGTAAACGAAACGAGCAGTATTCTTGCTACTAGTTCAACAGTCACTCTATGTTTCCCTTGTTAGAACTCTTTTAGAGTATGCATCTGCAGTTTGGGATTCAATATACATATACGATACATAAAAATTATGTTCGATCTATACAATAGCATTTCATGTTGTTTTATCTTCGTAATTTACACTGAAATTTATAAGCAAGGCATCTTCTGTTACAATTTAACGCATTTCGAATATTCGAGTAGTGATACGTTATATAATTTACCTAGCTGTTTTAGGCGAGTTACTACAATTTGTTTTTATACTGTCACTACTTTCTTGCTATTAATAATTAAAAATCAGTTTCAAGCATGTTGATATTTAATAATGATGTGAAAATTGTATTCTTGTTATTAATTAGCTTATTAGGTTTCCCCCAATTAGAAATTCTGGTCATTAGTGAAAATCTTGAATATATTAAGAGATTAAAAGCAACATGACTTTTGTGGCTTTGGCTTTTATTAGTAAATAATGGAAAAGTAACGAGAATTAAATTGATTAAATCCTAACTACCTGCAAATTTGTTTTCTTACCTGTTTCATTTAAAAGGTAAAACATTTTGTTTCTACACTTTAGAAATTTCAAACGCATTGGGTAATTCAATATTTTTCACATTCTTGGTAAAACCCTAAAATGTATGAGTTGTTGCTGTAAATTTTCCAAATAATCTGTTTAAAATTTTTCGTTACAGAATAACGTATTTATTTACAAAATATTCAGTTTTGTTAATGTTCAGTTTCAATATTTCCTATTGTTACTAATTGCCTAATTCAACTCCAGTGTTATTGAAATTTACAGGGTTTTAAATGAGATAGCTTATTGTACCACTTTATTATATATTTTATGTTCTCCTGAGAAAAATCTTCAAGGCCACAAATGTTTCAAATTACTTTGAGATTTTAATAAAGTCATATGAAATGCTTTATTGTAGAACAATTAACAGGTTTTTCGTTCAATTTTGGCACTAGTTTAAGTTTAAGGGCAGATTGGTCAACTGGTTACTTACAACTAACTGAATTTTTGATAAAATATTCATCTTTTTTAACATTTTAATATAAGATAATTTTGACTAAATTTTTCTAGAAAAAACCTACTTAGATAAGGTGAAATAAATTAAGTCATCACGCACTCCTTTCTCTTCTGTATATATGTACACGTATACCTTACCAGTTGCAAGAAAACTTGACGTGTCTGAACCTTGTATATTATAAAAATTCGTCCTTATTTACTAATCATAATTTTAATTAAAAAATATATTGATAAATATAGATGTAAGTTCACATATATTGGCCTAGTGCATTAAGAGATATAATTGTTTTTCAAACATGAGCAAATGAAAAATAAAAACAATAGTGGCATACACACGTACATGCGGCTGTATATATCTACAGTTGTAAGTACCCAGTTGGCCAATCTGTCCTTAAACTTAACCTAGTGTCAAAATTGAACGAAAAACCTGTTTAAACAAATTGGGAAAGAATTTTTTATGATCATCACGTATTTGGGCAAACTTACAAACTATTTAGTTATTTGTGGAATGCTTGTACAAATCTAATATGCATAAAGAACATTTTATTACTATTTTAATTTAAAGAACGATTTAAAATCCTTTTCCTTATACTTTGTAATTTCAGAGAAAAAATATTTAAAAATGTAATAATTTTGCACGTGTAACGATTTCCATTTGAGTTCTTTTGTATGTCTGCATGTACATTATGTATTTATGCATCTGTTTTCCTACGGAATGTGCTATCACTTTCGCAATTTGCTTAAGCAAATGACATTGATGAAAAGTTTTGGCAAGTTCATTACAGTTTACCACATGCTATTTATATGTATTTGAACGGTTAGCTTATGCATTATATAGTTGGGGCTATAGTCTTCGGTTGAATGATGGATGCAAGATTTGTGATTTTTTATAGACAGTTCCGCAAAATGACTTCTTTGAAAATAAGCTGTCTTCAATTTGATCGTGAAGTAAGTGGTGGTAGTGAAAGATAACTTGTACATGTAAAATATAAGCACAAAAGCATGCAGAATTAAGATTTACAGTAACGTTTTTCTAAAACAATAAAATTAAATTTACATTTGTTTTAGTTAAAACCATTTCATTCATTGCTCAACTCAAATCGTCAGGGTACTACAGCACTGCATTTTAGAAAAACTAAAGCTGCTTGTTGTATTTAAATTTTTTGGTAGGCCATAACGATGATGTCTTTTGTCGGCTTAGTTTTGTTTTGTACTCGTTATTAAAGATGTCTTGAAGACTTGGCCAAGTGGGTAGTTTTGTTGTGTGTAAATATATACATACATTAATTGTAACTACATACAAACATATAAATTGGTGAAATTGTACGTGCTTTTTAACAGGAGATTTGTAAGTTGGTTTTTTTAATTTTTCATATTTTTTTTTTATAATTTCACAAATCATTTTGAATAAATACAAATGAATGTGAATCAATCGATATACATAAATATGAGTTTTACTAAAACGAGGGCATTATTAAAATTAGTTCGTTTAAATGTTAACATTTTCTTAAATGTTGATTGCGGTTCATTACGTAATTTTTTTAATATTTTTATTTTTCAGATTTAAAAATATACTTTATTTCTACACATAAATATGTATATGTATGTTTAAATTCTTTAAAAGCTTGCACAACTTTGAGTAAATGTAAAATTATAGTATTCAATGATTTTTGGGAGATGGAAACTCCAAAAACACAAAATTCAGCACTTACACGAGAAAGACAGTACGCAAATTAGACCAGGATACTGAGAGGCAGTAAGCAAAATTTAGACGAATAACTATAATGAGTTTTAATTCAAATGCTCGCAAATTCGTTCAGGACGTCCAATTATAATACATGGATGAAGTTTATCTTAACGATGAGTGACTTTGTTAACATAATTCAGGTAATTACGGATCATTACGACTGCTTATAAAATTCACTTTATTTCATTGTAATCCTGATTAATAAATTTCTTTGCTGATAAATAACTCTAAGTCATAAATTCATTAGTATACTAAATTAGGGAGCTTCGAGAAAAATAAAGGCAGTTGGCTGCAATACTATAGTCACCTATTTAGTTTAAGAACTCAAGAAGAAATTAGTCAATTTTGCCAATAAAGAAAGCTTTTATCAGGAAGCAGTATTACAGATGGGATGATAAAAAGACGAAATTGGAATTTCAAGTTGTAGCACACTCAGCTTTCATGGATTCACGGCAAAAATGCCAGATAAATAAGTAGGTTATCTCAGCAGTATAACCTTAGTTTGAGATTTTCAAGAAAATTACGTCAAGAAAATGTAAGAAGAGCAATTAAAAAATTTTGTTATATTTATTAAATTCAATTGTGTATATGTATGTAACCTTATATGTATGTAAGAGAAGTGCTACTCCTCTTAAAAAAAATACTGATATATATATATATGTATGTAAGTACATATAGGAATTGAAAGATATAATCGTTTTAAAAAGCAGAAATTAATTTCATCATAAATTAAAAAAGAACATTCTATACTGCCTTCGCCGGTACTTGCATATTATCGCTCGTATGTTCTTGTTTTCAATAAAATAAATTCTCTGTCAAGTTTTTTGATGTTGTTTGTGTCCCTTTCTTATTTGTTTTTTTTTTGTATTTTATTGTGCTGAGTTTTGTTTTGTTCTGTTCTGTTTAATTTTTGTTATTGTTATTTTTTAACTGACAGACCACATACTTATACGCGTTTTCAGCCACAGTTATGGAGTCACGTACACCATTAATAGAAAGAAATCAGTCAAAGCCTTCTGGAGGAGCACTACGGAATAGTAGAGAAAATTTAAAACGAGCAGTAAAATAAGTCCAAAGGAAACTAAAACCCGTACAATTGTGGGTAAAACAAGTTTCCAGGGGAATAAGAAAATAAACTGGAGGCTAAAATTTAATCTAACACCATAAACGTGCGCCGAAAGTAAATACAAAACACAATAACTATAAAATAACAACCGTCACTGTTCTATCAGCTGATGGAGAAAACAAAATACAGAAAAACAAGTTACTTTGACTGACTTTTAATCGTACATAACTACTCCTGTAGATATAAAATCCCTATTAACAAGGAAATAAACATGTTTTTATTTACTAGAGATTTTGCAACCTGAATTAATACGCGTGTACATCGTGTACATAAGTAAACGTTCACGTAAATAATAGAATTCATAAATAATGCATCTTATAATTATACAGAAAATGTATGTATGCATGTGTGTAGCTTATTTTCAAATTTGTTCTCATTCTCTTCTACACTCTTTGACATCCCAAAGTACTCAGGCAAGAGAGCACACTCAAGAAGAACTTGAGTTGGTTAAATGGTTCTACACAGCTACACAAACGAAACAAATGAATAAATAGTTAAAAGCATAAGCAAAAGCATTGGAGAATTGGATGATGAAAAAACAATCTCATATTGGGTTGAGCTGAAATAAATGGTATAAATAGCAGTGTAGTGCAGCCGGTTTGTTATAGTAGCTTCGATACATTGCTGAGATACAGATAAATTTACAAATCAAGCAATTCAAACAAAAGTGTTTCGATAATAAAATCAGTCGTCTGTTGTAGAAATTAAACGTATTTTTTCTTTTTGATAAATTTATGCAACAAAAAAGAAGAGTTCTATTTTGAAAAAAATAATTTTTAAATTGCCATTCTAATAATAAAATCAACTATTTACCGGGCCTCAACAGAAGCCATTGACAAGTGATAAAAACAAATTAATTAAATAAACGTGCTGTGATCAATTTATAACGTTAACAAATCTTCGGAAACCAAAAGTTCAAGAACTTATTTTTTCGAATTTTAAATAAAAATACAGAAAAGTTGTTGTGATACTTATTATTAGGATAAACTGTCCTTTTTGGCAAACATACACATACAGATATTTGAAAAAACAAAAAAAAGTTAGGAAATATCTGGAAATTGATAGAAGATTCTAGAAACTAGCAGAACTTTAAGAAAAACTTGTACAACAACAAACACATTTGTTTGAACAAAGTCATGAAAATGGAAATTTTAGCAGTACAACAGTTTGTATGTCATCCAGCAGATTTCAATGGACTTGGGTCTAATAAAATGAAAGGTAAGTTCTGCCAGCGAATTTCAGTTGGGAGAAAACAATTATCAAAATATTATTTTGAAGTATATTGTTTAAAACTACCCAAGATTTTATAAAAATAAAAATTTGTAAAAGTGATAATTATTTATTATAAATTTTCGTTTAAAAATCCTTTTAAATTATGCCGTCAGTTAGTTTTCGTAATTTTTTTACAGCACTTCCTCATTCCCAATACCTCTTAAATGCTTAAAGTAAAATAAAAAAATGTACCTATTATTTTTGAAAAACTAATTAATTTTTTTTGTCAAATAATCGTTAAAAAAATTAAATCATCAATACTTTCTCTCTAATTAAATTTAAGTTATATTCAAAGGTTTTCGGCTTGATTTTTTATATTTGATTTTTCGTAACGTTGCATTTCAATAACAAAACATTTGATGTGCTTGTTGTCAAGCGTTTTTAAAGATTTTAAAGTGTGTAACGACCTCGACAGTTAACAGGCAAACAAGCTAGTAACTCGTTAGCCAGTCATTTAGTTACAGCAACAAAAATAAATTTCAATAATTTGCAACCATGTGGGCTGATTAAACAGCTACTTAAAAAAAAAGAAACGTTCATACACACTAAAAACGTGCTCCGAACTTTTTTACACACACACACACACATAGTCACACACATGCACTTATTTGATAGTTAGTTGATTTTATGCTTTTGTATACTTAAATAAAAAGTAATTTTATTTAATATTAATGTTTAGATAGTAAAAATGAAACTAGAAGTAAACTTCTTATTTCCCTTTTGTATTTTTAGATTGGACATCAATTTTAACACCGCCGCCAGAAGCATCTAGAAAAGCAACCACAAATTTACCCTATACCCAAACAAATACTACAAATAAGATCAAAAACAGTATTAACAATCAGAAAAATAAGCGTTTGTCGGAAAGCGTGAGCAAACGCAATTGCCCAGCCGTGGCGACCAACCAAAAGCCTTCGTTAAATTCGCTTAAACACAATGACCTCAATGTTTTCTACTGTGATGATTTAGATCCAAAAGCTGTAAACGACTTGTCCTTACGTATACTTGATGAGCTAAGATTAGCCAAGTCACGTCATTTGTCATGTACGGAAGTGTCGTTGCCATGTGATTTAACACCACGTATAGCAGCTGAGATATTACGTTTAAGTGAACGAGAGCCTTGCGGTATTAGAGGCTGTACGATATATATTGAGTTCGAGGATGAGCCAAACAATTCGAGACGGATAGCCTCGCTTAAACTGGATCCGGAAACTGTGTCAACCTTTGAAATCTATTTAACTCTGCGTCAAGATCATAGCGGTTGGACTTCCTTGCTGCCACAATTCATGAAAGGTTTGTCCCGCACTATTACCATAAGTCCCGATTTGATCATCACTAAAAACAAGCTGTACTCTCCTGCGGCGAGTAAAAGCTATAGTTATACTAGTTCTAAAGCCATATCAGCACCCACTGCGTAATTTTTTTAATTCTGTCTGTTGTGTACTTATGATTATGACTTGGAGTGTATTTTGTAGAATTCATTTACCATTTACATACATCACATACATAACATATATGCGTATGTTGAAAACAACAACACACGCACTCGTTGAATGTTTTATTGTGCAAACACAACAAGTCAAAAATCTCATAATACTTTTCCACCTCGATTTAAAATCTCAGAAAATTTTAAAGGCTTTGAGTTGCATGGTTCCAAACATTTTTTTGATTCTCTTTGTCATCTTTAGCTCGTTTCATTTCCTCAATTAACGATTCTGTTGAACTGAATACAAAGTTAAGTGAAATATTATTTTTCATTATTATGACTTTTTTACTTTTGAAAATCATCTGTCGGTTAATTCCTTTTCACTTCAACTCAATGCCAATTAATAAATCGTATAAAACTCATGAAAATAAGATTGTGATAACTTATTAAGATGCTAAGTTTTTTTTTTTCTATAAATTAAATGTTGTATGTCATAATTGTAGGTCTTTATTCCAAACGATAAAAAATAAATAAACGAAAACGCTTTAATTGACTTAAAAATTTAAACTAAGAAATACTTCATCAACATATGGAAAACATGTGCAAAAGTATTGAGCACTCATTATGTGTCCAATGCTACGTCTAATTTTTCCTTTTCTTTAAGCAATAAATTTAAATTTGTATTATAGTGTTTTGGCTAAATAACGTGAATGAAAATGAAAAAAAACTGCGATATCTTGCATCGAAAGTTATGCATTTAGTTTGTAAATTGAAATTAAAACATACGAAAATTTCGCTTTATTTAGAATAATAATTATAAGATTTTATACTTTTGATTACTTTTAAAAAGGTTCACAATATTCTCATTCATTTTAAAATGATCTTCATTCATATTGTTTAATTTTATTCTTAATTATAATTTTTAATATGTAAAGAGTGTATTTAATATGCGAAGCAAAATACAAAACCTATCAATTCTTTGATAAATGTATTAATTTTTAAATAAAAAAATGTATTATTTTATTTTCCTTTTATACAAGTATTTATAATATAAAAAATAATATGCCCTCAACAAATAATAATAAAAAAAAAACACGAAAAACAAATGCATATCTGTCGACTTTTAATAAAACATTTTAAGTTTATTTTTAGCAATTTTTTAAAAGATCGAAATTTTTTTTTAATTTAAAAAATTATCCTTATTATACTCAAGACGTTTTATGTAAAGTCCCAGTTAAGTATTTATAAAATTTTAAAATTTAATATTTTTAAGAACAGAAACTAAATATCTTTCATAGTTTTAGTATAAACCAACAATGATCTTAATTAATTTTTTTAACCAAAAAAGCAAATATAGATTTTAAGTTGATAAAAAAAAAGAAAAACAAACAAACAAACAAAAATAAAATAAAAAATACTTGAAAATTATTTGTTAAGATTTTGTCATTAGGACTAATTTCTTAAAAAATAATGGAAGAGTATTTCAAAAAATCATATAGTTTTGACTTTTATTTTTTTTCAAGCTTGGAACCGCTTTAACTTCAGATTTAATGAGCCTGTTATTCATATATCGAAGGAAGTAAAACATTTTTTTAAGTCATCCTTTAATTGAGAAACTGTAAAGTAGCAGCGTGGAGTTATTCACTCTTATTCTGTTTAGCGACGTCGATTTTGAGGCAACATCACTTTAACACAACATCAATGCTAATTTGGTATTCCCTAACAGTCTATTGGCGACGTTGCCAGTTTATCGATAATTTTTATAAAATTTATGTGCTATTTTTGGTAAAATTGTTATGGAAAAAAATTAAAGAATTTCATTTTTTTTATTATTTATATTCGACCTTTTTTTCTTCTTCAATAAATACTTATTTATTAAATAAAATCTGTATTTAATCAAAATGTTGAGCAGATTTGCCACAACTTCTTTCAGTATAAGTTGATTAAATATGCCGCCTTCAGTAGTTTTGCATTCCATTTTGTTTTTACCATCTTTTTTTTAATTCAAATTTTAAGTCGCGCCAAATCTGAAAAAAGAATTTTGCCAAACGTGTTTTGAACTACACACTATCAGCCCAATCACGAATATTTCCTAGGAATTTCTTTCTCACGGAATTTACTTCTCTCGAGAAAAAAATCCTCCAATCACAAATTCCGCGGGAACAAAAATAATTAAAAAGTGGCATCATTGAATCTTATAACGAACTGTTTTGTTTATTTACATTTTTTTTCCTTTTTTGTTTGTAACTTAAGATTTTTTATTTATTTACAACGTTTACCGGAGAATTTTATTTTTATTTTAATTAAATAAAGGAAAATATAAAAAGAAAAAATAAAAAAATTATTTTTAAAAAACCCGCACGCTGTATCTGCGTTGACTTCCATCACGGTAAGCAAATGCTGCATTTGCTGTTTATTTGTGTTTTTTGATCTAATAATAAAAATTATAAAACCAAAAAAAATTTAAAAACCAAACATTACTTACATTTTTGGCCAAACTCCCTTCTATATAGCAGGTGGAAGAAAACTTGAGAAATAACAATATTTTCTCCCCTTTTTTCCATTTACGATACCTACTTTTTTTCTCCGCCGAATTTGTTTCTCTTCACACAGTTGAAAAAAAGGGAAAATATTTATTCATAATAATCGACTCCAGAATCAAACTTCGCGAACCATATATTTAACAACAAATGTACACCAGGACATATTAAGACAACGGTTAAACTGCTCCACACACAGCACAAAGGAAGGAGACTAAATGTATTAGAAAACATGGAAATATACAAACAAAAAACATTTGACGGACGAATAATAAATGAACAAATAAACACTGCTTCGGACACAATATTTGAACCGTTGAAACATTTTTACAGGAAAACAAACACTACACCAGCACAAAAACGTTACGCAGGTGCGCAAGACCAGGGCAATAAGGAACATCATAAACGTACAATTACAGATTATTATGTCACATAAAAAGGGGAAGAAAGAAAAAAACCCAATAGGTTCACACATAGACAGAAACGGACAACAAGCATGATCGTAAAAGAATTTAGTTAGGAAAGAAGACCAAAGCAATAAAGAACATCATAAACGTACAATTACAGATTATTATGTCACATGAAGAAAAAAGAAAAAACCCAATAGGTTCACACATGAACAAAAACGGACAACAAGCATGATCGTAAAAGGATTTAGTTAGGAAAGAAGACGAATGAAAAAGCACGACAAATTAGGTAAAAAGAGACAAATGAAAAAGGAGAGAGAGAGATGCAGGCAAAAAAGACAGTAAGTGACGAACGCAATAACACGAAGGGAGACACGAACTATATAAACACAACTAACAATAGAACGCAACTAGTACGAAAAGAACACTGAAGATGGCAAACAGCCGAAACCGGTTTGTTCACAAACCAAATTTGACGAGGGTCGACGGAAAACCGTACCCAAATAAAATTGAAAATATATACAGTGATCTCGCAGAAACGTAAACTAATTTTTACCGAGGGTGTTCACGTTTTCGATTTTGTTCACGTTTTAGATTGCATTTTTTCTATAACATATTTTAGTCTCTTTTTATCTTTTATTTAATTTAAAATAAAGTACGTTATTTTTCACCTATGAGACATGTTTTGATTCTACTTTTTGTAAGTTCCTGCCATATTTTAATATATGTACTATGCTACTATGGGTTGCAAAAGGGTTTCTAAGATAATAATTTCGAAATTAGTACAGAGATCTTTCCAGTTTTGGAAGCTCCGAAGAATGCAGTTTTCCGTTTTCCAGGACTGGAAAATGTATTATTAACACATTTCGAAATTGCATCTTTTTTGTTTCTTATTGAACAAATCGTCGATTTGACGACATTATACTTTTTTGGCAAAACAAGTTGCAGGTGAACCTTTTCATAAAAGCTCTAAAATATCTGACTTTTCTTGAAGACTTAACACTTTTGGTTTTTTATTAAGACATATTTTTAATAAAAATATTTTTAGAGATCACTTGTTTATATTTCTTATATGCATAGTCAGCACAGAGAGATGCTTCCAGTAGAACTGCCGCGTTTATACCACAACTACTTATCCTGCAACAGAAGTTGTTTACAACAAACAAACTACGAGATTCTTCTGCAGGGAATCCCAAAATATTTAAATAAGCTTACAAAATTGAATTTTAACGTTCGATAAAAAGTTCACGTTTTAGAGCCTTCAGCCTTTGTTCACGTTTTAGAGTAATCAATGTAAGAAAAAATGTGTTCATGTTTTTGGATGTTCATGTTACTGGGTGTTCACGTTTCTGCGAGTTCACTGTATTCATAATAGGAGAAAAGGAAAAAGGGAGAAAACTCACGCGGAATTTTTATTCAATATTGGGCTGTATACCTTTTGCCATCCATCACTCGTTCTATTTGGTGGGTCAAGAGCATTTAGAGCAGTCGCAACACTTTCCCATTGTTCCTTAAAATTAATAGGAACACTGCCTCTTCGAAATCCCCTTGCAAGTGATGGATTTTTTCTCAATGCTTCCGTTGGTAATTTGAGTTTTTTCCATTTTCTATTTTATTTGAACTTTTTTCTATTTTATTTTGTATTTTTAGGTTTTTTAATCTTTTTAAATTTTTGTTCATAACAGCACGACACCAAAATTACAGACGGTATTCTTACAGAATGCCAAACATGTGTTGCCAGTCATCGAGAATACGGATTTACAACAAACGACGTCGTCTGGTATTGTCGTCGCCAAACAGAATAAGGGTGAATAACTCTAGGAACCCCTATAATGAATGTCAATGTCGACGTGAAGACACACCAGCGGCACAGTAATGGCTATCAAAAGTCAGTAATGATTACCAAAAGTTAATATTGACAACAATCGCTTAACATTTTGTGACGTTTGGTATTTTTAAAAGCAGTATGAAGGCGACATCACTTGATGTGATTCTATTTTTGATAAAATATTCTTCGATAACGGCTCCTCACAATTTCCTGCAATTGCCGTTACGTATTAAAAAACTTATAATTTAAAGAAGAAAAAATAATTAATAAAAAAATATGAATACAAAATAAATAAAAAATACGTCCTAATAATTGCGATAATGTTATAAAGAATTACAGTGGACCACTACTAAGAGATAAGGGGATAAGTTTAATGCAAATCGATTATTTTAACTCATAGAGAGAAGTGGTTGTAAATTTAGGAGGCATAACAAAACAGTCTGAAAAACATTTTAATACCGAAGGTGTCATACAAGGAATCTAATGTATACGCTATCCAACAACACCAGGATATCCTATCTTTTAAAACAATTTCAACTTTGACTCACTCTATTCTTTTTTCGTCACTTCAAATTTGACGAAGAGTGGATAGACTACAAAATTTCGAATATATTTTTTTAAATAATAAATAACGTGTGTTGTGATAATGAAATGCGCTAAAATGTACTTTAATTTGCACTGAAGGGTCTATTTTGCAGAATGAACTTAAATAAAGAGAACAGCAATCAACAAATCTGTAATATAGAATGATTTACGACCTATATTTTTTGGAAATACTTGTAAAAAATCCGGCAAATTGAAAATATCTAACCTTTGCCTCACAGCTTTTCTTTTAAAGTAAATTTCTTTTAAATTATTAATAAGATGTCGACGTCAATATCATACTTTTAGTTTTACCGATTTACTTTCAAGATATGTTGACGTCGACTTAATGTGATATTGACTTTAAAGTAATAATATTGTCGACGTTGACTGTACTAATTGGGAAGATGATTTTTATTGCGGCTAAAGTAAAACTTGTACAATTCTCTTCTAGAAACAGAAAAACATAAAAAAAATCCTATTTCAAAATCCGATTTTGATAACAAATTGAACTGAAATAAGTTTTTTATATTCACAATTCCGGAAAATCAAAAGAAATTAATGAAAGTTTATCTAATAAATAACTAAAATATTATATTGATTAAGAAGCCAGAACTGTCTGCGAGGTATGGAACTACAAGCCTTATATTAAGCAATTTGAAGGCAGTTTTAATTCGGACCGTGCCTAGTGAAAGACGTTTTTCAAAACAGAATTTTAGCGTACTTCTAGTAGAAAAAGCTTGAAGAATATAAAAACAAATTACTTATTTATAACTTTACTGACGGAATACTATAAATCAGTTTCTGATTTCCACTAGCAAATTTTGTGTGAAACAACATAAAAGGAAAGTGATGAGCATCTGTGAGAGCGAATGTATCTGATTATTTGTTAAACAAAACGTCATAGGCTCAAATACCAACACAACATTAAATAATAATTGCTGATTAAAAGACGAATAAAAGGCGGAAAGTAACAACACAATAGCGTGTGGTAACTGTGGCTGAGATGGTTGGAGGGCCTGATTAATAAACAGACCAAGTCGTGAGTTCGGATTTCGTTGTGGCAGCAGAGTATTTTGATCTGAATGAATGGCTGCGTTAGATTGAAGGAACATTTTTGCTAAATAATACATGGAGTAGCTCGAATCCTCTATAATAGAAAATTATGACTGGGGAGAGCTAAATACAGCCCCTTCAGAATTTTTTATTTCTTATGAATTTTATTATATATGATGTCATAGCAACTTTCTGATAATGATTTGTGCATTTTGGACTTAAAGATTTAATTTGTTTGTCTAGTGAATATTTTATCTTTATAGATGCAACGATATTTTTTACAAAACGCATATTTTCTGAAATCCCAAATTAAGGATTCTTTTAAAACAATCATTTAGACTTTAAAATAATTCGAAAATATAATTATGAACCCAGGGCTGTGTGTAGGCCTTCGCTTTATTGCGACGATGATTTTTGAAGGGATCATGATCTTTGAATTTAAAGATTCGAAAGGAAAAATTCTCTTTTTTTTGGCCACATTTTATAAATGTCTGCATGTGTGTATGTATGCAGTTTTCCCTAAAAGCGGTAATTTTTGTAACATTTTGGGCAATTTTTAAATATACATAAATTAAAGCATTGACTTAAATGGCGAAAACGGGGCAAATGATTGTATGGTTAATTAGCCAAAAAAACAAGAAACTAAATGGTTAATGAAGTAACAAATTCTTTGAAAACTAATTTGATAATTTCAAGAAAAATAACTATATGAATTATCCAAGATATGACATTTTGTTTACCTAAATTGCCAGAAAATATTTCGCGAGAACGCGAACATGATTTTTGTTTCGATCTATTCAAAAATACCTATATTTTTTAAATTCAAAATTTTCTCAAAATGCTTAACGCATATTTTTTATGTAAAATAAAACAATATATGATTAGTGAAAAAGGTACAACAAATACTTAAAACTGGTTAAAATTAACTTAAGATAATAATCAATATAAAAAAATTTAATTTTCCAATAAAAAATATTCTTCCAACACAGGAATTAGTGGATGTTATTGTCTGTAAATAAAGTACAACCAAAGAAAGTTTTTTCACAAATAGTACGATGTAAATTAGAGGGATTCATAACTGTTCCTTAATAAACTTTGACCAACGCATTTTGTTTATGACGATAATAAATTGCAGCAGTGTGCAATGGAAAAAATATTCCTAAACTTCAATGCATTCATATTTTCAGGAAGACGTTATATTAATTCCGTGGACCATGAATGCTCTCATTTTACAAATTTAACGCACTTAGTTCAGCTTTAAATTTTGAATAGCGTTTATTGGATGAATAATCCATTCTAGCCAAATGTAGTATGGAAAATTTAAATTTCTTTTGTCTCAAGTTAAATTGACGAAATATTGTATTTAGTGGACAAAGCAAAATTATAACAAAATCCAAAATTTTACACAAAATGAAAAAAAATACATAAAAAACTTTAAGTTAGAATAATATTACACAAAGTTTGTTGATGGATTACTTAAAAAAGGTGAGCAATAGATAGAAAGAGAGAGACAGAGAGCGAAAAATATTTTTTTAGTAACTCGTCTATTATATTTCCAGATTAAATAAAAGTTTCTTTAAAACAGAAAAGGTTATTCTATACAAATTATCTTGAGATTTAAAAAAGAAAACGTTATACCCACTGTAAGAATTTTTAATAGTGATGAGGAATAAATTGAAAATATATATGATTCAATTGGTATCTCTCTGGCTAAAGGTAAACTCATGTTAAGACATAGAACGTGAGCTTTTCGTGTTAACTTGACAAACAAACAAACACAGTTTATCAGTTTTTGTTGTTAGTGAAATTATAAATATTTTAAAGAATGACAGTGGTTATAGTTAGAATATCTGTATTTTTAGATATGAATGCAAGCCGACTGTAAAAAATATTGCTAAATCAACATGGTGTTTTAGTCATATTCTTTTACGTTAAAATTTGAGAATGCATTTTAATAAGAAATTTTAATGATCATTCTATATTAAAATTTACTTTCCTTGATTGTATTTACATTTAACTCTTCTCGAAAAAGTACTTTTACAAACAAGTTATAGTGTGAAAATCGAACCACTAATTTAATTTGCTACATATTCGTTAGATAATGCAACATTATGAAGCTGGCAACTGGAAGACTAATATTGAAGGTATATTTGTTCAAATAAAGTTAATCAAAAAGCTTTTAATCTATTGAATAAAATTATTTTATTATTTCGTCTTTGGAAATAAATATTTTCCGCCTGAAATCTTAAATTACCCGAAGAAAAAAAATTGTAGTTGCATTGCCACAAGAAACGCATTTGTTTTGTGCAACAATGTCTAGATGCATTCTTAAAGCAGAATCTGGCAGGTCTCGTCCTGCAATTTAAAATATATTGGCAAAAATTTCTAATAATAAACCGTGAAGTTACTTTGATTAAGTTTTCTCCTTATAACTTATAATTGTACAAAAAAATTCACCAAGTCCTACGTGACCAACTTGAGCCTTATGGCTTAGCCTGACGTAAGTTCTTTATTCAAAGAAACATATCTTTTTTTAGATATTAAAAGAAAATCTGTTAAAGCAATATTGAACACGTTCTAAATTCTATTGCAAAGTTTGAATTCGGAAGTGTTATACGAATATTATAAATGTAACTAGAATTTTATATCATTTTCTATTAAGAGGAAAAGTAACTCAACATAGGAAAACAAATATATATTTATTTCTAAGTTCTATCCCTTTTTCGTCTCCATCGGAGTCTTGAGTTGGTACGTTAAAATCTCAATTTAACTGTCTTTGGCTTAAATTTAAAGTATGGTTACACTTTTTGCAGTCTAGTCCAAAAGGGGAAGGGATAATTTTATATTCGGATTCGACGGCCTTTTCGACTCCAAATGGAGGATCCTATAATTGTTCATCTGGTAATATGATAAGTGATCCGCCGCATATAACAACCTTACGCGATTAATAAATGATCCAAAACACATTTCGTATGTTAAAGGAAAAAAACAACAGTTATTTCACATTCTGATAAGAATGTAGTTTTCTTTGGCCTTTCAGTGCTCAGACTATTTAACCATTGCCGCCTTTTTCGGTTTTAGAAAAAGAACAGATTCGGCATTTTTTTTAAACATCGATGCCAATGCGAAAATTGTTGTAAATGTTATCATGTTCATAGTATGTTTAAGTTCATGTGAGAAAGTCCCCATAGAGATTATTAGCCGTCTAATCGTAATTATTTGTGCAATTTGCAAAGTGTTGGAAAAGAATCCTAATTTTCATCTTATAAGATATCCGTAGTCGAACAGCTTAGCTAATGAACGACTAAACGGCTTCTGCAGAAGCGCTATATAGATGACACTGGGCTTCCTTTTAGAAAAATGGTTACCATTTTGGCGAATTCAAGCTGGTAAGGCGTGTGGCAAAGTGTGGCTTGGTGATCTTGTATCAAAACTTATTGCTTTTTGAGTCGGTGATAGCTTCTCTCGATCGCATTGTTCGAGCTGTTATAGATAGGATCTTATCAAATGATTATATATTTTTTATTTTCTTAACGATTCTTTATTTAGAACGAAAGAATACATAAGGTTGAACTATGTATTCTTTCGCAGATGATTGTAGCATATTCCATTGTAACTTGAGGCTAGATTACAAAAAACCCAGTTTTTTGCGCTTTTAAACAGGCATGCGACTGAATGTGTTAGCTAGATTTTAATTATATCTGATATAAATACTAAGAAGATATAAGCTTCTGATGTCTTTGCCATGAAAATTCAATGTGATTGTGAATATTGCATATTTTTCAGGTTGCAAAAAACCGTGTAGGAAAGCCTCTATTCCAAATGGAAATGGAATACAACTCTTACGTATTGTCCGGTACCTTAAGATACCGGACCGCATACAGGAGAAAACGAAGAAACTCGTCGGTATAGACGCAGTGCCTGATTCACAGTTTTGACGTTACTTCAATGGAATATAATTCCTGAAAACTGTAATTTACTTCACACAACATGTTTTTCAAAAATAGTGTATCTCTTTGTTTTAAAAGGCACCGTGACAAAGGAAACATGAATTTGTTAGCATTTTCCAATTGAGATTTCCAATTCGGTTGAATATTAATTATGATTTCAATAATAAAAGAAATTAACATGTAAATTTTAATTAATATTATAAAAAATAATAATATTGAAATAAAAAACAGCAAACCAAAGTTTCTAACATCAACAATCGTTTTACACATCATTGCGCCGATGAATTTGTTTACCTTTTACGCTCGTTGTATTTGTTGCATTTGTTGTTTTTTTTTTGTTAAAATTTTATTTTTTTGCAGTTGTCGTCTTGCAAGTACTTGGGCTTATTTTCATTTACTTTACCAAAGTAATACAACCAACAATAGCAACAAAAGTAACAAAGGAAAAAAAAGTTGCAATAAAATAAAAAATAAAACCTCCAAACATAGTGAATGAGTCATCATTCATTATTACCAACTGTATTTTACATGTATACAAAGCTATTTGTATTTAGTTGCTTTTTTTCGGTTAGTACATGTCCCGTAGTTCGGAAAACTTGCATTAGGCTAACGTTTCCCATTCGCAAAGCTCTACTAAAAGTTGTAGTACAGATTAAAAGTATATTTTCTCCTTGCTTCTAATTCTGAAGAAATTTTATTAATTTCTACAGTAAACAAATGAAAATAAAAATGGATTGGTGGAAAAACAGATACGTATATAAATTGAAGGAAATCTAAGGTTGTATTGTTGTAACGTGGTGAATTAATAAGTTTAGAATAAATAAGTTCTTAAGAGCTGATTTAAGTCGGATATAAGGCTAAAGTTAGCAGTGTTAAATTGCTACGGTAGTATAAGGAGCTAAAGCTTCCAATTTCTCAATTCGAAGTGTGCTCTTTATAACATCTGATCCTTGGCATTGATTAGATTTCTTGGAGAATTGATGTTATTGCTTTTAGGGCTTAAGCACTTGTCGCAAATATTGGGAGACTGTCAAAGTATGCCTAGTAGCTGATCTATTGGCACCAAGATAACTGGTAGCTTTCATGATTATAATTTCTGTATCCGTTATTCAGGAGAGTAACTGTGGTTAAACCTCGAATCGCGATAATAAAATGCCGCTTATGGTTCCATAAAAATTTGCACAGATTTTGCTCTCAAGCAAGGAGTAAGGGCATGATCTGACAAACCATATGGTACTACTTGGGATATTCAACCACCGTTAGGACCGGTAAGAAGTTTGGCCTTACCCAGTCAGGTACTGAAGCTAGAATGATTTGGACTTAAGTACATAAGAATATTTGTGGTGTCGATTAAGCTGGTATATATATAAATCTGCTTAGAATTGATAAACTCAAAGAATAGCACTCCAGAAAACGGCACAAAAATCATTTGCCACATATTGGTGCCAGTCTAAACTTGCCTTAAGTGTACGTTTTATGTTGATATGTTATGTAAATAAAGTTTTAGCATGTTTAATTAGATGACCTATAACTTGTAGTATTATAGTTTCTTAAGTTGATGGTTTTTTCCGAAATTACATTTGTTATTTCAAATATTTACCGATTTATAGACAATTAATTCTTAACAGAGAATTATTCATCCGACTAACGGATTTAAATGCCGGTCTGTTCAAAATTCAGATAGATTATTTTGACGACAGCAAGGCAAGAAAAAGATTTTAGTGTCCTAGTCCAGTTAAACTAATTTCTGGTTTTGTTGGTGGCAATAAACAGTTAAGTGTGAAAACATATGAGAACAGCACAATTTTTAAAAAATGTTGTATTGTATTGTATTGAAAGACTTAAGTGTATTTTGTACCATTTATTAAATGCTTGTTCAGTTTGGATACACACTTTCAAGTATTTCAAATAAAAAATACTTAAATTGGAATGACAAAAACATAACTGTGAAAAATGTCAATTTCATTTAGTTGTTAACTTACTTCTTCTTACTGTACTTGTTGTTAAATCCACATACGGCTGCATTCCCTGTGATAATTTCAATTGTCTATGTTTAAAAGCAAAAGCTTTTAGACCCAACTATAATATGCATAATCTGGCTTAAGCCAACTTAAACAACTGTGCAAATACTTAAAAATCATATGTGGCAAACTATAATGTACTTAACAAAACTTTTCGTCGTTTCATTAAATATCAATTGCTTAAGCAAAGTACGAAACTGATCACATATTCCGTACGGAAACAGCTGATTTTGCATTGTGTATTGTGTTATAGATACATTAGTTAACAAATTGCAATGGAGGACGAAAGCGAATTTAATAGAAAACGTACAAAGAAAAAATTGCTTATATGACAAAAGAGATGCGTTTTATTATAACAGCAATTTAAAGGAATGAGTATGGAAAAAAGTAACAGAAAAATACAGTAAAAGTAGTAAGCAGTACCTTGAAGAATTTTGTTTGCGTTTTTCATTTTCATGCTGGTATGATTTATATAAAGTCGCGCAGTCCAAACACAGATAAAAGTTACTACGGATACATTTCTGCAAGGAAATGAAGAGGATGGGAGCTCCATCAGGCAGTGGACAAAATATGATTATTAAACATCATTTTATTTACTTAGAAAGAAATTATTTTTTTGCATAAGTGCGAATAAAACAAAAGTGCAACTGTATATAATAATTTCTATATTCGTGTAAGTATATTATAGTCACCTAAGAGTCTTCAATGATTTGCTTAAGCATTTGACAGATTTTCGTTCAACTTTTGATATTAGCTTGTGCATATTATAGTTGGGCATTTTGCCTTCTAGAGTGAATGTTTTTGTTGCATGAGCAGTCAGAAAATAACTATTCTGGAAAACTTTTTTACACCCATAAATGAAATAAATGGAAAAAGTTTGACTTTATGATAGAAAAGTCAGATTTTTAAACTAACAACAATTTTATTTCCTTCTTTTTTCAGAATATAGAGTAGAGTAGAATAATTTTTTAAACGTCAAAAATAAAAATTTTTAGAAGCAAGAGGATAAGCTGAAAATCAAGTTTTAGTTACATTTTCGTATTTTGAATTGTATATGTAATTTAGTTATTTTATTAATTTTAGTGTATTTTTATTGAATTTCATCTTAAAAATAGCAATCTAAAACAACATTAAAAGTTAGTGCTCCAGATGTAAACTAATGTAGAATATATGCTTTTATAAATACGCATCATATATTAATACTGTCAGAACTACAGGGTCAAGTTTCAAACACCAAGGTTTGTGTGTTTCACTATCTGATATACTGTGTAAGTAAATGGCTTTGTTTTTTCTGTCGTATTATAATAGTTCCCCTATATTTCTGTTATTGCATGAATTAAAAACTTTTTTTAATAAAAAATAAAAACAAGTAAAAAAGTGCTTTATGGAAACAATTCCGACCAGGTAACACCCTATATGTTATCATGTGTATTTTGTCGAGTTTTGAACTAAATGTCGAGGTTAATAACAAAGCAAGCTAAATTTTATTGTAAGTGTTTCTTATATTTTCATAAATAAGGTGGCTTTATTTAACTACAATAAACGGTGTTAAATTTATAAAAGTAATTGTGACAGCTAAAATTACAAATTGTTTTAAAATTAATAAAACTGATGTGGCGCTAATAACTTGTTCGCTAGAGAAGTTAAATGAACCTTCTAAAAATATGCTCTGCCTCAAAAAACAAATTTTAGTTAAGCATTCCCTATGTGATAATTAGTTTTGCTGCTTCTTATAAATAAAATAAATATATTCCTTTTTTTTACCGTAAACAAACATTTATTATTTATTACATTTGATATTTAACCAACCAACATTTTTCTTCTTTCAGCATGAATTTTATTTCAAAGTTACAATATATCTGTTGTTTTAAATACTCTTGACCAGGCCTGTACATATGCGAGAGTGTATTCTTGATAAAAACTAAGTAACAGAATTTTGTTACTTTAACAAGTTTAAAGCAGGGTAAAAAATAGTGAAACGTTAAGCACAACTTTTGCTTTATAAAAGTCAGAACCTTTTACATCCTACAGCAGAAGTATGAATATTATAAATTTACTCACGAAAATAGTATGATTATTATCATTTTTATGGAGAAACTGTGATGAAAAGGAGAAGCAATGCAATTTGTTAGACGATTTTTAAATATTAAACCATTATTGATAGCAGAAAATAATAAATAAAAAAACAATAAAATATTTTCTCAGAGTTGTTGACATGGTAAATTTGACGTTTTTCTTACCAAAAAGTACCACGATGCAGTTGATTTCGCACTCGCCACACAGCTTATATGGCTATTGTATTAAATCATACAAATTTGAAAAATTCGAATTTCTAATATGAAAATTTAAAAATCAATATAAAATATTGAAGTTTAAGTTTTTTACACATTGACAAAAAAATTACTTTAAAATTTAATACGAACGAATACGAATAAATTGAACTCGAATAAAAATTTGAAAGAAGGTTTTGCGATCGCCGTAAATGCGCCCGATATTTATCAACAAAAACTTAGCTATTGAAAATATAAGTCCATCTATATGAGATGGCACCATAAAATTAAAAACGCACTAGTAAAGAGCAATAATGAAGACCTGAGGATCTCCTGAAATACATTTTTGATATATTAGAGATATAAAAATAATATCTATTAAATATGTAAGTAGTTAGTTATGTAAGCAAACTATAATTTTTTGGTACCCTGGCTTTACTAATTTTAATATTCTGCATTACCTAAAGCTTACGTTTGCAATGACATTATTTATAACATTTTGAATGTACATATGCAAATATTTTTGTTTTTTTATCGCGAGCCGAGTTTTTCGAGCTCAAAAGCACTATCGCACTTTCTCGCCTGTCCTAATTCTTAGGAAATGTGGCCCATTAATCTTGTACAGAATTACGTCGAATTGCTGAAGAGAGTTTGTGTCAAATATTTTCGAAATATACAGTTTTGGATATTTTTGTGAAAGGCAGTTCGAGTTGTAAAACTCTTTTAGGAAGCTAATTTCTTCGAGAAAAAGTAAACGGTGTGACAGTAAAATTTCAAAAGTTTAATATATCTATTCACATTTTAATTGTCAGTATTTCAAAATAATTGTAATGACAAAACGTTTAACTACCACTAAGCATAAAATTGATTTTTTTATTGTAATTCTTTTCACAAACGGAAGTGAAATTATAAAAAAAAATTTTCAAGAAGTAATTGCAGTTTGTCCAATTATTGCTTTTGCTCAATGATTTAAAAACTTTGTATAAAATAAAGCTATTGTAGATGGATTCCTAATACTGTACCCACAAGCAATAACAACTTAACTAGCTTTTGAAGGTTTTCAACAGCATTTCTAATTGTAATACTGTTGAGTTATGTAACATCGCCTTTAGCTCGTCGGATTTTAAAATAAATTTCAACTTATGTACATTGATAAACTGTTGCATGCGCTATGCTTTTGAATGTTACAATGATTTAGCATTAACTCAGCGTTTCCTATTTCTATGTTAGTTGTTATTGTTTATGGACACAAATTTAAATACTTTTAATATAACAATTTTCTGATTTCTGCTGCTTATATCTGAAATTAAAGAATCTACTGAAAAAATAGTCTACAACTGATAAAAATGTATCATGATCATGGCAACGCAACTAATTAATAATAAACCTTTTCATTAAAAGCATTACTATTATTTAAACAATGATAATGCTAAAAGTGATTAGTATTACTTATTATTCAATGCAAATGAAATTGACAATTAATGAGTCAATCAAATTAATTAGTAACTTGTGTGGCTTAAATGAATAATTTTAACTATTTTTTGAAGCAAAAGCAAGTTTTGCAAATAGCTCTTTGAATAACACAAACATCAAAACCTAAATAAATTATTAAATACAATTGCTTTAGTATTTTATTAATTTTTGCATTTCCTGCTTTGGCTTACCCTAAATATGAGTGAGTATTCTAGGAAAAGGCCAAATAGAACAAGAATTACTCCTTGGTTTTTCTATTATTGAATTTTTGTTTTGTAAATAGCCTTGAGCTAATTATTAATTGTGATTAATTATAGGCAGAAGAGCAAGACGAAACTTTAACCAAAACTTAGGTGTAGGGTATCAAAAAATCAGCAACAATTTAGTCAACAGTTTTAATGCCGACTGCGATGTACATAGCAACAAGAAGATAAGATAAAAACAACAAACTTTTAATATACAGTCAGTTAATAATATAAACAGCAACATTTAGTGAAATGCTCTGTTGTTGTGTCAGTTATTGTTACTGTTGGAAAGGTTTTTATTTTAGTTTTCTTCTTTTATTTTTGTTGTTGTCCAACTGCAACATACTCGTATTTTGTGAAACGTGGATGGATGTGTTAATAAAAGCAGAAATTACAACAACTCAAATTTAAAAGAAGAAATAAATACAGCAACCATTAACAAAATCTTTTTGCTGCTATTAAATTAAAAAGCAAAAAACTCGTTTTGTGAAATTGTATTGCTGCGGTTGTAATTGTTGTAAAATTATTAATTGAAACTTTTATGAGAACTTAAATGGGATAAAATTTATTAGTAACAAAGTTGCATTTTGCTCTGTCAAATTATTAATTAAAATGTTACTTATATTTCATCATTACTATCAGATGTCGCTAAGAAATAAGTACTATCAATAGTACTCAAAAATGGATTCTTGTAAGATTCAAATCAAATAAGTTAGTAGAAAATTACTCTAAAACAGCAAACGCCAATGACTGACTACATGCCCATAAGTACTAAGGACATCTGTACGTAACCCTCTCGCACTAATCATAAATTTACTTGTGTAACGTGCAGGGACCTTAAACCACTACTAAAGTTGAGCGATTTCAGAAACTGAATGCTAAAGAAAAGCTCTCCACATTATATTTGCGTGCAGGCTTGATTAGTGATGAAATATATATCATTTAGACAGCTCTGTCTGCTCTTTAACGTTGGATCTGAAATATATTGCCTTAAATTTTACAAAAGGGTTAAAAAATTAATTAAGTTTAATAAAAAAATGAAATTAAAGAATCCGAAATTAGCAAAATATTTTTAATTTTACTAAAAACTAAAGTTTAAAGAAAAAAATGTTAACAAAAACCATTGATTTTGCAAAAAAAATATAAACGAACTAAAATTCTTAAAACATGGCGCTACCAAAAAACTAGGATATCGTTAAAAATGGAAGTTTTATAAAAAATAGAGGTAACTTTGTATCCGCAAAATTTCATTGAAATATCGAACTTTCAGAAACAAGTCTTCCAAAAAAATTAAATTAAAAAATTCGACAAAAGTGTTAATATAAGAAAAAATAAAAATCTAATTAAAATTTTAAAACTTTCTCTTAAATTTCGCCTTAAACTTGTTGTAGACAATGAAACTTGCTAAAAAAGACACTAAAAATGAAATTCGACCAAAAAATATAATAAATCAAAATATGCATGGATTAAATTATTAATATATAATTATTTATTGTTAATTATTTATTATTAATTTTGTTTAATGAAGTAGGTATGCTATAATAATGCTAATGTTCTGCCAGAGGATATATAGAAGTCGAAGGGGCCAAGAGTTTTTCAATATAAATTAGAATATACTAGATGCATAAGTTTAAAAATAAATAGTTGAAGGGTATCGAAGATGCGACACAGTAGAATACAGTATGCTTTTCCCCTTTTTTGACCTGGCTTTTTCAATATTAGCGATTCACCCATATGTTAGTACGAATGTATTTGTGATTGTTGTCTTCCATAAAGCCATTTTAGAATTTAAGATCAATTATTTTTTGAATCCTGCATCCATTGCATTTATACGAATATCAAATTCAGCACTGAAAATTTTAAAAATTTATAAAATTTTTAGAAATTACTTTTCTAAAATTTTCTATCAATATATATTTTATTTCATTATTTTACATATCAGCGTTATGAAGGCCCAAAAACGTCTCCTTTTCTCACTTGTTTTTTGTTTTGTATAATATTGTGATAATAATGTACTGCAACCATTTTTGTTGTCAATTGGTCCGTTTTATTTAATGGCTTAACTATATAACGACGGACAACACCAACAAAAGCAATAAATATTCCAATATCAAATTTAGAAATCTAGCCGAAATATTAAATTTCAATTTTATTATTGTCGAGAAAGTTTCATTTAAATAATTATAATTTGTTCAACTGCTACACTTCAGATTGTAATTTATAATATCTGAGAGAGAGTTTCGTATTTCCTTAAAAGCAGAGGTGATAGTCTCAGCGTTCATACGTTTCGACGTACAGATAGTCACGTGGTTCGTTTTTAGCGAAGCCTACCCTGGAAATATATAATTTATTTTGATATTTATGTTTATTCGATATTACGTAATATTTTGGTTTTTTATTGGTGTTTTAATTAAGTTTTTTCTTATTTAGACTTTTGTTTTAGTTAAAAAAAGAATTGAGCTAGACTAAAGAGTAAATATGCGAGGTATAATCAAAAATAACTGTCATTTTCAACCTTTTCAAAAAGTATTTATTTATTCATCATCTTGTCCCCTTCAAAGAAATCCTCCTCAGATAGAATACACTTATGCTAGCGTTTTTCCAATCCTCGAAACACTTTTGAAACGTGATTTTTGGTATCGCCAACAGCTCGTCTTTTGATTTTGCTTTTATTTCCTCAATCGTAGTAAAACACTTTCCTTTCATCGGTGTCTTCAGTTTTGGGAAAAGGAAAAAGTACGTGGAGGCCAAGTCCGGCGAATACGGTGGTTGAGGCAGGATTACAGTTTTGTATGCGGCCATTTAAATAAAGACATGTTTTTGTTAAACAGGCGAATAATAATTTTTCCGAGTTCTTTATAAAAACTTATCAATTAAATATTATCTATATAAATTTTTATACTAATTTTATCATTATTTTTGTATTAATTTTGTTGGCCAAAAACTCACGCACAAGCATCGATGTGTGCAAAATCCATGATTGGTTTTTTCACAATTCTGTGCCTTTCTCACAAATTGCTTCGCGCAAACGGCGCATAACTTTAAGATAGTATTTTTTATTGACCGTACGACCTTCATGATGCACTACATGATTGCAATCGAAGAACACAGAAAGCAAAACCTTCACATTTGACCAAACTTGACGAGCTTTTTTCGGTCTTGGCTCTTTTGCACGCTTTCATTGGGATGATTGGGCTTTGGTTTCAATGTCATAGCCATACACCCATGATTCGCCACCAGTTATGAACTTTTTAAGGAAATCTGGATCGCCGTTGACAGCGTTCACCAGCTCCTGAGCGATGTTCATGCGACGTTGTTTTTGTTCAAAATTTAGCAATTTTTGAAATGTTTCATCTAAACAAATGCTTTCTTTACTGGCGACATTGATATTAAATATTATCGTTTTATTATAATCACACAAATAATTTTATAATAATTCAAACTGCCAAATTGTCATGCTTTATCCACTGATTTGAAGATAAAGCGATCTTAGAGAAAATGTTTAATAATGTTTTTATTTTCATAAATAACTAAATAAAAATTTTGGCTAAAAAACTGATTTAAGGTAGAAGAAAAGAAAATGTTGTATACCTTTGGTAGTTTTTTTGTCTTTAGGTATAATTACTCTACTATCTTGAAATTTATGGTTAAAATTTTAAATTATTATAAAGTTAATAAAACTAATTTTGATAAGAATTTGTTTACCAGACAGTTTATAAATCATAATAATAGTAATAATCCAAACGAAATAGAAAAAAAAAAAAAATAAGAAAAGAGGAGAATAAAACGAAAAGACGGTTTGCTGGAAACAAATATTCCAAACTTTTATTCTAGATTTTCTGTTCAAATGTGCTTAATAAAAAGTATTGAGTATTTTGTGCATTTAACGATATTTTTATTGTTATAGTTTCTTAGCTGTCTGCTTATTTTTTACCAAACATTTTCCATGAGTTAAAAACTTAAACTTCCGTTATTAAGTCGACTATGGTGTACTCAAAAGTAAAAACCTCTTAAAGTTTTAACAAAAGTTATTTTAGTAGACACATAAGTACTAACAAATTAATCTTTTGTTATTTCCCTTCATAGAACTTTAACCTCCTGCCGTTTTTGGAATGTAAGTGTGAATGTTTTCAAATCCTTCTAGGTAATGAATTTAAATTAACGAGTTCTCTAATAACTAATGAAGAAAACTTATGGAAAATTATAATTACAAATGTGATTTTAATATTGTTCATTGTTGATAGACATGACAAATAATAGCCGCACTGACAATTGCACATTTCGCTTTGCCAGTCTATATTGTGGCTTCAGTCAAATTCGGTATCAATTTTTTTCTGCAAGTTTTGTGCCATTACACAGATCTTACAATTACATTACAATTGCATCTTTAAATTCAAACAATGCGGTTCAATGAATTAAAAAATTCAACTGGGTAATTGATTGCGTCATATTATTTATTGCAATATCAACAGATTTGTAGGTGTCGCTAGAGAAATGTTATCATTCTTGAATAGAGAACTTCGATGCGAGTATTGCGCGTTGTCTCAACCGTTGTGATTGCTGAAATTTTAAATATATTATTAGGGATAACAACGCATTCAATCAATTCTGCTTTTAATTGTAGAATTGTACAAAAATTGTTGGACAAAATAATCAAACCATTTGTTTTATCGATTCGAAATTTTCCTATTTTTAGCAATTGCCTCGTGAACCGATTTTTATTTTGATTACTGTGCACCTGAGCATGCATGTTTAAGTTCAATGTCTATCGTAGAATCACGGGCAATGCTTGGCAAAAATCACCTGACAATAATATTAATGCACCACTAAAATTTGTTGATTAGGACATAGGTTTTGCTTGCAATGATTTTTTATCACTCATTGTACATTCAACAAGAAATTCATTTGGGATTTTTATACGCTGAAGAAAAATTTCATGTTAATTATTTTTGGTGTATTTTGCATCAAAATACATTCCATTGAATCCATGTTGCTGCTCAATCAAATGCAGGCAAGTATGTTTTTGATAGTTATTTAATTTGGGAACATTTAGATCTAATAATGTTTAGAAATCATTGGGATTACGCTGTTTTTCATGTCGCATTTCTCAACCGAATAAATTATGGATTGGATGATTGGGTGAATGTGTTGAAATATAATTATAACAACTTTGCAATTAATATACCAGATGCTGATGCTTATTGATCAACTTGCTGTGATGGGCGATCCATTAAGCGAATCTTGGTCTGGATCAATGCTGGCCAGAAGCCTTCCTGATACATATTATCATTTTATTGTTGCCTTAGATGCCAGGAGTGAAGAACATTTCAATATAGAATAAGGTCGATAAAAGGACAGCAGCGGAAATAAATATCATGAAGTTTCACAAGGGAAAACAAGAGAAAGATAATTGAAAGAAATGCTTTAATTGCGATAAGCCTGGCGATTTAAAAAAAAAAACACTGACGATTTTTTAAAGAAACTAAAGAAGAATAAAATAAACATGACAACACATCTTAAATCAAAACAAAATCAAATTAATCATCAAGAACATCCATTTTTGGTTTGGTAAGAATAACAAAGAGGGCTTGTTTTTAGACTTTGGAGCTACTTGCCACATTTCTAATCAGAAATCTTTTTTACGAACTTTAATGAAAATAACATTGAGTTAGTAAATGTAGCAAATGGTTTTCAACTTCATTCAGAGTATAAAGGGTCTGGAAAAATCAAAGTCGTTAAAGAAGGTAACTTTTTTGGATAAATTTTTGTCAAGGATGTTCTTTATGTTCCTTCAATTGAATGTAATCTCTTGTCAGTCAAAAAATCACCTGAAAAGGGTTATTGTGAGTATTTTGAAAATAAAATATACAAAATTTTTAAAATGGATTTTACTGTTGCGGTTGGCGATTTAGTAAAAGATCTATACAAGCTTATAATAAAGTACAATGGAGTAAACTTGGTCAAAAATAAAGAACATAGTGGATGTATACACGAATGTCATCGAAAGATGGGTCATAGGGATGTAAATGCTGTAAAACACATGCTAAAATATGTAGACATCAAAATAAACAACATGATGTGTGTGAAATTTGTCTAAGTTGTAATAATATGTCGAAAAAGGTTTTCCCTCAAAAATCTGATGAGCAGTCTAAAAATATACTTCATTTGGTACATACCGACTTAGCTGTTATAAATGAAAGAACTCCAACTTTTATCAACGACTTCAGTTGATATTGCATGGTTTACTTACTACCAAATAAGAGCGACGTTTGCATAAAACTTAAGGAATATTTTTATTATGTAAAAACAAAAATTGGTATGTTTCCTAAGATATTGCGTTCAGATTGTGGTGGCGAATACCTTGGAGATAATGTTAAAGAATTTCTTAAAAATGTAGATACTCAGTAACAGTTAACAACACCATATAATAATCCTCAACAGAATGGTGTTGCGGAAAAAAGAAATAATTTTTTTGGTGGAAATGGTAAGATGCATGCTTGCAGATGCGCAGCTACAGTTGCAGTTAAGGTCCAAGAAAAATATTCCTATCGAAATTTGGGAAAAGAAGAGGGTTAATATAAAAAATTTTGAAGTTTTTGGTTCGAAAGCACATGTACTCATATGCTATCACAAATAGGAATAAAGTTAGAGAGAGAAACACAAAAATTGATCTTTGTTGGATACTCGGAAGAATCAAAAACTCTTCGGTTTCGAAATGCAACAACGTTCAAGATCGTAATAAGTAGAGATTATCAAATACTAAAGTTAAAATTAATGTTAAAGAAACTAGAAAATTATAAAACTGATGAAGTTTAAGTCAGTTTAAAAAGCAAAAAATTAAACGGAGATAGTGGAATTAATGAAATCTTTAATTTTGAAGATTTTTATTCAGCTGGTGAAGAAGTTATAAATCAGTTTGATGATATGAATACCACCCATGATTTTAATGACACTGATGACATAAAGGTGAGTGCTAATTCCCAGAATAGTAATAATGTAGATTTCATTTCAAAACCACAAACATATCTGAGAAGATGAAATTGTTTGAAAGGTGCTTTGCCAAAAAGCACCTTTCAAAAGCATGGACTGAAACCATAAATTATGAAATTTATTCTTTAACTTTAATAAATATCTTTTTTTCTTTTTAACGATCTTTTTTATATATTTTTTTCTTTTCGATATTTCGCTTTCCTTTGGAAAGCTTCTTCAGGAAAAAAAAAGCAAATTGAAAAGAAAAAAAGATATAAAAAAGATCGTTAAAAAGAAAAAAAGATATTTATTAAAGATCAATAAAAAAAAGGTCGTTTAAAAAAACTATAAAAATTTATTCTTTAATTGAAAACAAAACTTGGAATACTCAGACATTATCCAAAAGAAGAACAGCAATAGGTTGCAAGTGGATTTATAAAATCAAGAGAGATTTAAAAGGAGAAGCTGTCAGGTCCAAGGCACAGTTAGTTGCACAAGGCTTTAGTCAAAAGTTTGGCGTCGATTATGACGAAGTTTGTGCTCCCGCTGCAAGGCAGTCTACACTACGAATGCTTTTAACTATTGCTGGTTCAAGGAACTGTCAAATTAAACATTATGATATAAAAGCGGCGTTCCTGAGCGGTGAACTTGATGAGGAGATATTTATGCGACAACCAACTGGCTTACTTACAAAATGGGTTGTTAATGATTTTATTTACATTCTCATTTATGTACATGATATTTTGGTAATAGCGAAAAAAGGATGAACAATTTCTTATGGTTGAAAGAATTTTGGAGCACAATTTTGAATATACTAAATTGGGAGATGTGAATTTATATCAATTCATTGATTCTATTATTTTGCGGGCTTATTTAGAGCAAAGCAAGGTTTCCCAAATTCCAATGGATGTTGGTTATATTTCGCAAGACAAAAATAGTTTTAGTGTAATGGAAAATAACGAGAAATATCAGGAGCTTATCGGATGTTTGATATATCTTTCCATTAACAGCCGTCCGGATGTTTCACATGCAGTTTCTATTCTAAGTCGACATGTTGTTCAGCCTGCAAAAGAAGATTGGGTGGAACTGAAAAAACTTATAAAGTATTTTAAAGGTACTAAGAATTAAAATTAAGCTCAGTGGTAATCGCTAGGGAAATCTTATTGGTTACGTGAATGCCGATTGGGCACAAAACCCGGTTGATAGAAAATCATTCAGTGGCTTTGTGTTTAAATCCATTGATGAATTAATAAGCTGGTATTATCGTAAACAAAAGTGTGTGTCGCTGTCTTCACAGAAGCAGGATATATAGCACTAGCTGAAGCAGCACAAGAAACTTTATGGTTAAGAAAGCTTATTGAAGAATTTGGAATTCAACTTCAAGAACCTATAACTCTGTTTGAGGGTAACCAAAGCGAAAAATTTAAGGAAGGGTGTTGGAATATAATTATTATAACTTTTCAATTTATTTACTTTGTTTATATAATAATTTCATTTTGAATTCATAACAATATGAAAAATATAATATTTTCTTTAGTCTTTAAATAAAACCGAAATACAAAACTACATTTCTCTGTAGAATGCATACCTGATTATAAATGCAAAGCACATATCTTCAATAGCAATCAATGTCTCGTTTTGTATTTCCAATTTTTCGAATAAATAGTGTTGTGCTATAAAATCTTCGTATTATCCTACAATTCAGTTGGATTCGATAGGAAACATGTTTATATTATTACGACGTATAGAATATGTATTTGATATTGAGAAGAACCAATCGATGCACCGTGACGTAAGTGGTCATTTACAGTTCGCAAGTGTTTTAATAAACGTAGGACCACATTTACCAACAACAAACGCAAATAATAACATTATGAATCATTTGAATGAACTGTGTACAGTCTTCCCATAGTATCTGCAAACAAAACAACACTCTGATAACCATCAACTTGCGTTCCTTGTTCCTGCAATTTGTTGCTGATTGGTGTGCCGCTCTCTGCTTAACATTTGCATCGGTAAAATAAACACGCTGATCATTTTTCAAATGAACAGCCATATGAACCATAGCACGATATCGTTCATTCAATGGAAATATATAAATTAACCAAATGGTTTCATTTGTGCTGATGTAGATTCTAACTTCATATTGAGCGATTTAATTACTTCTATTACTAACAGCTCAAAAAACAGCCATAGCACTCCGAAACATTTCTCTGATGTAAAACAGTATTACAAGATTAAAAGTGGTCGCCAACAATTACAATGGCTACATCATCTATTGACGGGAAATTAAAGCATCTTGTATGTTCTCCAGAAGCGGGATTGCTGGCTCTTATTACGATTTTTTATTTTTTGGATAGCGTACAATCGAGAGCGACAAACTAATGCATTGTGCTGATGGAAAAGTGCTTGAAGCTGAGAAACAATTTATCATCTTGTATGTTAAGCAATTGTACAGCGTTGATCCAAATCACGATTTCTATCTCCAATGAAATATATTTGCAATAATTGATGATCAGCATTAGGAACTGATAATTATGAACCACTGGATGATAAATCTGACTCTGAAGCTTGAATGTTTAAGAAATAGAATTAGCTGTTGGATCAGATTTTTACTTTTGAAAAAATGCTTTTGAAAAGATTGGTATTTGTGTAATAAAGTAATTATTTTGAACGCCGTTGGAAGAACACATGCCTGCAAATTTTGATGCATTACAAGGCGGACATCCATGTAGATGGAAATCAATTTTGCAGTAATTAAGAGTAGCATATCCCATGTCTCAAACGACATGACGTCACGGTACTACATTCCTTGAATTTGGAATTGGATCCGCAGATGTAGTTTGAGATGTTGCTTTGCGTTGCAATTGGTTTTGAGGAGGTTGGTCTTCAGTTTTTGATCTCCTTTGAAGTAATCTATTATTGGTACGATGTGCACGCCGACCTATATTTGATCGAGCAGCTTGTGGTATTACTTCCAAAGTACAAAAATAAAAATATAATGATTTGCATAAAAGCACTACACTAACAACATCAATTTGCCTCTATTTTGTTTGCATTGTGTTTTCTCTCTATAAATTAGTGATCGAAAATACTTAAATGGAAAAATAAATTAAAAAATGTTTTTAAATGATGAAATGCCTTTTTGTCTAGTATTGGAATGGATGATTGTCATTAGTAAATTAAAAATTTAATGGCTTTCATAAAAGTACCGCTCTAACAACAGAAATAATAACATACCTATGATACAATGAAGGTGTATAGCAAGTGAAAAATTTAATGGTCAGCTCCGAAATAAAATAACGAAGCAACGACTGAAAAGATTCAGCTTAAGATTTCAATTAGAAAGGCCGAATGTTATTGTACGAATAAGATAATACGAAACATGGTTTGGTAACTTTTCAAGTGAAAATAAAAAATCTTAATATGGAAAATTGAGGGAATTTTGTGATATTGACATTCATATATATATATATATATGAGACGATATATGTATGCCTATATGTATACTGTTACGTTTATACCTTTTATAAATGTTTTGTTGTGAGTTCTTTATTGCAAAATAAATAACACCAGATTTTAGAGTTTTTTTAATTAATTACAAATTTATTTAATTTAACTACAAACAAAGTTGACACTACAAAAACAATTTACTTAAGATGCACGTCTTTACTTCACGAGGTTTATTTTTACACTAACTAACTATCCACTCAGATGCTGCCCTTTTATATTTGTCCATTAAAAGTCTAGAAAAATTAAGTATCTTCTACTACCTTTGTATAAAATGTTGTTGTTGTATGTTGTTCATTCAATGTATAGGCGCCTGTATGTCTATGTGTATTTTTGTTTTTGTTTTTATGCTGATAAAGTTTCTTCTTGGGATTTATTTTGTTGTCTTGTGTTTGCGTGTATAAAATTTCTATGCTAGAAATATTGTTGTTGTGCATAAGTTTTCTTAGCAAGGCACGCAGTAAATAAACAAAATACCCAGTAGTTTACATCATTGCTTAATTATTTTCTTTTAAAACTTAAGCAAGACATATCCGTAACACTGCCGCCCACTTAAGCCTTTTCGTCCCGAACAGGCTCAAAATTCCCACGGCCATACTTGGCCAGGCGCTCCAAGTGAAGTACTTTCATCTTAGACCTCGGACTATGATATTTCTGTATCCGATAGACCACGTTAATTAATTTCTTGATCACCTTGTATGGTCCTTGCCAGTGGGGTCGCAATTTGGGAGACAGTCCTTTTATTCGTTGTGGGTTATATAGCATAACCAGTTGTGCTTCTGTAAATCCTTTCGTATTTGCTGCTCGATCATACCTGGCTTTCATTTTGTTGTTAGTCATTTTGATGCGATTGCGGACTTCTCGTGCAGGTCTTCTTGTATCTGAGAAACATTTTCATTATCGTCGTTTGCCGGAATTAGTTTGACGCCAAATTCTGTGTCGACTGGTAGTTTTAGCTCTGCCCCAAACACGATTTTTGTTGTAAGTGGTAAGTGATCCAGAAGAAACTTTGGTACATGCTCGTCCCAATCCTTTTGGTGTGTACTGACTACTTTTCTGAGATATTCTTCCAGGGTGCGGTTGAATCTTTCTACCATGCCATCAGACTATGGATGCAGTGGTCTCGTTCTCGTTTTCCTGATCCCATAGATGTCGCACATTTCCTTGAATATAGCCGAATAAAAAATTTCGTCCCTGATCGCGGTAAAGTTCTGTTGGAACACCATATCGACACACAAATTCATCTACCACGGTTTTGGACTCTTGGTTTGAAATGGGATACGCTTCGCGCCATTTGCTGAATCCATTGCCATCCACTATCCGCTCACAAGAGGCGCCTGCGTTGTACTGTTGTAGCTTGCCACGACATTTCCTTATTGGACCCTTGGCCGCAATGCACTGCTGGCAATTAGCTATCCATTCGGCTACAAATTGTGGGCAGCCTACCCAGTAAAATCGCTGTTTAATCTTTTTCAGTGCTTTTGTGTTACCCAGATGGCCGCCGCTTGGACTATTATGAAACTGCTTCATTATATCTTTTATCCGGGAATTTGGCTCGACGATTAAGTCCGTTGCAGTTTTTCCATCTGCACTTTCCCAATTTCGATATAGGTAAGCATTTACAACTTTAAGACTATTCCACTGACCCCAGTACGATTTTGCCAGCGGGCTTTCTGCCGATATTTGATTATGGTCCGGTCTTACGTTCTTCAGCTTGGCCGATATAATTTTTGACAAAATTGGATCCTCCTTTTGTGCCTATGTGATCCTCTCGTGTGCCAATTTGGATACGCCTCACATCAATGATAGATTCCTTCTCCTCGACTTTTGTGCATTGCCTGCTATCTACGTTGCATGGGCGTCTTGAAAGGGCATCTGCATTATTGTGTTTTCCGCCTTTCTTGTGAAAAATGCTGAAGTCATAGCTTCTCAGAGGTTCAATCCAGCGTACAAACTGCCCTTCGGGGTGTTTAAAATGTAGCAACCAACGTAATGCGGAATGATCCGTCCTTATGGTAAAGTGTTGGCCATATAAGTGTTTGTGATAATGTTTAACACACTCCAGTACAGCTAAAAACTCCCGTGCTAAGCAATTTTCTCGGTATTGTAAAATACTCTGCTAGAGTAACCAATAACTTTTTCCGTCCCATTAATCTCTCCTTCTATTCCGTAGCTGCTTGCATCTGTATCCAATATAAATTCATGTCCAGCTATCGGATAGGCGAGGACTGGTGCTTTAGACTCTGAAACGATTTTTCTGCTGCCCCACTCCAGTGGTATGGTTGCGGTTTTCTGGCCAACTCATACAAGCTGGCAGCCACGTGAGCAAAGTTCCGCACAAATCGAACTTCATCCAGGTTTTTGTCTTTCCCGTCATGATTATGTCATCCAGATGTACTGAACAAGTCTTCCAGTTAAGCCTCCACCATACGTTCCATTAAGCGCTCAAAAATAGCTGGAGCATTGCAGAGCCAAAATGGAATAATTTTAAACTGTCACAAACCATTGCTCGCGCTAAAGGCAGTTTTCTCCTTATCTTTATCGGCTATCTCCACTTGCCAGTAACCACTCTGCAAGTCCAAGGCCGAGAACCATTTCGTTTCGGATAACGTGTCTAAGGTGTCGTCAATTCTCTGTAGCGGATAACTGTCTTTCTTAGTGACATCATTAAGTTTTCTATAGTCGACGCAAATTCTAATATTGCCATCTTTCTTCTTTACTAGCACTATCGGCGAGCTCCATGGACTCGAAGATAGCTCAATCATTCCGTTCCGCTCCATTTTGTTAATCAGTTCTTTGACCTCGTTTCGTTTTGCAAGGGGAACACTCCTGGATGCTTGCTTAACGGGTCTCGCTTCGCTAGTATTTATTTCATGTATCACCACTGCTGTTCTACCTTGGCTTTTAGTATTTAGGGCGAAGATGGCGGTATGTTTTCTTAGTAACTGTTTCGCTTTATTTCTGTCGGGCGGTTTTAGTTCTGCTACCCATTTATCCTTCTGCTCTGCTAGCAAATCCCGCTATTTAGCTGTTGTTTTGGAACAGACAGATTAAGTACTCTCACAGGGGCTATCCCATTGTTGCAGCTTTTCACGAGAGCTTTAGCTGTTATCACATCGTTCCTTAAATCTCCTGGTTCAACCACTCACAACCGGCTATCATGAAGTCTGCACCGATAATAACTTCATCCACTATATCAGCGACAACAAACACGTAATCTGCGCTGATGTTTCCGGCAGTCAATCGTACCCTGTCTCTTAAATAGACGATGGCTGAATCCCCAGTTGCGGTGCACAGTTGTACATTACGGACTGAGATGCTCCTGTGTCTATGGTGAAGACTTGCTTCTTTCCGTTGATCAACCCGCAGACAATAAGGTTATTATTTTTCTGTTGTATGATGCAAATGGAGATTGTGGGGTCATTAGTTGTGGGAGCTAGCTATCTCCCCTAAGTGCTAACTCGTTTTAGTTTAACCGGAACCTGTGCGATTCGGTGTTGGTTGCCCGTTGCTTGCCCCTTGGAGGTGAAACAGATCTTGACCTTTTCTTAACAATGCTGCAGTTGCGCTGAAAATGACCGACCTTACCGCAGCTAAAGCATTTTGCACGCGACTTACTTCTTTCTTCCAGTAGCTGCTCAAGCATTTCCTTCATCTTGTTTCTTTTGTCTCCGCAAATTTCCGTATCAGCCTCAATCGTCGTACTTGGTAAACTTGTGGCTTTGAGATAACTTTGGCGATCTCCTGGGCCAGTGCGTACGAGATATTTTCGCTGAAGGACGCTTTCTGTGCTGCACAAACTGCATATTTAATATCTGCATCCCTTATGCCATTCACAAATGCTTCAATTTTAAACTGATCCAGGAATGGATGATGTTCAACTGTATAAGTAACCTGCACCAAACGTTCAATCGCCTTGGAAAAATCTTGCATCGTCTCATTTGCCTTCTGCACCCTGCCTCGTAACACCATTCTGTATAATTCTCTCTTAAGCTCGCCGCCGTACTTGCATTGTAAGGCCACAATTATATCCTCGTAATTATTTCTGCAGACTCCTAGTAAGCTTTCGAGGATTTCGGCAGCTGCACCTTTTAAGGCCACAATTAGCTCAATAGTTTTCTCTTCGTTATTCCATCTATTTTTGCTGGCCAATGTTTCGAACTGGAACTTGAATACATTAAACGGTGCGCTACCGTCATAACTTGGGTTGTTTATCTTGGTGAAGTGCTCAGAGACGACTCTCACCCGTCCTTCTCGAATATGCAGGTCGTCCATTTCCGTTTTTAGTTCATGTATTTCTCCGTCCATTTTTCCCTCTAGGTCAGAAAATTTTTCGTAAAATTCAGTGACTCTCTGTTCCACAGCTTTCACTCGTTTGCCGAGTATTTCTGATATTTCTTGAAATTTCTGGTTTACCTCACTTATCTCGAGCTTTCTTAAATTGCATCAATTTTCGCACTGCTGGCTCTAGAGCTTTCTTGAATTACATCAATTTTTGTACTGCAGTCTCTAGAGCTCTTGAATTGCCGCAAGTATTGCATCCTAGCTTACATTGGTGTTTGCTGATGGGTTACATAAATCAACATTTTTTTTGTCTCCAACTCTGACACCAGTTGTTTATATCGGTTATACCTTTTATAAGCGTTTTGCTGTTGCTGAGTTCTTTATTGCAAAATAAATAACACCAGTTTCTATAGTTTTTAAATTAATAACAAGTTAATTTACTTTAACTACACAAAGTTGACACTACAGAACAATTTACTTAAAATGCATGTCTTTACTTCCGGAAGTTTAATTTTACACTAACTAACTATCCACTCAGACGATGCCTTTTTATATTTGTCCACTAGAAGTCTAAAAAAATTAAGAATCTTCTACTCCCTTTGTATTACTTTTTGTTGTTGTATGTTGACTATTCAATGTATAGGCGCCTGTGTGTATGTGTGTATTTTTGTTTTTATACTCGAGTAGATAAGTTTTTTTAGAAAACTATGCAGTTAGTAAACAGTATACTGTTTTCTTGTTGTCTTACGTGTAACAAATTTCTACGCAGTCAGTAAACAGAAACTTGTTGTTGTTTTGCGTGTATAAAATTTCTACGCAGTGTGTAACTAGAAATTTGTTGTTGCGTGCATAAGTTTTCTTAGCAAGCATATATATATATGTATATATATATATATATATATATATATATATATATATATATATATATATATGTTAAATACATATGTACAGCTTGGTAGTCACCTAATATGAAAAAGAAATTAAAAACTGACATGGATTAAATTGAAAACAATAGAATAAATAAACAAGGTTATTGATATAAACTCTAGTCTAACTTTTGATCAAGATTTTCTATTTTGATACTGCCTAACCTTAAAATTTAAAAAAAAAAAGTTCAAAAGCACTGAAGTAAAGCGTAAAACGTATTTTCATATTCAATTCATTTCTTTATTTTGAGTTTTACATCGTTGAATTAATAGTTCTATATTTACATCATGTTATATTATACTCTTTGTATATACAAAATATGTATTTTGTACTTAATATACTTGATAAAGCGGAAGAAAATATTTTAGTAATTTATTTTTACATATTTAATTATTTATTTTGCTATGACGAGTTAGTGAATGAATTGAGAATCATCTATATGTCTAGTGTTACATATGTTCCATTAAGACTTTTTAGAGTTTTAATTAAATTCCACGAGCAATTTACTTTAATGCGTAAAATATTTTATTGTCTACATGCAATCACCTTCGCGATAAAAATGGCGCTCAACTATTATGTCTTTACTTGACAACGTTCACACTTGAACTGAATCTATTGATCAAAAAAGGGAATACTTATATTCTGTCTAGTAATTTCTAGAAAACTCTACTTCATCGCATCAAATATAGATGAGGTTGTTGTCATCATTTAGTGTATACGCCTGCTTGGCTGTGTGAATTGTTGTCCTGTTAGTTTTTTTTCGATTGTTTAACCAAATTAATGGAATTTTAATGTAGCCTGTGGTTGTTTTGTGTTCATAAGATTTCTTAAAAACATAAATTGTAAATAGACACAATAGGACATTTCACTTTACTTGCTTTTTTAGTGACAATTATTTTTTTATAACATAAACTAAACATCTTCGTAACAATATGTAATTTACAATAGGATGTATGTATGTTGATCCAAGTCATTTGCATACATCGAAAAAGGTAGCAGATCTATGATTGGGAAACAGTATTTTTAACTGATAATTCAATGAAATACTTTTCCCTTAAATAAATTGACTGAGAACGAAACATTATTATGAGTTTTGTAAATTCATTTTTTAATATCACTTTGCTATTTCCCTATTTCTAGTTTTATAGATGAGGAGAAATTTTTGTGGTTTACATAACAATCTTTGTTTTTGGGTTTTTTAAATTTCTAATATTTACATTTTTCTGTAAAAGTGTGTTTAGTTAATGAAATTGTATTTAGTTAATGATGTTGATGTATCCTACTTGTACTGTTTCTCTGCAGTAAAAAGGCAATAAATCTCCTGCCAAATCGTACGGCCGAACAAGATATTATCTTGTAAATTATTTTAACGGATTAATTAATTTTAATCCGTTAAAATAATTTATAAGCGTCTTTCAAAGGCACATTTTGATCTTGCCAAAGTTTGAGGGACTGTAATCATTCTCAGAACCTTATTATGATGCTTTTGATTTTTTTCTAAGTTTGAATCTGAAGTACGGCTGCAGTGTTATTTAGAATATTATACATATAATTCTTGCAGTTTTATATTCAGTGAAAACTGAAAATTCTTTACTTTGAAGAGAAAACAATAAGAAATAAATTTTGCTTGAACTAAATGTCAATAAAATACAATTGTTATTGAGTCATAAAAGTGACTGCTTTTGAAATTTCAAATATTTCTTAAAACACCTTTTCGTATAATAATTTTTGTTTAAAATTTTGTTTAAACAGTTTTGTTTAAATTTTATTTAAATAATATAATAAACTTTTAAGAGAGCGTTTAATTCAGATGGTTTTAAAAGCACGGAAATAAAGTTGTTTTAAACAGTAATTAAAATATTGCAAGTTCATTTCTGTTTAAGTGCTTTTCAATAGATTTTTCTTGCTTACGCGATTTAATACTGCATATTTACGTTATTCTCCCTGTGACGACCAAAAGTCGGCAGGCTTGTTTTTGGATCACATAGCAATTAAATCACAAGCAATTAGACTCTATATATATATTTTTAAAATTTTTTTAATTTTTTTACTGAATTTCATAAATTTTTACATTTTTCATATTTCTGAATATTTATTGTTTAATGAATTTCATAATTTTTTTTAAAAAGAGAACATTATTGTTATACACTTTTCATTTTATATAATTCATAGTTATATTTTATAAGTACATTTATTATTTGTTAATGAGATATTTGAAATTATAATAGCCGTTAAAAAGCACCCGTAAGGAATACATACCATTAAACACAACCCTGAACAGTCGCAAGCAGCTGTCGTTTAGTGGTATGGGTGTGTATGTGTGCCTGGCAAAAACATATAAAAGCGAGATAATTATGTACGTATTTGAGAAGAGTTGGCCACGGGCAAGACTTTTTTTAAGTGAGTTAGAATTTTATTCAACTTAATTAAAATAGTCTTGCGAATAGGTTCAGCTCAGTTAAACAGAGTCAGAATTTTATTCGACTTTGAATTAATTGAGAATAGCCAAGGTTTCCGGCCAAGTAAGTTCTGTCGCTGTTTCACCTGGCCAGAATTTTATTCGCCCAGGTGACGAAGGCCAGAGCAAGGCCGCGCTTTGTTCAGCAAGGCCAGCATTTTATTCGCCCTAGCTGAGCAAGACGGACAAGATCGTTGAAAGGCTAACACCAATTTCGACGTGGAAAGGTTGTCTCAGAATCTTATTCGTGACAATCGCGACAAGTCAAAAATTGGTGGACAGGCAAACTGTTCTGCTCAGACTGGACCAGAATTTTATTCGCTCCAGTGTGAGAAGCAGTAGGCTAGCCGGCGGAGAGTGGAGACGAAAACTCTTGAGGGCCACGAGGCGGTTGATCGTCGTTGGCGCACTCAGTAGTGATGTAGTATAATTTTAACTTAGTTTAAGAAGTGGATTATAATAATAAAAAATTTTATTAGTAAAAAAAAAGTAGAATACATAAAGTTTCTTTCAGCAGAAAATATGACGATATTCCAGTTTGTATACGCTATCCAAAAAATTTGTATTCGTTATTCCAAACGATTGGAAGTTTCTTTCTCATTTAAGAAATTTAGCTACTAAGGGCCTGGAAGTTTAAATAGAAACCGGAATCCAGCCGTGTCGGAACCTTATTGCCCGAAAAAGGTTAAAATATTATTATCTCTATGAGATAGATCACGCCTACTTTTCCAATACCAAAATTTTCGTTTTGATTAGATATTTGCGACAAGTCTGATAAATATAATTTGCGGTGTCAAATGGCTTTGATAAAATTATATGGAGATATCAAATAGCAAATTATATAAATACGTTAAAAGGTTTTACACTTAAAAGATCTGTTTAGCTGCTATAGACATGTTTTTTTCTATAAAATGTTCGAAATCTGATGACAACGTTTTTCAATTCGTTATTTTAAAATACCAAGGTCATTCAAGGACGTATTTCTATAGTTTCTTTTAACCGAGAATTTATTCATTTTAAGTTGAATAGAAGGTGTCCATTTAGTTCCATCGTCAAATAACTCAAGGTTATACTTTTTTGCCGTAGTTGTTTTCTCAATTTCGATAAAATAATTTTTTTCTTATCTCAAATAAAAGTTAATATTTTTCCAGTGTAACCGAGCTCTCAACTGTCTTTTTGAATTAAATTGATTAAATTGATTTTCGTTGATTGATTGCTCCACGAGAAAACAAATTTTATTTTGCTAATCAATTTTTGATTGTAAAAATTTAATTTAAAATTTGTGTAGTGTTAATTTTATATCTAACAGAACAAAACAATACTGAGACAGTTGTATGTAACTTTATTAAAACTATTGTACACTAATCATTTGGCATAATTTTTGAAAACGATTAACATGTACATAAATATTTTATTAACTTTTTAGCACCATTAAAACAAAGAAATATTTTTTATTATTAGAAGTTGGTGAAATAATCTTTCTTTCTCTTAAAGAAAATATTATTGAAAAATTTGTTCGTAACGTAAAACTGACAAATAAATAATTAAATAGCACTGCGTACTTTCATTTTCCAAATATCTCGTTAGAGAGATGCTGAAATGTACCGAACACTGAAACGCTGATAAAATCAAAATGTGGCAAATATGTTTTAAGCGTAGATTACAATTTCTTGCTATACAATTCGATTAAGCATAAAACTTGATAAATGTTCAGCTTTCTAAAATAGGAATGATTATTATTTTTATTCGACCATTTTTACTAAAATAAATAAGTATTAATCTTAATAATTCTTAATAAATATTAAGATTAATACTTATGTAAAATAGGAATGTTTAAATATCGTAATATCGAAATAAGGCTGAAATCGATTCGATTAGCTTCTTATAGAGTCTGTCCTTAACATACGAGTAGGCCGCAAAATAATCCAGTAGTGCTAAATTACACGATTTGGCTGCCCACTTAACTGCTGATTTTTGTGAAATTATGCGATCGGGAAATTTGATTTGCTTAAATTAATCGTTTCATTGGCTGTATGAAATGTGTCACCGTCCTGTTGAAAACACATGTTAGTGATATCCACATCGTCAATAATAGGCCAAAATATGGTTAGCATCTCGCGTTAGAGTGATCCATTGACCGTTACCGCATTTCCAGCCTAATCTACGAAAAAAGAAACGGCCCAATCATGCCTCCGGACCACATAGCGCACGTTAAGCATGGAAAGGCTTCTCAATAATCGCTCTGGAATTTTCAGAAGCCCAACTGTGGAATTTTCTTTTAGACATATCATGACAAGTGAAAATGGGCTTCGTCTGAAAAAATGACTATTTCAAAAAAACCAGCCGGTTGTTCCTGAATGAATTGAGCGGATCTACTCAGATGTGAATGATCGTTCGCCTTTAATTTCTGCACCAGTTGGAGCTTGTAAGGTTTCAAAGTCAAATTCAGTGTATATTTTGCAGACATTGTTGCTTTTTTTAAAATCATACGAGATATTGATTAATGAGAAGTATTTTTAATTTCAATATTTTTTGAACCACCTCATTCATTAATGAACATAAATGTTGACTTCCTACATTATTGTCATTGCAAATTTTCTTTATGTTTTCAATCAGCACTGCATACAGGTATATATATATATATATACAACAGAGCCGCATGTATATTGCTGCTTGCAACAGCATGAAACAGAAATCACATACGAGTACAATCACAAACCTTATACGTGATCAGCAATTTTGAAATGGCAAAAAATTTCTTTAAAGCAAGAAAAGCAAAACTTATCTTTAATTTTGAAGGAACTGTCTGCCTTTGGTTTGAAATATGCACACACATATGTACATAAGTATTTTATTATATCATTATAAAGTAGAATGGGGTAGAGGCGGACCAAACAATTTAATTAATTTTGTAGATTCTTAATATGCATTTTCGTTATTGTTTTCTCTTCTTTGCAATATTTTCATTACAAATTGAAATTTAATTTGATTGGGGTAGAGATATACATTTATTTTAATCAGGCAAAGGAACAACTATTGCCAAAATTAAAATGCAAATTATTACAGTTTTTAAAAATTTGAAAATAAAATTTATTTTTGGTAAGATCAAATTTATTTTGCAACAAAAGCACTGCCTGTATGAAAAGATTCGGAAAGATTCAATTTCATCTTTTTCAGAAAATTAATAGTTTATGAAAACTAAAATAATAACACTTGCCAGTGATATGTATCCATATACTGATGATATCTCTGAAAAAATAAGGAAATACATTTTTGCTTATCATTCACTTTAATTTTTTCTTTTTTTTTAACACAGTTGTTTATTTAGGAACAATGTATAGAATTTTTCTATTCTATAATTGTCCTGATGTGATCATAGATAGAAAACTACCGCTAGTAAGTTATATACGCTGCGCTTAAAATGTAAGAGCTCAGATACACGATCGAACCTCCGAACTTATGCCTGCACTATTAAATTGCAATTTGAAAAGCGGTTTGCGGATATGCCTTTTAATTTGCTTTTACAAAACGATTATAAATAATGAATTTTCGGTTATAAATTCTTGAGGCAGTTTTTATGTTCGTATACTGCTTGGTTATTTAAATGTTAATGATCGTTTATCATATCGTAAGTCCTCTTCGTAATGAGCTCAAACTCTTTTCATTTATATGCATTCATTACTTTTAGCAACAAACGCTTTGAGTGTTATAGTCTGGCCTTAATTCATTGTTATGTTTTTTGTTGTAGCTTGGGAGCCACACTAAGTTATCAATATATTTAGTTTAATTTGCTTTTCATTTGTATTTATGATCATGGTTACTATAAGATAATAAGCAAAGTAAGGGTATATTTAAGTGTTCTCAGACTACAGAAATCGTTAAAATGAATATCATAAAAAATAAATTGCAATTAAAAAAATATCTTTTAACATCTGAACAAAATTCAATAAGATTTTAAGAAAATAAAAAATTAATTTTAAAAGTTTTTAAATAATGCAACATTTGTAGGTTAAAAAAACAAAATAATATTTTGCAATTCTAAGAAATATTGGTGCTGAAATTTTAAATAATAAATAAAAGCTAAAAATAACAGTTGTGAAAAATTATTAATAAATCCTCTTTAATATGTGATTAATTGCAAAACAATGGTAAAAGTCAGATACTAGACACTAAGAAAAAATATGGTTGAGGTAGACATTCACCCTAATTATGTATGTCGTAGTCGAATTTCGAGTACTGTCGTTGTCGAACCCGAATTTAATTTTTATTGGTATTATGTAGCATTTTCGACGTGAGTGTTTTTGTACAAGAATAAATTAGTGGTATTTTTATAATTTATGAACTACCCTGTTAAAAAAAAGAAATCAGTTGGCAGAAAAAATATAAATATTCAAGTGACGCGCTCGTTTGTTTACTAAAAATAATAAATAATAATATAAAAACTTTATTAAAAATGTTAAGTGTTGCGGCTTTTTCGTCTTCTGATGAGGAGGATAAAATGAGTTCCAGAAATGTTATAAATTTTCGCAGACATCTAAGATATCAATCTAATATAAGCTCGCTGCCAAGTACCATGTAATTTAGTTTTTATATTTGTTAAGAAATTACTAAAAAATGTTTGTGTCTTGTGATATCCTTTTGCAACGTTAGGATTTTTTATCCTTAAATACATTCAAATATCAACATAAATGAACAAACTTAAAAATATATTTTATGGAAACTAATAAATTACACTTACGGTTTTATATTACTCATTTTTTGAAAGTTTTTATTCGCGTTTTTTCTATTTAAAAATTTTTTCACTTGAAAATATACAACGGCACTTCTTGTCGAATTTCACATAAAAAAACTGCATACATAATACTGTTATTTGTAATAGATTTTCGACAGAGTCGAATTTCACACTAAAAACGACATCTGTGATGCCATATGTAAAAAGTGACATAAATTCGACGTGACTACGACATACATAATAAGGGTGATTATCTAGGAGTAAAACATTATAATCATAATTAAATTACAACCAATATTATTGTTATTAGAACGAGACTTTTTCTTGCACAACAATAGCTTTTTAAATACAAACATAATTATGTTTGAACATAATTATGTTTTTATGTTAGTCATATGGTTTTTTGATTTACCTTATGCATATCATAACTATAAACAAGTTCTAGTTATATGAAAAATAAGACCTTTTTATTTGACTGCGAAACATTATTTATGTTTGTTCCATAATTTTTTAAGCGGACAGCGTACATTTTATTTGAAACATATTTTAGATAGTAACTACATAGATGGGTGTTTATATATTTATTAAAACTGAATTCGAAACTTTGTTTTTGTTTGTATTCAACCATAATTTAGCTTCGAAACAATCAGAGTTATTATCGTACTGCTTTTGATTTTCCAAAAACTTTGTTAAGGGTTAAAAATTTTAAAAGTTATTTACTAAAAATAATAATAATATTAATTTTCTTGTATGCAAACACTGTTCAAACTACACGTTTGACACTGTGGCTTACGCATGCGTTGTTTTCAGTTGAACGACCTTGTCGAACACGCGTTAGTGTTCGCACATTTTGTATCGAATCAAATTTAATGACCAAATACTTAATAGCGGTCTTAGAAGGAAAATTATGTTGTCCGAAAATATTACGAATTTTACGAAATGTAACTGAAATTGAATTCATTGTAACAATTGCCAATGCATCTACTACGGATGCCAAAATTTTCATGTTGTTGGTGTTGCCACAATTGAAAAACAAACTTCTTGTTGAAAAACCCTATATCAGCTGTAGATATCGATACCACTTTACTAAGATAGAATGACGTTGTCAAATATGATGATAACGGCAACCATGAAAACAACTTCTAACAACTTGCTAATCAACACTGACCGGACATTTTTGAAGTCATATTGAAATATTAATACTTAAAATAAGATATCAGAAAGATCTCGCAACTATATCTATTATTTGGGTTACACAGTATTTATAAAATTGTATGTGCTTTACCATTAACGAAATATATAAGAATACTAGAAAAAATGGGTGGACAATAAATTGGTGGTGTTTCCAACAATATTTTAGTCCGCAAAATCAGTTTCAAGAGTTTTTATTATCCTAAAATTCAAACCACAACCAAGATTTGAAAGTTTTTACCCCGAGTAATATAGAAACAACAATATAACATTTTAAGTTTGCTAGAAAGTAATGAAAGCATGACTCAAATCAAACAGTGTGTGATATCGCGCCGAAGCTGTCTTTACATATCTTCGCGAAATTTCGAAAATTGAATATGAGGTTTCAACAGTTGTTATATAAAAAATGGTATGCAAAGTACACCTACTTTGCTATACGTAGTGTTTGGGTTGTTATAAAAACACCATAAGCCACGTCATAAATAAAATTTTGTTACCATTTTATTTATCTGGGAAATATATTTGTGGCACATATAGAGTTTAATTGAAAATGTGATAATAAAAATTGTATTGATTTTTTGCTAGCAAATAATTTTTTTCGTATTTGCATTATACGTTCAGTGTGTTACAATTATTAAATAAACCTGGGTTATTTATTCTTAGTTTAAAATATTTATTTTTATTTTTATTATTAAAGCTTCAGCGTCATCCCATTTTTTTCTCACAAATTTTTAAAACGACCATAAGAATATACAAAACTAAAGGTAATTCGTTCCTAAAGATTGATCCAACCTGACATGGCAGAAATTTTACATTAAAAGTGCACAATAAAACTTACTGCAACTTTAATATGGCATCGTTTTTGACAAAATCTACAATTCGCTGAACGTTTGGCTTAGCAGAATGAATGAAAACAGATTACATTTATTTTGTTATTGCACTTAAGCTATAACATATGCTAAATCAGTGATGGGCGAACTTTTTGGGTGGCGGACCAATAAATTAAAAAAAATCTTGCGGCGGGCCATTAAATTAAAAAAAAAAAAAAATAGAGGGACACTCATTACAAAATTATGGGGTTGCTGTTCAATTAAAAGTTCGGTTAAAGCTTTATATATAAAGCTATATATATATTTATTAGTTATATTACGTAATATTTTAAAACAACATAAAAATTTTATAAGATACGGTTTATTATGATTTTAAGATTTTCCAGATGTATGGGAAGCATGGATCTGTTTCTGACTTGACAATTTCCTCAAAATCTGGTTCCAGCTGGGAGGACGCGACTTTTAATAAATTAAATAGACTCTCGTCTGACAATCGGTTTCTTATTGAATTTTTTCTGCATTTCATTACTGAAAAGGCCAGTTCACATAAATATGAGGAAGCAAACATTGCCATAATTTTCTGCGGATGATTAAATAGCTTTGGAAATTCATCTTTTGGTAATGATTTATAGAAATTAAGCTTATCTGTATTTAAAAATAGCTGTTTTAAATTATTATTACATTACAATTCTATAATTTCCAATTGTAGATCAGATGGAACATTCTCAGGATTAACATTAAAAGGCATTGAAAAAATATCTAAACATGGTTGGATTTTTTTAAAGTCAGCAAATCTGGCCTCAAATTCTGAATACAGTTTTAATAGAGATTGTGGAAAGACTTTTAACTTCTTCCCAAACATTTAGGAAATATAAACAATTGAGTTTTAAAAGACCTCAAACTGCCCCAAGTTTTATCTATAAATTGATTTCTTCCCTGTAACTTCTTGTTCAGTTTATTATAGTGCCCAAGTAAATCCGTGAAAAAAGCAAACTCGATGCACCAATTCTTATCCTCCAATATTTCCCACTCATCCCAAATTTCAGTTTTGGTTTTTAGAAAAACTTTAATTTCTTCGAGAAGACTCCAAACTCTCGAGAAGACATGCCCACAACTCAGCCACCTGATCTTTGTGTAATAAAGTACATCTGAAAATTCTGCATCATCTGCCGATAAAAAGTCTTGAAATTGTCGATGTAACAAATAAGTAATTAATTTTAAAATAATATTAAGTACGTGATTAATATCCAAGGCAGCCTTGCAAAGAACATCTTGGTGGATTATACAATGTAAAAAAATTATATCGCTTTCAGGATTCTGACTTAAATAAACTCCTACAAACCCTGTATTTTTTCCCACCATTAAGAGATTCCATCCCCTCTCTAAATTCATCATAATTTATTTTTCCTGTCGTCTTTCCTTTCAAAGATCTCAAACAAGCAAGTTCTTCGACTCCTCTGATAAAAATTAGAAGTTGGGCTGTATCACTCCTGTCAACACTCTCCTCCATAAAGACTGAAAAATACTTAAACTTTTTAAGACGTCGATCGAGTTGATTGGTTAAATTAGAAGAAATCGCTTCAATTCTTTTTGTGACCGTTCTACGTGACAGCCCTAAAGATTCGAAAGCTTTTACCTTTTCTGGGCATAATACTTTTCCAATGCTAATTAACACATCCTTAATAAATTCTCCTTCAGAAAACGGTTTGTTACTTTTTGCTATTTTATAGGCAACAATGTGACCAGCTAACGTGGAGGATCGCTGGACACTTCTTTGATTTTTAAAAAACATTTGCTGATTAGATATTTTTCTTTTCAATTCCTCTGAATGAACTTTCTTGTCTTCATCTGTCATTTTATAGTACTTCGACCCAAGATGTTTTGAATTAAAGTGCCTAGCGAGATTATTATCTTTTAGTACAGCTACCGGTTCTTGGCAGATAAGACAAATAGGTTTTTGGTTATATTCCATAAAGAAGTACTTCCATGTCCACTCTTCTTGAAATACTCGACATTCCGGATCAATTTTTCTCTTTCTATTTTCGATTGACATTTATGGGGGTAAAAAACTTAGACTATTTTACTATTGCACTTATATTTACAATACACTTTATTATTTTAATTACACAAATAAAACTGTACGTTGGCAACTTTATAATTTTACTTCACAATTTTTTCTTTACGTCTCGAGATTTACACTTTCACTGATTGCTGATTAATCCATCGCTGGTTCTTTTATATTTGTCTCGAATATTTAAGAATCTTCTAGATCTCACATATAATAGTTGTTGTTATGTTATACGTTCAGTTTTCGATATTAGTTGTTAGTGTTTTATGATGTTTATGTTTCTTCTTGGAATATTGCATCAGAAAATTGTTGTTCTCTTGTGTACAATATTTCCTAGAAAACTACGCAGTTTTTACACAATATAATATGAAAACATCGCATTTTTTTTGCTAAAATTGATAATTTATATCTTTTTTAAAACATAATGTAAATTTATTTTTTTGGGCATAATTTTTTAATAGGTGATTAATTTTTTTTTGAAAAAGGCTCGGCGGGCCGGATTGAAACCTCTCGCGGGCCGTAGTTCGCCCATCACTGTGCTAAATGGAGAATTCTGCTATTAAATGGTTAGGTGCAATTGTAAACATTCTGCATTCAACTCTCTATATAGCAATAAGGACTATCCCAAAGGTATTATTAACAGATTCAGAGTGAAGTCATTATATTTACTTTTAAAATTCACATGCTTTACTTAAATTTTTTCAATAAAAATATCTGTTTTTTCCATCATACGTATCTGTTTTGCTATTATCTAACATTTGATTATAAATTCAAAGTTATCTTTTTGTCATTTTAACAACTCTATTTTGAAATATTATGAGTTCAATAAAAATTTAAATTAGAAAACAGTTTTTGGAATGTAAATGTTAGTTAATAATATTGTCTCCGTTTATAATAAAATTGCTGTTTTAGTAACTTACAATTTTATAAATAAAATTTTGAAATCATATTTTAAGCTTTTCTATACTTTTTTGAGCTATTTTTTAAGTAAGTGCTATCAACCGACTTTTAAAAATCGATTGTTGAAGGTAACATAATTATCGACAAAGAAATGGACTGTTAATTATTTTCTATATTATGTAATAGTATAAGCCCCGATTTATCAGAAAAAACGTTAAAGCTCGTTTCGATTTCTACAGAATGCATATAAAATGACTTCTAAGGAATAGAAGCACGTAATTGGAAAAAGTCAGATTTAAAAATATGAAGAGTGATTAGTTAATGACAAAAACAAAAACAAGCACGTGGTAAAGGCGGTTTAGTTTTTTTTGGGATTTTTTAGCTCAGTAACGCCGTATCGGTTTTGCATTGAGCATATGTAATGATGTCACGGATCAGTTCCAACAGTCATTAGGTGCGATTGATCCTGATATTAGCTGTCTTTGGGTTAAATTCAAAACCTGGTTACACGTTTTACACTTGGGGTTTTTATATAAGATATTCTTAAGGATCCCATATAGTTATTCGAACAGTGAGATTATTATTGCTGGTATTTGCAAATAAAGTGGTGTTTACAAATCATTATGTGTCGCCTGGTTGTCTAGAACACAACATTTTTTTCGGCATTTTAATTGACAACTTTGAGTCTTAAACAATGCCATCAATACCATTGCGAAAATGGGAATGAACATTTTGTTCCGCGTTAATTCAAAAAATAGTTCTTGCTTTATTTAGACATGTAAAAGGACAGTGGAATCCAGGGAGAAATCATTTGGTATCAAGTGGTGCAACAAAAACTCCGGGAAGAGTATATAGGTGCTAAATATGATTGAGGACTCAATTTCATATGACGGTGATGTTGAAGAGTTGAACCACTTTTTTGCAACAGGCGATTCTGTTTTGTACAATGATAACTTTAATTTCGATTTTCGAACTTTTTCTGATAGTACATCTTCTTTTTCATTTCACTGTATTAATGAAATTGAGCTCATAACTGCATTGTCTAAAGTTAAGTCTTCTTCAGTTGGAAGTGATAATGTTTCCATAAAATTTATCAAGCTAATTTATCCATACATTTCTGAATATATTTTATTCTTAATTAATTCAATTTTAACTACCTCTACATTCCCTTCTAGCTGGAAAATTGCAAGAGTTGTACCTCTACCTAAGCGACGGGTGATTCATGGCCCCGATGATTTAAGACCGATTTCGATTCTACCTTCTCTATCCAAAGTTCTTGAACATGTTATGAAGTGTCAAATTCTAGAATCTGTTGAGAGGAAATATATGATAAGCAATACGCATTTCGTAGAGGTTTTAACACTACTTCTTTGCTTTTAACTCTGACTGATAGCATACGACAAAACGCCAACAGTGATCACTCAAGTGTCCTTATTTCTCTTGATCTGTCCAAAGCTTTCAATTCTATTAACCATTCCATCATGATCACAAAATTAAGAGATGAATTTGATTTCTCGAGATCTGCGTGTAAGCTAATATATTCCTATTTATCTGATAGGTCACAGTATGTTGTTCTAAATGGTATTCAATTAACATTATGCACTCTGTTGTCTGGAGTTCCTCAAGGTTCTGTACTTGGACCACTTCTATTCATGCTCTATGTAAACAGCTTGCCAACTGCTGTCGATTCTAGAATATGTGTAACTTTTTTATATGCGGATGATGTATTCTTACTCTTTAATAATAATTGTTCTTCTCCTGAGATATTGGCAAACAATATTGAACTAGGTCTAGATGGTATTTTTGAGTGGACCTCATGTAACTATTTGACAATTAACCCTTCTAAAACTAAGGCGATAATGTTTGGACCTTCAAACCGATTTCTCTTTGAACCGATTGTTCTTTTAAGAGGAATACGCCTTCAATTCTCTGATCATTTAAAATGCTTGGGAATTATTCTTGACTCTAAACTCTCATTTACAAATCATATTGACAGTTTGTCCTGCAAAGTTTTTGAAAGCTTACGTAAAATTTATACGTCCAATTTTTATTTTCCCATTCATATAAGGAAACGATTAGCTAACGCATTATTAATGCCGCATATTTTATATGGTCTTGAATTATTTTCTGGCAGTTGCTCAATCCATTTAGGAAGAGTTAAACGCTTAGTTAATTCTGTGGTGCGCTTTATTTTTAACATTCGCCGCCGTGAGCACATTTCTCCACATGTTCGAGAATTGATCAATTCGTTATATATCGAAATTTAGTCTATTTCTACAAGATAATAAAAAATTGCAGACCGTTTTCTTTGTACAGCTCATATGTTTTCTCACATTCAACTCGTAATCCGCAACTTGTTATACCAAGAATAACGTCTTCGTTTTTTGCAAGATCATTTAAGGTAAGAATATCTCGGTGGTGGAATAATTTGCCATTTTACTTACGCTTATTTTCACACTCGAATAATGTATTTCGTTTGAAACTTCTTAACTATTACTCCAATCTAAATGTTTGAGTACTTCAGGTCTTGTTACCAAGTTGGACTTTTAAATTTGTAAACTATCTTTCTTTGAATATTTCTTTGAATATTGGCTGGGGAGCCTGTTAAATATATCGATTACTGAATTCATTTGCTTAATTATTTAATAACTTGTTTAAATATAATTCGCAAGGGTTAATATTTTAAATAGTCAGGTGTTTTTAATATATCTTATGTAATAAATTTTTTGGCCTTTAAGGCTTTGTATTACATATTATGAATAAATAAATAAAATAACTTTGTATGAGCAGTGCCTTCAAATCTAGTTAAAAGAGTAAAGTACTTTAGGCATTTTGGAAGATTGCTAATCAACACAGATCTCCCAAAAGAGTAAGGAACTAGCTCCAAGCACCAATCCCAATTTCCTTTGCTCTTTCCAAACTGATGAAAAGTATGGTTATTTTTTTATCTTGTGAGGTATCTGGCGTCTAATAGCTTACTTAGAGACCTTCCTTCGAAAAACCGATGTAAATCTATTCACCATTTTGGTGAAAAGAAGGTGGTTTTAGACATTTTGAAGGCTTTTGATAAAGTGTGACACAGTGCACTCTGATAAATACATTGCATTCAGAGTCGATGATAATTCCTCTCGATTTAGACGGCATTTCATCGAACGAATTCAAATTGAATTCAGGGAACCTCAATGTTCCATAGTTTCTCCTGCTGTTTTCTAAACTATCCATGTCAAACTTCCAACGCTGTTTATTTTTTAATTTCGGCTTTTAGTAATTAATGACACCCTTATTTAAGATCTTTGGCAATCCCAGAATCGGGTCTTGCGAGCAGATTAACTTAACCCTCTGAATTGCGTTATATGCGACTACCCTTATTAACTGTGTGACGGATGCACTTGTATAGAAGACTGTAATGTTTCATGATATTGCTCTTGACAATTATTGTGGTATCGAGTTAGATTACTTGCCTGAAACAATCTGACATTTATTAATTACAATAACTAGGCAGCGCTTGTATAAGGAGGATGAGTTTTACATACAGTGATTTTTGCAGAACCTGCCGAGATGGGAAAGAGGAGGACACTTCATCATCTTTTATTGCCTTCACTTAAACTTTCCTTTTACTCCAAGCTCTTATCTATATCTAAATCTTTTATGTTGAATTTGTTCATCTTTTTTTGTTTTGCAAGTAACACAAAGGAATTAGTGAATTGAATACTAGTGAGCTGTGAAACATGGTTGCCTATTTTACCTAAGCTAGGGATAGCGAGTGAACCCCGTAATAACATTGTAAACTGTAGCTTAATTGTCGAATTGATAGGCCCATAGATAGCGTCCTAAGTTACTCTAATTATTTTGCTGTTTTTGTGTGTATATAGAACATAGCTGATAAACGTGGGCGATAACGTTCTAATACATAGGCGACTTGATAAGACGAATGAAAAAGTATTCCGCTACAGACTAGTTAACCGGTGAAGTACTGTTGTTTTTTGCCGCAGTTGTATACAAACAATTTATTTATTAACATTTGTAAAACCTCCTTCCAGGAGTTTTGAAACATTTACCATACAGACCGGGCTTAATTTAATTGTCACAGGATTATCTCTGCTAGCAGAACTAATAAAACGGACAGCAAATGAGGAGGGAAAAATTAATTTCAAGAATTGCTACAAGAATTTTGGCTCCCCAGAGTTATGATTAATTGTTTAACGATTTTTAATAACATTTTCATCAAGCTATCTAGTTGCTATATCATTGTTCCTAACAAATAGGAGAAACCTGCTTGGCCTAACTGACACGACAGCCTGCGGTTGTTTTAAAGTACAATGTGATATTAAAAATCATCTTAAAATGCATTAAATTTAATACCTGCGAGATAAAATATTAATTAAATATTTTTAAAATTATAATAAAAGTGCGTTTTAATATAATTGGGATAAGTTTAATTTGTTCTCATTAAAAAGTTCTTGTTTGAACTTAGAAGTAGCATAGGTTTATATTGCATCTTATAAATATAGAATATATTTTTCGTATTTAAAAGGTCTAATTTCTCGGCAAATTATTTTAAGGGTTTTGTGTGTGAAAAGTGATAAAGCGGTTGTAGAAATAAAATATATTTCTTTTATTTTTTAGTAATTAATTTTAAGCACAAGGTCTTATTTAATAAAAAATTTTTTAAAAAACTTTATTTTTTATTATATTTTCGATATTTCGCCACACCGTTGGTTGGCATCATCATCATTATTATTTTTGTTTTTCCTGATGATGCCAACCAACGGTGTGGCGAAATATCGAAAATATAATAAAAAAAAAAGTTTTTTAAAAAATTTTTTATTAAATAAGACCTTGTGCTTAAAATTAATTACTAAAAAATATTAAAAAAAAGGTCAAAAAATTATAACTATTATATATATTTCTTTTAATAAATAGAACCATTGTTACAGGGAGTTATATCTCAAAATCATAAATTTTTGGCTTGACCATACAAAAATGCTCATCATTTATAACACTCTGCTCATTCTACAAATAGAATTGTTTAAATGGGTTCCAAAAACAAATTAAAAATATCAATACGTTCGGGTTCGAGATTTTTGAGATAAATATACTTTGCAGTAAATTAATTGATTTATTGTATGTTCGTTTGTTTTTTTTTGCAGAATTAAAGAAGAACTTATTTTAAGCGCTCAACTTTCGATAGATTTTTGTTTGTAAAATCATCGAAAGTGATTTAAGTTCAGGTTTTATGTGAATGGGGTTTATACTTTAATAATAACTACTGGCTTGAGTAATTAATTTTTATGAAAAGTAGAATTGAAAACTTTACAAATTAAAAAATAAGAACTTAGAAAAGATGAGAGGCAACAGAATAAAATATTAAGATTTTACGTGATGACCAGCTGCAGGTGTCTACTAGATTGATGAAGGAGAGTTCGTGAGTTTAATTCCTGACAAAGCCTTTAAAGAAAACTAAAGAAGAAACAAAAAATAATTTTGTTAACTGTGTTATCTTCTTTTAATAGCGACAGAGTGAAGGAGTCAGGCAGAATGTTGTTTTTATCAGAACAGTGTTGCAGTGCCTATACCGTTAAAAAAATGTGTTATATGTTATTTTAGATCGTATTATTATTTTAGATTAGTATTAGTGTTAAAAGACGTGCGTCGATAATCGTGGTCCACTTATATATTGAATGAAAGAAAAAACAAACAATTTCACTGAGTTTAATATAATGCTTTTCTTTGTTAAAATTATTTTTAGTATGAACCACGAGATTAATATTTTAATTTTTTATGACCAATCACGAGTACCACGCGATAACCTGTGATGGTTTTTTCTAGAATCTATTTTTTACAAAAGATGCTTAGTTTAAAGATATAGAGTTTGAATGCTTTTACAGTAGCAGGAACGAAATAATTCTAAAAAAATCAGTTATTTTTAAATCAGTTATTTTTAACAAAAGAGCTTGTAATTTTCAGATTAAAATAGGCCACCTCTGACAAAACTCAAGCACTCACGCACAATATAAACAATTTTTCGTAAAATAATTCCCTGGAATGAAAACCAAACAAAATACCTTTTTTTTGTAATTTATTCATATATTTTTAAAATGAAAATTAACGATTAAGTAACAATAACTTAAAATAGATATTAGAAATTTCGACGAAACTGATAGTGACCAAAAAATATAAATATGTTTGTATGTACTTATGTACATATGCGTGTATGTACTTTTTAATTATTAATTTAATATAACATAAGGTACTTATATTCCACTTAAACGCTTCTCCCTATTTTAATATTGCAGAGATATTTTATTAACAAAAAATAAAACAAAATATTTCTATATAAAAACTTAAATGACTACAAAAAGGCACCTGAGTTGTAATAAATATGTACTTTAACGTTATTCATTTCTATTAATCTGACAAATACATTTAGATAAATGCATTTGCATAGATTGATTTTTTTTTTATTTTAAGTAAGTAATTTTTAATATTATAATGTTTAAAATTTAGATAAAAAAGTACATATGTATATATGCATGTATGTATGTACATATGTGTTGTGTTATTATATTAATATACAAAGTTTCTTACGAGTATGGGCTGCATTTTGTTGTTGTTTCAGTTGCATTATTAAATTTTTTAATTGTATTTGTTTTGATTTAAAAATATGTTTATGTTAATTGATTTAATTTATTTCAAGAAAGCTGAGAGTGTCCTGCACTAATAAAATATTATGTATTTGTTACATGTTTATGTATGTGTGGCGGCCCAGTCGTAAGAATGTCCCAGCAGAAGTATTGCTGATTTGGAAGATATTTCGTATTTTTGAACTCGTTAAGAATAGAGAAACATTGCCGTTAAACAGCCAGCTAAATTCTTTATTAAACATTTCTAATGCTTTTCGTTAATTGGAAACTGAATTAATTAGATGTTTATAAAATTAAGGAATATGGATTCCAAATCAGTTTTATATTTCTAAATCAAGGATTTTATGTATTGTGTTTTTTGTTAAACTGTTTAAAATACTCTTAATCTTATTATTACTCTTTTTCTTGAAATTAACTATTTAACATTTGTTTTGTGTTAATCCCTGATTATATTTGAAACACAAATTGACTAGTGCTCAAGGTAACATTTGTTTAAGCAAGGTTTTTCTGATTTTAACATTAACTTAGTTTTTACTATTTATTCCATATCGTTAATGATTTTATTATATTCTTTGTTTTTTTTTTTTTAATTTTTATATTCTTTAGTTTGTGTGTGTTGGTTTGTATGTTTTTATTGCATTTTAAATTATTTTATCTTTAAGTTTCATGTTGATTTCTTATATTTTTTAAAATTATTCGTATTTAATTTTTTGTTTTTTTCTACAGTATCACATTTTATATAGTTCTGGTGGTTCTTTGCATGAAGATATGCCCTGATCATATTTTCCCATTTCGGCCTCATAGAGAAGGTTGTTGATTAAATGTTTAACAACAATTTTTGCTTTGGACGTTTGAAGTTTTCTTATTGTTATGGCCACATATTCACCAAACACACCGTACTCATCGATGGGTGTGCTGCTGTTATTAGGTTTGATATTACTGCTGGATGCTGAATTATTGTTGTTAGTGTTACTATTGATATGTGTTGTTTGAAGGTGGGAGAAAGAGGTGGAATAACCAACTTGATCCTTGTCATCTTTATCGATGTCGCCATCTTCATCATCATTTTCATTATCGTCAGTATCTTGATTGCTGTTCATACTGTTGATGTTGATTTTCAAATAATTACTTTGTCTGGAGTGTGCGGCATTGGAATGTTGCAGTTGATGTTGTTTTTGACACAATTTTGAAGGCGATGGTGCATCCTCTTTTCGATTTACGTTTGAATGCATTTGAGCTTTCCGTTTGCGACTACCAACTAACCGAGGGCCACCATTTATGGCAATTTTGCCGTATTTGTTGCTATTGTTGGAGCTCACACTGTGTCTATTGTTTCTATTCACTGTCAAGTCAGTAGCATTTTTATGATAATTCAGTGGCACTGGGGTGGAAGTGCGTGCGCTTTCAAGCATAACTAAATCAGTAGAATCACTTTCAAACTGTTGAACAAGATGGATAAGAAACAAAAAAAAATAAAAGATGCTTAAAAAATATTATTGATAAAGCTGACAAATTAATGTTAAAGTAAAAAAAGAAATTCATTTAAGACAAATCTTAAAGTCCAAAAATAAAATATTTTAAGCAGGTTCAAAATTTTGTATAATTTTTTGTTCTCAATGTGTGGTAGAAACATATTATGTACCTGAATTTAATTTTTTATTTATATTTTTAATAACAGATTCTAATAACAATACGTTATTAGAATATAATATTTATACTCGTTTTCACATAAAATATGAAATTTTAATAAAATGTATTACATATAATTTAAAACTAGCATTCACAATGATATGCCGTATAAAACTTTCATTAGAATTAAAGTTAACAATTCCCGCTATTCTACCGAATAGAATTTTATATGCAACGATCCAAAGACTTTGAGATAAGCACATAGATTTGCAGTTAAATGATCAAGGGTGTATTTTATTTGAAATAATGAACTCTCTAATGTTGCTATGTGTTTTACGCCAACAGTTAGGAGAGTTGCTAGAATTTTAAAGAATTGTGCATCTGAGAAGAGAATTCATGTGCAATCATCACTTATAATCAACTTTTTAATATAATACTATTATTATTGATTTTACTTTTACTAATTATTTGTTGTGTCTTTAAAATATTTCTACTAAAACTAAGTTCAACAAATGTAAGACAAAAGAAAAAGAGCTTCACAACCAGGCTTTAATCATGAGTTAGAATTTTCTGGTGTTCGACCAAAGAGACAATGTGTTTTCTTCTTAGTCGAATGTAGCTACAATCCCTTAGTATATTACACGGTAGTCAATTGTGATATTCTATAAGTTGTTGAATATACTTTGTTTCATGTTCCACGACTTTGGCTTTTACCAACGGCACGTAAAGTTCTTTGTACAGATTTGACTGCGATGTTTTAATATTTTTAAAGCAAAGGCAGTGCCCTTAACATTAGAAATGTTTTGTCAGTTGAAATGTTCAAGGTGAAAAGCATGTTTAAATGCTTAACAAATAAATTACTTTCTTCCCCAGTTCCTTGGAGGTATTCAAGTATTCAACCACTCTTTTAGTCGACTTAACTATTGAAGAGATTTGTGTGATTGCTGTTTTCTTCGAGCTTTTCTGTTTTTACTTAAGAGACGTTCGACATATGCAGAATGTAATGTTGCGTTTGCTTAAACGCCAAGCTTAGGTTACATATTGTGCAGTAATTTAAGATTTTATCTAAATCAATAAGAGAGGAATTTACATCTTCTAACGTTTGCAGCAGTGTGTTATTAAGTATTTTTTATACTTTAGGCAAGTTGTGAAAGTAGCTTTCTAAGGAATATAGTTCTTTAAAGGTCCGTAAGTTTACGATAGTGGGGAAAATAACTCAATTTTCATAAGGTTTTGCACAAGTGAGTAAATGATCTGATAATAGTTCTAATGAGGCTTCATAGTACCATTTTGAACTTCATAATATATAAAATATAAAATCAGATATTTCTTTCAGGTCAGTGAGCCCGTGGTTGACCACTAAATACAGTGTTGAAACTAATTTAAGGAATAGCAGCAAATAACACTCAACTGTGAAACGCGTTTGTAGTTATTTGAAAAGTTTACGTTACTCACTTTCTGGTTTCAAAAATTTAGAAGGTAAGTAGCGAAAATCAGGGAATAAGAACTCTTACATGCCCTCAACCGGGTGTCCTTTTTACCATACAAAATCTGGCCGTTTATTTGAAACAAACTTCAATACTTTTTAAATAACTAAGCTGAACCCGAATTTGAGTTTTAGAGCGTGCATCCGGAACATGCAGTTTATATTGGCAAGAAATTAGTACAAGTATAAATACATACAGATTACCAAATATATTAAAAAAGGACTTTAAAGAAAGGAAAGCTTATGTTTATCATTTTTCGGACTATCCTCAGGAATTTGACAAAATAAAGCATAAAGGTTTATTATGGAAATCAAGTTGCTTAAGGTGTATAGGATCCTGTTTTTGCTACTTGCATATTTAGGCTGCATAATAAATTAAGTTGCTAGCAAAAAGTACAGATTTTGTATATAAATCTTGTTCATATGATAATATCAGAATAATTCACCTGTTTTTTTAAAGTTTTTTATATTATTTAAGTTTTTGCGTTTATTATTTTTTGCGACCTTTAAGTTTTAACATACCAATTAAACTTAAAATTAGTAAAAAAAATCTTGTTTTTAAAGTTACCCGAAATTCTTCTCTTTACAAAAAAACGGAATAACTTAAGTTAAAACTTTAAATTCACACAATACCCCAAAAAACTAGTGAATGAAAACTAAAGTAAAATGCGCAATTTAACTAAAGGTTGATAAAAAAAATTTTAAATCTGATTTGCAAAAAACTCTAAATTTAATAAAAATTTTTGGTTTAAGGAAAAATTTTCGATTTTATAATAAACTAACGTGAAACCACTTTGTCCTCTTTAAAGTTCTTTAAAAAGTACAACACATTTTACTGCCCTTATAAAGAATTGTTTTTTTTTGTTTTTTATATAGATACAGAATTTAACACTTTTTTAGTTGGGCATTTCAACATGAATTGACTGACGTCTAAACAAGACTTTTAAATTCTGCAAATCCATTTTGAAAATCATAGTTCTGTTCGAAACACCCAAGTGCTTTCATAAGCGAATTTATTTTAGTAGTGAAGCTCAGTATTGTTCGAGTGGATATATCAATAAACAAAAGTCCCGTATTTGAAGTCAAGATAACCCTCAAGTGTATGTTAAGATGCCGGTACATCCAAAAAAATACTGGCTGTTTGGTGTGATTTATGCGCTGATGGAACCATTTTTCCGTTTTTCTTTGAATATGATGCTGGTCAAAGGTGTCCGTTATAGAGCCGTGATTAGTGACTTTTTTGTTCATCAAATAAACGTCTATGATGTGCAGAAACTGATTTATTGAAAGAAAGGCTTGCTAACCGCATAATTTTGGAGGTGTGAATTGACCTCCAAGATCACGCCATTTAACGTCGCTAGACTATTTTCCGTGGGGATATGTGCAGTCACCGATAAGCCCGAAATGATCAACTACTTGGAGGACAACACTCGCCGGATTATTGCCTATATACAGCCACAAATTTTGAAAGTAATCACCAAAAATTGGACCAGATTAGGCTACGTCCGAGCCAGTCGTGGCGGTCATATGCCAGAAGCTAAATTTTTACGCCAAAAATTTAATTTGATTTCAAATAACTTCCGAATTAACTTAGCAACTAAATAAAATTAATTTAAAAAACATATTAAAAAACACATTTAGCAGTTTATTTTATTAGCAAATTTAAAATTTGTTGAGTAACATTATTTTGATCGTGGTAACACGGTGATCAAGGTAACTATTAAAAGAAACTGTGATTGTTGTGAGTAATATTCACTTATCTTACATTTGGGGATTATCTTTATCTGAAATTAAAGTATCTTTGGCTAGATATTGTTTGCTACTCGAGTTAATAAATACAATTTGAAAGGCAAAAATTAAAAGGTGATATGGCGTTGTGAAAAATATATTTTTATTATTAGTATATTTGGAGTGCATTTTTGATTTAAACTTTCCATTTTGAAGCAGCTCTAGATTTTTTGTGGGTTTAAATTCAATAAATTGTGGGGCCAATGCAAAACAAGCACTATACTTCCACTTACTGAGCTGTGTGCCTTTGCTGGAAAGTGTTTTAGAATTTCGTAATATTTATTTCCTTTTATTTGATTTTTTATGACCCTATTCCTGACGTGACAGTGCACCTACAAATACGTCACAGGATATTAAACATTTCATTTCATAAATATCCCGTGTTGTCAATTGATTGCTCTTATCTAAAAATAATTTATGTTAAAAAATAAAATTCCTTTTATTGTATATAAAAACAACGCTGATATCGATTCATAAAATCAAGACAGTTAACTCTTTTTTTGTTGATGTTCTCACAATAAAATTTGATTTATTTAGTAGTGCGAATTAGTTTTTATTTCAAGTTTTCCGCTTTTGCGACGGGTTTGATTGAATCTATTTTCCGGCATCCCCTAAACAACAAGATGATTGGCATTCCCTTTACCTAGAGCCTTTTAAATAGCAAATTTGTTATTGAGCTGCAAACTTCAAGTATTATAATTAACTCGAAAAAATATAGTTATCTAACTTTTTCCGGTAATACATCTTTTTAAATAAATTTTTAAATTACAGCAAAAATGATGCTTAGTTTTATAAAAATAATATTAAAACTGGCAAAGATCTCGTGATCTATTTTTAAGGGATGATTTAGAAGTAACTTCAACTTCACCACTGCAAAAACGGAATTCAATGTATAAATTTATTAGCGAATCCGCGTTATCCACTTATTTTAGAACACATTTTATACCGGTATGTTTTCACCTTCTTCCCTAAAGCTAAAGAAATTTATAAGCCGGTTCACGGAGGAATTTACAAGAAGCTTTATTTTAATCCAGCGTTTTAGTGGTTCATATGCAAGATGCCAAAATAAATAGCTCTCATCTAAGGAGCTTTGCACAATTATAACAGTTTATAGTTTTCTATTTTATATTTCCTGTTCATTTTCTCAAAAACAATTTGCATGATTTTATCGGGTCCATTTAAAAGCAAAAAGCACCAGCTAGAAGTTGCTGGTACATAACTTTTCTTTCAATATAAAAAAGCCTGAAAATTTTAAAATTGGTATCTTGTAAAACGTGGTAAATTATGACGGACCAGAAATATGAATGGGCGATATTTGTGTAGTGCACCTGCTCTTCCTTCTCCGCGAATGAGTGTAAATTTACAGACGAAAGGATTGTGAAAAGCGTAGGATCATGGGATGAGAACTACGGCGCGCCATGAAAAAAACTTCTCAATTTAATTTGGAATCAAACACATGCCGCAATTATGTACCTTATAACAGTACGAATATGTAGGATCGTGCTTTTTAGGCACATTTAAAAACAATATATTCTGGTATACACTACACTGCAGTTTAGTATAAAGTCTTTGTGAGCATAAAAAGATCCATTAAATATCATATCGTACTAGCAAAGAACGAGCTTACTTCAGCTCCCCAATGCCTTTCGTTTACATTTTCAACCAAAACCAAAAGTAAAATTATGCAAAGCAATTGGTCATTTGGCAATCCTGCTGTGCTGTTTCCGAGAATATAGGAATAAGTGAACGATTTATTCTGTAAACCTAATTAAAAAAAATTTTAAACTAAAGATAACGTATCTGTAGCTGTATAGTGAAACAAAGTAATATAGTCTTAATTTGGTAAGAGTTTTTTATGTGATAAAAATTGTGGCTTATGTTCTACTTTCTATTTGTTAGTGTAAAAAACCTTAGCGTAACTAGCATAATTGTATAAGAAACAAGAAATTGTGGGAGTAGGGTGGCTAAATTTGTTGTGCGAATGGCCTAACAAATTCCTTTTGCTGAAAAGTTTTGACTTTAGTTTTACTTATTATTTGTAGCATACACAAATGAATATACATACGTATATATATGTATATGAATTTTGAAAAATTTTACTCACTTTCAATAAATAAAATTAGGGAAAAAAAATTTATTAACTTCAGCATCAGAAGATTTGATATGGAACACATTTATTAAAAACATGGTTTAGTTATGGCTAATGCTAAATATGTTTGTATGTATGTATATATGTAGGTATGTGTATTGTGTGTATCACACAATTAAATTTAAAACCTTTTGTATATGTTTATAGAAATATGTATGCATGTATGTATAAAAATACGTATAAAAAACAAAATCTAAAGAAATAAAACATAAAGAAGAAACTTACAATTTCAGTTTTGACATCATCTGCACTTATGTTACAGTATTCACTGCTATCGAAATCAGCGTTACGTGCCTGAAAAGAAAACAAAAACAGCAAAATCATAGACATTTTAAAAGTGAAATGCAATTTATTATTTTGTTAAGTTGAAATGGCAATTGTGGCAATTTCAATGTTACAACCAACCGACCAACCAGTAACAGTAATAAAAACATAGAAATAAGCTTTTTCTCAGTGTACACATACAATCTACATATCACTTTACCCCTCTAAAATTATCACGGCATGTTACTTGATATTAAATTAGTGAGAAAAACATTTAAAGAAATCGAACAGAAAATACTTTTGGCTGAATGGAGTATTGTAGTTGTTGCATTATTATTTTTTACATTACAAAAATAATGACAAAAGTTTAAAAATTATTTTACTCCATCTCTCTTCCCATTTTGTTAAAAAAAAAAAATATATATATATATATATATACAAATATATAAGTATACATATATAACGAAATAGCAGAAAATAAAGTTAAGAAACAAAGAAGAAAACAAAACGGCTGATGCAACCAAATTAAAACAAAAAACAATAAAGTAGGTACAACCAAACGCACATACATACATACAATACGTATCTACGTTTAAACAAATGCATTAACAAAAGCAGCTCAATTGCAGCAGGGGCTTGTTGGTTGGCTTTAATTTCAATTCTTTTATTTCATTTGAGGCCAGAGTAATGCGACACATTTACGATTTTGTAAAGCTTATCAGTTGTGAAGCAGAGCAGCATGGCTTGCTGGCTTTGTATTTTGCTTTGTGGTGAAAACGACGAAAAAACTTTTTAAATAAAATTAAAAAAGAAACAAACAACCGTAGTGAGGCAATAAATAAATTACAGTCTCTACTAGCGATTTATGCATGTGTTTTGATAGAAGGTTCATATAACGACACCACATTGTATAGTGCCTCATTTAACTAAAAAATATGCGGACTGGGCTGCTTCACGTGTGTGATGATATGAAATTACTAAAACAAAAAAAGCAAAATATATAAAAAATGTGGGCATTAGCTGAACAGTAAACGAAAACCGAATAAATTGGAAAAGATACAGTGTGTCGATATACATGATTCTGAGTTTCGTTTTCGACAATATTTACTTTTTTAAAATAAGTATTCGGTTATTAAAGAATTCTCAGTTCATAGTACTAGTAATACCGATAAGAACTTTCCTGTTTATACTAAACGACAATGTTTTCATAAAGTGAAATACTAAATATTGAATCTTCTAAAGATATGTGATCGAAGCAACTACATAACGAATCAGTACTGACATTTAAATGAAAAAATTGTTCAATCCACTTCTAGGCCTTTCTTAACTTTTAGAGTGTATTGCAAACTAAATAATCCTTTTAATAGTTTCAGAGTTGCACATTATGTGCAAATACCACTATGTGGCACCAATTTCTACTAGTATTAGCCTTTAAAATTAGATTTTAAAAAATCATAAAGCTTCGTTAAATGATGTGCCAAAAATTGGTTGGGTGGGCAAATTTGAAGTAAGGAAGTTAATTATCTTTCAAATAATTAAATCTCAAGAATTGAGCTGTCATCCCTTGATATCGAGTAAAAAGTTGGTAAATTTTAGGCAGTGAATGTTACACTTTTCACTAAAGTATTTTATTATTATTATCAAAATGGTGAAAATTGCACTGTATCACTTTGTAAATTTCAAGCTTTTTCTGAAATCGCTGTGCGTAATTCAATCGCTAAATCGAGGCTCACAGTATTTTCACTGGTAATAGATCAAAACAATAGGCTGGAAGCGGCCGTAGTGATGCAAATATAGCCGCTATACAGCAAAGTGTTGAGAATGAGCCTGGAACATTAACTCGTCGACGTGCACTTCAACTGGGCAACACTAGAGCCAACATCTTACGCTTATAAAGTTCAACTCGTACAAGAATTAACCGACTGATCATTGCTTGCGTCGAACATTTGTGAATTGGTTTTTTGAGAAACTGAACGAAAACAACGCCTTTGTCAACAAAACTATCTGTAGTAAAGACTCATTTTCAATAAGGCGGCTATGTAAACAAACAAAATTATTGCATATCGAGCTCACAAAATCTACAAATAGTACTCGGGAAACTATTACATCCAAAGGAAGTGGCCATTTGATGCGGTTTGTGATCAGGCTACATTATCGGCCCGTAGTTTTTCGAGAAAGGAAACGCCGAAACAGTGAATTTTCGGTCCTACTGAATCTTAAAACCAAGTTTCTGTGTCCACAATTGTTGACTTCAGCAAGGCGATGCCACAAGCATTAGACATTTTCCGGTCGTATGATTTATCGATTTGACGATGTCAAAAGCTCGTTTCGTTTATGTTATTTAACGCCGCTGGATTATTTTTTATTTGAGAGATTAGGCTTATGTGACCAACCCACAAACAACGACGCTCGATGAGATAAGTGAAGCATTGTTGCAAAATGTGCTTCAAAATTGTGTGAAAAGAGCGGACGTCTATCGACGTGCCCAACATTTTTTTCCGCTATTAATTTCCATATTTCTACTTTATATTGCTGTCAATAAAACTGAAGTGGTCAAAAAAGCTGTGTGTATTAAGTAAATTTATTTCCTAACCTGAAATTTGGCTAGCCGTTATAGGTAAAAACTATAATTTCAAAGTTGTAAACAAAATCATTTATAAAAACACTTCAACCCACTGTTGTGGGATTTTCATTAACGTTTGCAACTGTCAAAGTGTCTTTCATGTTTTCAGCCACTGAAATAATACAACACAACAACAAACCAGAAATAAACACGCAAAACATAAAGAGAGAAACTAGACAAACAGCTTAGTATTTTGTATATTAAATGATTTTGAGTTGCAAATGAGAAAATACAGTGCAACAACAACAACAACAGCAAAATAAGCAACTTCAAATACACTGAAAACAAAAATAGTTAACATTTATTGGCACATGATGTTTTTATGTTAAATAATGTTCTTTGAGTAGGATAACTACAGTATAAAACATTAATTTGGATAGATTTTAATCAACTGAGAATATACGTTTATGACCTCAAGTCCATATTGCAATAGAACTTTTACTTGTAGTAATGACACGCAATCAGATTTCTTTATTTTTATTTTTACTTCTACTAATATTAATTTAAATGAAAAGCTGAACAACTACATTATAATTTTTTGCGGTGCATTAATACCTATGAACGAATTTATAAGCGTGTGTGTCCATGTGTGTTTATGTGTGTATATGTTTGTGCAGCGATAATGTCTAATATAAACTGTATGATAGAAAAAGTCGCTACTTACCACAGCCGTTATTGAAAGACTAGGAACTGCAGTAGCAGTAGCAGAAGCAAACGTAGAGGCAGAATTTTCATCTAAACTACGTGATCCATGTAAAACATTCAAACTTTCTACTGAGCACGTACTTGTAGAGGATGGAGGTGGCATCTGTTGTTGTTGTTGTTGTTGTGATTGCGGTGGTGGTTGTGGTGGTGTAGTTGTATTTGCGAATGTTGCCGTTGTTACTGGGATATTAGTTATAGAAGCCAATGGCGATGAAGGTTTCGGGCTGTTAAAAGGTTTTGTAATTGGGTTAAACGTTGCGGAAGTGGAGGTGAGATTCATAGTGTTGGGGTTGGTCATGCTTGTATTAGCTATTGTTGTTGGATTTCTTGATAGCTCCATTAATTTTAGTTGAGTGACAGAGACTATTTCTTGTTGTTTAAGAGCATAATTTTGGTCTTGGTGTCTCTCTTGAACGGCAGAAGCAGCAGCGGCCGCTTCAACCGCTGCTATTACAGCCATAGGGTGTCGAGCTTGTAATCCCAAGGCCAAGAAATGATTGTTAAAGTGTTCAATGTCACGACTAGAAATTTTACGCTCCTCTAATAGTTCCTCATCGATACTAGAATTATTTGTGTTGTTGTTGTTGTTTTTCTCGGCCAATACTGTCTCCCTATTATTTGAATCAGTTTTTTGTGTCTCCGCTTCGTCAGAGTCCCCTGACTCACCATCCAGTATAAACCGTATGGCATCGTATGCAAACCACATTGGTTGATAATTAAGTCCCTTGCGTCTGCCGTTCAGAACCTTTCCATGCTCACGATGGAATGAGGAACGTAAACTTTTGATTTTCGACCGAATAGATCGTATCTCGGCACCGTACTTGTGGCCCAGCAGTTTTAGCGCTTCATATTTTGTTTGTTTGATGTGATAACCTTTGGTGTTGGGATCCCAAAGCACACGTTGTCGTCGATAGTCTTCAATAAAATCCAGTATTGTTGAACGTGACCATTCTATACGATCAGTTATTGTTCCTCCACCGCTATTGGTGGTAGTACTAGTGGCATTGTTAGCGTTAATGTCATTGTTGCTGTTTAGACTTGTATTAAGATTTGAGGTGCTGCTGTCATTATTATTGTTGACCAAATTATTTCTTTTGTTAAACATTGTTGCAATACTCATTATGCCCTTCCTCCTTTTTCGATGAATTTGTTGATCATGTGGCGACGACAGTTTGAAGCCGTAAAGTGTCTAGTTAAAAAGATTTGGAGTACGAGTAGTGGGGGGTAGAAAAGTGATGAGGAAATTGGGAGCAAGGAGGGGATACGATTAAACTGTATGTAATCCACCGTTTCTTAGTGATATCTGATCACAAGAGCAACAGGTTTTGTTTTAAACAAGTGTTTTTCTTTTAAATAAATTTTGTTTTGTTTGTTTTTCTGGTTCCTCTTTCGTCGTTTTCCGTTTGCTTGCTTTGTCAACAACTAATATCAATGACAACAGTACGATGCTACTTTAGAAATATGTATGTGCGGCTGTGTATTTGTTGGTCGTGTAATGTGGTGTGTTACTTTTGGAGTTTGATTTTTGTTGTTGGTTTTTGCCAAAATTGTATTTTTGGTTGATCTGAACTGGTTTGGCGATGTTTGCTTTTTTGTTTGGTGGTGTTGTATTACGGGTTTTTGTAGAAATGTTGTTATTGGTTTGCAGCAGCCGCAACTTGATTGTTAAACACATTCGATCGCGAACATACATACCGTTTCGTCGTTCACCGTTGAAATCACGAATTGTACTAATTTTATATGTTTTTTTTAACACGCCGCCACCGTTGCTGCTGCTGCTAAGGCTGCTACAGCCACAACTAGTACTACTGCGGTTGTTGTGGCTGGCAATCAGACAATCTTTTCGTTGTTTGGTTGGCTGTTAACTGTGGTTAGCTGCTAGCTGGCCTTAGTGTGTGTGGCATGCTCCAACGTCATTGCCATTGCCGATTCAGTTGTCGCAGTAATTGCTGTTGTTGTTGTTTTTGTCAGTGTTATTTATAAGTCGTCTCCAAAAAAAGAGCAATAATATAATACACCTATACATATCTCTACCTACCTATATACATACATACATATAACTGAACTTATATACAAAAAACAAAAATGTCAAGTTGTTTCGTTTTTTTATTTTGTTTTTGCTGTTGCTACTGCTGTTTTGTTTATTTCTTGTATTGTTTCGTGGTAGTCCGAATAGTCGTTTGCAAGTTGTCTTTTCTTTTTGGTTTTGATGCTAAAGTATTATTATACTTTAGTTCCTTAACTGACATTATGACAAACTGACGCTGCACTAATTCTAATAGTGCTCTTGCTATCACCGCTCTTAGCTTGTGTTGCTGGTCATTTTCTGTTGTTATTTTCGAATAGTGTCTCCTTCAGTTTGTTGTTGTTACCCTAATTTATTATCTAGCATTCCATATATAACCGTAATTTAATTTTCTGCTTTTGTCTGAGGCTATTCATGATCCTCAGCAACAACGAAGACGCAACATTAGAAACATTAATATTGGTCGAACCAAGTAATTGCGCTACCCGCAGGGTAATTTATATTGAAATCGCTTAGAGATGCTTGTAGTGTTTGTAGCAGATGTTGCCTTTTGATGACGTGAGTGATCCTCTTACAAGGGCCGCCATTAGCTCGTAGTAACATTAAAAATCTTTGTATTATATACATACATACATACAAATATAAATACGAGCAGATTAGTAAAACACATCATCATAACAGGTTACAAATGGTATAAGAAACTGTAAAACACTACCGACAAATAATAAGTCAATCAGAAAAAATTATGAAATGAAATGGCAATAATGTGTGGTGTAGAAAGTTTGTGTCGTGTCGCATCGTCATCGTCGTTACCGATCGTTACTGGTGTTGTTGCCGATGTCGTTTTTTTATTTTTTGTCAAACAAAACCGCAAGCAAAACCTTAAATAATTAACATGCTCTTATTTTGTTTTCTATAATGTTGTATGTTCCGAATGCTCTCAACTCTTGGCAACGTTTGAAGTACATTTATAGTGAAATGCAAATATGATATACCAAATAAAAATATTGTTTGAACATTCATAATTTTATCTTTTTGAACAACCACAATAATTGTAGGTATTTGAAAAAAAAAAAAACAACTACAACAAAAATTAAGAAACAATGAAACGTTCTGTTTAGAATTAGTTTTTAGTAATAATTAGTCAATTCGCAGTCGATATATGTATGTACTTGTAAGTTGCAGTTGAAGAACAGAAAAGATAGTTGAGAATATATTTGGGCAATATTCTAGTGCAAAATATTTTAATAAAAATAAAGCACTTAGCGAGATTAGATTTTTTTTTAGATTTATTTAAAATATTGGCATGACTGATTAAAAATTTTATCTCTTCTTCTTTTGTGTTCTCTTTTGCGCTCCTATATAACTTTTCCAATTTTAAACTTTACCAGGAAATAAATTGAACAGTTGTGGACACTAGGTAGTCCCATGTCATCGGTTCTTCTATGATTCAAATCAGATTCAAATCTCATAGTTGATTTTTCAAACAGAATTATTTTTGATATGCATCTAAAAATATATAAAATATACTTTTCTATTTTAAGTTTTAAATTAACCGATTAAAAATTTAAGGCAGGTTTAGTGACTGATGCATTGCCATAACAAAGACCAAATACAGAGTAAAACAACATTAAATTGGTGTCGCAAATATGGGCTTGTAGGATACAATCAAGAGTTCATCGCCTCAGCATATTCATTATTTTTATATTTCCTCTGACTTTATCCTTATTAAAAGCAAAATTAATAACATTTTCTTTTAGACTTTTCTACTAAGTTAAAGCGGTTGGAATACAAATTCTTGTTCACTTCGAAACTTTTTTGACAGTTAAAATTACATAGGTTGGCACCTGTTTAAAGGCAAAAAAATCCTGAGACGTAAGGATTGTAAAACTTAGTATTCTTGGGGCAATCATTTTCATTGTCAATTTCGCTATAATTAAATGTTGAAATTGTAGTTTTGGGGATCAGTAAGAGAACGTCCATTATTTCATTAGATCGTGAAATACAATAGGTATTTAATTTTACGTCTAAGGTTTTTTAAGTTTTTGCAAATAACCTTCTTAATAGTTAGATGATATTTTGCAGTGATAAGGGTTATGAAATGGAGAAGCTTATCTGATAATCTTTGAGAATAAGAACATATGTACATGTGTTACTCTAATTGCTGTCTTCTCTTATGACTATTATCTAAGTTTGTTTTTTTTTTATTAATTCGTAGCTTGTAAATACAAGTATTTTATAAATTAATATTTATATTTACCCAAGTATTTTAAAGTGTCTACCAACTTTAAGGTGTTAAAAAATCGGCTGTAACAAAGATCATTTTAATAATCTTTAAACTACGAAGTCAATATTTATGCAGTTTTACATTTTATAGTTTTTGAAAATGGTTTTTGAAGAACCTCTCTGCGGATAGGGTGATTTTATTTAATGGGGATCAAAGATCAAAACTGCAAAAGCGAAATCCATCTAGCACTTCATGTTCTTTAAATATTGTTATAAATATATAAAAAGAAAGGACAGGAAAAAGTGTAATAGGAAAGTTAGTTTTTAGCAAACATGCAGCATCTCGTGATATTTATTTTCAGAAAAGACTTGCAGTGATTTTAGTGTAAAAATATAATTTGATAATAAGGAAAAAATGATTCAGTTACTAATAGAATAAAAATAACTATATATTCTGCTAAATAAATATATATATATATATATATATATATATATACATATACCTATGTGATTGTAGAGTTAATGGTTATGTATTTTCATTAATTCGTTGCCAACTAACAGCTATAACAAATACTGAATTTTGTAATAAAATAAATGTTTCAACATACGATATGAAAATTCCTTATATACTATTTCAACCTGGTAGATAGCTATGAAGAATGCTGACGAAGGTTGTAGGGAACCAAAAAGTGCATTTCAATCTGGTAGTATTTAAATTTTACTGTTTAAAATTAATGACATTGGGTTCAAGCCAAATTGTAAATAAAAGAAAATTATTTGTTAAACAAAATTAGTTTTGCTTTTTTTAAAATAAAATAAGATATCTAAGCGATCATGAAACATCATTTTAAAGAAGCCTAACTTCAGATTTTAAAAATTTGCTTTTAACGGAAAAACTAGATCTGGCAATTGTGGAATTCTTAAGCATTTGAAATTTGTGTAGTGACCTTAACCACTTTCAAATCAAAATTATTCGGTTGTTCCGAAATTTATTTAAAGCAGCCCTACATTATTATCCAAGTCCATTTTATATCATAGGTTATTAAATGAGAAGTGTTTTAGTTAGTGCTAATAACTAAGATTATAACCTATTAAGAAGTAATTTCCCTTTTACAATAATAATGTCATTGAGTGAATTGTTTTGAGGTTACTCAAAACTTGGAAACTGTGGTATTGCCAGGACATATATTTACCCCAAACAGATCTAGTATTTATTGACAAGCTGAAAAATATTTTTTATGCCGTTAACAGTTGATAGAAATGTAAATATTGTTAATTTTTCCCGGTAATAAACGAATATAAACCGACTTTGATCGTAGCCCTTTTACAACGTCGAGATTACTTTTAACGTATGTTTGCTTCAAAATAATTTTAATTTAATATAATAAGTTCTGTCTTAATTTTGTTAAGTGAAGAGGGTAAATACTTGGCTGAATATTTCTTTGGTACAGTAAATATTTTTTGTTTCTTCGTTGCTATTTGATAGCTCAATTTTCTGTCCACGAACATTCCGTTTGTATGTATTACAATAGCCAGGGGGCATATTATAAGTCTTTATGAATCACACAACCATCCAGACTTGTGTCTTGCGGTGGTAAAAGGGAGCCCAGTACCCTTCAAGGCTAGCAGGAGCCAACTGGGCAATTCGCTACATTTCCACGAGAATCAGTAAAGCCCCAGAATTGCGCTATTTGCCTCTCTAGGCATTTAGCTCTTCTCTGACTAATTATTGAGGTAGGCCCTTCGGCAGTATCGTGGTGGCTGTGTGTTTCGAGGCCCTTATTTGAGTTTGTGGGTCGGATCATTCACAATGAACATAATGAATGGTCCAGGTCCAGTGAGTATGAATGCCGTCGTGTTCTTAATTATATTAAGATATGTGCTTAGAGTTTTCGACGGGGCTAGATTTACTCTTATTTGGGTACGATTTTCCGTCGACCCTTGTCAAACTTGGTTTGTGAACTAGTTCGAACTAGTACGAAAAGAACACTGAAGATGGCAAACGGCCGAAACCGGTTTATTCACAAACCAAATTTGACAAGAGTCGACGGAAAACCGTACCCAAATAGGAGTAATTATATTAAGCTTCATGCGTTCTGGACCAGGAGTTGGATACTCTCCAACTCTTCAGCAATGAGCAAAGGCTGCGGCCTGCTCCGGGCTTTTGAAGTTGCAACTAGTAGTGACCGGAGGATATACGTATCCGAAGGTCTTCTAGGGCGAGGATGATGCTACATTTCATCCACAGTGGTAATGATCTACCATCTGATTACGGCTTACGGCCAGGCGCAAATATAAATCGTATCACGTATGTATTACACTCACAGAATTATTTAAGTATCATAATCACTTTTCGTTAGTCTCCCAATAGTTATATATTAGCCTCGGGAATAGTATGAATATTGAGCCCACTAATCATCTCTGGTCCTATTACTTATTCGGCCAAAAAATACTTTGGCATACGTGGCAATCTTAAGTCTAACATTTGTGTACCGGGCGGTCCCATTATTATCACCCTCTTCGTCCCTTTATATATTTGCGTTTTTCACTAATAGAAGAATGGGATCAAATCGACTCTCACTTTCTCACATGCAAATATTATTCTTATATTATTTTACGTAATTTAATGAAAAAATTTATGATTAGATCTAGACGACTATTATATTTTTTAATGTGAATAATAGAACAACAATTTGCTTCAAGATTACAGCTTGTGGCTCGTAAAATTCCAGAACAATTTTTAATTTCTAATATTGGGTACAAATACAATGTGTTGCAATTGGATGTTTTCAAATGCATTGGGTAAAAGGGAGTGCTCAGCTGTTATGAACTAAAATTTGTTTCATATACTTGCTGTTGTAGATTGTAGATTGTTTACCATTCGTATTTAAGTATCAATTTAACAATGTAAAATATCTTCCTGTATTTTTACACCGAAATTATTAGATACACGTAAAATGTAATTGTTGATTAAAGTTAAAGAGTAAGTAATAGAAAGCAGAAACGATTTTTTAACATCTTTTTGTTTTTATCATTATTTTGTATGTTTTTTTAAAAATTTTAGTATTTGGCTGGTTCAAACAAAAGAGTTTTATTTAGGTTTTAACACTTTCGTAAGTTTTATCTAATGAATGAATACAGGTTTTACAATTTACAATATTGTTTTTTTTTTATTTTTTTCCCCGTAACTTGGTTACTTGACTTTTGCTGATACGGAAGAGTTTTGTGATGCGGTTTTATAATCAAATAAACGGAAGTGAATATATACTCAAGTTTCTACTAAGGTATATACATATATTTATGTAAATGAATATGTATATTTCGTGTTAAATGTATTAAAATATGTATGTACGACTATAAAGTCAATATTAGGCTATTTTATCTTTTTTTTCGAGACATGTAAATATTCATTTATTTTGCTTAATTTTCTTACTACTTTTTTATGTGTGTGAATTTAGGGTCCAGCGATATTTATTCGCACAATCTTCGAGGCCAATTCACGGGTCCGAAACTTTAAACTTTGCGGTTGCCAAACGTCTCCCTCAATAAATCAATTGCGGCACAAGCTGTGTGATAAAAGACAGTAATTATCTATAGCAGTCACCATTGACCGTAACGTTCTGACCAGCATCGTTTTTAATGAAGTACGAACGAAAAATTCCCCACTTCATAAAGGTATTAAAAACGGGTTTTATTTAAATATTATACATAATGTCAAATTTTCCCTTATCAAAGATTATAATCAAATATTACAAAGACTTCTGAGACAGAAATTATAATTATTGTTGAAACATTAGCAAGTGAAAAAACAAAATATATTTTTAATACAATTGCGAATGTCTTTATATAAGCTTTGCGTCATAGTGTTTCCACTTTTGAGTTTGATAAAGGTTTTGAGATCATTTTCTGATCTCACTTGGTGTCTTGGTACTTCTTTGATAAGATTAAGATAGATTCTTCAAAAAAACTGTTGGATTTTTTTTTTGTTTACAGTTCAAATCATTTAAAATATTTCTAATCCAAGCAGCTTCCTAAGCGGCTTCCGACAATGCAAAAAAAATTGTACGCTAAATTTGATTTTCTATCAATACTGTACTCAGCACAATTAGTATCAGAATAGCCAATAAAGGATATTTGGATTGAATATACTGTCACTGAGATTTAAAAACAAATTTGTTGCACATTTAAATATTTGCACCACTTTTGATTTCATTCCACTCTTCCCGATTTCGATTACTCATTTTTCCAGCTAGAATCGTATTCTAGCACAAATGTTAGACCTAGAATTGACTTGAAATAGTAAAGAATCCAAAAAAGCTCTGTCTGATATTTGGATAGTTTCACATCTTGTAAATCAAATTTAACAAGAACTTTCTCAATATACTGCATCTGCAGTACTTTGAAAAGATTGTCTTTTGATTTTACTATTTTCAGTCGAAGATAAGAGGATATTTCACATTCCATTTCCCTTCACTAACTACAAATATAACAGGTAGCACCAGATATATTTTTCTCCATTTAGAACAAAACACATCTAAATTTTTGGCTACTTTAGATTTTTGATACTTATAATTTTTGAATTTTCAGCAATATTCACGGATATCCGATTCCGCGACAATAGTATCATTTTTTATTTTCAATTAAATTTCTTCTTTTGTGCTTTTCGAATTATTCTGGCTGGTAGTTTATTTTCAACAATAGTCACAGTGAGTTCCTTTTCATCTCTTACCTCAAGTGCTCTGTAGTTAAAGTATCGTATACGTCAGGTAGACTAACAAGTAACATAGAATTTATCTAAGACTCAGTAATCACCAAGTTATTGCAATTGTAGAACAATAATTTCATTTGGGTAATATTTCAATCCACAAATCCATCTCTGTCATTTAATTTTGCTACTAAGAGTTGATTTTTCATAGTACGCTTTAAGAACATTCTAGGCATGCCTAGCATATTTACATTTAGCAATACGGAATACTGTTTTATCAATAGCTAAACATATTAATATAGTTGCTTCGTTTTCACGATCCTTTCAATTTTCATTCTTCTTTAATTCTTTTCAATAATTTCTTTTTCAATAATTTCCTATGCCTCTTCCTTTTATAGCAATAATTTCATGCGATAGTTCCATATCTCGTAAATTTCGCAATTAAGTTTCGTTATTAATAGTTTGGTGTCAACAATTTCGCAAGAAGTAAAATCTTCTAAGTAGCCACAATTTGTTACACAGTGAGAATTCAGGCAAAAGAAAACCAATACTTTTTGATTTTAATGTCACACGTGAATCTCACATAAATTTTAATTAAGGCCCATAACCAATTAAAAATGTGTAAAAATCAGTAAAAATCAACACTGTTCCACTACAAAATATTCCACCACCAAATACCACATCAGATGCTAACTCAAGCTTCAGTTTTACTCGTCTTGAAGCTACTATTGTCAACCTCGTGCAAACAATAAACAATTTCACAACTAATATGACTAGCATAATGCAACAAATGCAGACTACTTTGCTTCAAGCAATAGTTAAAAAAATTAATTCGTTGAAAATATGTGTTTGGAATGCAAACGGCGTTCGCCAACATAAAAATGAACTCGAGCATTTCCTCACGGAAAATAACATTGTCGTCATTGCTCGTCTTTGAAACAGATTTGACTACAAGAGGTATTTTTAAAATTAATGGATTCACATGATGATACAAAGGATCTGAGAGGAAGAGCATGCGGCGGCTCAGTAATTTTAATAAAGTCTAGACTAAAACACCATTTTTTAGACAGAAGACTATTTGCAAACCACAACTATTTGTGTTGAAACTCTTTTTAATAATATAGTAATATCATCACTCAACTCTCCTTCCAAATAATAAACAATGAACAATTTTTTAAAGGAATTGGACCACTTTTTCTGGCAGCTGGTGATTATAATGCGAAACACACCTACTGGGGTTCGCGCTTAATGAAATCCAGGGGCTGAGCATTGTACAATGGTATTAGCAGTAATGATTTGGATGTTGCTTCGAGTGGCCAGCCTACATACTGGCCTACTGACAGACAAAAAATTCCGGATGTAATAGATTTTGCTGTCACAAAAAATATTTCAAGAGATTTAATCTCAGTAGAAGCTCCCACTTATATTCGGACTATTCTCCAACCATCGTAACTATTTGCAGCCCGCTTAGAAGACATTCGTTTTTTCCTAATACAAATATGATCAGTCGCATCAACTGGTTGGGTTTTAAAAAATATCTCAGCAACCATTATTCGGGGAATATTTTGCTAGGGACACAGGAGGACGCGGAGTATAGCCTTGCAACTTTAAGGGAAAATATTCAACAAGTAGCTCAGCATGCAACAACTAAACATCCACAGACTACTTTCGATCACATCTATTCTGCAGCCATTGAACGTCTCGTAGCTGAAAAACGAAGAGCTAGAAGAGATTGGCAACAACACAGATCGCCCCAGCAGAGGCAGAGACAGAGATTGCGCAAAGCGGCTTAAAGACTTGATAGTATTTGAACTGCATCTTTCGAGAAATATCTGAAGGGCTTCAATGCTACGCCGAAGTCTAATTATTCTTTATAGCGTGCTACAAAAAACCTTAAAAGGCCCGTTGAGTACAAGCCACCTCTATGTAATATCAGTGGACATTAGGCAAGAAGGGACGCAGAAAAAGGGGATAACTTGAAAGATGTATTCACCCCACACATATGTACTGATGATGTTGATTTGCCGAGCGTAGTTACTTTACCCCCTCGACCCTTAAAGTTTAGGTTGCGTGAGGTACAAAAGTTATTTGCTGAAAAAAGCTTCTGGTATGGACGGTATAAGTAACAATATATTGAAGGAGCTCCCCAGTATTGCAGTCAGAATCATGCTATTCATTTTTAATGCCATTTTACTATCCTGAACACTATCCTGGCCACTGGAAGTTTTCCAAAGTTAAAATGATACCAAAACCGAGTAAATACTTAACTAAAACCGAGTCATATAGGCTTATAAGTATATTACCAACTATTTGAAAGGTTTTCGAAAAGTTGTTGAAGAAGTATTGTTCAGCCATTTTTATTGATGTTTCTCAGGCTTTTGACAAAGTGTGGCATGAAGGTCTATTTTTGAAACTGAGCGCTCACTTGCCTTGTAATATAAGCAACCCATTGAAAAGCTACGAAATTGATGAAAATTTTCTGTTGTTGAAGGATACTTCGTTAGTTTATCCAAACCAATTTCCTCAGGTGCACCACAAGGTAGCATTCTTTGAACAGTTTTATATTTGATATATACCTGCGATATGCCTGTAAGTAGCACTATCCACACCTTTACGTTTGCTGATGATACAGCGTTTTTAAGTTTGCACGAAAACTCCCACCAAGCATACATAAATCTTCAGCGATATATAACTCAGTTAGAGTTGTGGAGAATTAAAGTGAAGGTTCAAAAGTGCATTAATGTGTCCTTCACCCTGCGAAGAGATTATTGAACAAGCACATGGCTCCTAAATATCTTGGTATACATCCTTGACCATCGCCTTACATGGAAACATCATATTGACTCAAAGCTAACACAAATGAAACTTAACCTAACACAATTACATTGGCTTATTGGTAGGAACTCGAAACTTAGCCTAGATTGTAAACTTCTAATTTATAGTCTTACGGAATCCAACTTTGGGGCATTGCCTCAGCTTCAAATGTGGATAAAATCCAACGTAGACAAAATAAAATTTTACGGTTACTAACTTCTGCTCTATGGTGCATCAGAAGTTCAAACATACGTTGTGATGTAGACATTACCCTCGTGACTACACAAATTACAAAATACGCAGGAAGATACTTCATGAAGCTTGAAAACCATCCAAATCCTTCTGCTCGCAATATTTTGACATAGACGATTAAAAAAAGGGACACCACAGCTCTAATTCGATTTAGCCAGAAAGTGATTAAAAACTTTGACAAAGGAATCATAACATATTTCATTTATAATTGCCGAACTTTTCTCTTCATAATACAATCAAAATTTTAATCATCTTAACCTAAATTTTTTGCCTCTACCTGTCTCTGTCTCTCCCTTTTGATTCGTCTTTCTTTCTATCTAACGAACGAATAACAAGCTTGAGCATTAAACGATTTAGGTAGAAAGAAAGACTATTGAAAAGGGAGAGAAAGACATAGAGACGGAGAGGGAGAGAAACGGAGAGACAAATTAGCTAAAAAGAAAAAGGAAAGAGAAAGAAAAAGGAAAGACAAATACAGACAAAAAGAGAGAAAGAGACGAATGCAATAAGAATAACACGAAGAAAAACACGAATAAGATGAACCATATAAATACACCTGACAATAAAATGCAAGTAGTATAGGGAGAACACTGAAGATGGCATATAGCCGAAAACGGAATGTTCACAAACCAAATTTGACGTGAGTTGACGTAAAATCATATTAACACGTTAAATGTGTAAGTCATTTATTATTTAACAAACCAAATTTTTAAGGACGTGGAAGAAGTGCTGGAAGGGAATAGATTGGCAAAGAGATGTAATAGCAAATGAGCTTGTTGTTCAATTGAATTTCGGTTTTTTTCAAATGACTTTAGTATTTAGTCAGTTACAATCATGACTATATTACACTACTTCTAATATAAAGTACTAAGGACTAGGTTAAGAAATTTAGACCATGACGAAGAAGACCAGGAGTTGGATAGTCTCCAACTCTTCAGCAAGGAGTTGTTGATTGCAACCCTGCTTTGGAACCGCTGAAATTGCAGCTAGGAATTTGTCCTCGGCTTCCTAGGGCGTGAATGGCGTTGCTTTTCATTCCCAGTGGTTTGACTACCATCTGATTAAGGCTTATAGCCAGGCGCAGATGTAAATCTAATCACGAAATGAAGCCATTTAATGAATTAACTTTTATTAGTTTATAGGATTCGAAATTCATATGTTTGATGAAAACTTGAAAACTTTCCTGTTAAAAAATTTTCCTACGCTTTTGTTGTTGTACAATTAAACTACAGAAAAAGAAAAAAAAACAAAAACTGAAAAAAGTCAAGGTTTAACTAATGTGGGTTCTATTCTGCTACATCCCTAATGACATTTCTATTGAATTTATGACGTAAATAACCGAGAGATATTAAATAGTTTTGCAGATGGAATTGAAATAAACAATAAAAAAACTCATTAACTGAAACAATTTATTAAAGAGACACATATGCAATATGTACACTTACATACATTTCAACCAACATCCATACAAAACCAATTTCATACAAAGGAACAACGCATTAACAAATACGTTTTAGTACTACATTGTCTAGTTTTCTAATTGTTGACATAAAGGAAATAAAAAATAGTATAACGAATTCAAACCAATAAAGAGAAATAGCACTTTAATGAAATTTAAGCTTAGTGGTCCTGAAATTCCTATTAATCAAATGCAATACATACTAAAATGTTCAATTGCCTTAGCCGGCTAAATTTACAACTGTAACAGTTCTAAACTAACTAACACTGCCTCGGAAAAGTGTTTTAAATAATAAAAATCCATATATTTCTGTATCGTTAATAATTCTACTTTCTACATTTTTTTTTTACTTTCTAAACAAAAGCGTTAATTGCTAACATGAATGTATCGGCTAAATTTTCGGTAGCATTTAAGCTTTATATAAGTTCATCTAGTAAATTTTGATTAAGGCCTTGCCTACACAGCCTTAGTGCCTTATAAATGCAAATAAATGGATAACTAAGCTGTTGTTAATAGACTTTTGTGTAGATGCTTTTTAGATTTTAGATGATAGTGTGATGTACCGAAACACACTTTCTGCTAATATCAAAATTTAAAAATTAAATTACACCCAAGGCACCGCGTATTCACGGTTTCTTTATAAGAATATGACACAGCATATAATATGTTCTAAGCTGTCGCGACGGTTAGCAGAAAGCTAGAACAAATGTGTGTGGCGTTTTATAAACAGAACAACAGAGAAGCTTTGATTATGTGCGGACTTCGTCTAACTAAAGTTTTCTAGAATTAATTATTAGTTCTTTAGCTTGATATTTTTCATATTTATTTAAAACAAATTTGCAGACTCGTTAGCTAAAGGGTATTTTTTTGCTTACAAGTTTTTTGCTTACAAGGTCCTATCGATTTGTTGCTGATTAATCAGTGAATTGCTGTACGTATAAATGATACCTAGCATCTGGGAATAAAAGGCGGCACCAGTCACCTAGGCTAGCAGGAACTTGAAATTAGAAAATAAGACTTACCAGTGATTGACCAACTGATACCACGCGAATCGTTATGTCACAACGGCTCCAGGTCTCACCTAAAGGTGGCGTTCGGAGACGCATTATATTTCATCCGGTGCTAAGACCTTCGTGGGGTTGGGTCATCATGGCCGGTACCCACGTTAATATTAAGCACACAATATCTTTTTCAACGTAAGATTGTTTACATCGAATATCTTCAAAAATTACCCCTTTTTTCCAATAATCTACTTTCTACTTTACTTGTTCCGAAATTTCCATGTTCGTCGAAAATTAAAGAATGGCTGGGAAAAGAAATTGCAGAGTGAACTTTGTATACATTTTTGCTAAAAACTTTTATTTTTACAATCACAATTGAAGTTAAGTCATATTTTTTTTATTTAATATAACTCAACGCCTTTACTGTCAGTCTGTGTATGTGTTTTGTTTTTTGTGTAACAACATAATATTTGTCCTTTTAGGGAGGTTTAATTTCAGCCCCTAGGACTTTTGTATTTCCATAGCGATTACATAAATATTTTGATGTGTGCAAAAATTTTATCGTTTGGCTAAAACGTTAATACAACTTAAACGATTGTTATTTACACATGTAATGGTTTTCATTTGTAACTAATTTCTTAGCAGAGACCGATACATAGATACATTGTTGGAAGATTGTATTCTTTAATTGCGGAAGCATAACGTACGCATAAAATACATAATGATTTTTACTATCGGATGTAATATTAACCAAAGACATTTAGCTGTGGATTCTAATTAAATAAAAGAAGAAAAATAATAAAAATCAACACAAAACTTTTTCAGAATGTTATTTATACATCACTTTTGCTACCGATACGTCTATGTTTGTCCATTTGGTGAATATCTCTAAAAAAATCAAGCGAATAACAACTTCGCATATCTAACGCAGGACTTTAAAATTTTGAGTCATGACTTTTATTGTAGAAATTTAAAAAAAAGTTTTTAGAAGCTTCTTAAACGGATTACGAACATTTAAAAGTAATCATTTGACCGGGACGGTCGCTGACCCCGATCTGCTTAGAAAATTTCAGCCATGTTTCGTTTAACATTCACATTACATCAAAGGCAGTTTTAGTATAGATAAGATTAATTACTTACGGAATTCTTTGAGGTAGGTTCTGTAAAATTAATTAAAAATTTCATTAATAATCGTGTAAGAATTTGCATCAATTGAAATGTGCATCAATTGAAATGTGATCCTTTGTAGCATCAAATCAGAAGCTATTAATATGAAGCCTAATGAGCTAAAGAAGTAACAAAGCACATACCATGATCAACGTCGCTATCTCTAAATAGATCTCAGTGCCTAGCATTCCATAAATTTGTTGATCCACAATAAATTTAATTCAAATTAAATTATTAACATTTCTCGCACATACTGCTTGTGCGTAAGATGTGAACAGATTTTTTTTGGACGGCAATAATCGTGGTGCTTTTATCTCCGGTTTTATTTTATTTCATAGATACTGTCAAATAAAATTAATTCTTCATTTAAGTGTCGCAATATTTATGATTAGTGGCAAGGAGGCACAGTCTCTAAGTTTGCCAATATGAAGTTGATTGGAAAAAGATTTTTAATAAAAGAAAGTCATTAGGAGTGACAATCATAATTGCTTCCATTACTGCTAGTTTACTTACTTGAAAAAGTATGTGTATATACATATACTGCCTTACCCGCAGTATATTATTCATATTTTAGTTTTTCATAACAAATATTCGTGTAAATATGAAGTAGTCAAGTTAACTAACTCAAATCAACTTCTCTATTCTCTACTCTCTACTCAATTTCTGTTCATAACAGCCTTTAATAAAAAAGCATGTTATTATAATATAAATTTCGATAATTTTGTTGTCTACTAGATATACTCTTTAGTAATGCTACAATGGTAACAATTTTCCGATTTTTATCGAACTTTCCCCAAAAGGTACGAAATCAGAGAGCTATCGTTAACAAGTAGATCTCGTATAATACATTTTTACTTTCTGCTGTTACGCTCAAGTATAGTAAAATATAGACTAAGACAGAGTAGAAGTTATACATAATTTTAATATACCTTGTCTTTAATTCTTAAAAGTTTTTTTATGAACGTTGTTTCCACCATTCTTCTATTCCATTTGATGATCATCCGTATGTACATTGAACGATTTTACTACACTCTTAAAATTATATTAGGTTGTTGTTTATGAACGTTTTAAGTATCTTAAAAAGTAGAAATAAAAAAGATTGCAACCTGTAAAATATTTTGTATAGATATTATATGAGGAAAGTGGTAATTAAGAAAGAAGAATTAAAAATAATGTGGCAAAGTTTGATTTCGGAATAATCCATCTTAAGTACAAAATGGCCCAGTGTTAAGACTTAACAATACACATTAAAGTTATTGGCGGTTATAATGAAATCTTAAAATAATGTCATAAATCGCAAATTGTTTGACGTTGTTTCCTTGTATGTTTCTCATTTAACTGTAAAATAAATTTCTTTTTTAGTATTGTTTCTGAATATGCTGCAGTTTAATCTACTTCGCCATAGGAAGCAACAGTCCAAGTGTAGTCATTTCAAAATCAGTCATATAAATGAAACCGTAATGCAACAACATAAGGGCCTAGAAAAGACATTAAATTTTTATAAAACATATATATGCGTATGAGCGTATGCGGATTATAAAAATTTTATTTCACTAGAAGTGAAAATGGGTCCATGAAATTCCCGTGGGGTTCATGGAACGGCTATTCACAAATAAGCATTGAAGAATAAGCTCTCTAAAATTTGAGAGATTGATTTTTTGAATCGCGTCAATAATTTTATTATAAGAAAGAGACAAGTATCTCTCATTCTCCTATAACACCTTTAGAAATCTTCAAAATATACAGGTAGTAGATTTCTGTTGGATCTTGGTGAACGTAAGGAAAAACAGCCAGAAAAGATTTCTATTTCCTTCACCATCCCTTTACATTACTATGTTAATGTGATGTACAATAATCAGAAGAGCTAAATTCTAGAATAAAATGGTTATTAGTAAAAAAAGTAATCAAGGAGAAGGTAATAAAGTATCTTTGAAAATATTGTTATTTTCAAAATTTATCCGATTGAATTATAAGATAGCTACATTTATCAAAGATGACAGCTATTCAATACGGTTTTTAATTATTTACCGTGTTTACTGTAGTTTTGTTATCAATGTCTCATTGTCTTGCTACGGGCAGTTTCTTGGGGACTTTCTGTTTCCATTTATATCGAACAAAAGTGAAGTACCGTTTAAACTATTTGTTGCCTTAATACATACTTGTTGGAAGGCTGCTTGACTCTAATAAGCGCCAGAAGTGGATATCTGGAGTTACTTCGCCTCTTAAGAAGATAGTGTTGGATAACCAGTTCTTAATGGAACTGTGGAATAATCGGGTAATATAACTTTAAATTCGTTATGACCTGCTAAAGCCCAAAAAAAATGTTGGCTAGATTGTAAATTATTTTAGAACGCATTATATATTCAGGTACTTGAAAGAAAAGATAAAATATTTATGTTAATGTAAAATAAGATATTAAACGAAATATATTGAAAATCTGTTTAAAATTAACATGATGTTGTATTCACCTGCTATATTATTTTGAAACCTAGTTTCCAAATAAAACGCATGTTGATATGATAAAATATTTTGGTAAAACATGTTGCCTGTTATTTTAAGTATTGCACATTTTAAACGTCATAAAAAAATTATTTTAAATAAGTAACATGTTTTGCTATGAAACCTTTACGAGTCAATGCGAGAAGGAGAGATAAAAAATAATTAAGTAAAATGAATATAATAGAACTAGGTTCATTAGAATTACTTGTTTTCTTTTTTAAATTATTTTATATCCAAGGAAGACGGTAAAGCAACTTCGTATTGCTGTTCCCTAAAAGCGAAATCTATAATAAATTCGATAGTAGTAACATGTAATTTTCTTTTGCTTGTTAATACTTTTTTGTATAAACAGCAGCATTACAAATAGCTACGAGACGAACGAAAGAAATTTGTATACAGATTCTGACTTTTAATGATGAATAGTAACAGACATCCGAATTTATTTGGGGGCTTACTCCCTAGATAAGAGACGAGTTAACCAGTCGTATCGGGTGTTTGTTGTGTATACCCCGAAGTAGTTGAATTTTCAAAATCGTTCCTCAGCATGGTTTGCTGATATATTCTTTCAGCTTTAAATTTGTGTTCCGCACCTCTTTCAGTTTTGCACTCGAAACGTCAACATTTTTTATCGCATCTTCTGATGTATTAAAAAATAGTTTTTGTTTCGTAATTTAAGTTAAATATTGCCAAATTCAAGAAGGAAAAGGTTATCAATTTGCGTGTACATAATAAAGAAAACAGGCTCGGTTTTTCAACTACTTTTTGAACTAAATTTTTTAAATGTTGTTTTTTTATTTTAATTTTTTTGTTTATTAATAGTTTTTATTAATGTAATGTTAACGTTAACATTAAATGCAATTAATTAGGTTATAAGAAGGTAGAATAGGAATTAGTAGCTTTGCAGCAGTCAGTAATTATAAGTTTTTTGTCATCTTCAGATTTATTCGTTTACAAAATTTTTGTGAAAACAAATATTTGCAAAACGTAAGAAAAATATGGGAATGGCCATTCCTGCACCATTTTGGGACCAATGTTTCTAAATATCAGTATTACAAGAGGCTGGACATCATAAATCGACTTTCCTGTGTATAAGGATCAAAAATATATATACTTAATTTATATTTTGAAAATTTCAAACAGAACTATATACTAATTTCCTTTCCTAAGCATTTAAACTGCGTTCTACTTCTAATTAGCTAAACATCATTTAGAGTGGGGACCAAAAGGCTCAACATATTTGCCGAAATTACCAAAATACTGGTATATTTTATGTTCTATCAGCTTAATAAAAAACAAAATACAGTATCACCTTTAGTAAATAAACACTATAATATTTGTTATTTCAAAACTACATCTTTTGTGGACCGATTTTGTTTTCTCTTTTTTGCTTTAAGATTGGGCTCATTGAAAAAATAAAAATATAAGGGATCAGGAAATAATAACGGCAATTGTTAATAAAAAAGTTGATGTGTAAATTTTTCGTACACAGAGACATTATATAGACAGCCGAAATTTTACGCAGTGCATATCTAACTACAGTCGTTATAACAAAATGTGTACAAAACACTTTCGGCAGATTTGAACTTATATAAATGTTCAAAAAATTCTTTCCGGATGTTCCGTTGGATATATCATTTTGGAGTTTTTGAATAAACTTAAAGCTATTTAGTCTTTCTCATTGTAAAATATCGTTTTAATAAATTGTAGAAGTTATAATAGTTAGGAGTTATTTATTAATTTTTCATTTCGGTATTATTGGAAAATTATTATTTGCCACCAAATAACAAACTTTTATTTTTAAACTGATATTTTTGGAGAGGTTTTCGTTTTCAAAAAACATATTTTATTTAATTGAGAAACATATTACATTCAAATAGTTCACTACAGTTATCGCCATGTCTTATTTAGCCGACCTCACTTTTTTGGCCTAGTGAACGCTAACGCCTCCACACTTCTATCATTCGTCGTCACGTTACGTATACGGCAAAAGATATTAATATACCTGATGCGGTGACTTTGTAAAAGGAAAGCATTACATGTGATGGCTAACTTTGAGTGATATAAAAGCCTCCACATTGTCTCTCGCCTTTTATGATTCAAATGATTCTTTCTAAGAGGTACGAACCCAATACAGTGCGCGAATGATTCGATGGATCGATCTATGATCATACTAACTAAGCGTGTGTGAAATTTGTGGTGCTGATAATAATGCTTTCGAGGTGTTGCCTCCATCTGCGAGTTTTCGTTTCTTTTCCAGCTAGTGAGGAGTTGAGTGATATTATCTTTAATGCTGTGGTTTTCGTTTTGATTAAAGAGTCGACTGTTTATGAGCTGCAGCTTCTTAATGTTGCTTACCTCTGCTGTTTTTTCAGTTTTGTTTGGTATATTTTCTCCAAATTTTCTTTTATTGTTTCGGACAGCATTTTTTCTCCTTTTTCCACAATTGAATGTGATGAACTTAGTTTCGGATTGCCTATGTCGTTTCTCTATCAGCTATTAAACTATATTAGAAACACATTCCTTCCTTTCTGATTTTTGCTTGTAATTGATTCATCTTTTCTGGTGTCTTTTTGTGGCAAATTATCGGGTGGTACACAATCTCTTCCAATGTTTTTGTAGTTTATAATTTTCTACATTATTTTTAGCTATGTGGCACAAAAACAAAAAAGAGTATTATATTGTTCTCGCATGTTCTTTACTGTGGCTACCATACGTTCGAAGTTACTACCTATGCCCACGCCTAATTGTTTTCACGTTTTTCAGTTATCTTCAACTCTTGCGTCTAATGTAAATAAGGTTTATTTGGTTTCTTATGATGCTATTTGGGGTTGTCCACGTGCATTTGTGTATATCTTTCTGGGTAAAGATCAAACTACCAATAACAAATTGGAAGTTCTATCTTGGAAGTTTTATCTTAGCTGGGGTAGTTAGTTGATCGTTGTAATCGTTTTTGACTGCATATGGGATATATATGGGATATATACTTGTGAACTGGGAAAGCCACACCGCTTTCCTATTAACATTCTCTTGTCCTATAAGTATCAGTTTTCGGTTTTAAAGTTTATCATCATTGTTGGTGCTATTTCTTTTCATATTTGTGTTTAAACATAAAAATAAATAAGAACATAAGGCCTTATCAACATCGAAATGGCTTTATGTAGCCGATCAAATTTTGCAATATTGAATGAAACAGCTGGACGTCGGATAATGTCAGTTTAAGATATATTCAACAAAACATGTTAGGGAAACAATGAAATAATGTTATAATGTAGTTATGTTTTCTAATACATATAACATACATAATATTGTGGAAGGAAACACATTAAAGAGGTTTTTGTATTGACATTGACAACGTTTTACTGTGCCGCTAATATCAGTAAAACAAAAATAATCATAAAAACAAAATTTTCGATCGTCAAATCAAGCAGATATAAGAGCATGTTGAATTTTTTGCGTTATGATTATCTTCAACACGACGTACTACTCATAAATAAGACTTAATTTCATTTAGCATGAGTACACATAAAAACAAATTGCGGTAGTTTTGAAATATTCTGAAATATATTTTTTCAGCACATGAATAACAATCTTGCACGATATATTATCGACTGCAATAACCGTCTAGAAGGCAGATTTTTGATAGGGGCTACCGTTGTTCCTCTATACAAAGTAAACTTTGTAAGGTATGACACTTCAAGATTTACATTATTTTTCTTTCTTACTCCTAACTCTTTTACCTTCATCTTCCTTTATGTTCTTAAGATTACTTGGCTAGGAGTAATGTCGAGTGCCTGAACGCTAAGAGATAAATAGTCCGTAAAATCTGGCCTTCCAGAATTGTGTAGCCATGCACATCAAAGCCGATACTGCGTTGTTTCATCGCCATTAGTCTTCAATCTCTCCATGATAATATCATCAGTACAAAATTTCAATTAGCTGGTGAAAGATATCTTTTATTAACTACGGCAGCGGTCTAGTAGGGCCATAAATACCAAAACTACTACTACCAAAATTCGCTGCGATCAGTTTTGCTTTTTGGTAAGATGCATTAGAAATGCGTAGGTTGTGTATGGAGGGTTAACCTTAAGCTCTAGCATCTAAAGAAGCTTCGACGAAATGCCAAATAAGGATGCTAAAAGCACAATATTCCTATTATGAATCGATGGTTATACGCGTTAAACAAAAAGAAAATATGTCTTTTATGTTAGATGTGGAGCGCATTACCTAGTGAAATATATGCACATAATAATATTAATAACTTATTGTCAACCGTATCTACATACTAATGCATTTATCAAATAGCTTGCAAATATAACATTGTATTTGCTGGCGATATATTGCTTATATATTAACAAAGTACTTTGAAATGCTAGCATCTAACGGACAGAACAGTTTAATAAACAAATGCAAAAGAAGACGTAAACAAAAATATACGTCTGATATCTTCAGAGTATCTATTAATCGGCAAATATTGGGTGGGTTTAAGTTTAGGAAGTAACTTGCCTGACAAATGTTTAAATATCAAGAACCTAGTTTGAGGAGCCTTTGACATTTAGTAAAAATAAAAAGTTGGGACGCACTTGAATAAAGAATTTTAATTGTGAAAATATACTATCAAAATTTTGAAAATTATAGTGTATCACTTCGAAAATTTTATTAGTTTTTCCCTATAATCGATCTCCTTTTGAGACCACTGTGCGTTATTTTACTGTTGAATTCGAGGCTGCTGACAATAGACCAAAACAATTCGCTCATAGTGGCCACAGTAATGCAAACCTATGTACAGCAATGTGTTGAGAATGAGTCCAGAACATCAACATTCGCAATAATTTTGCATCACTAGAGGCACTTTGCGCAACAGTTTGCATAAATTTCTTCTGCTTCTTCACGCTTATAAAGCTCAAGTTGTTCAAGAATTACCAACCGTTTTTTGCGTTAAATGTTTATGAATTGGCTTTTTAAAAACTGATCAAAACCAACGCATTTTGCAATTAAATCATCTTTAGTAATGAGACCCCTTTTTAAACAGACGGTTATGTAAACGAACGGAATTGTCGCATATGACGTGGTCAGGTGGCATTGTCGCCAGAATTTTTTTCGAAAGTGAGCAAGGAAAAGCCCCCACCGTGAATTTTCTGCACTACCAAAACATGATATCAAATTTTTTGTTCACTATTGGCTATGTTGACATCAGTGACTCAAACAATTCAGTTAGTGTATGAGTATTTTCGCTAGAACCATTTGAAAGACCGGTTTTGCATAAATACGCCACAAACAACTGACGTTCTGAAAGATGCCATTCGGAGCTGTATTGGCGAGATAAGCGAAGTTCCTTTTTTTCGATTTCTTTAACGCAATATTTAACCTTTATAATACTAATACTTTTTAGAACCATAATAATATTTGGTTATAGTGGTTATTTTAACTATATATTAAGTCTGATCCGTTAAGCATCAAAAATAAATTATTATGAAATAAAAATACGAAAACTTCTTATGATTTTTTTGAAAATAATGATTTATGTTTCCAAGGTAGAAGTCTGGAATTCAAACTTGTAGACGCATGGTATAATTATGTCATGTACTCGTAAGTAAAAGATCGGACCTCAATTTAATGTGCATATTTATAAATAATATTAATTATACCCATGTTTGGCAATATTGCTAAAAAAAAAAACAAAAAAGAAAAGGAATATAAAAAAGAATGAATTCCTTACGTAAATGTAGGTAAAAGTTTGTAATTCAGAACGTGAACGTGCTTCACTTCCTTTGCTCTTTGAGTAAAATAATACGCTTCCGTTTTAGATTTGCGTTATTTAAATCATAATTTGATTTACGATGTAGATATTTTTACTTGCTGATGGTTTCTTTTTTGATTCCTTAAATTTATCGATTTGTTTAATTTATGTGTGTATTTATTGGATATTTTACGTCTTAAAGATCGATTGAATGAAATTAATGGCCCCGAATTAAAATGTACCTGATATTGAGATAAAGATATACTTTTTTATTCGTGTAAAATTAAATCAATACGTTCTTTTACATCCCTATTTTTGTTTTTATTTAAATTAATTCTTGTTTTTGTGCTACCTGTCTTAAGGGTCCTTATTTTGTTATTGTTAAATCTAACATTTGTTAACATTTACTTGTGATGTTGCAGTTTAAAGCATCAGTGTATCTAAGAGTGCTTGTTTTCTTTCTATCTACAAAAGTAGTACGAGAAACCTGTTTAAAATAAATAGGAAAAAAAAACAAAAAAAAAAGCAAATACATGCACAAAAGGCAGTAAACATCACCGATGCTTATGTGAGTCTAGGGTACTTTAATGCACACTATACATCATTTCAGTATGTAGGCATTCCGTCTTTTGAAATCACGCTAATATTGGCAACTAAAGCTCTCGGTTGCTTTATGGAAATTATGCAAACTATTATCTTACAGTGATAGTTAGCATTTGTAAATCAGGGATCACTTATCAATACACAGGAAAGATTATGATCTTGAAACTGCTTTGAAGTACACAGTACAGTAGTTCCATTTCTTGAAACAACAATCTGTCTAAGCAATTTGAAAACGAGTAAAAAGGTTCTAAAAGGGAGAAAGAGGCAAACTGTTTTTTAATGGGCCTTAATATACTTAAACTTATTTCAATTTATCGCAAGTAGAACAAAAATTCATTTTGCAGAAAAAATAAGAAGACTTATTACAACGTGCTCTTACTGGGTACTCTCTTTTCGGACTCCCTCGAAAATAAGAAATTATTTTCTAGTGTAAAAAAATGTGGATTTGAATGTCAGATATGGAACTGTATTAAACTAAAAGTAATATTCGAAAAGAAATTTAAGCGAAGTGACTTAGAACAATGAAACATTGCATGACGTTGATTTCGCTAAAGTTATGAGGTATGGTTACCAAAGAACTATTGAAAGCTATTAAAAAAAGTATTAAGGATTTTTATATTTATTTAAGACCTGTTCTTTGAAATGTACATTTAAAAAAAGATAAAAAGATCCAAAATGTTTTAACACTTAATCTGCTGTTTTCCTGCTTAGCCAGGTTCACGCTTTGAATTATATTCGTATATTTGAATTTAAAGCGGATCAACCTTTTAATTTTTATTTAATTGTCTAAACAAAATTTTATCTTTGCATGAAAATTGTCACCTCCTCTTTATATGCCAAAGAGCTGATTGCGTTAATTTTTGGAAAATTAGTATCAAACTATGAGAATTCATAAGTATCAACTTCAGAATTTCAAGTTCTCTTATACCTTTTAAGAAAACTTTACATGCATTTTTAATAAAACTATTCATCGGTGCTAAAATTTTTGTTGAATAAAAAGAATTTCGAAAACAATTTAAAAATTGTCCCCACTGTGGGATCATTAAAACTGTCTCGGAAATAGTATATGCATTAAATTGTAGAATACTAATTACTTGAGGACCATTTAAGTATGCTTTCCTCAAATATAAATTATATATAAATATAAAAATCGAATATGAATATAATCCTTTTAAAGTATTGCATTATCACTAGCCATCAAGTCGATATTATTTATCAATGTTACCAAATAGGCAAAATTAGACCATCACACTAATAAAGCAGGAGCATAATGTTGTTATTCCTGCTTTGTTTGCGAAGTTGAAATGGCAACGCAATTAGTTAAACAATTCAATTTTCTAATTGTGGACTTTTCTGCCTCGTGGTCTGTAGAAAATACATGCATTAAAAACAAGGCCTATATCAATTACCTCAGTAAAAGAAAACTCTTAGGCACTTCATAAAACATATTCATCCCAATTTTTTCAAAATAAATATTGGAAAATTTATAGAAAATGCCATGCTATTCGCCAGCTGTAATATTTTGCTAAAATTTTACAATTATTTTAAGGTGCACTTATATTTACTCAGAAGAATTATACAGTAAATGCTTTACTGTAAAATTCAGTTACATCAGGATTATGTTACATGAAAATTTGTTACATCTGGATTTTGCTATAAATTTTGTAGATTGTTATAGTAAGCCCTTGTGATCGTATTAAGGCCAAAAAACGAAATAGTTAATTTGATTTATTCCCAATGTATTTGCGATATACAAGGAAGCAAAATCATTTTACCGAATTATTTTCGATCTATTTAAATGCAATATTTGCCACAAATCGAAAGTATATGAGTATCGATTCTGCAGTCAATCACGTATTTTCAATTCTGACATTAGATATTTCATGGAAGCACATGCTTGCTGGCTCTGAAAAATTGTTACAACTTTATTAATGCTGTCTAAGCAATGTGAATCAAAACTTTAACAATCCTGCAATAGTTGTAGCTATAATGGAAATTACATTACGAATAACAACATATAAAAACATAAAAGGAAGTGACAAATATAACAAAGAACTTATGTTACCATCTATTGCTGATGTACTCGTACATGGTGCCCCTAAAAACTGTTTTTGTAAAAAGTTTTGATTTATTTTTTGTTAGTGGCTTATTCACTAAAGTGGTTTTGTCTTTAGCTTTTGAAACAACATTGAAACCAGTTTTTTCCAGTATAGCATTTTCTTTACAAAATAATGCTTTGGTTAAGCTTTACATCTTTTTTGATTTTAAGTTTTTTTTTGTTGGAGTACAGTGTATTGATATTGAACTTTCCATCAATAAAATTACCTTAGCAGCCCACATCAATAGGCAGAACAAATTTTTGTTCTACAGTTTATTTTGTAAAACTTTTATTTAAAATTTAATTGTCTTAATTTGTGTAGAATGTAAGTTTTTTATACTAGTGAAGACGATTATAAACTTTAATTGCTTCTTGTTTTACCTCTAGTTTATAAAAAGTCATTTAAAAGAAATAAAAACTTTTGCTTTTCGAATATGTTTAACAATAGATAAAAATGCGAACGTCTCATCTGTATATTTGTACGTTTCGAGAACTAGTAACTTTCGAACCAGGCATATGTCTACAGCCAAAACCCAAAAAAGATAAAAATGATGATTAACCTGCCTACCGCCTACCAAAAAAATTAAAAAGTTTAACAAAAAAATAACAAAGTTTAATAAAACGTACTTATATACGATTAATGTTTACCTACAGTTTTCCTAGAATTCATTTGCAGTTTTTTACTTTTTCGAAATGGAGGACATTGAAAATATTATGTAGCTATAGCTAACATTTTCCTTCGTAAACATATAAATTTCTTCATATAATTTTTGATCTTCCTATAACTAATATATAATTTTGGGCTCAAGTTAACGTACGTTGTGTATGTAGTTTTTAAAATTATTATGAAGAACAAATTTTTGTGTTAATTTTGAAAGAAAACATGAATACATCAGCTCTAGCAAAATTTAATGTGGAATTTTCTGGATAGCTACATCCATCAGCAATCCATCTACCTACGGTTGTGTACTTTCTATACAATCTTCAAATACGAGGAATATTCATATCCAATCAACAATTTTTTGGTGAAGCGAGTCAATACAAAGTTTATTGCTGTTTACTTTTGAAATTTGTAATTTCATTTCAGCGCTTTGATTTGATGTTGGATATTATTATATTTTTTGTTTTTCGTTAAACTAAAATACTCAAAGTATATGTTAAATTAATAGTTTAGAGTAGAGCGAAAATACAAAACTTAAACCCAATAAAATCAGATGAATTTGTTTAAGTAATCATTGTCAGTTGCAATCCGTTGAAAAATCTCAGGACTGCTACCTGGGTCCTAACTTCAATGGGTTTTTAAAATTTTTAAAGAGCTCATAATTTAATATTTTTAAGTAAACACAGAACTTCCTTTTGTAGTTGTTAAATTTAAATTTTTAATAAAAATTGGTTGTTGTTCGTTACACTGTTTTAGTACTCGTTGACCCATGATTGTTGTTTTCTCTCTTCTTTTTTACTGGCCTTTTCAAATGCACGTTTGTATTGGTTTTATAATTTTTTACTTGTATTTCTTAGTTGTCTGAAAACGATGTTTTTATACAAAATATGGCTTTAAGTGTGGCTTAAATTGGCATATAAAACCATAAAAAACACCAATTGTTATGCACCCAACATTGTTATCGATTGGTTGTCATTATTTTTTTTGCGCTGCTTTTGAATTGAATACGTTTTTCAATCTCTCAGAGACTTAATTCACCATGGCTCAGACTTGTTTACTAACAATGTGTTCATTAATTTTTTGTCGAATTTTTTTATATAAAATATAGGAGACAGTAACCTCTAAAGCTTCATTCCAACATAAATCTAATGCTTAATATTATCTAACCTTTATATATGTGAAAGAGGGGGAATTAATGATCCTTGCAATCAACCTTATAGAAGTATGACCAAATCATATGTCTGTGAACAATAAAGTCATTGTTTTTCACCAACTTCAAACGAATTTTCTATTCTGACGTGACCCTATAATGTTAAATGAGGATTTTTTAAGTTCCTTAGGGCAACGTTAGATTTCAACGGTGCTGGCCAGGCTGACAAAGACGGACTTTATTATACCTCGTAAGCAGCTAAGAGCCGCTAATTCAATGAAGAGAGGGAGTCCTTTAAGTAGCGGTTGCGCCTGACCTTGAGTTATTGCAAGCTTTTCATAACAGCAGTATCCGCAGTTAAAACTTGTAAACTTCTCCGCCAGCATACTTGCACTTCTCACGCAACGCTTCCTTCAAGGAGTAATACATAAGCAAAATTTTATGTAAAAGTTTTTATAACCTACTCAAAAACGTTGGTGAAAGTCTTTAATTAACAATCAATTAATTATATTTTTCTCAACATATATTTTGAAAGAAAGTTTTTTTTTATTTCACTGCTATTATAATTCGTCTCTAAGATTTAAATATCCTATGATAATCTGGTAGCAAACCAATATATTATATTAAAACTTTAAAGTTTTCTTTAAACTACCTAATTAAAAAGCACTTCTGCATTTAATGCGATACCAAAAAAAAATTATTGATTTTTAACTTTTTTTTAGAAAGGAATGATATTCAGGGTACATAGCAATTTTGTTTTATGGAAACAAAATAAATTTTGGGCACCAAAAATTTCAATACAAGTAATTTTTAAAAATATTCACGGATAGTGGAAGGATGCATTTCGAATGAGATGAGGAATATATACTCCCGGGTCCGACGTTTTAGCTTTGCTATGGTGGGTGACAGATATTTGGTGTTTTTGTTAGAAGCAACAAATAACAATCGATATAATGCTTCCAATTGAAATGTGCTTTTATTCGTTGGCAGAGAAATTATTTCATCATCATCTTTTTGTTAAATGGTTTCGAGATCATTGATGTTGAGAAACCTAACAACAAAATGTATGACATTACTTCTGGTAAGGTTTCGGCAACTTTCTCCAATATTAAACAAAGAACATTTTTTAAAAGGTAAAAATTATGGTAAACTGTAAAATGAGAGTATGTATTGTACGCAAGTGTATTTCAATATTAAATATTACAACTCTGGTATGTGCGGAGGTGTATAATTTTATAAATTCATTAATAGTTGGATCCAAATTTAAAAGAAATTGAAAATATTGTTGTTACGAAAAATATTTTATTGGCAATGGCGATGAAAAGAAAATACGCATCTTGGCTTAAAATTTACACTACCGCAATAGTGTTGTAGATCCGATTGCTTTGAAAGTTTATAAAAAGTTGTATCAAAATAAAATGCAAAGCAAAATACAAAAATACTAAATTTTATTTTAAATATTAATAACAGACTGAAAAATTAATAATAACTAAATTGTAGAGTTACTCTAATAAAATACAATTTTAAGTGCTCGTTTGTTTTCTTGTTATGAATATGAATTCTTGCTACTGTCAATAAATACTGTGTAAAGACAAATTGATTGTTTTTTGCTAACTTAAAAAAAAGAAAAGGCTGAAATATAAAGAAAACAGAAACTGTAGCAGAAAATTTGCAAAAAAACATGTGAAATAAAATTAAAGCTCTTCTAACCTTCCCAAAAAAAAATCCCAAAATTTTAATATACTTTTAACGGTCGCAGACCAAAGTAAGCTTTACTTGCAGCTTGCAGACCTCGACGCTACACTTGATGCAAATTTATATGAAGAACTAATAAAAAACAAAATTATGTTTAGTAACTCATTTAAACAATGATCCCGAATAGTAATAAATTTCAACAAATAAAATAACCGTCTTCATTAACAATATTTTTTAAGGCCCGCAACACTATTGATTTTGATTCGTAAGCCTAATAGCGATTGTTCTTAAGTTTACAAACGATATGGAAAAGAGAAATGCGCTTTATTTTCCCATTCAGCAGCCAAATAAAGTTTAAAATTTCAAAAATCTTTTTTAATTTCTCTCAAATATCGGTAAAACCATATAGCTTTGCTTTATTTGCAGGAAAAAGATCGAAAGGTCTTCTATGTTTTTAAATTCGCTAACCATAGAAAATGTTCTTTTAGTATTTAGAACTTCTCCAACTTTCCGGTAACAAATATATATACATTTGAACGTAAAGCCACTTCAACGACGTGCATTTTGGTGTTTGTATTTCATTGAAAATTGTACTTGGAATTTTAAATATTAAAAAAACAATAACACAAGTTATTAGGAACATAATGTTGTTATTTTAGTTAAAAACTGTATTTAAAAATCTACATTATACCAAGCTTTCATGAAAGAAATAAATGTTTATGTATGTACATAATAAATAAAAGCAAGAATTATAAAAATTAAATTAACAAATGAAAAGCAAGATATTTAAGCATCCACGCGTAAACATTTTTTTATTAAAATAATAAATTTTTTTACTTAAAATAGCTGGTGCTTGTTACGAAGAGGAGAAATGTATAAGGAGTTTCTTCTTGTGAACATATCCATAGATATTAGCATGTGTATGCTTATTGACATTCGTAAGTATGTACTACGATTGTATTCTACTGAATATGTTTTATTCCAATTTACTTAAAAGATATTACATATTTAGAAAGTAACAATAAAAGACATAAAAAATATTTAAGAAAACATTGCATTTTAATAACACATCTGTACAGTTCAAAATCTTCTTTGTTTTGTGATACTTATGTACAAACAAATTAATTTATCGATTGTAATATTATTATCCCCAGCGTCCCACCGAGGCAAAAGAACAAAAATAAAATCAAACAAATTATTTTGTACTTTTATTTAATCAAATTTTAATGTTGATTATAATTTTTCTATTGTTCTACTTTTAAAGGGGAGGCATTTAATGTTACAAGGGGGTAGCGACGTTCAACAAATGTTGGTTATTGCAGGATTTGTAATAAACAAATATTCTAATGGTGGGTAAAGAGATTAAGTCACTTCTCAGTCATCTGTGTTGATGCAAGAGCAAAAACTTTATTTACAATAATAAAAATTTAACTAGAAAATTTAATTGAATTAAAAATTAGTCATGCCATACTGTCGATAACTAAAGCGTAAATAAAGTTCGCTTGAAGGGGCATAAATTACTCTTTTTGCTAAATTCGCTAATTAGTACTATAAAATAAGCAAAATGATTCATTCTAAGGTCACTGTTATCGCAGGAAGGTTTAAAATTTATTTATTTAACATACGTGGGATGAAAGCAAACGTTTTCTCTCCGTATTCACATAGCAGTCTTCATCGACGAAAAGATAAAAGGTCTAATCGGACATGCAAAATTACAGTTAGGTCTGGATCCAAAATTTTGCGGTGCCAAAAAAAAAGGTTTTGGTAGTATATCGAAATAGTGAAGAATAATGCTACTTGCTTAATTTTTCGCCTTCTTCAATGGTAGATAAAATATTTAACGACCCACTCACAGTCCTCATTGGAAAGGTTATCAGTAACTATGCGAAATATATTCCTTCGCGTATTAGTATTCATTAATATTGAATGTTCACAAGCACTACTCACTCCACTCGCTTTTACCCAATCTAATTAACTAGATCTGACACAATACATTAAAAAATTACATCATTGTATTTCATCATCTTAAAACCCCTGTAGGCTAGCAGGAAGTGTACTAGCTTATTAGTCTGGTAGTTGTGGTTTCGATTCACAACAAAGACCTTGGCTATTTTTTCACTACCAAAATAAAAATTGACTGTCGATGGGGCTGCTCTCATCTCTTCTCTGTCCTTTTCCTGAAGAATGTAGCACGTGCTTAGAACCAAACTTACTTAAAATAATAATCCTCGTCAAAATATTGAGTTCAGGTCGGCCAAAATTTAAAAACAACTTTTTCTAACCTAATTTTCTTCCAAACTCAATAAAGTAACCTAGATATGATAGCCTATTTTTAGACATTTTCAAGTTCTACTTAAGTTAAAAAAACTCTGAGTATTTAAGTAACAAACAAACATTATATGACATTTCCAAAAAACAGTATTCCAGAGGTACCCAACTTTGGGCGAATACCCTAGGTGGTAAAGGAGGGCTTTCAGTGGTTAATGAGCTCATGAATTATTTTCAAAATAAAATGTTTCTAAGCCATTGCGGGCTGTAGCATATTATCTCTTCTAGCTTGTACTATGCACTCTGACGTCAGTCTAGCGCGAAAATAGAAAAAAATATTGAAAAACAACAAAATCTTTCCATAAATGATGAGCTATAGATAACGACTGATGATCAAGTTGTTTTTGTTGCATCGGTAAGTTGCTTTAAAACAGAAAATTAAGAAAAACTCCAAAATTTATACAACAAGAACGAAAAAATAAATAAAATATCACTAAGACAGAACAATAACGTACTTAAAAAATCCAAAATATCCTCGAAAAGCTGTTTTCACTTCTACAAAAAGAGTTTTGTATTTTAACCCTGTGTCCTACCGTTGCTATATGGCAACACACTCTGCATCACTAGTAATGCTGCAGTTGTTAAGCGTGGCTAATGCTAAATATTAAATGAGCGATTAGTTTAGAATGTTTAGATGATGCTTTTAACATTTGAAGTGAAAAAAAGACAGTTTCGTTTAAAAGTGTCTTGTTGAGAAGCTGTGTTGTGGGAGTAGAAAAAAAAAGTTGCAAAATTTTAATAAAAATGGATTTTATGAAAAGTAAGTGCTTGTAGCTTTTAAAACTTGCCATATTTTTTTTAAGTTATGTTATAAAATAATTTTGTAAGAAGTGTATTTTAGTGTTTACGTAAAGATTATTGTTATATAATTCTGATTTTATATATATGTGGCAACGCCCGACACTATACGGTGTATTATGTGTATACTTTTTCGAGAATAGCATTTATTTTTCTATTCCGATTTGTTTCCTAAATACGCATACGTACGTGTACGCATATGTACGTAGGCGTATATTACTTATAGAGGTGAAACACCAACAATTTCGTGATGAAAATCAACATAACCGTAACTTTAAGAAAACTAATATATAAATAATATATCGCAATAACTTTATCTCGCACCAAAGCTATTTATAAAATGAAATGGTCTTAAGTTTTAAAAAAACCTTTTTTTAATAACTGCATCCTCCCCTCTTCATATTAATAATTGTGCGAGGTGGACTCTCACAAAAAGGATACGTACATCCTTAAATTAAATTATAATAAAAAAATATAAATCCCATCTTTTTTCGGCTACACTTTAATTGTCAACTTTAATTTATTTTTTTTAACGGCAGCACTCATTTCAATATCTTCAACTTCGCAAATGCAGATCAGAAAGCAGATACTTGTCAGAGACAGGCAAAATGTAACGTTTTTATGTCTAAAAAAAAAAATAACAGGATTCTAATGGGATTGCAAATGACTCTAAAGTTTACAATGAATTTTCACTAAATAAAATATGAGAAAAAACATTTGTAAGCTGGGGCCGAATTTAAAAAGAATATTTTCAATTTTGTGCAGAAAACAATTTAAAATAATATCTAATTAATAAGAACCCGACAGGAAAACCTGGACTTATATAATGTATCAGTAAAAATACGATCAGAAATGGGATTGTACATTGTAAATGTGTCTAACTATTATTTGCTGCAATAAAATTAGGATTTATTCTGCCCATGAATGGAATACTGTTGTCAGTGCCTCCTCTATATGTCGCCTTTCCTGGCTGTTTGTTCGCGAACAAACAACAATTGACAACAATTTAAATTATATTCTAACTTCATCGAAATCCCTAGTGTGACGCCCTAAAAGCTATTATGTGACCATTTAAGAAATGTAAAAATAATTTTAAAAATCTATTAAATTTAAATGGGCACTTGTTTAAAATGTGTTTAATTTTTATTAAAGCATTTTTATACTCTGAAGTATTTCATAAATAAAATAAATGATGCCATCATTTTTAAACTTGTTAAGTATTTTTTAACAGCCACTAAATTACAATCGTACCCTCAATATATTTGCTTTGAGAAGCCAATAAAAATCACCAGCAACTCAGTGTGAATAACGTTTCTCCTACAAGATAAGTACTCTAAATTTAAAAACCCATTAAGTTGAAAAGAAAATACATATTCATGATAACTTCTCACTTTTTTATTATTTTAAAAATTTAAATTAACGGACGTATAATTTATGCTGAATTTTATGACTTTAAAGAAAGGGGTCTTAATGTTTTTACAAAATATAAACTATTGGCTACACGTACCCAAAAGGGTAAACTTTCTCAAAAATGGTTTTTATTATAGCAACATCCCATATAAAATAAAAACAAAAACTTGAATGTCTGCAATAAAACAATAAAAATTTAAAAAGCCCATAAATATATCGTTATTTCTTTATCTGTTTAAATCATGAAGTTACTAATAATTCTAAACTTAAATTTATTCGTTCTTCGAAAAAAAAAAAAATAAATAAATAAATAAATGAAAATAAAAAACAAGTCAATAGAATTATTGATTTGTTTATTATTCTTTATTTTTACTACTGCATTCTCTTTGACGCTGGCGTCTCTGGTATAATTATCCTGTAGACTTACAAAAAATTTAGCCATCGATGTTGCATGACTCTATTAAGAAGACGAAACTCTAACTACTCGATATCTTATTTAACAAACGTACATTTTTAACCGACGCTACCATTCACATTATGCTGCACGAGATACGAACTTTCAGTCTCCAGTTTTACTGACCAAACACTGTTGTTATGGCATTTAGACCAACACTGTGGATGCTAAAACCACTCGTATATTCCTTTTATTCCCAAATACTACAGAGTTAATGACCTTAAAAATAATTAAAAAATTTTTATATCAAGAGCTTTTTTGACAGTATCTAAGACTTGGGCCAGGAGTTCATTTTCTTCATAAGAAATTAATGTTGATTGTTATAAATTACTCCGGAATGACAGCAATTGGAGTGTTTCGAAAAATATTAGGAGCTCAATAGTTGATAAGTAAGCAGATGCGTATAAAATTGAACAACAATTTCTTGAAGTATGTATATCTACATTAGGCAGGAATATTAAAGAAAAATATTTGGCAAACGTTTTTTTTTAAGAAAGGACTAGTTAATACGAAGTTGAGTATAATTCCTAATTTCAATAAAAAATGTTAATTTTCATCTTACACTAAATTATTTTCAAAATTTCCTTATTTTGAGTTTTATAATATTAACAAAGATATGCAATTTAAATGTAACGAATTTTTACATATTGACAGCTCATTTTTATTTCAGTTGCAAAGACAATATTTTACTCTTAGTAAGAACTCTTATCGAACAGCAAACTTGTTTTAAAATAGTTCGTATTGACATACAAAATCTTAGATTGACGCATTAGTATTCATTTCAACTCCTTCTACTGTAAATGTTATCTGTACATCTGCAACCTGATTTGACTCAATAATAAATTACTCTCGTTACAACTTTCTTGGTTTCAAATTTTTCGGTACAGTCTATATGAGAAATGATATGAACTTGTATGTAAAACTTAAATTTGATCCCTCTAGTCTAATATAGAATTTACTTTGAGAGCTAGTAATGAAAACACAGAAGAACATATTTACTTGTATTTATTGACAGCACCATGGTACAGATACAACTGATTTAATGTGTAAAATTGGATCTCTATAGTACAATAACGAGTATAACAGCAAATTAATTGTTGACAATTCCCTTTCGGCAATATGAAAACACTTTTTCGTTTGCTTTCGGTCTTTTCAAAACATGACCTCATTTTCTTGATGATTATACTTACCAACATTCTAAAATTGTTATTATTTTATGCCAGCGTTTTCGCAGCATTCGACGGAATTTTATGTATAAGTTTAGAGATGCTAAAATTATATACATGTATGTGGTATTTAAACCTGTCAGGAAAGGTTTATAATGGACAAAATTTCATCGGCTTTAGGAAGCAAGGAAATGTGGAAAAGTATGAGCGAAATAGATATTGGAAAGGCTAGACATTGTTAATGTCCGTTGAAAGTATCGAACTTGGCATTGTTCCTTTGAGCACAGCTTTTGCTTATGATGTATAGACCAAGTAGAAGTTGAAAAAATTGTTGTTTGGCATTAGTCCTAGATTTTTTTAAATTGTTGTTCGCAAGCTCCTGGCGTTATTAACATAAATGTTTAATGTTATACTAACCAAGTATTTTCTATTTAGTCCAATTCTTACGTTGGAAAATATTAAAAAAATTTAAATTTTTAAAATTTGAAATGAACAAAAACTTTTAACTGTTTTTCAGTCCGAATGTAGATACCCACTAGATGTTTTACTCTTTTAGTTGATGCGATAAGGTTTAAACTCGGTAATGATATGATATCATATATTGCTTATTTCATTATATCTCCTCAATCGACAAAAAACTTCTTTTCTAAATGAAGAAGAGGTAATCCTCAAGGTTCTATTTTAGGCCTATTACCATTTTCGTTATATTTAGGCTCTAAAACTGACAGTGTTAGCTTTTGTATTAATTGATCTCAGTCTCATTTAAGGCTGAGCCTCCAATAATGGTTTGAGTATAAATACATCCAAATCAAAATGCATCTTTACACTCAAGAATATAAAGAAAAGACAACACTCTATTGAAAATCAAATCAATAATAATAATTATGAACAAATCACATTAATAATAATACCGCAGGAAAGGTACATGGAATGCTGAGGAACATTAATATTATTAAAGCATCAATAAAATAGTGCAAATCAACTATATGAACAGTTAAACTTTAAGGAGATACTTGTTTAATGCGAAACCTAATTGTTGTTTAGTTTAACAGTTAACTTCAAACTTATTGTTTTATTATAAATAAAAAATTTTTAGTCAGGCCTTAGTTCGTTCATTTATCCCTGTCTTAGGAGAAAACAAGAAAATTAATTAGAAAAATCAGGAAAAATTCGACTGAATGCTTTTTAATTAATTTAATTTAATTTTATACTTAAATTATTTGAATTAATTTAAACATCTACTGCGTAACCACACTTATTTAGCAATAATCAATATGACAACATAAAATTTTCATTTATATTTATATTATTGTAATAATTTATAACATTAATATAATGCCATTAATTTCATGGTTCGATCAGTAGATATCTATTTGAATTTTTAACCTACCGGGGTTAGTTAGGAAACCTTTATCAAAATTTTTAAAAATAGCCATAAACTTCATTTACAATAATAATAAGAGATTTTTGAAAGTGCATACAAAAATGAAAAGCTGTTAACAAACAACAAATCTTACTTTCTTTGGCTTGAAACAAAAACAAATGTATGCAACTAATGGTGAAAGCAAGAAGAAAAACCTTAGATTGGGCGTGAACTTCATCTTGCCAACTTAATTATGATTGACTGATTGATAAAATATATATGTAGGTAGATATATGCGAAGAGTGCTAAAGAAGGATATATTTAGCTAAAAAATAAATTTCATTCAGATGGCGCCTCACTTTTTCTGATAATTTAAATGCTAACAAAAATTTCAAAATAAGTTTTTATTTCCTCACATTCAAACAAAATTTTGAATAATTTTGAAAAATTAATAAAACATAATTTCTTCAGTACGATCAAGTTCTGACTGCAAACTAGCTTTGCGAATATATGTACGCACATTTATGACGTTAAATTTTGTCATTGAACTAAATTTTCTCTCACTGCACAGGCTGTACAAGGATTGCATGAGGAGATTTACTCAATTCAACTCAATTTATGAAATGATTAGTTATAAGATACATTTACTTTAATTAGGGCCTTGATTGTGTTAATTTCCTGGTTAGCTTAACAAAGTGCATGTCTAAACATGATTTTAATATCTGGTTTCAAAAATGAAGGTTGCCGCAATTAAAACCTATAAAGGCGGTTTCTAATTATAATTTTCATATTTTTATTTTATTTTTTATGACATTGTTACGAAGATTATTTTAAAAGAAATAAAAAATTTAATTTTGTTGGAATAATTTTTTAATTTAATCTACATTAATATGTGCTGGATTCCTTTAAAAATATTTCACGATATTCTCATAAAATATTTGTTATTCAAAATAAGACAAAAAATATATATTTGAAATATATAACCGCAGGGGAAAGCATATCCATATGACAATTTCATTACTGCTCATATAGATCCTCCGTGGATTTCACCCAAATACTATTAAAAAATGATTCCAAAAAATAAAATTGCTTATTTCCATTGGCGGTTGCGTTTTGTAAAATTCTTAACAAATTTTTTTTTTGGTTTCTAAAGGATTCCCTGATGTAAAAGATTAAAAATTAAAAGAGTTTTTGTTTTTTAAATGTTTACTGTGTATAGAAGTGTTTTTGAGTTTTTTTGTTTGCTGAGTTGTTTAAATGAGAACATTCATTTAATCAACTTGGCTTACGAATCTTGAATTTTCTATACAAAATTTGGGGTAAAATCCACTGATGGGCTATATGAGCAGTAGTGAAATGGCCATATGGATATGATTTCCCCCGAAGTAAAACATTTTAAATATATATTTTTTTGTTTTAAAAGAAGTAAAATTAAAAAATTAAATGAAACTGTCCGATGTGCATTACGGTTGCTTCTGCAATTTAAAAATCCCGAAAGGAAGGTCGCACGCTGGATTTAACGTCTGCAGAGCTATGACTTCAGAATTCTGTACAGTCTCAGAATAAGACTGGTCTAAGGCCCAGAATGAAGACTTCGTTTTGACAAAAATTATATGGACTAAGCTGGAGAATAAACGACCGGACCGTAATGAAATATCAGCAGAAAGCCTATTGGCAAAATCGTGCTGAGCTTAGTCGAATAGCCTAGAAGTGCTTTATGGCTGCTTATATCGAAATTGGGAAAGTATAGATGGCAAAGCTACAACAGACTTAATCGTCGTGCCAACTTCTATAATAAAACAGTTTCATAGTGATCCCGGCGTCTGTTATCTGGGTGTAACGAAAACTCTGGGTGTAACGATAAAACATCGATTTTACTTGGTAGGCTGCCCGCAATCTGTAGCTGACTGGATAGCTAATTGCTAACAGTAAATTGCGACCAAGGGTGCAACAAGGAAAAGTCGTGGTAAGCTGTATCAGCACGACGCAGCTGCCCCTTTTGAGTGACTAGCTATGGACAGGTCCATTCCGTACCAGTAACCCTGGAAACCGCTATGTACTAGTGGTAATGTATTAGTGCCAACTGGCCCGAAGTGTATACCACACAAATCAAGAATCCAAAACAGTGGTGTGTGCATTTGTGAACTACTGGGTGTGTCGATACGATATTTCAATTGAACTGCATTCACATCAAGAACGAAATTTTATTTTGAGTCGGCCTAATTCAAAGAGAAATGTGATGTATATGGCATCCCAGAGACGAGAACGACACTACTACATTCACAGTCTGATGGCATGGTAGAAAAATTTAATCGTACCCTATAGGAATATATTGAAATGTGTTCAATAAAAACCAAAAGGATTGGTATGAGCATGTATCAAAGTTTCCACTATCACATCGATCAGATGTCCTCGATTCATCATTACGTTGTCCAGCAAAAATCGAATTTAGGACAGAAGTAAAACTGCCAGCAAATTTGGAATTTGGTATTAAACCGAGTCCTGCGCACGACAATAATAGAAATACTTTTCAGACACAAGAAGCACGAGCTTCATAAGTTTGTTCGCAGTCGCTTTAAAATGTCCAACGATAAAATAAAAGCCAGATATGATAGAGCAGCAAAAACAAGAGATTTACAGATGGTTCTACTATTAAACCCACAACGCAAGAAAGGACTGTCTCCTAAATTAAAAACCCACTGGGAGGATCCATATAAGGTGATCAAGAAACTGGATGCTGTGGTATACTGGATACAGAGAAATCGTAGTTCGGAGTCAAAAATGATAGTGGTTCATTTAGAACGACTGGTATAATATGGCTTGTTCGGGAGGAAAATCCTTAAAGGGCTGTAGTCTTACGAAGATGATTTGTTAGGTTTTAAAAGATAATAATTGTCAGTAAAAAAAAAAACGAAATGACCCACTGTGCATTTCACAAACTGCGTACTTTTCTAAGAAATCTTATATACGCAAGACAACAACACGCTAATAAGAAATTCTACTTTAATATTACCTCATATTGTTATTAATATTACTCAGTTTAGGCGCCTGCTTGGCTGAGTTAGTTGTTGCTTTTGTTCTGAGTTAGTTGTTTATCTTATTTCGTAGATAAGCAAGCAACAAAATACCATAACATCAGTGCAACTATTCACAAAGTCAAGATATGCTCATTTGACTGAGCTATTTTTTTTTAATGTCATCAGTTTTTTTTAGCAATTAATTTAGACAGAGATCCTTAGGAATAATCATTTATAATTATTATATATATTAGTGGGCTTTGAATATTATTGTTATTATTATTAAACTATAGAATACCAAGTGTTCTTCATAAACCATATAATCAATTTAGAAAATTGTTTAAGAAGTAAAAAATAAAAATGATACAGAATAGGGAATCTTATATTGGAATAAATAACCAAACAACACCACAACTGTCAGGGGTTAAATATCTCCCTATACATGACGATCGCTACCTGACTTGGAAGAGCTATGTATAATCAAAGTTAGTATGAATCAATCTGAAAGCAATAAAATTAAGCAAATAAACTAAATTCCATCCTAAAACCTTTATGGTGTTATGTAATTCAGTTATGGTATACAAGGCTTAATTTCAAACTTGGAAAAAATTCAAAGGCTTCAAAATAAAATTGTTCGAACTATCGCTAGTGGCATCAAAAAAAATCAAACCCCCACAAGATGTGCCGTTGACAAAAGCCGAAATCATGAAATATGCAATTATTCATCTAAAAAATACTTAAAACTCATTCCAATCTCGTCCATCCAATTCGTTAAGGCCAAATAAGAGAGAAGTGACAAGTTATAACTGCAAGTACCATGAGAAATAATTTTTTTGGCGAACATGACTACACGAAGTGATTAGTTTTTGTTTTGTCGGAAGAAAGCTCGAGTATTAGTGATTTAGAAAACAATATCTGCCAATTTTTTAGTGACATCTCTTTTCATTTGAAAAATATTTGAAATTTAAATTATTGAAAACGATAGATGACTGTTAATCTAATTTTATAATATATACAACGAAACAGTTTACAACAAAAACAGTTTAAGCCATTGATAACAATTATTTAAATAAATTTAATGCAAAATTAAAATGTCAATTCATTATTCAGAGAGCGTTATATATACTAAATTTTGAATTTTTATTGTCAGATTAAAATAAATTCATCCAAAGTTATAATATTTTCATTAAATGAACTACATAAATCCAGCCGATTAAAAGGGGCTCCGTATATAAATTATTGAATTTTTCTTATTGTTTGTTTGTGTTAGAGTTTTCTGTATACCCAAAAATACAAAATATTAAATCTATAATATTTAATTATATTAATTTAATTGGTGAAACGTAAAAATTAATATTGGCTAAACATACGAGTGTTTATTGTGCGCACAACGATTTGCAATCTAATAAAGTCTCATGCCAAGAATAAATATACAACTTTGCGTGCTTTTAAGAATTTACTAAATAAAAACTAAATTTAAAAAATCATGTACTTCACACATTCCCTGTGACAAATCGCTACAACAATTTATAATATAATTTTAAATTTAGAATAAAATTTTCATCAAATTGCAAATAATTTCAGTCGCATTGACAGTCTGTATACTTTCCGAGTTTTTCTTTCGAATACTAAACAACAAAGAAATAAAAATGAAAAGCAATAACAACTTTAAAACATATAAATTTTGTTTTTCTTTTAACAAGGATAAGCCTTAGTTTGGTTGGTATGTGGAGAGATCTTTGTATGGCTCATCTACGCAATGCTACAATATGAAATTTTTAAAATCGGAACAAAATAGAAGTTCGCTTCATCCCGCTAAAGGTAATAATACACAACACTTCAATGAGTCATTACTTTTCGTGCCTCAAGTGCTTTTAACTTTAAAATGAGCAAATTACAGGCGACGTGTTAAAGACGGTTGTCAATCCGTAAGTGGAAAATATTTTTTACATAATTTACATCAGTATTTATTGACATAACTTTTCTCTAAAATTAATTTCTGTAGCTGAATCGTTTTTTTTGCAGGTCTTTTACATTCGTATGCGAAAATGTATTCATTCATTCATTTCTTATTTAAGACTTTAACTGGACTATGATTTTATTTTAGCTTGTAATATACAGATAGTTTTAACAATTAATTATAATTTCGCACTAGTTTTATTTTTAATAACAAGTTTCATATCGCAATTCTACTTTTATTTGTATGGGCTAGTTAGCGAGAAAGCATAACAATAAGTATTACTGCTTAGAAGTAAAATTACACTTTTGCTGAACTTATATTTAGTAAGCTCCCTTATTTATATAAAGAAACTCAAGTCTGGGTACAGCTGAGTTCTCTGAATTGTTGCTTGGATAAAAAATGTGCTAGCATTAGTTCTCGGGACTAGATTATTTACTGCTGTAAAATACGCAGTGTTCTTATTGTACAATTGCGGAAGATGTTTCCAAATTACTTTAAATCAAAAAAATTAGATTCAGCTTATTTCTTACGGCCATATAAATACTAATACAAAAATAGCAACCAATAAACTTATTGTCATATTTAGTGTGAACACCAAGTAAAAGAAAGACATTTGTTTTCTTTGATAACGCTGGAGCATAAAAAACCTGTTTATATGTATGTGCATATATCACAGTTGGGAGTAGTGCACTTAATTTTGCACTAAATTTCTATGGATATTAAAAGTTGAAGTAAAAATGTAAGTCTCACTCAATAATGTTGATTTCATTGATTGATTTTTTTACATTGTTGGAAAACGAAAAGGTATTTGTTCTTGGTGGATAACTATCTATATTAATCAAAAGTTCTGTTCAAATTTTTTTAATTTCAGCCGTTTAAATCTGTGCTGTTTGAGGACAGTGCAGATTTTTCCACTATCGCTAAACTTAATTATAGTGAAACATAAAACATTAAAAGTGGCAGTAAAAATATTCTTCACTATTATTATGCTCGTAAACATTTTTTTTCACTGTAATGAATTGTAGTGAAAAATAGAAAATGAAATTATGTGCAAAAAATCTAACGCATGAAATAAAACGAATACTCAAATTGCTGTTTGCATAAGTTTTTATTTGTGTATGGGTATGTGTAAAAATAACAATAATTATTAATAAGTTGAATTCAAATGATTGAATTCAAAGCACGAATTAAATAAAAGACGAAAAAAATAGATATAATACAAAAATTACTAAACGATTATGAGCCAAAAAAGGTAACTTGAATAAACAGAAAGACACAAGGCGATCACAACCATTTACAAGTCAGCAACTTAGTATTGATGTTGTACCTTGTTGTATGAATATTTAAGCAAAACAGAGCTACATTTTTTAAAAACTCTATTCGATTAATTGTATTTTTTCAACTTATGTTTAATAAATTTAAGGCAAACATCACCACACAGTAGGCTCGTTTACATAATAATAATAGCATAATGAAGTTTTGAATTATTAAAAGAGATTGACTGTGAAGAGGTTCTCCTTAAACGGAAATTATGCCAAAAGAGGAAAATCTAATTTATAACAAAATTGCGTCTAGCACAATTGATTTTAATCCATGCAAGTTGTGACATCCACCTGACACATTTAAAAATTTTTTTTTGGTCAACTTTACGGAATTTCTCAAGCCAATTTGGACTTATGGCATATAAATGTGGGGAACCACTACTCATTCAAATATTTAAATTCTGCAAATATATCAATCGAAAACACTTCGTTCAGTTGCAAATGCTACTTAGTTCATTAAAATCAAAAACATTCATAAAGATCTTGGTATCGCAACGATCAAGGAAGAAATTAACCGTTTCAGCGACAGATATCTTAACCGTCTTAGCTGTCATTCTAACGTGCTAGCCATCAACTTGTTAGACGATTGCAATTAAGTACGCCGGTTAAATAGGATACATGTACTTGACGTGCCCTTTAGAAAACAGAGTAATATATAATGTAAATATGTAAATAATACAAGCATTGTTATTTTTATTGAGCTTTTAAGCTCGACACTTTAAGTTATTTCAGTTGTGTTTTCTTCTCATAATATTATATAATTTGTCTTTAATAAATATCTTTTTTCTTTTCTAAGATCTTTTTTATATATTTTTTTCTTCACGATCAGCGAAATGCTTTCCTTTAGAAAGCTTCTTCAGGAAAAAAATTTTTTTATATTTTTGAAAACAAAAAATTATTAACAAATTTCAAAAATGTTTCAAAACATTTGACAAAAAACATAAAATATTTTTTGATACATACATACAAAAATTTTTAAAATTTTCAAATATTGAAACATACAAAAACAAGGAAACGGAAATAACAAATAAATAACAAATAACAAATTCTCTCTTATGAAATGATTATAACAAATTATGTGTCTTTTTAATTAAGTACCTATAATTATGAGCTAAATTGTCTGTGTCTGTCTTGAAATTTATTCTCTTTACATTTGGTACATTAACAATTTCTAACATTTCCAACATATAACGTCTCTTGTAGTTTTTCTAATACTGAAGTTTCATCAAACTTTGGATAATGATTATATTTCTTACAATGTGAAGATAAGGATGTCTTCTATGTTGAAATATTCCTATATTTTTGGTCACACCTGTGACCAGCTAATCTTGTTTTAAGTTAATTTTTTGTTGTCCCTATATAAACTTTGTCACAGTTCACCTGGTCATTTCCTCCACATGGTATCCTGTATACTACATCAGATATTTCCATTTTTCCTATTTTATCCTTCATACTGCTAAATAATTTATTTAATGTGTTATGTGTTTTGTGTGCAATTATATATTTATCTGTGTCATATATTTTACACTTTCTTAATCTTTCTGATATTCCAGGAACATAAGTTAATGATTTATAATATCTTGGCTCTGCCGTAGAATTTCCTAAACTATGCCTATAACTACCATGTTGTCTAATTAATCTGTTAGTTAATTCTACTGGAAAATCATTGTCATTAAGTATATCTCTTATTGTATCCCTATTCTTCAAATGAAATTCTCTATCACTTATAGTCAATATTCTGTCTATCATATTTTTCGCTGTGTTTATTATCATTTTCCTTAGATGTTTTGAATAAAAATTAATGATTCTTCCAGAAGATGTTGGTTTCTTATACCAATCAAATACTAACTTATACCAATCAAATACTAACTAAGTTTCCGGATGGAAACTATTCAATTCTGACAAAATATCATCCACTGCATCTTATGAAGTTATACAAAATAAATCATCCACATATTTTGTGATTATCTTAGGTTTAATATGCATTTTACTAATACATGAATTTAGTAATTCCTCCATCACAATATCAGTTATAATTGGAGATGCTGGAGAGCCCATAGGGAGGCCCTCCTTCTGTTGATATATACTATTATCAAACTTGAATACGTAAAAATAATTCCTTCTCAATATTCGTATTTTGTTCTATTATCTGCCATTTTTCCTCTATAATACTTAAAGCTAAACCTACAGGAATACTTGGAAAAAGTGAAACTACATCAAATGAAAACAATCTATCATTATCTTGTATATTTATTCTCTTGGTTTTATCCTTAAATTCCAACGAATTTCTAATATTATATACTGATTGTCCTGTTATCACCTTAAGAATATTCGTTATATACTTGCACAGTCCATAGGCCGGGGAATTAATGCAAGAGCAAATAGGCCTTATAGGAAAATTGTGTTTATGGATCTTAGGTACTCCATACAGCTTTGGAGAATTTGATACATTAATCTTAAGTCTATTCCTCTCCATTATTGAAATGATTTCTTTTTTAAAAAGTTCATCAACTAAAAATTGTTTGTTTTTTACAGTTTAGTAGTCGGATCCTTATTCAATATTGAGTATTTAGCAGAATCGTTAGGAATGTCATTTATTCTCGAATTATAATCATCTCTGCTCATAGCAACAGTAACATTACCCTTGTCAGCATTAACAATTAATATGTTCCTATTAGTACTCAAAAATTTTTTTGCGTTTTTTACTTCAGCAAAATTGAGTAAAAAAGAATTGTAATCAATCAGTAAGGTTAAAAGAAATATAGAATTTTTTTAAATTTAAAGCACAGTAATTAGCCAAATTGTATTTTATTATAATACATTGTAATGTTTTAGCCATCACCCCTGATGTTGCAGAATGAAAGAAAGTAATAACAAACAATCGCTCTTTTGGATTTATCAGTATAGGAATTATCGTGACTTTATTTTTATAGCAAAATGGAGGAACATACATACAAAAGATCCAATCCATAGCATTGGTGCATAAAGGCATAATTTGGACTTCATAAAATTAATACCTTAACTTCGGACTCCTACTGGGAAAGTATATTTTCAAACTTAAATTCATATATTGATTCGCCTAACTGCTCTAGTTAGTTGGCTCGTTTCAAATTTTAAATTTCGAGCATCTTGCTGCGCTCCACAATATATAAGTTTTTACGATAAATGCGAAGGCAGAAACGCTAGTTGATTAGGAAACTAAAAATATGTTTGATTTTAATAATATTGTTACATTTTTTTTTAACAAAGGCTCCTTATAACCTTTTAATAAAGGTTTTGTTATATTGAGTTCTTTTATTGCAAAGTAATAACACAACACTGTAGAGTTTTTAAGTCATATTATACGATTTATTCCTTTTAGATACATACAAAATTAACACAATGGTAACTTCACCACTCTCACGCCTAAAACATGCTTTAATATTTTGTTGTCCTTACTCAATGATGTGTCTGAATTCCATTCATTTGCCTAGCAGTTGGTGCTTATGTATCTGTATCTAAGCGGTTCTCACATATAGAAGAATATTATTTTTTAACATCATCCCATATTGTTGTTGTTATTGTCACTAGTATATGCGCCTATTTGATTGTGTGTTTCTTTAACATCGTATCACTGCCGCCCACTTAAGCCTTTCTGTCCCGAAAAGGCTCAGTATCACGTCGGCCATATTTGGTCAGCCGTTCCAAGTGAACAACTTTTATTTTAAACCTCGAACTATGATTATTCTGTATCCGGTAAACCACGTTTGTCCTTCTGTAAATCCCTCCGTGTTTGCTGCTCTATCATACAGTGCTTTCATTTTATCGCGGGACATTTATTACGATTGCGGACAAACTCATGAAGCTTGTGCAAGTCTGCCAGTCCCCAAAGAACGTTTTCATTATTTTCATGCGTAGGTTTTGATTTAACGGCGAATTCTGGCTGGCTACACCTTCGTCTTTTTGCACCCAGTACTGCAATGCACTGTTCGCACATACCTATCCAATCAGGTACAAAATACGAGCAACATAACCAGTAAAGTCGCTGCTTCTATTTTGCAGCATTTTTGTTACTCCTAGATGATGGCCGTTAGAAGCATTATGAATTGCTTCATTACCTTGTTTACTTTGGAAAGTGGCCAACAATTAAGTCCATTGCGGGTTTAGTATCTGTACTATCTCAAGTGTTATATAAGCAGCCTTTCACCAATTTTAGGCTATTCCAGAGAGCCTAGTATGATTTTGCTTGTGGGCTTTCTGTCGCTATTACATTACGATTCGATGTTTTGCTTTCCTGCGTTGCCAATATAATTTTTGCCAAAAAAGAATCCTTATTTTGAGCCTTATCTATGATGGACCTCTTTTTCTTCACTTTTGTTAAGTCCGCACCGTTAGGTTGCATGGCCGTCTTGAAAGGGCATTGCCATTATTGTGTTTTGCCCCTTTTATGTGCATAATGTTTATTTCTCCCTGAGGTCTCAGTTTTTGGCGTTCAACGGTAACTACCTTCTTTGCTTCTGTCCTGCCTTTTTATTTAACATCGAGAGGTATCCAATAGTTATTCACTCGTATATTAATTAAAGGTTCAACTGCCCCTTTTATTAATTGGGAACTTATTATGGCCTGGTTGATCAGCAGTAATTTTTCTGTTTTCCTGTTGTATAGTAGAAATACAGATTGTGGAGCCAGCTCGTCGTCCTCAGAGTATCTGCTCTTTTTTATGACGCTCCTTTTGTCTCCTCAGTTTTTCGTATCTGCCTCCAGACGTCGCACTTTGTAGACTTGTGGCTTTGAGATGACTTTTGGGGTCTCCTAGACCGGAGATTAGGAGATGCTTTCTGTGAAGGATGATTACTGCGCTCCGTAAACCACATATTTAGCATCTGGATCCCTTATGCTATTCACAAAGCATTAATTTTAAACTGATTCAAGAAAGGATGATGTCCACCTGGTAAGTTAGCTGTGCCACACCTTCAATCTCCAGGGTGATGCGTTGCAGTGTCGCTATTATATTCTGCACTCTGACTCGTAAGTCCATTCTACAGAGTTCTGTACCGCAGAAGATCAGCGAAAACGCGATATTTTTGTTTTGTTAAGTTTACATATCAGCCTTTTTCTCGTTGGCTCTAGTGGCTTCTTCTATTCTACTGTTGGTTCTGGAGATTTCATAAAGCTTCTAGTTTTTTTCTGCCAGTTTTGCCATTTTTATATTATTGTGTGCTGCTGGTGAACATACCTCAATATCCTCTTTTTCTTTTAATTCGTATGCCCCAATGCCAATATTACGCCGCTTAAATTCCTCGATTAACCTCTTTTGCAGTTAAATAAGTTGGCAGATCCAACTTATTTAACTTTTAGTTGGTCGAACTTCATTGTTACTTAATTTAATTTTTATTTTACAATTTCACTTTTGATACTTATTGTTATGTTTATTCCTTTTAATAAACACTCTATTATGCAGAGTTTTTATGGCAAAATAATAACACAACACTCTGGAGTTTTTAAATCAAACTACGCAATTTATTCACTTATTTACCACTCTTTCTTAGAAAACTACGCTGCTTCTATCACGCTGGTAACAGATTTACTTGTGCAAATTTATAGCAGTCTAAATAACAAAACAGTTTTTCAGATAAACAATGTAAAATATTTACTTTTATATGGGAGTGTCACGCCCACCTAAAATATAAAAAACTTCGTAGCCTGTTATAATCACCGAACCGCTGGTAAGGCGGTTCATCAGTGAAATCGTTTGTGCTTTATGTACAAAGATAATTACATGCATACGTAATATGTTTCATAGTTAAAAACATATCCAATTCATATTTAAATAAAAACATATTTTTGTTGACACGTGTTTGTAGGTATGCATTTGGGGGATAAAATGTTTAAAATGTTACCTGCTACAACATTATAATCATTTCATTTCACAATTTTTATTTACTTGCAATACGAGTAAATAAAAAGTACATAAATAAATAATTATTTAAATTTATTTAGAAATGTTTCTGATTAACTTCGATATTATCATTTAAAGTTAACCGATAGGTGTTAATATGGTACAAAAATGGTTTTACAAGGGCGAAAAATTTTTTTTTCAAATCAGTCGTTTTTGTTTACTCTGATTCACTTATTGATAATATACGAACAAACTTAGCGTGTTATTTAATTTTATAATGTTATGTTATTTTTAGTAAAATATTATAAACTTGTTATTGTTTCAAATCAGTTACAATTTTATCAGAAATGATATAATGTAAAGCAAGCATGCTGCACGTTTTATTATTGTAATCATTGAACAAAAATTTGTTTGTCGTGCCAAAGTATTTTACAGAGCAACTAAAAACAATTCACCTTTACCACATATTGTCACAGTGAATATATCATGGTATTTATGACCATAATATTCCACAGATTGGATTTTTTTTTTGATTTATTTTACTATCATCATACCATTAAAATAACAAAATATTATAAATACAAAGATTGAGATACTACTAAATAGTATTGCAGCAAATAATTATACAGTTTTTATAATAAAAAGTACATATAATATATATTATGAGTTTAAGGAAACCATACAATATTGTTTTAAAAGAAATTCTAAAACTGATCCTTTTCCCATCTTCATTACTGAAGTTGGTGAAGAAGTCAATCCGACAAATTTCTTATTAAATCATAGCATGAAGGTATGTTGCGATGTGCGAATCTTTGTGTCAATTTGCAAAATACCGTTTCCAATAAATCTTCCTTAAAATTTCTGTGTAAGTCAATTGTTGAGTAACGCCTATGTACGTTATATATAATTAATTTTGGGTTTTTCTTTTGTATTATCTGTAGCTTCTTCAGGTAAGTTTTTGCACATTTAGTAGACCATATTTCACATCTAAAGGACACAATTGATCGAATACACATTCTACAGAGCAATAATTCGTGTAAGTAGGGAAAAAAGAGCTCTTCCACACATTATAGCTTTAGTACAAGTTTGGAAAACGTGTTACTTAAAACTCAAGTTTTTATCCAGCGTTATCCTTAATTATTTTACGGAGTCTAATATGGGTATTTCCGTCCCCAGAATGGATAGTCTAAGACTAGGTGTTCACTTTGGCCATTTATTAAATGCGAATATGATTGCTTGTGTTTTCATATCATGCACTTTGATTTTCCATTTTTCAAAAAATCTTGTAGTTGCAATTAGAGCAGCGTCATCTGCATACAGCGCTGATGACTGATCTCTTAATGTTTTAAAGTCTGACAAGTATATAGAGTGTAGAACAGGGAAATAACATTGTACCTTGAGGTATACCAGTGGGAATTTGGTGTTTGTTTAAGTTTTCATTGTCAACTTTTACCACAAAAATTCTTTCAAAGTGGATGTACACGTATACTCGTAATTAAATTTTGACACATTAATTTATTCGAATTTGTAAAAACAGTTTAAGCCAAATATATACAAATGAAGAGTTTAAGCTGAGTGAGTAAAGCTGAGTAAATCGGCTAGAAGTATGCCTTTTCATTTTGCATATCATTAATTAAATGTGATATGCATTTTTATTACCATTTAATTTGCAAATAGTAAGGTCTTTTTGGTGCTGAAAATATAAAACTTTTTGAATAAATTTAACATTATGTTAATAATAGCAATACGAGTAAATAAATTAATGGAGTAAAATCACGAATTTATCGTGCGTTGGTGTTTTATTTTTTATTATTTTAAAATATAATAAATATTAATTTTTGATAAAAGTGTATCGAAATTAACGCTTTCAGTGATTCTTGCTGTTAATTTAGAATTTAAAATTCTAAATAAGAAAAAAAATAAGATTTTCGGCAGGATTAGAAGAAAGAAATGGGTTATGGTTATTTGTTTTTGTCGTTTTAAAAAGCGTACTAAAGGTTAATTTATTTCCAACTTAAGCTTTAAAAAATTTATATACGATAAAATAGTGATTAAGAGTGAACAATTTTTGAAAATGACGATCAGAAACCTATTGAGACTCCTGCAATAAAGTCAAGTTCAGTCTTGTGTATGTTAAAAAAACGTATTTAAAATTAAGATCGAAGACACCTAAAATTTTTAAAATGCATTTTTTAATTAAAGTGGTTTTAAGCAGGGCTTTCCTTTTGGTGGTAGCTACGTGTAAGTATAAAGCGATCAGCGCAAAAACTTTTTTATAAAACCCAAGAATTCGTAGTTCCTTAGAACTAAATAGAGCTTTACGCAAAGCATATTATACCAATCAGATGCGTATTCCTTAGACAGTGCAATTCTTCAAAGAAATTTTCGACTTAATTCTTTGAACAGTCACAGAGAAGGTGCTGAACTGACTCCCTTTCTTCTGATCCTGAAATCGTCTCCCTGGAAGATTCCAATATGTTCCGACGCACGTCCGATCATGCCATGTTATAATGCCCTAGAAATTAAATTAAGACCATATGAGAGCCATTTCCATTCCCATAACTTATTCGAAAGTTCGGCCAACAGGATCCTTGTATCTCTCTGTGTAACGTCAAGGTTCGAGCCGTTCTGTTCACATTGATCAATAATATCATTTCCACGAAAGACTTTATTCCCCAGAATACAAAACCCCTCTTAAACGCTGTCGCTTACGTAGGGCGAAATATTGAAAATGTATAATTAAATAAATGCTGTTCGTCAAAGCGTCGTAATTAGAATTTATTTTTGAAGCTGGTTTATTTTTTAATGGATTTAATTTGTTTAGATTTGCAAAACAACTTCCCATAAAAGTACCACGATACCTATTGAATGTAGGTGTTAATGTCGCGTTTCATATTAATGATGTGTTTTTTTAATTTTTCATGTCTTCTATTCAAATCTCACGTTTCATTTTATTTGTTTTCGTACTGTGTAAAAAACTTGACATCAAATTTATATTATGTTGCGTATTTAAATTGACTTTTAGTATCAGTTTTTTGTTTGTTAAGTAAATAAACAAAGCCAAAGTAGAAACTATTTAGCTAAGAAGAGCTAAGTAAAATTTATTGTACAATTATTTTGGTGGGTTTTGTTTGTACTATAAATTATGTTTTTTAACAAACCTCTAACGCTTGATAGAAACGTTAGTTGAATAAATTAAGTGTGTGACTTAATTATATATACTGTCGTACATTCCAGTGGAGTATTGTTAAAGTTGGCAATACGTGTACACAGTAAAAAATAATTTGGAGTTGAAAAATATATGTTGTACTCATCTACGGGTAAAATATTTAAATGCTTTCTTTAATTGAATTCCGGTATACTCATTTTTACTGAGCACATTTTCAGTTATACTTCGAAAAATATAGGCCACCTTCCTTAAGTCCAATCGCAATTAACTCAATAAAATAAACTTAATTTTTTTCGAAACGGGCTTTCTGCTATGGTAGCTTCGCTTAAAGTTGGTAATAATTCTACAATTAATTAACTTCTTTTCTTTTTCCTGGTTTTCAAATGTATTATTTCATGTGGTTATTACTTTAATCTACTCTTAGTTTGTAAACCTTACTCATTTGATTATTGATTTAGTTCTAAAATACATATAATATACTATTGAACCCATCAGTAATATAAAGGCAGAATATTGCCGTGAAATATCCGTACTTGCTTCTGGTTTACTCACAAAATTTGGTCGATTTAAAACTATTAGCAATCCTTAATACCATCATACTGATATATTTTTCAAACGCAATATCCTTAACTTTACGTCAAAAAATAAAGTCGAAAGTTACATTGCTACTTTTTTGTATTTTATAATTCGATTCTATAATTATTATGGCGTTATTGCAGTCACAAACATCTAAAGACATCCTAAATAACGTTTGTTTTATTTGACTTAGAAGGAGCGAACCCTATAGGTGTATTCGTACAAGTCGTGAAAAATTGCCTGTGGCTGTTGTGCGCATACACTTACAGGATCTGAATCAACTTCAGTGTTTTTTTACCCGTTTTTATATTTAAACAATAGAACAAAATTGTGTTAAGACACAACAAGTGTACTTGCAGCAAGTCTTTTTATCTCTCACAACTTTGATACGTTGATACTGCGATTGAACATAAAACCGAAACTTCATAACAATTGGAAGAGTTTAATTTCATTATTGACGAATACTGAAATCTACTGTCTTTCCGGCAGAAATTACCTAAAATAGAATTAAATTCCTGTGAATAATTTAAATAAGGTGAAATTTTATCAAACAAATTTAATGGTATAGGGAATATTATGTTTAAAATGGTGACATTCACATATGACTCGCTCCGATGTTGCCGCTTATCCGTGTTATGTTTTAGCCTAAATGTCGCAACGTTTTACAAAAAACAAAGCTTATTCCGGTTTCATAATGTATACTTAATTCGTTTTTTTCAGATAAAAAGTTTATGTGAAATAATTGTTGATTTTAAATACAAAAGAAACGAATAAAGACCTAAAATTTAATATAAGAATGAATTCATATTTGTCCGGTCATATGTTTTACCCGTTTATCAGAAAGGTTTTTTTCTTAGTGTGTTGTCTATACAACAGTGTTGTCCATTTAGTGCTTGCCACACTTTTTTTTATATCTTTTAGCCTTTTTTTATACTTTTTTGACTTTTTCGACCAATGCAGCGATAGAAAAAACACATTTTCTTTTGTTAATCTCAAACTTATTGTTGAATTAATTCGTGCGGTTTTTTTTCAAAGTTTAAAGCTTTATTGTGGAAAATTGGTACAATACATTTTATTCAAAGTATTGGCCGTCGCTTGCTACAACCTTCGCCCATCTTTCTGGCAACATACGGATTCCACGTCCGAAGAACCCGGGGTCTTTTTTTGCATTCCTCATAAGAAGTGAAGTGCTGCTCAGCCAGGCCATGAGTCATCGCCCAAACAAGTGGCAGTCGGAAGGAGCAATGTCTGGTGAATACGGCGGGTGGGGTAAGACTTTCCAATTCTGCTCTTCCAAGTATGTTTTGACCATCGAAGCAACATGTGGCCGAGCGTTGTCATGCTAAAGAATAATTTTGTCATGCCTTTCGTGGAAAATCGGCCGTTCTTTCTGCATTGCTTCTTTCAAACGCATCAATTGACGTCGATAGACATCCCCTCTGATCGTTTCATTCGGTTTTAACAGCTCCCAGTAGATCACACCAAGCTGGTCCCACCATATACACAGCATCAGCTTCTTGCCATGAATATTTGGCTTTGCGGTCGATGTGGATGCGTGGCCAGGATATCCATATGATTTTTTGCGCTTGGGATTATCGTAATGAATCCACTTTTCATCGCCAGAGACAATGCGATGCAAAAAACCTTTTCTTTTCTGCCGTGCGAGCAACAATTCGCATGTCAAAAATCGCCTCTCAACGTCTCTTGGCTTCAATTCGTATGGTACCCAATTTCCTTGCTTTGAAATCATTCCCATGGCTTTTAAACGTTTGGAAACTGTTGAATGGTTAACTCCCAATGCGTCTGCAAGTTCTTCTTGCGTTTGGCATAGATCTTCATCAAGTATGGCCTCCAATTCTGCATCTTCAAATTTTTTCGGCTGCCCGGGACGTTCTTCTTCGTCTTCCAAGCCAAAATCACCACTTTTGAATCGTGCAAACCACTTTTGGCACGTTCGTTCAGCTAGAGCATGTTTACCATAAACTTCCACCAAAATACGATGACTATCGGCAGCAGTTTTCTTTATATTAAAGTAGTGAAGAAGAACTCCCCGCAAAAACACTTTTTCAGGCACAAAATTCGGAATATTTGAGTGAAAAAAAATTATTGTTGTTTACGCTTCAAATGAATAATATATACTGAAAAATACGCACAATAACAGTAGCTTTCCATTGCATGTTTGGACTATTGGAACGATGGAATAATAATCAAGTTACGCCATCTCTTAGCAAACCGCACGAATTAATTCAAACTCCCAATAATTTGAAAAATAATTCCTTATTAGCGAATCCAGCTAATATTTTTGTTCTTAAAAATGAGTTTATTAACTTACTACGACATTATGTATTCTTAATGTGAATCATTTAGATGTAAGTGCTTTACTTAAAAAACGCGTTTTTCCCTTGCGTTTGAATATTTCAAAGTTGACAACCTTAAAATAATTTCTTTGGCACAAATTTCTTTCCTGCTATATACGCATGCATATGTGCATACATATATGTACACAAGTATATATATATATTTCATTATGTATATATTTTTGAATACAAGATAAATATGGTTAAAGTTTTATTATAATATTGAATTGTGTTTTTTGTAAATAATTGTTCGACTTTTGATATCTATTATTTTTTGTTTGTAATTTTGATCGACAGTTTTGAGCTGCTACCACGTATTATGTATTTCGCTTGCATAATTTAATACACTTCTTATATTATTTTAAATTTTCTACAAATATACATAAAACGTGCTTTTTTTGCTGATCTTATAATTTATTTGATTTTAAAATAACAAACACACCATTTTATAGTCCGTGCAAAATAATATTATTATTAGAATATAAAAATAAAAATAAAAATAACAGAAATAAGCAAATAAGCACTCAAGAGGAAAGTTGTTTGTTTTTAACATAATTATAATGTCTTATAGGAAGAAAACTAAATTATTTTTATTTAGGAAAGTTATTGTTTTAATTTTGGCACAGAAAACCTTGAGTGTTTACATATTTTCAAATAGAGTTCTAATTTAATTGTAATTGCAACTATGAATTCATATAGAATGCATCTACAAGATTCTTAAAATCGTTACACTTTGTTTGTTTGTAATTTCTGATTAAATGAAAGAGAATGGATCTTATATTGATAAATGTTTTATTAAATGTCAGCAATTATGTACGGAATACAATATCAGATAAATGTCTGCCACAAATGCAGCCCTTTTGAGTAAATTTTTCATTACATTCTCACACAATTCACACGATATTTCAAATATTTCATCACGAATATTTTGTTTGAGTTGCTCAAGCGTTTCTGGTTTGTTTGCGTAAACCTTGCTTTTCAGATTTACCCACAAAAAGAGGTGCGGAGCAGTCAAATCAGGCGACCGTGAAGGCCAATCAACATCATCATTTCTTTAAATAACGTTGTGGAAAGAGGCCTTCCAGTAATTCCATTGTAATCCTGACTGTATGCGATGTGACAACGTTATGCAATTGTGGCGTTAAAATGTTTTCAATCATATCACGATATCGTCCTCCATTCACAGTTACCGTTACGCCATTTTCAAAGGAGTAAGGTCCTTCTGACCAAATTGCACACCAGACTGTCACTTTTAATGGATGCAAAGGTGACTGCTAAATAATTTGAGGGTTTCCCATTCCCCAGAACCGACTATTCTGTTTACTCACATATCTATTCAAATGAAAATGTGCCTCGTCACTCATTATGATTTTTTCATGAAAATCGGGGTTCTCATGGGCGAGCTGTAACATACTATTGGCATTTGTACGGCGGCGTAAATCGTTTTGTGGAAAAAGCTCTTGTGTCACCTAAATCTTGTATGGAAACAAATGCAAATCCTTGTGCGAAATTGTGGCCAACGTTGTTTTTTGAAGCCCAAGCTACTGAGCACGGTGTCGAGTTGAGGTTGGTGGATTGTTTTGAACACTTTCTTAAGCAGTAATGCTTTGAGTCGATCTTGCAGTTCATTGTTGCCCATGATTGGGTCTATCACCTACAGACCTTCTTTCTTCGAAATCATTTTTCTCATCGTCACAGTAATCGATGATTGATATTGATAAAATGTTTTAACGATTAAAACACATTGGTTTATCGAATATATTTCCCTAATAAATTTGCCATGTGTCTACTATTTTACGACTTACACATATGAACTGTTAAGACTAATGTTTATCAAATTGTCCCAGCGGACACCCTGTATAAAAAGTTTGATATACATTTTTTTCGCTACAATATGAAAAACGTTTCAAACAATTGTTCCAAGCAAAAATTGCTTATCATTACGTATTTAAGTTTACACTTTACAACAAAATGTGTTTTTCAAATTACGGAAGTAACAGCGATTCGTGGTTTTTATGTTGAAAAAGGGAGTGGGAGGGGTGTTAGGTTCTGATTAATTAAAAATTAAAATGACCGTCTTATTTTAAGGTTTAAATCAGACTCCTCGTCTTCTTTTATTCATAGATATCTCGATGCATAGATAGGCGTCATTACACTACTACACTACATAGTTGCAAAGGGATAGGAGTCATTACAGTGGCTTAATTCTGACGGCATTTACCTGCAAACCATTTTCGCAATGAAATAGTTTGTTTTTTTTAGAAAACAAACATGTTACGAGTATTTTCAATTGAGACGATATCACTTGAAAAACGAGCTGCAAGAAATTAAGTGAATCCTCTCAAACTGAATTTAATTAATATTTAGAAGTATACTTTTATAACTAAAAATTGTAAATTTAGAACGAGATCACTCTTATAACTTATTATAACTTTTTCTATGTTATTTAAACATTACATTACAAAGCATAGACAGCTTTAACAGACATAACTATTTTTATATTTTAATTTCTTTCGTTGTGATTCCCTTTTAAATTTTATTGATTTATAATATCGCCTTAAGTGAAATCACAAGTCACATAGTCGTGATTATCATTAGAAACCATTTCAAAAATAAGAAAGATATTTTATTTCTTTTAAAGTATTTTGGAGTATATATGAATTTATCCTGATGAAAACAATATCAAAATTGATTTAATAAGACACAGCATATAACTTTTGAAGATTGAAGAAGCTTTGGTATGAGTAAGAATTTTGTACATCAGAAAAATTATTACGGGTGTTCGGGTTTAGGTAGTACTTTCAATTAGGTCGTATCTACTCATGTATGTAGAATGCTCGTCACCTAAAATTTTATGCGGAGCTAATTTTCTATACATCCCACTTTTATTCTTAAAGAACGCATGTGCTAATACAAACGAAAACGAGAAGACTCAAACGTTGCATTACACTTTGACACCCACGGACACACAGTATTGAGTTATTTTGTGTTTTTAATTAGTGTCTCTATATGTAGTAATTCGAGATGTTCCATGAAAATTCCCATGAAGATAGCTGGAGTTGGCTTTCCAATGCTGAGTCCGACAGATAATGTATTATTAAATCTTTAGTAGTTTTATTTTATTGTCGTCGGTCTATTATCGGTGACGTATCGGTTGTCGTATAAATTGTATAGTATGTCGCGTAGGATAACTAAGATTTCTTGTGTTGGTGAAGTCGATTCGCGTGTTTTCGGCTGTCTTGATCTCTTTAAATTTTTTTGATAAGGTCTTGCGTATTATGTACCGTAAATTTATCTTTTCTTTAAGTCGGTCGGTACAAGTCTGTAGTTTATAATGGATCTCATTGGTATGTTTTCTTTGTGTATTATTGGTTGTGCTTTCAGTGTAGGTGGTCCTGGGTTCATGTTCATGTATTTGCATACTTTTGCGTTAGTAAACGTTTAATAGGCTGCGCATTTCTTTTGGAAAGATTCAGTTGGGTCATTTTTAAATTAATAAATTAAAAATGATGTTGGAGTGCTGTATAAAATGTTGTGTTTTGTCTAAATAATCTTTTTTGTAGATTGCTACAGTCGTGTTTCCTTTGTAATTAGTAGGTCATTGTATCGTAGTTTTGCCTATGTTTGTTTTGTCATGGCGTTTATGTATAAAATCTATTCCTTTGCATCCCTTGGTACAGACAGCTATTTGATAAGTGGTGCGTTTAGTCCATGCTCGTCCATATTGCCATTCAGTATCGCCAAACACTCCTACGTAATTTTCACATGATTGATTTTGTAGTCTATTTTGAACAAGAATTTCAATCACCGTTTAGATTTTCTCCTCAATATGACGGAGGCAGTGTGGTCATTTCGATTTAACACGAGAAATGGATCATTGAAATAGTTATTGTTTGTTATATGATTCTACTTTTTCTGCTTTTAAAGCAAAGTACTACTACTAGTTTTTCATTTAATTGTTAAAAGCATTTTGAAATCGTTCACAAATTTCACTTAAAAGTGTGTTTCCTACAATTTTTTAAACATTTTTAATCAATTTTTTATTTTTCAAACATTTTGAATCAAGCATATATAAGCTGTATAATATTGGAAATATTTCCTAATGCATGGCCAAACATCTGCAATCCAAATCGAAACATAGTGCAGTGTTTCATTTGTTTAAATGTAAAAAAGGAGGATTTTAGGCATCGAGGATTCATATTATCTGAAAATTTTGTACACTTACATTTTATAATTATCGAAAAGAGCGAACGAAAGCTTCCGAAGCCAGCATTCATTCTTTTGTATTTATTGCGAACTTCCTAAATTAATTTTTTTTATTAAGATTAAAAATTCAGATAATAAGACGAAATTCTTAATCGAAAAGAGTAGATTATTTTTTGTTTATACCTTCTGTTGGGTGTCTTTTATTATTAATTTTTGTTGTTTCAATATTCAATCCCCGGAAATTACCAATTTCTCAGATATTTATAAAAAGCAAAAATTAAGTACAAGTAATAAACATACGAAAAAAGCATTGAATTGCGTTAATCTATGTCAGATTTGGCAAATATTTAGTGTAATAACTAAAACCACGATTTTTGCAAACTTTTTCTTCAGCCGTAAAATAAAAGTAAAAGTGACAGCAATAAGTTATGTAAATAAAGTAAAACCGTATTGATATACTACCATTTATTATAATTTAAAGAAAAACTACTCTCACGAAGTCATACTCTAACCTGAAATTGAATATTTATTATCGGGTTAAACATAATTTGACAAATATGCTTTCACGTCTTTTACAGAGTTACTTGGTAACAAAGAGTTCTTTTTTATAAGAAAAAATCAAATATGCTTGTAATTTTGCAGCCTTTGTTAGACATACAAAAATATTATTAAGGATAAATGATCATATTTAATGAATACTGACAGTTTTATTTTGGGAAAACTATAGAATAAGACACATAGAAAGACAGATACACTGGCTGCAAAGTATGAAAATCAAAGGAAGTTATAAAAACAGGTAACATGTTCTTACTGCTACCTTATTCAATTTGAAATATTGTGTTTTTACCCTATAAAAAGGAGATTTTCTTCAAAACCTCATTCTTAATTTGTTCTTAGTCATGAGAGTTTCAATGTTACAATAGAATTTAAAGACAGACTTCTTTTAAAAAACATCAATTTTTGTATATAACTTTAATAAATAACATGTGTTGTACGATTACCTGTTTCTTTTCCGTCGAGTTTAACTCAGTTTAATTTGTTTAATTTGGAATTTTCCGTAACTCTCTTCAGCTTGGCTGTGTTAACGAAACTTATTTATCATCATTTATACAAATGATAAAATAACAAAAATACAAATGTAAAATTACATTTAAATCTATCTGATCAAACTTTTAAATAAAAGAAAACCTTTATATTTCATTTCAGGATATTTTATTTGTATTTCAAAAATTAGGCGGAAAAATGTGAAATTTTTGCAATAACAAATCTTAATTATTAAACACACGATTCATATTTTCAGAATTTTAAAGTAGACAGACTAAAAATTCCTTTTTACTCCTGAGACAGTCAAGGTCGGAATATGCATTAAGTAAATTAGGATTGTCTAACAATAAACATTTCCGCTACTAAGATAATATGAAACGGCAGTTAAGCGTTAATTGTGCCAACACCAACAGCATGATAATTTTGACATTTAGTTTTTTCACGTATTCCTAGTACATGCATTGGCAATCGCATTAAAATAATTAAAATTCATTATGAAAATGGTAGTTCTGTTAAAGTTACATTTCGTAAAATTCGTGCTGTTTTCGGACAACATAATCGTTCTTCTGAGACCGCTATTAAGAATTTGGTCGTAAAATTTGAGTCGACAGGCTCGATACAAAATGTGTGATCATCAACTCGACCGACTTTGAAGCCTTATAAGTTTCAACTGATGCAGCAATTGAAGCCGACCGAGCATTCAAATCGTGGTAAATTCGCTTAATTCATTCAGGAACAACCGGCTAGTTTTTCCGAAAAAATCAGTTTTTAGTATAAGTCAACAAGAAAAATTTCCGTATTTAGGCTTCTGAAGATTCTAGAGCCATTGTGTGGTCTGGAGGCGTAATTAGGGCCGTTTATTTTCGAAGATAAGCATGGAAATGCGGTAACGGTCAATAGATTAATTTAACCACGCCATTTGTGCCTCATCAACACATCTTGCAAAATTATTTTCCATTCCGAAATTTTAAGCTACTCCGGCTAGCAACTGAATAGTTGTATACTTTTGGCTAGTTGGATATGTACCACACTTTAATTTCAAGCGTTTTTCATTTCTTTTAATATTTATATGCTGCTTTACTTCTCGGGGAACTTTAGCTGCCTACAGCCGTAAATCGATCTTTTGGAAATTTTCTGCGTACGTTACTAGCCTTCTGCTGTCTATAAAATATAGTTTCCAAACAAATTCAATATTAAGTGTCGTGTAACTGTAGAATGTAGTGTATTGAAGTTGTTTTTGTTGGAAATCCTTTTGTTAATGTGTTGCAAGAAGTTTACATTATTGAAACAGTAGGCGTGGTACATGCCATGTAAACAGAAAAATTAGTTTCGTGTACATAAGAAACTGTAAAATGTAGCATTAAAATTGTATGCAAATTGGGGCTGTTATTAATAATCTTTGTCGAGCCGTTTAGTTTAATATTAATTGTAAACTTTTATCTTGCATCTAAAGAACTACAACACGCACAGCACTATAAACTTCTATATAAATGCAAATAGTCTTTAAAAAGTAGCTGAAGTTGAGCAGATGGCAGCATCGTGTACCTAGGAAATTATGTTATATTTATGATATTGTATTCGAGAAACATCCTTTATATATCAGTAAGTGGATGGGTAACACTTTGTGGTAACAAATGTTCATCAGAGTATACCGTGAAAATTATAGTGTAGTAGAAAAGTTCGTGCTATGGAATGGTTACTTCGATTCATCCCATTCGAGTATGGTACATACAAAATACATACTAATACATTATAAAGTAAAATACAGAGAATATATTCCAAGCAGGTGCCCCTGTAGGCTAGTATGTAGTGTACTAGCTTGTCAGTCTGGGGGTTGTGGGTTCGATTCCCAACGAAGACCTTGGTTTTTTTTCACTACAAAGATCTAAATTGACTGTCAGTTAGGCTGCTCAGTGATGAAGGCATGGTTACTGGTCGCTGTGCTGTCTTATACGACAGTTAATTTCGGACTATACTTCTACTTTCACTACTTGTTTCATCTCTTCTCTATCCCTTTCCTAAAGAATGTAGCACGGTACTTGACTAAACAGGCATTGCTGCCTGAAGTGCTACTTCTCTTTAAAAACAAAAAAAGCAAAAAGTCTGAAGCTCTCGTTATGGTATTTGGAAATTATGCACTCTGCACTCTCCCAAATAGAGTGTCATAAATATTTCATAGTGCCTTCTTATTAATGCTTATAAAAGTAATTTTATTTTTAGATTTATTTTCATCATAAAAAGCCCTTTATGGCCAAAATACATATTGTAATTCTGAATGTTTTTTAAGTCTGTAAACAGCCTTATGATAAGATTAAAATAAAAAAACGCTTAAAAATTAATGTTTTGTTAACAGCTTCAATCTATAACATTAAAAACTTTGAAGTAAAAAAAAAGAGAAGAACTTGAAAAGTAGTCCATCATCAAATGATACGTTTAGAGTAAATTACGGTTATAGTTGCTGATGATTTTTTTACGATACGAAGGCAAAGAATAGGAAAATGGTTTCTAGACCACTAGGCACACTTTTCCTCAAATGAGCAACTATAATCAGAACCTTCTTATGAAAGATTAAAGATGCTCAGTTTTATTTCAGCTCCATTATTTCATTTTCAATACGGGGTAAGGAATATCACCATCATGAAATTTTTAGTCAATAATTTGTTGTTCTCTTTTTGATTTGTGACACATGTAAGGCGTAAGGTGATCACTTGTAAATGTTATTCCTTCAATATCTGCGCTCTCTTGAACCAATCGTTATATATTTCAACCGAATCATATTGTTACGGATGTGTTTTGCTTAAGTTTTAAAAGAAAATAATTAAGCAATAAAGTAAACTTTTAGTGGACAAATATAAAAGGGCAGCGTCTGAGTGGATAGTGTAAAAATAAACCTCGTGAAGTAAAGACGTGCATCTTAAGTAAATTGTTCTGTAGTGTAGTTTAAGTAAAAAAAAATTGTTATTAATTTAAAAACTCTAAAAATTGGTGTTATTTATTTTGCAATAAAGAACTCACAATAAAACGTTTATAAAACGTATAAACGTAACAATATAATACTGTTTCATTGTTGAAGTTCTTTTAGTAACTTAATTGGATTTAACTAACACCTCTTTTTTGTTTTTTGTATATAAACATTGAATTATAATTATATTACTGTCATTTAGTGTTACTCTATAGTAGCAATTTTTAAAATTAGAGATGGAATATCAAGCACACCTTGCGAAACTCTAGTAACAATGATGCCTGGCCTATTGAGACGCTTCATTATAACATTTTGCAAACTTTCTTTTGAAAGAAAGAATTTGTTAGTATTATATTTGTCAATTTGCTTCACGAAATCGTAGAATCAGATAATTTGTCAGTCTTATGAAAACAAACTTTGTCTAATCTTTGACATTAAACCATTATACTTATCCTCCAAATTTTGCAAGGTTCGACTTATAAGGTTATTCGTAATTTTTCGTTGTGCTACAAGTTTTAAGTTCATATTTTTAAGTTTGTTTGTGTTGCATTTAAGCTGTTTTTTAAAGAGTTATTTTCATTATATCAATATGTACCGTGTTTTTTGCTTACACTTTGGCCTTTTTCTCTTAGAGCATGTGTCACGTGCATAGAAATTTGATTTTTGTTAATTGTGACACTTGATAAAAATTCGTAACTACTTTTAAATACTTAAGTTTTGAGTACTAATAAATAAAATATTAGCTTTAAGAACTTTTTATATGGAAGTTGGCTTTATTTTAATTATATTATTGGCCGACGTGAATTTTACACTACTTCTAAATGACAGGGTTAAAACTGGGGTTGTATCCCATAGAAAATGATTATTGATACAGAGCTGCGAGGGATGCAATCTTGAAATTTGACAAGGTGCCGTGCACTTTTGCGTTATTAGGGGGCACGATTGCTACCAAGTAATTATTAGTAATTCCGCAACAGTTAGCTTTTCCACTATTTTTTAAAATAATTTTGTGGCTAATTTTTTTATTATTTTTATTTTGCACTACGAAGTGAAAACCACTTGCTACTTCTTTTAATAAATGTTATGTTATGATGGAGTGTCAACACTTTGTATAAATTTTAATATATCCTTGCGATAGCTTAACAAAAGATGTAAATTATTGAGACACGTACGTAAAAATCACCTCTTAATTTTTTTGTTCTACTTGTCGTTATAATAGATATTGCACTAACACTACATTCTCTGTGTGAATTTCAAACACCTGTTTATAAAGCTTCAAAAGCTATATTCAGGTTAAAGGTATATTTAATTAATTAGTTAATTATTTATTATATTTTGTTGTGGTGGCCTTCAAAATATATATTTCGTGACGAGGGACAGGTATTATAGTTAGAATAAACAAAAGACTTTAAAGGTGACTTTTATTAAAAAAACATATTTGAGAAGTTATGGCCAACGAAATTCTGGCGGTAGGTTTGCAAAAGCATATCTATACGTGAAATAACACAGCACATATCTAACCTAACTGAAAAATTAACTTTAAAGTCGTTTCATAAAATTAAGATCTTTTAAATAAGAAAAGAAATAGTTTTTGAAGTTTTAACATATTATCTTAAATATTATTTTTAAAGTATTCTTTAATTGTTACGAAAAATAATATTATTATTATTTTTATTTATTGTTTAATACTGTTTACCAATTCCGTGGATCCTTCAAATAGCTCGAGTAGAATTACGCTTTTGTAATATATCTGGTTGAGGTTCAATGTGTAACGTGGTTTTATTCATCGGCTGGGGTAGCATAGCCGTGTCCAAGGTCGTACTTACGGATCCACAAACCTTAAGTAATAAGATGCTTGATTTTCCCTTATCTAGGGCTTACAGCAATTTCTTTATTGAACTTTAAGTCTTATTGTTCTATATAAATTTATATTACGAGAAATAATCACGATAACTAAAGATAACCAGGTGATGAGCCGAAATATAACAGGTTCGGTTTTTTACAGGTTCGGGTTCTGGAGGAGCCGAAATGGGGGTTCGGTTATTATCAGGTTCGGGTCCTCGATGAGCCGAGATACAACAGGTTCGGCTATTAACAGGTTCGGGTTTTGGATGAGCCGAAATACAACAGGTTCGGCTATTAACAGGTTCGGGTTCTGGATTAGCCGAAATACAACAGGTTCGGCTATTAACAGGTTCGGGTTCTCGATGAGCCGAAATACAACAGGTTCGGTTATTACAGGTTCGGGTTCTGGAGGAGCCTTGAATTCGTATTTCTACGTTACAAATGTTAGGAATTTTAGTTGTTCCATAAAATGACATCCTCCATCTGACTGTGCTGCCGATACAAGTGTAAAATGTCGCAAAAAATTGTTTTTATTGAATTGGGCTCTCAAATTAATTCTACTCTCGTCTGAGAATACAACGCGATGCCACTATACAGCCCATGATGTTTCCCTTAAAATAACACTGCCTCTGTATTCTACACATTTGTATACTTTTGAGCTTTGTTTTGCCAGATTTTACCTTTGCTTTTGTAATAAAAACAGTTTAAATAAAATAAATAAGTTGATTAATTGCTAGAAATTCTATCGGAACAAAAAATGTGAAATGAAAATATGTAAAATATGCAAAACCAATGATTTAATTACTGCTGGTATTATATTTCCCTCAATCTTTTAATTCTGGTTTGTATTGTCATTGAAAAAGAATTTGTAGCATAAATTCCATTATATCAAATAATTAGCTTTTACTTAACTAATCTTCAGTTGTCTCTTATTGCATGGCTTGGTAACATACTTGTGCTTAGAATGGTATGAATTGGAATGCTTATCTTCTTAATTTACTTAATATTGTATAATGACATCTACAATTCAATTGGCTTGACTGACTTAGCTACTATTAATACCTCTATATATGTATGTAAATATGTATTTATGAAACAATACATATATTGTTTTATAATTAAATTCATTGCTGTGGTGTTGTGGTATATTATACTGTGTAATGAACAATGTATATTTTTAATGCAGTTGATCTTTATATTGTATGTGCAACATGGCGCGAAATTCCACTAATCCTTTTACTTCAAGAACACGTCAGTATAATTTTTTAGTTGCTGAGTGTGTGTTCCAATTTCTTTACTAGTGTTTCAGTTCTTATTAAATTCTTTTTAATATAATTATATTCTTCTAGGTACTCAAATTCCAAGTACATGTGTTTTTGTTAACAAAAGCACCAGGGGTCTCAAACTCACAAATTTAAAGGTATTTAGAAGAAAAAAGCTAAAGTTTCTAAGCACATGGGACACACACTAATACATGATTTAGATTTGTGCCCTAACGTCTGGAACGTTTGCCATCATTATGTGAAAGAGAAAAAGAAAATAATAATAGCGCAATAAAAAAGCAACGTATTCTAAACGCAAGTACGCATGGAAACTACTATTGCACAGTGCAACCCAAGAGGGAATTTGTAAAAATCAATAACAGTTGTAAGTAACTTGTTTTACACAATTTTTATTAAATATACAACTTTATTTCCTATATGTTTTATTTTGATACCATATCTAACACTTACTCGTTAATTAAATTTAACTTAAAAAAGAGTCAGCTGAATAAGAATTGAACTTCATCAATAATTTGTGCAATTTCTGTGCGATTATTCTACGAATTTACTCAGTTTTAAGTAAAACTTTATGTTGCTTGAAAATACCTCTTTTTATATTATTTTTTGGCAACTAATTTAAATAAAATTGAATTTTCACAACCATATATGTAACTAAAAAGTTTATTTTATTTATTTTCGGTCTAACGTGGCTGTTGTTAAAGCACATTTGGTACGCCCAAGTTAAGCCTACAAGGCTTCAATTAATGTTGGTTTATTAAAATAAGCCAGTGACTTAACTTGAATCCATAAGCATAAATCTAAAAGTGTCAAAACAAATTTTTGAAAATCAACATGTCACATTATAATTTCAATATCGATGGTACGGATATCACATTGCGCCATACTTTTGAAACTACGTTTGACTGTCATCCATATTTTAAAGCAAAAATTATTGGAAGATTCAGGAAAGATTTTCGAAATGAAACTATTTAAAATAAAGCTGTTACAAAATTATAGCTATGGAAATTGGGATGAGAGCCCATCAGCGATATCATTAAAGGTTGGTGCCGGTAATGTAAAATTAAACTACCTTTTGGACTAGTCAATTTTTTTGTGGGGGTACATTAAACATGCACAAAAACAATTCAGTTACAATTTTAAGTCCGGCAAATGTTCAGCGATACTTTTTCGTTGGAATAAGCCATGAGGAGCGATGCAATGAAATAACAATTCACGTATTAGTCATTTAGATCTGACGAAAAGAGAAAATCAAGAATCGGCTTTTACCGATTAGATACCCAATAGCGAACAATACATTGTAGCTAAAAGTTCAATGAAACAAAGCGTGAATCGAAAACAGTTTCTGCAGTACAACTCATAATAATAAATAATACTATTGAGTCATCATCATAAGATTGTAAGAATCAAAAATTCATAAAGTTAGGGTTTCTATTAATAATTATCCCCTTAAATTGCAACTTGGTATTACAAGTGTTCTTTTTGGTTTTAATATGTGATCTTTGCTTTTATCAATTGAAATACTTTAATGAAAAATGTGAATATAAGTCACATTCTCAGAATATTTTTTTGAGTTATTTTTTCTAGTAAGAACACTGTTTTTAATTACAATGCTAACCTGTGATTGCTGTATGTTTTAAAATAACCGTTCGCATATGTGCATTTACATACATATTCGCATCAATAAAAATCAGCTGTACGGTATGTGAGCTCAACCAAGCAAGAAAACTAAAATAAGTTTAAGAACAAAAGACCCCTCTGAAGCCCTGTAGAATAATTATTTTGTTTGTTTTTTTCGCTCATGATAATTCACCGAAAAGGAAAAGAATGCGGGCTTTTTATGTGAAGAGTTGCTTGTACATTTAGTGCTTATGAGTATGTGATATTGTAACCTAAGTGCGATTATAAGAATTGTTAAAATAAAATGAAAAAAAAAACAAAAAAAAAACAGCAACTGCAACTGTACGAACAAAAACAAAATACCGGAAACCGCTGCACAGAACAAAAGAAAAATATAAAAACTTAAAAGACATCAGCTTTTAAATAGTAAGATGATTACTTAAATTGAAAGGAAAGAAAAGTGAAATAGGAAAGAAAGAATGGACGAAAATAACAAAAATATTTATTATATGACTATTATGTTCTTAAGAACTGAATGAAAACATTTAATACCTCTTCTCTGCTTTGTTTCACAAAGTACAATTTGTTCATAATTGTATAAAGTTACATGATTTTGTTGCATGGAAGCTGTTGTTGCTGTTATTATTGTGATGTAGAATATAAAAGAATTCAACACACCAGCAATACTAGTTCTGTAATGACCGACAAAACAATCCAGACAAATTCTAGAGTGCAATAATTGCGCTTGCATCTATTATCTTTAAACTTCACTTATCTGACATCCGACAAACAATTGTTTAGGCTTTTGGTTAACGAGGTCTTCCAATTAACGGAATGGAAATTACAGAAATTACGCAAACTTCGAATTGCTCCAAACTTCTTAAAATATTTAAGTGCATTTATGAAACTAGCCACTAAGTTGTATGCCCACTATAATTACCAAATTAGAGAAAATTATTTTATTTTTTCTTATAGAATTCGGGTAATGGGATATATATGTGTAATTAAAGCCGAAGCAATGCTAGGATATGAAAATCCTTTCCTCATTAAGGGTCTTCACAAAAGGGTTTATGCAAAGCCCCAATGTCCCAATTATTAGCCTATTTTTTGTGCCACTCTTGTGAATTTGCTGCACCATAAGACAGTCCAGAACAATATTATATTGATTTGCCGCAATTAAACGCACCTCTAATGAGACAATCGTTGGAACATAGGATAGGCAACCATACGCCAAAATAAATGTTAAGAACGCATCACTATTTATTGTGTTCTCGTGCGGCAATTAAAGTAGCCAATACCTAGTACTTTTTTAATTACGATTATGCCATTGGCAAAAACATTAATATGACCCAATTGCTGAATTTGTGCACAATAATAAAATACGCTAAAATGTGCTGCAATCACATAATTGCATGTTTAACATGGAATTTTTTTCTGTGGATGGGTTATTCTATGCAATATCATACGCTGCATACTTTGGAACTTTTTGTATAACATGTCCAGCGCACATTTTTTGAATTTTATGCAACGCTCATTTTAATCAGCGAATAAATACTTCTGAATACATAAATGCCCTTCTGCAGCCAAATGATTCTTTTTTTAATTATCAGTAGGAGTGTAGTATACACTGTATACCGAAGCATCCATTACAATACTTTATTTATTTTTATGTTTTAATTAACTATTGATGGGAACACAAACAATTTTTATTTACAATAATGCCATAGTGCCGCTCGTCTTCTCCTTTTTTTCCAAGAGAGCCCGCCGGTTGGCAACTGACTTTATTTTCGTGTAATTATGACCACATAACTGATAATTACCACTCAGTGTGACCAAAAATATTTTTGGTTTGTTGGAAACTAATTTTTCTACTTGAAAAGTTTTATTTGCCAGGTAAGAAAAAAACTATTACTATATTTTAAACTGGGAAATAAATTAAAATGTTCTAGCTTATATTTCTACGAATTAGTAACTAAATAAGATAGTCAAAAAAAAAATATTTTTTAAGTAAGTAGAAATAAATAGGTGATATCTTCAAAAAAGTTATTAGAAATACATGATTTATTATCAAAAACTAAAATAAAATACTAATTAAACTTGTTTTAAGCTACAAAGCAATAAGTCAGCAAAGTCCAAAAAAGAATAAGAAAAACAACATATTAATATTTGAGAAAAAATATATATTAATAATCTTTAAAATACAAGAGATTAATGTTCTTGAAAAATGCCTTAAAAAAATAAATGTTAGAAATGGCAAGAAATTCCTGTTTTTCTTATGTCGTAAAATAATATATATAATATAACATATAACATATATAAAATATATATGTTATATATTTTTTGATCAATTTCTCAACAAATTGATCAAAAAAATCTGCAAGCAATTTTGAGGGGCATATCCAAGAGTTTTACAATCACAAAAAAAGGCCTTGCATTTTACTATAAAGATTTTAAAAGCCCTCACCATCCTTATTCACAAAATGTTTTATAGGCCCTTGCTTTACATGGAGAAGTTGTAGGCATTTTTTACTCCTGCAGTTAAAGTCGCCCTCCAGGTTTACTTAGTATAGATTACCTTTTGAGTTACTGTCGCATTCGAATGTTGATATGACTTTTCGATTTTAGGATATTTTAATATTTTGGAATTAAATATCCGGCGAAGTTGATTAAATTCTGAATAATTCAAAAATTGTTGAGCAGGTTAAAAAGTCCTGTTCACACAACTTGATTTTTTTTGGTCTTGTATCTATCAAAAGCGGATTAAACGTTCTCTAATAAAAAACAAATATAATTGAAAATTATACTACTGCTGGCCGGCCTATTAAAAATTTATGTTATAGAAAAAATAAATAAATAAAAAAAAATAAAAAAATAATAAAATAAAGACAGAAGAGATGTTTTATATTTCTAATTTTTCAACAAACTAGTTACTTTACTTGGTACTCAAATAAATTAGCACTTATAATTGAAAGTTACTTATGACGTCCATATCAAAATCCATATCAAACACAATATTATTTTTACATTTTTTTTTTATTTATTGTTATTTTTTATCTGATTTAAGGTAACAGTATGTTGTCATATCCTAACTTCCATATAAAATTTTATAATTATTAAAGTTAACTACAAATATTTTCCTATGCTCTGCTCTCTACGAAAAAGATGACTTAGAACAAAAAAAACCACATACATGCATACATATATGTACATATGGATGTGTATGTTTCATATGAAGAGTTTTCTTTAAAGCCAGTTTAACAATGGGCAGGCATTACATACGCATTTTATATTGACGATAAAGAGTTTTACTAATGAACCAACGAAAAGGAACAAAAATTATAAAGAACTGAGTTTGCTTTTTGAAAAGAATTGAATAAAGAAAAATAAAAGACCTTAAGTCAAAAGGGTCTTAAACGCATTTACATCAGCTTATACTTTTGTTATGCTTAAAAAATTTTCACTTACAATAAAAGTCCTTATGCCTATATTCTTTTAAGGGGGTTATCTTTTTGAAAATAGAAATATAAGTGCTTTGTTGAAAATTCTTAAGAAATCAGAAAGCAGAAAAAAAACTTTTCATGAATTTGAAGTTGAAAAACAAAAAAAGGAATATAAAAGGAAAATGCATCAAAACAGAAAATGAAAAATTTGAAAGAATATATCTAAATTTGCGTAACAATGTTGCTTTGTGCCAACTACTCAGCCATGTAAGATAAGCTCAGTAAATAATAAAGCAGAAGCATTGTTGTTACCTCTACATATGAACGAAAAATAATCTGCTACGAACTTTGTTTTTCGCCACCAAATATTCTCACACATCCATTAATCTATTGAGTTGAAAATGTTGTAATACAACTTTATAAATTTTAAATTTTCACTGATAGTTGATTTCTAAAAGAATATTTTATTCAATAAAATAAGCTGCCTTTTGTTAAAAATTTTACATTTAATGGGAAGAAAATTTATTTTAATTTATTACAAATTTCGCTGTCGTCAGCTGAAATACAATGCATATGGTCTTTATTATATTACTTGTTGAAAAAGATATTTTTGTAGCAAAGCAGAAAATGGTTATAAATAATTTTTATTAAAGCATTTATTTAAAAAATAAATTTCAGTTTTATTAGATCCTATTTCAATCTTGTTTTTTTTGACGATTTTATCTGTATGGTAATTAAGAAGAATCGTACCCATCCAAAACCATTATCGATAAATATTTCGAACTATATAAGCAAAGGTTACGAGAATAAAAACAGCGATATAATACCCATTCCTAAGATTTATTTTCTTTTTTATTTAGCTGCTTTTTTTAAATAAATAATAATAAAAGATACTTTTGCAAAGACGATTTTAACTGAACCATATGATAAGTTATTATACTCTTAAAAACTAGAGTGTGAATACGTTGCTATATTCCTTCAGCTGACTGCGAAAATCTTCTCTGAAGTTATCCTTTTTGTCACATTAATTGCATGTAGTTTCTGCATAAAATTAATTTTATAGTGAACAAGGTCGCCAAGCTGACTCAAATAAAAAATAGAATAATATTTTGCTATTTCCTAACTACTCGTAGTAACCTGATTTGCATGAAAATAATTGCAATTCACAAAGAACGAACTTAGCTTTTCTTGTTTTTAAATGCAATCCATTGCGGTAGCCCCGGAGAATTTGTAAGTGTTTTAAAGTGATGCGATTTAAACTTTTATTTTATAGTGATCCATGTTTATTTCAAATATCAACAATTTTAAAACAAATAATTTAAAATTGGTCGTTCATCTCTCTTAATTTTTTTACTTCGTATTTGTGATAACGCTGTTGATATTAAAAAAAATGTATTTTTGTGATAGACAAAAAATTCAAAGTTCGGCCAGAAATACCTTTCTTTATGGTTTGGATTGCCTCCGAATTTAAGTTATTTACATAAAGTATTCCACAATATGAGTTTTTTTATTTTTTATATTTTTGAATTAACTTTCATTTGCAATAAATTAAAATTTTTCAATTTAAATTGTTTCAAAAACTATTTATTTTGTCTGTCTGTTCTTTCCATTTTCCGCAGCAAGACAGCAGTTTTTGTTTTTGTCGTTTTAATTCAATGGTTTCTTGGAATGTCATCCGAAGACGTAATTGAAATATAGAATATGGATGATTTAAAGAAAATTATAAAATTATAATTCACTAGGAAAAAGGAAAATTTTTTATGAAAATTTAACTTAAATATTCACTGTTGTCATTTATGCCCGTCTTTGCTGAAGACATCATTCTCAAGTCATGTTCTTCACTGTTTGGGTTTAGGTAGTTCTTTTATTAAGGTCGTATCTACTGAAGTAAGTAGAATGCCCACCATCTTGCATTTTATGCGGAGCCAATTTTCATTATTTCCGTCCTTTATTATATAGGTACGTGTGTTTGTTTGCGAGTATTTTTCGTTTTCACACCAGTGTGTTTGAATTGTGTCTAAGGTCGTGTTTAACAGTTGTTTTATAATGTCGCTGTTATAAGTTTATGGTTTGTAAATGTCTATATTTTAAAGAATGTCTAGTCTTCGTTCTTTTTTGCTAGGATATAGTCATTCATCTGTTTCCCTTGATGTGTGTCCGTGACTGTTAAAGTGTGATGCAAAGTTGGAGTCTTCTATTTTTCGATTGTATGAGCGTATGGGTTCTGTAAATCTTGTTTTTAGTGTTTGTACAGTTTGTCCTATATAAGTATGTTTGCAGGTTCAAGTAAGTCTGTATTCACTAAAACTAAATTTGTCGGTTGTTTATGTCGATGTCCTGGGATTATGTCCCGGCAGTGTTTAATACCGTGAGTAAACCTTCTTTGATTCCTGTTTTTAGTGTTGTATTGTCTCAGAAGTTTGTCGATAGTAGCAGGTTTGTAGCGGTTATTTTTAGCAATGGTGTAAATTGTGTTGAGTTCTTTGTTGTACTTATCTGGAGTAAGTGGAATTATCTTAAGTATGTATATCATATGTCTAAATGCTGCCATTTTATGTTGGATAGGGTGGTTCGAGGTGATGTGGATGGTAAATATAAATATTTACATATTTTTATGTCTTTCCCTTTTTTAACTATTATTTTTCTTTCTTCTATAAATGGACTGGTTCTGACATCGCTGATTTTTTAATCCAAGTTACACCTTTATGAGTGCGTTATAAGGATCATTGCAGATCCTTTTCAATGTTAAAAACCTTTACTCTATTATTTATATTTTTTCTTTGGTTCTACAAAATGTGAAATTAGTGGTCGTAAATGATCACATTAAAAGTGTATGAATTTGCTACAGTTTAGCTTTCGCTTGGCAACTACTTTAATCGTTCATACCCCTATGCGATATTCTCCTTTAAATGTTCCATTATTTGGTTTTTGAATCGAGTACGTTGATAGAATTCTTGTGTTTAAAAAAGGATCGCGTCGTTTTCTCTCTACCCTTTTCAAATTGTTTATGGATGATTTGTTTTTTCTTTTACAGGCATCAACAAATTGTCAAAAACATTGTGCAAATTATTCAAATTATAGTTTTCGATCCCGTAACCAAAAATGTCTTTTGCATTGCAGTTGGTTTGCTAATGCAAATTGTTGAGGCAACAACAATATTAAGAGCATTAAAAATAGTTTTTAACAGGAAATATATTTTTATGCTTTAAATTGTTAAGTATGTTGTTGTATGTTGTGCGTTTGTTATTCATTTCATTTTGTTATGCTTTTGTAAGTTTTAAAATTATTTGTTGGCTGTTGCTGTTTTTGTGGTTTCAATTTGCTTTGTGTTTCTTTTTTATAAACAGCCAAATATATTAAAGTAGTTTGTAAATAAGGGAAAAATTATGTTCATAGATTATATACCAAATGTCCCAGCAACATTTAACTGCACATCGTCAAATAATAAAAATGCCCAATATAACTTTTTTTCCCAAAAAGCAAAGAAACTTATTTTATGTATTAATTATGAAAAAATCAATAAAACTCAAAAATTCTGAAATTCGGTTTAATATTTGTTGTTCTTTTGATGTTTTTTACAAATCTATTTAGAATAACTTTAAGTTGGTAACAGCTTTTTTACAGGCGGCCATTTTGTCAATTGTTGAACGATTGCCTTGGCATTTCAACATGAATAGACCTGAACAACTCTTTGAATTGTGCAATTTGTGCCAACATCAAGATCGTCGTTGATCCCAAGTTTCATAAGCGAATTTTGTTTAGCGATGAATATCACTTTTGTTCAAATGGGTACATAAATAAACAAAACTGCTGTATTTGGAGTGGTGATAATCCTCCACAGCTTTCCAAAAAATGTGACTGTTGGGTGCGATTTTTCGGCTGGTGGAATCATTGATTCGTACTTCTTTAGAAACGATGCTAGTCAGAACATTACAGTCAATGGTGGTGCTAGAGTCATTGTTTCAATAAGACAGCGCAATGTGTCACACAGTAGGTGCCACAAATAATTTTTAGAAGCAAATGTTTCGTAACCGCATAGTTTCACGTTCGGACCGACCCGAGATGTGGTCGTGTAATTTTTTCTATGGGGTATGTGACCAGTTGGAGGATAAATGTTAAAAAAAACCATTGAAAATTGGACTTTCAAATTACACTACATACGAGCCTGCCGCAGCGGTCATATGCCAGAAGTTATATGTACATTAGAACACCAGAAATTATCTTTAAAATAAAGTACATTTCATGCGATTTAAAAAAATTCATCCATGTTGTATGCGTTTTTAAAGTTCTATTCCTCTATAAAAACACCCTTTATTTGGGCTGATGACTTCTACTATATTAAGAAACTGGAACAATTATTTTTGCAATGAATGTTTTCTTAAATCCTTTTGCATTCATGAAATAGTCTAATTGGTCTAAAAGATTATTGTATTTAAATGTACGTCCTATTTGTTAATGCAGGTGTGGCGTACACTTACAAGAAAACAGGCCTAGAGGGCTTAGTTCATTGAAATGAGCGTTAGGGAATTTTCTGCGTAACTTGGCCATAATCGGCTTAACTATATTTGAAAAGATTCTTTTTCGGCGCAGTTTCGAATTCGAAAAATTCTGTTAGTATGCTTAAGTAATGTCTCCAGTAAGAGTGACGCTGTGTCGGTTTTGTTTAAAGAAGTATGGCCCAACAATACATCGCGAAAAAATTGCACAACATACAACAGCGTAATTGGATTTAATTCCCTTTTAAGCAGTGTTTGTTTTAGTTATACAATTTTCTACCTTTTTCATTGCATTTAAATTTCAAATCTTAAGAGGGCATGTGCCGCATGTAGGAAAGTTAATTTATTATCTTCCCGAAATTTGTTTTTTTAAAAGATCACAAACTATAAAAAAGTTGGAACTCATTCTCGCTCAAAAGATCAAACGTTATTGGAAAATCAGCCCTAAGTCGATTTAAATAAAATAACAGATAAAATATTTTTTAACTATATAATCTAATGGGACTATATATCGAAGAAACCATCACTACCAATTTCATATACTTTAAATACGCAGTCTTTTTATGAAACTATGGAAAATTTGTGGCGTAGTGCTTTCTAAAAATTTTTGCTATTTTAACAGGTCTGCAAAGTGGTAGTATTGTTATTTCTTTTTGTTTATTCTGCTCTAGGGTTAGCCGAAACCAATTATAATTTACAAGGTAATCAGGTCATGAAAATCACAATAAAGAAAACATGGATCAAAACCAGCTCTAAATTTTATTTTGTATAAACCAGGTAGCTTCATATTATTGTTAATAAAAGTGATATTTACTTACTGTAATAATAACTTTAAAACTTATAAACAATGTCAAAATATAAATGTACATTTGTACATACTTACGTGTTATTAATATAGAAAAATTCTAAAAACTAAATAGAATTGTAGATTTATAAAATATCCACAGAATAACAACATAAAAAATTATAAAAAAATAAATAACGAAATAACAAATAAATAAAAAAAAATTAACGAAAACCAATAGTCTATATTGTATAATTTGATGCCGTTTAATAGTTTTTAGAAATTTTCCAAAATAACTTAAATTGTTGAACATATTCCAGATATATGTGGAGCAACCTCTTTAAAAATCAATATCTTATTAAAAATGACTTTGCTTTTACTGATCTTTAACGAAAATCCCTGTAGATAAATTATAAAATCTAAACAAAGTCCTTTTTTTCGAATATTTTTAAGAGAAGGAAATATTATACTTTTGCATTCATGTCATATTCAGAGGAAATTCTTAGAGTTAAATATCAACACACAATTTTAAAAACAATTAGTAGACGAAAAAGTTAAAAAGATGTTCTTCAATTTTTATAAAATTTTGCTGGGTTAATATATCAAACGAAATATTTAAAAATTAATCTGGCAAAACTGACAAAAAGTGTTATATTAACATGACTAGAGATGACTGAAAATATTTTTCATTTCAAACGAAAACTCTACCAACCATAAGCAATTGACAGCGTAAAACAATAAATAAAATGCAAGAACATAATTTGCATAATGAATTGCATGAGGGAACCAAATTGGTTAAAGTAACAATCTGAAATATCAGAGCAATTTATTTTAGTTTATAGTTAATATGTTGTATGTATGTATTCTGATTCTTACAGTGTACTACATTGCAAATAATATATTTAGCTCAACTCCAATCATTACAAAGTTAAATATTAAGCTTATTTTATGACCAATACGAATAATAAATTATTCGAATTGACATATGGCAATTGTCAGTTCAAAGTTTATAGCTTAATAGGAGAATTTCTTTAAAATAAACTATATCATGTTGCAGAGGTTTCATAAGAAGAAAAATTTCTGAGGGTGTTAGTTTTTTCTGAGGGCTGTTCCGCCCTCCTAAGGGCTGAACGCAATTTATCTTAGCAACTAAATATTATTTGAATATTAGAGTTTTCTCGATTTATATTAGTAGTTAGAAAATACATTAAGTAATTGCTCTTATAGCAACTTTGCTATACGAAAAGAGAACTCGGTAGCACCTCTTTAGATATATTTGATCAGACTTTATCTCAATGGGATGAATTTCCCATTGTTAGTTGGGTGGATTATTCCCATAGACTAATATTAGATTATTCATGGTACTTTTATTTCTTCCAGTGTTTGGGTTCAGCACTGTGGCGTGATAACATCTGTAATGGTTGGTAGTGTCAAAATCCTTTGTTACCTAAAACTGTAGTAAAATTCTATTCAATTCATATTTGCCGTACATCACGTTAGAACGTAAAAAGGGATATGTTGAAAGAAGTGTGGTGTCTCCTGACGGTCCATACAATATGCTACCTGCTCTTATACACACGATTTTTGGAGTCATCTACCTACAGAAGGGTTTTTTTTTTGAGTTATTCCAACCCTCCTTTTGCGTTTTTTTTTGTTTTTTTTGAAGTAGCACTTCAGGCAACAATGCCTATTTAGTCAAGTACCGTGCTACATTCTTTTAGGAAAGGGATAGAGAATAGATGAAACAGGTGGTGAAACTAGAAGGATACTCGGAAATTAATTGCCGTATATAAGACAGCACAGCGACCAGTGACTATGCCTTCATCACTGAGTAGCCCCACCGACAGTCAATTTTTATTTTTGTAGTGAAATTCGTTGGGAATCGAACCCACAACCCCCATACTGACAAGCTAGTACACTACCTATTAGGCAACAGGGGCACCTGAGCTTTTCTATTGTTATTTAATTAAAGTGCCGCTAACTACCTTTCTGCTAAGTGCAAAAGCGACTGTATGAAAGTGGGCGTAGATGTGAGTGCTTCCAACACAAGATAGTCGGAATGTGACTATCTATTATTTTCTACATCATTTCGATTATAAAGAAAGCTAGACTTATATGTCGAAAGGAATTTGTAAGTGTGACTTCTTTCTTACATCTCTTAGGTATAAATATAACTCTTCGTATACGTAAAAGTTGACATGAGTTTTAATTTCTCTTGGATAAATAGCGGAAAGATACCATCCAGCTCTGCCGATTGGTATTGCCAAAGGATGTCCATTATTTGCTTTTTGTACTATTTCTGTGCAATTTCCCAAAATTCCCTATCGCCCTTATACTCCGTAGATAGTTCTGATTCACCCACAATTCACGGAAACCTTTAATACCAGCTTAATAGCTCTTGCAGCTAGTTTTTAATTAATATCTGTGTTTCTAGGTGATGAGTCTTTTTACAAAATTAACTCATACTATCCCCCTGAAATTTATAGATAGGCAATTTTCCTTTGCTTGGATCACGAAAAGAGTTAGCATATTTGTTGTAGTTTCCAATAGTGTTCTATCATCTTTTTTATACTAACATTGTTTACGTTTACCTCCACGCATTCTCTTTACAGATGTATGTTAAGGTTCCTAGTTTATATTTGAATGTTTTGGATTAGTGCTCCCTACAATGACAAATAAAATAATCATACTATGTGAAATTAAAGGTTCATCCAATTCGCTGCATGCATTTGAGTAAGACCTAATAAGACGATGCAAAAATAAGGATACTTGTATGGGAAATATCTACTGGAGAACGAGTCTTTACAATATGAAATGCGACCATTTTTTGTTTAAAGTTATTTTATTAAACATGTTTCACATCTTAAATTATTTTGGCTATACTACGCCTGGAGATTTATGTTTTACCTCGTAACATTTTATTTCAGTACTAAAAGGTGTTTTTTTAAGCTAGATAGAACTTTAAATTGTAAAAAGTAACACAAAAAATGAAATTTTGATGAAACATTTTTTTTATTTGTTTCAGTATTCTCTGACAAATCATCATGAATAGACTCTGGCTTGAACAACGCTACGAAATTATCCAAATTTACTTTGAAAATCAGTCGTCGATTCGCGCAACTTATAGACGACTTCGTCATTTTTATGGCGTACATAATCGTGCATCTGAACAAGCCATTCGTCGAACTGTCGATAGATTTCGTACCACATACTCTCTAGAGGATGCAATAACACCAACACGTCGAAGGAATGTGCGTACTGAAGAGAATATCGCCGCTGTAAACGAAAGTGTGGAAGAAGATCCAAATTTATCAATTCGTCGTCGGTCGCAGGAATTGGGGCTCTGTCCGTCCACTACGTGAAAAATTTTGCGCAAAGATCTCGGCCTACACCCGTATAAGATCCAGCTGGTGCAGGAATTGAAGCCACGAGACCATTATATGCGTCGTTCTTTCGCCGATTGGGCTCTAGAGCAGTTGGCAACTGACCCGTTGTTTTATCGCAAAATTGTGTTCAGCGATGAGGCGCATTTTTGGCTTAACGGGCTTGTTAATAAGCAAAATTGCCGCATATGGAGTGAGACCAATCCACAACAGACCCTACAGACTCCATTACATCCAGAAAAATGCACCGTTTGGTGCGGTTTTTACGCTGGTGGCATCATCGGACCTTATTTCTTCAAAAATAAGGCCGGAGCTCGCGTTACGGTCAATGGAGATCGTTACCGCACCATGATCAATGATTTTTTGTTTGAAAATATGGATGACATTGATCCGGACGAGATGTGGTTTTAACAGGATGGCGCTACGTGCCATAAAGCGAACGCAACCATCGACTTATTGAAATCAAAATTTGGCGATAAGTTGATTTCGAGAAATGGACCTGTCAATTGGCCTCCAAGGTCGTGCGATTTGACACCACTTGACTATTTCCTGTGGGGTTACGTGAAGTCACTGGTTTATGCTGATAAACCAGCAACAATTGACGCCTTGGAGGACAGCATTGTTCGTGTTATTCGTGACATACGCCCAGCAGTGCTCGAAAAAGTGGCCCAAAATTGGACGTCCAGAATGCGCTTCGTCAAGAACAGCCGCGGTGCCCATATGCCCGAAATCATTTTCATCATCATTAATGTCGCGTATTGATCCTTCGAATAAAAAAGAAATTTTGATTACAATTTAATTTTTTGTGTTATTTTTTACAATTTCAAGTTCTATCGGGCTTAAAAAAACACCCTTTATTTTGCACTTCTAATAGAGAAAATAATAATGAAATAATTTTCTTTCTTTTTTGCATTAGCGATAATGATAATGACCAACAAATTCGTTAATACGGAACAAGTTACCACTTCTGTTGTGATGTTACTGATGTTGGATTTGTTTTCGTATTACTGCTATTTTTTTTGTTGTTTCTCTTTTCATTCTGAGCTTATTTTAACATTCATGTCAGTTGTATTTTATTTAACAAGTAGATGTTGTGTAACTGTCAGTTGTTTTTGTTTGGTTTTTTATTCACTGGAGCAGCAGTAAGAACAAAATAAAACGGTAGCAACATGAATGTATAAAATGTTACACATCTGACATCTTAAAGATACTCATATAAAAAAAAGAAAAAATTGGTTAAGTAAAAAGGAAGCCAACAACAAAATATAAATTAAAAATACAAGTTAAAACCACAAGCAAAATGTACGAGTATTACAAACGTTTTCGTTTTGTTTATTGTGAATCAATACCTCTTACTTATTGCCGAGTTTTTTTAAATTTTTGAACTTTTATTGTATATGGAGTCATTAATGTCTTCTCTTAGACTATTTATAGTCTGGGCATTTCTGGGCGTATGGCGCTATAATTTTAGGGCATCAACTTGACAAAATTCATCGCTTAGTTAGATAGATGACTTTCACGCAGGCATACATCAAAGCGCTTTTTAATTTTAAGGGTGGGAATTAGTTATAGGGTTTCATTGTTGATTCTTTTGTGTAGCTCGTATCGAGCATTTCATTGCTTTCTAGCTGTTTAATTCTTTCTTTAATAAAACAAAACGTAATTAAATTCAAGCTTACATCTTCCAAAAAACATCATTTAACCTTTTTCTTGGGTAAGCTGCAGAGCCAGGCTTTTTTGGATTAATACTTGAACAATAACTACTTTATTTAAAAGCTTCTTTCTAAATCATATAATATGGAATCTCCACTTTATTTATTCTCTGTTTAAGTTAAAAAAATAAAAAATAAAAAATATATATATCGTACAACTAAAGAACTGAGTGTTTAATGTTGCTGGCAAAAGACGATTTTAAATGCAAGTTATGAGTTAATATTAATTGGGTTTTAATATTAATGAGGCATGGTTACTCTTCTTGTATCATATATCTTGTTTAATAGCCATTTCTGTTATATATAATGATAAATGCTTAAATGCGAAAAATAAAATTAAAGATACAATAAAATAAATAAAATAATTCTTTGGAAACTATTTTACGCTTCGCACGATTACATTCATATGGAAACTAAAATAAGACTGCAAAGGAAGAATTAAATGGCAATGGAAGTTGCTTTAAATTTTAAAATATCGCCGTTTACACAAAAACATTGAGATATGTTTTAATGTGTACATATATCGATACGTAAGTACGAGTATGTTTGTTGAACATTAAAACAATTTAGCATGTGGACGCATGTAACGTCACATTTTTTATAACAATGTTGCAGTGAATATGATTGTTTGCCAGTGCATATCAAAATAAGTAACAAATGCAACAAACAGTATATACACATGAAACCAAGCTGTGTTATTGCCGCTTGAATTTAATAATAGTGAAGCATAAATTATAAAATGTGTCACATGAGGGAAACATTACAAATTAACCAAGAACTGTCCATGAGAGAAGTTTACCAAGAAATCTGAGCAGCAAAGACCTGAAAAAACAAACAATAATAAATAATAAACATATAAATAAATATTCTAACACATACTTACATACGTACAAACATATCTGTGGGAATACGAATGTATAATGCTATGAGGCACTTTTTGAGGTTATAAATGCAGCACCATAAATCAGTTAACAAGTCATAATAATTGCTACTTTATGCGTAATTACACGAACATCATGCCTTGCCACTGTCAGTATATTTTACACACTTGATTCAGATCTGTAAAGGAATTCAGCTATTTCCCTTAATTTAAAAAATATTGGAAAAACAATCGATTGGCTTGACTCTTATGCATTATTTAAAATAGATTTATTTATTATTTATTGTCAAACTGAATTATTGTGTTATATTTATTAAAGATAGTTGAATGTTGTTGAAGTAAAAACAGAAGGAACGAAAAAATGTACACAATAAAATTAAAGGGAGTACACAAAAATGTTTCAAAATCATATGCTTCCAAGTCTTTGAGTTTTTAAAAATTTACCCAGAAGAAACTTTGAAGTCTTAAAGAACTGAACAACAAAGAGTTACAGTTTATTAAACAAAATTGTTAAAAACACTAACCGTAGGGTATAACCCGTGTAATCAATTAAAATACCAAAACCTCGACTTTTACTTCTAGCATGCTTTTTTAGTTTGGATGTTGATTCACATCATTCAATAGCAAATTAACTGTTTCATTGAATAATATTTCATTGTGTGCCCGATAAGATAATTTTCGATATGGTTTGAATAGTATTTTGTTTTTATTTAAGTTGTATATAAACATAATATTTAAGTAATAATTCTTTAATTTTGTAAATGAATCTCTCACAAATACTCAATTTATCCTCACACATTAAAAAAAGCTATTATACACTTTGTTTGTCGAGAACTGCGTAAATTCGATAAATGGAAGCATGCTTTGTTTTAAAAATATAACACTCTAGATAGGGATATGTTAAGGACAACAAGTTTCTTTGCGAACATTTTTCAATTTTTTAGTCGTGTCTGTTGGTCCGACTATTCTATTTTTGGATGCACGCTAAAATCCAGTCCAATATTTGCTTTATGAATTAAAAACAAAACAAAATGTGCTTTTAGTTGCCTTGTCCCACTTTAATAATCTTTCCAGCTACTGATGAAATAATTTTGCTTACCCATCACTCTTTTCCCACCCTGTGGGTCCACTCACACCAGCAACAAATTTTTGGCAATATCCGTAGATTTACACGAATAAATCCAATAACACTTGTTTTTTATATTTAAACTGCGTGGATTTCATCCGGTTTTAAAAATCAAGTATAGTATGTTAACCCTTTTTTTCACCGCTCTAGCTCGAAATATTTTAAGGACTTATCTATATTTTAAATCTTTAAAATCAATACAGCCGGTTGGTAGTGATTGACTCATATGATCCCAATTTTTAGTTAAAAATAAGAAGCTACTTAAACTTAAAAATAAGGAAAAATAAAAATATATAAAAATATATTTGGATTTTTCAGAGACCACCCTAAAAGCTTATTAAATACTTAACTTGATATCTAGAAACATTTTTTTATTTTCTTGGGTAACAAGTACTGCGTCGTTATTGTTGTAATTGGTCGACTTTGTATATTTGAATTCGATCCTAATGAATGATTTTATAAAACTTAATTTTATTAAGTTTACTGGAGGACTAAGTTGCATAAATTTAATACCGTTTTAATCGGTGTCACATCTTCTTACTATTGCTAGTTTCTTTCATTCAGTTCAGAATTGCCCAATAAATTCATTTTGTATACCAATGCAGTTACTAAATAAACTTGAATTCTCATTTTAGGCACACTGGGAAATTTAACATAACATTTCTTTGAAAAATATTTCTTTAGAAACTTAAATATTTTTAAGTTTTTTATTTAAGTTTAGTTGAAGTTTCAAAAATTTTTTTTATTCGGCAGAATAAAAAAAATTTCCAGTACTAATCTGCTGCTTCAATCTTCTTGCATCTCTCAATCAGTAGTACAGATTTCAGTAAGGCTTGAAATCGGGTAGGTAAACTTTGTAATTAAAAATGTGTTTTAGAAAACATAATTAAGGGTATCACAGTTTCGTATTGCTTGTAGTATACGTTGTGTCTTTTTCGGCCGTTTTAAATGTATCCTTACATAGATGACTTTTTAAGTCGGACGCAGTGAGGCTGAAGTCGAAAAGTTATTACAAAATAATCAATTCTTTTTTGCATTAAATTTCAAATATGTTTTAAGTTTTAAACAATTTTATTTTTTTGCATAATTTAATCTATGTTAATATGTGCAATAAAATATTTATTACCAAACAAAAAAAAAATATGTATATATATTTAAAATGTATAACTACTGGGAAAGCATGTCTATATTGTCATTTCACTAGTGCTCATATTGTTCATCAGTGGCTTTTACCCCAAATTTTGTATAGAAAATTCAAGAGTCTTATATCGTAAGCCAAATTGATTAAATGAGAGTTCTTATTTAAAGAACACAACAAACAACAAAACTCAAAAACACTTCTATACATGAAATGGCCGTATGGATATCCTTTCCTCCACATTAATACATTTCAAATATACATATATTTTTTTTGAATAATAAATATTTTTTGAGAATATAAAAAAAAAAGAATTACTAAATAAAAATAGCACGTATTAACATAGATTATTTTAAGTTCTTTGGGTTTTACTTAATTTTAAATTATTTCATGTAACTTAATATACATTTCGCTTGAGTGTGTCATTTGACAAGTAATCAGAAGCATTTGTTTTTGGCAACTTATGAAAATGTCATCTCACGGCATAAGGTTTTGATTATTTGCGGATTTGGTGTTAATTACATGAAGGTTTTTTTTTTTTTTTTTTTTTTTTTTTTTCCTTTAATATTGAATCTGTCTGTATGACATTTACAATATGTATTAAAATCTTAATCTATGTATGATTTAGGTTGGTACTGCCACTGTAGTACTCAACGCGTTTTTCAGTATGATTGCTATCTTGCCAAATCAAGAGTTTGCACCCTTTTAAGACGCCTGTGGCCCTCAAATAATAACAAGTTCCTCGCAAGCGGATTGGGATGACTGGTGATTTTTGCAACGTAGTTTGTGCATGACCTTCTAATTTCCTCCCGAATGGTAGGAATATTGAGGTCTTTATGGATGTTATGATTCCGTATATACCATGGAGCACCCGTAATCATTCTCAAGATCTTTGATTGTCGTCTTTGTAGTTTTTCAACATTTGATGCGGAGGCGGACCCCCATAGCTGCATTCCATAGGACCATATAGGTTTTAAAATCGCTTTGTAAAGGAGCACTTTGAGGTCCAAAACAAGTGGAGATTGTGGCCCAATTAGCCAAAGAAGTTGGGTGGTTTTAATTTTAAGCTGTGTGATTTTAGCTGCAATGTGGTGTACCCAAGTGAGACGCCGATCGAGGTGTATTCCCAAGTACCTTACATGGGTCTGCTCTGGGATGCTAGCTCCATTTATTATTATAGCTGGACAATTATCTTTTCTTAACGTGAAAGTTATATGAACGCATTTTGTGGCATTAACATTTATTTTCCACTTATGTAACCATTTCTCCAACTCATTTATATGGGTTTGAAGTTGTTGCGATGCCAATTCTGGTTGTTTATGAATACTTAGAAATGCTGTATCATCTGCGAATGTTGATGTGTGAGTGTTTGAACATGTGGGCAAATCTGCGGTGTACAAAAGATACAGGAATGGACCGAGTATACTTCCCTGCGGGACTCCAGCTAAAATTTGTTTTCTCGATGAATAAGTATTCTTCGACCTTATTACAAAAGATCTATTTGTTAAGTAGCTGGCGAGCATTTTAAGTACGTTTGACGGGAGAAATATTGAAATTTTATATAGAAGCCCTTCGTGCCAGACCTTGTCGAATGCTTGTGATATATCTATAAATAGTGCAGAGCAGTAATGCTTCCTTTCAAAAGTTTCTCGAATTAAATTTGTGATTCTATGTACTTGTTCAATAGTGCTGTGCTTTTTCCTAAATCCGAATTGATGGTCTGGGATTATATTTCTTGAAATAACATGCGCCGCTAATGATTTTAAAATCAACCTTTCGAATATTTTAGAAAGAACAGGTAATAAGCTTATCGGACGGTATGATGATACCTGCGTAATGTCTTTGCCGGGCTTGGGGATCATAACTATTTCAGATTGTTTCCAAGATGATGGGAAGTAACCCGTTCTTAACATTGAATTAAAAATAAACATAACAGTTCTTAGCGCCGAATTAGGCAGATTCATGACCATAGTGTTGGTGATTTTGTCACTACCAGGAGCTTTTTTCGGATTCAGTTCCTTTATAACTGCTTTCAGCGCAGGTAAGCAAAATTTTTCCGGATTTAACACAGATTCTTGAATAGCAACTGGTGTTATCGTAGAGTCAGTTTCATTTGGAATAAAAACCTTCGCCAGGTGGTTGGCAAACTCTTCCACTTTATCTTTGGAATTTTTGGCCCACTTTCCATTGTGAAGGCGAATAGGAGCTTCATAAGTAATAGGGCTTTTCATTTTTCGCACGGTCTTCCACAAGCTGTAGTCAGTCTTCTCGGTGGCATCTAAGTTTTGTAAAAAGATTTTAAGATTCAACTCTTTTTCTGCCTTAAGTGCTTTACGCAGTCTCTTTTGGCATTGGTTCAGTTGTGTCTTCAGAAATGGGGAACGAAACTCCTGCCATTGGCGCCTTAATTGTCTCTTTTCCCGTATTAGAGATTGAAGATTACTGGAGACGTTGATAGAACTTTTTGTACGTGGGCAGGGCTTGGGCGTTGTTACTCTAGCAGCGTCAGTCAGAATATTTGTAAATTGGTTTACAGCCGACTGAATTTCATCCTTCGTTTTTAACGAAATATTTTACGCACATTTTGTACTTATGCCAATTTGTTTTTTTACTTGGAAAAGAAATACTATTTTGGTCCAAGCACACGTCATGAAGGTAATAAGAAAATAATAATGGCCAACAAAATTATCATTATTGTTAATTAGATTAAAGAAAAAATGATAACACACGAGCAAGACTTATTACCGATAAAGATCCTACGAAACTCTTTGCTATTTTTTTTTAATATTTCCATTATTAATAATTTGATTAAAAAAGTCTTTAATGATCTGTATTTTGGCACACAACAATATAATTTATTTTCTTTGAAATTTAATGAAATGTTCATTTATAATCACAATTAAGTGAATGTGATCGTTTTCTTTTTTCCGTGTAGTTTCTAGCCGTTATTCTCTAGATGCCTTCCATTTAAAATTTAATTCGAAAAAAAAAGAAAATGTGCGTGCATCGAAAATATTTTGTGCAACTAAAATTGCCGTAAGTGCTGTTTTAGGCAAATGTGCGATAAAAAAATATGAACGTTAATATTTTTAGCTTATGAGGCTTTTTCTGTTTCTGTTTCTTATAATTTAAAAGACATGCAATGTTTTGTTTAAAAAACAAAATATTAATTGTTAAATTCGCTTAGTTTCTTTTCGCTTTTTATGCCTTTCTAACAAACCAAAACCAAAAAAGTATTTTCTGTGGCAGGCACGCACTGCATTGAAAAAGTATGCATTGCGTGTTTTCGAGATTTTTATTTGCGTTTTTATTTCTCTAGCCAATAAAATATTAAAAATTCAAAGCAAATAAATTAAAAGTTATTTGGTTTGATTTTGTGCCAAAGCACGCATTTCGTATGTTTTTCACAAAATTATTTTTAAGTGGGTTTGAAGGAATGGTTGGATGAATGTAAATGTATGTATTTATGTATGTACATACATTTGTAAGTATAATTCTTCAATGCATATTTAATTTAGCTCTTCCTCGAATGTTGCATATTACACAACATAGATTCTCGAAAATGTGTGTGAAATATTAATTTTATAAGGGTAACGTAGAACTTTTGATTTGTAAGTAGAAATATAAGAGTTAAAAAATTATTATTTTAAATTCATTCTCTAAAGGTGCGTAGGCTAATAATGTTTGCTACCAAGTGTAATAATAAGATGGGATACAAAAGTTTGCAATTTTAAACGGAAGTTCTAACAAATTAAGCCAAATGTTATCAAAAAATGCGGGTTTTTTGTAATATGTATAGTAAAGAGATATTATCACAAGGAAGCCTCATTTGCAGAACATACATTTTCATGCTTGTTTCTTAGGTGTATGTTATAGAAATATTTGAGCATTAGCAAACAGCCATTTTATTATACCAGTATCTAACTAACAAATTTTTAAAATATCCAATAAAAAAGAAAACAAGAAAAGTAATTAGCTATAATTATCTATGAGCCGTAATATGACGGTAATCTTTCATCCTTTGTGGAAATCATTGCGACCACCATTACCCTTATTAACAATTTGTAGGACACTGCTATTATCTAGAGCACAAAAAATTTTGACCGTTATTGGGTATTGGGAAATGTAGTACGCATACTACCCTTGTGCATAGATATTTCCCAGGCATTAGAAATACGCCCAAATTTTTTAAAAGCTACTTGGTCAATAGGAAGTTTAGAAATCAGTTCTCTGATTCAAAGTGTTTGGTATAATTCACTAGTATATCTCGTTTATGCAGTTGATATGCCAAAAACTCAAATACATATACCTCAACACCCACAGTTGCCACTGCATTCGTAAGCATTAATGAAGATCGTAAAATTATATTGAAGCAACTGCAACCTTTTATTCTCCATTCGTGTGCTTTAATTTTGTTTGTACATGGCTATAACGTCTATTCCGAGTTATTTAACATCCTTGAGTTGAGGTTAACTTCGGATGTTCTGAAGTTTCTGCGCAAAGTAAATGTGTTGTGCATATATTTTTTTTCCATTAACCTTAATTTTCTATTTCTTTGGCTACCAATCCAAGTCAAGCATGTAATCCTGATAACATCGGCATTCTTTTTTCGCCGCTTTCGTGATTGTTTAAAAAAGCTGTATGCTCCGCAAATGCCGATGAGTGGATACAAACGCTATTTGGCATGTTCAACATATACAGCAAGCATAAAACTCGTCCTAAGCTACTTCCTTGGAGAACTCCGACGTTAAATATCTGGGCGAGCCTAGGAAATCGCCTTATTTAATCATAAACTTACCATCATGTAAATAGCTCTCCAACAATCTGTAGAAGTTCGACCTTATCAAAAACTTGAGAAACAGCGATGAAAGCCATTTTACAATATTGCCCACACAGAGAAAAAACAAAATTTTATTAGAACCGAATTTATTGGCAACCGAATTTTGTCGGTTCGGTCATAATGTCCGAATAGCCAATATTTTAAAAAGTTATCGAAAACAACTATAAAATATTATTGAGAAGTAAATAAAACGATATTGTATTTACAGTTTTATAAAATAATAAGCTACGAAATCGTATGATTAGAAATATCTAAAGTGTCCGCCTATTTCCTCACGATTGCTTTTTTCCTAACAAATTTCTACCCATTCGCGTATTGTTACACCGCACATTTTACCACCGTCTAGCAAATAAAACCTTTTGAAACTATTTTTCTTCAGAACTTACCGTTTAAAATTTTTTGAGAACTTTTCCTCTATTTAAAGAAATCTGGTATTTTTATATTTTTGTGCTAAAAAAATATAATATAACGAATATAAGTGAATGCTTTTTTAATTCTAAAAATTATATTATATTATTAGAAGTTAAATTTTGCTGTGTCAAATCTATGTGTTTGTTAAATAATGCTGTATTGGTAAATTGATATTATCGCTCAGAATTGGGTTCGAGTTATTTGGTAAAAGGTTAATAGGTCGATGTGATTTAACTTTTGTAGGATATTTTTCTGGCTTTGGTGTGATAGTAATTATTCAAATTTTCCGAGATGTTGCATTCAAAATAAACAAAATATTTTGATGGCATCTCTATGAGCATGAGTATTGAAGCTAATAATTTTTGTTCAGTTTCTTTAGAATTAAACCTAAGTGGTGGAATATAAAGGAAAATTCACCGAAGCATACTCACGTAACTGTAATTTTTATAGTCAGAAGCCTACCCATAAATATAACTCACGCCACTGATGTAGAGTATATCTTGTTCGTTAAACATAAAACAGTTACAAAGAAATAGTCCAAATTACTACGGCTTATCATCTGCGCTCCATAGTGTATGAGAAGCGAAAGTATCCGCAGGAATTTGAATACTCCAAGTAAACATGTACTTTCAGCTTGGTGGGATAAAGTTTATTACCGAATTTTAAAGTAACACATGTAAGACTTGCACACAATTATTTAGCTGTTGGATTGGTAGTAATTGAATTATACAGTAATATAAATATTTTAGTAATATAAATAAAAGTACTTGAGAAAATTAAAATTTTTGTGTTTTTGTCACCAGCAATAGATTTGCTTAAATTTAATTAACTATTGTATTCCCATTTTTTTAACTCATTGGGTAAAAAGATGACGCTTCGCACAGTTTAACACTGACAAACGGCGAGATTCGAAAAGTTCCCCAGAAAATTTTCTTTCTGTTGCCCTCTAGATTAAAAAAGAATTGGTTTCTTTGTGAGGTATTTTTTTTTTAAATTGAAAAACTTGGTTGAGTATTTTAAGGTTATTGATCTTAGAACAATTTTAGAAAGATTACAAATTGATTCACATACATTTTTTTTACAATAAAATTTAAAAAAAATCACATTTTCTAGCTACTTTTATGCCAGATCGTTTTAGACGCTTACGTTCATTAATTAAATGAAAAAATTAATAAATAGAAATTTGTATGTAAAATCTTTACGAGTTGATACTACCCTAATAACAAAATTTGTTAAACTTTTCAAAAGTGTATATTTTCTCATAAATTGATACGTTTGTGTATATGAATATGCAGTTGCATTTTGTTTAATATGGTCATTTAATGATGATGCATTGTTTCATTGGCTCACTTAACGACAAAATCGTTAGCTGGCACAATAACTCACCATCTCACTTTTTCAGTGCATTATGTATGCATGCAATTCATGTGCCGAATGTATTATTAGCAAACTAAAATATACAGAAAATTTATGTATGAGTGTAACTCAATGCGCTTTCCTTATACTCGTAGTAATGAACGCGTTTTTATATTCTTTTTTAAAGTATTGTGTACAAGAAATATATGAAAAATTTATCTGTACGAAATCATAGAGATATTTTTCACAAATAATTACAAATTCTCTCGTAGATTGGTCCAAATAGTAAGAAGCATTACAATTAATTTTTTTTCAGAATTTTCTCTTCTTAATACAAGACTTCAAAAAATTACTGTTTAAAGAAAAAATTATATTCATGTTATTTAGAAACTATAATCCTATAACGGTAGAAAATTTGTAGAAACAGTTTTTTTAAGTCCATTTGTAATACGTCCGTAGCTTGGAATAGAGAATGAAATAATCTTTCAATAACATCGATTGCTCATTGTGTGTGCTAGTTTATTCTGTTCGGCTTATTATGCTTCCATTCGCTTTAGTATATATGAGACACCATTAAAAGCAACTCAGTGACCCTAAGGCGATCAACAGTGCCAATAGGTTGCTCGAACAGATTGACCACGAATCACAGAAGATATTGTGAATCTCAGGGGACTGCCATCACTGCATCTTGTGTTTTATGTGGTAATGCTTTCTTTTCTTTCTTTTCTTTACTCTTTGTTAGTTTTATCAGTTTGCCGTCAGATAGCAGAAATATTTTTACTGTCCTAGCATACTATTAGGAGAGTGGCTTTTACTCAAGTTATAAAAACTGCTACAAGATTTATAGCAAAGAATATCCAATAACTAAATTGTGAACTCTGAGGTCGAAATATGTTTAAAATAGTGATCATGGTAAGAGAAGAACAATAATTGAGATATGCGAATGACAAACATGGTAGATATTAATGGAGTGCACGAATTTGCGATCAGAAGCTCTACACATAACATAGCGTCAGATTAATAAGAAGATAACTTATCAATTTTGTATTTAAAAGAAAGTTCGAAAAAAATATAGAGAATGAGAGATTTCTAAAACTCTTATTTCACCAAAAAAGTGGCTGCTTACCTCTGTTACTTAACATATTTAATATGAAGTGTTAAGACTACTGAAGGTATTGTTAACTACAATTTAATAGAGCTTCCAGCGGCCAATTAATAGAAAACAAACGTATACTGTTTATTGCTTTCATTACTTTCCAAAATTAAAAACTGTTGATAGTAGTAAAACCTTAAAGCTATGCATTCCTTATAACACCTAATTAACCATACTTAATTAATTGTCTCCATTTTAACGACGAAAATATAAACAACGAAATTACAGTATTTCTTTATACAAATTAAATGTTAAATATTAATTTGTATGAAAGATGCCAAGCGCTCTGCTCACTATGAAATGATAACCACTACATTTCCTTTAGGCCAACAATCACAAAGATGGCACAAACTCTTTATTTAGATTATTTTACAATATTGTATTATTTGTATATCATTTTTATATGCTTATTGCTTTGCGAAAACATTATTCAAAATTCGTATGTTTTGTGATAAGAACTTCAAATTTCATCTCAGAAGGCAATCGATGGATTTTTGTTGATCCATCATCTCGCCTATAAATTTTTTATACCATGCTACAATACTTGCAATAATCGTTTTACTTGTGGAACTTGTTTTTGGCTTGCATTTTCGTATTTGAGTACTATCTTATAGCATAGTTACAATGATACCAAACCTAGAAGAAATTATAAAATCCTTCGGCTTAATTATATGTGTACTAACACAAAATCTTACCGAAGTAAAATATCTCTGAATATATGTGGAAACACACATGAAAGGAAGTGAATTTGATACAAATGAAATTAAAAGCAGTATAAATAAACCGACTCATTGGCAAAAATTCTACAATTAAGCTTATACTTTATAGTTCGATTCTAAATCAGACACTATTGCTCCGCACTACACACAACATCTTAAAAGACTGTAGTAAAGCCAGTTCAAGAAAGAGGAATATTGTATTTCACATGTTGTACGCAAATTGTAGGTATTAATTTTTGTAATAATCGTGTTATTTTATTTTAAAAGAAGCAAGAACTTTCACTACATACTGAATATTTGCACTTTTGCTGGCAAGGCCTTGCGCATTGAACTTTTCTGGTAGTTAAAGCATATTTATAAAATAGATACCTATTAAACATAGTGTAAATAATGATCTTAAAAAGGTCTTTAACAAGTAATAAATAAATTAAAATGTAAATAGGCATTTCTTATGTATTCGTAAATGTGTAAATATTTATTTTTTTAGATTATCATTATTATTGCTCAAAGGCAAATTTTTGTTTGCTTTGGCAGTTTACTTAATAAACATTTTAATTTGAAAATATACTGCCATTAGAAATTGAAAGTTGTAAAAGTTGTTTATATGTTGCTAAATTTCATTGCTTCTCCAAAAATAAATGCTCTTTTTTCCATAGATATATAGATACACACATTTTAAGTTTACAAATATTTCCTGTTATTCCCTGCTGACATGGTATTATTAACAAAAATTCGTAAAGTGTTTACAAACAACAGCAACAACAAATAGTATTATTTCTATTACATATTTGAATACTACAGGGTATCTGCAAATCCTCTTTTATATCTTATTATTTCCGTATGTATACTTGTGTGTTCACTCATTTCAGGATAGTAATATAATAAAATATTAATTTAAATCTACATATTTTAAACCTGACAATGTTGCCATTCAAATTAAAATTTATTTAAATCACATTTTAATTCCCTTTAGAGAAAATTATACTTACTTTACCACCCAACTAAGTACACGTCCATATACATACTTACTTGTGTGTATAACCAATTTTATTATGCGAATTATTTTCGTTACCGTATTCATAAGAATAAATATAAAGAATAAAATTAAAGCGAACAGCAGCCCAAACACACTTCAGATTTTTTTATTTCTGTAGTTAAATTTTGTATGTGCCCCCTGCTGGGTATAAAACTATATAACAAGACACTTTATTTCAATTTTTGTTTTATATTTCTTTATTTCATTTTATTTTATTTATTTTTTCTGTGCTGCATTTTTATTATACTGATGAATATGTATGACATACATTTTTGTAATAAACACTAAATACTTACGAAACATCCATACATTTATTTAATGTTAAAATAAGTAATTTGGAAAAGCATCTTAAACCTCTCCGTTAGTACCACACATAGGAAGGATTCATGTTTCTTTTAAATATGGGTGAAGGCTCAAAAGCACATTTTAAAATTTTAAGCCGTTACGGATATTCTTGAGGAAAATTAGTAACAGATAGGGATATCAACAATTTTATTATTTGCAATCATTTGTAAGTTAATTAACGTTAATTTGTGCTTTTATATAAAACGAATTTTTGAGTTTTGTTGTCTTCTTGTGTTTCTGTGTTTTTTAAATAACATTTTTATTTAATCAATTTTGCTTGAGAAATACGACTCTTGAGTTTGCTATACAAAATTTGGGGTAAAATCCACTGTTTGAGCATTAGTGAAATGGCCATATGGATATGCTCTTCCCCACAGTAATAATTTAAAAAAAATTTTAAATAATAATTTTATGAGAATATCATATTTTGAGAATATTGTAAAATATTTAGCACAATTAACGTAAATTAGAAGACAAGGATTTTATAACTTTGCAATGGGAATTCATCTATATAGAAGTGTTTAACGAAAATTGCATTGTTTCTTGTTTAAAGATGATATATTGTCCTTCTTTCCAATGGCATTTTGATTCACTTATATATATTTTCGTACTTTCGGGCTTTAAATGTGTTTAAAAGATATTTTTGTTTTTTTTTTTTTAGAAACTTAACATTTTATATATATATGATTTTAATAGATGAAAAACTTGTTATTTATATCGATTATAGGAATCGGTAAGTTGCAAAATGTTTAACAGCGTACTAAGTAATAAATATAGAAGAAAGAAGAAACAGCTTACGAACTTCTTGAAGGCTTCGAATACGTTAATTTTGCAAATACGCTTATTGCTAAAATTTAAGGTTTAACAAAAATTGTACAAAAACTTAAATAGAAACTGAACAAATAAAAGATTCCCGTTTTGTAAAAACATATTTAATTAAGGCTTTAATAAGTCTGCAGTTATTAATTTTTGAAGTTTGTTTCATTTTCTTTTAAAATTCTATCTGCTTTGATTTACGCTATAATAAAAAAGTAAGTAAAATAAGCAAATAGATGTTCTAAACTTAAAAGTTTTGTATGCGCATGCATTTAAATGAGTAATAATCTAGCAAAATTCAGTCATTACATGAAAATTTCAGTGACCATGGTATGTTACCTGTATTGAAAGTGTCATACGCGATACTTCATTGAGGGTCAATAATGACAAATGTTTGGTTTATTTTTTGGAATTAAAACATTTAAATAACATTTTGATCATTATAACTACCTAATGTTTAGATAGGCGAAGACTGAGACATCAAATGGATGCACTTCTACAAGTTAGTACGTATGTTTAGAAAATGGATAAGAAAAGGTTAGATAAAATATTTATAAAACCTCGTCTGGTAAATGGGGATGTTTGTCATGATGCATTTTTTTAGCAAAATAATTATTGTTTTGCAAGGACATAAAGTTATAAAAATGCTTGATATAATTACTACTTATTTTATTCACCATAAATATTGATGGCAAAAATCGTAGACATAGAACTGCTGCTAAATTTATAACAATAAAACTGAAAAAATATAATTTAAAAATAATTAATTTTTTACTACAAAATATCACTTTGGTGGGAATTGCATTGACGAAGGTGTTTTATCCATTGAAAGGGCTCAGAACTGAAATACAATGGTATAAGTTCCATACTTCTTGACATCAAATTGCTTAGCGGACTTATTTGCGTTTGTTTTTATATGTTTGAATATAAAATCTTATGGTGTTTCAATAAAAACAAAAAGAGAAATAATTATAATAATAAATTGATTTAATTTCTTGGTAACATAAATATAAATTTAGAATTGAATAATCCTTGATGTGAATGTATTGTGCTGTATACAAACTCGTAATTTGAATCTTCATATAAAACTTATTTTATGTTCTCAATGTATCAGGAGTATTTGATTGTGCTAATGTACTCGTATCTTATATTTTTATTTCAATCTGGAATAATATTCTTTTATTTTTAAAACATGTGATGCCCAGCAAATGAACAGTGTGGCTAAGTAAATTCTATATTGCTTTAAGCAAAGACATTTTGAGCATTAAAAACAGCCATAAATCTGATGAAAGAAGATGTATATATTTTTATGTAATACAAGAAAATATAACATTGTATTTACTTTTAGAGAAACGCAAGTGATTGTATATTGCTAAAATTTCCTAATGTGGGCACTTTTAACAAAGAACAACTTTAGCTTGACGTTATAAAACTTACACTAGCAAAAATAGCAGAAGAAAAAAAATATTATATTTGAATGTCTTTAGATTACTTTCAGTCTATATCATAATATTGCGTGTTCAACATCATTCCATTTTTATAGATCCGTATTTTATTATTTTTGGCCTCCTGAGTGCAGAGTTATGCAAAAGTAGTTAAGTAGGGCGTGATCAATTTTATAATGGTGGTTTGGATCGAATAAATATTTTAAAAGAAATGTGGCTTAGGAAAGATAAGTTAACTTAAACTTGATTTTAATATTTTGTAATCAGTTCTAAAAATTTCACGATTTTCTATTTTTTTTGTACCTTATACGGTCATAAACATAAAGAGATCTATCACATCCATCCTGCAAAATTAAAAGTCATCATTTGAATATTAATTTCAATTTTATATTCCCCAGATTTTTACGTATTCTTATATTTATTATTTTCATACTTAAATTTATATTGGTATTCTCCCTAATTTGGACCGTGTATTGTAATTTACTTTTAATATTTTCTGCTTTTTAAATAAATAATTAAAAATAAATAGAGAAAATACATAAAGTCTGCTGTTGCTGCTTTGAACTTAAAATAGGTGAATTGAGTGAAAGAATTATTATATCTTTACATTCATATTCAGAGGCGTAATAAACGAGTTTTTTTTTTAGTACGGAAATTAATGTTTAATTTTTTGAACCCTGCTATTCTTCTAGCTCAAACTGAGGCATTTAAATATTAGTTCGTCTTGTAATTTCATTGCACTACAACTCAATTGTACAGGGTGTTCGCCTGGAAGGTATACCACTTTCTTTGTTTATAATTTTTGACTAAATGGAAGAGTGTGAATCTTATATTGATAAATGTTTTATTTTATGTCGGCAATTATATATGGAATACAATATCAGATAAATGCCGGCTCTGTTATCCTCTCAAATGTGAGCTCTTTTGAGCACAGTTTTCATTAGATTCTCACTCAATTTTCGCGATATTTCCTTAATTGCATCACGAATATATTGTGTGAGTTGCTTAAACGTTTCTGGTTTGTTTGCATAAACCTTGCTTTTTGGATATCCCCACAAAAAGAAGTCCGGAGCAGTCAAATCAGGCGATCGTGGAGGCCAATCAACATCACCATTTTTTGAAATAACTTGTCGTAGAAAGAGATCTCGCAGTAATTCCATTGTAATCCTGGCTATATTCGATGTGGTACCGTCTTGTTGATATTACATGTTAATCAAGCCCAAAGCAAGCAGTCGTGGTGTTTAAAAGTTTTCAATCATATTACGATATCGCTCCCAATTCACAGTTACCGTTGCACCGTTTTCGTTTTCAAAGAAGTAAGGTCCAATGATTCCTTCAGACCAAATTGCACAACAGACTACCATATATGTTTAATCACATATTGATTCAACGGAAAATTGAGATATTCGTTATAAAACAGTTAATAATATTTTTAAAAGTGCACACAAATAAAAAGGACAGCGAAAGGATAAGTGCTGATATAGAACAATCGGATATTTCCTTCTTTTTGCCAAAATAAAATCAAACAGTTTTAGCTTAGCTTTTTAAATTAATTTAATGTCCAATAAAATTCTAAGATCGAATAATTTGACAATCTGTAAGAAAAGTGACAGAGAAAAAAAACAAAAACGTCTTAGCTAAAATATAATAGTTAACAAAACTATATTTTTGCTTGATTTTTATGTATCAATACCTTCTTTTCTGCTAGTGTATTCATTGAATACTTAAATTCAGTAACATTAACAAATCGCATGTTTATGTTATAATTTTACTCTGTTGATGGCGAAAATGTTTACGTTTCTTTTTTTCGCTTTGTAAACTGTATGTAAAAAAGTCTTTAGAGTTCTGATACAAACATCCAATCATGTCTTTGTGCAATACAAAACACTAAACGAGGTTTTAAAATGTTCATTTGTAACATGCATCATGTTTGCAATAAACTTAAAAATGAAGACAAAAAATAAAAGTAAACGAACGAAAAGGAAGTAAATTGGTATTGGCATGTAGTGTTGGTCGGCTAAAATATCAACTAGTAGTCGTTCAAATGCCTCGAATTTTGTGGCGCTGATTTGAAAAATCCTTACTGTGTTAAAAAAGAAACACTTACGAGCCTATATTTTCGCTAAAATTCAAACTATTGTTTTTTTTTCAACATTTATTGTATCTTCAAGAAACTGAACTAACAATAAGTTTTAAAATCTTAAATTCTAAAAAAAAAGTTACATTAGTCCCGACCATGTCAGAACTAAGTTTTTGGGTAAAAAAAATTGACATTAAAAAAAACAAAACAAATATTTCTAAGATGTGTCATCTGTAGCATTGAGGATTAAAGCTACAGTATCCCTCTTTTTTAATCGGCTATGTCCACTATAATCCAAGATATTGCGAGCAAGGGGATTAGGATGGTCTTCGAGCTTCATCAAGTATTTGCCTGCGTATTTGATGATTTCTGTAGTCACCAGCGGTATGTCTAAATCACAATGTATGTTTGAATTTCTGATGTACCATGGGGCGGAAGTTATCAACCGTAAAATTTTATTTTGCATACGTTGGATTCTATCCACGTTTGAAGCTGAGGCAGTGCCCCAAAGTTGGATTCCGTAAGACCATATTGGTTTCAAAATACTCTTGTAAATTAGAAGTTTACAATCTAGGCTAAGTTTCGAGTACCTGTCAATGTGCCAATGTAGTTGTGTTAGCTTAAGTTTCATTTGTGTTAGCTTTGAGTCAATATGATGTTTCCATGTAAGGCGACGATCAAGATGTATACCAAGATATCTCACATAACTATGGTGAGGAACAATGTGATTATTGATTTGAACGGGTGAACAATTATCTCTTCGCAGGGTGAAGGTCACATGAATGGACTTTTGAACGTTCACTTTAATTCTCCATAATTTTAACCACAACTCCAACTGAGTTATATGTTGCTGAAGAATTGTGAAGGCTTGATAGGAGTTTTCTCGCGAACTTAGACACGCTGTATCATTAGCAAACGTAGAAGTGTGGACAGTTTCACTTACAGGCATATCGCAGGTGTATATCAAATATAAAACTGGTCCAAGAATGCTACCTTGTGGTACGCCTGAGGAAATTGGTTTGGATAAACTAACGAAGTCTCCTTCAACAACAGAAAATTTTCGTCCAATTATGTAGCTTTTCAGTAGGTTTCTCATGTTACAAGGCAAGTGAGCGGTCAGCTTTAGAAATAGACCTTAATGACAAACTTTGTCAAAAGCCTGGGAAACATCAATAAAAATAGCTGAACAATACTTCTTCTCTTCAAAAGTCCTTCTTATCATCTGAACCGATCGATGGGTTTGCTCAATTGTGCTATGTCTACTTCTAAAACCAAATTGATGGTCTGGGATACACCTACTATCCGTTAGCATTAGAGACAATTTATTCATAAGCAACTTTTCAAAAACCTTTGAAATACTCGGTAATAGGCTTATGGGCCTATATGACTCGGTTTTGGTAAGGTCTTTACCCGGTTTTGGAATCATTTTAACTTTGGAAATCTTCTAGTGGTCAAGATAGTATTCAAGCCGTAAAATGGCATTAAAAATAAATAGCATGATTCTGACTGCAATACTGGGGAGCTCTTTCAACATTCTGTTACTTATACCGTCCATACCAGGAGATTTTTTGGGGTTTATCTCAGAAATTAACTTTTTAACCTCACGCAACTTAAATTTTAAGGATCGAGGGGGTAATGCAACTACGCTCGGCAAATTAACATCATGTTAATGTGGCAAATTTTTAATTTGTCACAAATTATTGTGTTCGAATAACTTTTTTTTTTTAATTTTCTGCATCTAATGAAACTTTAATTCTACAGAATTCTTAAAATGATTTGCGACGCACAAATGCTGATGTCGTCTTATAACTATTTTCTATCCTTTTATTATAATAAATATTTAAAATAACATAATGAAATCAAAATCTCTAACTCCAATATTTTTAAGTTTGAAAGTAATCACAACTTAACTATTTTGGTGTTATAACAAATAATAGTAACTTCTAAAATAAAATATCTATTTATTAGAAATAATATAAATTGCATATAAAATATGTATGGTATATATACCATATATATATATATATATATATTATTAAACTATGTTCTTACGAAAAGAAGACCTGCTGCACAAAATATATAAATTCATATAAAATCAACAGGAAAAAATCGTTAGCATATTAATACATAAAGTTTTTGTTCGCTGGTTTTACTTTTTACTTTATTTTCATTTGTTTTATAATTAATGAAAAGAATCAACAAGTTCGCGCTTGGTCAATATAAAATAATATCTAAGCAAAAAATTTAAATAAACTTGAAAATATTTTTTAGAGCAATACGGTTTTGGATCCTGGTTGTAGTGTTAAAAGTTTATTAGAACAATTTCCGAACCTTCCTTATTGTACATAAAAGGCAATATTAAACTTTAGTACAATTTGAATGCTCATGAAAAAGTTTTACGAGAAAATCATTCCATCTATGGCACTTTAGACTAGCTCATTTCTGTCATCTAAAAGTTTAACTTTTTTATATAAAAATTAAAATTTCTCATCTAAAAGGAATTCAAAGGATTCAAAGGTCGATGATAAAACTGCTTTTAATAAATTTTGCAGTTATTTTATTGTTGCCGGTATGCCTACTGCTTTCCCTTTCACAGATCTGCTTCCAGTTATCCGAAGGATAGAGAAACATTGCGAAGTGCATGACCTAATATTTTTTAATACTATACAAACAACAATATTTTTAAAGTTTCGTCTTAAAAAAGGCTGTTAAAAATTTATGGATGAAGTGGATATACAAATGCTCGTATCTTGGTATATCAATCAAAAGTGTTAAGTGTAAAATATAGGGTTTTTCACTTGAAACTAAGACGCCAGGTATTAAAAAATTGAAATTTTATTAAAAATCTCAATTTGCACAAAAATTTTCAAAAAAAACTTCACAGAAATATAATAAAAAAATCCTAACCAAAATAGTTTAATATAAAAAAGTCATAAATCTTAGTACAAAACCGGATTACAAAAAAAACTAAGAAAAACCAAAACCCGAGAATAACCACAATATTAAAATTAACCCCCAAATTAAAATTGCAGTAAATAACCGAAAACTCCTCCAAGAACTCAAAGTGGTTTTTGCTCTGTTTTGCTATGTCGAACTGCCAAAATTTAATGATATTTAATAAAGATGCCAGTTTAAGGTTTTTCATAACGAGCCAATGCGTGTTCTATCATGATATTACGTGTTCCATCATGGTATTACGTTTTTTTGTTGCGTATGATGTAATATATGTTATGTTATGTTATAACATCATTCAGTATTTAAAAAATAAATTTGAGTTTCAAATACAAAGTAAGATAACCTTATCTGAATATGTTGATGCTAATAACTGAATACAATACGTTTGAATACGATACTAGGTTTTAAATTTTGTCATCTATTATCAGCAGTATGTCCTTATGCTAAAACATGTTGGACAAAAAAATGCACTCCCTGTTATAAAATCATAGAAGAAAGACGTGTCGCGGTCAGGCCTACTGATTTATACGGTGCAATAAATCCATTTTTTGAACACCGACACTTTCTTACTTTTTAGATAAAAACAATTGGCCGGGATGGTTGGTTAAACATTTTTAATATACAACATTTTAGTTGTTTATAGCGGCACACTTCTATGAGGTAGCCATTTCTAAAATACTTTTTATATTTTAAATTAAAGCAAGAATCTTACGTATTAAAAATATTTTGGTAAAAAAGTGCTGCAGACGACGATCGTATATGTTTTCATTGTTAGATCCTGCTACATAACACTTAATTATGATAATGATAACAGGATACGAATTTAAGTTTTCAGCTTAATGTTATTTATTTTTGCTTTTTAAATGTGTTTTAAATTCAAATATTCAGGACTAATATGATTATATTTAAAACGATAAATAGTACTCTTTCTAAATACTTTTACAAAGCTTCACGTAAAAGAAATTGAGAATGCCTAATCTCTAACAAATTTTGTTAATTTAGCACCTGCGTTGTTTTACAATTTGCTACATTTTCAAGCAGAAACAAAAATTGGAATAGTAAAACAAGTTATTAATAAATCATTCAGTTCAGTGTACTGTATACACAGTTGATTTTTTCACTTAAAAAAAGTACTTCCTTTGTCCCGGTAATGTAAGATTATAAAACACCACAACCAAGACCACAGTGGAGAGTCGAATAGGCATTAATGCCGAAGATCCAATGAATGTTTTCGGTTTAAAATTAAATAAACACACACCCATTAACACTTGCAAAATAATCAAAGTTTGGAAAATAAAAGTAAGAAAAAAAAAATATTTAAAAAATATTCACTGGTGGATACTGTTCTCAGTTTTTAATGAAGTGTTCGAGGTTAGAAAACAAAAAAAAAAAAAAAAGAATCATCATAAACATTTAAATATACAAACATTATAAAAATATGTAAAAATATCAGTCAGTTACATCCAAAGTATTGTTTTCCCTTCATTATAGTAATGGGTAGGCAAATTTGAAATAACGATGTAAAATGCCTTTCAAATAATAAAATGTGAAGAATTGTGCTATCAATTTTAGACATTTCTCAGTAAAGAGTTGGAAATTTTCAAGCGGAGCGGCGGCTATGTAAACAAACACGATTGTCGCATATGGGGCTCGCAAAATCCATAAACCTCGAAAAACTATTTGAAGAAACCGGCATCACGGATAACCAATGATAATCAATTTTTGTGGCCACAATAGGATAATGTCGGCATCACTGATCTTTGGATTAAGAATAACAGCACTACATGCCAAGCATTTCACGAATTTCCCAGTCACGTAATTTCTAGATTTGGCGATGCACTTGAAATTTAACGCTGGATTTTCTTGGGGCAACTTGAAAGCCTGGGTTTATGTAAACAATCCGCAAACTATCACTGGTACAAAACATCTACCATCTCTTCTTTTCTAATTTCTAAATTAAGCAGTCATCTTCCACTTTTAGGCTATTCCATTGAGCCGAGTATGGTTTTGATCACTTTTAGCCCACTGGATTTTTGTCGATATTTCATTACGGTTCGGTCTTTTTTGTACCTTGTAGAAAGTATAATTCTTGCCACACTTGGCTGTAGACTAGTGTTCACCTGACACAAGTAGGACGGCTTTTGTTCCGTTTTGCCTGTGTGCGGGATACCCTTTGGGATTCTTAAATTGCAGTATCCAACGTAATGGGCAGTAATCCGGCTCCTGAAGCCTCTCCAAGCCTTTTTTGCTGCCTCACTCCAGTGGTATGGCTATATTTTTCTGGTTAACTTATGCAAGCTAGTGGTCAGTTGAGCAAAGTTCGGCACAAATCTCCGGTAGTATACGCAAAGTTTCGGGAAAATACGGAATTCATGAAGATTTTGTAGGCGAGGCCAATTCTTTACTGGTAGTACTTTATCTTCATCAGTTGATACATACGCTGCTGTTACACGATTCCCCAAGCATTTGTTATACCAAACACGTTTTCTAATTAAGACACTTGGGCACACATTTCCTTAAACGCTCAAAAGTAGCTTGAGCATTGCAGATCCCATCATCTGAAACTCCCACAAACCATCGCTCGCGCAAAAGGCCGTTATCGGCTATCGGTACTTGCTAGTAACCACTATGCAAGTGCAAGCTGGAGAAGCATTTCGTTTCGGCCAACTGTTTAAGGTATCGTCAATTCTGTATAGCAGATGAGAGTCTTTCTTGGCGACGTTATTGAGTTTCTTGTAATCTATCCAAAATCTGACACTGCAGTCTTTTTTTGTTACTAAAATCTTACCGCTTGGCGCACGTTTAACGATGACTCATACGATTTGGTATTATTTGCTCGTTTTTTGTTCCGCGATAATGAAGTAGGTCTTGATCTTTTCTTTACTGATCTGCAGTTGTGCTAGAAATTTCCGATCTTATCGCAGTTGAAGCATTTAGTGCAAGACTTACTCCTTTCTTCCAGTATCATCTTTTTCATCTCGATTCTTTTGTCTTTGGAACTTTGCGTATCAGCTTGAAGCTGTCGCATCTTGTGACTCTGAGATGAGTTTAGCGGTCTCGTGGGCCAGCTTGTTCAAGTTGATTTCTGGGAGTGATGATCCTTGCGCAGCGCGAATTGTGGTTTAAACATTTAGAACCCTTATGGTGTCCACAAATGGTTCAATCTTAAACTGAACGAGGAAACGTTCAACCGCCATGGCGAGTTATGCAGGGTCTTGTTTGCCTTCTCAACCATGTCTGGTAGCTCCATCCTGTAGAGGTATATCTTGTGCTCCCTACTATACTTGAGAATATCAGCTTTTTCACTCATTTATTTTTGCTGGCCACTGTTTCGAAATGGATCGTTAACACCATCATAGTAGTTAGCACTGAATTCAAGTTCACATTTTGCTGAGCTGATTACCTCAATTACTTATTTCTCTTTAAATTCGTAGGTCCCAATATCGATATCTCGCCGCTTGAGTTCATTATTTAACCTCTTGTAATTCTGCCTTATTGCCCGTTGTCAGCAAATCTTTTTAGCTCCTTTTTTAGCTGCCAAACTTCTAACTCATCAAAATTGATTACAATAATTTGTTTTTTATTTTGCAATTTTACTTCTAACACCATTTGTTTCGTTTATTCCTTTAATAAACGTTATAGTTATTGAGTTCTTTTATTGGAAAAAAATTACACACAGTTTTATATTAAAAAACATGATTTATTAAGACGAGCTATTTGCTTCTATTCAGAAAAATACACGATGGTAACTTTACAAAATTAACGCCTAAAAACTGCTGTATCAACTTTATAACTTAACTCGACAATATTCACACTAAACTGCTACTATTGGCTAAATATGTTATGATCTTAGTAACAAATATCTATGCCACAGCGTTTTTACTCTAAGCAGGAGCTATATATCCGTTACAAATATAACTTTGCACATTTACAGTACCTCTTCAGTATTCCAGCCTTGTCGAAAGCTATGTTAAATATTTTTTTTTTAATTAGTGGCGAGCTGATAAAAACCTTAAAAGACCTGTTGAATTTAGACCACCTCTGCGTACTTCAACTGGAGACTGGGCACGAAGTGATTCTAAAAAGGGTGATATATTTGTTAAGCATCTAAAATCCGTTTTCACCCCGAACGCGTTTACTGGGGAGGCTGAATTGCCAGATGTAGTGGCTGTACCCCCTCTACCCATAAAATTCAAGTTGCGGAAGTTCAAGGACAAATTGATAGACTCAATCCGAAGAAAGCCCCAGGCATAGATGGTATCAGCAACAGAATGTTAATGGAGTTGCCACGTATTTGTATTCGAATTTTGCTATTTATATTTAATGCCATTTTAAGATTAAAGTATTATCCAAGCGTCTGGAAAATAGCCAAGGTTAGAATGATTCCGAAGTCGGGCAAGGATCTTACCAGGGCCGAATCATATAGGCCCATAAGCTTATTATCAACCTCATCAAAGCTTTTCGAGAAGTTGTTTATGACTAAGCTGTCATTCTGTTTGTCTGGGTGCATTCCAGACCATCAATTTGGTTTCAGGAGCCAGCATGGCACCATTGAGCAGACTCATAGATTGGTTCAAGTAGTGAGAAAGGCATTTGAGGAAAGGAAATATTGTTCTGCCCTGTTTGTAGATGTTTCGCAAGCATTTGACAAAGTATGGCATAAGGGACTATTACATAAGTTGATGACATATCTCCCAATCAATATGGTAAAGTTTCTGGAAAGTTACATTGTGGAGAGAAGGTTTACAGTAGCCGAAGGAGACTTCATCAGTGAACCCGCATCGATAGCTTCCGGTGTGCCGCAGGGAAGTATACTGGGTCCAGTTTTATATCTGCTTTATACTTGTGATATGCCTGTGAGCAGTAGCATCCATACTTCAACATTTGCCGATGATACGGCCTGCCTTAGTTCTCACGAAGACCCTCGTATGGCATCTCAGGTTCTTCAGGAACATATTACGCATCTGGAATTGTGGTTGAATTAATGGAGAATAAAAGTAAACGAGCAAAAATGTGTCCACTTAACTTTCACTTTAAAAAGGGAAACTTGCTCCCCTGTTCGTATGAACGGCCAGATTATTCCTCACCACTTGCACGCTAAATATCTTGGCATAATCTCAAATATACTGGCTAATTGGCAGGAACTCAACTCTTAGTCTGGACTGTAAACTTCTATTGTATAAGTCGATTCTGAAACCAATATGGTGCAATGGAATTCAACTATGGGGCACTGCTTCAGCTTCAAATGTGGAAAAAATTCAACGCCGACAGAACAGAATACTACGATTAATTATATTAGCTCCATGGTACATGCGAAATTTGATTATACATCGTGATTTGGATATTCCACTCGTGACTGCTGAAATTGCTTAATACGCTGGCAAATATTTAACTAAGCTCGAGTGCCACCCGAATCCCCTTGCGCGGAATATTTTGAATTTTAGAGGTCATATCCGGTTAAAAAGGAGAGACACAGGGGTATTGGTCAATAACCCTCCTAATGGAAATGGAATCTCTTGAAAATAGTTTTTATTTTTTTTTTATATTTATTTTTGATTGTGAAAATTTGTTAAGATATTATTTTATTGCTGTCACTAGAATTATATCTGACACTGGTCGGGCCTAATGATTATACATTTAGATTTAAGATTTGAAAAATTGTTGATAATTCATATATATGAAGATACAATAAATAATTTATGAAGGCAAAAAAAAAAAAATTAGTGCATTGTATCGAAATGGGACAAAAGTGTTGTTCTTAGGAACTGTAACTGACTACCTTATGATACAGATAATATCAGGATAAATTCGAGAGTCAACCAATTTATTAACCAAATTATTAAAAATGCTTATAGGAGTTGAATATAAAACAGCAGTGCAAAAATAACTTTAAATATTCTTTTAAGGCCCCAACATTTCCTGTTGAAAGGCTTGCAATTATTGTCTGATATTTTTGAGAGGTAGGTATACTGAACAGCTGAAGGAGCTCTATTATTTGTTGTTCTGGCCATTTGCAGCAATAATAGATGTTTTGTGTTCTTTTAAACATTCCTAGAACTTCATAAGAAGCATTAGCTGTGTGGTTTTACCTGAAACTCCGTATAACATTCATATATTTTCTACTCTTTAGGTTTAAGAGTATTTAAATCCAGTATAACCAAACACTAAATATTCCAATGATTTATTATTCTCAGGTAAAATTCTGTTTGCAGCAACTTAATTTCTAAGACGAAACCAGCTTCCTTTAAATTAAAAAAAGGAAACAAGTACATTTCGCCATATTAGTTGGCATAATGTTCCAGTTTATACATTACCGCCCACTAAGGAAACCTCTATGGACCGTTTATACCACGAGACCATTGGCAACAATACAATGTAATTTAAATTACGTCTTAGTATTTTGAGATACTTTAGGTCGTATAATGTATAATGACAGTAATATAAAAAGGTAAATAAAACAATTTTAGGAAATTCAATTTTATATAAAATCGTTTAGAGCCTTTGTCTATAACAACAAGAGCTATCGATTGTCAATTCGAATGGAGTACTTTGTGCGGTCAATTCCTATTATTGTGTCGATGATACTGGATTCAAAAAAAGTAGGACCTACCAAAAAGATCGCGGAAATATATATTTGGCAATAAACTACTGGGCGTTTTTGGTGTTATGCTATTGTCCACTTAAAAGATCCTTTCAATGTTTGCGTTCGAATCAAATCGAAATTTAAAAACGATGGAAGACATAATCTCAATCTCCATTGGCAGCATATTCAATCTAGGACTATAATTAGCCTTTTTAAAATCTGACTGATTGTAGAACTGGAGTCTAGTAGGCAACTTACGACTGTTAGCAGTAAAATTACATTCAATAATAAACACAAAGTCGTATGGCTCGATTTGAATGTAGTCGGTTTAGGCGAAAGCGATTTAGAGCGTGAGCGAGCATGTCGTCGACTTGGTCCTAAATCTTTCAATAACCGTGGATGAATGTGAAGTAACTTATAATGAAAATTATAAGTTACTTCACGGACAACACATAGTCACGGCTTGAATACGGTTTTTTGTGGTCGTAGGCAAAAATCTGCGACAAGTTCTTAAAGGGTGAGGAATGTTGCACATGCGACACAGATAGAAGTTATAGTTGCAGTGCAGTTTTAGCTATTGCTTGCGATAATGACGATTAATGGAGGTGCTGACCCATTTTTCCCGTCGATCTGGCATGATATTCTGAAATGGTCAAGGTGGCTATATGTGTATTAGAGGCATGAAAGACGAAAACTAAATGACTTAAGATTCGGATAAACAAACTATTCTGGTTATTAATATTATATATATTGTTACGCTTATACCTTTTGTAAACGTATTGTTGTGAGTTTTTTATTGTCAAATAAATAACATCAGAAATTCGAGTTTTCAAGTTAATTAGAAGTTTATTTACTTCAGAACAATTTACTTAAGATGCACGTCTTTACTTCACGAGATTTATTTTTACACTGACTAACTATCTACTCAGATGCTGCCCTTTTGTATTTGTCCACTTAAAGTCTAGAAAAATTAAAAATCTTCTACTCCATTTGTATCATATTTTGTTCTTGTATGTTGTTCATTCAATGTATAGGTGCCTGTATGTCTGTGCATTTTTGTTATTGTTTTAATACTGATAAAGTTTCTTCCTAAATTTATTTTAAAATAGTTGTTGTTGTCTTGTGTAGATAAGTTTTCTTAGAAAGCTACACAGTTAGTACACAGCATACCGATTTGTTGTTATTTTGCGTGTGTAAAATTTCTACGCAGTTTGTAACTAGAAATTTGTTGTTGTCTTGCGTGCATAAGTTTTCTTAGCAAGCCACGCAGTTAGTAACAACATGCCCATTGGTTTGCTTTATTGCTTAATTATTTTCTTTTAAAACTTAAGCAAGACACATCCGTAACAATATATATTTCGTATATCTACTACTCGTACGTTATTATCGAATACAACGCATACCCTTTCAATTCGGTCAAGTTGGGTGGACATTTTCTTCAACATTCTTTCGGTTTGTTCTTAGCCCTTAAGTTAAGGCAGAAAGATCTAGTTGGGATTGCACGGAAATAGGTCGAAAATTGCTCAAAGGTGTACTTTGACGAGCCTGATGTCTTGCGAAAATAGACTTTTGAGCTTTTAACACCATCTTCCCGTAGATGTCCCGTATGACGAGCGCCTGGAGAAATAAAATGCCAGGCAAGGTTCTGATGAGCGTAGTCAGAGGATATGGCCTCTCGCGCAGATTGAAGGAACTCCCTAGAAGCGCCGACAAAAGTAGCTCCATTATCAGAATACAAGTGTAGTGGACAACGTCGGTGAGAAGCGAATTGATGAAAAGCAGCAAGAAACTCTGCTGCAGACAAATCAGCTGTAGTTATTGTAGACAGAGGCAGGTTCAAAAAAATTCGTAGCTGAACGCTAACCTGCACTTGACGATTCTCAAATCGATCTGTGGCCGTTAGAGGACTTTTATTTATGATCTCCCTTGCCTTTTCTTTAGTCTTCTGAGTAAAATGGAAAAGTTTGTCAACAGGGCTTAAGGTGGTATTGTTTATGTGTTATGTGTATCGCCGTAAATAGGTCCCAGAAAGTAGGCTACGACTTCATAATTCCCATTTAAAGTTAATATTTCGCAAAGAGGTAAATGAAAAGAATGGGACTGGTTCAAACTTAAGGCCTGGTTGGAATTCGGGAATAGCTCTGGTAATTTTATGTTTATGCTGACCACATAGGGCACAAATTCTATGGATAATTTAGTCATACAATTACAACATGTGATATAGCTGTTCTTGAACTTGGCCTTAATAGCTTCCAGATTAAGTACACCTTTCTGACCGTTTTATTTCTCATTGTCCTTAGCGAATAAAAAATTATTATACGCTAGTTTAATACGTTCCCACTTGGACCTAAACTAACCTTTATGGACTTCATGCATGAATGGAATGAATTGGATACCGATTTTGATTATAATCTGCCTCAAATTCGACAACACTATCAGCTAAACGAATAAAATTAATAAGGGACATTTTCCCTTCTTTTCCTTTTAGGGTATAACAAAAATAATCTAAATTATCGATTTGAGTAATAATAACTAATTAAAAGTTTTAAAGAACTGGATTGCGACACTCAGCTGCCGTCGCAATGAAAAATCAAAAGTTATTTGTAAATAGTTTTCTTTTTCGTGACAATTCTTCTTTTACTCCAGCAATGATAGAAAATATTTTTTAATATAGAAATTTGGTTCGAAATGGACCAAATGTTAATATTTTCCGATGCGCTATTTCTTATATCTAGTAGCATTTGCCGGGCGGTTTTACCTTGATGAAACTCCGTAGAACATACATTTATTTTCTACATTTTTGGATTTTGGCGTGTTAATACACAATTTTTTTGTAATAATTTTTAATTTAACCTATGCTAATTTCTGCTAGATTCCTTTCAAAATAGATATTTTATAATATTCTCTTCAAAAATGTGTTATTCAAAAAAGAATATGATGAGTTATATTAGCAGTAGTGAAATGACCATATGGATATGCTTTCCCCCGCAGTAATACATTTCAAATATATTTTTTGAATAATAAATATTTATATTATCGTATACTAAAATTCCAATACAGTTGGCACAACTACACAAGACCGTACTGAAGAAAGCAATATCCTTTACAATTTATAAAAGTTTTTTGCACTTTTTTCTAGATGCCCGATTAAAACGATTTATATAAACCGTAATTATTATTTTTTTTTTGCCAGCAAAAACTGTAATTAAATTTAAAAATCGACAGCATAAATAATTGATAATAAATTATCAAACAAGCATTGCTACAACTACTTGTTATACTTGTAAACTTGATTCAATGACTTAAAATTATTTTTTCTAAAATTATAAATTATACGAAGTGGCGTATGTCATATTGTATAATTTTATAAGTCACCGTCTTTTTCCTTTTGTGACTTTTGTGACGTTTTAACTCAAACTTAAGTGATCAGGAGAGCCCGTGTATGAAATGAAAAGAACACAATATTAAAAATAAATATGCAATTTAAAATGTTCGTACATACAAATTAAAAAACAAGTAATACTCGTTGAATTGTGAAGCTAATGACAGCAAATGTTATCATAAAATGGCAATTAACTTATATTTAAAAAACTATCATGCTACAAAATTAAACAAGAATTAAAATAAAAATACGTAAAGTAAATTGCAATGAAAAATAAATAGCTTTTAAAATCGAGCCCGTTTGAGGACAGAAATGTTGTTGACTCGATATTGTGAACCAAACTGAATTTGTTGCCAATCGAATTTCAAATTCGGCTAAAATGACTGAATGAATATGTACTTGTACCTTTTTTAAAGAATAATTATAAAAAGAGCGCAGAAATTAAACAAAGAAACTTTATATAAATTTTTATTTAAATTAGAAGGGATAAGAAAAGAATAAAATACATGCACCACTTCCTTCTATATTTTCCCGATTTCCGTTCCAGCCGGAAAAATGATACGTTTTGCTACTGTTAACTGAGTAAAATGTTTTATAAATATTTTGATTTAAAAATTACTCTTTTTGATATCTTTAACTTCCTTTGTAGTAAAATTAATCAATTTTTCACCACTTTCATCAGAACACTTTTGGAAGTAAAATATAATTTTATTAAATTACTTCTGTTGTTAACTTTTTTTTATAATATCAAACAAGTTATTGTTTTCTGATTTGAACTTCTAACATGTGGATATCCGTATAAATGTGCTGATTTAATTTGGTTTCATTCCCAAATTAACACAAAAATTATGGTAGAGACACAATTCGGTCGAGTCTTAACTCTTAACGGTTCGCTGTTCCTAGTATTCGTATATATATATATATATATATATATATATATATATATATATATATATATATATATATATATATATTATATATTTACTAAGAATATTCTGCAGAATGACATTTTTTGGTGTTGAACTCAATTAACGATAATATAATGGGATTTGAACCTTATTGATTTTGTGAATGAGTTATAAGTCATTGAAAATAAATAAGAAAATTTATTACTAAGCAAATTTATTTATAACTTGTTTAGATAATATTATCTTAATAGTCTTATAAACAAAAGATGTGGTAGTATTGTTACTGCAATTTATTTAGTTATTTATTATTATTTAGCATAATAATGCTTCATTTTTTCCTTTTGCTGTAACGAATTTATAACGCAGACTTTCAAAACATAAAGTTGTTATAATCATATGAAATTTTAGCGAACTTTTCTTAAAAATTATGATTTAAATTTTCGTTTTTAACAAAAGGATTTCAGGTTAAAATATAAAAAAAATAATTAGTTTCAATGGAAAGATTATAGATATATTAGATTATACATACTTTTATTAGATTATATATATATTAGAAATGCAATTTTACTATTCTTATTTCATAATAGAAGATTTCTATTTTACTACAAATTATCTTTTATTAGCAGAAATAAATACTTAAACTTCACACATAATAAACCAAATCAAGTATTCAGTTAATAAAATGTAAGGATAATGAATAACAAAAATATAACTTGAGTTCGACAAAAATAAAATAAAATAAAATAACTATATTGTGTTAAGTCCAAAAAAAATGCATAAAAAAAGTTTACAATTAGTATTTCGCACATCTATTAATTAATTCTTTTATTTATAAACTGAAAAATATTAAATATTAATCCTCTTTATTTTTACTTTATCAAGTTCTTTATAACTAAAAGTTTTATATTGGGTTAACATTCTTAATAAAACAAATGGTTCTTATTATAAATCAAATTGAGGTACTTTTTATTACATTAAGATCTCATAAACGTGCTAACTCTTCCAGAAGTGATTAGCAACGGACACAATAATACACAACTCATCAAATCATCCCCAGCGACACAAAAACGCAGCAATCAGGCAGTTAATAACAAGACTCGAGAGAACACCACTAACACGGCAAATGTACATGAAGGAAATGGAAACAATATACACCATAGTGGAAAACAACGGATACAAAAAGCGCCTCGTAGATAACATCAAGGGACAATTTAAAACGAACAAAGAACAGGAGAAGGAGACGAAAAAATGGGCTACATTAACATATATGGGAAAATCAACGTACAAACTGGCGAAATTCTTTGGAAAACACAACATCAATACCGCATTCAGAACAAGGAACAACCTAGGCAGAATACTACGGAATAAAACAACCGAGGCAAATATACTAGACAAACGAGGAGTGTACAAATTAACTTGTACATGCCATTATAGCTACATCGGGCAAACAGGACGAAAAATTAAGACCAGATTTAGGGAACACATTAGAGACTATAACGGGAGACTACGGGGACCAGAGTCAACTCCAGGATCAGACTTTGCGGACCATATATTTAACAACAAATGTACACCAGGACATATAAAGACAACGGTTAAACTGCTTCATACTCAGCACAAAGGAAGGAGACTAAATGTATTAGAGAACATGGGAATATACAAACAGAAAACATTTGACGGACGAATAATAAATGAACAAATAAACACTGCTTCGGACACAATATTTGAACCGTTGAAACACTTTTACAGGAAAACAAACACTACACCAACACAAAAACGTTACGCAGGTGCACAAGACCAAAGCAATAAAGAACATCATAAACGTACAATTACAGATTATTATGTCACATAAAAGAGGAAAAAAGAAAAAACCCAATAGGTTCACCCATAAACAAAAAACGGACAGCAAGCATGACCGTAAAAGGATTTAGTTAGAAAGAAGAAAAAAAAAACGAATGAAAAAGGGAGCGACAAATTAGGTAAAAAGAGACAAACGAAAAAGAAGAGATGCAGGCAAAAATGACAGAAAGGGACGAACGCAATAACACGAAGGGAGACACGAACTATATAAACACAACTGACAATAGAACGCAACTAGTACGAAAAGAACACTGAAGATGGCAAACAGCCGAAACCGGTTTGTTTACAAACCAAATTTGACGAGGGTCGACGGAAAACCGTACCCAACTAAAATTGATTAGGTTCTGTCCAAAACAATTCTTAGTTGTTTCCAAAACAAAGTCGAAAGGCTCCTTCCAAGGGAATACACTTAACTTGTGAAATCGCATTGCAAAGCTGCCGCTACCATGTTGTAAATACGTTTTAATATAAAAAATATTCAAATTGCTATAGCGAAATAGGTGTGGCTTAGATTTTTTCAAAATATATTCTACCAAAAATACTTAAACTACCAAAAAGTATAATTTTGCAAAATCATAATATTGCACAATAATAATCAATCATCTTAACATAATTCTTATACTTAAAACAAACATGGTGCTAACAGTGACAATGGAATTACGAATGCACATCTAGGGAAAGAAAATACGCACAGTGTTGAAGTGAGATTATTGGAAAGCTTAGAACGTATGATGAATTGATTGTTCGATATGATACGAATAAGAAAGATATTGAAAAAAACATATAAATGAATTGAAACAAGTTTGTTCTTCGAAATCATCAATTATTTATAAATATTTATTGATGCTTTATTTAAAGTTAATAACATTTTACTATAAAGGTAATGCTGAAGCAGCTGTATCAATCAATCTTAAATATAATTGAAATCTGATATTTATAAATAAAAATTCTTGCAGCATGAAAACAAAATATCAGTTAAGGGTTGCGGTATTAGAAGTTAAATCATACAAGTTAAAATTGTTTTGAAGCCAGCAAACCTATCACCTTTATTTTATTTACAAATTTATATAGCGCGGTTCTAAACCGAAAAATTGTAATTTTTCGTGGCAGAAATACGACTATATGACAGTAAATCCAAAATATCGTTATAACATATAAGAAACCAACATCTTCTGGAAGAATTATTAATTTTTATTTAAAACATCCGAGAAAAAGGATAATAAAACCAGCGAAAAATATGATAAGCAGAATATTGACTATAAGTTATGGAGAATTTCATTTGAAGAATAGGGATACAATAAGAGATATACTTCATGACAATGATTTTGCAGTAGAATTAACTAACCGATTAATTAGACAATATGGCAATCATAGGCATAATTTGGGAAATACTACGGCAGAACCAAGAAATTATAAATCATTAACTTATGTTATTGCAATATCAGAAACATTAAGAAAGTCAAAAATATATGACACAGATAGATATATAACTGCACACAAAACATATAGCACATTAAATAAACTATTTAGCAGTATTTAGGATACAATAGGAAAAATGGAAATATCTGATGTAGTATACAGGATACCATGTGGAGGAAATGACCAGATGAACTGTGACAGAGTTTATATTGGGACAACAAAAAATAAACTTAAAACAAGATTAGCTGGTCACAGGTGTGACCAAAAATATAGGAATATTTCAACACAGAAGACATCCTTATCTCCACATTGTAAGAAATATAATCATTATCCAAAGTTTGATGAAACATCAGTATTAGATATAGAAAAAACCTACAAGAGACGTTATATGTTGGAAATGTTAGAAATTGTTAATGTACCAAATGTAAGGAGAATAAATTTCAAGACAGACACAGACAATTTAGCTCAGAATTATAGGTACTTAATTAAAAAGACACATAATTTGTTATAATTATTTCCTGAAGAAGCTTTCCAAAGGAAAGCGAAATATCGAAAAGAAAAAAAAATATATATAAAAAAGATCGTTAAAAAGAGAAAAAGATATATATTAAAGATAAATAAAAAAAGATCGTTTAAAAAAAACTATAAAAATTATTCTGTTAATAAAATTGAAAAAATGAAAAGAAATATTACCTGGCAATATGTCATCATGTATCATCGGGAACTTACATCTGACCTTGAGCTTTGCTCAAAAATCCACCACCGTAGTTTTTGTGATCTTAATCAGTACCAGTTTCAAGTATTTTAAATCGGCACTGCACCACTGTCAAATAAATAAGGTCCAAGCAACTTAACACCCATAGATCAACTTAGTTGGCCACTATGTTGTGTTATTCAACAGTATATTAATTATTACGTTACTTCATATTTATGAAGCCGTCTGCAAAATTTTATGTTGTTCTTCAGCGGCAGTTTACGTCAATATAAAAATGAACTTATCGAATGATTGAATGGAAACTTTTTTGGATGGAATAAAATTTTTTATTTCAAACAAAATGATGTTTGCAACCATTTCCGTTATGACATCGAGACTATTGCCAAAGAAACATAATTTCCAATTGAATTGCCTAAAAAATTCGTTGAGCTTATCCCAACGAGTCCTCTCATAAATGTATTTTAAACGTTTAATAGCTGATTTTGGAACGTTGTGAAGTTCTGAATATGAAAAGGAGCCGGAAATGGTGCAGTGATCGGAATTGAGGTGCAAAAACACTAACTTCATACTTTTGGGAGTGTGAATGTAGAAAAACGTCGGGTGTATTACTTTCGTAACCTTCAACACAAGGACGGTGTGTTGGTTCATTTACTAATTGTACTAGGTGGTTATGCGCGGGAAATAACTCAACATGCTGGCAGTTGTATGGCTCAAATGGCGAAGCCAAGAACAGATGTAGATATAGAAATCACCATCAACAACAATTTAACTATTCGGAAAACTATCGATAATCTTCGATATGTAGTAGAAAAGAGAATCGGTCAGTTAGGGTTTTATCTCTCTTTTACCGAGAGGCAGCTAAATTTAGAGTCATATGTACCTAATGGATGCACTGGTACACAATTTAATTGTCTATATGTAATGCAAAGCCCCGGCGGAATTTGAAAAAAGATAGTAGGTGGTACTCAGGTAAGTGAAAACCCTGCGGATCAGTATTTTCAGACACCTTAGTCTCACATAAGGCCGATGAAGACAAATGTGAGCATATACAGAGAAAACATTCGCCCTTAGCCCGCCTATATTGCAGAAGCCAATTTTGAATCGTCCTGTCAAATATGAACGTCTATTTTGGTTTTTAAAGTATTGTTGTACCCGTAATAAAAATATCGCCGGTATTGATAATCGGCAGACACTTATTAGGCTTAAAAAATAGGCGCAAATTTGCTTAATACAAGTATTCCAGACCTTTTGGATTATATCCTAGCTAAAAGTGGAGGGCCGAATCTAATACATGCAGAATTTCGGATCAACACCTTTGCAAATTGTATAATGCAAGTTTTATATTGAATTTAAATTTTTGTCTGCATTTCGAGCGTTTTGGCGTTCATTAGAGTTATTTAATTTAAAACTTTTCATATCGAATTAATATCAAGATAATTTCATTATAAATTTTCAAATGCTGTTATGTGTTAGCAAGTTTTTATTTTGTTTTATAGTCTAGTGCTTGTGTAGGATTTTTAACTTAATTTTTTATCGTTGGCTTTATAACAACAATTTTTGATATTAATTGTGTTTAATAAAGTAATTTCTTAAGACACAAAGTACTGAACAAGTCTGTAATTTACGTCTAAAGTTACAACCGTTTCTTGTTATGGAGGCATTCATTTATTAATTATTTTTTGTATAGAGACTTATAAATGATGTTAAAGGTAGTGAAATCGTAGGGATAATGTCATAAGTATGACCTTTCAGCACTAAAGATAAACACGTGTTTTAGTCACAAATGTTCTTTCAAATTTAAAAAAAAATAATTTTAACTTTTTTTTAATTCTTTTTCGTGTATAAAATAAATAAAAACCGAATAACTGTATTTGTGAGAGAAACTTATCAAAAAGACCAAATGTTCTTGAATGTATTAAATTTATTCATACTTCAACCATTTCTTCTTATTCTATGTGGACTGCCGCTTTAATATTACATCGTAAGGCTCTAATCTGCTACCTTTTCTTTTGGTAGAGCTGCCACTGTTGTTATATCAACGAGCAGAAGTTTAAAAAAGCATGAATTGAATAATGGCAAGAATTTTCAATCCCCTTCTTGTGCTGCAGATGCTGTCAGACTCCAGCAGTAACTAAAAAGCAATATATTTTAATATGTGCGTATATTCTCCGATGGGGTTGACTTTATTTGGGTATGATTTTACGTCAACCCGCGTCAAATTTGGTTTGTGAACAAACAATATATTTTAGATTACCGCAATGAACTCCAAATCCTTATTGCCTGTGATGGTCTCTACTAGCATTATCGTTTCGAACCGGGATGTCGCCATACTACTGTTTGATCTGGGATATATTTTCCAGTTGTTCTTGAATGCCTTGAGGTTGCGATTTCTAGATTAATTTTTAAATTTTAGAGATTTTTTTAAATTAATTATTTAACTGCTTGTAACTAGTTTGCGAAATTTATATATTTTAATTCAAATTTAATTTTCTCGAATTTGTGCTGTTTTTTTAATTGAAAGTGAATTTTTTTCATTAAAATTGCATTTTGTATGTGCCAGCTTTAAAGGCTTTAACTGAGGTTAAACTATCGTAAAAGACCGAACTGTAAAGGCCCAACTATATTATGCATATACCGCCTTAAGGCAACTTAAGCAAATGTGCAAATACCTGATAATCATATGTGGCAAACCAAAATGTACTTAACAAAACTTTTCGTCAAATGTCATTTGCTTAAGCAAAGTACGAAACTGATCGCACATTCCGTACGGAAACAGCTGTTTTGCATTGTATTATAGATACATTAGTAAACAAATTCCAATGGGGGGCAAGAAATATTTTATCTGAATTTAATAGGAAATGCACAAAGACAAAATAGCTTATATGACAAAAGAGACACGTTTTATTATAACAGCAATTCAAAGGAACGAGGGCTTTAAACATTTTATTTTCTTTTCCATTTTTTAATTTTGTAGTATTTGTAAATTCAATGATGCACACAGTTGCATTTTTTAGTACTTTTAGCCCAAATAATATATATTATGTGCAAGTTTTCTATCGTAATTTTCTTAAAACCATTAACGAAAAATTATAAATTTGTATAAGGATAGTACTAAGTGTACAAAATATGGTTATTAATCGCCTTTTTGCTAATAAATTTCATCTATTTAATGAAATTTGCTTCAGCATTTGACAGACTTTTCGCTCCATTTTTTGACATTAGCTTAAGCCAGCTTATGCATATTATAGTTGCGCCCTAAAATTGAACACTTAGTACTTATTTTGGTTAAAAAGGTCGATAATTGTAATAAACATGAATTTATATCTGCAAAATTTCTGAGGAAGCCGAATTACTCCCCATTCTTCGAAATTCTCAAACACAAACGTTTGCTAACCAAATAAAAATACTTAAAGTGAGAAAAAGTAAATTACGCAACTAAAAATTTACTTTTTATTGAATATTTTTCCGAATTTGATTGTTATCAAATGCGATTGAAATATGGTTGGTTAAAAGTTCTACTTCATTTTCTACTAGTTATGAGCTGGGAACATTATTTGAAGGTAATGTTTTTGTGTATTAAAAGAGTATGATTTTGCGGATTACCGGCTGCCTTAAAATCTTTTAAATTAAATGTTGTTTATATTAACACTAACTGATATTTTTTGTCCGAAACGCTGACTTCGAATCAGTATCATACCTCTTCTAATCTAAATGAGTGATCTAGGAAGCCAACGACCATCTACTTCTTTGCGGCTTCTTAGATTGTAGCATGGAGAAGTTTTATTTGTACATGAAATTTTTTGATTGATGAGACTCATTTTTATCTCAGAACTTATGTCTTAACTTATGTCAACAACAAAATTTTTCGAATCTTGGGATCGAGAAATATACATGTCACTGTCTTGATGGAGTTTAGTGTGGAGGAGAAATCTACAGAGCGAAGATTAAAAACAATTTATGACCTGGAAAGTAATATAACAATTTCAGCAGAATGGCAACAGTGCTACATAATTCATTAAAGTTTGATCTTTGCTAAACATGCTATTAGACATCTGGACATTGTACATTTGCAACTATGGAGCCACAACCTAAACGACTTTAGAGTTTGGTCTTTTGAGGTTTCATTACGTGAATAATCCATTACAAACTACATGTCCAACCCATTCTTGAGATATGACCAGAAACGGAGTCCGGTAAAATTACATAAAAACTAATCGCGATTGTTACATGAACGCATATATGTTCCATACGTAATGGGAATATTTGCTATTTCTCCTAAATACATCATGTATCTAAGGAAATAAAATTTAATTCATTTTATTTATTTGTTTAAGTGATGTTAGTATTTGGAAAATTATATATATATAAAAACCATATATATATATATATATATATATATATATATATGTATGTGAACTAGAATTTTTTACAGGCATATCTGATTTGTTAATACTTTATTCTTGCTATTTGCCTGAGTGGGACAGAATTCTATCTGATTTTTTTTTAAATTATTAGATTATATATTAATATTAATGCCCTTAAAACATCAAAAAATCAATTATCATTAAAAAAATATGCCCGTGAAATTAAGTTTTTACTGTCAACTTTCAAATTCTATCAAGCCTCAATAAATCTTCAGCAACATATAACTCAGTTGGAGTTGTGGTTAAAATTATGGAGAATTAAAGTGAATGTTCAAAAGTGCATTCATGTGACTTTCACCCTGCGAAGAGATAATTGTTTACCCGTTCGAATCAATAATCACATTGTTCCTCACCATAATTATGTGAGATATCTTGGTATATATCTTGATCGTCGCCTTACATGGAAACATCATATGGACTCAAAGCTAACACAAATGAAACTTAAACTAACACAATTACACTGGCTCATTGGCAGGAACTCGAGACTTGGCCTAGATTGCAAACTTCTAATTTACAAGAGTATTCTGAAACCAATATGGTCTTATGGAATCCAACTTTGGGGCACTGCCTCAGCTTCAAACGTGGATAGAATCCAACGTATGCAAAATAAAATTTTACGGTTGATAATTTCCGCCCCATGGTACATCAGAAATTCAAACATACATTGTGATTTAGACATACCGCTGGTGACTACAGAAATCATCAAATACGCAGGCAAATACTTGATGAAGCTCGAAGACCATCCTAATCCCCTTGCTCGCAATATCTTGGATTATAGTGGACATAGCCGATTAAAAAAGAGGGATACTGCAGCTTTAATCCTCAATGCTACAGATGACACATCTTAGAAATATTTGTTTTGTTTTTTTTTTAATGTCAATTTTTTTTACCCAAAAAGTTAGTTCTGACATGGTCGGGACTAATGTAACTTTTTTTTAGAATTTAAGATTTTAAAACTTATTGTTAGTTCTTTTTATAGAAGATACAATAAATAATTTTGAGAGAAAAAAAAAAAACTTTCAAATTCAATTATTTTATTATATTTTCCTTAATCTTCCCGATATTCAATGTTATATATATTTTATTAGTTAGTGTCACCTGTTGGAGATTGATAAGAAAGAAATATATTTTTCGAGTTTATAATTTATAGTGTGATTAATATTAATTTACTTTATTCAAAGTAAATGAATGATATAAAAAAATGTTTGTTGACGCATTTACAATTTCCTGATTAGACAGGAACAACAATCAATCAAGGAATACAATTTTAAGCGTACGCAGCAAGGGACAACCGAGAAAGGACCCTTTAAAGCAAACTATAAATAAACATACACTTACGTATGTATGTTTCAAAGTACTTATATCTACATGTGTGTATATCAGCATGTGCGATTATAATTAGTGAACGCCATATAAAATGACAACAATAGCCAACTATAAATTTAATAAGCGCAATGAAGAAGAAAATTAAGATATTGAGTGTCGTAGTAGCAGCAAGTTAAAAATGTATTCACTTAAAAAACGAAAGTATCCTTCAAGTTAAATAATTTTTTTAATGCAATTTAAGATGGAAATCGGAATAAACTGAAAAGAATACTCCTCCATCAATTGAGTTATGGCCCAAGGTAAAAACATATTGTTGAAAGCTTCTTGGAATAAGCTCGTGTGTTCAACTATCTAAAATATTAACACAAAAAACCCAAATGTGTTTAATGGCACTATATTCGGTACAATTTTTAATTGATAGACATGAGAACTTAAGATCAGATATTTTTTATACGGTAATTTCTTATACGGTATTTAGGAGTCAACTACAGCTCTCATCCATAATACAATATTTGTGTGACTTCTAGGCACACTGGTCATACAAAACTAAAATAAATATTCTAAACTATTCAGAAAAAAGAAATATGGAAAGTTCTTTGAGTTGAAATTTTTAGTCAATTCCTGAAAAATTCAGATGTTTTTTGAGGAAAACAAATCAAGTAACAAATTGTATTGTGAACAGTTTTGCACAGCACTGTATTGGCAATTCGGTCAAATATTTATCGTTGCTGTGGTCGTCGTGTTTTTTTTTTTTCTTAAAATCTGTTTATGGATTTCTTATGGTTATGTTGGAATAAATGTTCCGTATATACATGTTGAAATACATAAATTAAGATAAATTTATTGTATTATCAAATAGGCTACAATAAACATTTTTAGCAGCAGCAATGCAGGCAGCTAAAAACAGAAACAATGATGTTAAGTAAGTAATGAACATTTTTTCAGTGAGCATTAATTCTACAAGCAGAGAAGTCAACTCAGTTGCGTTTGTTTCTTATATCTGTATATCTGTGCTTTTGTCGTTACCTTCATACCAGTGTGTGCCTCTGTGTGATTCTTTATTAATACCCAATCAACCAATATGTTCGTTACTGAAATCGTTTTGATGTAACAATGGAGTAAGCAAATTTTTGTTATGTTCCTACTGTTGTTATTATCATAATAAGATTTAATGTGGAATTCCATCTAGAGTAGAGCGAATTTTTAAATAGCTTCTGTACTTTTTATGCTTATTTCACATTTTTATAATTGCTCACACTTAAGCTTTTATGCGAATAGACATATTGATATATAAGAAACTTGTTATCAAATTTCATTTGTGAAAAATGCGAAACTGATCGCATTTAACTTATATTTATCTTCTTTTCAGAAACTATAAAAAAATAGCAATGGATGCTGAGAGAAATTTGACTACTATTTCTACTTTATTTAAATTTATATACAGCTTAATATAGTTACACTTGAAAAAATTACTTTGTTCTTTATGTTTTTCCAAGACGCTTAATTTTACATTCGAAATTGAGTGCTCAATAAAAACACTACGATCAATGTTGAAATAGAATGAAGCGATGCCCCAAAATTTAAATCATATTATCGTATTTAGGCTTGAAAGCTAGTTATCAATTTATTATTAAATCATTAGCGTTTAAGGACTAATTCTAATTCTTGCTAATTTTTCATGTTGCTAGTAGATATCGCCTATCTTATATAGTTTAGGAAATGTATGGCTTTTATAATTGAAAATGTAATTTTGTTTTCTACCTTTTCCTTTTGTCATGATATTGCTTTCTAGTGGATTGATTAAATGATCTGAAATTTATTTTGTTTTGTATTAACAAAATTCTTTCGTTCTTTATAGTTCAAAATTGATCGAAAAATGATTTGTAATAGATTTTGTAGATTTGTAGTAGACTTGTAATCTTGTGACAACTCTTTTTATTAGCTATTCAAGAAATAATTAGCAGAATTATTAAATGTTTCTACTGCTTTGAAACCATGCGCGTTTCAAAAGAAAGTAAAATTTCCTAAACCTTAATACATCATATATCTACCTCAATTATTTTAGAAGCCATTTAAAAATGCAAGATCGTGTTATACTGTAGAAGCGTGTAAGGAATAATTGGTCAAGTGGGTTAGAAGTCCATTTATTTTTTGTTGCTTTTTTGTTGACTATTTGCTAGGAAAACAAACATTTATAGTTCGCCAAAGATGAGCATACAAAAGTGATATGAATAACGCGTGATTCTTTATGGGTAGAATTTTAGCTTAAAAGTTTAAGTATTTTTACTCACTTTGATTAAAGTAAAGTCTTTTTGTAGATAATGTTTTTTGCATGTTTTCAAACACGCTTAAATTTCGTTTGAATTTATATATTTGCTTAAATTTTCGATTGAATGTGACAAGTTGCCCACGATCTCACCACTAGTCCGCACAGAAGACCCTGTTATACACACAGTGACAAATATGTATATATTATATAGAAAATGGAAGCAGAAACAGCACAAAATTAAAAAAGAAAACATCACTGAATTGAAGTCAAGCCATAACTCGTCTATATTATGGGGTCAATAAAAAGCAACAACAAATACAAATGCCTTAAAAAATGTACATACACTACGGCTATCAAGACTTGTCTTGAAAAGTGGTCATTCAGCACACGTATTTCATGTCTTTTTTCTTTGGTTTTGTTGATAATTTTTTTAGGAGGTGTAGAAGGAGGGACACTTTTCTTGTAATTTTCGTTTATGTTTTGTATGCAGTACCACTAACATGGATTGAAGCTGATTCTGTTTGAAATATAAAGAAATCAGAATCTATATGAAGACAAGTATGATCTTTAAGTTTTCTTTTCCCTCGCTGAATTAAATTTAATAATCTTTTATTGTTAATAGTATTCCCAGTTTTTGTTTGTTGTAATAAATTAATTATTTATTTAGTTGTTTTGAAATATCTCTCCATGCTTCAAGCTGTTTGGATATTTCTGTGTAATTCTCTTTCATCATTTGTCGTAACCTTCTGTGAAGTTAAGATCGAGAGACGTTAAAGGCCCGCTCTAGGAAACGTCTCAGCATTATCATTATGTGTTCAATGACATTGCCATTTTAGAATGTATATATGTTAGGCATAATAGCTATAAGCAACCATCATCCACTTCAAAAGTCGAATTCAATTAGAAATTAAATCTCATGTTTGTAGTTCGGCAGCTTTTAAACTCATCTTTAAACTTTTTCTATTTTTCATGCAGGGTAGCTAATCAAAATAGCGTTAACATCACTTCTTCTGGTCTTCATATTGTTGCTTGCAGTTTAATGACAGAACCCTAAAAATAATAATCAAAATCCACTAAATCTAAAGTCAAGAACCATGGTCGAAACATTATTGCCTCGAGTTAGAAAATTTATAATTTTTTATTGCTATCTAAATCCAAGTTTTTGTTGTTATACTGAGAGCTTTGAATATATGTTGCCAATAATGTTAAAAATAATATATATTACAAGTTCCCGGAAACTTCCCAGAGGATTTAAAATTGTTCTTAAAACAATTTTTAAAAACAATTCTTTAAAAATGCTTTTTGCATGTATGCCGTTTGAGAGTAAGGGAAGCATCGAAAGTTTTTTATTGCAGAGTCGAGGTAGATATCTTTTGTTTTTAAAATTTTTTTCTATTTTAAATACATTCCGTTCACTGCTATTGATACCTTAAAATATTCTCAAAATGTGAATATTTCAAAGTATTTTCACGAAATAGGTATTTCATATCAACTATATGGCAGTTTTGATACTGTTTATATTTATTATCAGTACCTTTGACGTAAGTTTCCAATTCTACATAATTATGTGTGTCTCAAACTTAATTTATTAAATGAGAGTTGTGTTAAAAGAAATATGAAAACAACAGGTATCAAATGAATCAAGCACAATTGACATAAACGAATTTAAAATATGATTTGAAATAATGAATTTCATATTAAGAAAAATTAACTCAAATATATACTTGACTTCCGAGTTTTAAAGTTAGATATAGAATAAGTATGGTTTAAAACGTGCTTAAGATTGAATTTGTAGAATTATTTAAACCTTTACAGTATTTATATAAAATTAATTTTTAACCACTTTAAGTATAATTATATAAATGCTGATGCAAAGTTATTAATAATTGTTAAAAACAGTTTTATTAAGGATCCAATATGAGCTACTAACTCTTTTAATTTTTTATTGTATTTTTAACTGATATTTTATACTGTAAAAATTAAAAACCGAAACTATAAATTATCAAAAATCGGAACCAATAAATAATCAGAATTTATTCTAGATATCACACTTTCACCGAAATTTCGCAACAAAAACACAATATAATTATAGAAAATTAATTTCAAAAAATCTCAATTTCATTAAAAACCCTAAAACTTACAACAACGGAAAAATAAAAATAAAAAAATCTTTAGTTTTTATTATTTTTATCGAAGTTTATATCCTGTCTGCACCATATTATTACAAAAGAAATATTTTTTTGTATTTAAATGTTTATATCGTATTTGTTTTTATTTGCTTTGGCCATAAATCAAAAACATGCTCTAAAATGAGGATGGTGAGTTAAAAGTTATTTTTTGAATTATAATTGTACAACAGAGGTTACGCCGCTGTGAAATACGGAAGGTTAACATTGATAGGCATTATCTAGTTTCAGTAGTTACGGTCCTACACTTATTTTGAAATTTGATTCGTTCCGTATCTGAGAAGAGAACGCAATTTCTAATTTTGACACACTGCTCAACATACTTAAAAAACAAATGATTTTTTTAAATAGCCCACAAAAAGTACCAAAACAGTTAAAAGTACTGTTCCATTTATTTCAAACCACCAACTAAGATATTAAAACTTGACTATTGTTTTATTTTATTTATTTTTAACATAAAAACTTAATTATTAGTAAATTTGATTTGTCTTCTTCTTTTTGCTTTGCTTTATATTTCTTTTCTTCGAATAAGGCGTTAAAAAAGTGATTTTTTAAGAGAAATTGTTCCTTGTTTTGTGTGGACAATTTTTTTCGCTGCACAATATGTTTTCTCACTTTTTTCTCAAAAAAGTTTAAATTTGCTCAGATCTGAACATTGCCATAAAGGTTTAAAATGTATCCCAATCTCGATGTTAAGTGGAAAGCAACGCAGATTTTGTTTTACGAAATACTTTGTATAGTACGTACTTTGTAACGACACGTTTTCGCTGGCTGCTGGGATAGATCAGCAGTGGTGAGTGTCTAAAGCTAAGTCTAGACGATATGTTGAATCAGCATATATATGCTGACATCCATTTGCTTAAAAATAGCAGCAAATTACTGTGTCAGCATATTTTATATGCTAAGTGTTTACACGATATGCTGAAATTACCAAATTTTTTGATGTCAACATATGTCAGCAAATGAAATGTCAGCATACGAGTCAGCATACGATTTTTGTGTTTACACGATATGTTGAATTTTATATGGTGATATATGTACATATATGTATGCTGAGTTGTATCAACGTATGTTTGTCAAGTGACACTTAATATTATCATTTTGAAGTTTAAGAATTATCAAAAATTAAAAAAATTATAATGTTGTCAGAAGAAATACCATTGGCTATTGCTTTGACCATGGTAGTTTTTGATGAGGACGAAACAGTTTTCAAACCAAAAAGACGCAGAATTTGGCGGAAGATATGGATATCCATCAGTTCAACCATTTACTTTCTTTAATAGCCCCAATAGTTACTAAACAGAACACGGTTATGCGCAAAAGCATTACTTCAAAGGAAAGACTCATTTTGACGCTACGTTTTCTTAGCACTGGTAATTCGTTCTCGTCGTTGCAATATCTTTTCAGAATTTCAAAGTCTTCTATTAGCACAATTATCCCAAATGTGCTGGATGCAATTTATACAGTGCTTGTAGACAAATATATGAAGGTAGGAGAGGTATATCATAGTTTTTGTATTTGTGTCTTAAAATTTTTTCCCTGCTATAGATGCCAACAAGTGCAGAAGATTGGAAAGCTATAGCAGATTCATTTCATGAGCGTGGGCAATTCCCAAATTGTATTGGTGCTGTAGATGGTAAGCATGTGGTTATGGTAGCGCCACCGAATTCAGGAAGCATTTACTATAACTATAAAGGTTCGCACAGCATTGTACTAATGGGAGTTGCCGATGCTGAATACAAGTTAATATACGTTGACGTCGGTCGTAATGGACGTTTTTCTGACGGTGGTGTATTCAATCGCTGTAGCTTTGCAAACGCTCTGGACGGCAACAAACTGAACTTACCAGAACCAACTCCATTGCCAGGCCGAGAATTACGTGTTCCCTATGTACTTGTTGCAGATGATGCATTTGCTATGCGACCTAATTTATTGAAACCATATGCTCAACGTGGTTTGACAATGACACAAAGAGTTTACAATTATCGGTTGAGTCGCGCACGTCGCGTTATTGAAAATGCGTTTGGTATACTCTCAGGACGTTTCCGAGTTTTGCGATCCCCAATACATTTGAACCCAGATAAAACTAAAAATGTAGTTCTAGCAACCTGTATGCTACACAATTATTTGATCGACACAAATAAAAAACTTTACACGCCATTTGGATTCACAGATCAATACGATAAAAATGGGCACTTAATTGAAGGTACTTGGCGTCACGAATGCCATATAAATTCTACACTTTTTCCATTACAAACAGCAACAAATGTTGACGTTCAATTAACCGCCTCTTCTAAAGAAATACAAAAGGAAAAGATACAAAACGATGACAAACATTGTGCAAACTCTGTTGGGTAAAATATTGGTAAAATAAAAATAATTTTTACTGTTTAATAATTTTGCATGCGTTGAAGAGACTTAAATTCACTGCCATTTTTATTGTAAGCATACAGAATGCCCATATAACTTAAATGTGATTATAGCTGTGTTCCCGTACTTTTTGGGTAAAGTTTGGGCAAATGAGAGTAATGAAAAAATACTCTCAATTAGAGACTAAAACGTTTAAAAGTACGGGAACTCTAAAAACAAAATTTTTAGCCCAAAATAAAATGTCAAAATTATTTACTTGTTTTATGTCCATGGAAATATATATTATATGTAGTTATCTGTGCATGTACATATATATATCTAATTAGTATGTTTTTTATACATCGATATATAAGTACATACAGACATAAATAAAAAATTCAAGCATTTACTTACATTTTTCAGCATTCTTCAATAAAAAGTTTCATTTCAACTCTAAAGAAAACTTCTTTGCTGACAATTTTTATTGTGTATTTTATGCAACAGCTGATTGATTTACAATCTTACCAAATCAGCCTAAAGAAAAAGTGCGGGCTGTTTTGGGCAGCAAGAAGAAGAATATTATTCTCTCAAATTCTTTCTCACTTGCCCAAACCTTGTGTACGGGAATGCTTTTGGGTAAATTTGGGAACTTGTTTCTTTTAAAGGCTTCCCATTAATATGAATAACAAAGTTGTTTTAACGAGAAAAGTTAGGTCTTAATTAATTTAATTAATTTAATTTTGTCTTGTCCGGATTCAGTAAAAGTCGATTTAAACTAGCAAACTTATAAAATAAAGCAATATCTCTTTCAATATGTGTTAACAATATTAAACACACCATTTGCAAATATAAAAATTTTCCCAGTTAAATTAAGATTTTTAATATCGATTAGTTATATTGAAAAAGCAATGGACCTAATCCACTACCCTGTGGCCCTTCATAGTTTATGGGGCCTTAGGAAGTACTGCTTTCGGTAATTTATACATATTGTTTTCTGTTCTAAAAATAACTTTTAAATAGCATTAATTCCTTACTTTTTATACCATATCGGGTTTTTTAACAAGATGTTTGTTTTTCAATTGCGACAACACCAATAACATGATAGTTTTGACATTTAGTATTTTGACATATACGTAGTAGATGCATTGTTACAATGAATTCAATTTCGCACGAAAATCGCATTAAAATAATTGAGATCCGCTATGAAAATGGTGATTCTGTTAAAGTTACATTTCGTAAAATTCGTGATATTTTCGGAGACCGCTATTAAGGAGTTGGTAGTTAAATTTGAAACGACAGGCTCGATACAAAATGTGCGAACACTAACGCGTGTTCGATCGGGTCGTTGAACTGAAAACATGGCACCCGTGAAGCGCAGTGTTGAAGCAGTTCCATATTTGTCAATTCCTCGACATTTTCAACAATTGAAGTTATCCAAAATCACCACATGGCGAATTTTGCGGAAAGATTTGACTTTGAAGCCTTACAAGATTCAACTGATGCAGGAATTGAAGCCGGTCGATCATTAACATCGCCATAGATTCGCTCAATTTATTCAGGAACAATTGGCTGCTTTTTCCGAAAATGTAATTTTTTTAGACGAAGCCCATTTTCACTTCTTAGGGTATGTCAACAAAGCGTGATTTGATTTACATCTGCACCGACTATATAGTCATAATCAGATGGTGGTCAAACCACTTGGTTGATTGGACATCAACCACGCCCTAGAAGGCCATCGAATACGTATATCCTCCGGTCACTTCTAGTAGCAATTTCGAAAGCCCGAAGTAGGCCGCAGCCTTCACTCCTTGCTAAAGAGTTGGAGACTTTCCAACTCCTGGTCCAGAACGCATGAAGCTCTTTTTTATCAAGAACACGACAGCATTCATACTCACTGGACCTGAATCATTCATTGTGTTAATTTGAATGATCCGACCCACAAACTCTCACGAGGGTCCGAAATCACAACCACCACGATACTCCCATATAGGGGCCAACCTCAATAACCAGTCAGAGCACATCATTGTCTAAAGAGAACAAATAGTGTACTCCGGGGCCAACTGATTCCCGTGGAAATATGTGGATTGTCCAGGTGACTCCTACTAGCCTTTGAGGGGCCTGGGCTCCCTTTTACCCCACAAGACACCAGTCTAAATGGAATAGTAGGTTCAAAAAGACTATCATGTGCCCCCGGGGGAAGGTATGTCAACAAGGAAAATTGCCTCATTTGGTCATCTGAAATTCCTAGAATGATTATTGAGAAGCCTTGCATGCTTAAAATATCACTGTGTGGTGCGCGATATGGCCTTGAGACGTGATTGGGTTCTTTTTTTCGAAAGTGAGGCTGAAAATGCGGTAGCGGTCAATGGATCACGCTATCGCGAAACGCTAACAACTCGATTTTGGCCTATTATCGACAACGTTGACATCACCGATATGTGCTCTCAAGAGGACGTTGCCACATGTCACACAGCCAATGAAACTATCAATTTATTGCAAGCCAAATATCCTGAATGCATAATTTTACGGCAATCAGCAGTTAAATGGCCAGCCAGATCGTGTGATCTAACACCATTGGATTATTTTTTGTGGGGCTATGTTAAGCACAGAGTCTATAGGGGGCCGATCATGATTAATGAAATAGGACCGCCATTTTGTTAACAAGCAAAATTGTCGCATATGGGCTTTTGAAAATCCTAGAGCGATTATTGAGTAGCCTTTGCAAGTCAGGTGCGCAGTATGGTGCACAATTTGGCCCGGAGGCGTGATTAGGCTGTTTCTTTTCGAAGATGAGACTGGAAATGTGGTAACTTTAAATGGATCACGCTATTGTAGAAGAAGATGAACTAGATTGGCAGTATAAAAATATATAAACATAAATATAAAACATAAAAATTAAAAACCTTTTCTAATTTCAATTTTATGTTATTTTGTTATTTATTATTTTATTTTAAAAAGTTCAGTTCAAATATGTTAAAAAAGTAACAGTAAAAACAAACAAATTTAGCATATGCTGAAAAGCTTGCATATACTTTTCAACAAATAACATATCTGTTAGCAAACGCAGGAACTTTGTCAAACACTAACAATATGTTGTTTAGACGATATGTTAACATTGCCAACATACGTTTGTTGAAATTGTTAAAAAACTGTTAGCAAATGGTTGTAAGCATACGTATGCTAAAAAAAATTTTGCGTCTACACGATATGCTGCTCCTCTATTGAATTTTTCAGCATAAATATGTTGATTCAACATATCGTCTAGACTTAGCTTAAGCCTAATTTCTATGTGGTAGAAGAAAACTAGCGTTGTTATGATAATTAATAGTACATTAGAATTATTAATTCATTAAACTTAAAAACGTTAATAACAGATATTGAGGAACTCACAAGTTTCACTGAGTTTTACATTCGTCGGAACCTCGACTTTATTGATTCAGACACGGAGTAACCCCTGGGCAGAAAATAAAGAGAGCAAATATTGTTTATTTTTTCTGTTTAATTGAATTGTCCTAGAGCTCCTCAATTAGAGCTCATAGGTCTTTTATTATTAAACGTCAATTCAATTGTGTTTAATTCTTAATTTCTACGGCTTATGTACTAACAATGAAAAAATCTAGATTTTGGGTTTGAGTGACATCACTCAATTCTTATTTCTATAATTAGAATATTAATTATAATATGTATAAACGTACATATATGTATACAAACATATCAAAAAAATCAAAACAATTAAAAATAGTTTAAAAATGCAGTGCGCCTATCAGTGTTTATGTAAAATAAAGTAACAACAATGAAAGCATATTAAAGTGGTGAAATTTTGCTGACGTTTAATAAATTGCCAACACAAATATTTTGGTAATTAAACACCTTCTGCATATATGTAGATGTGTTTGCAATTAAGACTGTTTGTTACTTATGTGTTGATTACACAACCTACCTATGGAGTGACTAGGCTCTGCCAATTGCAAGAGCGACAGTGCACCTGATTGTTGTATCCAAACTGACCAGATTCACCGTCGCTCCATTAACTGCAGGATTCACTAGACTCCGGCATGCGGTGGATCTAACTGTTGTATCTAAGCTGATCCGAACCACCGCCATCTAGATGCCCGTGTTTACTTGGATATTTGCTTCCTTCACCTCCCACGATCTGCTCCGCTCTTGGCGCCTGAGTTTCTTTAACCTAAGAAGTTTGCTTTTCTTTATATGATAATGCTTGTTTCTTTTATTGAGGTTTTGTTTCTTTTATTCACTCCTTTTTCTTTCCCCCTCTGTAATTTTTGTTTTTGTCTTAATACAACTTTCAATTTCATTCTTATATACACCAAAATAATGATATTTCACTTGTAAATTGTAAGTAAATTTAGAAGCAGTTTACAAAACGCAATCGAACTTTATCTACAAAAAAGTTTTATTACTTAATATGTGAATGATTTCATGCAGAAGTATGTTTTCCTTTACTTACACCATGTTTTTATTATTTATATTTTTAATATTTACAAATTTTAATGAAAATGATTTCTGAGCCATACAACAAGGGTGCGGCAAGGTTAAACATAAATAAAATAAATAAATAAAAGGAACACCAGTTATATAAATTTACCACTGTTTAAAATATGGGTAATTTCGAATCCCCATTTAAGTGTAATTGCAATAATAAATTATTTAAGAACAAATTAGAGTTCCTTTTTTAGGAACACAAAACGTATTTGTAAAACATAAATAAATAAAATCCTAATTTGGTGTATTAAATTCTGTCTATTTTACAAAAGCAACATTAAATAATAAGTTTATTTCTATGTGTGTTGTATATTTTATAGTCAAAAAGAAGTAACTTTACTCAATCTTGTGTTAAGGAAAAACTATCTTATTCATTCCATATCTTTTTGTATGTTCTAGACAAATTAATGAGCTATTAAAGTAACTAAAAACAATTGTAACTGCAAAAACATTTTAACACCGCTAAGTTTGCTTTTTAAAGAAAGAACAATTAAGTCAGAAGTTTATTTTGCAGCTAAAACCACAAATAACATATGAACCTGTGAGAAATCCCAATCTGACAAATATGTTGTGTAGAGTTAGAGAATATTTTTCTATTTAAAGTCAGTGGAATGGATAATGGCTGCGATAGCAAACAATATTTTCTCATATTTTTTGTTGCTGTTTTGATGAAAGCACAGTAATAAAAAAAGAAAATCGAAAGTTACAATAAATTAGCCAAGTGCGAGTTGAATTCAACCATTAAAAGTTGCATTCCAAATGTGAGCTACACTTTAACCGTTTAACCGTTCCTCAAAAATTCAATTTCGCTATTACAGTTCAAAAGGTTAAATAATATTCAAAAGAAATTGTACTGAGGTTTAGTTTAAATTTAATTTTTTAGGCGCGTTATTTTAATGGAAAATATGACATCATCTTATAAATAAACTACAAAAATTAAGAATATGGCCAGAACTTGCTACAAAAGTTTTAGTTTACAAGTTTAATTCGTAAGTGTACTATTATCCTTTCTTGTATCCCCGTCATAATACATCCTCTTAAATGTCTTGCTATCACGGCTTCAGCGATAGATGCCCGAAAAACAGACAAATACAAAGGCAATAACCGTTTGTTTTCAACCTTTCATTTGCAAGTCTTTAAAAAAATTTGCATGAAACTTAAATTACATCATGGTCTTGACATTGCAAAATAACATTCAAAGTTCGCTAAAAATCGAAAGTTTTAAAACAATTTATATTGAAACCATAGTTGCTTAAGAATTTACTAAATTGTTGTTGTTAAAATTTATTTTTTCACTAAAAAGGCATTACTTGAAATGTATTACGGCGGGGGAAAGCATAACCAGATGGCCATTTCACTACTGCTCACATAGCTTATCAGTGGAAACATTGAACATTTTTTTTTTATTTTCGAAATGATTATTATTTTGAGTTTTGTTGTGTTTTTGCTGTGTTGGTTCAATGACAACTCTCATTAAATCAATTTGGCTTGAGTTCTAAGACTCTTCAATTTTGTATATAAAATTTGGGATAAAATCACTGATGAGCATATGAACAGTAGTGAATTTGCCATATGGATATACTTTTCCCCGCAGTAATACATTTCAAATATATTTTTTGGATAATAGAATGTCATAAATATATTTATTTTTAATATCAGAAAATATAATAAAATATTTCTTTTTAAAGCAATCTACCACAAATTAACGTAAATGAAATTAATTTTATTTAAAATAATTCTAACTAGAAAATAAAACAAAACGTAATTTGAGAATTATAAATTTAGGATATAAAATGCGAAAAATAAAGTTTATTATTAAATTTATTGTGATGCATAAAAAATTCAGCTGATACACAGAGCTTCGCATTTGATACACACGTTTTGATGTTTCAATCAATATCACTGCAATATGAAACAACTTTCTTCAGAAAGCTCAATACTATTACTACTGAAAAAATGTTTTGTTTGAATAATTACTGTTTCCATTATACTGTTGAAAATGCTTATGTATGTGCATATACATATTTATTTTTTCTTTTCCTTGTATTTAAAGTTTTTAATATCTATTCTTTGAAATATCCAACTATTTACCCACTACTGTCTATCTCGTCTTCTTTTCATATTATGTGCAGTTTCATTTCTATTTTTATTTCACTGCTTTTCTTAGACTCATTCTTCTTTCTTGTTTAAATTTGCAATTTTTTCTATACATTTTCTCTTTTCTATTTATTTTCGTTACTTCTGTTTCTGTATGTACATTAGAGTCATCGCTATCTGTATGGGTGAAATTTTCTTTTACTTTTTATTACTCTCGTACCCAAAATCAATGAGAAATGATAAAAAAGTGGTTTCCAAAAAATTGCCGTTGTAACATTTTTAACGGCTTTTGCCCTCACAACTTTCTTCTAAAATGAATATCTGAACACAGTAGCAGCTTATAGCAGCAATTTTTTATTTTTTTATAATTATTATTACAATAATAGTAATAATAATTTATTATTGTTATTAACTGTGGTCACTCCAGTTTTACTTATTGACGTATCCATTAAAATAAAAGTGAGCTTCATTACTAAACACAGTTCCCTTATGTAAATCGGAATGAACGGCAATCTTGTTTTGGACCTAATCCTCACAATGCGGTAGTGTTGTTAAGGCATTAGTCCATCCATGTTGAAATGCCACACAAAATGGTTACAACTTAAAAAGTGTTGCCAACTTTAAGTTCTACACCTCTATAAAAAGTACTCGATATAAGGATTAAAGCAAATTTGTGCAAACATTCGCAGAAAAAACCAACTTGCTTTGCTGAAGATATCATTATTATGGGCTTCGTTCGATATTTTGCCATATAGGTATTTTATTCGGAAGTTATGAAGCCTAAAACTGCCTAGAACTTCACACAAGAGAACTTCTAAAGAAGAAATTTTTTTTTGTGAAACTAATATTTACTAACTTAATGACGTGCTACATGCCTTACCTGTACCTATTGACCTAAATTTTTTTCATAATTATTTTTATCCATTCCAATGATACATGTGGTACAGAACTTGTAAAAATCTAATTTTTAATTTTAACGACATCCCTAATGTTTCTACTACACTTTAATTTTTTTTTTTGCAACTTTTTTAACGTTGATGGTATTTATTTTCCAAATTTTCTCTCTCTGCTTGTTTAATGTATTTTATCTGCAATAACTTGCAACGCTGTTCGGCTGAACATTAATTCTTAGGTTGCGTTCTTTGTTAGCAAAAATTGCAATTTATTTCATAACGTCCAGTTGTAACGTCAACTGTAAAATATGTAAGAGTTCGTGTCAGTGTTATTCGGTCAAACTATTCTAATAATCTATGGATATATACTTCATATGACCTGCCGGATATTCAAAAATATTATAGTATTATATATGGGTGAACTAAGTACCTCTTAGAAGAATTTTGATCTTATTTTTTTTTATTTTTAATAAGCTCTCTACCAGTAAATTTTACGACATAATCTTTCTGTAGTTACTTTTTTAAGATTAATTTATAACGTCGCCACATGTATCACGATTTCTGTTTTAATCCATGCGATCGTAAAATATTTCATATAATCAATTTTTGGGTGATGCTTGTAGAAGGCGCAGTGCCCTATAGCTGAATTTTAATTGCCTTGGGAATTACAGTGTTATTGAAGAAAAAGCCCAACAGAGGCGGAAAGAATATGAATTATGTCAATTGATGACTTCTTATTTCATTTTTATTTTCCTTAATGAAGTGGAGTTACCAATAATAATTACAGTTTCACAGCCAAAGGGTTAAAACATAACCTTAATTTTGGCTGTATTTTTCCATTCATCACAGATTTCTATTGTTAGGATCGGAATAACTAAACACTCTAAAACTAAAACTTTTTTATATGATCTCTACAATACGAAATACATATACGAAAACGATGTTAAAAATTAATTAAGTTTTAATTTTAGAAACAAATAATTCAATGGGAACCCCTTCGTGGGGTTACTTGTACTAGAGTATTTAGTACACTACAGCTCCCTAAAAAATCATAATAACTTCTTACATTCTGTGGGATGTACGACGCCCACTATTCCAATCCAACCAATATTACGCTGGACTGTGGATATTAAAAAGGAGTTATTTGTACAATATCCAAAAGCTTTAGTTGCTTTAATTTCTAAGCTGTACGATGTAAAATTTTTACTTTGTGTAAGAAAGGCCACATTCACTTGAAATAATAATTATCTGCAAAATTTTAGAAAGATCCCTTCACTGATTACTTTTATTATTTTACCACTTGGTAAATCTAATGGTGCCAGTAAGACTTTTAGTTTTAGGTGGAAATTTTGCATCCAGTTTTTTTTTTCAATTTGGTTGAAATTTCATTGATTAGGTTACCCTTGCTTTTGAAAGAAATTTATTAAGGGTGAGGATTAAATAGAAATCATTCCATTAGTGATTTATACTGAAATACCTTCTTAATTTTCGACGATACTTCCAATCTATTACTCTATGTATTAATAAAGCAGCACATACTTTATTAGTTTCGGTTTAAGCCCTCGGCTAGTCGTTACTGAAAATGTAAATATATATATATATATATATATATATGTACGTATATGAAAGCTTTTTGTTGCTTTTGTTACAGTCTTTTGAGATCTAAGACTGTTTTTCAATTATCATCTCTAATCTACACAGTGCTACCAAATAAAGCGATTTTTGTATCAAAATGGGATAAAACTCTTGCTTGAAGAATAGGGATTTTTTTGGCTTAAGAATTTCATGGTGTTTTATCGTATACATTATCATTTAAGATCATTGCAGATAGTCGTCGTGAGCCATAACAACGTGTATGAAGAATACTACAGAGACTCTGCTCAATTTCCTCACATATGACAAACTCATTCTAAGCTGTTGTTATGCAAACTTTTGTAGATGTTTAACAGATTCTTTAAATAAGAGATCTTAGAGAATTGTTGACTCTAGTACATGAACCTACGAATATGTTTGCGTAGAATTACTTAACACTTAATTAAGGCAGAAACTCGGAATTATATGTTCAAATACTACTTCATGAGGTATTTCGAGGATAGCATAAACTGACTTTTGGGTTTTTTTGGAGATAAAGAATTTTTATTTGGAATCTCGAATCGAAAAGATTCTGGGAGCTCTGACTTTATCTTATGTTTGTTTGTCATTTTATTTATATGTAAGTATTTTTTATCTAACTATTATTACTTTTCCCAATGCGTGTTTTTGTTGTTGTTGTTGTTGTAGATGCAACATGCATAGAAAAATCAATCAGCGATTTCTTTATTCTGTTTCTTTACTTATGTATTCGCAATCTAATAAAGAGAACTTTTTGCGGCATTAAGAAACTATTTAAACTTGCATATATTTCCATCGAGCTTAGACGTTTTGCGTTTGCCATTTAGAATGTTAAGTCTGCGATCCATACGGATCGATATGCTCAAGACCACTTCATTCCTGCTTCATTTTCTTCGTTTTAGAATTTGCGAAGCTCGTAACATATATATTTTTTACGACTGTTAATATATTACGTAATGACGTTTTATAATTCTGAACAGCCAGTACAAGGGTTAAAATCGGATTGCAAACGCAAGTTACGCTGATTTATGTATCCAAAAGGACCATTTTAAATACCCATAGAAAAAAATTTCAACAAATTCTGTCTGTTTATATTTTACTTTTTAAATTGGATTTTGCAGCTGGTTGAAGGAAAATTAACACCAAAAGGGCTTAAAGTGAAAAAAGTAATAACAACATTAAAGGCTAACCCGTTTCAAATTTATAATATGTTTCTCTATTTTTTCTTTTATTTTGAATTTAAAAGAAGTCAAACTTTTATATTTACAACAAAATGAAACCAATACCGAAGAGGTTCGTTAAAACTGGTTAGAAGAAGGTGATACAAAAAGTTCATTATATTCTATGTTTGCTTCTGTTGTTGCTTGAGTTTGTTTATATAAAGTCATATATATATATATATATATATATATATATATTTCATTTTTTGAATATATTTTATGATTGCACTCTAACAGTTCAGAGACTTAAAATCAAACCAAAGTTCCTTCGTATTGTTTGGTTTTGTTTTTTAATCCTCTGCATTGCCGGATTCTCTTGTTAAGCCGGTTTTTTTCTGTCTTTTTTATTTTATTTGCAATTCGCTTTTATTCTCTTATAGTTAGATTCTCTTTCAGTTGTATTTTTCTTCGGCTGATTTTTAGTTTTTTATAAAATGTATTGCAAATAGTCTCATTGTATATACATTCATGCATAACTACATAAATTTGTATATAATTGTATTTATGTATGAATGTCTGAACGTAGTATAAATGCCCACATTCCCTACCAAACATTATCGTGATGGTTAAGATGATAATGATGGTGACGGGTAAATTGACGATGGCTTGGTATAGTCCCTGTAAGGTATATAATTACATACACATATACATACATACTTCTATACGCAAACTTCAAATCATACAGATATATCTAAAGTAGGAATATTTTTCTCAGTTCTCTTACGTGCGTACATTTTGAATGTTTGTTTGGTTTTGTTCATTGTTTAGGTTTTCTACTGTTCGTTTATACTTTATAGATACAAATACATTATGTACAAAGTATTTGTATATATTGCAACTACTCTGTTCTCCGATGTGCTCTTTATTTGTATATACTTTTACTTGCTCTTTTGTTTTGGATCTGAGCGCATATAACGATAATAACGCAGTACTTACCATAACAGTGACGATCAAAATAATTGGTTAAAAACTTTTAACTTATAGCTCTTTATGTAATTTGTTTTTCATCTGCATCATAATGATGAGAAATTTTTATTAGTCCAACAATATACCTGCGGCAAATTTTATTAAATTTGCTAAAACAAACGTAACAATATAAGGATAAAAATTCAGTTGTTATTCTTTCTTCTGGTTCTTACCCTATTGCTTTAGAAATATTCGTACTCATTCTCTTATTTTTTGGCACTGAAGAGATTCCAAATGATAATCTTGCATGTTTAGCGATGACGCGTATTACCCAGCACAGCGATCCAGAGAACATGCGATTCTGTATCATTATTTCCTGATTACCATATAGCCATTTGGGTTTGTCTCCTCAGCCACCGTAGTTCCCGCTATTATGATATTTCTGTATTACCTAATGCTTCGTTGATACTATTTTAAGACTGTTCTATTTTATCATACAGATATATTAACTATTTTATGTCCATCGCATCTTCCCAACAATTATTTTATTTTCCATTCTGCAAGTGCTCCGGCTGGATTTTTACTTACTATAAATTGCTTTTCATGCATTTAAAACTGTTGTCTTACTTGTGCTGCCTAGGCGAGGCTTGCTTCTGTCTACTAGCCAAACAGGAATCACAATGGAAGCAAGCTAACTTGGCTGTTAATATACATCCTGTTTAGTACTCACACTTATAAGTGTTTTTCAAAAACATAATCAATTGCTTGATTTTGGTTTTGCTTGATTTGCGTTGTTATCACAAAGTTATTGTTATTGCTTTATGTGAAAGTTGCCCAAATATACGCTTGAAGATATATGTTAGGTGACGATAAACTTTTTAAACTAAAATGCTGAGTTAAGTTTTTAAGATATTTTAGTCTAACGGACTAGCAACGGCCACACATCAAATTTGTTCGCTCAAACTCGGTTTTCTTGACTGTGTTACTGAAAATATACTCAGACGTATAGTTTGTTTTTGCATTACTTTTTCCCGTGACAGCATTGGTCTTTGTTGTAAAAACATGTTAGAAAAATTGATGAAACAAGATTTGTTTGATGTGCATGTTTAGCATTTATTTAGAATATAGTTGGGTCCTCGTTAAAGAGCTTTTTAATTCGCTATTGAAAAATAATTCAGTATGGCATATTTGAAACGACAGTGTAATAACTCGTTCATAATGAATCAGAGTACTACTGCGCTTAGTTTCTGTTTTAATGTATGTATTTTGTGCTCTTTAGCTTTAATTTCTTTCTGTGTTTTATTTTTTGTTTATTTTCTATGGTGTTTTTTGTTTCATTTTCTGTTTTTTTTTTCTTTTATTTTATTTTGGTTTTGTTTGTTTTGTTCTGTTTTGTGTTGTGGTGTATATATATATAGATGGATGTTTTCTGTGTTTTGTTGTATTTAATGTACATATTGTATTTTTTGTTGTGGCGCTTTATGTATGTTGTTGAGTTTCTCTATTTTCCCCAATCATATGGTGCTTTTTCATTTGCGGTCCGCATATTCTCGCAGATTTTGTTTTTAGTTATTCGCCGATAATTGATGTCAAAGGACGCGTTGCGACCGGTATTTTACGGCGCGTTTAATTAGCAAGGATACCAAGGAGAAGTATTTGATACTGTGTACGTGTGAGTGTGTGTGTGTGCGTGTATGTGTTTGTATCTAATAGTAGGTTGTGATACTAGAATAAAGTGCAAAAATGCCAAAAGAAGATCCTTTTGTAAATCGAGCACAGTTGCTAAAAGCAATTAAAAAGTATCCTGAAATTTGGGACTCAAATAATAAACTGCACATGTGCCGTAGTGTAACTGCTCCCATGTGGAATGAGATAGCAGATCAATTTGGCGGACATGTGCCTACCGGTAAGTATATAAGTAAATAATTATTCTTATAATGATTTGATTCTTTTCTCTACATACTTGTTGAATATTTTTGTCTTAATAATTTTTGCATGGTTTCAGTAAAGCTGCAATCGATTTGGAGTCAAATGAAATATCACTACCATAATTTGGTGCATAGGCAAATTTTACACAAAGAACGTTTTACCACCAAATGGGAACACTTTGAGCCCATGTCTTTTATGTACAACATCACCGTAGCCAAAATTGTGGGAGCTTCTGGAACTAATGCCTGCGATCCATCTGAAATTGCAGAATCTTTGCCTTCACCTCCATCATTGCCACAGTCTCAAGGCCGCGGTAGGCCAAGTGGTAGTTTTACATGGTTACCACCAGTAACCCCTCAAGCAGAAGTTAGTGTTGAAACAACAACTTTTACTGGATTTACAGGACTAGTTCCACCTGCTGCTGTAACGGTAGAAACTACAACAACTCCTTTACGAAAACCTGGGCGTCCTGGTTCACTTAACAATAGCATGAGGGGTCGGATAATTGATGCTATAAAAGCTCGTCCTATTTTGTGGGCTGGAAGGCAAAAAGAAGTCAAACAAGGGCAAAATCGTACATCCGCTGTTTGGAAAGAAGTAGCGGTAGAATTGGGTTTAACTCCTAGTAAGTTTAATAATAGTTAAATAAATTTATGTGCCAATTAAAGATATTTATATTTTATTTTGAATTCGTTATTGCTTTAAAAGGTTTGGTGCAAACGCGTTGGTCGATTATTAAACAACGTTTTGTTGATGAGCTGCAAAAGGAACGTCATGCCCGCTATTCTCAAGAGGTATTCCACTCTACGTGGGAACATTTCGAACGCATGTCTTTTATGCGTGATATACTTGCTAAGAAAGTTGATGAACGAGAACAGACTCGCGAACATATACAGGAAATTGTAAGTGAAAAACAACAACTGCTTAACCATCATCACCAACAGCAACAGCAACAACAGCAGCAACATCAGCAGCTACAGCATCACCAACATCAGCTTCAGAGTACACAGCAACAGCAAACGCATCAACAGATACGTTTTATACGCTCAATACCATCAGAGAGTGTAAACACAACCACCGCACTGGCCTCACCACAAACTCACCAACAGCCTCAGCAGCCTCAGCAGCATCATCATCATCTACAACATCCACAATTGAGCATGTGTGATGAGAACGGTGAACTAACCGTACACAATACACATGCTAATGGTGGTTTAGTTGGGCTTTTGCCAGGCCACACAATTGTAACTACTGCACGTAGACGTGTTAAAAATGAAACTGATTTAGAATGGGATCCTTTTGAAATGATCCTGCACGTACAGGCCGGTTCTGAGCCAGCCAACAATTAGGTTGATACCATTTTTTTTATTATTATTATTTTTATATAAATAATGAAAATAATTACACCGGAGAAACTATTAGACGTGACCGTGGAAGACTGATTATATAGATTAAACTTACATAAAACAAACAAAATTTATTATTATCATTTAATCAAAAAGTTTGTGCAAAAAAACACCTTTATACATACATACATACGTATATGTATATATGTACATATGTGTACAATTTATACATATTTATTTCTAGGACTTTATCGTTTTTACTCGCAATTGCATAAATACTCGTACGTTTATCAAATACTCCCATCACATATTCTTAGAGAAACTATTTGTGTATGTGAGTTTGTGCGTGACATTTGCATTTTACAAACACTCATAAGTATATATGGTTATGTGCATGCACAGAGCTACATATATAAAAAATTGTTGCAAATACTTGCATTCAAATTTTACTCCCATCATGCAACATTTTGTGTTGTGTATGATATTTTTTTTGTGAAGGGTATAAACGTGAATTGAGAAAATGATTTGCGAAAAAGAACTAAACTGAGTGTTACTTTACGTTTCTTTCTACGTTGAAAACAAACATTTACTTTGATTTTCTTGTGCTATTGTTTCATTGTTTGTTTTATTTTTATTTTAATTCTTGTTCATATATGTATGTTTATTTTTTATTTCGCTTTGTTTGGACTTGTACATGTGTATAATATTTGTATGTATGTGGTTTTTTATATTTTAGATACGTTTTTTTTACTCAGTATGTACCAGAGGTATGATATTTTAAATGTGAAAGTCGACATTAAGAATTGAGATATAAAAGTGTCAATAAATAAAAATTTAGAACCTTAGGTTCATTTATCTTAATTATTAGTACAATCACTTATTTAAGAACCAAATTTATGTACAGTCATCGATAAGGTAATGACGTGAACATTGCCCACTAATTTCATTTCTTGTGATTTCCTTATAATAATTTTGGGACAAAATCAGAATTCGAATAAACCACAACTTTTTACTTGCAACGATTTATTGTTCAAAATGAAGGGGCACAATAAGAAGCGCGGTATAAACTGCATTTAAAAAAATCTTAAGAAATGTTGGACCAACTAATTATTTAGTTATCGTTTGCGTAAACAGCGTTGAGTGAAATGATGACGGCCACCATCAAATTTTCATAACACTGTGCGTTGGTCTAAAAAACATGATTTAGCAATTGTTAATATTCATTCAAATAAATATCATACTATATATAAAGGGAACACTATTTAGCGTTGTTTATCTGCTTATGTTCGGTACCCAATAAATCCCACAAGACACCAATGAACACTCGAAATATGGAGAATTGATTGAACGGATGCAGTTGCCCTAGAGAGATAACAGGCGGATAGCAGTCCCAAGGGACAATGGTGATCATGGACGCTATTATTGAATGCAGGTGACTGCAAAAGGCATAGAAAGAATCAAAGTGGGCTGACATTAATCTTACAGCTGATCAATAATACCAATTCAAGTTAACCTCTAAAAGAGACAGTGGACCCCAGTTGGCATCCAGTAAGCCGAAGGTAGGTCAATCTAGGGTGTTGCCATTCATTTTTTGCAATCAAAATTAAAGGCTTGAAGGATTTAATGAACCAGTGTGAATGTTCATTCAACTGCCGTGGCTAATAGTGGCGGATTATAGAGCCAAAGATCGCGTGTTTTGTGGCTCTCAGGGTCTTCTTGTGATTGGGATACATATGCCTAAAGAGAAAAATTATATACCCAAATATCAATTAAATCTCAATTGTAACTCTCCTGGATTAAGAATAAATAATATTTGGCCAGATAAATGTAGCACATGTTTTTTCTGAGATTATTTTGAATTCACTTTAAAATAAAAATCAAACCATAAAAAAATACTGAAAGAAAATCAAATTAGATAGATGTCCTTACGATTTACGATTGCCATTTTTAGCAGGCAATGACAACTGAAAAGTTGGCAAAAATAAAATTTCCTTACAATTAATCTAAGTTTTATCATAAAGTTGTTTTTGAACATTTAACTTAAAGTATTATTCCTCACGATAGTTTTTTTTTTTTTTTGAAAAATAAAAAGGCATAAAATAAACTTGATTGTTAACAAGTACATGTAGTTAAGCTTACATTCACACTCAACGCATATACACCCTGCTATGAAAATTGTTTTTGAACTTCAGATTTTGTGGATTATTTGCAAAAACCGCAAAAAAGTATATATTATGAGCTTTTATAGAGGTATAGAAATTTAAGCTGGCAGCATTTTTTAACCGGTGGCCATTTTCTCAGCTATTAAGTGATTGCTTGAAAGCATCCTTCAATACCAAAGCTGTCATATTTGGAATGATGAAAATCCTGAAGTATATGTGGAGACACCGTTACATCCAAAAAACCTGTCTTTACTGTCGTTACTGGGCTAGTGAAATTATTGGCCCTATCACTGACTATGATCACTGATTTTTGCGTTCAACAATTGTGGTTTCAACAAGACGGCGCAACATGTCGTACAATTCGTGCCATAAGTGATTTATTAGAGGAAATATTTAGTAACCCAACAGTTTCACCTTTCGGATCGGTACATTCGCCTCTAAGATCGTTCGACTTAACGCTGCTATATTATTTTCTGTGGAGTTGTGTGTAGTCGACAGTCTACGCTGATGTCACAAATGATTGACGACTTGGAGGACAACATTAGCCACGTTATTAGTGATATATGGATCATATGCCAGAAGTTATATCGCATGGATGTTAAAATTGGCTTGTTTTGTTCCTATTATTTTTATTTATGGTAAATAAATTTAAACTTTCTTCATATTCAGTTTACTGTGAAAATTTGAACTTCCTTAAAGGGTTTATGGTCATTAAGAGAGGTAAGAGTTATAGTAAACACGTCGTACTAAATCTCTAAATAGTCTGGTAGTGCTTTAAATTTTACATCGTTTACTTTCAGCTGTAAAGTGACAAACATGGCGAACGATTTAACAAAGTTATACACGGAATAATCAAAAAATTAGCAAAGCTGATTCTTTTTCATTACTTACAATGCCGTCAAAACGGCATTGCCAAGCGTGTTACATGTATATAACATTTACTTTAAATTACTTCAAACAGAAATAACAACAAAAATATAAGAAGATGTATAAAAAATGTTTCTATCAGTAAAATGGACGTGTAGTAAATAAGTTTTCGTTTGAGTCAGTTCAAAAAGTCATACAAACATAAGAAACTGTTTCACGATTAAGTTGTAGTTTTAGCAGCTATACTATCCTATACTGAACTTGGTTTCTCCCTAAGTAACATAAATAAAATCCTCTTGCAACACTTACACTAAAATAACACACTCGCGTTTAAACTTACTGACAGTTCAAAAACAAGAAAGAAAGTATTTTCAAGACTGTATAGAAAGTTACTGCCGTACCGTACGTGTTGGCTCTTTGTTCATTTTGTTTTCAATCAAAAAATACTTGAAAAACTTCTCCTTATGCTTACAGAACCTTTTCATACTTTAGCATCAGCAAACACAAATTGTATTTTAAAGAAATAATAAAACAGCCAAAAGACAAAAAACCGAAATGAAAACTTAGATTAATGGAAATAAAGTTTTTCCGCAAAAATTATATAAAATTGAGATAAGTTATCTTAATTTGAAAATTATCTTTAAAATGGGGAAAGAGTAATCAAAAAGGGAAAAAACAAAAAAACGAAATTAATCCAACAACACAACACAACAATAAATGTATGCAGTTGTTGCTACATATTAGAAGGAACTTAAGTTAGTTATATCCATTACTCTCGCAAGTCAATGCTAAAACATATTAAAAAGTTTATAACGTTGGAAACAAGAGGTTATGCCGCACAAGCTGAGGCAGTCTATATGTATGTTTATATTTAATTTTTATTATTGCGCATATTTTCTTAAATTACCATAAGTTTTTTGGTGATTAAGTAAAATAATGTTTTTTGTAGTGTATAAATCGACACCTTTCAAAAGCAAGTGATTAAAAGTTGGTTTCCTTACGTTTCATTTTTCCTTCATAAACTTTATTGTTTATTTATTTTTTGGAATCTTTTTTTAATTTAATCTACGTTTATTTGTGCTTGATTCCTTTAATAAATACTGCGAGGGAAACCATTTCCATTTGACCATTTCACTACTGCTCATATAGCTCATCAGTGGATTTTACCCCAAATTTTGTGTAGAAAAACTGGGAGTCTTATATCGTAAGCCAAATTGATTTTAAACAACACTGCAAATAAAAAACTCAAAAGCACTTCTACACAAACAGACAGCAAACATTTCGAAAACAAAAACACTTTTTATTTTCAATATATCTAAATACATAAGGGTTTAAAAAAATAAAGAAACAAAAAACGATTGTAAAAAATTTTACAAAGACGCAACGAGCACATGCAATGGAAATAAACAATTTTATTTTTTTGGAAACATTTTTAATTTAATCTACGGTAATTTGTGCAGTAATACATTTTAAATAATAATATTTTTTTTAATGATTTTTTGATATTCTCATAAAATATTTATTAAAGGAATCAAGCACAAATTAACGTAGATTAAAATAAACAATAAACTTTGAAAATGTGTCAAGTAAATAAGTTCTGATTGCAATAGTTTTGTTTTATAATTGTGGGGAATAAATTTTCGAAAAACAAACCTAAAACATGACAAATCTAATATTAAAGTTTAAGATAGCAATTTTATTTTTAAGTTATTTTTCTGTCAAATATATTAGAAATTACTCAAAATATGTTTTGCTCCCGAACCAGAAAAAGGCACTAGTTGCCATATTTCAACTAATTTAAATCCCAATTATTGAAGATTTACTATCGATTAAACTCAAGTGTGTTTCCATCTTCAGTCCCGTTAATTTTTTCGTTTCATAAACATTTTGCTATCGGATTCTTCAACAAGAAGTTTGTTTTTCAATTGTACAACATGATAGTTTTGACGTTCAGTTTTTTGACGCATTTGTAGTAGACGCATGGGCAACTGTTACAATGAATTCAATTTCGCTCAAAAATAGCATTAAAATATTGAAAAAGGTGGTTCTGTTAAAGTTACATTTCGTAAAATTCGTGATATTTCGGACAATATAATCGTTCTTCTGAGATCGGTATTAAAAATATGGTCACTAAATTTAAGTCAACAGGCTCGATACGAAATATGTGCCGCTCAACTGAACACATCGCAGTCGTGAGTCACAGTGTTGAAGCAGATCCAAATTCGTCAATTACTCAACGTTCTCAAGAATTGGGGTTATCCAAAACCACCACATGGCAAACATTACGTAAGGATTTGATTTGAAACCTTATAAGGTTCAGCAGTTACATGGCCAGCCAGATCGTGTGATTTAACATCACTGTATTATTTTTTGCGGGACTATGTTAAGGACAGAGTCTATATGGAGCTAATCGAATCGATTTAAGCCTTAAAACTGAAAATTCGTGATGTGATAAACAAAATAAGACCGCCATTTTTCCAAAAAGTGATGGGCATTTGCCAAATATCATTTTACAGTCATAATTGCCAAACTTTGCCTTCGTAATAGAAGAAAAATTTGAGTCATCTTAATCTTGACGGAATCTCACAGTTATTACATGTGTCACCGTGTGTAAAAGGGAGCCCAGTCCCCGAAATGGTAGCAGGGAGCTAACGCCGCCCTGCTTCGAAACCTCCGAAATTTCAACTAGGAATCACGTGTTTCTAGAAAATAATTCACGGCTTCCTAGGGCGCGGGCGCAAGTATCATATCGCCCCAGTGGTTTGACCACCGTCGGATCATGGCGCACACACACATACACACTAGTACCAACGTAAATCTTACTACGCATGACAAAGGACCCCCCCCCCCCTACCGGGGGCATATTTATATGTCTTGACGGAATCAAGACGGTCCTCATGAATTTGATTAAGGGATCATCTCCCCTCTACTCAAAACAAAGGGTGAATGATCCGGATCCAGTGAGCATGCTTGTCATGTGTTCTGGCCCAGAAGTAGGATAGTCTCCAACTCTTCAGCAAGGAGTGGGGGTTGGCGGCCATACTCCCAAACTTCCGAAATTGTAACTAGGAACGGCCTGTTGCTAGAATTATGTCTTCGGCTTCCTAAGACATTGATGTACGCATCATATCACGCAAGTGGAGTTATTATTAACTTTATCAGTATCAGAATCAGTAAGCCCCAGAATTCAGCTTTTTGGCTTTTTAGCTGTTCTCTATCTGATTATTGAGGTTGGCCCTTCGGGAGCATCGCGGTGGTTATGGTTTCATAGGATTATTTACTTTTGACCTTAACACAGGGTGAATGATCCGGATCCAGTGAGCATGCTTGTCATGTGTTCTGGACCAGAAGTTGGATAGTCTCAGAATCTTAGGCTCTCGAAGTTGCGACTAGGATTGACTAGAGGATATAAGTATCCGACGGCTTTCTAGGGCGAGGGTGAGACTACATGTCACCCAAAGTTGTTTGATTCACCATCGGGTTATGGCTTACACAGCTAGGTACTGACGTAAATCTTATTACGCATGACAAAGGAAAGCTTAATTTTAAAGCTTCACTAGTTGATGCAACGATTAAATATAACCGGGTGTTGTAATAACATTCGCAAATTTGAATTTTGCTTTAAGGAATTATATATTAATAACAGTGGCGAACGTAAAATTTGTGGCTTTTTACTGCTTTTCCTTTTGTCTAGTACTTAAAGGCTAGTAGGTATGCGTGTTAAAACATTTATTAAATACTTAATAGTCCTCCAGACCATGTTAATGCGATAAACCCGAATTGAGTAGCTCAGCAAATAAAATACATTTCAAGCTAAGGCTTTAAAATAAAAAAAAAAAAATTAAGTATTTTTCCAAATTGTTCTTACCAAATTAAGCAAACTATTATTGGGCTTAAAAAATAACTTAGACGAATATAAATTTAAATGAAAATAGCGGTAGAGCAGGCTAAATACTCTATTCACCGAGATATTGAGTTTTTTTTTGTTTTATTTTTTAGAATTTTTTATTGTTGCGACGTTGATCACACAAATTGTATCGATGATCAATATTATGCTTTTTTCGACATTCGTTAACAGCTATATCTTATCAGTAAGAGCTGTCAGATATTTTTAATTTCGATAACTTTTCCGACAAACAAACATTGTTAGTGACAATGGTGAATAATTAATTCTATACACATATAATTTTTCTTCTTAGTTTCTCCTTAACAAATATAGTTTATAAAGGAAAATTTTAAATTTCCTCAAATTTTATTTATAATTTGAATTATTTTCAAAAAAATTTATTTCATAAAAAAGCCAAAATGCTTAAAAAGCATAAAAACATAAACCTAATTCAAAAGTTTCGACAAAGAATATATTTTCATCCAAAAGTTGACAAAAAAAAAAAATAAATAAATAAAAGGCGAAAGCATCTTCATGAAAAAAAGACAAAAAATTTTCATTTCGCTTGGAGCCTTGGTTGAGGATCATTTTACTTTTATCTTATTAAATGTTTAATTTTCTGTTATTTTATTTTAAAGAATTTTTTTATTTAATCTTTTTAGCTAAGTTGCATATCCTAAGAATTGTTTAAGATTAAAGCACACGTATGTTTTGATTTCAGCATATCTTGTGAACACCATATTACTAAGAAACAAAAATTGTTATTATTATTTTTATTGTAAAGAAACCCAGGAAATATAAAAATCTAGTGGAATGTAACGCAGCTTATCTTGAATCACTACATCTACCAACTGCACCTTTCGTATCTTTTTTCTTTAGGTTGTGTACATTGTAACCATCACCAATTTAAACAATTACTTATTTAATTATAATTATATATATTAAAATAGTATATTTAAGCGTGTATACAATACATTAATATCTTAAAACTTGGTAATTAAAGTTAATATCGGCGGCTTCCATTTAGTATAATATTATTACGAAGTTGATTTACAAAGTTAAAAAAAAAACAATTATCAATAAAAACGTAAATGAAACGACCCACTGTCCATTTTACACACTACATTGTATTCTAAGAAATCTTATACGCATAATACAAGAAATTCCATCAAATAAGATAAACAACATAAAACAAAAACTAACACAGAACAAAACAAAATACACAGCCAAACAGGCGTATGATTGCTAGTAACAACAACAATGTGGGATGATATTAATGTAGAATATTCTTGTATATGAGAAACGCTTAAAACAGCTATATAAGCACCACTTGGTAGGGAAATGAATTAATTCAAGTTGAGTGATCAACGAGTAAAGACAACAAAGTTATCATAGTGTTTATTTTGTGTGTATTGAACAAAAATTAATAGTTTAACTTAATTTAAAACTTTTAAGACCTGTGTTATTATTTTACAATAAAAGAATTAGACATAAGATATGTTTATAAAAAGGAATTAACTTAAGAATATTTTTCCATAAAAGTATTTTTATATGAGTGGCAATGTTTGCACTCGTTAAGAATGTGTATAATTTATATTTATAGCATTTGAAGAAATAAACCTTAAGCGTTAAGAAAATATTAAAGTAAATATATTTTCTTATCATATATGTTTAAATCACATTTCGGTGTTATCATGTTATAGGGTTTATCGTTGGCTTCGTTTACATTTATTGTATTGAAAAGCTTATTTTATATATAAAAATTTTCTTCATAAATAAAATAATATAAAATGTTTTGTCAAGACTACCCGATTTAATATGTGAATTTATAGTCAACAACATCAAATTTTACTTTACTTTTAATAATACATTATTATTTTCCTTACGATTTTTCTACAAATTTACCCAGCTTCAAGTAAAATTTTGTGTTGTTTGAAAACTGTTTGTACATATGATTTTATTTGATAATTTTTATAGTTTTTTTTAACGATCTTTTTTTATTTATCTTTAATAAATATCTTTTTTTCTTTTTAACGAAGAAGTTTTCCAAAGGAAAGCGAAATATCGAAAAGAAAAAAATATATAAAAAAGATCGTTAAAAAGAAAAAAAGATATTTATTGAACATATGATTTTATTTAATTTTAATTATAATTTTAAAACATCAATAGAATAGCGTAAAACAAGTTATTATTTGAAAACACTTTTATTGCTTAAAATATTTTTATTATTTAATTTTATAGTAAAGTATTTTTTTGATAAATAATGTTGTAAAACTTTCGCTGTTCTAAAAAAATTAAATAATGACAATAGTTTTTCCATCTACTATTTGTTAACATTAAGTAAGAATTCATTCTGTTCTTTTTTTCTCTCATTCTTTTTACAGACTTTTGGCCGTCGTAGTCATTGAAAATATAGGCAGTGAACAATAAAAGAACTACTAATTGTAATTTCAAAATTCGTTTGACAATTATCAGCAAATGTCAATACGAGTCGACATATATAACATCATATAAGATTTAATATGTGTAATCCTCAAAATCGAATTCTAATGGGTTTTCTAAAATTCTATATATATACATGTATATGTTGAGCATAGTCCACCACACATGCTATATGAAAACAGGACTTTTGTTATTATTTTTCAGCTCATGGAATTCAGAATACACTGTGTAAACTAATCCCTGTACAAACGTAGTTAAAAATTGTACGAATATACGACTGCTGCAAAATTAGGAAGCATAACATCGCAAAAAAGCATATTTAATATGGAGGTATACATATATAAGGCTCGAAAATTTCTAAACGACACATTTATTCTTCTAAAATTCTAAACGACCACAAAGCAATACATAGATTGGAATCCCCAAGATAGCACTACAAAGGTGCTTATTTCATTCACTTAACTTAAAGTAATAGATTATTTAACTTAAATAATTGGAATAAATAAGTCGCAGAACCACACTAAAATCAGTATCGGCGAACTTTCCCTTTTCGTTTATTGTATGCTGTTTTGGGTGATGTGGGTTCAAAAAAGTTGCACAAGTAGCAACTTGTATGCTATAAATGTATAATTATTACGTGAAATTGAAACAAAAGAAAAAATCTTTGAATGTTTGCAACTTTTCGTGATATGAAGAGGAAGTTGCTACTCTGCCCAAAAAAAGGACATTTAAAAAATGACACGCAAATAAAAAGTTATAGTATAAACTGTAAATATTTATTAAAAATGTTTTCAACCTGCAGGAAATTAAGATGCGAAAACTAAATTAAATTATAATATCTTTATCCATTAAGAATTTCTTTTAGTTTTTTTGCATTTATTCATTGTTGCCTACTTTAATTTACCACCTTAATTTACCGTCTTAATTTCTTTAAAAAGGCGATAATATAAATTTATTATTTACATTAATTTATCAGTATTGTTATGAAAAGAGTGAATATGGATTTTTAGTACATATCTCTGCTTTCTTTACATAAATATTTTATAAAATACGAGGAATTGAAAATTAAAAAAAAAGTAAATGCTAAAAATCTTGGCATATCTTCCTTATTTTTTTGTGAGCGAGTTAAATTCTTTGTATGAATTATTAATAAAAAATAAAAAATCCAAAGCTTCTGCTTTGCGACTTTTACAGTTTAAGTTAAGTTTGAGTTTAGACTGACTGTTACAATTTTACTTTAAAATTAACTATTAAACTTAAAAGTGCTTATTCTATTGATTAATTTGTTTTTGTTTTATTTAATTAAAAACGCTTATTGCTAATTATTTATATTTGCTTAAACTAAGAAATTGTAATTAGGTTATTGACAAAAGGTTCAGTGGCTTTGTTTTCTTGCCAGCAGTGCTGAATTTGCAAAGTGTGTTAATTGCACAATTTTCGTTGGTCAAAGACCTCTTTGCTATTTTTCCCAATCTACATTTATTTTATGTGGAGTCGGAGGTGTCTCTAACGTAACTCCTTCCCCCCTTTTAATTTTTATTGTGTACACACTGATCGTTCTCAATGACAAAATTAATAAAGAAATTAATACAAATATTGCTATGATTGATGTATTGCTATAATTTCTATGATATTTTAATTCTTTAATTTCTTTTACATTTTCAATTTCAGTTAAAACTATTTCATCAAATGTAGGTTCTGTGATATTAGCTTTTATTTGATTTTTTGAGGGAATGACGAAATTGTGTTTGTATATTTTTTCTGAATTTACGAAAGTTTCTTTATCTAGTTTTATTTTACAATTATGGAAAGTAAATGATGATAAAGCGTACTCTTTGCTTCCTGCGTATTCTCTGATTCTTGCTGCTTCTGCAAGTACTTCTGATATAGCTATTGGAAGTTCCTTGGTTGAGTTATCGGCTGAACATGGATCTGCTGAGTTGGTTGCTTCCATTTTGATTTTTCGTTTGTCCTTGCATTTGTTAAATTTTTATTGTATTTAAAAAAAATTTTGTTTTTATTTAACTACTGTTATTAGTTAGTCACCAGTTTTACTTTGTTTTGTTCTTTCAACTTTCTTTGTATTTTTCTTCCTTATATGATACAGTCAATGTAATATAGTTCGAACAAACACACACAGTTTTTTTTATAATGTCTTTTAACTTTTTAACTCCTTAAGGAATTTCGATTTCCTAATTTTAATCCTTCGGGATACAAAAAAATTTTTCTGTTAGGTTCACGTATCTAATCCTTCTGAACTAGATCCTTACGACTGCGCCAGTTAAATTCTTTGTATGAATTATTAATAAAAAATAAAAAATCCAAAGCTTCTGCTCTGCGACTTTTACAGTTTATTTATTTAAGCTTGAGTTTAGACTGACTGTTACTATTTTACTCTAGGTTTAAAATTAACTATTAAACTTAAAAGTGCTTATTCTATTGATTAATTTGTTTTTTTTTATTTAATTAAAAATGCTTATTGCTAATTATTTGCATTTGCTTACACTAAGGAAGTGTAATTAGGTTATTGACAAATAGTTCAGTGACTTTACTTTCTTATTAATTTGTTTTTGTTTTATTTAATTAAAAATGCTTATTGCTAATTATTTATATTTGTTTAAACTAACGAAGTGTAATTAGATTATCGACAATTTTCGTTGGTCAATTGACCTCTTTGCTATTTTTCCCAATCTACATTTATTTAATGTTGAGTCGGAGGTGTCTCTGACGTAACTCGCGCGCATTGAGAAAGTTCTCCCAACATGTGCCCTTGTTTTTGTATGTGCGCTATTTAAACTAACACAATTGTGCAAGTAAGTAAAGTCTGTTATAAATTTACTTTAACTTCTAAATGCCTGCCAATCTAGCAGCAATTGTTATTTCTTTTGTTAAAAGGAGTATTCTTTCACCTCCAAATCCTCTCTCTTATTTCAATTTTAATTTCATTTATTATTCCTTAACCAATATGCTATTATCGCTTCACTGCTGCTTTAAAGTGCATATTGCATCGATACTAAAGAAATAAACAATTTAATTTTTTGAAATCATTTTCAATTTAATCTACGTTAATTTAAAATTAAAAATAAATATTTTATGCCCATTTGGCCATATGGATTTGCTTATCCCCGCTGCATATATATATATATATATATATATATATATATATATATATATATATATATATATATATATATATATATCATTTTTTGGATAATAAATATTTTATGAGAATATCATAAAATATTTATTTTTAAACGAATCTAGCACAAATTAACGTAGATTAAATTTACTACAAGGTTTACCAGAGTATGCCGAAAAGTTCATTACAATTTAAAAATAATAATAAATTATATCTGTATATAACTGAATAACCAATACTGATACCAGAATTAAAATAATGTATATTGAAAGAGATAAAAGTAAATAGTTTTTACCCAATAAACCAATGAATAAACAAAAACATCATTGCAGTTCTATCTATTAACTCATTGAAGAAAAAAGTAAACATTTGCACTAATCGTATTAAGAAATATTAAATTGAAATCAATTATTTTGAAGTGCTTCTGGTCATGACAAAGGTGTTAACAACGCATAAATCATGTACGATTGTGTAATTTTATACTTGTTTGGTGTTCCATTTATATTTTTTTATAACAAAATACACAAGTAACTGAACGTTTGTGTTTGCTTCTAAATGTAAATAATTTATTTACTACTCCTTGTTTTCATTTACAGTGTTGGTCTACACTAGCCATAAATTTTATAAAATTTAATGTCACCAAGTAGAAATTTGAATCTAACTATTGAGCAAACAGTTTTGACAATATTTACATTTTTATTCCCGCCAAACTAGATTTTGCTCTAAAAACGTATTAAATACAACTCTAAAAAATTGAGCCACAAGATAATACACAAAATTTTTTTGTCGGAAGGCATATATTTATTACAAAAACAGTTTATATGAAATTCAGTCCGCGGAGTGCTGGATCCCCCAAATTTCCTAGCCGATTAACCATTACTTCTTTTGAGATGTTGATTAGCACAATATTGAGGCAAAGGTTGGTATCTAAATCTGAACAAGGAATAGGTTCTGTAATACAGAATAAAAAAGGGATTGAGCGTTACAAATATTAACAGCAATTTTAGGCCTTTTCACTTAGTCAGATATTAAAAACAATAAAATCTCTGTGTAGCATTAAATTTTAGAGTGTTAAAATACACTGAAAACTTGATGCATTTTTATAGCTGCGTATTAACAATATGTTGTGGTATTTATTTAATAAAAAAGGGGTAAAATAATCTTGCAAGCAGTATACGATAGTTTGCGCAATATGTAAAATAAATACAAAACCTTTTTTGATTTTTACATCGTTTAAGTTACGAAGATAAGGGTACGTAGGGAAACAGATCTGATTTGTGCATTAGAATTTTCCATTCCTCAACCTTGATTCCTTCCTTCGTGTACCATGAAATTAGACCAGATGTTGGCGAACCATCTGCAATTATGCAATATACGACCAGGAATTTGCTCATGCAATAATCGAATTGTTTGTAAATTTGTACGATATCTAGGTCACGTGAAAAAGCCTTCTTTATATTTAAATTGAAGATTATTTGACTCAGCAACGCAGTAAAAGCGTTCATCTTTCACAAACTGTTCTTTTTTGTTGACTCTAAAAGGTCCAACACTAAAGAGGTAAAACACTAATTCCAGCCATTAACAGATCGCCAAAAAATTGTTCTTAAAAAACGGAAACCTTTCTAAAGCAATGAAAAATAAATTTAAAAAGGTCAAATACTGTACCACTTTTAGTCTTCTAATATAAAAATATATAATAATTTTCATAACGTAGCATAATAATGTTACGTTTATACCTTTTAAAAGAGTTTTGTTGTGAGTTCTTTATTGCAAAATAAATAACACCAGTTTTTAGAATTTTTAAATTAATAACAAGTTTATTTACTTTAACTACACAAAGTTGACATTACAGAACAATTTACTTAAGATGCTCGTCTATTGTTTACGAGGTTTAATTTTACACTGATTGACTATCCATTCAGACGCTGCCCTATTTATATTTGTGTAGAAAATTTAAGAATCCTCTACTCCCTTTGTATCACATTTTGTTGTTGTATGTTGTTTATTCGATGTATAGGCGCCTGTATGGCTGTGTGTATTTTTGTTTTTGGTTTTATGCTGATAAAGTTTCTGCTTGGATTTATTTCAAAATATTTGTTGTTGTCTTTTGTAAAAAAGGTTTCTTAGAAAACTACGCAGATGGTAAACAGCATACATGTTTGTTGTAAACAGCAATAGTTTTTGTCTTGCATTCCACGCAGTTAGTAAACAGCTTGGTTGTTGTTTGCATTTATAAAATTTCTTCGCAGTTTGTAACTAGAAATTTTGTTGTTGCTCCATAAGTTTTCTTAGCAAGAACCGCAGTTCGTAAACAACATACCCAGTAGTTCGCTTTATTCCTTAATTATTTTATTTTAAAACTTAAGCAAGACACATCCGTAACAATATGTATTTAATTACGAAATTAAAATAGTCACCGATGATATACAAGCTTCTCCAGTAGCGTATATTCAACGGATATAGAGTAATTTAGAGTAACGACAATGGTAGGGTTAAGTAGTGAAAGTTACATCTAATTTTATTATCTATAACGTGAATGTAAGTGAATAAATCATAGACTTTACTTCCCAAGAGTTTAAAAGATAAAAGAGATATAGTGGTAAATTTTTCCGTATTTTAGTGTTACAGCAAAAACCATTGTTCACCTAAAGTTTTATTTCTGAACAGATTAAAATTTAATTACGTTTTTAATTGATACAATAATTTATTTTTATTATTGATTTATATATTTTTTTTAATTAAATATGTTATTGATTTAATAGTTATTTATATGAATATTTTGTGTTAATTTGTACGGAAATTTTTTCAACGCTCTTCTATATTTTATCGTAATTAACGAAGTGAGAAAATACCACAAACATCTAACACTTGGACTATATTTCCTATACATTTAAAACTTGCACAAAAATTTTATTATTATGGATGCAACAGCAACAAACAGAAGGATATCCTCGTAGAGATATGAATTTTAATCGTATAGATATGGACCACTTTGTCAGGTTTATAAATATTGAATTAAAAGTAAAAGAATGACACTTCTCTCCGTCCTTATTCTCTAGTATTACTGAATATGCTCTGAAATCATAGACATTGCTTTTGAAAACTACAGCTTCGTATGGGCAGCATGTGTTTTTGTCAAGGACACAACCTCTTGTAGTTAATTGGTCAGTAACTGCAGTGCGCATTACAGAGAGAATTCTATTTTTTCCGAACAGTTGGTATATAGAACAAACGCCTTGCAGATGTCATTCTTATCACTATCAATATGCAAGAATTTAAATCGAATCCCCACAAAAGCTACTTTCTCTGTTCTCCCATGGTCAGCATAATTTTGTAATTCCGACACAAAGTGTTACATAAGTAGTGGTCATTCTCTGACTAAAAAGGCATATAAATATTGGAAGGTAAGCTACCAGTGAAAGTAACTATCACCTATTGGTAGTTGTTAAAACAAAATTTTATCATAACGTTTAGCAAAAAAAAAAAACAGGTATCCCAAAAACTGCATATATTTTGGACCATTTTATGTGGTTTTTAAACAATAAGTTTGTTTTTCATTTGTGGCAACGCCAACAATCGACTATGAATACATTTCGTAAAATTCGTGATATTTTCAGACAACATAATTGTTCTTCTGAGACCGCTTTAAAGAATTTGGTCGTTAAATTTGAGTCGGCAGGCTCGATACAAAACGTGCGGATACCAACGCGTGTTCGACCATAACGTTCAACTGAAACCATCGCAGCCGTGAATCACAGTGTTGTAACAGATAAAATTTGTCAATTACTCGACGTTCTCAAAAATTGGAGTTATCCAAAACCACCACATTGCGAATTTTTCGTAAGGATTTGAGTTTGAAACCTTACAAGGTTCAATTGGTACAGGAATTGAAGTCGACCGACTATTCACTCAATTCATTCAGAAACAATAGGCTAGTTTTTCTGAAAAAATAATTTTTTAAAACGAAGCCCATTTACGGTTGTCAGGGTATTTCAATAAACAAAATTGCCGCATTTGGGCTTCTGAACTCTTAAAAGCGATTATTGAGAAGCTTTTGCATACCCAACGTGTGGATGTATGGTGCGCTATATGGTCTGGAGAAGTGATTGGGCCGTTATATTTCGAGGATGAGGCTAGAAATGCGGTAGCGGTCAATGGCCTATTATTAACAATGATGATATCACTGACATGTGGTTTCAACAGGACGGTGCTACATGTCACACCTTCAATGAAGCGATCACTTTATTGCAAACCAAATTTCCCGATCGCATGATTTCACGACAATCAGCAGTTAAGTGGCCAGCTAGATCGTGTGATTTAACACCGCTGGATTATTTTTTTTGGTGCAATGTTAAGAACAGAGTCTGTGCGGAGCCAATCAACTGACATCTGTCAGTGTGGTCTTGCAAGATATCATTTTTTATTCATAATTGCCGAACTTTTCTCTTCGTAACGCAACAAAAATTTTAATCATTTTAATCAAAATTTTTGGTGTTATTGCGTTTTAGAAAACAAAGTTCTTGTTGAAAACAAGTGGAAAAAATTCTCTTAAAATTAAAATTTTGTGAAAAACATATTTTATCCAAAAGCTACTTAATCCTAAGCTTAGAAAGGATTTATATTTTTGCTGATTTCTAATTTAAGGAAAATATAAAAAATAATTTTTTATGTTCTTTAACTAAAGCATCTGAATAGTGAAATTAGGAGTTTTTGCGTAAATACTCTAAATTCAAACAATATTAAAAACGCACAAATTTCCTGGAAGTTGTAAAATGCATTCAGTAAGGCACACATTTAAAGGTAATTTGGTGATAGAAAATAATATTTCTAATTATAATCCACTATATTTGTGGTTCCGTAAAACACCTCAAATAGCTACAAATTAAACTCAAGTTAAATATGGATGATGAGACAAAAAAAAAGTATAAAACCATAGAATACCTGACCTTATTAACTTTCGATAATATTTTGCATGTTTCTTATTTTACCTATTTAACTTGTAACTTGTTGTTTGTAATTTTTGTGTCGTTTCTGTGTTGATTTTCAATTAAAAACTATTTTAGTTTTATGTACAAAATTGAGACTTCAAATATCATAAAATATAAAAAATTAAAGAAATGTTCAAAATTTGGCCTAAGCAATATAAAGCTAAGTCTAGACGATATGTTGAATCAGCATATATATGCTGACATCCATTTGCTTAAAAATAGCAGCAAATTACTGTGTCAGCATATTTTATATGCTAAGTGTTTACACGATATGCTGAAATTACCAAATTTTTTGATGTCAACATATGTCAGCAAATGAAATGTCAGCATACGAGTCAGCATACGATTTTTGTGTTTACACGATATGTTGAATTTTATATGGTGATATACATATATATATGCTGAGTCGTATCAACGTATGTTTGTCAAGTGACACTTAATATTATCATTTTGAAGTTTAAGAATTATCAAAAATTAAAAAAATTATAATGTCGTCAGAGGAAATACCATTGGCTATTGCTTTGACCATGGTAGTTTTTGATGAGGACGAAACAGATTTCAAACCAAAAAGACGCAGAATTTGGCGGAAGAAATGGGTAGAAAGCTAGATGAAGAAGGCTTTTGCGCAAAATTGTACAAGGAATCGGAAGGGAAAGAAACATTCATATATAAAAATTTTTTACGCATGGATATCTATCAGTTCAACCATTTACTTTCTTTAATAGCCCCAATAGTTACTAAACAGAACACGGTTATGCGCAAAAGCATTACTTCAAAGGAAAGACTCATTTTGACGCTACGTTTTCTTAGCACTGGTAATTCGTTCTCGTCGTTGCAATATCTTTTCAGAATTCCACGATCATCCCAAATGTGCTGGATGCAATTTATACAGTGCTTGTAGACAAATATATGAAGGTAGGAGAGGTATATCATAGTTTTTGTATTTGTGTCTTAAAATTGCCAACAAGTGCAGAAGATTGGAAAGCTATAGCAGATTTATTTCATGAGCGTTGGCAATTCCCAAATTGTATTGGTGCTGTAGATGGTAAGCATGTGGTTATAGTAGCGCCACCGAATTCAGGAAGCATTTACTATAACTATAAAGGTTCAAACAGCATTGTACTAATGGGAGTTGCCGATGCTGAATACAAGTTTATATACGTTGACGTCGGTCGTAATGGACGTTTTTCTGACGGTGGTGTATTCAATCGCTGTAGCTTTGCAAACGCTTTGGACGGCAACAAACTGAACTTACCAGAACCAACTCCATTGCCAGGCCGAGAATTACGTGTTCCCTATGTACTTGTTGCAGATGATGCATTTGCTATGCGACCTAATTTATTGAAACCGTATGCTCAACGTGGTTTGACAATGACACATAGAGTTTACAATTATCGGTTGAGTCGCGCACGTCGCGTTATTGAAAATGCGTTTGGTATACTCTCAGGACGTTTCAGCATATGCTGAAAAGCTTGCATACACTTTTCAACAAAAAACATATCTGTTAGCAAACGCAGGAAATTTGTCAAACACTAACAATATGCTGTTTAGACGATATGTTAACATTGCCAACATACGTTTGTTGAAATTGTTAACAAACTGTTAGCAAATGGTTGTAATCATACGTATGCTAAAAAAAATTTTGCGTCTACACGATATGCTGCTACCTCTATCGAATTTTTCAGCATAAATATGTTGATTCAACATATCGTCTAGACTTAGCTTAAGAAATAAAGTTGAGCACAATAACGGAAAATATATTATTATATTATTATATTATATTTCACACAAATTGCCATGATTTAGCTATGGTGATCTTTATCACCATTTTTAGTGTTGACGGCCAACACGAGTTGTACTTTAGGCACAAACATTTAAATAACTGAAATAGAGAAAAATACAGAAGCTGTTAAAGTTATTAATAACCGAACGCTTTTGCTGGAACATAAATTCATTATTTTATTTTGTTTTCTTAATAGTGATGCTTAATAGTGATGGTTCTTTTAATGCGAAACAATTCATTTGGTTAGGGCTCTTATACGTAACCAATAAAAATGAAATAAGCCGCAAAGATCAACGCAAACGGAAAAATAAATTAAACGAATTTGGATTAAGAGAAACAGATAACTGAGTGTTAAATTCGAAAAGTGGTAATTATTTAGTTTAAGGACTTTGTAATTTCCTTGCAGAGAACTAAAAGAATTTTTTCTTTAAAGGTTAATATATCAAGCGATTACGGTATTAAGCTGTCACGAGATAAAAAAAAAACAACGCTTTCGAACAACAAAATTTTTCGGGTTTATTATATATTTTATACTGAAATTAGTTAAATATTAGTTAATATTTAAGGCGAATTATTATAGTATTACAACCCAAAATAATACTTTTAATCCGGCTTAAGATTCAGCATATTTTAATTTTTGTTAACAATTTAAATAAATAACAACAAATATAATGCGTAGTGCATCCGTTTTTGGCACTTGGCAACTTTATAATCTAATTAACCACCTATAAAATAATCTAAAGAAACTGAATGAAAAAATACAAGTGTAAAATTTTCAATATAGTTATATTTTAAATATAATTATTAAATTCGTAGTAAGATGCTTTTAATATTAGCTTCATTACATAGTGCAGTTCTGCAGGACTCTTCATTGCTTTTAAGTATCTACGAAATTTAAGTTTTATATGAGTCTATTTTCTCCATCCTAAATTCTTAATTTTCTAAAAATTTTTTTTATTAGAAATATATTTGTGTTAATATCGAAATGCTATTCGAGAGTTTACGTAAATAATCAAGAAAACTGTCTCATCCAAAAATATTAAATGCCAAAATACTTCCTTGGAAATCTCCGCTGAAATTGACTAAAGTAAACGTACAAATTGTTGACCAGTTATCTTGTCGTTTTATTGCTTACATTTCCTTTACTTTAAGCTATCTATCTATTTAAATATTTTCGCTAACTGCATTGGAATGAACTGGGAGTTTTTTGTCTTTAGTAAATTTAGCTACTCTAAAATTGGTATGAACTTAAAGGAAACACTATTAAATATTTAAATTTTAGTACCTTTGCCTTTGTATTTGAATTTTTGAACATTTATTTGACCTTCATAGAAATATTAAATATTAATTATTATCAAATAATCTATAATTATTCGGAATCATTATCAATATAAGCAGTAATTTTATTCGTGCTTGATTCCTTTTCAAATAAATATTAAGTGATATTCTCACAAAATATTTATTACAAAACAATTTTCATTAAAAAAGAACATCTTATGATATTCTCATAAAACATTCTTTCAAATAAAAATATTTGAAATGCTTTGTAATGGGGGAGAGCACATTCATATTGCAATTTCACTTTCGCTCACAAAGCTCATCAGTGAATTTTACCCCAATATTGTATAGAAAAACCTAAGTGTCTTATATCCAAAGCCAAATTGATTTTATAAGAATTTTTTCCATAAAATCAACATAGCCCAGACATCAGACTCAAAAACACTTCTATACAAACATTACAAAACATTTCAAAACAACAAAAACATTGTTTATTTTCAATTTCTACATAAGGGTTGCCATTGGAAACCATTCATATGTAATTTGGAAAAAATTCTTATAAAATCAATTTGGCCTAGAGTCGCTCTAGGTTTGCTTCGCTGAATATTCAAAAAAAAATTGCTGAATAATCACCATTATTGAGATAAGATTCTAATTCCTGTAATTTAATCTACAATAAAATAAGACGAATAAAAAGTGTTTCTCCCTCCTTTTTAATCCTTACACTGTCAGGTAATCGTGTTTCGTCAAAAGCAAAGCAATACTCTATAAAAAACTGCTGCTGCACCTGTATTGTGAAATAGTTCCTGGAAGCTCACTAAATTCAATTTTAGCACCGTCTCGATCATTAAAATGAAGTTTTTTTCCTTCTAAATCTAAATTCACTTTATTTATAACTGCATGGTAATATATAAATATTTATTTAAAAAACAAATTAATATAGATTGTGGTTAATACTTACTTGAAATTATTATTTCATTTGGTGTAAAGTCCTCATGTTGTGGATCACAAATTTTAATAATAACAAATTTTCCACCATTTTTTATTTTTACATACATTTTAAGTTTTCCAACGCACTCTCTTTGTAAGAATAAGCTTCAAAGAGCGTGGTTTTAAGATGCATTAATTTAATTTTTTGTCATTATTATTTGTAATAAATGGATTAAGTTTATACCATTTGTGGTATTGTTTGTAAAGCATAATCAATCACATTTACATTTTTTTACTTCTCTCTAACAAACGGATCTTTTAAATGCTTTATAAGTGTTGTTTTTAAACTTGAGGGAATAAAATAATTATGAGAGATACGTTTCATTCTTTTTAAATATTGCAATAAAACTTTAAGTAATTAAATAAAGAGAGAGGCAAATTTTTAATGCCTGTTTCGGTATAACATGTATACTGCCAGGAATTAATTTTATATATAAATAAACAAAACTAACATTTTGGTGTTATTTCTATTCCAAGTAAGCATACAACAAATTTAATCGTTTTTTTCTGGTTTTAAATATAAACCATTTTAGAATTAATTTTTAGTTTAATTCTAAAAGAGTCTAAAAATAAAACTGATAAGTTTTAAAATTAAACTATGACTTTTTACCGTGTAATAAACTACGGACGATTGGAAAAATTAATAACCCTAATCAAATAAGAAACTAAAAATAATAACAATAATTTTGTATAATCACATAATAGTTCCCCCAAGTTCAATCCTTTGAAAATTATTAAAAGATTGCAAATAATAAAGAAGCTTTATATTACTTTTATTTGGGTACGGTTTTCCGTCGACCCTCGTCAAATTTGGTTTGTGAACAAACCGGTTTCGGCTGTTTGCCATCTTCAGTGTTCTTTTCGTACTAGTTGCGTTCTATTGTCAGTTGTGTTTATATAGTTCGTGTCTCCCTTCGTGTTATTGCGTTCGTCACTTTCTGTCTTGTTTGCCTGCATCTCTCTCTCTCCTTTCTTGTTTGTCTCTTTTTACCTAATTTGTAGCTCCCTTTTTCATTCGTCTTTTCCCTAAATAAATCCTTTGACGATCATGCTTGTTGCCCGTTTTTGTCTATGTGTGAACCCATTGGGTTTTCCCCTCTCCTTATGTGACATAATAATCTGTAATCGTACGTTTATGATGTCCTCTATTGCCTTCGTCTTGTACACCTGCGTAACGTTTTCGTGCTGGTGTAGTGTTCATCTTCCTGTAAAAATGTTTCAACGGTTCAAATATTGTGTCTGAAGCAGTGTTTATTTGTTCATTTATTATTCGTCCGTCAAATGTTCCCTGTTCGTATATCCCCATGTTCCCTAATACATTTAGTCCCCTTCCTTTGTGCTGTGTATGAAGCAGTTTAACCGTTGTCTTTATATGTCCTGGTGTACATTTGTTGTCAAATTTATGGTTCGCAAAGTTTGATTCTGAAGTTGATTTTGGTGCTCGTAGTTTTTTGTTATAGTCTCTAATGTGTTCCCTAAATCTGGTCTTAAGTTCCCATCCTGTTTGCCCGATGGCATGTACAAGTTAATTTGTACACTCCTCGTCCGTCCAGTATACCCACCCCGGTCGTCCCACTCCGTAGTATTCTGCCTAGGTTGTTTCCTGTCCTGAATGCGGTATTGATGTTGTGTCCTCCAAAGAATTCCGCCAGTTCGTACGCCGATCTTCCCATATATGTTAATGTAGCCCATTTCCCCCTCTCATCCTCCTGTTCTCTGTCCGTTCCAATTCGTTTCCTGATGTTATCTATGAGGCGCTTTCTGTATCCGTTGTTCTCCGCTATGGTGTATATTGTCCCCATTTCCCTCATATACATTCGCCGTGTTTGTGGTGTTCTCCCGAGTCCTGTTAATAGCTGCCCGATTGCTGCGTTTTTGTGTTGCTGGGGGTGATTTGATGAGTTGTGTATTATTGTGTCCGTTGCTGTTGGTTTCCTGTATATTCCACTTTCGATCCTGTTCGAGATCATGTTCCCCTTGATCGTTAGGTCCAGATAATTAATTCTCCCCTCCTCCTCCCTTCCCATTGTAAATTCTATGTCCTTGTGTCTTCCATTCAAGTAATCAAGAATTTGCCCATCGTTACCTCCTCCCACTATACATATGATGTCGTCGACATATCCTGCTTAGAAAATTACTCCGAAGTTGGCCCTTAATTCCCCTACGTACTCCCCCTCCAAGTTCTGCATAAATACTCCCATGAGGGTGGCAGATGTCGGATTTTCCATCCCTAGTCCTGTTATTTGTCCATATATATTATCGTTAAATTTAAAGTAATTCTGTTCTAGTTTCGCTTTCAATGTGCCTGTAAGTTGTATTGCTAGTTCCTTGTTCTCCGTTGTGTTCCCCACTGTCCTGTGAACAATGTTCAATGTATCCATTACCGGAATTGATGGATACAAGTCCCTTACGTCAAAAGAGACCAGTCTTGTCCCCTCCGTTATCCTCACATTCTCCAGTTTATCAATCAAGCTTTATTTTGCTTACTATACCACGAAGCAGCAATAATTCCGATTTTGCAATTTGAAATTATCTTTGAAAAATCGAACTATTCTGTGTAAGTTTTTCAAAAGTAATTAGATATAAAAAACAATGAAACTAAAGCACAATAAAAAGGATAATTGGATAGTCCCGAAAACATGTGTGGCAAACCGACAAACCCTGTAAAACATACTTTTTTCTCACTTATATATTGGGGAAATAAAAGCTACCGGGGGGTAGGAAATCCTACCTGCATGTTTGCAACTACAACACGAATAAGAAAGCAACATGTCGCCAAGTATTTTATGCGTACTCACGCACTCTCCTTTTATTTATACAGAAACGCACACAAACATCTTAACATCAATGAAAAATAAATAAACTTATGCGTCTTATTTTAGTCAATGGTTTTTTTTTCTTATTTTTGAACTTTAAATCAAATGCAGATATTTTTAATAAAGCCAACAAAACTACATAAAAAGAAGAAAGAAAGCAACAGTAAGACTTAACCCTAAGGGCTCCCATCGAATGCGGAAACACAATGGCAAGATTTTAGTGAAGCATGAATTATGAGTTTTATTTGCGTTGTAGTTTGTTGCTTCCTGCGTAGTGCGTTATTGGAATTTCGAAGAAAAAACAACCAACCACCCCAAAAAACGTATTTATAATTACTTAAGTATAAACATTTTGTTGGCTGACTGACTTTTACAACCCAAACTCCCTAAAGATAATAAATAAGATTTTCCTTTAAATGATTTATGTTCCTGAAAATACATACGAAATCCAGCAATAGCAGAAACTACAAAATTATTGTGCAAAGCATTTTCGTTGTATTTTTAAATTAAATTTGCGATAACTTGTCATTAAACGGAAATATGGTGTTTTGTTTGAAGTAAATTTATATCTTCACAGATTCATGGAAAAATAATATGGTTAGGCTAGGTACGGGTAAATTGGAAATAAATTGATAAATATTCTGGTATTTATTAATTTAATTTGATTAACACTATAAAAATGAAATTCTTATTGCAATAAATGTATAAGAAAATTATTAGATTTTTCGACACAGTAAAAATATTTGTTTGATAACATTAGTTGTGATCATATTGTTTCGTAGTGGATTTATTGAGTTTAAAAAGAAAATAATTATCACTAAAAGTGTAAATTAGACAACCCACTGTGCATTTTACAGACTGCGCAGTTTTCTAAGAAATCTTACACACAAAAGACAACAAGAACATGATTATAAGAAATTCTACCAAAAAAGTAAACAATAGAAAACAAAACCAACTAAACACAGAATAAAACAAAACACACAGGTAAGCAGGCGCCTAAACTGAATGATAACAACAACGAATAACTATATAAGTTCCACTAGCTGGGCAAATGAATTAATTCAAAGTGTCATCAGTGATTAAAGTTACCATCGTGTTTATTTTATGTCTATTGACATAATAAATCGTATAACTTAAGTTAAAACTCTAAAGTATTGTGTTTTCATTTAAATAAATAAACATTAAATATTTTCACCATTGGGCTGCCACAGGATCCTCATTTTACTGAAAATTAATTTTTCTTCTTTTTCCATCAGCTGATTGACAAGTAAGCAATAGGATATTGCCAATAGCAAATAAAAAAATTTTATAATTAATGTTTACAAAAATTCGCAAAAAAATGATGTTTGAAATAGCAAAACATACTCCTTCCTACAAAATACCTTTGTGTTATTTTTCTTTTCTTGTTTTAGGATAAAAAAGCCGGCGTTTTAATGTACTTATGGAAAGTTTTGTGTATGATTGACACTTATTTTTGCTTTCTCTCATTTTACTTAACTTTAACCTAAAAGTAGAGGATTCTACCTGTTATCAATAACAAAAAACCATAATTTAACAAAATGGGTAACAAAAAATAAATCGAAAATAGTTTCAGCCGAGTCAGAATTAATTATCTTCCTCGGACTTATTAATAGTTTTTTCACAATCTGTCTAAAATTCAATATGCACTGGCTGCTCAGCATTTAAACAGTGCATTCGAATTACGATTTTTGCAATAGTTTTAGAATACAGAGCTACGTTGATAATAAGTAACTCAAGATCTCGACAGAGTATAAGTTACTATGCCGAGGATATTTTTTCGAGCTCGAGCGGTTAAAATAGGTGCCCCTGTAGGCTAGTAGGTAGTGTACTAGCTTGTAAATATGGGGGTTGTGGGTTCGATTCCCAACGAAGTCCCTGGTTCCTTTTCACTACAAAAAATAAAAATTGACTGTCGGTGGGGCTGCTCAGCGATGAAGGCATAATCACTGGTCGCTGTGCTGTCTTATATACGGCAGTTAATTTCCGAGTATCCTTCTACTTTCACCACCTGTTTCATCTATTCTCTATCCCTTTCCTAAAAAGAATGTAGCACGGTACTTGACTAAATAGGCATTGTTGCCTGAAGTGCTACTTCTCTTAAAAAAAAAAAAAAAGGTTCTTACAGAGCTCAACATAAACAAGTCTCCTGGGCCTGATGGGATACCAGCACTGGTCCTGAAGCAGTGCTCGTCGACGCTATCGCGTCGATTAGCAGCCCTTTTTAGCAGAATGTACCATGTCGGAGAATTTCCGAAGTGCTGGAAAGTTGCTAATGTAACGCCGATCCCCAAAAAGGGGGAGGCTAACAACCCTGAAAATTACCGCCCAATCGCAATTTGTTCTGCACTTTCTAAAGTATTTGAAAGTATGATTAATTTCCATCTAGTGAGATACCTGGAGTCCAACAGCTTGCTTAGTGACCGACAATATGGTTTTCGTAGGGGGCGCTCTACGGGTGACTTGTTGGCATTCTTGTCGGAACAATGGATTAACTCCATACATCATTTTGGAGAAAGCAAGTTGGTGGCTCTAGATATTTCCAAAGCATTTGATAGAGTGTGGCATAATGCACTTCTGTCAAAACTTGTTGCTTTTGGTATCGGTGATAATTTTTCCAGATTTATATCGAGTTTTCTCAGAAATCGCACTATACGAGTTGTTATAGATGGGATTTCATCAGACGAGTTCATGATGAATTAAGGGGTACCGCAAGGCTCCGTTCTTTCTCCTACCCTATTCCTTATCTTTCTAAATGACCTTCTTTGTCGAACTTCCAACCCTATATATTCTTTTGCAGATGACAGCGCCATTTGTCACTCATATTCATATGGTAATAGACCAGGCCATCTGGATGTTACTTCATAAAGGCAAAACATAAATGATACGCTTAATCACGATCTTGCGACAATCTTGGAATGGGGTCGTGTAAATAGAGTAGAATTCAATGCTCGTAAGACACAATGTTGCATGCTTACGCATAGATCTTTGTTTGGTAGTGGTGCTGTATCTGTTACTATGGGTGATATAGGTATTACGGAATCGGAAGCTCTTGATGCTCTTGGTATGAAAATTCAGTGTGATGTTCGTTGGACCAAACACATTTTTCAGGTTTCTAAAGAAGCTTTCAAGTGCCTCGGTTTTCTAAAGCGGTGTAGAAGATACTTCACCCCATCCGATCTCCATACTATCTATACCACCTACATCCGTCTGAAAATGGAATACAACTCTCATGTATGGGCCGGCGCTCCAAAGTCTATTTTAGGGTTACTCGACCGCGTACAGGAGAGGGCCGAGAGGCTCATTGCTGACAGTAGGGTATCCAACTCTATTGATTTTCTAGAGCATCGACGCAATGTGGGGTGCATATCACTGTTCTATCGTTACTACAATGGTAAGTGCTCTAATGAAATTAGGGAACTTGTCCCTGATACTCACACGTTTTTACGCTTAACTCGATTTTCGATGAGAGCACATCCTTTTGTGGTTGATTGGCCAGTGAATCGCACTACGCATTACAGGGAAAATTCGTTTTTCAGCAGAACAGTCCGTATGTGGAATAAGATCTCTCCGGAGGTCTTTCCTGTCACTTACAATCTGAGAAAGTTCAAATCGAATGTCCACAGACACTACTCCCTCTTTCCTCCTTCCCGTAACCTAATTTCCTAGTTCTGGCACAATGCATTGCATAGGTAGGGGTCATCCCCTGAGTGCTGGTCCTATAAAAAAAACAAAAAAAAAAAACAAGTTGCCTTTTGCTATAAAATTAGTTGACTGTAGTTGAACTAGTCCTGCTTTGTCTTCTATACAAAGCAGGAATTTTGTATAGAAGACAAGCATTGGGAGCAAATGGTATGTTTTATGTATTCCAAACCATCAAATACTAAATCCATCCTCAGTTGTCTCCCTTTCCGTCGACGGATTATTAACCATTAAACAATTTGATTTACATACCACAGTTGCTGCGACAGATTGTGCAAATTGAAGTACCTGTGAGTAAAATAAATTAATAAGTGTTTTCAACGAAAAAATTATAACAAATATAATATTAGTATGTTAAGGAATTAAATTCATTTTAACAAAAAAAAATATTTCGCTAACTATAATCTTATGTTATTAATTATATGAAGAAGTACTAATTAGTTCTTTATATAAATCAAAAGGCATAGAATCGATATGTTCGTTTTCTGAAGAGATTCCCAATCATTGTCAAATCTGTATCATAAACGAAGCAAATAGTTCATTCATAGACACCGAGAGATTCTGAATCAAAAGCAACAATTATGTTATGACTTATTAAATATTTCAACTTAATATGCTAAAAGTAATTTACAAAAAAAGGATGACAAAATGAAAACAACAAAACAAATAATAAGAATAATTTTTGTTTCGTAGCAGATTATATTGAAATTTTTTCTGTTTTGTCTGTTTGGTTTCATTGTTTTTCTTTCTTTATTCTGAAAAATGAACACAAACAAGTTACTTAAAGAGGGTTACATGTTATCCTAACTGACCCACATCCTGTGTGTTGAATTCATTTATTTTATTACATCAATGTCTTCTGCAATCACAGGGGTTGATTTTTTCAATAAACTTTTGTATTTGTGTCGTGCTAAATGAAATACGCATCCACTAACATATTTCTGTATGTAAGGACGTAAAAATAAAAATCTTAAATAATAAGAGGGTATTTGATCTATTTTTTTGTGGAATTTTCTTTTTTAATTTCTTAAATCAAAGAGCTATAAACAGTGTGCTATGGCAAAATCGTTGGATAATAAAGACTGACTTCCTTGCTTGCTCATTTCTTACCATTTATGGACCAATTTCACACATTTTTAACTGCAAAACTTTTAAAACTTTAGTTTTGAAATACCTTGAATATTTAGAGCTATTTCAATTTCTAGTTAAAATGTGAAATGTAATGTCTGAACATAATTTAGGGTTTTATTAAGGTTGTATACTCTCAAACTTCTGCTTTTTATATTTATTTTTTTAGTATTTTATTGATAATTTTCTCTTTATGATCATTTGTTACTGGGCTAGCGTCCCAGAACTCGTCAAGTCTCTATGTGTTGAGTGCTAGTTCATAACCATATATCAGGCACCATATATCAGGATGAACTGTCGAGGTAATAAGCAAGGTGTATTTTTGTTATTATATAACATATTATATTACATAAGCATATTTTTTGGTGCCACTCGCGCATTGAAGCAAATCACCGCTTAAAACTACAAAATCCTTTAGGTAAGGAGGAGGATAAAATTTTGATTTCCATGCTGGTTTTTTTTTTGGGATAGTAACAGTCAACATGCCATTTTTAAAATTCTATAAGAATTGTTTTCCTATTCAGGGGGCTATTTAAAATTGGTCCATCTAACTTGTTACCTTCAACAATATTAGAACTTCATCTAGGCCCAAAACTAAAAGCTTTTGCTTAAAGATATTCGATGTCATCAAATGAAACTTCGGCTGACACCAATACGGCATTTAACATAATTAAGATTTACATGTCCTATTAGCCTACTGTAGACAAATTTACGATATACTTACGTGAATTCGTTTTTTGCATGTGTTGAAGGGTAGAAAAACAAAGGGTTGACTGGATTTAAATCTACTCATCAAAATATTTAATTTTGAGCTTTAGCTTAACATTTGGCCACTTCCTTTTGCCTGGCAATATGACAAACATTTTACATAGTTTAAATGTTTATTATTTGCATCATTGTTATTAGTTTATTATTTTCTTATTTTTAAAAATCCCGCATCAGTGTCTATCAAATGGTCTTATAAGGACGAAGAAGCCAAATGAGATTTTTATAGAAAGGCAAGCATAAATACAAAAGGTTGTTGTTAAAAACATTTAAACTTCCCTAAAGCAAAAAGGAAAAAAACAATTCTACGTAAATGGAAGCAACATTTTGTTTTATTTGATGTAACATGAATACAAAAACAACTAAAACTGACGACTTATTAAGTTGGACAAAGATATAATTTGGATAAGTATACAAATGATATAAGTTAACATGTTTTGTACACCCATTAGTTGTGAATTTCGCTACAAATTTACACATTTTGTGAAATGAAGAAATGTTTTCTTTTAAATTTTTGTATTGTTTATCCCAAATACCAGTGGTCTAAATTTGTTATGGGTAAATTTTTAAAATAATATATTATTTACATAATTTATAAATGTTTAGTTTTTGTGCTTAAGTCTGGCACCCGAAAAATATTTTACTGCTAAATAGAAAGTTGACAATGAAAGGACAATGAAATTAAGGCGAATTCGTAACAGATGAATGAATTAGATGCGATGCGGTCCACAAATGTTTGTTTTATATTTTTGTGGCAACTGCTGTGGATTTCGCATTACTTTGGCTTTTAAGGCTATTTAAAAATTAGTTCTCGTTAGCGCTGTACAGTGCAGCAAAGAAAAAAACAAGTTGGCGAAAATATTAGCGATAGTTGTCAGTTGAAGTTTGTTAATTAGATAACTACAGCAAGAGTAAAGAATTTACACAATCTGTAGCGGTTAGGACCTACACATCCTGTGTTTGGTTTGGGTTATTATTATTACTAGTTTCACAATAACAACTACTTCTGAAAAATTTTTAGTTTGCAAATAATCTTGGCAGAGCGTTAAAGGCGTATCAAAGCTAAAACGTTTTTGAATTACAATGATACTCCTACAAGCCCTAATGGTTGTTATTGTCATTCAAAATAACACTTGTTGAAGGTAGTATGTTACATTTAAGGATAATTTCGCCTGAATGTATTATTATATAAAAATTCTGGACATTGACTAACATTAAACGTTGTGTTATTTAAGAATAGGAAGAAATTATATGTTGTTAAATAAAATTTACTTTATAATTAATTAAGTAATAATGTTGCACATTTTAGCGATAGTTATTTCAACAAATTTAACGTTTTAATTTAATATTTAAATTTCTAGTACTTAGTAGAATTACATATCATTATTTGAGTATAATAAAGTGGTAATAGTAACATTTTTATTATTTTCAGTTTTATTCGACCTTTTTTTATAATTTCTATTAAATTTTAATCTTTTTACTCGGTCCTTTAAATTATAACGATTTCTTTTTCTTTTTTTTCTTTCAATATTAGATTAGCTGGTCATAGATGTGACCAAAAATATAGGAATATTTCAACACAGAAGACATCCTTATCTTCACATTGTAAGAAATATAATCACTATCCAAAGTTCGATGAAACTTCAGTATTAGATATAGAAAAAAACTACAAGAGACGTTATATGTTAGAAATGTTAGAAATTGTTAATGTACCAAATGTAAGGAGAATAAATTTCAAAACAGACACAGACAATTTAGCGCAGAATTAAAGGTACTTAATACAAAAGACACATAATTTGTTATAATTATTTCATAAGAAAGAATTTGTTATTTAGTTTCCGTTTCCTTGTTTTTGTATGTTTTAATATTTTAAATTTTAATTTTTGTATGTTTGTATGTATGAAGAAAATAATTTTATATGTTTTGTCAAATGTTTTTCAAAAATTTTTTCTTTTCAAATTGTTATAATTTTTGTTTTTGAAAATATAAAAAATAATTTCCTGAAGAAGCTTTCCAAAGGAAAGCGAAATATTGAAAAAAAAAGAAAAAGAAATCGTTATAATTTAAAGGACCGAGTAAAAAGATTAAAATTTAATAGAAAGTAACATTTTTAAATATAAGAAACTGTGTTTCGACAAGAAATACTTAATAAAAATGCTAGATCTCAGCACATTAAAGACTTTTCTTGTCCTGTACTTTGAATTTGAATTGAATTTATTTCGATTTGCAATTCCATTTGTTAGTCTAGTTCAATTAAAAATCATTTATGCCCCTTGTGCTTCTAAGTTCCTCAAAATACTTAAAAATTTAAATTTCGAGAAACTGAAATGATAAAAAGTTGTTGCATCAGGAGATATCAACACTTTTCTCATATTAACTTTTTTTCTGCTTATAAGTTCTTTAGACTGGAGGATAGGCTATTTAAACCGAAATTACAAGTTAGAATTCATTTTGTTCTTTGAAAAATATCAAAAAGCAAGGGAACCCAAAAAAGACACAAAAGCATAAAATACATGCAGTAAACTATTCGTCTATGATTGTAAAATATTTTCCAAACCAAGTTTTAAAAATGTAAATGCTGGGAATTTTTTTTATTAAAGAAAAACGCTTTATTTAATTCACAAAATTGAAATTCACAAACTAAAAATTTCCTAATATTTGGTTTAAGCAACTAAGAAATATTGACTGATATTGTAACTAGAGTTGTGATTGAAAAATAACTGATCACTATAGTGATCAAGTTTCTTAATTTTTTAATCTAGAAAATATCCTCCATGTGGTGCATGGGAATAAGTCATATATGAAAGTTATTAAAGCTAAATTAAAGTTGACATTTTCAAATAACTTTGCTACGTAGAAAGTTTGCATTGCACGTTGCTTTTGCTTTTGCCGAAGTAAATTTCACACTTTATATTTTTAAAATTGTCTTATATTTAGAAATAATATTTTGTAGAAGAAGAAGCAGATATGTTTCGACTTCACGAATTTACGTGAAAATAGGAACCTTAATCAAACAGTAAAATAAACAGTTTCTTTATCAGTAATTTTTTCAGTTATCACAACCGCTTTCAACAGTCTTTAAGTTAAAAATATATCATTCCGTTTTAATATATCTTAACGCACTGCAAAAACTTCAATTTCAAATCCGAAAGCTTAATGAATGTTTACAATCTACAGAAATATAAAAATTTCCTGGTTCTGTGTACAAGACATGATATCCATCTAACACTTGTGGAACATCGGCGCGAATATCTTCACTGTTAGCAAGCAATCTAATATAATTCTTCGAAAATAAATTTAATTTAAGATATTAATTAACAGTTATATTAAGATATTAAATTTCCATATCAACTATATTCATTCGCACATTCTTTACTAATTTCACAATTTTTCTAACACTTTGACTTGAAGCAGTACGAAACTAGAGGACACATAAACGAAGAAAACTACGTCAAAATTAAAATTTTGATATTTTTAATTTTATCACCTTCTTAACTATTAAATATTTAACTTTTTAATTTTATTTCATTTCGTAGGTAATAATATAAGATACATATGTTACATAATAAATTCGATTTTAAAATTTCAAAAGTTTTTATATCAAAATTTTAGCGTGATAATATACGAGTTTAAATTCAATTAACATTTTTAGTTCACATCCATACGTTGTTTCCTACACATAAAATTTTAGTGAACAATTATTGGGGGCATAATTAAAAATGAATATTATTTTTGTTATCAAAATACGATACTCAACAAATTAATTTTAAAGTTAAATGAATTTTTATGTTCAAAAAACAATGCAATGTGAATAGTATCTCTTTGCGGCAGTAATAGACACTCGTTATAAAATATAGCACCAAATAGCTAATATATTTTTTGTGAGAAAGATGACATTTTTCAGCATCATATTTTATTACATGCTATGTATATTATGTTTAATTTTAAAATATCACGGAGATCAATAGAAAACAAATTAAATATTTTTTTTTCGGGAATCCAAAACATGCACTCTATTCACAGCCATGGTGCTCGTAAATTGAAAAGTGAGAGAAGTCCTCAATTATTTCCGATAAATTTGGATCTTTATATGAATGTGCATCTAGTGAAACAATCTATATCTGGTCGTGTAATTTTATATGTTTAAATTCAAAGCTTTCTAGTGGAAAATAAAATTGTCGTTATTATTTTATGAATTTGGTTGTACCATAATAATAAATGAATGTTTATATTATAATAATTCTCTATACAAAAAAGTTGTGATAAAATTGGTTCTTTTATAAAAAATTAATCAATTATAAACAATTCTATTATTTGAAATCATTTTAAGTTAATCTACGTTAATTTGTCCTAGATTCCTTTAAAAAATAAATATCTTATATAAAAATATATTGCTGCTTACTGCTTACTGGCCTTTCTTCCGTAGTAATACATTTAAAAAATTTTGAATAATAAATATCATAAGATATTTATTTTTTAAAAGAATCTAGCATAGATTAACGAAGATTGCCTGAAATCAATAATTGTAATAATAATTAGTAATATTAATTAATTTATTACTCATGTTATTGGCATACTTATTAAATCCTCCTTTTTTGTTACAGTTTGAAATTGGGTTCCTTCAGAAATAAATTTAAGTTTTTTGCTCTATGAATGGTTGAATGTTGCAAAATATTTAATTCTATTTGGTCAAGTTAACTTGTAGCCTCGTTTTTAGGTGTTCAATAAACAAAATAAAAATTCTTGTTCATCAATATGTTGTTAGTAAAAATTGTATTTTTTCTGATGAATAAATTGTTTTGTTGGTGGAAAAGATTTTTTAAAAATAAAATTACTGCATATGTAGTTTTTAAGTTTTTATTTAAAGATTTCAATTGTTAATCTTCAATATATTTTTTATTAAGACTTAATGAATTTGTTAATGTGTTTTGGTTTTTGTTTGTTGTTCTAAATTTTTTGTTATATTGTTATGGCTTCTATAAATTGGTTATTATACTTGCTTTTAGTTTAAATGACAAATTCATTTTTTATTAATTTAATCAGTATTTTCAATAATATAGTTATTGATTATCTATTTCGTTTTTTACTACCTACAAAGAACAAAAACATAAAAAATACTTTGAAGAAAATCACCCTAACTGTATTAAAAATATTAAACGTGCTATAACAAAGAGGTGGTTTATTCACTTACTTGAGAAGCATCCTTTGTACAGCACTACTTTGTATAAATTTTTAAATGGAAAAAGTTTAATAACTGGCTCTCTAAGATCGAGGCTTTGCTATAATCAGAACTGTGATGAACACTAGAGTTGCAAAGCGGACACATAAAATAAAAAATATTATTAAATTAAATTAAAATAAAAAACTGCTCGCTGGTATGCGAATGCTTTCAATGCTGAAAATAAGAAAATCTTTGGACTTGAACAAAGTTGTTAAACCTAAATAAAACCTTTATCAAATTGTTGTGCCATTTCTACTTAGTAGACAAAAACTGATTTGGGCATATGTTTGTTTACTTCTTATTTGCTGCAATTCTGATTTCACTAATGATAAAGCAACTGTTACTCGTATGTAGACCACTTTTACTGTGAGAATTTGCAAATAATGTATTTATAAATTTATTATTATTTTTTTTTTGCAATATATCCTTCAATTTTTACAGCTTCATTACATATTTAAAAATTGTATGTGCTCAGTTGCGTTAATGTCAACGAGTTCAATTACTTTAGTAAGTTTTTCAATTATTATTTTGCATCACTCTTAAATATTATCTTTGAAGGGAAACAAATATCCCCAGGGGTAGAAACACATGATATTTTTATTATTTCATAAAGGACAACAAATTCATAACAAGTTAAGCTAGATCTTGAGGAACCTTAAAATATTTCGATAATATTATTTTAAAATGTTTTATAAAAAACAAGAATCATGAAGTTTATTTTAAAAACTATAAACTACCATGATAGTAGCCCGTTCGAGCTTTAATATTTTAAGATAGTTCTAGCACATCAACTCAAGGGGAATGACTTGATAACAATTTAAGACATGGAGCTATTAAACGTTTCAGCTATTAAGCCACAGCTGAGCTCATTAACTCCGTTTACAATATGCCAACAGCTTAATGTATTCCGAATATAATAATATAGAAGAAAAAAGTACATTTTACGATATTATTAATTTTTTTTATATAAATATAACCGAACTGAAAACAACTTTTTACGTTTAAAATTTGTATATTAGACAGACAGCTCTGTTATGAAAAAGAAATATTGCGGATATTGGGGATTTCTTAAGTTTCGAAATATAAAACATCCACTTGCGCTCCCGGCTATATAGGAATATGATAGCTTTTCATTTATTGCAATTATTCAGTTATTATATCTGGATTATTTTTTGTTGGGTTATGTTAAGGACAGAGTCTATATCGAGCCCGCCAAATCGACTTCAGCCTTAAAACTCAAAACCCATGATGCGGTTAACGAAATAGGACCGCCCTTTTGACAAAAAATGACTAAAAACCTTGATGAAAGAATCGACATCTATCGGCGTGGTCGTGATGAACATTTCCCAGATATCATTTTTCTTCCATGAACTTCTCTCTTCGTAATACAATAAAAATTTGAATCATTATAATCTAAATTTTTGTTTTATTTTGCTTTAGAAAACAAACTTCTTGTTGAAAAACTCTCTATAACCAACTTTTATATGGAAGTTGAAAGCTAAAGGTGAACTCATCTATTGCAACTACAATTGAATTTTCTAATAGAATTTTCATAACTAATTTAGTATCTATATACCTCTAGCGTTCTGTTGTATTTTCTTAGAAAAAGTATAATGAAAACAAAAACGTGCATTCTGTAGTTTGATGGGCTTTTTGCGCTATGTTTTTATAAAGTTTTATTCACTAAATTGCTTTTAAATATGTCGCATCTCAAACTTTAGACGAGGTACTTAACTGATGACTTTAGTTATAAATGCTTAATGTAAGAAGATTGAGTGGAGAATTCTTACATAAAAATAAAAAAACGTTGCTATCACCTAATCTACAGTGATCGTTGAATAATTAAGTCATTTTAATAAATTGTAAAACTTCGTTACTTTTGCTAGACTCCATTTTTCAATAACATAATAATAAAAATATAAAATACAAAATATACGGTATATGTAATAATTGATAAGCAAGATAACGTAGCCGATATAATTGATTACGCTACTTCAAACATATAACAGTTTTTGAATACCTTAAGAATAAGATGATAATGGAAATTGCTGTAGTTATTTAGGCATAACACTGAATTAAACTATAGATTCTATGTGATTTATACCTTGGTAAAAAATAAAAGCGTTATCTACAAAGGCTACACTAGGATAACATATACAAAATCTGTATTATGTCCAGATAGAATTCCAGCATAAGAGGAAATTGTAAAATTAATAATAATAATAATAATTAACAAAAATTAATGATAATAATCTTATTTATAACCCAGGAACTATTTTTAATTCGGCTTAGGCTCACATTATTTTAATTTAAAAAAAATAAAATTTCATTCGTTGCTAAACCCATACTAGAAAGGAAAAAAAACTTTGGTTATGTGTAGACTTTGCCTAAACAAATTAATATTTCTCGATTACAAATACTACTCGTATTATTAAAAAATTAACTGGTTAAAAAGATGAAGCTTACAACTTGAATCAGAGAGATGCAGAGAAAATATTTGACGGATGCAATTATTCAATTTCTCATATACAAAAATTGTTTAGTTAATTTGCTTTTTTAGAAATTAAAATAATGAAATAATAATAATTAAAACTTAATGCGAATACTATTCCAGTTTTAATTTTCGTGTGCATACAGTTACAAATCTCTAAATATGAGGGAACTTAAAATTACTGCTATGGCATTCGTCATTGAAATAGCAAATAATTGATGTAATTCCTAACAAATCAATGGGTATTTTAAAATTGCGTCAATAATTGAAATTCGCATATTAAAGACATTATTCTGTGGAAGAAACCACCCTAGTGGTTGTATTTAACTCGTAGAGAAACTAATAATTCTATTTGTATTTTTATTCACAAAAATAAAAAGTGTTCGCCTATTATTTAGAAAATCGTATTCGCTTATAAAGAAACAAAAATCAGGCGGGGAAAAAAACTTATTAAATGTTAAGAAAGTAAAGCAAAGTTAATTTATTTCCTTAATTAAACCTAAATACATACAACAACTGCATAACGCTTGGGTGAAAATTATTCAACGATCCGCCCTTTTTTCGAAACCATGAATTATTAAAAGGACCACAGATTATTACAGAAATTCGATAAAATATTTGAAAAAAGAAAAATAACCACAAAGAAAACTCAACTTGTGAGACTTTATGCAAAGGGATATCTTCATAAAATATGCGTATGACGACGACGTCATTACGACTGTAGTCACGTTGAAAATTACCCAGCACAACTGAATGTTTCAGTTAAATGAGTAGTTTTTTTTAACAACATAAAGTGTGTTGACAAGCAACCCTACGAAATTCTGTCAATCATTTAGCCAACCAACCAGTCAGTCGGTTGATAATTATAATAATTTCATTCACGGAGCAACATGCAGAGTAATCAACAAACCAGCCATCCATAATCATCCCTTGCCGTTCAAGAACAAAAACCCGTAATGCGAATGATGATAAAAAGATTTTTTTTTGGAATGTTTGTTGTCAGTTGTTAAATCGTGCACCCTCCTTTTAAAGCATACACAAAAAAATAATAAATGAATCAGCAAAATCATGAAGTATCTTTATCATTTCAACTTGCTCTCTTATGCTTATGTAAAGTACTTAAGTATGAACGGATGATTGTTCGCTTCTATTACATCAAGTGTTTAAGTATGTTTGCTCAGTCGCTTTTATGGCCCTTGATTTATTTATATTTTATCATACCAGTCACCATAAGCGAATGGGGAATATTGGGATTGTCCTTCAGGGCCCAGGGCGTTCGTTTTGACAGAGTGTAATCTGAACATTCAAATTTGCATCACTTTTCTAACGTAGCTGGCCGCAAGTCATAAATTACAGCAACGATGGTCTCGAAAGCGGCACTTATAACTAGTACAAAAGCACACGTGATGGCACAGAATAACCGACAGGTTTGGACGCCAACTAAAAGGTGTCGAAGTCAACTATGAAAAATTTCAAGTTCAATAAGTCGATTGTTCCAGGCCCCGTATGACTGATCTTGAGATAGGAAAGGTCTATTTCGCAACGCATGGTCCGGCTTTATTTAAGTAGGATCCAATAATGCTACCAGCGTGTAAGGTGCACCAACGGTTCATTTTTCTGAAGGTTTCACTTCATATGCCACAAAAGTCATTAAACCAAAATGAGTCTCATCTATGAATAAATTTGCTTCCATTTTGCGTCTATAGCTTGAGCGAGTTGTGGCGCTTCTTTGCTTGACTATATATTTTTTTTTGTATATTATTTGTGTAAAAGGCGATATGTAATTAACTATTTACTTTAGCGCTTTAAATCAACTCAGATTCACGTAAGCTTTGGTTTTGCTGATGCAGTATTTTTCACATCTAACTATTAATGGCTGCATTATACCCAACTCTGGTACTGACTATATTTCAAGGAAAATCTATTTGATTTTTACTAGATTTTGTGTGCAAAACAAGCTGGGATTTTGCAAATGATCGTTTTTTTCCAAATTATATCAAAAATATACTACAAAAAATACAAAGTAAAATTATTTTGAAAAAATATGTAATAAATTAATAATAAATTAAATATATATAGAAATGAAGTGGAATGAATAAAATATTTAAAAATATTTTCTATTTATTATTAATATGAAATTATAGTAGTGTCAAGAATATACAGTGCAAGCGATCTAGAATTTGAAAAATTTCGCTATAAACTACTAAATCAAGGAAATGTTTTATAAAAAAGTTTTCTTCTCATCACTGCAGAAGCCGTTCCAGTATCATACTATTTGCATGATGGCAAATACTAAAATTCGTCGATTTTAAGAAGATGACTCAGTTTTTAAGATTAACGCCTGTGATAATTTTATAAAAAACACTCAATGGAAAATCATGCTAACGACTATGAGGAACTAATTTTTTTTTATTAAAACTCCCACTCGGGTCACAAATGTTGTTAGTGCTTGCAAATTATAAATTACTCTCAACTGTTTTGGTTGTATGGATTTTTTATTTTGACTGCTAATAAAAATACGTCTCAATTATATCTGCTTAATCTGCTTTGGCTGGCCTATTTAAGATATGGTGCTCCAATCGAATCAGCTACAAGACATAACTTTGCATATTCTAATCTTGAATGCTCTCCCCGTCTTACTGTACGCAAATAAAACTTTTACTACTTCTTCATACCACACGATTTATTCTGCAATTATGTATATAGTGGTCACATAATTAGATCTGTCAGAAATGCAACATAAGGCAATAGAAATCGAGATTGATCAGAGCCAGCCAACAAAATCTTCAGAGAATCTTTAGATTAAAATATTCTTGGGATGAGATAAGTGGCAGGCTAACCGGAGGTAGAGACGCAGCCTTTAAGATGAAATCAGCTGACTTCTAGATAATTTATCATAGCATCAAGTAAAAATAATATATAGAAACACTGTTGTTAGTTAAGGCTTGATAAGGCAAGACTGGGCTGTATTTTTGGCTGTTTGCTTTTTAAAACTTCTACGATGGTATATACATATGCCTAGTTTATGCATATAAATGTTAATGTGTAGATTAAAGGTCAAATGGTAAGAAATCTAAAAGAAGAATAGTGTGATGAAAAGAAAATATTAAATCTTATTTCCATAAGTTCAATTAAAAATCAAGTAAATTTGGCATTTACAACAAACTTTATACCATATTCTTCATGTTTGGAAAAAAAGGAACCTAAATAAACTGGTAGTCTAGCAATACACATTTATATATTGGTGATATTTAATTTCTAACACTTACCTGGAAAATGGACAAGCTTGGAAATATATACACTACCCTCGTGAACTTTTCGGTAGTTTTAAACTAACAAAAAAAAAACATCCGTATTTATTATAACTGTGAAAACGTGCAACAGAATTTGGAAAGTAATGATAGTAACTTTTAGTATTATTACATCACTCTAAGGTTTTTATACAGTAGATCACGATGTGTTTTGTAATAAATAGCTACACTTCTTTAATTTTTCTACAACATCTGCCAGATTTATGTCTTCCTATATTTCGAAATGTATGCAATTGATTTGGCATATGGTCAAGTGCTCTTACTCTTACTATAGGAGTGCTTCAACCTTGTCCTAATTCTTTTTTGTTATGTACTAATGATCTGTTTCTAAACCGCAAAGCCTTGTCTTAATAATAATTTTATTAAAATTCAAAAATGGGATTCTGCTAATGGGCGGCTTAGTTTAAACCCGCAAAAATCTATGTACCAGAAGCCGATTATAGTTGATCAAATTAAAAAATATTCTGAAGAAATTTAAACTGTGAATGAGGTGAACAACTTTTGATAAGTATTTAAGCGCAACCTAACGTGGAGTGATCGCATTAGCTCACTGTTAAAAAACCCAATGTTAAGCTACGATTTCTCTGGAACACAAAAGAACAAAAATACAACAATATTAAAAATAATGTGTATGAAGTGAAAAGGATTGACAATGTCACTCTTGTTTCTAATAATTTTTATTGTGGCGATTGCTTTAAAAAAATTTGCATAACATAAAATAAATACTAAAACCGCTCGATATTACTTTGATAGGTTTCGATTTTTCTAGTCTTATTTCTAAACGGCAGTTTAAGATACATGTCATACGTGTTTGGAACCAACAACTTTATAGCAATGCTAACGCTTTCTAAAATTTCTTTTCAATAATTTTTCATAGTTATTTTCTGAATTCATTTTCACAAATATCTCTACTCTATTATATTATTTAATAACTGTCAATGTTTTTCAGATTCTTTGTTGCAAAAAATTATTTTTCTAAACTATAATTATAATATTTTTGTCTTGTTTGTACAGAAAGTGGAATATTTAAATTAATAAAATAAATAAATTAATAAAAATTTGTAGTTAGGAGCAAATCTAAAGAATATTTCGTTAAACACTGAGTCAAAAAATCAAATCTTTACACACTACTACTTCAAGAAACCTTTTCTTTATACAAACACGTAGAGATAAAACCTTTGAAATTGTTTTGGGGAGGGAAATGTTCGCCAGCAAAGCCTTTGTGTTTATATTTCTCAAAATATTATCACTGCGTAATAATGACAACGATTGGTAACTTAAATTATTGAATTTGATTCTTTAATTTCATTACGCGTGTGCTGATTTGAGCGTGAGATTATGTACTGTGTGGTATGTGTAACGTGGTGCATGTGTTGAAAAGAATGAACGGCATTGAATAAAATTTGAATTGTTCCGGTCTGTAGTGTTCTGTTTTTGTCATTGGTACGTAATTATGTTTGATTTTCTTCTTTTGTGATTGGTTTTTCAAGTTTTTCCCCAAGGACATCTGTTATGTGTTTGGTGTTTATATTCGCATGGTACTCGAAGTACATGTGCTTTTGTTCAATGAGTAAATGTATGGTCGTTCTTGTAATTGACAAACAATACAAAAACGTATTAGAAGAACGGTTGGTGGTCCAATTTTTAATTGAAAAGTGGTTAGTATTGTTCCACTGCCTTTGCTTCCAATAATGATTTCAAAATTAACAATGGTTACAAAAGGATCAGTTATTATGTAAACACGTATATTAGTATTGTGTACGGCTATATACATGTAATGTACAAAGCATGTATACGTCAGCCAAAGTAGCAAAGTCCATGAAATATTTCATTTCCCAACTTACAACGCCATTTGATATGCATTTAAAGGCTAATATTAATTTTAAAATAATTAAAATAGAAAGAATGTAACCATTTTAACTCTTAACCATGCTAACTCTTTTAGAAACTTGATGTTGTTAAAAACGCTTTAATATATTTTCCGCATTCATACACACAGTAAATAAATGTTAAGAAACAAATAATTTCTAAGCTTTGCAGAATATTAAAGGAAATATATTTAAAATTTCAAATTCGAAGTCGGCCGGATCCATTCAAAATGAAAAGTTTAATTTTCCATATTTAATTTTATGAAGAATATAAAAGAATATACGGTTAACAAATTTTACGTTCTTGTTGACGTTAAATATTTGTATAGTTACTATGCACATATCAGTTTACCTTTCAGCGTGTTAAGAGTAATAACCCCAATTTAATTTTTAAATAAAATTACTAAATTGATTATTGAACTCCTGAGGAAACCCTTAATACCATTTGAGATAAGTTAAACTTGTTTATTATATTTAAAAACTTTTTCACTACAAAGTTTTCCAATAAAAAGCATTTAAATTCAGCCAAAGTGTAATAACTTGTTATGTATTGTTAATAAATATAATGCGTAAAGTTTACAAGCGAATAGTCAAATGAAAATAAAATCAAATTGTTACTTCTTAATTATAATAATAATTTCATAATTACATAACAGAATACACAAACGACCTAATAAACGACCTTTTTTTCAAGGCGATTTTTTTTTGCATATTTTGATAGACGATCCTCTAATGTAACGAAAATACAATTTTTAATTAAATTGTGAAAGTGGCGGATAAGTACCGCCATTATAACTGAAATATCTGAGGAAGATAATAGAAAAAGGAAGGGAAAAGCAAGTAATTCTGAGTAGGTAGTGTACTAGCTTATAAGTCTGGGGGCTGCGAGTTCGATTCCCAACAAAACGTTGGCTGTTTTTTCACTACTAAAATAAAAATTGACTGTCGGTAGCGCTGCTCAGTGATGACGGCATGGTCACTGGTCGCTGAACTGTCTTATACGGCAGTTAATTTCCGTTACTATTCTTCTACTTTCACCACCTGTCGAATCTCTTCTCTATCCTTTTCCTAAAGAATGTAGGCAATGTTGCCTGAAGTGCTACTTCTCTTTAAAAAAAAAAACTGTTTATAAGACATATAAGAAAACCTTGCTTGTTAAGTTCTGTGTAAGAAGAGCACCTAGAGGATGCGGAACATTTGCCGAGTCTGTACGAAAAAAATATATCAACTGTCTTTGGAGATGTTCTGTGACCAACATGTTGCGCACCTTAGAATAAGTAGCAGCTGGGTTAGAAGTTAAGGACACAAAGTTTCAAGAAACACAAAGGCCATTGTTTAAAGATTTTTATATTAAGAAAGAATTGCAATGAATAATAAAATCGTATGCTTTTGCTTAATATAAAAATTATGCATTTTAATTTCTGTTAATAATTGCTACACGAAAACTATCAATCATCATAAAATATGCTAGTTTTTTACAAAGAACATAGATTGGTTGCGCTATCCGGCAAAAACCATATTATGTTTCCAATTAGCATAATATATATTTATTTACATCACCATAAACAAGTTTACGTTAACGTTTGATAGCTAAATAGCCAATTTATAATAAAATACAATAATATTTATAATGTTATGAAATATTACTGATAATAAATATTACAAAGTTATTCCCAATGAAATAGATAAAGCAAACAAAGAACGATGGGCTTTAGAAATGATTGAACGCTATTGTCTTAGTTTATTAATGTGTTTGTAAGCAATCGATTTATTTTAAAACGATAGAATTGGAAAAAATCCAAAAATAGTTAAAATGTAAAGATACAAAAATTAAAAATTAAAATTATAAATATATATAAAAAAAAATTTAACAAAAGCGAAATACCATTAAAAAATCTTTTATCGTATTAAAAATAAAATGCATTTATCTATAGATGACTATAGTTATATTTAACAATATTATTATTATGAATAACGGCAATATAGGCCATATGTTTCAATACTACTTAAATTATGGTTACACGAATCATGTTATTATTTTGCCTTCTAACTAATAGAGATATTCTTTCTTAGTAAGGAAAACATATTTAACAAGAAGATGATAAAAGTATTAAAAACTTATCCTTCTATTGATTTGCTCTCATCGAGCAGAATTGTTTATCATGCGGTAGTTTTATAAGAACTAGTGTCGATTAAAAACTGCTACAGACTGAATTTTAAAGTTTCATACAGAAAGTATTATAAAAGTTTTTTGTTTTGTAGAAAATCATATTTCCATTAGGACGTAAGTCATTGTCTTTAAAACTGATTGCTAAAGTCGTTAAATACTTTGTAATGTGATATTTATTGTAGGCTCTTTGCTTATTGGTTAATTTTTATTTTAGGCACACATTTGCTTTTATAATAAATAAATAAATAATTTAACACATTATTCGCCTTAAAATTAAAAAAAAAAAAAACACAAAAGCAAAAACTAGATTTTTAAATTTGTTTGCTTTTTTTATTACCAAAGCACATCTTTCACATCATTTATACAGTGAAACTAATTGAATCAACTTTATTGGCACGTAGGCAGTGCACTGTGGTTAATAATGAAAGTATAACGTAAAGTATTGTGTTGTTTTTATTTTTTCCGCCAGTAAAAAACAACAGCCAGGAAGGACGAAATGAAGTAACAACAGTATAATGTAAAGCTTTGACTTAAAAAAATATAGTAAAACAGAAACCTAAAATTAGGTTTTAAAAACGACTACAGATTCAATAGTAATTTTTCTATATATCAAAAACTTCATTCTTAACGAAGAAAAGCTTTAATTGTAACAAAGAATCCATTTAAAATTTATTTTTAAATCTGTTGATATAGCCATATGCATCACCCTTTAATTTATATATATTTTATAATGTTTTTGTTACATAGTAATACTGCGATGCAAACTCTATTAAAATTTTGAGTGCCTCGCAATTATGCTACCAAAGCTATGCAAAAACTGCACGTATTGTAGAGATCACTCTTTAATTTTTAACTTAGTTAATTAATATTTTTATGATTGAAGAAGGAAACTAAACGCACAACATTCCAGCAAAAAATGTAAACATCGGTTCAAAAGTATTGAAATTCGAAACTTTCATTTTAGTATATCATCATCAGCGTTGTCAAATCTAATGCGAATATTTTCAAATTATTCTAAAGCTCTACATCATTTTATATTCTCTACGAATTCCCCTTCATTTCAAGTTACATGTGAAATTTTTACTTGATAGTTTTCGTTGCCTGTTTGGTAAATGCGTAACCATTCAGCTTTAGTGCACAGTCCTTTTTTTCACTTTCGTAGAACCAGACTTTATTTGAAAGAAAAAATCTCTTGAAAAACGACTTTACCTTTAATACGTTTAAAGTACAGAGTGTGATTTGTTTTACATCCGCACCTGGCTATGTAGCCTTAATCAGATGGTGGACAAACCACCATAATATAATTTGGAACGTCATACATGCGTCCTAGATAGCCGAAGGCATAATTCTAAGCAACAGAACCACCTAGTTGCAACTTTAATGATTCCAGGACAGGGCTTCAAACAATCACATCTTGCTAAAGAGTTGGAGACTTTCTAACTCCTGTCCAGAACACATGTCAAGCATGCTCATTGGACTGTATCATTCACTTTGCATGTCATTATCAGTGAAATGATCCTGGTCACCATAATTTTCATAAATCCCTTATGGGGCCGCAAAACCACAACCACCACGATACTCCCATATAGGGGCCAGCCTCAATGATCAGTCAGAGAATTATTATAAGTCTGAAGAGACAAATAATGAACTCTGCGGCTCACTGATCCCCGTGGAAATAAAGTAGAGCTTCCAGTTGTCTCCCTGTCTGACTTCAGGGGACTGGGCTCAGTTGCACTGAGTCAAGATAGTGGAATATTCTATAAAGACCATATTTATATGCCTCTGGGGGGACGTTTAAAGTACAGGGTCAAAATTAAGTACAGTGTCAAAATTAAGTACAGTGGCAAAATAAAAGTCTAAATTATCACCGGATGAAAACAAACAAAAAATTTTAAAATTTTCTTCAAGCTGAATTTAAAAGGGTGCTTGCAAATGTTTTAATCGAGAAATATTTATAAGGAAAAGAAACAACATACAAAATACATATTTTAGATTTAATAGCTAAACAACACTAAAAGAACTCAAATATTTAATTTTAAATTTAATGCTAGAACTGTGAAAAACTTAAGAGGAACACTAATTTCTACTAAAGATTGAAATTGTAAATGAGGCTGTATAATACAACCTTTAGATAGGCCACCTTACAATCAGACCTAGCAAACAATTCAGTAAAAAATTATTTAATTAAAAAAATGAGAATTACTTACATCATTTATTTATTTCCGCAGATATTTTTTATTGATTTGAGGATTATCATCACTCCAAATATAAAAGTTTCGTTTATTAACGTGTCCATTTAAATAAAAGTGAGCTTCGTCGCTAAACAAAATTCGCTTATGTAATCTGGATCAACGGCAATCTTGTTTTGGTTCCAATCTGCACAATTGGAAAGCGTTGTTCAGGTGTCAATCTATTCATATTTAAATGCGAAACCAATCTACTAAAACAAAGGTGTTTCCATCTTAGTTTTATACCTCTTTAAAAACACCCAACATATGCATTATTAACAAAAATTTTTTTATATTATTTTTTATTTTTTTATAAAAACATCTTAATCTACATAACTGACTAATTAATTAATCTGTGAAGGAGCAAGCTCACTTACTAAAAACGAAAATACCTGAAGTTAAAGCTTTGGGTTAGTCTGAATATTCCAGTTGATTAACTAGATTTCTTATTCGTTTGTGCACTCTTATGATCTCTACGGAAGCCAAACTATTGTAGATGAAATATTCTTATAATTTCGATAAAATCACTTAATTCGATAAAATCAATTTGTTTACTGGTGATAATATAAACTGATCTTAGCTAGACTTTCTTATTGATTGAATGGTTTTTTGCTTTAGATTCTAACGGAAGTATTGTTAGTAACTTTTGTGCCTTTACAAGCGAACCCTTTCAGACATCTATTCTGAATTCCATCAATTCCAGGTGCCTGTATATAATTTTTATAATGATTCAATAATGCCAGAAAATATTACAATTTTTCAAATTAGTAGAAATTTTTAACTTGGCAGCTCGGAAATTTATTGCTTTTCTAAGAAGAATGCTGCAAACAATGTTTGCGTTTATCAGAATTTTTCTTAGCTATTTTCTTCTATAAAATAGTTAAATAAATAAATGTTTCCAATTAGGCGAAAAGAATTAAAAAAATTTTTCTGCTTGATGATTACAATATATGTTTATCGTTTTTGCAATCATTTTGAGTAAGAGCGACAAGCTTGGCTCTCCAATTTGTTATCATTTCGAACTGTAAATCTATCCCGTTTCAAGCCAAAAAAATCACTTTGCGGCGTTGGTAGATTGTAAGTTTGAACAGTTCACATTGCCTTTAATTACAATAATTTTTTATGATAACGGAGTGTTTAGTGTATTTAAGATGGGTGCGTTTTATTATTTTTATATAAACACAAAAAAACACATTTACTCAATAAATAATAATCAATGCTGTCCATGTTTGGTAACTTGTATTCAGGTATCAAGTGGCTTTATAATAAATTTTAATTTCAAAGAACAAGTTAATAGTGTAAATGGTTTGTTTATGGATACAAAACATTTATCAAACATTTCATATTGAGTGGAAGAGAGGAATGACGAGTGAAGAAATATTTAAATTATTGAATTAAACTTTCATTGAACAAGTTAATTTTTTATTAAAAAGTTTTACTTTACTTTTTTTATGAAAATAATATAGACTTATCAGCTACAAGAGAGGGCCCCTAAAATTTTTACACTTTGCATTAAAGATTTCTTCATTCGGTTCTGTACCTTTTACCTGAAAGATTTGTTATCACGTCAGAACACCAAAGAAAAAGCTAAAATGTCGCATTATTGGAGAAATTAAATAAAGCTCGAATTGTGTATTTTTGGTGTTGGTTTAGACCTTTTATGAACAGGCCATTAAGATCGTAGTTTGTACAAGAATCGTAAAAGCACCCTTTCATACAGCAACAAAGTTTGTTCTAATTTTTTATTATAAGTACTTTAAATACGGTTTAATTAAATGGTTTAATGTGAATAATTTCTCGTTAGTTTTTATTAATTAAATTTTGAAGATGAAAATTTATTTTGCTTTATTATTATTTATAATTTTCGAAGCAGGAAACTTGTCTTGTTTTGTATCCTTGACAGAATGTGAAAAAAGTTTATTTAAATAAATATACTTTTTTGTAAACAAAATTTGCAACGATGCACATCACTTTGGTTATTTCATATTTTTTTAATTTTTTCGTAAACTAGAGCTTTTCTAAAATTATAAAATATTAACGACATAAAAAACAATAGTATTTTAAGTTCCCTTTTCTATTAAAAAAAAAACAAGGAATTTCTTTTTTTACATTTGACTTAAACATGTCTTCAGTAAACATTTATAATAAATAGTCAAAGAAAATAGTTAAGAAAGGACTTAGATTTTCCTTTCGGATCTTTCGGAAATTGCCCCGTTATATTGTAAGCGGACCCTTAAAAAATATTTAAAACTCTGAAAAGAATTAATCACCAAAGAAAAACTTGAGTAACAGAAATGTGAAATGTGGGTCCAATCAATTGAACAGGAGGAGATATATATTCTGAATAGCCAGCATTGAGTCATCGGTGGGGTCAAGGAATCTTCACAGGTCCCATTAGTAGTGGGATAGCGGGTCTATGATACATAAACAAATAGTAACTGCTATTTTGCCAAAAATAAATGAAAATTAAAAATTTTAAAATTCACTTTTGAGTACGTATTAATTATTGATATCTGACTTTTAGTGAATAAAAGTACTATTAGAACATATTAAACTACACTTATAGATCAGCTATTTAAATTATGAACACGAGTTCTGCAAACATTTCTCATTTTAACTAAAATATACGCTGTATATTTACAATTCGTCATTTGTATATCAATGCCTTAAGGTTATCTTGTTTTTTCATGCTTGATATTTTAAAAGATATATAATGTATTTAACGATTAAAGTATCCCAAAGTTCTATGTCAAAGGAAAATTTTTAACTACGTTCCACATATATATGTAACAAATTTAGTAACTTCTCTATCCATTGTACAAAGTAATAAAACAATCTAAAATTTACAACATAATGAGTTCAAAGTCAAACAACATAAAAAATAAAACTCATTTTGTTATAAAAATTTCTTAACTTGAGGCTTTTTCGTTAAACACAATTGAAATGCCTATTTGGGTGGGTGTGGGTGTTTGCTGCCTTATGAGTTTGGTTGGAACAGTAGCATTCAACATATTTGAGAATCTAATATTTACAAAATAATAAAAACAAACTCCCAAGAGTAAATATTTTCTATCCTTGAGTTAGTCAGCTAGTTCTATAATACGCCTATGCTTTTAGAACATAACACACCACTATTAGAACACCACTATGCGAACAAAAGCTTTTTTATTGCCTCTGTTCCAATTACTATATACATAAATTTAGGCTATAAAACAATTAGACTATTAAAAATTTGTCACCATTTTTTTAATGATTTTCCCGTGAGCGACCACCAAATTTCTTTAAAATAAAATTGACAAAAAATGTTTCTGTCATTTTTACAACCTTTTTGTTGGTTTCCTTAAAATGTTTTAAAATTAGGTTCTTTTAAATATTTTTAATCATAATTTTTAAGTAAATGCTTAATTACGCTTTTGTTTAAAATGGCGTATACTTTGGATTTATACCATTTTTATGAGCAGCAATAATATGACATTTTTAATATACTTGTTGTTCATAAAACTTAAGTAGACAGTATTTTATTTTGCTTTTCAGTTTTTATATTTAACAGATGCGTTCCTTGGTAATTGAGGGAAGATTTATATTTTCCTTTTATGATGATTGTGTAATAAAAAATCTTTCTAATAATATTTTTGAAAATATTAAAATTACGTTCTTCATAAATAAGTTTTTTCAAAATTAGTTATTTTGGAGTACTTACGGAAGGCTTAAAATAAAATTAAAAGAAAACTAATATTTTAAGACTTTCAAATAAAAAGCCTGGTAGATTTACCAAGTTTATGGTATATCATGTACTATAAAGTCCTAAATTTTACTTTATTTTTTATGCTTAAAGCATTCGCGGACACTACAAATTTCAATTATTAATGAAAATGGTTGTCTTATCCAAAATCTGATTAGACATATATTAGAGAAGTTGCCAGAACATCGTATTTAAACCGTTATATGCAAAGGATATTGTAGCATCCATGATGATATTCTTCAACTAGGCCAACTGTTGGAAGTTTGTAATAGACAGCGAAAATGTAAAATATTAATACTATATTGCAATGTATATTAATTACTAAAACTATGTATTATAAAAAATTAAATGAACAAAAATTGGCTTTTAACTTGAATACTATAATCTCCACGTTATTTTACATCACTATGAAAGTAAAAAAAAAAAGATGAAATATTATTATTAAGGCTTAAGACACATTGTGTTGAATAATAAGAATAAATAATAATAGCTAAGTTTTCTCGCTGCATCTTTGTGGCGAGAAACAAATTATCATAATATACGGCTAGATAAAATAAAATGCCGAAACGTAATGCGAAACGGCGACAGTCTACGATTTGTATATTTTAGCTACTAATTTTCAAAGTCTTACTTTATTGGCTACTAAGTTTGTTTTTTCTTCCTTTTTTCATTCGGACTAGCATTCTTTTAGAATGGATACTGAAGAGATCTAAAGATATTACAAATTGTTAAAAACTGAGGAGTTCTTGTCTAAAATTTCGCCGTTTACTAGTACCACTTTTATCACGCTAGTAGTTATCGATTTGATAACGTTTTTTTTATATTTAATTACATCAGCAATAATACACAAGTTATCTAAATGAATGATTTAAGCCGACACCAATGCTCTTGATTTTACAAAATTAGCAGTTTCGGTACAAGAAAAAAATAATATATTTATTCAAAATTTTAAGACAAATTTATAGACACAAGTTATATAGAATATTATCACTATACGGTATATAACAACTTCTCTCTTTAAGTGTCGTCACAATTTTTTTAATAATTTTTTCTTCGACGATTATTACACACAGTATGTTGCCAGAGCCGTATGTAAGCTATGACACACAACATAACAAAACGTTTCTACATGCAGTGTGGAAGTATTTTTTACGCACGCAAACCAAAACTAACGTCATGTGAAAGTGACTTGGCAGCTTTAAGCAAACCATCGTTGTGTTTTTTATTGGATTGAATTCTGCTTAAATACATACATTTGACATTTTCTTGATGTTTTACTTACAATGAAATAAACTTGCGTATAAAAAGTTTACATTAAAATAATAACAGGACCTTCATGAGATCCCAACATATATCTTCTCTTCGTAAAATAGATTGTTCAGCTGCAGCCAAGTTATAAGAGGAACTCGAATATTGTACTAAAATACTAACTGATGCGAAAAAATATCTAAAATTCCTTTTTGTAAACGTCTATTTTGTAAAACTCGATTTATGGAAAAAGTCTTTAAAAGATTTATTTCTAGTTGCGCAAAGTGGAAAAACTTTATTCAACGGAATGTATAAGCGAGGCTAGTGCCGCTTTATTTTTAAGAGGAAGTTACATAAATTTGCATCATACGATGCAAATTCCAATAATTTTATTGCCGACTTAAAAAAATTTTAGGAATTTAAAAATGGCTTTCCAATTAGTTTGCCGTCACCTTTTAACTGTGCTAATTTTATAAGAACGTTTGAAGTTGTTAAAAAGAAGTTGTTTCGGATATAAATTATGAAATACGAAATTTTAGTCTGACAGTACTAAACGTATTAGAAACTTGTTTTCTAATAAGGTCTGGCATTTTACGTTGTATTAAAAAAAATTCCAAATTTAATGGCGGATATACTATTTAAATCACCGATCTCCTTATCACACTATACCAAATGTAGCAAACTATGAACATTAAGCGAAACATTCGATGCTCCATATATTCGGAAATTGAACTGGAACAGAACTAGGAAATTAGGTTATGGGGAGGAGGAAAAGGCGAGTAGTGTTATGGGCATTCGATTTGAATTTTCCTATATTGAAAGTGACAGGAAAGACCACGTATCGATTTTACGATTGTTTTGACGAAACTTATTTTTGAAAAACAAGTTTTTATAAGATACACGCGTGCAGATACAAGATACTTATATAAGTAAGAGCAAAGTGATTACAATTCCAGCATACAACACAAACTAACGAAAATGGCAATAACAACTTGGTTTTCGTAAAAATTCTTTTGGTATAGCGGTAAAAGCATTCCGGAATATCCAATTTGTCGTTTTTCGTTGTGTCGCGGACTTTTTTTTGTAAAATTAGTTTTAATTAAAATAAAATTAATTAATAAATAAAGGGTTATGCAAGTGTGGATCAACTTTAAAATATAACTGAGTGTTTGTTCTAGGAGAACCTTTGTTATTGCCGTAAGAGTTAACTTTATTTATTCTTCCTCGAACTTGAAGTTTTTTTGCACATCCATTATATGATGTATTATCCTTAAAGCTGCAAACAAATGAGCGCACTGGGACATGTAAATGCCCAAATAACAAGTCTAACTACATTTACTTCAATATTGAACTCATCTTTCTTAATTCTTTTAAATTCTTCTGAAATATCATGAAGGTAATAATCTACGCTTAATGGTTTATGGGATTCTATATGGGCGTATTAATCATTTTTTTCCATACCAACTATTTTGCCTAGTATTGGCCACAACCCAACACCTGAACTCTTATAGAGAGCCGATCCGAACATCAATAAATATTTATTGTGTAAACACCGAAAATATGTTTGATTTAATTGAACTAAAGGTCCAACATGGACATAGAATTCTGGTGTCAATGTCCTGATTATGCACTTTAATTTTAAATGGCTTCGATTTTTTTTCCCACTCCATATCAAAGATTCTCGGCAGTTGTCCTAGCAGCGAAATTGTTGTTGCTGGTGATTTCAATGTTCACAGCTGTTCTTGGCTTCGCCAATAATGTCGATGCCATGGCGGAAATGGTTGTAAACATCGTTTTGTTTGGAATGAAACTTTTGTTCCATAAAAAAAATTTCGATTAGAACCAAATCGAAATCTGGAGTTCATCAGACATGCAAAAATGCAGTCAGATCAAGTGAGGAAGCATTCAGTATCTGGCGTAGAAACAAAAACGCAGATACCAATTCGCTACGCAAAAGCGCGAGAATCTCCTGTATCAAAATGTTAAGGTCCTTGCTACTCCTGGGGGTATCAAGAACTTTTGGTCATTTGTTGAAAGAGCAAGGGATAATACAAGTTCTTCAATTCCGACTCTTTTAAGGAGCCATCAAATATTCACTTACCCGGTCGGTAAAACTTTGGTATATTTGCAAATCATTCCTATTTGCCACAAGTTAGTCAACAACCGCCCAAGCTCGACAGAGTACCCGTTACTATGCCGAAAATGTTTTTTCGAGCCAGAGCAGTAGAGAGGTTTTAGCAGATTTCAACGTGTCCTCGACCGGATTATACAACAAGGTTGGTCTCGAAACAGTACTTTTCGATGCTAGCCCGTCCGTTAGCAACACTTTCCAGCATGTGGTATCATCCCAGGGAATTTCCAAAGTCCTGGAAGGTCCCTAATGTAACGCTAGTATACTTAATTTTCATCTTGTAAGGTACCTGGAGTTTCCGTAGGGAGCACTCTAGGGAAGACTTGCTGGCTTTCCTATCCCAAGAATGCTGCAACTCCATACACCATTTCGGGGAAAGTAAGGTGGTGGCTCTAGATATAAAGTTTGACAAAGAAGGTCATTTAGAAAAATAAGAAATAGAGTAGTAGAAAAAACGGAGTCTTCCGGTACTACTGAATTAATCTTGAACTCGTCGAATGAAATCCCATCTATAACAACTAGTATAGTGCGATTCCTGAGAAAACTCGATATAAATCTGCAGAAATTATCACCGACACCAATAGCAACAAGTTTTGACAGAAGTGCATTGTGCCACACTTTACAAACGCCTTGGAAATATCTAGAGCCACCACCTTACTTTTTCCGAAATAATGTAAAGAGTTGCACAATTTTTCCGACAGGAAAGCCCGCAAATCACCCGGAGAGCTCCCCCTACGGAAACCATACTGTCGGTCGCTAAGTAAGCCGTTGGACTCCCGATACCTCACAAGATAAAAATTAAACACATTTTCCATTACTTTAGAAAGTGCAGAACAAATTGCAATAAGGGGTTGTAAACCTCACCCTTAAATTTCACGTCCTTAATTGTTCTTTTAAAAGGGCATCCATTAGAACATCAGATTTGTCTGTGGTTAAATTTTGCCAGTGGTTAAATATTTATTTACAGTTTTTTATTCCGCGCAATCTGATGGAGTAAATGTATGTTATACATTTTTATACTTAGCCAAGCCCTAGCCCCATTTCTAAGACTTCCAAATATGTGCTATTTATTAATACATTTAAATGAAAACGTACAACTAGAACTGTATTTGTAGTAATATCTCGTCTAGCATATCATTATTCGATTCGTTAGAACTACTAGGACTATTTCCTGTTTACATTATATATATTGTGTATTCCAGGAGATGAGTCGCTTATTTAATACCGCTATATGTTGCGAGGATTTGATTCCATTGCACCTAGTTTTACATGGAGTTATCACAAGATGTCACAAATAAATTATCGAAATATCGAACAGCGGCGATAACATCATTATTAATATAAAAAAATTGCAGGTTAAGCAAAATTCCATCAATTTATAGAAAGTTCAGACTTATACATTAGAGGGCCCATTATTGTGTGGTATGGTATGTACAACTTTTTATTATTTTTTTTTCGGACCAGCACTCAGAGGATAACCCAATACATTGTGCCAGAACTAGGAAATTAGGTTGAGTAGAGGAGGACAGAAAGAGCAGTGTTAGTGGACATACGGTTTGAAGTTTCCTACATTGAAAGTGACAGTAAAGACCTCTGATGGGAGTTCTGCTAAAAAACGAATTTTCCCTGTAATGCATCGTGCGAATCGCTGACCAATCAACAACAAATGGGAGCACTTTTAATGCTTTTATTAGATCACTTAACGATAACCCAGTGAAATACAACCCACACTGCGTCGATGGTCTAGCGAATCAACAGAGTTGGATACCCCACTCTCCCCAATGAGTCTCTTGGCCCTATCTTGTAAGCGGTCGATTCCTTAATATTTATATCATCCATAGTAACAGACATGCAGCATTTCCTAACATAGATCTATTCGTAAGCATGCAACATTGAGTCTTACTGGCATTAAAATCGATTCTTTTCGCACGACTCCATTGGGAACCCTACTACTGAATGAATACAAATGACAAATGGTGCTGTTATCCACGAAAACGTATACGGGGTTGAAAGTTTGACAAAGAAGGTCAGTTAAATAAGATATAAAGTAGAAGCAAGATATTTTTACTATGAAAGTATTCGTCTAATCTCTCAAAAAGTTGACATTAGTGCAAAAACTATGCATCAAGAATTTGGTGTCCCTAAGACCAGACTTTCTCGGAGCGTCTTTAAGTTAAAGTTTAATTCTATTTAACTTATATGACGACCAACAAAGTGAAAAATATTTTGTTTTATTCAAATAAAAAATTAATTTGCCTAACAAAAATAAAAGTTTTAAGAAGCCAAAATTTCATATTTAATTGAAGTTTTGTATGGTAATGGTAATGTTATCGATACTCAAGAAAACTTTGCAATTCGCGAGTCATCTGGCCGTGCAAATATTTCGCTAAGTTCACCGCGCTGTAATATATAACTTTCAGTGCGAGTATAATTTAAAACCTCCAAACTCTTCAATTTAGAAAAAAAATTTCGTACACAAGTAGAGTTCTTAGGTTTTCAAGGTTGTGCCATAAAATTATTATTAATGACAATTCCACTATTTAAAAATGTAAAGATCTGTTGGAAGGAGATCAACCCAAAAAGTTAACTTGTTAAATAGATGTAATTGCGTGTAAGCCGTTGGAGAAGAAATAATGATCTTTTTAGAATTAATTAACTACAACTCAAATGAGTTTCGAGGATTGACGGAATTTTCTACAAACGCTGATAAACTGTAATATTTCGATAGACTGTAGTGGTGGATTACGCGAGTTGGTTGTTTCAATCAGTATATTGCTTAAAAATTGTTTTGTTACGAAAGCAATATTCTTTTCGAACATCTCAAGCTTTTTCCTTTTTTTGTTATACAGTTTTATGTTGCAGCACACATCAACTATTCCACTTGCGTAGCTTTTTCAGCTCGTACATTTCGCGAAAATAATGATTCACTGACAGCGGAGGTATTCCATTGATGAAATATCGTCTTCAGCCTTTTCGATGTAAAACTTAACACCACTATAAAAAAGCATGTAGAGACGCTGAACAACTGCAAAACAGGATAATGAGAATGATGATATACATTATCAGATTAAATATTATAAGGTATTTTCCATAAACGCCCGATGGCATAAGTAATTAATGGGTTTAATAAAAATTATAAAATGTAAACACTTTTAAAAACGTCACTTAGGTTTCCCAGATTAACTTTTAATTACGTTGTCACATTGTCATCATGCCGCGCGAGTGTAATTGAATAAAATTTTAAGTTAAATTGGCCACAGGCATAGCTCCATTTGAATGAAATTTTTGGTGACCCAATTTTGTGAGGGGTAAGACATATAATATTTTCACTTTTAGAACGCCTTAACGCAGTCATACATATATTTAATTATTGGGTAGTCAGGGACTGATGAATAGAAATTCTTCTTAAATCATTCGATATTATGCTTTTATTTACTTCTTTAACTCTACTTCTTTTTTAAGGTAAATAGTGATAGAAAATGAAAACTACTAAAATTATGTTAAAACCCCTTCCCAATTTATTTAGTTTTTTTCCCTTTGTATTGAGCATCAGATGGACAATAATGTTACCATTTATGATATGCCGTTTATTTTTGACAAGTGAATGCCTGCTTATTAAGATCAATAACCAATGTATATAAATGAAATAGATCAAAATTTAATATTAACTGGCTTGATGTCAATATAAAAAGATAAAATGATATTTTTCATTATAAATATTCCTTATTTAAATTGGAATATAAATTTAAATTGAATTAAGTTAATGTAGCCATAAAACATGTTTGGAATATTTAAAATATTTAAAATATAAACTGAAGGATGTGAAATTAAATTTTCAATAAAAGAAAAACCAATTTTTAGTCAAAATATGAATGGAATTTTCCATTTCCTTTACGGAAACCATGCAATAAACAACTATAAAAGCAACAAAAAAATTTACAAAAATTTCAACCCTCGTTTATTCTGCGTCTTTTTGAAAGTAAAAGTCTGTAGATAGTACTCAACGTAAATGTACCGGACGTTTGTTTATTTATTTTTATTTATTTAAATTCATTATTTCAAAAATAAAAGCGTTGTTTTGATTTAAATGTTGTATTTTTTATTAAAGTAATACATAACTATATGTGTGATTTATTGTATTAAAATTTGATAGTTATTTTTATTACTGATTACAACATTTATATTATCAATACAGATAGGAGAATAGTCCGTCTGAATGGCTTCTATCAAGATCTACAATATTCAAAGTTTTTCGGTAGGTGATATCTCGAAAAATGTAGTTTTAGATCAGCACTTCGAGATAGGACTTTATGGTCCTTATATGCTCTCTTAAAACCTTTCCAATCTATAATGCAAAGAAAAAGTTTACAAAAGAGAACCCAGCAACTTTGGATGATTTGAAGTAATCAATTCCACTGCAACACTTCAGTCAGTAATGGATAACTTTTTGATAAGATAGCGCAAATGTATCACCGACGGTGGAGGCCATTTCAATTCAATTATTTTCAAAACTTCATAAATTACTTTAATAAAAATATATTATTTTTCAAATTAATTACTAAAAAATTAATTCCATAAACTTTAAAAAAAGTTATTTGAGTTTCTTAATATAACAAAATTGATCAGCCACCCGATATATATATGTTTCTTTATTCTTCATTTCTGTTTCTTTTGTACATAATTTTATATTAGACAAAACTAAAGCGATTTGCTAAAATAGATCAAGTAATTTGCAGATTACCTTAAATTATCTTTTATATTTCATTTTGCAACACGGGTAAAAATATATGAAAATCAAGTTATATATATTATATATATATAATTTCAAAAAATTAATATGATTATTATATGGTCGGTAAAATTATTTCCCGTACTGTACATGCAACAGTAATAACAACCGAACAGTAGAATGTAACATGAAAACAATATCGGATTTATTTATACCTTATTTACTATTTCAATTTCGAATCAATTTATAAAGTATAAGAACACACAAACATAATATTAAAAATAAGCTTGTTGCCATGCAAACAATTTTGTTTATTTTAGATTGAAAACAACAACAAAATATACATATTACGAAGGAACAAATTCAACCCTGAATTCACCATGTTAAGCATATTGCTGAAATTGATTACCTTCGTATTCTTTTATGTAAAAAATATTCGAAAAAAGTATTAAAATATTTTTTAACACTTAGACCACCTTTTACAGACGAATACTGCCATTAGTTAAAATAGAGTGAACTATGCTTTTAAAATTACTATGATGTATAGGAATTAGAAAAAATGCCAACTGCTTCTTAGAGCTTAAAGTTTGCTCAGTTATGAATGACTAAAATTTAAACTGTGTAATCGACTGCAAATGTCGATGGTTTTAAAATATTGTGTTTATTTTATAAATAGAGAGATAATGCATATGCAACTTAAATCTAGTAGTTAATAAAGATTATTGGTAGTGTAACATTTTATTCCATGCTAAAAATATTATTAGATTAGATCAGGATACGTTCGTTATGCTTTGTCACAACCCTTCCAAATATCTGGTCTCTATAAAGTTATGAATTTCTCTTTATAAAGAGCTGCAGTATTTAATGCTGCGTAATGGGAGTCTTAAGTATATGTAAATATAAAAGAGATGCAACTTCTGACACTACTGCCAAATTTTAGTAAAAATTAAACAAGAAACTGCGTAAATCTTTGTTGTCCTTTGGTTAAGTTTCTTCATTCGGTTTACAACCCTAATTCTTGCAACAAATGAATTTGTTGCATAGCAATCGATTTGTGTATAAACAAGTGCGTAATCAAATATCAAAAATCTTCTTCTTTAGCTTCCTTTTCATGTTTTTCGATAGGGTACACATGTTTTGGTTTGCTTGCTTTATACATACATTTTTTCCTTTGCAATCCGTTTCATAACCTTTTATTCTCGTTTTTTTTTCTTCTGATTTTGCTAAGCAACCCTCCTGTTCGCGTGTTTAATTTTGATATGACTCTGACATTTAACATTAAATTTTGCTTAAATACTCTCACAATATTGTATATTTATGATGATGCCCTCCCGTTTTTCTAAACATTTGTGGCAGTCATTCATTCCATCAGCTTGCAATTGTTTGTTATTTTATTATTATTATTATTTCCCCTTACATTAAAAGTGATTACGTACATATATGTTGCACATATTAAGAAAATGGTACATTCTAACCACACGTACACACACACATACATATACGAATCTTAAAAATGGTAGGCATTGTATCCTTTATTGTTTTCGATAAATATGCTTAGTTTTTGGTTCATTAAAGACAACAATAAGATATACATAGTAATTGCATCATCATCAGCATTATTATTTTTGGAAACATAAAACTTCCAAAAAGATTGCATGTGCCCATCTTTGCGAGTAATTGGGTCGAAATTTTTCATCCCCTTGTATTAAATTTTTACATAATTACTTTTAACATAGAAGTATGTATGCTATTTTGTACATATTAAAAAAAAAATTCTATCGAATACTTTTCATTGCCATTTAAAACAGCAGTTACAATTGAAAAGTCCTTCTTTGCTACTATAAATACTTGGAATCTCAAATTACATCCACTTAACGTTTATTTGTACGTGCCTGACGTGCGCCGTTCAATATTCCTCTTTATATTAAAGTGTTTTATTTTGGAAAATACCATTTACAAATTTTTCCTTTTGATAGTTCGTCACAGTCATAGAAATTTTTATGTTTACGAAAATTAATGCAAACAGAATATATACATGTGAAAGAAGTTAGGTCGTCATCAAATAATTTATACATAATCCCAACACAGCCCATGGATTTTTTCAGGCTGTCCTAAACAATGTATTAAATATAAAACGAGTCTGTCATTATTTAGAAATTTTATTGTAACGGTAAAAGAGAAATGCAAAAAATATTGTATGTCAGCAAAATTCGCAATAATATCGCAATTATTTTGTCCCACGAAGGCTTTTTGAATAGTGATAAATATGAAAAATTAAATAAATAATTATTTTAAGGTATTTATAAGGTCACTAAGAATATCTTATATTCGCAAATGTATCACTGTGCTGTATAATTAGCTTAATTTAAATCTTCTCAAATATGCATTAATATGGGTTTGCTTCGACGGGAAGCACCCTAAATAAAAAAGAGTGACAACTTAAAATCCTAAAACTTTTAGGAGAGACAAAAAACTGTTAAGTTCATCGAGCAGAAGCGACACTCTTCACATAAAAGTAGACATAATTGTATTTTTCCAGTTAAAGATGATAGTGATGTGAAAGAAATTTTTGCAGTAGTTAGAGATGTGTGCTCTGATTTAATTTATGGAATGGAAAAATACCGAATTAAAAGATTTAATTTTCCGAGCTAGCTACTCACGAACTGGTTATGTGATTCTAAGCCCTGTTTTTAGCGCATAATTATGTATAATATAAGACTACTTCTCATGCCATAAAAGATACTAGAGTAGACCCAATATTAATAATGTAAAAAATTTTGTTTGACTAAATGTTTACCCAAAGAGATGTAATTTTCCCATCTTGCTGATATAAGATTAGACTCCAATGACATTCCAAGTATCCTTTAATTTTATATGTTTCCCCAGAAGAAAATTTAAGACCTTTATGCTATATGTTTTTTATTGGCTATCATTCCCAAATAATATTTGAGACTTTCATATTCTTATTTTTCTCACAAAATTAAAAATTAATATTCATTTATTTCCAAAAAAAGATAAAAAGAAGAAAACTTAATGGGACTAAAATTTACCATAAATCAACATTATTCTTTGGAGAACATACAAAAATATCAATATCTTTTAGGGCTTACTTATTCTAAATATTAACGAAAGTAATAATAAATAATCAAATTATATATGCAATTTTCTGCATGTTTCGCAGTTGGGTGCAGCGACGAAGCAGGATAAATTCGTTAAATAAAAAAATCTTTTATACTTACATTAAATACATTATTCTCAAAGGGATACTTAAAAAAACTAAATAAATATATATGTATTACATATATTCTTATTATAAATATAATCAAATTTGTTTAAATACTTATATAACTTGCCAAGGCTAGGGCTTCAACACGTGTTGAACTTTTTCCATTCTTAATAAAGAAATTTAGAAAGTTTGATACCAATTGAATGATGGAATCAATTTTAATGATTCACGAATGTATTTAGTTCCTGGTTTCGACACACGCGTTTACTACTTTCCCTTGGTAAGTGCGCTGAAATGCGCGTTCGGTTCGACCTGCCTGCGTTCTAACGAACTTTCAAGAATCTATCCTTGTATATAGTGTTTCAAAGAAAAGAAAGAATAAGTTCCAACCTCCTTGTATATTCAGTAACTGAACTAATTTTAATATTTTCGTTTTTTTTTTTAATTATAACCGATTAAATCTTTGCTTATAATCTTAATGATTTAAACAAATTTAATGCTTTTCTCACTTCAAGTTGCTGTATCACACATTAGAAAAACACAGTGATTTTCCTCTTTATGTTAGGAATGTAACATCACTATTAAACGACGATGGTTCATAAAATAATTATTAAGTCAGAATTTAAGTGAAGTTATGCATCTGGAGTCACATTCCTTAAATTTTTTTTTCTTCTTTCGGGTCACATTCCTTTAATCTCTTGCATTAATTACGATGTAAAAATCAGAATGACTTTTAAATGTATTTACATTTTCTTATTCTCTCAGCTAGAATATTTTAATAAAGGAACTTTTTTATAGCATGACATAATAAACACATAAACATGTATATCCCTCAAGTAGTGCGTTCAATATCTGAATTACTTCTTTCAAATTTATCCTCACGTAAATAAAAAATACACGATTTTTTTTTAATCATAGATTAAGCATAGATTAAAATCGTTACAGTACCATTTTATATTAAATTTTGACTGGCGAATGCACTAATAACACCGAAAGTAATATATGAAATTCAAGTTTTGCTTGGTTCTTATGCAGGTGTTTTTCCATCCTGAACCATATTTCCAATATGACAGAACGTTAAATTTTTCGTGTTGATAGAAGTGATAGCGTCTCAAAACCGTCCTCCTCCTCCTTAAGTTCTAGTTCTCTTGATAAACAACTCTTATTTGGGAAATCTTTCATAGTTAGGATAGCGCATCGTTGCGGTATTTTACCCCTTCAGCTTAGAGTTTCACCTAAGTTGAATAATGTTTTTCGTGTAATAATGCTTTTAGTTTTAAATTCGCTCATATATATTCTCTTTCTTGTTTTTTGGTTTTTATAGCAAAGCACAATAACTATAAGTAGAAAACGTAAAACCTAAAATCAAAGGTTGTCCAAATAGTGGTGTGTTTTCAAGCCACAATGGGTAGAAATTTTAAGTTTAAGTATTTTTATATCTCTTATAAAAACAAATATTGAAAATGAAACTAAAATGAAAGGCTGGTCATATAGTGACGTGATTTAAATTAATATTACTTTAATTTTTTAACCGTATTAGGCCGGTCAGAATTTGCAAAGAGTATGTAAAAATATGTCAACTATGTGAACAATAAATTTAAGAAGGTGTTTTTACATTCTGTAACTTTATTTTGAGACTATTTCAGGCAAATGCTGCTATGTCTGCTGCAGGAAGAATATAAAAAAGTGTAGCTCTGTAGTAACATGATTTTTAATATAATACTCTCTAAAATATAAAGTTAGACGTGATGTCTCTATAGCACTATTTTTGCGAGGCCTAGTTTTAAATTTACTAAAAGAATGTGAGCTGTGCTAAAACAAGTTTAAAACATAAAATAAATTGAAAATTTAATTGTTACCAATATTATTTTATTAATATTTTTCAAAGTGATCTCCACTTTAATTTGCTTTTTATACGGATTAGTAACAAAGTAGACGTGGAGGAAAAATGCAGACTTAAATTTATTTAAAATTCCGCCACTATCTCAGAAATTTAATTTAATAATAAAAATAAAATAAAAAAATGTTAACTTCCGGAATTGCTATATAATTTGTTAAATATCTTTTGAAATTTATATGTTTCTTGTGAATATTTTTTCAGTAAAATATTTCCATAATTTTCCAATAATTTAAAAAAAATTGGATATATTAAATATTAACTTAATTTATGAAAAAACGTATTGAATTTTCCTTTTCCATTTTTACTACAATATATCCTTTTTTTAGGGTATTTTTAAATTTCACATACGTGAAGCTTATGGTTCAATGGTTTCAGTCCTTTTCCTTTTTCTCTTACATAATAACAATTTGTGTATTGTAGCTTTTTTTATTTTCCACAAATTTTATTCGTAGTTTTTATACGTTTAATGTACTATTGAGTATAATTTCACATAATTGTTGCTTATTGAGAAAACGTGAAGTACATTCTTAAATACGATAGGTTTTATTCAATTCTTTACAATGGAATAGATTTTTTATCTTGTGTGTTCACTTCACCCATCCGATGGGGTGAATTTTCTACGTATTCTTTATATTATTTCAATAAAAGTGTATTCTGGGTGGAGGGTATTTTATATTCTATTTTCCGTTCGTTATTGTTTGCTATCACTTACAGCTAATGTACTAAAAAAATTAAAAATTCTAACCTTTAATCTTTAGATAATTTGAAAAAGATATATTTCAGTTTGCTGATGTACGTATTTAATCTCTGGTTGAAAAATCTTTTCTTTACCATCAAAAAGGAAAACACAACACTAACAACAAAGACATCATTTTCAAACCAATTATACAAAAGTGAAAGTTTTTAATATTAAAGAGTTTTCCATTATTTCAGTTCCCATAGCATAACTTTAAAGAAAGAAAAACCATGACACGAAATAAATTTGCACTTATTTGTGATTCGACTATTTGAATGCCGATATCAATTTACATATCTAAAAGAAACAAAACAAAAGCACAATAGATATTTATGAAAAATAATTTAATTTTGAAATCTCATTCCATTTCACCTACTAAGTAAACTAAAGACACTCACCGCAATCCATTGCTCCATCCAATGGTTTTTGAACTAGTGTAAATCGAAGCAAAAAAAAAACATAACCGTACAAAATTGGTCTGTGGGCTCAGTAGATCCTCCTTAATTTCTCCTACAATGATCCCAGTGTGCTTATCATCCTTTTTATTTACTAGCTCTTCTACACGTACTAAGTGACGGCGGTTAAGTTCTATGCCGGTATATAATTGCTCCTATAAGCACCTTGGATAACATCACTGTCTATATACATTTGAAAGTATAAAATATATACACAACATTCCGAAACACACCCAAGCAATATTGGCCCCAAAGGGTATCTTCATAGTTTTATTGTCGGATTATCGGGTTCTTTAAATATCCTTTGCGTAATATATCCAATGGATTGTCACCTAGTTGTTACCTGAATTTTGATTACTAAATGCATTAATACAATACATAACTAATAATTTATTTGAAGTGAATTCTTAACAATTTTTCGTATTTTTCACTAAAATTATCAGAGTTTATTCTTATGGCCTTTTTGTTTTTAAATTAATTTCTTTAAATTTGTATCGATATTTAAGCAAAAGACGAGTAGCACACTGCTGTAAAAAACTACGACAGTATACGAAACCCTTTGATGCTTCTTTTGTGTGTTTCACGTCTTTCTAATTTTGAAGCTATTTTATTGTAGTTGAAAAAATTTTTTTTTGTTTTAATTTTAAGAAGATTCAAGATTAGACATCAATAAGAGTGACAGCGAAATTAAGTAACACCAACAACACAAACTCGTTCCCATAAAAAGTACACTTCAATTAAAGTGAGACTTTACGCTTGGAACAAAAGGCCTTAGAAAAATGTTTGGAAATTAAACCAACAAGAAAACCAAAGAAAATGAAAATATAGAAACGTAGTAAAAATGATGACTAAGGAAAAAATTTTAACTAAAATACTGGCACAAAACAATGCAAACAAAAACAAAAAACTTCAACACCGCATGAAGGGTATAAAAACATCATCGTGAAACACAACAGTTTGAAAAAATATTGAAAGAAAAGGTTTTACACATGACCTGTATTGAAAAGCCTCTGACAGGCCAAGTATTAGGTAGTTCCACCAAAACATATTAAGTGTGAGACGTGTCTTATCTTATTATTTCCAAAGCAGGCAACATTCTCTGTAATGTCCTGAATTAATTTAAAGTGTTGTAATACGAGGGATAGACTGCAAGTGGTTACAAAAACAAAATTTAAAGTTTATTATTGTTTTTCATTTCTTAATTCCCCATCAGCAAAATAATATACTGGAAGATATTCAAAATAAGCTTTTGTTGTAAATATTATTAAGTCTTCAAATTTTAGAATAGAATATAATCGAAATTTTTTATGTTATGGAGCTGAGCCAGTGAAAGATGACTTTTGTTGCTTAAAAATTAAATTTTCCATATAAAAGGTGTTTTTTATAGAGGTATAAGATTTTATAACGGAATAAAACACAAACGAATTTTGTAAATTGACAAATATTACTTTATTCCGAACAATTAGTTTTTCGGGATGTGACAGTGTCTCAGCATCCGCTCTTGGTTTGTCATCACCCGAAATATGTCAGTTCTGTTTATTGACGAATCTATTCAAACATCGCTAAACAAAATTATCTTATGAAAATCGGAATAAACGGCAATCTTGTTTTAGATCCAATTACCACAATTTGGATACATTGTTTAGGCGTCAGCCTTTGTATGTTGAAAGCCCAACTAAAATAAACTAAATATAAATAACTTGACAGCTGACAATAAAATTTTATTTGGTGAGAGATTCTGAAGGTCGATCATTGACAAACCATTTCCACACACTGTGCATTTTACAAACTGCGTAGTTTTCTAAGAAATCTTTTACACACACGATAACAATAATATGCTTATAAGAAATTTTACCAAATAAGATACCAAAAAAAAAAAACAAAAAGAACTAACACAAAGTAAAACAAAACACACAGCCTAGCAGGAATAATGGAAATAGATTATTTTTGTTTTTGCGAGCATCGCTGAAGCATCACTTGCTGGGCAAATGATTCAATTCAAGTTGAGTTATTTATTAGTGAGTAAAGACAACAAAGTTGCCATCGTGTTCATTTTGTGTAAAATCCAAGTAAATAAATCGTTTAACTAAATTTAAAATTATAAAGTACTGTGTTACTTTTTTGCAATAAAAGAACTTAAAATAACAAAACGTTTATTAAAAAGAAGACAAAGGTAACAATATAATATGATTTATAAAAAATCTTCACGGATGTATATGCCGTTTTTTTGCATCCAAATATATTTGTAAAAACTCATGCACGGACATCTAGTTGAGAAGCTAAGGCCGATTTTGCAATTTTATTTTCTGACCATCAAATACCCTTGCTTGAACACTATCGCTAGCACTACCTTTAATCTTTTCTTGAAAGAAAGAGAAACAAATTTGCTTTCGTGTACGATACCAATTTAAAATACAATTAATTTGAATTTATTTTTTATTCAAGCAGAATTTTAAATAGAACAATAAAAATGGATTATTTTTATTCCAAACTTTCCATCATTTTATTTTGTAATATTTCTTTATATATTTTTATTTATTGCTTTTATTTAAAGTTCGACATTTTTTGATATTTAGTCAAGTTACAACAGTTGGTAATTACAGCTGTTTATCAAATAAATTTTGTGTAATAGTTGATTACGTTGCGGTGCTTTGTTTTTTCAAATTCAAAATGAACAATTATATTAAACTAAAAGTCAAAAACTTTAATTGAGAGAATGTACAGCTTCATTTATCATACAACAGCATATTCATTCAATAATTATAATAAAACTAGCTGTAGACTCGGCTTCGCTCGGAAACTATTTGCTAATGATTAATATTTGATATGGAGTTAGAAAAAAAATTTCAGTACAAAGAAGAAGCAACACACATTTTTCTTAATTTATCGTTGAAATAGTTCTTAAGGTCATTCATTAAAAAATAAGCAAACAAAAAAGGTAAGCATATAGTTCATTTTAAAGCTTGATACTAAACAATATTTTTTGTTTTTCTGTTGGGAGAGAAAATAAACAGTGCTGGTGGTGTACCAGCTCTCGAGTATGCAACATATAATTGCCCGTGGGGGGAGAAACATTGAGATTCTAGCGATTTTAGCGATTCTCCTTAGGATTTATTAATTGTAATTGTGAATGCAAGGCGTACGGGAAATTGGACATGTTTAAACTTAAATGGTAAATCACTTAGCATGAAAGGTATCCTTGGAATAAGCAGCTCTTCAGCTACAAACTTTCTTATAATTATTAATGCTTAATTCACGTTTGGCATTAGCGTTTTAATAACCAATCTAGAACCATTGTATAGTGTTAGCTGATTCAGGTTACATAACATGAATATCACCGCTCCAACCTCAAACCAATCGATTTATACGAATACAATTCGCCATTTCTTAAGCCTTGGATTTTTAAATTTTTTTCATCAACGTATTTGTTTTTTGAAGCTGAAATGGTAATCGCTGTAATTTTGAGCTATATGTGGGAACACTTTTACAATTAGTTCTGAATTGGCAATTAGTTGTGACTTGGCAAAAGCCCATTGGAAAGGAAATCTGGAAGTCTGTGGACCATAGATAGATATACCTAGATGTAGATGTAATAATTCAAATTTTAAGAAATGTTGTTGACTGTCAACAAAATCGTTCGAAGTTGAGCTTTTATTTTTTACTTTAGCAATAAAATTTTAGAACAAAAGAATTTTGATATTGGATATTTCAGCGTATAAGCGATATACATATGTATGTATCGATAAAATTGCATCGAATAGAAAATTATTTTGTAACTTCAAAGTGAAGTGCAATTGTCGGTAACTTAATATTTTTAAACTCTCACTATCCAATATTTTAAATGTTATATTATATGAATCAAATCGTACGAAAAATTTTAAAGCAAAACATCTAAATTAAATCACTGAGCACTGTTAGGAATTTATAAAGTTTAAGCGTAGGCTAATTAAAAAATTTCAGAAGTGAAAACGATTTATTTATGTTTTCACTAACATGGTTCAGTACATAGTATATTGAAAAGTGTAAAGGAAAACATGTATAAAAAAAATTAATACTTTTTCTTAAAAGCTCATGTACGTAGAGTGTGTTAAAAACTTTAGTTCTTCGAATTGCACTTTAATCATCTCATGCGAAGAAAAATTACTTCGAAATAAAGTCTAGTTATTGAAAACATATCATGTTCATATGTAAGTCAATTTATACATTTTTAGGACAAAAATTTAAAAAAATGAAACTTAAAATGCATATTTTACTAAATTGAAAAGAAATTCACCAAAGGATTCGAACTTTTTATTTTTTCTATACAATATACATATTTCAAAGTATTGAAAAGCATGCAATCTATTTACATACATATGTACATGTGATTTTATTATAAATGTTAATTGAAGTAAGATTTTTTCCCCAAAATTGTGACGGTATTATCTTTAAAAAATCTGGCAGCTTTGTAGAGCAACGAATTAAAAAAATCATCAAACAAAAAAATACTTGCCAAACTGTAGACATGTTAGAACAATTTTCGGTTTGGCTGAAGTTGAAGATGTTGCCTCTCTTTTATTTGCTTTTTGTTTTGTTTCTCTTTTGATCTACGCGTTTTTTTAGCATGTGCTAAGAATGGATAAGTGTGTTTGAACGTATGAAAACTCATTAGCATGCAAACAACCATAAGCTTCATCAAACCAGTTCGAACGAACATGTCGAGTCGTGAATAACTTATTTGTGTTTACAACAACAACAGAAGAAAATTAATAAATGAATTTTCTAAGTTTTCCGGAAAATTTTATAATTTTTTTTCATACAAACCATCTCCTGAAAATTTCGAATCGAATAAAACAGAAATCAGCCAAATCGCTCCAGCCGTTGTCACGCCAACTCATAACATACGTGTACCATTTCATTTTTATATATAGATATTATACATATTTGAGAAAATGTTATAAACAATTAAAATCATTGTTTTTAAATATTCTTGACCATAACTACGTAACCAAAACAAGTGTAACCGTAATAAGTAAACTCTAAGTGACAATATAAACCAAATTATAAAGTTGAGAATTGTAAAGCCAGCCATAGGCAACGTTTCTGGAAAACCCTACGATTATAACTTGCATGAAAGTTCTAATCGATGACCTTTTTTAGTTTAACACTCAATAAGAAACTTAACAAACTTTAAATCTAAGTTTATGTTTTAAAATATTTAACATAAGACAAATTTTATGAAAAAAAAAATAATGTTGCTTAACTTAAAAGTTCTGCCTTCCACTTCCTCTACTATTTGTTGCTTGCATTTAGTAGGTCCTGTCGAGCATATAGTAGTTTACTACTTGCAAACTATTATTAAAAGCTCCTTTTCGTAGTGCCGAACATAGTTCTATGTTTATTTTACTCTTCCTGAGATTTTTAAAAAACTATAAACAGTATGCAATATTGAAGTGATAAACATTTAATACATATGTTATCAGCTTGTAGGGAACATTTCCTACAAAGCATTTTGCTGCTTTGTTTCCCATATGATTTTATCATTTTAATATGAGTAATAGCGAAAATAAATTAAAACGAAGTTTATATCGCTTTTAGATTAATAGACAAACAGTCTGTATGTATGTGTATGTCTCAAATGTCAAGTCTCGTTAAATGCCAACACAAAAATAAACGTAAGACACATGTTCCCAGTTGGGTAAACTGTTCTAAACGACATTGACTTCGCTGATGCTTGTGCGATTTGTGTTCTGTTGCTTGATGCTTCAAAAAACAATGAAATGAAATTGCATTTTACATTTAAATAAAATGCTTTTAACGATAAGACGGGTGAAAATTTATTCTATTTTGCCTATTATCAATATACGTGAGGGGCAAGGTAAGGCACATTGTGTAATATAAAATGTTATGAAAGTCAAAAACGAAGCACAATATGGCGGATATTGCTGCATATATTCATCGAGGACTTCATAGACGAAGTTAATGTTCATATATTTCTATATGACGAACACTCATGATTTCGTGGACGTTTGTTAAAAAATGGCTTCAACGGTTTGCTTAAGCTGTTCCCGATATGTCTTCTTCGATTTAATATTAAACTTACTCGTTATTTAAAATGTTACCAAGTCACGGCCAACTATTCGATTTTTATATGTGCAGGTAGATGTTGATAACTTTGCAGTCAATATTGTAGCAATTGACAGAGCTCAAGATGACAAAAGCTGTAAACAAAAAGTGATTTATATTTTTTACTTAACATTTATAAGTATAGAGTTTTGGGTATCGTTTTTTGCAATTACGAGTTAATAATTAACACTAACGTGAGATAATTTGGGTTGGCTTTTCAATCTAATAATGAATATATTTTGAGCACTCAATATTACTTACGGTTGGGTTGAATTTACAAGTTGACCAATTTAAAATTTATTTCAATTGAGTACATTGAGTATATTATTATGTATTTCCCATGCCAAATGTCCCGCGATATGATATGTTATTTCTTAATAGTTTTGATAAGAAAACCAGTCAAAGGGATTAAAATAGGTTAGGTTACTACATAAGTGCTACTAACTTGTGGTGGTTGATGTATTCGTTAGGGCAGAACATATTACTCGTACTGCTGGGTATAGTGTCGTTTATGAAAATCATTTACGTATCTGTATTTGTTTGAAAGTATCTCCAACGATGCAATGACAACAATCTTTGCTGGTAAATTCATACCCTGATTGTGATGCAAAATCTCTAATGCGAATTTCATAAATGAAAATTAAAGCAAACAACACGTGTGAACGTTTGTTTATGCAACCATTCATTGGTTAAAATGTTTATTTTTTGTTTTTGTTTGTTTTTTCTGTTCTTGTTAATGCTGTTTCTGCTATCGAAGTTATTAAAAAAACTAACATTGTACGTGTGTTACAATATTTTAAAGTGGTGGTTGCTTACAATTGTCTGATTTGAGAATTTATTGTTATTTTGATTGTTTTAACGATTTACAAAGTTTTATTTAAGTTTTGATAATTTACACAACACTAAATGATATTTTCTAAAAAAAAATTTCATAATCATTTGTCGCAATGAAAGAAAATAGTGGATTTTAAGGTAAACTCTTCTAAATATTTCAACAGAGAATACAGATAGCTGATTTGTAAGGTAAACCAACCCCTATTTTATTTTTGAAACAAAAATATTTTTTATGCAAACGCTTCTTAATCTAAACGCTTCAAAATTTCAAAGTATCGTTTTAAACAATTTTAATAAAAAAATAAAATAAAAAGTTTTTTGTTTCAAAATTCAAAATCAAATGCTACTCCTTCGATAAGAACCATACAATACGAATAGATAGCACAGAGTAGAGCCTCGATATTTCATACAATGCTGCAAACACAAAATCCATTTCAAAAATTACTTTTGCGGCGCATTTTAAAATATAATAAAATAAAATATAAAAACATGCTAAAGGAGACTAACTATCAGCCTTAAAAATTAGTTTATTAAACGAACATTTTAAAAGAATATAAAATAATATAATTGTGAAATTTGGCAAATAACCAATTGCTTCCATATCAAATAGTATTCCCCCTGGGGGCACATTTATATGTCTTGACAAAATCTTACTGCCATTACATGTCTCAACGGGGGTAAAAGGGAGCCCAGTCCCCATAAAGCTAGCAGGAGCCAACTGGATATTCCACTATATTTCCACAGGAATCAGTAAAGCCCCAGATATCAGCTTTTTAGCAGTTCTCTGACTGATTATTGAGGTTGGCTCTTCGGGAGTATCGTGGTGGTTGTGGTTTCGTGGCCCTCGTTTGAGTTGTGTGAGTCGGAGCATTCACTATGAACACAATGAGTGGTCCGTGTACATTAAGCATGCTTGCGGTTGTGTTTTGAAATTTTATTAAGCATGCATGTGTTCCGGACCAGGAGTTGGATAGTCTCCATCTCTTCAGCAAGGATTGCGGGTGTCAGCCTGCTCCAAGCTTTCGAAGTTGCAACTAGGAGAGACTGGAAGATAGAGATATCCGAAGGCTTCCTAGAGAGAGTGTGACGCTAAAATCACCCACAGTGGTTCAGCCACCACCAGATTTACCAGTACCGCGGACGGTACTGGTAAATCTTACCACGCATATCAAATAATATACACGTGCATTTTTTCATTGCTAAAAGAATGCCTTAAAAATCGTATAGTTTGATCTAGTGTTCTTTCAAGATCTTTATTTTTGATTCTAATAGTTAGATATTATCTTGCTAAAATTGTCCTTATATGAAGAGGAAAAAAATTCTCTTTTCAGACAGGCATATCTAGGTCAACACACTATTGAGCTAGTTGGTGCTAAAAGAACATCTAACTAGGTTCATATAACCGATAATTTTAATACGATAGTTTCTTCCTTGCGATATTTAGGAGGCAAAATTATACCTGACATTACGTTAGTTGGTGGTGAAACCTTAGGAAAAGCAATTAATTTCATAAATTTAAAGACTATTATTTATGTACTTATCGTCTCTACGTGGGATAATATCTGATCAATAACAGAAGAATAGCAAAAGAAAAATCCAATACCTGAAGTAAATTTCTTAGGCCTTATTGAAGAATAAGAATATAAGAATATTGTGATAAGAATAAATGAAATGTGTTGTCTAATAAATGCCAATAATTTTAAAGATTAAATTGTAAAAATTTAAAACAGCACGCAAATATTACAAAGTCAAACAATTTTCAAAAGTCGATGTGTCAAAAAAAGCCCGATTGGCAGATCAATTTCAAATTCCATGAGATTAGTAGTGAAATGTGTTGCTCTTTTTTAAAACCGATAACAATTTCAACACAATATTATCAAAGCAAACCGGGAACTGAAAACAGAATATTGAAAGTTTAATTTTTGCGGAAAAACGTATCAAAATGTCAAATATAAAAAACTAAATATCAGCATAATGATCTTTATCAAATGGTGAAAAACGCTTGCTGCACGCAACTGAACTCAACTGGAACTGGAAATTTGAACGTATTCCGATGCCTTCAAACCCAGCTAGAAAATATTATTGAGTTTAACTGATTTAATGTATTTAATGAGGCGGTCCAACGTTTTATATGGTTTGTAGTGAAATATCATTAATTGACTGATGAAGAGTTGTGTTTTTCGAATTGCCAATAATTTTTTAACAAAAGTAATATGATTTCATTGCGTAAATAAGCTATCATTTTTAATAGTTAGCATATATTTAGCTCTGCTTTACACGACAAGTTTATTTAAAACTTATAGCGGCTAGAAGAAAGCCAATTCTCAACTTTTCGGACATGTATCGCTGTATATATTTATTCTGACATTTTCAAACGTAACCAATAAATTTATACGAAGCCATTAGTTTAATTCCAATAATATTCGAGATAAAACTCTTAAAATCTGTCATATTTTTTCAAACTTTAAAAATTCTAAATGCCACTTGCTGTACGGCAAATGCCATTATATACAAAAATATAAACAAAAATAGCACCATTGAATTTTAATGCTGATTTAGTTGACACTAAATACTTACTCAGGTACAATCCTATTGGTCCCATTTGTTCTTGTGAATTTTTGTAATGCTATTGTTTGTACGTATCTAACGAGTCCTATTGCTTTATGCCTTATTTTATGCATGCTCGTTAAATTTTATATATCCTTCTTTCGTCGAAAGAAATTCACTAACATGAAACTAATTTTGTATTCGTTCTGTGCGTCTTTCTTTCAACAAAGTAGTTTAAAACTTATTGACTGTACGGTAGTAGCATTATGGGTGGACATGGGCGGATGTACACAAATCTTTAATTTTACAGAATTTTGAAAAACATTTTAGGCATAATTCTTCTTTATAATGTCTAAAAGGGTTGATTATGCTTTTGTATTCTTTTTCATATGGAAGGATGACAGAAGAGTTGAAAATGCAAAAACAAAAACTATGTGCAAAATTTGGCACACAGCGGGCGTTCATTGAAGTAAATGTTTTGCAGCACCCCGCAAATAATATATTTGAATTAACCTTCAAAAATCTTTATTCATAATAAAATTCTCATCTTAATGATTTGTTCACCATCATTTAATGGCATAAAATGTGGGACAAAATTTTTAAATATTAAAGGGTAAGTTATAAATTTTCGTTCTTATATACTCATACGTATGCACTTGTAAATGTATGTATGTATGTGCATGGAAACAAATAAAATGCTTCTCTCTGTTGCATTTATGTACTCGTAAATATATATATATATATATATATATATATATATATATATATATATACATATATATGAAAAGAAATTATTAAAATATGTCCACATTCTGAGCCAAGTAAAGCATTTTAAAAGAAATTTCTAATTATTAGCTATAAAGCAGAAAGTATAACAAACTGGCTACTGGCTCATTAAAAGTATATTTGGGTGCAGAAGTTTGAACACAATCTTTTGAAATAATAAGAAATATATTATTTTTTTTTTGGCGTTGCTATAAGAGAAAATAAAGCGATCATTTAGATAATGGCAAATAGATATCGATTCTTTCTCTGATTACGTTTTTAACCAGAATGCATCCAACAACAAATGCAGTACTCAACTTGAATTGTTCAGCTCAAATTATTGATAAGACTCTATTTCATATGGCTGGAGATGAACAAATCACAATCATTACAGCAAGATTAGATAAAATGTATTAAATTTATGTTTAACTTAAATGATTAATATGAAGAGGGTTTTTTAAAGAACGTTCGAAAATTAATTTAAAACAAACCATTAAAAGTATAACAAATTTATAAAGTTTTTATTTTGTTATTAAAATAATGCCTGTTAAATGTTTGAACACAACGACAAGCTATTATATATCTCTTTTTGTCATCTTTTTCAAGAACTTCTGTTGAGTTATCAGCATAACGCATCAACATAGGTATCAAATATTTCTATATTGAAAGCCAAGAAGCAGGTTTCTTTTTTCCAAATTCATCATACATAAAAGTTGCAACAAATTAAAAATTTTTAATTTGTGGTGGTTTCTTGATATGTATCGAATGCAGCGTGATCGTGATAAAACCACCAGTGACATACTGTTTAATCTGAATACGCCCTCGATTAAAATAAACCTTGCACGGAAATTTATTAAATTCGGATTAAGACTTCGAGCTGGCTAATCGAAAATCCACAGCACTATCCTTGGTAAAAATTTGATTCTTACTATTACATTTTCTCGGCCACCAAATTTAGTTGGAGTTTTGCTCCTGTAAGCCATATTTCATGCTTTCTAAAAGCAATAGCGATGGGAGGGTTGTTCAAATCGTTTTAGGTCTCGCATTACTTCGCTTATACTTCTGGAGCAGAACATTTCTTCTGTTGACGCGGTTCCCAGTTCAACAGGAGCTATTCAAGTACAATAATTCAGTTTTAGTTTCAAAAAACTTATAGGCGACATTGACTCATCCTTCGAACTCTTTTAATTCAACAATTTGTATGCTTTTTTCGGCATTCTTTCTTTTTCCATGATATTGAATTACGCCTTTTAAAAAAAAGTTTAAGATTAATTTTCCAAAACTTGAAAGAGCTAAGTGGCTGAATTACATTTATCTTAAGTTTTCTTGTAGCAAAGGCTGTTCGACAATAAAGCCAAAATCAATTTATTTAATTAAAAATGATTGTCGAAAACTTCACAAAAAGAGTTCTAATGTGCCTGTTCAGCCTTTAATTAAATTTACCCGTAAAATAACTTTATCCAACAAAGAGGCTACCTAAAAACAAATTGTTTTATTTGAAATAATATTGCTCTTGCAAATGTCCTTGGATGTTTGTATTATCTTAAGCACTAAATCTCATTATCCCGAATTCTTTATAATCAAAGGACCATAGTATGTATGAGGTAATTCGTTGCTTTAATTAAAGATAACAAATCAGTAAGATGCTTAAATTCTAATTTATTTATTTTTTATTTAACATTATAAAATCATTATTATGCTATTCCAGTTTTATATATTTAAGGAGGCCACCCTCTCTTTTATGACATTTTGAATTTAAGTAATCTTATTTAATTCCTAAATTTGAAGTCACATGTATTTTTGTATATTTATAAGATGACCCGTAGAAATAAGAAAAAAGGAACAAACAATGGCAAAGTAACACTCCTCCATACAATGGCCTGGTATAGCTTTCATCTGCCGGAATATAAAATATTAAATTATAATAAAAAAGAATTGTAAATACAAAAAATTGAAAAAAGTAAATGCGCAGTAAATAGATGTTTTTTAATCGTTTGCCTGAATATTCAGAAACGTGAAGTGTTTTCAAATAATAAAATCAACACCGACATACTACAGACGTGAAAAAGCAAACTACCACCATTTTTGTAAATGTATCAGGGATTTTATTTCCTATTTATTATTCTCGCTTTACTTCTTGCAACGCTTTTAAGTGGAACATCTTTAACATCCTCTTGAAGATTTTAAGCATAATTGAAAGAACCAAAACAGCAACAACGTTTTTGTTCTCGCCTTGTTAAACGTTGCCCGCATGTTTTGAAAATAATTCTTCAACCAAGTCCCAGTAACCAAGCTATGGATGTGTTTCGTACAAATGCGACTGAATAAATGGATGGAAATGAAACACTGAAGACAGAAATTGGAAACAAAAATTATAAACAAATTGCTAAACTAACATTTCAACTAAAAATTTTTCAATTGTCGTTCAAAAAATAAATACATTATTTTCGATAAAACAACTTAAAAGGAAAGAGCAGCGCGAATTAAAGTACAGATGCTGTTAAGTGTTTGATTGCTTAAAATTTGTTATACCCTCAAACGAAACTATAGAGGCATCTTTTAAAATGAACTTTTAAATTCAGTGGCTAATTATACCAAAGGGAAGTACATACAACAAATAGGATGCGAATTTAAAATGGAAAAGCCAAATTGAACATATTTAATTTAACTGAAATTTTCGATATAAAAAATAGCTGTCCTTTGTATTTGTGTTTTGAAAAAGATTTTCAAAATGTTCGTATTAAGCCAGCTTGTTCAAATAACCTTTTAAAACCTTTTTTAAAATTCATTTTCGGGTAGTGAAGCCGATCGACAAATAACTGTCACTTAATATACAACTAAAAATAGTAAAAAATACACAAAAAATGCCTCTTACGTATTTAAGTTTCTGAACCGAAAATTCTTCGGCTTCCTTATGTTTTTTGTTTATAAATTATTTAGACACATCTGCATAATTAAAGCTTACAGCAAATTATTTTTACAAAAGGTATTGAATCAATTTTAAAACATTTTGCTGATAGAATAGCAAAAATAGCGAAAAATTCGGACGCTAATATGAATTTTAAAATATAAAGTTAGGATATCTTTAAATAAGAAATATTTTTTAATTACAAAATAACTCGAGGAAGAAGATGGTCTAGCTGCTTTGCAAAACAAAATTTCTGAAAACTCCTAAATTGTTTTAATCTTTTAGTAGCGGGTATAAGTCTGCAACCACTGCATATTCCGCCTTAAAACATTTTGTATTATTTTACGGTTTTACTTGCCACAGTTCAAAGCATAAAAGAAAAATTCACATATTCTATGCAGCATCTATAGGATGTTCCTATAGGGATGTTCCCTATAGGAACATCCCTTTTTATTTAGGTTATTTTCTATGATTTTAGTTGTGATAGATATAGTAACAGTGTGCATTTCAAGGTTCAAAAGATAAGGTTTATAGGAAAACTAAAAGCGGATATGATAGCGCAGTGTAAATTTCAAGTGTCAAACAGTTCAAAAGATGCGTAACAAATACAAGTGTTACATAAGTAGTATTTCAAAATCGGTCCACAAAAAGGCTTAGTTTTGAAGTAACGAACGTAAAATTAGTACAGAAAACAAATGCTTATCTTTCCGTAACAGATAAACTGCGATATTAGTTTATTTAAAAATTATAATTCGAGATAAAACTCTTAAAATCTGTGATATCTTTTCAAACTTTGATAATTGTGGCTTCTTAGTCAGTTGCTTAAATTCGTCTGAGAGTTGTGTTTATATTATGAAATGAAATGCCACATGCTGTTTGATAAATTCTTTTGTATACAAAAATATAAATAAAAATATATTTTTGTTTTAATGAAAAAACAATGATGCAGAGGTTTTTTCGCTATGAGTATCTTTTCATCGCTTATGGCACCATTGAATTTTAATGATGATTTAGTTGACACCTGAGTACGTAGCAATCTATCGGTTTCATTTGTTCATGTAATTTTTATAATGCTATAGTTTTTACTGATTTAATCTGATGCGACTATATTCGCTTCTCCACAGAAAGTAATTTTTAAATGTCGTATACTTAAAGAACTGCGATAGTGGGAGCCATCAAAAAGGCTAAGGGCAGTGGCGTACCTAGGGGGGCGGTCGGTGCAGTCCACACCGGGCGGCACTTACCTTGGGGCGGCATTTTTTATATTTACTTATAGTTGTAAAAAGCAACTTATTCATTTCAGATTTATTTTCTTTCTTTAATAATAAATGATTATTATGATTATTATAAGTTTAATATTTGATTTATATAAATTATGATTAACTATATGATTTCGAATACTATTCCTCGGTGTATATAAATGCATTTTAGTGTAAATTTTGAATTCTAATTCATGAACAAGATAATAATTTTATTTTATTGTATTCATTATAATTCGTTGAATTCGTAAAAGGATCTTTACGATTTTGTTCGGCAATTTTTCCTAACTAAAATTTTTTGATATCATTTTATAAATGTCATTTCTTTTGAAAAGTTTACATAATTACTATGAAGTGAGCCCAGTTCCCTGAAGTCAGCAGGGGTACAACTGGAAACTCCACGTTATTTTCATGGGAGTCAGTGAGCTCGCAGAGTTCCGCTATTTATCTCTTTAGACATTTAGCTGTTCTCTGGCTGATTATTGAGGTTGGCCCCTATATGGGAGTATCGTGGAGGTTGTGGTTTCGCGGCCAGAACAGGTCAGTTTTTAATGGGGCCAGGTTCATTTCACCTTTAATAACACCTACCAGGTGGAATGTTCCTAGATCCAGTGAGTATACTAGACATGTGTTCTGGACAGGAGTTGGATAGTCTCCAACTCTTCAGCAAGGAGTGGTGGTTTGCAACCCTGCTCTGGAATCATCAAAGTTGCAACTAGGAAAGACCTGTTGCTAGAATTAGTCTTCGGCTTCCTAGGGCGTGAATGACGTTGCTTTTCATTCCCAGTGGTATGACCACCATCTGAATAAGGCTCACTGTCAGGCGCAGATGTAAATCTTATCACGTAATTACGTATTATGGATATAGATGTTATTCTAAATGGTATTCAGAGTAGTAAAATGACTTTTACATAATATACTATTTATTTCGACAAGTTATATTTTTATTATATATCCCTAGGATGAAACGAGTAAAAGAAAGTGCTGCGTCATTTAGAAAGAAAAGGAAGAGAAGGGAGTATATACAGACTAAAAATACTGGAGCACTACTCATATATATCTCCCATAATTCCCTTCCATTCTAGTTCTTTTAGTATTATTGCCTCAAATACGGGCGAAGAAGCAGCTCTCGAAGCCGAAAAAACATTTTCCAATGTTGTTCAAGAGGAAAGACCTGCTTCACATACTGGCGAAGAAGTAGAAAGTTCTGATGAAAAATCTGCTGCATAAATTTTTCCGTCTATTTCTATGAAAGATATTGGATTATGGCCTAACAAAATTGACGACAATACAAGAGTATTTCTGGTACGTCAAGGTTCAAAGTTGGACGCCGACTTCAGCGAAGGAGTAAAACGTCCTAATAATACAATCAAAGCCAAAGGTGAAACAAGAAAACTGAGTCAGGACTGGTTTTTTTAAAATTTTGCCTAATCGCGAAAAGCTCTTAAGATCGTGGATGGTACATTCACCATCGAAGAAAAGTATTTATTGTTTTTGCTGCAAACTGTTTGATAATCTTTGTCAAGCAGGTTTTAATACGGAAAATGGTTTTAACAAATGGTGGAAATTAATCCCAAAATTAGTCAACATGAGGTGAGTCCACTGCACATTCAATCATATTCCAAATGGAAGTAATTGGAAATAAGACTTGGGCGTGGCGCAACTATTGACAAACTACAACAACAGAATATTGATAAAGAAATAAAAAATGGAAGGAAATTCTAACAAGAATATTTGATATAATTAGATTCTTCGCAAAACAAAATTTGGCGCTTCGAGGACATCTTGAAAGTGTTCATCAGGAAAACGTAGATTCAATGGAAAATATAGGAAATTTTATTGAGCTTGTTGATTTATTGGCCAAGTACGTCCCAGTATTACGAGAACACGTAATAAAAATTAAGATGGGTAATAACTATAGTATCTTTTATTTGTCGCCGAAGATTTAGAACGAATTCATAGAGCTATTGGAAGGCGCAGTCAGAAAAACAATTATGGATCAAATAAAGCGGGCTAAATACTTTTGTATTATATTTGACAGCACTCCTGACATTTCACACAAAGATCAAACCAATCAAATTATTAGATATGTAGTTATTCATGTTAGCGAAGTTAAAGTTTAGGATCGTTTATTGACTTTGTAGAAACTAAAGGAAAAACTGCTGGTGAAATCACAGATATAATTTTAACGAAATTAGAAAATTACGGTTTAGATATAAGAAATTGCAGAGGACAGGCTTACGATAATGCTGCCGTCATGGCAGGAAAGCACAACGGTGTTCAAACTCGTATTAAAGAAATAAATCCAAATGCAGAATTTGTAGCATGTACAAATCAGTCTTTAAGCCTGGCATGTTTACACGGAGCTTCTACAGCTATCAATTCCATCACATTTTTTGGAATAATCGAACAGTTGTTTGCGTTGTTTTCTTCTTTCACTCATAGATGGAATGTTTTACTTTCTGTCGCTGGTCAAGATGTTAGACGCAGTGTAGAAACTCGCTGGAGCGCTAGAGCTGCCGCGGTAACTATAGTAAAAAATTTATTTTTTTTACATTTTAAGTGCTTTGGAAAAATTGACATCTGAAGAAGAAAATAGTTAAACGAGATCAGATGGAATATTACTCAATTTTATGCAATCTTTTTCTTTTCTATGTTACCTTTTGGAAATTAATGACGCTCAAAAATACCTGCAAATAAAATGGTTAAATGTCCACCAATGCCATAGAAAACTAAATTCTTTGCAAACACATTTCATGGAACAAAGAGATACGCTAGTACAAAACGCTGTTATAGCAGCCAAAATAATTTGTGAAGAGTTGGAGATATCGACTGAGCGTCGAGTTAGAAGGAGAAAAAATATCAGTGGGGAAAATTCGCGAGACGTGGGGCTATCCTTAGAAGAAGAAGTAAGAGGAGAAAAGTTGTCATCTATGGACTGAATTATAAAGGAAATAAAAGAGCGCTTCGATCAGTTACATGGCCTTGTAAGAAAATATTCGTGTGTAATACCGTGTAACTTACTAAATGAAGAATTTGAATGTCAAATAAATGACTTGATTGACATTGATAAAGAACAGTTCCATATTGACAGAAAAAGGATCCAGGTTTTTATGGCTGTACCTACACTAAAAGAAGAGGCAAAACATAGGAAAACGGTGAGAAGGGCCCTCTTGATCTGCTACAATTTATTCAGCAGAATAGGTTGGAAAATTTTGTTCCCAACATTGTAATTTTGTTAAAAATTTTTTTAACAATTTCAATCAGTGTCGCTAGATGCGAAAGAAGCTTCTCAAAATTTACGTTGATAAAAAATTATCTTTTTTCTACAATGACTACAAAATCTTGCAATATTGTCAATACAAATATATATACATTATTTTCATTACAAATAATATATATTTTGAGAGCATTATACACAATTTTTCTAGTATGAAAGCTAGAAGAGTAGATATTATATAAATATGTTTACGAGTGCATACAAATATGTCTAAAAAAATTGACTGTGTGTATTAATTAATATTGATTAAATAACTTAATAATTTATTCATGTGTATTAATTTATAAAAACTACTATTTGGTTGACTTATAATAGAAAGGGCGGCAAACTGGAGATCGCCCCGGGCGGCAAGAGTTCTAGGTACGCCACTGGCTAAGGCTACAAAAACAATATGCAAGGATTTCCTGTTCGTTAAGTAATTTTATCGTTAATGTAAATAAATAAAAATATCAGGGTAATCGCTGCAACTTTGCGCTTTATTGATACAACATTTTTACATTTGGTAACATAGTATAAACTAGAATATTAAAAATAATACTCTTGCATATAGTTGTTATTTTTATAGCCATCTGTTTCAAGTTCTTAGAATTCCAATTTGGCAATTAATATTTAATATTAATAATAGTTTAATAATATAAATATTATTAAACTATTAATATTAATAATAGTTTAATAATAATAGTTTAAATTAATTGGCAGGTTTTAGAATAAATTTAAATTAGTTAATTTCGAAATCTCTTTCAGTTATTATTTTTTTTTACTCAAACAAATATTTGCAACTTATATTAAAGTCATAACTCAAATAAACCCTTTAATTGATGAAACCCATTATTTTTTTTTACCAACGCGGTAATTTTTTGCATTATGCGATTCAAAATATCAACTCTATCTTAAATAAATTTTGATTTACAAATATTAGTTTTAGGTTAGAATAAAATTAACTATTTAATTTATCCAAGCTTATTAAAGAAAAGTGTTTAATTAAATTTGCTGTAATTATATATTTTTCTTATATTCTTCTTTACATTGTCGTCTAATTGAAAGACATTAAAGTCTATAGAAAGGATTCAACAATTGTTCTATTATTTAAATACTATAAAGTAACATTTCTCTGTTGTCATTTGCTTGAGGAAATGATGCATCAAATAAAACATTCCACAATTATCCCCTATTTAACATCTATTGCGATGATATTGCTCATCATCATCGTTTAGGGAAAATTTTCTCGAAATACATTTCTTGATATTTTCTTGTTTACAAATTTTATTAGAGTTAAAATAAGACAATAATTTTTTTTTTTTGCAAGTAGACACATCGTTTTAGAAAGGACGTTTTGTAAATTATGCAAGTTTTCGGTAAACTATTAAAAAGCATGAAATAAATGAAAAACTTTGCGATTTTATTGTATACATATTTATAAAAAACTTCTTGAAATGTCTTCAAATTTGCGAATAAAAATTTTTTCATTTCAATCCCAAACCGACAACAAGCAAAACGATCTTAACAAAAATATTCCAAACTCACACAAAATTTATGTTACAAGAGAATAAGAAAATCATTTATCTGGAAAATGTGAATTAACTAAACTACAGTTGCAGAAATATGAATGAGGCAAAACTACCCAGTGGTATAGTAAGAATCTGTGAAGAAAAACTAGATTTTTATTTTGAATGTACGTCAGTGTCTTCATCTTCAGTTCTGTAAGATCCACCAAATAAAAAAAGTAATTTAAAATAACCTCAACTGAAAGGAAATAATAACAAATAAATGATAAGAAATATTAATTTTATTAAAAAGTAAAACAGATAAATAAGAGGAAAGAGGCTGCCAATCAAAAATTGATTTTCCTTAGGAATCGTGAAGAATCACTGAAATGAAATAAACTGAAAGGCTTGCCATTCTATGATTTTCATTGTTAATTGAAACGGCTATAATTTTAAAAGCTTCTTAAAGATTGAAGCATAAAATCCATAAAGTGTAATAATTTTCTGTTCCTTTTGTTTAAGCTTTCAGACAATATTACAATCTATATGCAAGAAAATATTTTCTTTGACAAAGCATAACAAATAAATCATAATTACTCCGCCTACTTAAATATACGCTGTCGAATACATTTAATATATTCAGAATAAATTTTGCTATTGTCTTCCGACCACCACAATGATACCAACTGCCTAAACACACACTAAACGACTTTTTTTACAAGTAGCACCGAACTTTAACGATTTACAAATATTCAAAATATTCTTCATCGCTTGTCGTATGTCTTCATGTTACCAATAGGTCCGTCCGAAAATAGAAAATGTTTGTTCTTTCTACTGCAATTGCCTTCATTGGCACTAAATCTATTGAGCGAGAGAGTAGAGAGTTGATAATAATAATAATATATAATATAAATTTTACAAAATATTCAGCGTTATTAAGTTATTTGGATTTGTTCCACCAGTAAATGAAATACTGTTGCCATTCCTTTCGGTGTAAGCTGTCGTTGCTAGCTATTTGTTCAATATGATCGGCGAGCGCTTTCGGTGTGATGACATCATTATCAAGCCGCGTTTTAGACTGAATAGTCATCACTTTCAAAGCGCTCCCCCATCATACCCAACAAACAACCAGCAATGACGGGTTAACCCAGTTAGCGGATTTGAATGCAAAATTAAAAAATTTAAAACCGCTGAACAATTAAAATCATGTGGTAAATGTAATAGTTTTTTACTATTTCCCGCAGCTTTATGTCAAGACTTTTTTCTAGAAATCTATTTACAACAGTAATTGTGTCTTATAATGTAAAATAACTACGATAGAAAGGAAAGATAATTAAATCGGCTTCTAACGATATAAAACAGGTTTTTATTCATGTTTGCGCAAAAAATTCAAGAAAACACATAAACATAAACTTTTTTTACAACAGAGATCAATTGCATTGTTGTGCAGTTATTGCCATAACGAACTTTTCGTTTTTAATATAAGAAAATAATCCTTTAAAAAATAAATGAGTCAAATGAAAAGGTCATCTCTACAATAAGGTAATAAATTAAATTAAATAAATTTCCATAGCCAAATACTTTTATTTCAGTTATTGTCATTGTGCCTTCTCCAGAATTATTGCGATCATCAAAAGGGCCACGTTTCTCATATGTCAATTAATCCAGTTTAGGTAAGTCTACCATATATTAGCCTCCTGCCACTTCTACAGGAATTTAAAATAAAAACTAAGTGTACGAAAGTAACAAAAACAAAGACAAGCTCTGTTTATTTCTCGGCTACCATAACACCGACTCGCTTATCGTGACAACTCGGCCACTGACAGTCGTTACTGCCAGGTTCAACACCTGACAATCTACTGAAATCAACCCCTCGCTGTAACATCTTGAAACGTTTAAAAAACAACCTGCGAAGGCAGTTAGACCTCAAGAATAAACGAAAACGGACTCTGCTGCAGCTATCTCAGCAGCCAGGCATAGAACGTTTAGTTACAATATGGCTCAATAGAACAAAACCATAAAAATCGTTCACATTAAAAACATCACCTATTTAACCAGTCTTTGTCAGGAATTATTAAAATAAAGAGAACAAGTTAATAGGAATTGACAATTCTTACATTAGTTGATTGAGGAACTTACAACCTATATAGCGCAGACTTGAGAAATGAACAACCTGTTTTCTTTAAAAATTAGCAAACAAAAATTCTTAATCACTATTCTCTAAAAAAACCCGTCCGCAAAAATTTGTTAATAATTTTTCTTTGTTAAAAATATAGAAATTTAAATTCAAATAAATTTAAGACGAATTAATTCATTTTTGAATGGTTGCTAATATATTCGGATTCTTTTCAAATTTAACCTTTAAAACAATGTCTTTCATTTAGTAACTTAGACTTGGGAGATTGTTGTGCATTTGCTGTAAAGTAAGCAAGACGTTTCTTGGCATTTGTAGATATGAGCAACTTCGCTTACAACTTTCCAGGAAGAATAAGAATTCTGATGATATTGTGATTAGTTGAATTTCTTCTAAACATAAAACCTGCGAAATATCCGAATTTTAATAAAACATTCAATATTTAAAGATTATTATTAAATTTTGTGGAGAGATTGGGTTAGTTTCACTAAATGAATACTTAGCGCTATTTGTGTTAGTTTTGGTATTTTGTTGAAACTTTAATATAGAAATATATATTTGTTAAAATACCTAAAATACCTTATTGTTTTATATTTTAAGTTTTGTTTAAGATTTGAAATCAAGGAATAGCAACAAGCAAAAAGAAAAAAGCAATTCTTCTTCATTCTTTGTGTATTCAAATTTCAAAAAATTTTAAAAGATTAAAATCTTAGAGTGTTTTGAAAATGTTGTTCAATTAATTTTTGTGGCGAAAACTGACAAAATGTAAACTCTTACATACTAATTGAACATTGACTGATTGATTTAGTTTTTGGTTAAGTTATTGATGTCACAACATAGAGTATTTCGATGGCACGGTGTCTAAAAATGGATGTGAAAAATTTGGATGAAAAATTTATTGAAGATTGCCGTGGTTTACCTACGTTGTGCCAAAATAATTGTTTGTCTTAGTACCAGTCTAATGTGTACACAACAATTTTGTACTTTGTTGAGATTTTTAAAAAAAAATATTTAAAAAAATGTATTCCCTTTAAAAAAAAATTTAGTTTAATTACATTTAAAGTAAGCAATACTTCTATAATATTTGATAAGCGTACAAAACAGAAGCAATAGAGGCGTTATTAGCAAAAATTACAATGAGGAAGTAAAAATTAAAAACTTTTAGATTGGGATTTATGATGAGAATTTACACATAAATATTTTTGAAGCAGTATTTACATTAAACATAATATCACTTTAACTAATCTATTTTCAAAATATGAAAAATACTCTCTCAAATTCTCACACAGCCGAAAAGCCGACAGTCACAATCAAAGGTGTTCTTATAAATCTTTATTTGTTATTGAAACTTTTATATATTTTTTTATAAATTAAGATCGTATATTTTGTCTATAACAAAATTATTGGAATATCACGTAAGTTTTGAAACACCCTTTAATTTTAAGCATTTGTTGTTATATCATCTAAAGTAATATAAAAATCTGTGACGGTTTTAGGAGATTTCCTATTACGGCTCAATTTTGTTAAAACATCTTCAAAATTCACAGTCTCCAAAATTAAAAATAAATTATCCCCTTATCATCATTCCAAACCAAAACAGAAAAACAACACAAAATTCTTGCTTTGTTGATATTATAAAAAATATATATAAAAAATAATATAAATATAAATTATATACATATATATATATATATATATATATATATATTTACTATATCACTACTATATATATGTATACACGGGCGGTCAATATAATAGCACCAGTTGCAATATTCTGATTCGAAAAATGTAAGAATAAGGATCTCGCCTTATTACTCCGAGAGGAAGACAAATTTTAGAAGCGATATCTCTCAACAATATGGATGCTTTGTCTGCTGGACATCCGACATATTGGCCTTCTGACCTCAACAAAATCCCGGATGTAATAGATTTCGCGGTTATGAGGAGTATAAAACGTGAAAATGTTCGGTTGTCTTCATCATTAGACTTGTCTTCTGATCACTCACCAACATATCTAACATTAGATACTGTCACGGATCTTTCATTGCAAAATCACCAATATTTTTCGCGGATAAATTGGTTGAAGTACAAAATGTATGTTAGCTCACATCTGCCGCAAAATGTTTATTAAAGACTGAAAATGAAATTGAATCTGGCTTCAAACTTTTTACTAATATTTTAACTGAAGCTGCTATGGCGACTGCATTTGATTCCACTTTGCCAAAAAGGGGACAATACCTCAGTTCTTGCAAAATAGAAGCACTATTGACTGAAACGAAAAATAAGACGTGAATGGCAGGAGTTCCGTTCACCAAGTCTAAAGTCCCAACTAGGCTTTTGCGGGCTGCCTTGAAGGAAGACAAAGAATTGAATTTGCGAATATACCTTCAAAATTTGGATGCAACGAAAGGGTCGAATTATAGCCTATGAAAAGCCACGAATTAAATGCAACGATCTACTATGTATGAATCTCCCTTACGGCAAAAGAACGGTCTGTGGGCTGAAAGTGCAAATGAAAAAGTAGAGATATTCGCCGACCACTTAGAAAAAGTTTTTACCCCTAATTGCACTAGCCCGTAATCGATCCCTATAACATTGCTGATGTGGTACAACGGCCTCTTAAATTTCGGATGTCTGCAATGATTAATCTTATTAAGGGGATGGAAGTGAAGAAATCACCCGGTTGCGACAAAATTACGGCAACAATGATTAAGAATTTGCCTGTTTCTTCTGCCCGGTTTATTCTCTTCATGTTTAATTCCATGTTACGAGTCGGTTATTTTCCCGCATGTTGGAAATTGTCGAATTTGGTTATGATTCTGAAACCAGGCTAGGATGCCACACAGGCATCATCATATCGTCCAATAAGCCAACTACCCATTCTTTCTAAAATGTTCGAGAAAATGCTTCTAGAAAATTTAGTTAGACACACGGATGGTAACGTAATAATTCCTGATCATCAGTTTGGATTTCGAAGGAGACATAGTACCATATAACAAGTGCACAGAATTACTAATTTAATTAGAAGTGCCTTCGAGAATAAACACTACTGCTCCGCGCTGTTTATCGACATATCTCAAGCCTTTGACAAGGTCTGGCACGAAGGTCTATTATTTAAGATCACGCAGTTGCTACCCGTGTATGTGCATAAATTGCTGAAAAGCTATTTGCACGGGAGATATTTCCAAATAAGAGCCAAATCCACAATTTCTTCACGTAGAAAGATATCCGCTGGCGTACCGCAGGGAAGTATTCTGGGGCCGTTTCTTTACTAACTGTTCACAGCTGACATGCCTATGAGTGAAGTGACTCACACGTCTACCTTCGCCGACGACATTTTTGAGTATCCACAAAGAGTCGACAGTTGCATCCCAAGGACTGCAAGCCCACGTCAATGAGCATGAAATTTGGCTACAAAAATGGAAAATAGGCGTTAATGCTTCTAAGTGCGTCCATATAACGTTCACACTGAGAAGGGAAAATTGCTCACCCATCCTGATTAATGGTGTAAGAATGCCGGAACATAATAATATAAGATATCTAGGCTTACACTTGGACCGTCGCCTTACGTGGTCCTATCATGTAGCAGATAAAATAACCCATCTGAAACTCAGATCTGCACAACTTCACTAGCTTATTGGCAGTAAGTCACCTATCGACTTAGGCCTTAAGATACTTTTGTACAAGGTGGTACTAAACCTATTTGGATGTATGGCGTACAGTTATGGGGAACAGCATCACCATCGAACGTAGAGAAGCTCCAGAGAAAGCAGTCTAAACTTCTCAGGATAATAACAGGTGCGCCGTGGTATATCAAGAACAACAACATCCATAGGGATCTTAACATACCATTCGTGAGGGAGGAAAGTACGAAGGCAGCTACCAACTATTTGAGAAAGCTTGGAAGTCATCCTAATCGTCTTGCCAGAGACTTACTTTTATTTGAGGGTCACAGACGCCTTAAGAGACTGCAAACCGCTGACCTACTGAGGTGAATGTAAACAAGCATGTTTTAGTTGTCTACCGCAGTGGCAGTAACAACTTTGTTTTTTTTTTGTTTAGGTTAAGCTTTGAGTAATGTAATGTAAAAATTTCACCTATTAACTATATTATTTCTTTGAGTGTAAAAAACGGTTACATTTTTTAGTGTAAGCATTTGTTGTCAAATTTCATAACTGTTAATCAGTTCTCAAAAATATCTTTTGTCAGCACTTATTATTTTGTGCAGTTAATAAAATAGCACCGGTAGGTTTTTTGCAACATTTTGTAAAGAAAAGTAAAAAATGCTTAATTTCAAAAAAACTGTGTAATAATTTTATAGTTATGGGTCTGTTCCTCTGAAAATCGTAAAATAATTTACGTCCGAGGGTAAATCTTCCCAAATAATAATCTTCGAATAAAATGATAATAAATGCCCTAAGATATGAGCAAAAAGTTGAATCCCGGTGTAGAAAGCGAGTTTTGTCACCCTTAATAGTAAAATGATTAGTAAGGACGACTAAAGCAAATCCCTTTATAACAATTACGGAGCTCAAAAAAATATTGGATGTGCCGGCAAGCGTGGAAACTATTCGCCGCAGACTTCCGGACAACAGCCTCAATGCTTATAGTTCTCGAGAAGTGCCTCTCCCTTCCTCTAAGCATGTTTCTAAACGGATATCTTTTGCTAAAGCACATCTAAATTGGCTAAAGGAAAGGTGGAGAAATATGCTATAGACTGACAAATCCAAAATTGTTCTTTTTGGTGGAAAGGGTTCCAGATGTTTTGTTTGTAGGCCACCTAACAGCGAATACAAGCCACAATTTACAGCAAAAACTATCAGTCATGGAGGTCATAGTATTATTGTATGAGGTTACTTCTCGTATCAAGGTATGGAGAATATATATTGGATCAAAACCGTTATGGATCCGTATGCTTCGTACGAAATGCCGCTGGTGTGGGTCTTCCAGCAAGTCAATGACCTCAAACACACCAGCAAAATGGAAACTCTATCAATGTTATCGAGTGGCCTGCAAAGTCTAGCTCTGGGAGGCTGTGCAGAAAACTTGAAGTTCGATTAAAGTTAAAAGATGGCTGTATTTAGTGGATTCCATAGGAAGGTGTTGTGCAGCGGTAACAGCAAACAAAGGGCACGCGGCAATCTATTGGAACCATATAGTTAATTTATGTAGAAGATATCTGTGTGAAATTTTTAATTTATTTTAAGAAAGACCACTAATTTTTGTTAAAAATGAACTGAAGTGCTATTATTTTGACTGTATAGTTTTTAAGGTTTTTGTTTAAATTAATCAGCATATTATGAACTGTTGAGAAAAAACCAAATATCTTTTTACGTTGATGAACCATTAACATCAAAGAATTTATTATTTTATTTTGAGTTGAATCGGCCAAACAGGTCATCAGATGTTAAAGGAGTCAATATAAATTTGTGCGTGGTGCTATTATATTGACCGCAGCTGTATGTATATATATGCACATACATACATACATATATATATATATTTATGAAAGTATAATGCTGTTATTTAAAGAGATACTAGCGATCCTCAATAAGTTGTTATAGAGCCATAGAAAAATAAATTGTTCTTTGTTATTTTTTGTAAGTAAAGATTTTGGAAGATTATATATGTACATTTATATATATATATATATATATATATATATATATATATATATATATATATATATATATATATATATATATATATAAATGTACATATATAATCTTCCAAAATCTTTACTTACAAAAAATAACAAAGAACAATTTATTTTTCTATGGCTCTATAACAACTTATTGAGGATCGCTAGTATCTCTTTAAATAACAGCATTATACTTTCATAAATATGTATGTATGTATACATACATATTTTTTATTACAAACATATTATTGGTTGTTTGCTAAGTTTTTTTTCTAGATTCTTAAGATAATTAAATTTCTTTTACGTTCACATTTACTGTTATAGGTTCACAAATTGTGCCATTAACATTATTTATTCCATTAAAAAAGTCACAAACTCAATTCAAAGATACACATACTATTTATATGCATAACTAACATAAATTCAGGCAAATATAATATGTATGTGTATACAAAAACGTAAACATACAAACATAATATAAGTACATATATATGTATATGCATTCATGTATGCATGAGTGATAAAATAGTAAACAAATAAGCATATAATGGAAGAGTTACGATAACAAAAACATTAAAGAGGAACCTTAAAAACAAACATTAACCGTACCCTAGATTCTGGGACAATAACTGGTATCTAACAAACGTACAAAAAATCGACAACAAAAACTAGAAATACAAGAAAACTAACCAAACAACTAATGCCTATATAAATATATACGTACATACATACATATATGCACATGTATCTATATAAATATTGATAGATATCTATACATACATACGTATATGCAGTAAAAAAACGTAATACAGTAGCGAACTAGAAGCCTCACAAAATAAGAAAATCACTTGAAATGCATTGGGGTTGCGTGAATGAGAATGTGGAGAAGCAGATGAAAACACAAAAATATGAATCTGCATGAAATTCTAAAGGAACGTTTACTTCAATAAAATTATGCGTGACCACGTAATAAGCGAAATTGTCTTTAGGAAAAAAGTTTTATTAAAGTTTTTTTAATAGAAACTTGTAATACGAAATTAACAAATTATTGAACTTATATTTCTGTTTTTGTTAGCTTTAAAATAAATTTTGTTAGCTTTAAAATAATCGCATAAGATTAAGGTATCCTAAATGAAAATTTAAACTTCAAACTCTTTGTGTCCATCATTCCGCTACTGATTGGAAGTTTTTACGGATAATTTTTAAAATATTAAATAAACTATAGCTGTTATGTTCTGTGTAGATGTGAATAACTTTGCTCGGAATTAAAAAATTTGCAAATTGTTTCAAAAAACTTTAAATTTCCAACAAAATTCTATTTGTATTTACAACTTGTTTAAATACGCTTTAGGGTGATAAAGTATAAAATAGAAATCATGACATCTATTTAATACTATCGAAAACCCGAGGTGCATAACTACTTAAATTGCTATGTTGCTGAACATTTTTTTCATGAAATGCGGCCGCTATTCTGATCTACGTACTCTGATAAAAGGATTACTCATACAAAATTTGTAGGCACTGTCTCTTATAGTTCTCTAGCTAGACGAAAATCAATATATATATACATATATAGAATATTAATACAACTCCCATTCTATTATCTGCACGGCAACTATGTATGCATTAGGGGTGCATGAGGTGAATTAATGCAGTGTTGTAGTTCTTTAGCTACCCGAAAATCCAACTGACTTTGCACGGTACATGTCACTTTCAACTTAATCACGTCTTGGCCTCAAGTTTATATATTTAATTTTTAATTATTAAAAATTGACAAACATGGTGAAGATTTTGGGAGTTTTTTACTTTGTCGGTTAATCTTAACGGATTTACCACAGAGAAGTTCTATTAATCTAAATTAATTTTCTTCCAAATAAATTTAAAATTATCGACGATATTTTCACTGCCTTTAATTTGGCAGCGAAGGAGCAGCAATCGATTGTAGAGAGACAATCTATATTGGACAGACTTTCTGTAATACTTCAGACGCAGTGATTATAAATTTCCTGTTGAAGGAAAGATAATAAGAAGAAGGAAAACGTGATAAGATTTCTTTTATTACACCATTAAACCATTTAAAAAAACGTAAACATTTTAAATTTAAATAGATTCTTCCGTGCCTGTATTAATGAGTACTAATAAATTAAACAAATTACAGATTGCAATAGTCACTAGTTTAGATAAAAGTTACTTTTTAATATGTTTTTCTATTATTTTTGATTTGGGGAGGAAATAAAAGTATTTCTCTTAATGCGTTTTAATGATTTTTTAGTTAAAATTAAAAATATCCCAACCATGAATTAAATTTACAATTAATTCATTATGGGCATTTTTTCTTCAGTATCGGCATCATGCATTCCTTAAACTATATTTCGGTTTGTCAAATAAATTAAAAATAATAATTTTTTCTGATATTAAAATATTTTGGGGAGCGTGTAAATATTTTTTGAAGTAAACCTGGAAATAAATTAGACGGTAAAAAAGAACTTATCTTATGTTAATAAAGGTTGCAAAAAATAATCTAATCAAATTTTGTTCAAAAATAAAAAAAATTGACATTTGCTGAAAAATTAAGCTTGAGGCAGCTTAAGCATATTATAGCTTAGTCTGTAATACCCTTATCTAATTCAAGTTATGATTAAGTTTCTTTGCACGATTGTTTAAACCAATTATAATGTTTTAAAAGAAAATAAAAAATTATTAAATAAGAGATCAATAGAGGATTTAAAAACGGTTATTTTATATATCAAATAGAAAATACTAAGAATGTTAGACTTCCCTATCTTTCAGATTATTGATGGTTTAAAGTTCTCATTCAATAAATTTGTCCTAAACTAAAATTATCTTCAGCATGACATTGTGCCGCTTGTTCCAGGCAACTTATATATGTATGTATATTCTGTGAGAAATTCACAAAATTTTTAGAAAATAAAAATATTGATGCACTATCTATTAATAATTAAATTGTAAAAAAAATAAAAAACTTTTGTTAGGAACTGTCATTAAAATTCGATGCAAACTGGTAGAAAAAACAACTCGAAAGAACTTAAAAAGATTGAATAGAAAGTAGAAATAAAATACATAAAAAATAAAATAAAAAGTTAAAGTATACGGAAAACAAAACACTCGAAGCACGTCCATTTGACAAAACATGTTTTGTTTTGCTTTGTATGTACTTATGTACATGTGTATTGTAGTTTTTCTATTTTTCGTGTTTATTACCTTTTTGTAATGTTGAGTCAACTTACAACGGCTATGGTGGTGCACGATGGATCGATCATGCTGTCTTTTCGTAATTGCAAACGAAAGACAAGTTTAAAAACCCAGTGGAACAAAATTGAAAATAAAAAAGTCTAGAAGTAAACACCAGCCAGTATGTTTTATCATGTTTTCGTTTCAACAACACAAATAGGCGATTAAATACACAAGACCAGCAAAAGCACTCAAGAGAATACTGCATTGGGTTTATTTGTTTGGCTAAATTGATCTCCTATTATTACTTTCTTAAAACATTGAGTACAACTGAGCATAGCTGAGCTAGAAAGAGTTCCATTCTCAATTTAAATTTTGAGAGAATTAAAAAATAACATAAAATTTGGGACTCTTTTGCTCATTTGGAAAACAAAGGTTATACACAATATACATACAAATTATGTACATATGAATTGCTCGTATACATATAAAACATATATATATATATATATGTATGTACATACATCTATTTGTAATATCTTTTGTATCTACTCAACTTCTTTTTATTTATTCTTTAATTTTTTTAATGAAGATTATTAATTTACTTTTAAAATTCTGTTTGTTGCTGACAATCATGTGCGGTTTTATTTTGACAGTTGCTATATATGTACATACATGTAGTTGTACATATATACATACATACATAAATATGTATATAAATTTTAACGCTTTTCTGAGACCTTAAAATCCTCAATTTTTATAGAAATGGATACATGTGTATTAATTTGTGTTACATATACTACTTTTTTATATACATATATGTATAGATATGTATATATATACATGTGCATTGCTGTATACTTACGATCGGTTTTCTCAGTTCTGGTGATGTCACCCCAAACGAGGCAATGAGAAATAATTTTTGATAATGTAAATTTTAGAATAGTGAGATACCTGCTGATGCTTAAACTATAAAATTGGATTTTAATACGTTCACATTGTATTAAAAAAGGATAAATGTGGACTATTGATAATATAATATTTGTTAGTCTCCTCTCCGTATGTAAATAAACTTTAAGTTGTAAACATTTATGGTTATGGTCTAAAAAGAAGAAAGAAAGACAATGTAATGATAGCAAATATAAAATATATTTTTGCGTTTCGAGAAATCCAATTACAAATAAAATGAAGACTGTAAATCTGAAATTATTATTAAAAATTATTATTATTATTATTAAATTAAATTTTAAAAAAACTGCATCGATTTTCGATTTAATTATAACGAATATCCCAACTTTAAAAGAATGCCGCTTTCCGTACTTGAAAAGTTACTGAGCGACATCCTGAAAATATATTGTCAATTTTAAAAAAGCTATAGCTCAGTATCTTAAATTAAATCTTCCGCAGTTAAAGAAATACTCAAAAACTTCGTTAGCTTCTGTTATGCTAATAGAATTTCTACAATTAATGATTGTATCGAAAGCGGTTTTTCTGTAATGTCATTTATGAATATAAATATGATCATATGATCTGTAGATTATTTTAAATATTCTGTGAGCCATGCAGAATATACAAAATTAAACAGCATACTGTACAAAAATTACTTAACTAGAGGCTTTTTACATAGGATGCAAACAGATGTTGTCTATACAGATTTTAGAAAAGCATTTGACAAAGTTAATCATTTACTTCTTATCAAGAAACTTCGAACAATGGGATTTACAAATCTAAGCATAAAGTGGATATACTCGTACTTAACAAATAGATCACAGATAGTTCGTTTCAGAAGCAAACTTTCTAAAACCATAACTGTACCTTCAGGTGTACCTCAGGGAAGACATCTTGGTCCGCTTCTTTTTTCATTATTTATTAATGATTTGCCAACGATAATAAAATTTTCATCTGTCTTGATGTATGCCGATGATGTAAAAATTTTTTTAAGTTATAATAAATTTATGGATCATAAACTGCTTCAAATGGATCTGGATTCACTTTATGAATGGTGCAACGTAAATTTAATGGAGCTTAATTTAAATAAATGTAAATTAATGAGATTTGCAAGATCTAATCATATTATTGCAAATTATGTCATTGGTAATCATCAATTGGATTTGGTAGAAAGTTTTCTAGACTTAGGTATTTTACTAGATCCTAAGTTGAAATTCATCGATCATATAACATTTGCAATAAATAAGGCTAGAGCTATACTTGGCTTTATTAAACGCTGGTCAAAAGAGTTTAATGACCCGTACATTGGGAAAACATTATACATGTCACTTGTACGTCCGATTCTGGAATATGGATCAATAATTTGGGATCCCATTTATCAAATTCTCTCTGATGCTATTGAATCGGTGCAAAAGCAATTCATGTTATTTTGTCTTCGTGTATTACGATTTAACCCGGTAAACTTGCCTTCTTATTCGTCTCGACTTGCTCTTATTAAGCTGCCTACTCTAAAAAGCCGTAGAACTATGCTGAACGTATCATTTGTCTTCAATATTATTAAGGGAGATATCTGTTCCGGATTTTTGATCAACGAAATTTCGTTTAATGTTCCTCCAAATACATCCCGCAATTTTATTCCTCTATTGGTAAAAGTTTATAGAGCTAATTATGCTGATGCTAATCCTCTTAGAAGAATGTGTTATCAAATTAATCAATTGTATAGATTTATAGACTTTTCATTAAATGCTAATGTTGTAAAGAATGCAATTGTAAATTTTCTAAACTCATAATTTTGTATTTTTTTGTTTTTTTATTTTCGTTTTATATTTTTTTGTAATTTATTTAATTTTGTGTAATAATAATTTAATATCATTTATTAGTATCATTAATTGTCTGTAAGGAAATGTTTCCATAGACATATAATAAATAAATAAATAAATATGATCACTCCTACAGACAGTATACAAAGTGAATATTCCCCAATATGTGTTCTTAAAGCATTTTATTTTATATACACTTTATATATAATTTTGCACTCCAGGTTTAAGCTTTAATTAAAAAATATTTTCAATTGTAGAAATCGGCCTCATTTTTTAAATGCAATTATTTATTTTACATTTGGGGTGTTTGAGGTTTAATGTTGTTGTATAAATCCAATGTAAGATTATTATATAAAAATTATTATATAAAATAAAAATATGAGCAGTAGTGAAATGCCCATATGAATATGCTTTCCCCCTCAGTAATACATTTCAAATATATTTCTGTACACTATTGAAAGGTTGCCTTAGAGTTACCACATACGTAGATGTAATAATAGAAATTGAGACAGTAACATTTCTAGTTTAGTATTGCTAATAATATCAACTTTGCATCTTATTCCATAGAGAACAAGCAATGTTGTTTGAAATTTGTCTTAAACAAGATACGCCTCTTTAATAATGTGTTTTACAACCTCATTTGGACAACTAAGAATTAATTGAAATTCTCACCGACTATTAGCAATCTCATTTGATAATAGTCGGAAACAAGCCGCAGGAGCACAGAACTGGTTTCAAGTCAGATATTTACATTGTGCCTTATAAAATAATTCTTTTATGGGTGGTAGGATTACAGCGCTCCTAGAGTGTGTCATTTATCCCTAGTATAGTATAGTATAGTGCATTGACAAGCACAGTATTAAATTGTCTAACAATACTTCATTGTATATAGTTCCAATATCGAGTGTGCTCCATCAACTTGTCTGTCATAATAGTAGCATAACAGCATTTTACTTTGCATATTTCTCTTTCGGCCAAGACCAAATAGCATCCTAAAATATCCTGTTGAGTTATTAGATTAAGACCACTTAAATCAAAAAGCATTTTAAAAGCAGCAATGGTGCCTATTGATGTTGGTGCGGCTTGCGATGCTGACGGCACTGGATAGAGCTGGTGATCTTTTCAAAGTAGCAAAAAAAAAATCTCAAGCACTGCAAATATAAATTTTAAAACTAAAGTAGACTTTCGGATTGCGTAAGACTCTTATTATCTATGTACCACCTTTTTAAGAATAAGGCTGCTCATGTGTGTTTCTCTAATTCATAGTCATACAACTTTCATTTTTATATTGTGGGAATTTTAGCAAACTTTTGGTCTAGAATCTAAATTGTATGACTATGAATTAGGGAATTTAAAATTACATAAATGAAAATTAATTTTATTATCCTTATATTGTTCTTACACTGTTTACTTTTAAAGTCTTTAACTGATGGAAATTGTTGTTAGTTCTAAGTGAATTGGTTAAGGTAAATAAAATTTTTTGGCTCTATTCTTGAATAAAAGTACATGTTTTGAAATAATTTTAATATGTATCTTTCCAATATAAATATACTTGTTTATTAATAAGCACGGGTGAATGTATTTATTTGTTGTTTTAATTATTTTATATTATAAAGCACAACTGATATACAATAGGATCTAACCTTTACTGCACACGTGTTTAAAACATAATTAGCGAGAAAATTCTCTTCCTTACACGAAGAAACTAATTTGCCATTTGAGTGTTTTAATGAATAAGATTTAAAAATTGGTATTTAAAATCGCAGCAAAATAATTCGTCAGGTGTGTGCAAAGTTTGGATTTTTGTATTTTTTTTAATTAAATAGCGGCTATTGTCGAAATAACAGCATATTTTTTGTTTTTCTTATATACTTATCTATACTGTACTTCTCATCATCCAGAGTCAACGGCTGGGTGATAAAAATAAGTTTTACCTCATTCTAAAGGCTATTAAGTGACTAACGTGTTATGATCGGATAAAATGTCAGAATCTAATTTTTCAACAAATAATAAGATAAGATTTATAATTTTAAAACTTTTACTATCGCTAGCTAGTAAAATAAATGTACCTTGTCCCAGATATTTTCTTCGGGCATACTACGTGAACTGTTAAAAAGTGTTTCTGATCGAAAACTCGTTTTAGCAATGAGTACCTTTTTCTATTGATTAAATAATTCTTGTATAGGTATAAAGTTGGACAATATGAGTTATATAAAATAACCACAACAAAAATGAAGACTAATACGTTTTAAACTGAGAATCAACTTTCCTTTCCGTTGCTTTCATATTACCTATCCATAAGAAATGAAATACATTGGATAAAGCAAAGACAAAAAAACAAAGTTTTCTTTGAATAATGATTGTAAATCTTAATTTATTGTATAATGTATTTCACTGTGCTTAAAGTCTTAACTGTCCTAAGACTTTTCAAAAAATATTGGGCAATAGGCAAGTTGTTATTGAAAGCTATCTTATAAATACGGAGTCTTCTAAAACCTTTGTGTAACTAAAAATTAGTTAAATTAGACAACTGTAACTAATACCACATATTCTTTAGATGCCTCTTCTGGGGCTGTAATAGGTTATCTAGTCACCGGGAACACCAACAACGCTGGGTATAAATAACTATCACCCACCTAAATCCATAGACACGACATTTCTATAATTTATAGACATGTGGGTTTTGCTTCTGAATGAACGGGATAGAAAATATATGCAGAACAGAAGAAATAACCGATTTGCAGTTTCAATGTTTCTGAAAGTACAAAATATTTTTATTCACAGATGTCAGCAATTTGTTATGTGTACATACATATTCATTTTAAATAAAAAAATGTTTTTGTTTTAAATGTAACAGGGCGAACTTATGAATATTTCGGATATCGTGGGGCACGAAGTATATATTTTATTTTGTTTGCTTTTTACTTTAATTGTAATTTTAAAATAAATGTAGTCTGCTACAAATATCAATTTTTGAGAAGTAAAGAAACATAGCTGTGAAGAAAAAGATTCCCGAAATCTTTAAAATCGAACTGTAATCTAAATTGTAGAAAAATAATTTGTTGAAGAATTCATTTAGTAAGAGGTTGTGTTCAACATTTTTTTAAAATAAGGTTTGTTAGGACTTGGTAAAACGAGTGTTTATGGGCTTGAAATGTCTTAAATATTCTTCATAAAGCGACTTTTATTACAGCAAGATACTTTCTTTGCATAAAAAACTACAAACCCTATGGGTGCACAAGAACCTATTTTTGTTTGTGTTTAGTTGTTTTCCATTGCTTTGTAATATTTTACATAATTTAAATGACGTATTATTTTCTTGTTTTGGCAACATTGAGTCTTGCATCAGCTATATTTTTACAATAAGATTTGTGGGTAACGAAAAAAAGTATAACAAAAATTAGGAAGAATTTAAATAACAAAACTCAAATGAAAGAATATAATGAAATTCGGCGAATATAAACAACATTTCAAAAGAATACACGTTCGATATACGCGAAATCACTCAGCACTCAAAGCGAAAATAAGAAAAAGATGAAAAAATGTTTTTGGCAAAAAGCGATAATAGTTAAGTGTGGTTTTTATAGAGGTATAGACTTTGAAATGGAAGAAAACAGAGATGAATTCTTTCAACTGATACGAAAAATAATCTTCAGGAATTCTAATTAAAATACGACCGCAGCATCTGGGGCTCCCATTTTCGATGACATTTTTCGCGGTGAATGTTGTTCTACAACTGGTCAATCGTTACGGGCTTATTGGCATAGACTAGCGACTACTCATATTCTCATAGATAATAGTTTAGCGGTGTGAAACCGCACGATATTCGAGGCCGATTCACGCTTCGAAACGCGAAACTGTGCCGTTTATTCCACAAGTCAATTGTGGCACCAGCTGTGTGGCATGTTGCGTTGTCTTGCTAAAACCATAGCTTCTGCACATCATGGTTATCAACTAAAAGAAAAAAGACAGTAATCATTATTCTATACGGTCACAATTGACTGTAACGGTCTGGCCAGCATCGTTTCTCAAGAAGAGCGTATCAGTAACTCTGCAAACCGGAAACAGTCAGGTATTCTGGATGTAACAGTGTCTCAGCATACACTACAGGATTATTATCAGTTTCGTTTACTGACGTATTCATTCAAATAAAATAAATTTCATCGGTAAACCAAATTTGCTTATGAAATTCGGGATAAATGACAATCTAGTCTTGGACCCGATTTCCACAATTTGGCAGCGTGGCAGCGTAACGTTTACGTCAGTATATTCGTGTTAAAATGTCAAACCAAACTAAGCATAGATCACTTGAGAGCTGCATAATAAACTGTTGCCAACTTAAATTACGCTACCTCTATAAAAAATACCCTCTATAACACGTCTGAAATGAAATCACTTTTGTTAAAATAATAAATTATAGGTGAGCTCGATGTAATTTTCATATAAATAAATTATCTAAGTTACACAACATTTTGTTGGTTATACACACACTATTTTAAATTAATAAAAAAATGTAATTTTACAAAGAATAAATCACGTTAATTTTGTTATTCTAAATTTTTAGAAATGTCATTTTTTAAGTACGACTACTTTGAATACAGTACTGAGAATACATAAGCACTCGTACATTCATATTTAATTAAATTTTAAAAAAAATACATGCATACGTATATAAACATAGAAATATGGGCGTTTGAATATACAGAAATATTGGAAAAAAAACTTCCAAAGTCAGTACTTTTTACTAAAAACTAATAATAATTTAATTTTTTTCAGTGAAATCTAAATCATATTTGATTTTTTAAATAATAAATAAATTGAGAGTCGTAGTTTTTGTGCATAATTTTTGAGGGATCTGTTCATGGGTGCCGTGTTTTCTGCTGTACTTTGCCTTGTGTTTTAAACTTTACGTACAGACACCCCTTTTAGCCATAAGAAAAAAGCAAATCTATTCGAATAAAAATAAGGGCACTACGAGTATACATGCTATTTTTTCATCTTCTATTCACTTTAGTTTAAAGCTTATTCAAGGTTTTTATTAATGCAATGTTTTTCGTCTTATTCGTATTCTTTTTTTGTTTTGCTTCTTTTTTCAGTTTAATGACGATTCAGCAGCAAATTTCTGTTTGTTCTTAGTCATAATTGTTTTAGTGGCATGATTTTATTTTACTTTTTTTTTAATTTTTTTAATATAAAATTTAGCAAATTGAAACTAAGCAACTTGAAACTAACTGCTGGCTCACTCATCGTAATGGCGTTTGCCTAGCAACAAGCTAAAGATTTTTATTTTACGAGTATGTATTTTGAAACGTAATGAACGGAACCTTTTTCTAGGTCAAGTAATTCTTTAGTCATACATTTGCTAAAGTTTAATTCTAATGAGTGAGCAAAAACTGTAATAAAACCTTCAGCAAACGTTATTTAACCAAAAACCGTGTTTGTTAGCTAAAAAAGTCAAGATGAGGTGACTACGAGATCGCGGCTTTAATTGCATGTATGTATATATTGCTAATTAACAAGAATATAAAAACAAAAGTAAGAGCGATTTTTATGCAATGTTCAAAATATTGAAGGTTCGCCAAATTTGCGTCTAAACAACAGCCTCAACTGATGGTCTTTCAATTCGAATTATGGAACAATGATGACGTAATCTTAAGTGAATGTTTCGAACGAGAACAGCCCCATTTAAATCCACCTACAATATTGTAGCTGTTCCTAAATAACCTCAGACTGAAATTAAACAAAAAACTCAAACACATTCTTGCAAAAAGGTGTTTGTTATCACTACGCAGTATATACCTTTTTCTATCTATCATATTTTCGAAAAAATGGACGCAATGACGACTCTCGTCACAAATTTTTACCCGACAGTGGCGTTTGAGATGTATTATTATTACCCTAAAAACAATGTGAAGAAACAATTGAAAAAAAATAAAGTATAGATTTCATATGCTTTCAAAATGTTGCGGAAGACAGACTGTTAGCAACACTTTTTTCGGATATAATCTATACCTTGAAACGAAATGGATTTGTAATAATCAACTGCTATTAAATTAAAATACAGTACCCTAACAACGAAATACCTGGTTTAGAATAAAAACAAATTATTTATTTTGACTGATTTGATATTGGTAGGTCTGCTGGAGGTTCATACTTTTTTATTGCTACAACATCCGGGAGGGAATACTACTTTGTTTAACATTTTAAATGAAAAAGAATGGATCTTATATTGATAAATGTTTTATTATGGAATACAATTATGTATGGAATACAATATCAGATAAATAACCGCCTCTGTTAGCCTCACAAATGCGAAACGTTTTGAACACATTTGTCAATACATTCTCATACATTTCACGCGGTATTTCATTAATTTCATCACGAATATTTTGTTTGGAATTGCTCAAGCCTTTCTGGTTTATTTGCACAAAACTTGCTTTACAGATATCCTCACAAAGAGAAGTCCGGAGCAGCCAAATCAGGCTAACAATCAACATCACCATTTAGCTATATGCTGTTTGGCACCAACTTACTAATACAATATGTTAATCAAGCCCAAAGCATGCAGTTGTAGTGTCAAAAAGTTTTCAATCATACCATGATATCGTCCCCAATTCAAAGTTACCATTACGCCGTTCATTTTCAAAGAAGTAAGTTCCAATGATTCTTTCTGACCAAACTCCACACCAGACTATCACTTTTGACGGATACAAAGGTGACTGTAGAATAATTTCAGGGTTTGCCACTCTCCAGAACTGACTATTCTGTTTATTCACATATCAATTTAAATGAAAATGTGCCTCGTCAGTCATTATGATTTTTTCATTAAAATCGGAGTTATCAATTGCGAGCTGTAACATTATATTTGTGGCGCGTAAATGGTCATGTAGAGCAACTCTTGTCACAACTGAATCTTATATGGAAACAAATGCAAATCCTTATGCAAAAGTGTGACCAAAGTTGTTCTTCGAAGACCAAGATCCTGAGCAAGGCGTCGAATTGCGGTTAATGTATTCTTGAGCAGCAGTAATGTTTCGCCGTCCATGCTTGTGCCTATCACCTACAGACCCTCTTTCTTCGAAATCATTTACTACATCATAAGTAGTACGTTTTGTTGGTACGTTGTTTATCCCAAAAATTTCAAGTAACTGTCTCATCGTCATAGTAATCGATGATTGATTTTGATAAAATGTTTTAACGATTAAAACACGTTGGTTTATCGAATATTTTTCCATAACAAATTTGCCACGGTCTACTTCACGACTACCAAATATGAACTGTCAAGACAAATGTTTACCAAAATGGCGTCAAAACAAAATAGTATCCCGGCGGACACCCTATATATCGGAATATATAAAATTTGATTTTTTATTGAACATGTCTATGTAAATTGTATTTTGATACTTGCAAAAAATATACTTAAATAAAAGACAACCCTCAAATACAAAAAAATTACCAAATTTTAAAACATTAAAATTTAAGTAACCTAGAGATAGCGAAACATATTGATATCCACGAACGGCTGATTTTAAAAAAATAGAATAATTTTATACTTTTAGTAAAAAGTTTTTTTCTAATTTATTCGCACTAAACTTTACTATTTTGGTTAATATGATATATATTTCAAATAAAGCAGTTCCTTTGATTTAAAAATAAAATAAAGACGTAATCATAACAGAATAAAATGTTAAATTAAAATAGTGTAGGAATACATTGAAATAGTTGTTAAATGGTGGTTAAGTATTTATACTTTTCAGACATGTTATTAAATTCAATACTATCGAAAATGTCTTCAAAAAGAAAGAAATTCTAGAGAAAAGACCCTAGGTTCAAAAAACCGAAGCCGCATGATAATGCTTACAGGTTTCGATTCTTGTCTAATCATGATGAAGATATATCTAGTATAGATAACAATGTTTCTAAATAGAAGACCGTATCAAAGGAGATGTTAGCCATGGTCTTACATCCGTGAAACATGTAAATGCAAACGTACTTCTATTGTAACAACATTTTTATATACCTGACTCGCTGAAGTAAAACAATATTTTTAAAAATCAAAAAGTATACAAACTTAAATTTTTGACACATCCAAGAAAGAACCTCAAGAAGTTCAAAGTTATGCTGTTTGGGTTATCGAAACTTGATGTGGGTACAATTAAAAGTATGTTTAAAAACTCTTATAAAACAGAGCCGAATGAGGAGGATGAACTTTACAACTTAGAATTTAGTCAGATGTCATGAAGATAAAACTTATTCGTCTAATCGTTGTTCAATGGAAAAACCCCTGTCATCATAAACATGCTCCTAAGGTACCAAACACGGAGTAAATCAGAGCTGCCGTTTGTCTAGGTTGTGGGAGATCTCATGACTACTCAAGCTAACTAAATAAAGTACCAACAGAAGATGCGGTTATTTACGAAGTTTTCAATTGTATTAAAATACATTTTAAAAAGAGCAACCACCGTACAGATATTCATCAGCAACTTACCAAGAAAATACTCCCACCAAGGTAAAGCCCATATCGTAATATTGAATATCAAACAGATGACGAGCTGTTGCCGACATCTGTTATAGAAAGTATTTCTATTAGTATTATTGTGAACAAGAGATAACTTTATTGATAACCTTAAAATTTTTATTTGTTAACTTCAATACATAATATACTAGCTGGAATTGAAAAAAAAATACAGCTTGGAATAGCTTATATAATCACCAGCTTAATTTCAAATTAATCAATTCATGCGAAAGCTGCTAACTGGTAGCAAGAAGTTTTGGCGGTTGACAAAGGCAATAGTACGTAAAAATAAAAGAATTAAATTTTTAACAAAAGATAGCGGTGAAATATATAAGAAAACAAAATAAGATGCTATGGTCGAAGTATTTTAGTACGCTAAATTGTCTCAATGAAATATTTGAAAAAATATAGAAGTAACAACATTCTATCAAAAGAACATTGCATAGAACATGATAGTTTTATTGGTAAGCTCAAATAGAAAATTATGCATCCATTCTGCTGAGATATAACAAGGACCAGCGTTATCACCGGGATTATATTCAATATATATTTCGGATAAAAAATTTCTTAGGAATGATTCTGCAGCGTTGTATGTCGATGATAATTAAATACTTACAAGAGAAAAATCTTAAATGTAGTCATTTGAAGAAAGAAATCTGACCTTTTATATGCGTTTAAGTTCTACACCAAATGGAAATTAAAATTAAGCCAAGCGAAAACCTAAGTAATAATTTCCATAAAATAAATCACCAACAAAATCCTTCCACTCCATTTTATATTGACGGAAGTAAAATCCATCTCTAAAGGGTCTGCCATCTAACGTGCTTATTTCGTGAATGGTAACACTTAGATAATTAGTTGTATCCTTCCTTGAAAATCATGGTAATGTTGCAGAATGTGTGCGAAATTTGCGTACGGATTTTGGAAGAAGAGAAGCACCGTCAGCTCCGTATGTTCATTATCTTGTGAAAAAAGTGAAAGAAACTGGCATCATCATCGATAAACCAAAGCGTGAAAGGCCAAAAACAGTGCGTACACCCGAGAATATTACTGCTGTGACAGAAAGTGTGTGTGTAGCGCCATCAACATCAATTCACCGTCGTTCTTAACAATTGAACATTTCAGAGATATGATTGAGACGAATTTTGCATAAAGTCCTTGGTATGACGCCATACAAAGTCCAATTGGTTCAGGAGTTGAAGCCAAGTGACCATCCAATGTGTTTTCGCTTCGCTAAGTGGGCCTGCGATCGACTTACAGCAGATGTCGATTTTACAAAAAAAAATCATCTTTTCAGACGAAGCTCATTTTGATCTTGGCGGGTATGTAAACAAGCAAAATTGACGCATTTGGGGCACAGAAAACCCGCACGCGTACATTGAAAAGCCGACGCACCCAAAACGACTCACTGTTTGGTGGGGATTTTGGTCCAGAAGCATCCTTGGTTAATTTTTTTTCGAAAATGAGCAATGAACGGCCACTCCTTGCACAGTCAATGGCGACCGTTATCGGGCCATGTTGAACGAATTTTTGTTCACAAAAATTGAAGAAGAGGATATTGGCAACATTTGGTTTCAACAGGACGGCACTACGTCCTACACAGCCGAAGCTACACTCAATGTTTTGCGCCCTATTTTTGAAGATCGCATTATCGCATATCAGTTATCTGGCAATTACTTTAGATAAAAATTAACATTTAGGGTTCATATTTTACAAACATTTGAATAAACTCTAAAATGTGGTAGAGGTTTATTTCTACTGTAAGTACAGAAATATCGATTTAATAGTGAGAGTTGGATGTTTCTTTAAAAATCCAAACGGGTTTTTCTTATTTTTTGTACTTTGATTGACGATAAAATAATAAATAAAAAAATTAAAATATTGTTATTCATAAAATCATTTAATAAAATTAATATGGGCAGATGATTTTTGATAGATTATTCTGAATAGATTATTTCTTTACTTTTATTAAATATTATTATATGAAAAAAATACTTTTTTAATATTTTCAAATGCTTAATATTATGTAACCATCTGACTTATAATATACAGCAGACCTTATTAATTTTGATAGACTAAAGGCATCTTTATAGATTTTTAATATTTTATCTCCGAAATTGCAGCTGTGCTTACAACAATTGCTGTTGAGGGTATTTGGGTGGAGCTCTACAAAAAGCAAAGCTATAATAGGTAACCCAGTGTCATGAGTGACTCTAAAGTCAGACTCAGGCAACGTTGGCTTAAGTAAGCTAGCATATAGTAAAACGAAAGCGCTTATTTCAATTAAAATACCGATTGACACAACGATTTCGACTACATAATATGAAGACCTCCTTTGTGGGTATAGTATACTATTCGTAACGTGATATTTCATTTTGCTGGTTTTATCTAATTCGAAAAAAATATTACCACCGTCTGTCTGTATACCAAGATGCTATATTATGAGGCGAATATTTTTGTCTTTTGAAATTGAAATTTCTAGTAACTGTAAATCCAAAATATTGTAAGGTGTACTTAATCCCATTTCGTATATATTTATTCAAAGTTTATTTTTCCTCTTTCGTTTTAGACGCAGTCGTAGTTAAATATGTTTGTGGAACGGAAGCTCAAGTGCTCTTAAAACCATCACTTAATAAAAGTAGAATAATATTCTTTGATTTAGTAACAGGGGTTAAAAGAATTAAAAGCTCCTCGGTATATTGATAAGTTCTGTAATAAATCAAGAAGATTCGTGTACTGGTACCAACTACTCGCTATGGGATTTGAACTTAGTGTGGGTAAGGTTACTGTATCATTGTGCTTTGTTATTCTAAAGACTAACAGAGCACGAATATTTACGCTTTTGTTATATACATATTTCTTATTATTTTGTCTAGCAATAGTTGCAGTTAAAAAATTTTGTGCCAGCACAATTTACATTTTGTCAATAATGGTTGGATATGAAAATAATAGTAGTAGTGGAAACTACCATAGAAAATGAATGATATTAATTGTATTCATAGAGAATAATATTAGATGGAGTCGTTAAACTACGTGCACGCAACTGTTGTTGCACAACTATTGTTGTTGCTTTGGTTTTAAACAGAGTGTTATTGTATTTACTGTTAAATTTTTTTGGACACTGTAATTTTCTGTGATAGTTACTAAGTTTAGAGATGTGGCTGTGGATACAATGTTAGAGATGGCGGCATTTTAAAAGCTGTGACTACTTGCCTTTACTCACAAGTTTTATCGATTAAGTCAAACTGGGACATTGACATTATTGATGTTAAAATCAAATTAAATCAGAAAAACATAATAATTAGTTCATCTTACATTTCTTCAAATTCTCTATAAACTGTGCATCAGGAGCATGCTAGGGCAATTAAGCCTACATCCAGTGTATTGAGCTTGCATGATATTTCGATTGCTGTTGGAGATTTTAATGTGTCTTCTGTTTCCTGGTATTTTTCAACAGATTATACGGAATTTATAAATTCTATTCTGGATCTTAATCTTAATCAATTGAATGGAGTACTGAACGATAATCAGAAACTTGATTTAGTTTTTATTAATATATTTCCGATATTACCGTAAACTGCTGTAAATCATCCTATAACTGAAATAAATATTTCTAACGAAAAACCACCTATTGCGAATGATAAGGTCAGGATAAAATCATTTTGTTTCAGTAAAACTAACTTCGTTGTTAAATGAACTCCAATTCAACACTAATTAACGTTCTGGATCACCGTGGGGTAAAAAAAATTTCAAAAGAACACAGCTTCATATTTAGAATGACCAATGTGTATAAAATGTGTATAAAAATGTGTATAAAAATTTATGAAGTTTCTGGGGCTTCCTTTGTCCCTTGCTGATATTTTTACCCCTATAAACGCCATTTTGTTCATATCTTTCTATAAGTTTCATAACTAAATTTTTATTATATGCACCAACCTAATAAATTTTTAAAAATTAAAAAAATTAAAATTAAAATTTGTTAACAATGAAACGCAATAGATCCCTACCTAAAATGTGTGACACCGTATATACCTTTTCAAAATCCGGATCAAGTGGATAGACACTGGTAAAATGGGATTTTTATGTGGTTCAACTGATTTGAATGAAATTTGAAACAAACATTAAATTAGAATGTGCAGGAACAGAGCCACCAATTAGAAAAACATCACCATCACTGAAATCTCGATGGCCTAAACAGATTCACTTTTTTAAAAAATCACCATTTAGAGAAAGCATATTTTTTTTTTTTTTTTGGCTTCATCGACTAAAACGGATTCATTCCAATTAAAAATTAGAATATATGCATTAAAGTGAGATATGGAAAATATAAGATCGAAAAATATACCAGAATTAAAATTTTACTTTGGAAAGTAAACAAAATGAAAAAAAGTATTACGATCACATTATGTTCAACAAAAACATTAGACATTTGTACCAGCTGTAAATTAGAGTTATGACTTCGTTCAAAGGATCAATTTTATTGCTCTATATTTTTGTCTAAATTATCAGTAATCTTGTGCTCTTTGTGATGATTATCTTTTCCATTTCTAGCTCGTAAGATAATGCTGCTCATTATTATTCAATTGCTTTAAGCAACAACGTTGATAGACGAACAGTGTTATACAGTTCGACATCTACTAAATTATGTCGCTACATCAAAAGCAATGTTTTGTAAAAGATCGTGTCAAAAAAACAATTGAAAGACTTTTCGAAACCATAGTATTGAAAAAAATTTAACGAAATATATACGTTGCACTTCGGTACCCCAATAAGATAATAACTTTTCATTTTGTATGGGATGTACCATTCCAGTAAGATAATTATTTGCAAGTTATATATCTTTAGGTGCAAGATAGCAGCAGTTCACCACGCCCACTCTGCTAGTTTTTTGATTTACTATGAATTTTAATATGAGAGCTACTTGTACAGAATTTCTAGGCTTTTTTATAGGCGGTACGATGTCCTTTATTTCATTTTAAATAGATATGATTGTGCAAACTTTCAAAACTCGAGCTTTTATAATTCGTTAGGAATACAATGGATGGGTGCCACATCCACTATTCCAAGTCATACGATGTCTGTTTTCTTATGCTACATAAAAGTGCGGTAGTCGTTCATAATTTTAATTTTCAATATTTTACATACTAATAGTCGAACATCACGATAATTTTTCACTTTGTGTAGGGGTAATCCAATAAAGTTTTTGCTAGGCTATGCATACTAATATGCTGATGACGCCAACAAGACGATATATATTATACTTCCAAAGTAACGGCTACTGATCTAATCCAGGATATTTTTGTCTCCGCTATGCGCATTAGTATGAAATGTCAAATTGTCAATTGCCTACATTATTTTGCCATCTAGCCGCTTCTGGTGCAGCAGATACACCTTTCAAATAAACAAAAGCATTTTTACTTTTATATGCATAGTAATATATATTAGACATAGATGAATAGATACTATTAAAGTTATACTTAATTGTATCATGAATTTTTATGACTGTCTTATTTGAGAGTGCTAATGTTAATATCCATAAACTGTTCTAAGAACATGTCACATTCCACATATGAATTTTATTTCATATTTTTTATATAAATACTAAAATGTGCCGCATTCTTATTTTATTTTATTTGCTTTTAAATAAAGGCTGCAAATAAAGATATTCTATTGTTGTGTTCTCAGAAATATAAATATTAACAATTTCTTTTGTAGTTTGGAGGGAATAAGAAAAGCCCAAAAATGCTATTAGTAAAATTAAGGCAGCTGTGCAATGAATAGCATGACACAAGGCCACTACCAACACCATTAGCACCCTCCCTCCACATGCATTTAATGTAGGGGTATAAAGTGGTCTACAATTATTGGTTGCACATGTATATACATGTATATACACAATATTGGTGTAGGGTTAATATTCTGCCTTGGTTGTACTTAAATTAGGCGTTGCTTGGTTTTTATTCATTGCCTGCTTCTGTTTGACTGATTATTTTCATTTTCATTTCTACAAATTATTTGTTTAGTGAGTAATGTAAATATTTTAGTACTTAGCTTTATTGTCACATTTTGTTGTCGCCCATTCTTTATTTTCCCCCTTTTAGCACAGCTGTGTTTTATTTGCCAGTGCTTGTAGTTAAAAGTTAGTTCTGGTGACTACGTGTCTAAAAGCATTTCATATCTTGACGGCATGTTTGTTTATATGTATACTCATTTATTTGTAGAATACAATAATAAATAGATTAAAATTATATTTTTCTATGAATATTTTTACTCATATCTATATCGCTTCCATTGCCCATGTGCTGAAATAAATTATTCGAGTATGTTTGGAGTATCGAGCTTTTTTGCAATTCGAAGTTTTTAAAAATAAGTACCTGCTGTACCTTTTTGTCGAAAACAAACTTTGGTGTTAAAATATAATTATAAACTAAAAAAAGGGTTTTTATTAAAAACAAAAATATTCTTGGAAATGCAATAAGGATGTTATAGTCCATTCATGAACATCATGTACATTTGATACAATGATTGTAACGAATTAGATTGAAATAAATGGCAAACAATTTTGTCACAAACGAAATGACTTTAGCTTTGAAAGACTTGCAACTGATCACTACAAATGAAGTTGGCAAGTATTGTTTTTCATGATGTATGTGATATTCAAATTAAATCTAAGACTAAAGAAAGCAAATCGATAGTAATCGAACACTGTATTATCTTTTCTCCCAAGAATCTAGTACATTGAATTTGTAATGTAGATTCTAAATGTTACAAATACCTGAATGTTATTTTTGCTTTTAAATATTTTGTTCTTTTAAACTCGTTATGAAAATACATTCAGTGTTTTTATTGTTTCAGGTGTAGCTAAAGTTCCCATGGAACAGCCCATGAAAATATGAATTTCAAAAAACTTCAAACCCATATCTATAATTATTATTACTTTCTTAAAGAAGTAATAGAACTAAATTTGGTTAAAAGTAGTCAAAACACATTATCAATGTAGTTTTGTTAAAACTTTAATGGAATTATAAAGTTATTTTAGATATTTAAACTTTTATCATATTGCGATTTGAAGGATTTCTGTACATTTTGCCAATATGAGTTTTTTTTTGTAAATTTATAATTTAAAGTAGTTTTTGACTTTGTGTACACTAGTGGTGTTAGTTTTTTGTTTTAGGGAGAGAAATTTGTGAGCGAATAGACAATTACTTAGAAATTTTCTCTCTCTAAAAGTACTAACTAACAAAGGAACTAATTAATTCGCTAAGTTCATTTTTATTACGGGTTCCGTACAAAAAGTGTGAAACCCTGTAGTTTTGCACTAAAATCTGTCCGTTTGTCACAACCCGTAATATATAGTCACAAAATATTCACAGATACTTTAAGTTAAGGCAATTTTATATCCGATATATAAACAAGTACATAAAATTGAAAGCAAAACTAAAATTAAAAGGTGACGAGATTTCAACGTATATTATTCTAGCTTTTTATTTATATTAGGCAGGCATTTAGAGTTTACATAGGTTATGTAAAAAAATGTCCACTATAAAAACAAGAGTAAATAGTAAATTTAAAAATTAAAGGTTGTTTGGCAGAGTTCTTGATTTTCGTCCTTGTGTTAATTTCTGAATTTGTTATGAAGAGAAATTTATTTAAAAATTTTAAGATAGGCTGTTTTACTTTTTCAATCATTTGTTTAAAGCTACATTTAAATATACTTAAATACAGCAGTTCTAGTTATATTAAAAATAAAATATAATATATTTTACAAACGTCCTAGTAATTAAATAAAAGAATTTTAGGATTTTGATGTCTGATTTAATGGTGGTAGTTCTCATGTCATTTGACACCGGATAAACCCTTAAAAAGATTCTTTACATTAATAAACTTCAATTTCTAAAACTTTCTTAATCTGAGCCCGTGACTTCAGTTAATAATGGAATAGAAGTGACATATTAACAACACTGTTGATTGTTGTTGTTTATATTAAAAATTGGCATTCACAGCAACAGCAATTCAATTAAATTTTAAAGATTTCTTATACAAATTACTTTATATAATTACTATTACATATTTATATTAAAAAGAAAAACAAAAACAAGTGTTTATATGCGAAAAGAATTTTGAATTTTTCCTTAGCATTTATATTATTAAATATTAATTTAAATATGTAAAGCAAAAAAATTAATCTAGCATGCTTGTCGAACAATATCACTGCGTGACATATGTCTTATTTTTAATTTCCTCATAATGTTATCAAGTTGATTAAAAACTGCTAAAGAATTTGTATAATGTCTAATGAAAATGTCATGTGTCGAAGCATTAGGTAGAGCTAAAATTAATTTTTTGTCATGTAGTTAAAATGAAAACAGTTCGCACTTGCAATGGTATAATGGGCTAGATACTTATTTCTAAATTAATTAATCGTTTATATGAATTAAAACAAATTTTGGTTGAGAGCACTCATTACTTTTATTTTTGAAGTTTAACAACAAATTGACCACAACACGAAACTGTTGGTACGTCTTTGTGCTTTTTAATACAAAAATAATGATATTGGTAGTGATGACTAATCATCAATCGTACGATATAAAACGTATCGCACTGTGTTTTGTTAATCTTACATATATGTATGTATGTTCTTAAGTATATACGTATATTTATACGATAGAATGCCAACAAGTCTTTGCAAAAACTAAGAAAAACACAATTTTTTTGCAGTTCTCAGCGTAGTCTCTTTAAGGCCCTATTTTGAGGGCCTTCGTCGTAGAGACGACCATCTTATTTAACTCGTATGATTTCGCAATAATAGCGTCAAAAAAATTGAAAATTAAGATGCATAAGGTTTATTATTATTTCTGCGTAAAATGGGTTATGCGATCCGAACTCTACTGGATATCACATCAAGAATTATCAATTACTCAAATATTTATACCACCAATAATTATTTATTATTATTATTATTAATTTATTAACTATCAACTATCATATCTTTAACAATATTTACAGTTTTTGAGTTTCTATCATTAGGATATTTCAGCAAATTATCACATTTTCATTATTATTAAAAACTTATTCAATACATCTATTTAATAGGAAACCACCAATAATTAGAAATTAAGTAGAATGTTCAAAAACTCACAACTTTAAGTTTCAGGACTCAACTAAAAGATTGTAACAAGATCGTTATTATATCTTGAATAATTTCATGGGATATTACTGAATTAATATAAACTCGTTTAGTAAGATTTCCTCTAAAACAGTGAGAACTTTATATAAGGTGGAAAAAGTAATAAATTTTGACAGAAGTGCATCGTGACACACTCTATTAGAATTTTCCTTCACTTTGAAAACGCACTCGCTAGCAATGAAGAGTTTCAAGTTCATTGGCGGTCCTAGTTTTATTGACATATATTCACTATTTTGGATATTCTTTAAAGGACATCTAAACTGTATTTATCTTGTCTAAACCTAAATAATTCGAGTGTCAACTAGAATATATTTTTTTTAAAGGAACCTGATAGAGCACTGTTCTAATAATTTGCTATTGCAAATAAATAGTTTTGTGTTAAAATATTCGTCAGTTTTATAATCTTATAAAGACATTTCAAGTTACCATCGTATATTTTTTGTTAAGTAATATTTTTTGTAATTATTATCTTGTTGTTTTTTATTTTTTATAATTTATTTATTTATTTTTTTTTTTGTTATTTTTTAGCTTGTATAAATAACAAGTTCGTCATGCATTATCAATTCGTTTCAATATAATTTTCTATACTTTATACAATTAAATAATGAACAAAATATAATAGATGCTTTTACACCATGACTTAGGTTTTTGCCGTCAATATGTCTGCTAGTGCTTTAATTTATCATTGTTTTATTTTCCTTTTTATTCTATTGTTAATTATTGTTGCAATTTCAACACTCTACATTATGTTAAGGTACACCAGGTAAATCGAAATATAAAATATATTTATTTGGATATTTATAAATACAGTTTTATAAAGAATTTTAAAAGCGGCTGATTTCTAAAATCTAGTAATTTTTTTCAATCAGTTAGATTATGAATTAATTATTATGCCGTTTGGTTAAAAATTCCTGAAAACTCCTGAGATGAAATTTGCTTTTATAATTTACTTTTCTCGGGTTCTTTTTAGAGATGCAGAGTCAATGGGGTCTTCAAATATTTTAACACCATTTTTTGTTCAACTTGACACCATAATTTGCTAGCAAAACGCCTGAAGACTCCGCAAATAATAGTGAAATAATGCAAAACAACAAAATAAAATTCAAACGTATTTAAATCTGAATTTTATTCTATTATTTTGTTCTGTGGTAAACAACTTTGGCAAATATATGATATCACACTGTATATAATTGTCCATGTGAAAATACTCTAAGTTCACTTCTCAAAGTCGTAACGATTGGTATAGTGCCTTATTAATAGTAAAATCAAGTGGGATTATTAGAATGCGTACAATAAATACATTTTTACCTTTAAATTTTTCTGCTAAAATGCAAGTGCCATAACCTGCTTTAAAATACAATTTTTTTGCGAGTTACTTCCATATATTTTGAGTATCCAGTCTAGTTTGCTACAAAATATAATAACATAATAATAATTTTTATAAGACCACAAATGCGTTTTAAGTTGCATTTGCCTTGCATAATAGGCTATGTAGGAGAGAAATCCATAAAATTTTCGTATAATTACGTACGATTACGACTATTTAGGATCAGTTTAGTCTTACGATGAAGATAAGAAACGAAATTTACCTAAGTTATTTGAATTTAATCCGAGGGAAATGTTCCTAAATAAAAAACTCAAAGACTGTTTTTATTTGAATAAGACGGATTGTTTAGGAAAAACATTTGCCTTAGAACAACAACAACACAAAAGAAAACAATTTATTTCTCAAGTCCTACCCGAAAATCGTTTAATTTTCACTACACGTATCAAATTTACAAAATTATTTTTTTTTGTTAAAGATATTTTCTGCCCAAATTTTCTATTATCAAGCTCTATAACTTTAAACCCCGATTTTAAACTTTTAATTCTTCTTTAAGTTCCTTCATATTTCTTGGATTCATTGACACAAAAAGTCAGAAAATCAACCAATGGAGCTCATGTAGAACTCTGATTCTACTAGAACAACCTGTCAAACAATGGCCTACACACGTGAAGATTTCTCTAGTACTTCTGCTCCTACTTTGAGATATGATATTATAGTGAAATTTTGTCTTAATAAGGATAATAAGAATTAAATTTTAAGAGCATAGGAAAGGGAAGTTGTACTATTTATCGTTTGTTGACGAAGCTTACATATTGAGAGTGCAATCTTTGCGTAAAATAAAATTGAAATTGCCATTTCCTACTATGTCCTTTTTAATCTAAATAAGTCTTTACCTAGGTTTGAACTACAATTTCATTTCTTTTTAACAAGAATCATAACTATTCCACCGTTGAGGCACTACAGTTGTTACCTTTTCTAGTCTACCCGGGAGGTTGTAACTACTATTTTGTACGGTTACTTAACAAAATTTATTATTCTTTTCGAATTTGCATTCATGTCAGCAACAACAACATTAGTTTTGCTGTTGCAGATATAATTAACGATTATTTTGGAAATAGATATAAGTTTCTAATAAACAAGTAATTTTCTGTACTTCTCAGCTCTTACTTAGAGCTTATATTTATAAATATATTATAAATATAGGGTGTCGTATGAAGTTATAGATTACAAAAAATCATTTTTTGTTATTTCTTATTTGTTATTTGCTTGCTATTTACTCTTGAAATCTAAAAGGAGTAACAAAACTAATAAACAAAATTGTTATTTTTTATTCTGATTATTTTTTTTTTGCTTGCTTGCAATTAAACTATTATACTTGTAGCATGATCTCATCGCCCGTTAAGAACACAAGAACACACTTTAAAAGAATAATAGCACTTAACGTTTACCAAAAAAAAAAGATTGTAAAATAATAAATGATTTTTAGACAAGATAATGTTGTTTAGGTTCTTTTTAATTAAGATTAAGAGGCATTTATATTGTGTTTTTATGGTAATTGTATTGTTTTGTTTTGTTTTGTTTTTGAAATATATTTTTTGAAATAAAAAATAAAAGAACTTTACGACTTAAAAAATTATATATAAAAGAAACATAAAATTTTTAATGATCTTAACAGGTCGACTAATTTTAAAATTGTAAAAAATTTTATATGAATTTTGATAGAAAAGACAAAGTGAGACAAATTAAAATGAAATACGTTTGGATTTTATTATTTTAGATAACTAAGTTAAAAACTGAGTTTCTTATATATTCTTATATTTAAAATGCCTTAAAACATACTTATCAAAAACGAAACTATATACTACTTAGGATTTAGTTGACAACACTTTTTTAACAAGCTATCAAGTGATTTATGTATAATTTGGTTTGGCATTTCAACGTGAATAGACTGACACCTGAACAACGCTTCCAAATTGTTCAAATTGGGCCCAACAACAGATTGCCGTTGTTCCCGATTTTCACAAGCGAATTTTATATGTTGATAAAACTAACTTTTGTTTGGAATGATGGACTAATGATAATTTTCAAGTGTGTATATAGACACCGTTACATCCAGAAAACCTGACTGATTTCTTTCATCAAATGAAGAACCATGATGTTGAGGGGTTGTGGTTTCAACAAGATGGCGCAACTGTCACACAGCTCACAGCCTCTTTTTTAAATGCTAATTATCTTTTCTTTGGTCTAAAATCATAATCATAAATAAACCTCGTAACTTTTTTGTGGGTTTACAATATAAACTAACTGAATAAAAAACAATTTGCTGTATATTTTGACTTTCATTCTTTGGTTTGATTTTAACTTAACTAGCATCGGATAATGTATTACTTTAAGATTTATAAGATTTATCTTGGGACTTAGCCTGGTATTTATCCTCTCATAAATCCTTAACTTGTCTTCTCTGTCGGATCTTGGTTTGCATACAGCATAAAAAATGAAAACAAATCATAATTATAGTCGTTTAAAGAGCTCTCACCAGGTCATAATCCAATATGTATGTTTTTTAATCAATCTTGCGAAGTTAAAATATAAACATCTTATGCTTTCAATAAAGGAAAAAATATTAACATTAAAACGGGTTCAAAACAAACTTGTCAACCTATAGAAGAGTTACTTGTGCTAAACCTTGCTTGTAGACGTCACTTTAGGTAGCAAATATTGATTGTATATATTCTTTATAATCCGGCCAAATCTAAAAAATATTAATATCTATTATACATAAGAGGTGCCTCATTATAGGCAGTTTCACGACTAACTCAAAAATTATAATACCCACAAACCTCTGCAAAAGCCCTGTGAAGAAAGTAAAAAATTTTTCATGTATCGAGCTCCCGATTTTAGTATGTTTAAAAAAGTGCTTCGCGGTAGGTTTTATTATAAAAATTGTTAAAAAAATACAAAATTACCGTGCGTATTTAAATATGTATAAACAATGTTTAAAATAGGTGCAGATGCTTGTTATTAAACTAAATTTTCTTGTCACTTAAAAAAACAGTGATTTGAAACAGAATTGTGCCTTTAAGAAAAGAAATGACAATTTTATGTTTATCTCAAAATGTTTTTTCAATAACGTTTAATTAAGTACTTATGCAAACAGAAGACGTGTAAGTGCTTGCTAGACAATCTACTGCAACCAGTCACTCAATAAAGATCGTTGACAGATTAATATAATCAATGAAAACAAAGAAAGCAAAACAAGTTCCACTTATTCCTGTTTCAAACATTGCGACTGCAATTACTTGTTCAAGACATACATATTTGTACACAGGTAGACAGACAGACATACACACAAACATACTTATATTTGCATGCAATTAAACGGGAAAATCACTGTGGAAAATTATGTTTTTTTTCGAAACGAAAAACTCATTGATCGATGTTTAAAGTGAACGAATGGTCGGTAATATGGTTGCTGGGCTGAGTTAAAGGTGTATTTTCTTCTGGTGCAATAACTGCAGTAATTTTATTAATCAAAAATTTTTCGCAAAAATTGTAAATGCTGCAATAATGTTTTGCTTTTTGTTTGGTTGTTTTTCGTTTTTGTAACCATTAACTATAGAAAATCAATGACGTGAAACGTGACCATCGTAGACAACAAGATCATTTGTTTAATTCATATGAACTTTAAACAATTTTACTATATAGTATATTTTTTCGGTCGCCATGCAGCCAGCAAGTAAGTAATACTATTAAATTGATGTTATATAAGTATATACTTTATATAACCACGAATTGTATGCTACAGTGTCAGGTGAAATGTTACTTCTTAATATTGTTGTCTTCTCAGACTAAAAGACACACAAAGAAATTTTAATAAATCTGCTTTTAATAAAATTTTAAAACTTTTACCATGATTTAAAGTCTTGGGTGCCTATATCTTGCACATAAAAAGCAGAGAGGTTACTCTTTTGGTAATCAGCAAATTACTTTATGCGTTGCTGTATTTAATGTTAAAGGTAATTAATTATACAAACAAGGTGACAACTGCTATTAACAAACAAAAAACAAATAAATTAATAAAAAATATTGAACAAGTATATAGCACCGTAGCAAATATAGCACCGTATATTTGGCTGTGCCGAATCTTATAAACTTTACACAAGCGGAATAGTGTCTTAATATTTCTCTGATATAATGGAGAATTTTATGGTGGATAGTATGCATGCGAGATTATTTCATTAAGAATAAGACATCTAGTATCCGCATCCATACGTAAAGAAAACAGTCGGAAACAATCTAAGCATTACAAACACTGCATCGGACACAGAAAGGGTGAAGGTCGATTTATCTTCCGATGGCTAATTGCCTATGGGAAGCTCCATTTGAAACAGAGAATGCCGTCCGAAGGTCTTTTGCCTGAAAGTCCGCATATTTATTCGGACTTCGATTTCCCTGTTCAGAAGTCTATGAGTTCGTCCCTTAGGACGGTTTTAATGGCATCTCCGAATCGAGAGAGAGCAAGAGTAACAGTGCTCCTGTATCCAGCAATATTTAATGACTTTCAATATTAGTAAAGTATTTGTTAATTGTGTAAGGGTGATAAATATTTTCATTTTCATCTTTTTAATTATTATTCCTGCCACTGTAGGTTTACGTTTCCATAAACATACTTATATACACAAATTCATTTGCAACAAAGAAACGAAATACACGTCATATTAGACCATAACGTTTGAGTTTACATGCGCTTAGTAACAAGTAAAAAACGCACTGGAAAAACAGTCCAACCATTATGTATTTTTACAGCAGCAACAACAACAGTGATAACAATAACAAAGGCAGTATTTAAAAAGTTATCAACATGTTAAGTATAGTATGCGTCTATACTACAGACATTTACTCCCTACAATTTTATTCGTAACAGCATATTTTTACATTAAAACTGCGTTTAGACAGTTTTGTTCGAAATTTCAGCAATGACTTAACTTGGATGGGTAAAATTTTGGAGAAATCTTTCTGTGCATTTTCTAAAAAAGCAATCTAAAGAATTGTGGTTAAACTGTTTTGTTTTCATTTAAATTTAGATATTTTTGTTTCTTTTTAACGAAAAAAAAATTATAGAGCCCATCATCTACCTGGTATCTCAGCCACAGTTGACGATGAATAAATGACGACGATTATTTTGTCAAAAACTCTGAAAATAAATTACTCATATTAAACACACCGTTTGCGTGTACCTGGCAATTAGTTTTAAAGTAAATTTAAAAAGCAACTAAATGGGTTTTATTTCCTGTTTCTGATAACATTTTTAACAAAAAAAATTAAAATACAAAAAAGCAAGCAAAAACATTTAGTGTTTTGATGAATTTAATAACATAGCGAATACCCTACAACTAGTTTGTTCTCAGACACACTAAGAACAATTTTTCTTAATTAAATATTTTTTGATCATTTGAAATTAATGTAATTTAATAAAAATGTTGTGTCATTTTTATTTTATATTTTAAAAAAAATAGTCCTAATAAAATGAAAAATATCTTTGTCATACCCAAATTCCAGTTACAAACATACTATATATAGTTAGGTTAGTTTAAGAAAAGAATTTATTATTTTATAGTAGTTAATTATAAAGCACTAGGTCACTATTTAATAAAAAATCTTTAAAAACTTTTATTTTTTATTATTTTTTCGAGATTTCGCCACACCGTTGGTTGGCATCATCAGGAAAAACAAAAATAATGAACAAACAAATTTTAAAAAAAAATTTTTTTTTTAAAAACAAATTAGAATTTAATAAAAAAAATTTTTTTTCAATTTGTCGTTTCTCTTATTCAAACTGAAAAATTATTGTGTATCGAGAGGTTTATAATAGTCAGAGTATTAAGTATCAAACTTATTATTGACAACCAATATTAATATCAAAATAATTATATCATTTTCTTATAGCTTCACAGAAAATTGTAGCACTTTCCTATACAACGTGTGATTAGATTTACATCCGCGCCTGGCCATGAAGCCTTAATCAGATGGTAGATCAAACCACTGCATAATTTGGAACGTCCTGCTCGTCCTAGGAAGCCGAAGCTATAATTCTATGCAACAGAACTTTTTAATTGCAACTTCGATGATTCCAGAGCAGGGCTGCAAATCATCACTCCTTGCTTAAGAGTTGGAGACTTTAAAACTCCTGTCCAGAACACATATCTAGCATGCCCACTGAATCTGGGAACATTTCACCAGGTAGGTGTTATTAAAGGTGAAATGAACCCGGCCACCATAGAACCATAAACTAATATGGGGCCGCGAAACCACAACCACCACGATACTCCCATATAGGGGCCAACCTCAATAATCAGTCAGAGAATAGTTAAATGTCTAAAGAGACAAATAACGGAACTCTGCGAGCTTACTGATTCCCGTGGAATAAAGTGGAGTTTCCAGTTGTACCCCTGCTGACTTCAGGGGACTGGGCTCCCTTTTTCCCCCCGTTGCACAGGTCTAAGTTGTTGCTATCTCCAAAGACCATATATATGTGCCCCCGTGGGGAATACCTCCCTATACAAAGTGAACAATTTTTATTATATACTAGAGAACTGCATGGACATTGTTTTGAAATTATGTACACGTGACTCTTGTGAACATTAATAGCCATCTTAAGTATTATATTTAATTTCGCTACCTTAAGTATTATATTTTATTGTTTTTTTATATATTTTTTTAACACATTTGTTGCGTTTTTATTTAAATATATCTTTTTTCTTTTTAGTTTTAAAATTTTAAAAAATACGAGCAGTCAATAAGAGACAAACTTTAAATACAAAGCCGTGTGTGACCGTGTGTGTCTGCTTAAGGGAGTTTTTATACAAAACCTAGGAGAACTTGAGTTGTAAAAGTAAACCGCCAAGCTAAGTTTGTAAATATGTTTCATATTTATCATAAAAAATTCTTAATTATAAATTAATACATTTTTCTACATTTTTTTTATGAAAATAGACAATAGACAGCCAGCACTGCTTAGAAAACAGACAAGTAGCAAAACATTTATGACGTTTACTTTTTAATTATCATGCATGAAAGTTTGAATGAAATTAAAATTTACAGCAGATTAAACTTTAGTAGCCCATATACATACGTTCGTTCGCTAGTTCAGTTAATCTGTTTTTAACTTATCTGTCTCATAAGAAAAGTGGCTTTCGCCAACGTAAAGTTTGGATTAGTAGAACATAGCATTTTTTAAACATTTTAATATCCTGCAATTTAATATTTTCTAATGTATGTGTAATAGCCTATGAACTCTTCCAAACAAACAAATTAATTCAATTTATTTATTTATTTTAACAATTTTATTTTATTATTTTAAAACATCAAATTATAACGATTGCCTCAGAAAAACTAAAAGAACATTTTTTTATTTTAATTTATATTGGATTGCTAACTTGATCAACTTGTTATTCTCGTCGGCTGCCACCTTAGCCGGGTCGCCACATCTCTCCTACATTTTTAAGCTTCAGCGTCACTTTAGGCCTGGGTCCATTCAGATCTATATTCTGTGATGTTGAGGGTAGTTCCGGCCGATTATTATCGGAATGCACGTCTTGTTGAAGTCCGAGATGTTCTGGATTTACAACCGAATTCCTAGTAGGTTTGACTAAAGATGGTAGCGATGAGTCAGCTGGAATTTTCTTAACATGAGTAATGTTTCTACGATACATTCTGCCTTCTCCTGATATCACGACATCATTTCCCTTCCGATCTGTTACTTCATATTCTGTTTTCCCAAAAGTTGTAGATAATTTATTAGAAAAAACAGTATTTCGGAGCAGTACCTTATCCCCAACTTTGATATCACAATCGATTGCGTTTCTGTCAGAATCGGCACATTGTTTCCCTTTTTCTTTATTAGCAATGCCATTGTCTCTGGCTTTAAGAGATGGAATCTTGTCTCTAATGACTCGATTAAAAATAAGTTCCGATGGAGCTTTCCTTTCCTTGTACCATGAGGGGTGACGTTATACATGAGTGTAAACCTGCGAATCTCTTTTTTATAGTCCAAACCCTGCAAGTGAGCAACTTGAAGACGTTTTACCAGAGAGCGGTTCAAGTTTTGGACCTCTCCATTGGCTTGGGGCCAATAAGGCGGTGATGTCATCAATTCAATATTATTGGTGTTGCAAAATGCCTTTGCTAACAAATTGGCGACCGTTATCAGCTGTTATCGATCTCGGATATCCGTGTCGGGCATATATCTCCTCGAGAAAATCAATAATTCTGTTGATGTTATCTTTTTGATAAATTTAAGTTCATGGTATCGCGAATAGTAATCAATTATTACACGTACAAAATGGTGATTTGGCAAAGGGCCTAACAAATCCATTGCTACACAAACCCAGGGACTATCTGGCATGGTTCGTCTATACATGGGCGCAGGGGGTATCGGTCGAGATACCAACATACATTCATGACAGCTCTTAACATATTTTTCTATATCTCGATCTACCGATGGCCACCAAATCTTTGCCCGAATTCTGCGCTTAATTACGGTTTCGCCTGGATGGCCTTTGTGCGCCAGATCTAATACTTGCTTTCTCAGTCCCCTTAAAATCACGAGTTTCGTACCCCTTAGCAACAAATTTCCCAAAATACTGAGTTCAAATCGAAATGGATAATATCTGTTCTTAGTTGCTGTACTCCAGTCGTCGGTATTTACATATTCTACTGCAGAGTATAGATAGCGAGTCTGCAATATTCTGATTTCCCGCTTTGTAAATAATTTTTTAGTTAAACGACTGCAGTCGTAACACCCAGCGTTCGATACGAGCTTCGAGAGGCTTGTGGTCTGTTTCTAGCTTAAATTCAATCCCTGTTAAATAGTAGTAGGAGCGAGACTCTCTCTTTCCGCTTGTAAGTAGTGACGCTCAACTTCAGAAAGTGTTTTGCTGGCAAAAGATACAACATACGGAGTATCTTCAGTGAATTGGATGAGGACCGCTCCTAAAGCTACAGTGCTTACGTCAGCAATCAATCGTGTTCGTCGGTTTGGTAAAAAATAAGTTAGTGTTGGAAGCTCCGCCAATTTTTCCTGAGTTTTACAAATGCATCATTCTGTGTTGTGGACCATAAAAATTTTTCAGTGGCTTTTGTGATCGCTCTTAAAGGTTCAACTATATCACTTAGATCTGGTATAAATTTACTTAAATAGCTTACCAGGCCAAGAAAACTTCGAGTTTCCTCACGGGTGTTTGGAGGTCGAAAATTTAAAACACTACCGATTTTGTTCGGATGGGCGCTTATGCCATGTGGTGATATAATATGGCCCAAAAATTTTAAATTTTGTACCTTCCATAAACATTTGTCCTTATTTATGGTTACATTGAAGTCTTTAAATGCGGTAAGAACATCTCCCAAGTATTTACCATGTTCCTTTTCACTTGCGCCGAAAACTATTATGTCATCCAAATAGTTTAGTGCATTTTTACATGGAGCCAAAAAATTTTCCATAGTTTTTTTGAAATAGTTCCGGATCTGAATTCACACCAAATAACAGTCTTTTATATCTAGATAAGCCTTTTGAAGTTATAAATGTTGTTATATACCGGCTTTTCTCGTCAAGCTCCAATTGATGATAGGCATTTTTTAGATCTTGCCTTGAAAAGAATTTAGCTCCTTGCAATCTCGTCATAAAGTTTTCGAAAGTTGGCAGGGGATAATTTTCCCTTGAAATTGCCGTATTTGCACGTGTCATGTCAATACATATCCGAATGTCTCCGTTTCCTTTGAACACAACGGCCACTGGAGACATCTAAGCGCTCGCCCCAACAACCGGTTCAATTATATCCAGAGCTAATGCCTCATTTAGTTTCGCTTCAACCTTATCCTCAATAGCAACTGGCACTCTACGCAACGATAAGCTAACGACGGATAAGCTAACTTTAATTCCAGAAATTTTATTGAAAGGTTTCTCCACATGGTTTGTGCCTATACCCAACTTCAATACACCTAGTTTTATGGCAGTATCTTTACCCAGCAATGATTGCTCGCCCCGCTCAATAACATAAAATGTTGAAATCAAATAAGAACTTCTCTCAATCCCAAAAACAGTTTCAAAAATTGCTTTTACCGTAAGTGCCAAGTTACCAGCGTATGCTTTGAATTGGTGATCAGATTCAAATCGAGTATTCCACATGACTGCTTTCCCGGTATTCAACAAATTCCAATCATCTTCACAAAGGAGGTTGTATTTTGATCTTGAATCTATCAACATACTTATCTTTTTACCGCCTACAAAACACGTTATTATCTCGATCGCAGATTCCCTGTTATCAAATAATTAAAAACAGCAGTCATCATTTGAATTGGATTGGCCATCTACATGGAATAACAAAAATCTCGACGCTTCGGATTCCTGCTATCGAATGTAGAAAATTTCCGTTTGTTTGAGCCAGTACGGGCAAAGTGTCCCAACAAGCCACATTTGTTGCATTTCAGTTGCCTGGCTGGACAAACCACGTTGTTTCTGTCGTGACTGCTTTGTCCGCATCTAAAACATTCGCAGTTATTTTCAATTTTATTGATTTCAGTTGGAGCCTCCATTGATTTTGATTGAGCATTAATTTGCTCATGGACTTGACAAATTTCAATAATTTCTTTCAAGGAGTGCTCTTTTTCCAATTACCTCTTTTGCAAATCCGTAGATGCCCAGGAGTCAATAAGTTTGTCTTTAATGCTGATTTCCAGAATATCATTCTTCGTTTCACCAAACACACACCTCGAAGCCTGTTGCACGTTCTCAACAAGAATTTATTAAATGTTTCACCATGTTCTGCCTTCAGTGATCGAAACAAATGCCTCTCAAATGTTGAGTTTCTTTCTGGGGAAAAATAGTCAGTCAATTTGTCAACCAATGTTTTATAAGCATCTTCTTTTTCCCCACAAGCAAGTGCACCTGGAATATTAAATGCAACTTTCTGCAACTGAGTTCCTCCATAATGTAAAAGCTTCTTCTTCTTCTTGACAGAATCTGATATTTCTTCCGCCTAAATGTAGAAAGTAAATGCTCGTAGCCACTTTTCCCACTCAGCACGAATTAGCGATTTGTCAATCGCTTCACAAAGAAATGGCCTGATTCCATTTGTCTCATTCATGTTTGGAATCAACGTTACTGTTTCGACTGATCGTCTTGTATTTTTACTTACTTCATTTGCCAAACTGGCTCAGATCTTATTCCAAATGGATTTTCCAAATTGGAACCCAGATTTTATACTCCTCACTCGTGCTTGTTCTTATTTGAGTTCCTTGAACTAAAACACAGAATTTATTTGCCTAACTAGCAATTTGAGTTCAATAATGAAGTCATTTACGTAACACTATTTGTCTTCTTCTTCTTCTTCTTTCCAAAAATTTTCTTTAATGCGTGCAAACACTAGCCTTTATTTCTTCCATATTTACCTCGTCGCCAATGTAATAGCCTATGAACTCTTCCAAACAAACAAATTAATTCAATTTAAATATTTATTTTAACAATTTTATTTTATTATTTTAAAACATCAAATTATAACGATTGCCTCAGAAAAACTAAAAGAACATTTTTTTATTTTAATTTATATTGCATTGCTAACTTGATCAACTTGTTATTTTCGCTGGCTGCCACCTTAGCCAGGTCGCTAACTTTACTTACTATTTGATCAACATTTCCTTGTTTTAGAACTCCCATCATAACACAACTTTCAACAGTTTGTTCCTATCAAGGTCGTATTCTAAGCTGAAAGACCATGGTTTATTAAAACTTTTTTGGGTATGACTTGGCTATGGCTATGAATTTAAATTTTTTTAGGGATATTGTGTTGTTATTTCATGGTTTCGTTTGTTATTATTAAAGAAGAAAAACCAACAGCGAATCAATAAAAATTACATGCTGCTTCTTTTTCTTATTACTTAGAAATTGTGTTTTGAACTTTGTAATAATATACTTGTTTTTAATTGTTTATTAAAAATATCACTAAATAAAAACAGTTCTTTAGAAAAACAAATTTTTAGTTTGGGAAAAATTTTAAGTTTTTGACAAGATAGTCTGAATTTATTTTAGGCACTGCGATTTGTTGTAAATTTTTAGAGAAAATTCAATTTCAGCATTATTTTTAAAATTTGGGAGAAATATATTATTCTTGGTAAGTATCTGGTTAATTCTTGCGATTTTTTCTAAATTTCAGTAGTTTTTCTGTTTTGTAAAAACAAAATATATCGGAAAATTTCAAGGTATTACGTTTCTTAAACAAATTTTTTACGTCGATTTTTGGTAATTTCTGATTATTCGGTACGAAATATACATGAAAAGCTATTTAAAAGGCAATATATGACAAAACTGACTACTTCAAATTTGCACAAAATAACAGGGGTACATATCAGCGTCATCACCGACACCTGAAATTAGAATAGCGAGATATATCGATATTGTTGAAATTGTTTAAGTTTATACACGTGCGTTCTTTTTGCTTTTACGTAAAAAATATCGTTTAAATGATATTAAGATTAAAATTAATAAATCAAGTTCATTATTCATACGAATAGTTAATTTATTGTCCATTAAAATGTTGGATGTGGGACAGCAAATAAATTAATTAAATTAAAAAGAAAAGAAATACCATACAAAACATAATTTAGTTAGCTGTTAAGCTTTGATAAAATTAAATAAAATTATATGTGATGAAATAAAAGTAGGCAATTTTATTCGATTCATTTAGCACATTATTTGTCTTTAGAGCTAATTTACAAACTTATGAAAAAATACTATTCGTCTGTTGCCTTAAAATTTAACTCTGGTAAAAGGCATTATATTTAATAAAAATTTGATAAATAGCTAAACTTATTTTTTTATAGTGTAAGTTTAGAGAAAAAAAACATGCGATGTTTTCCTAATTGAGCTACCGAAATTCGGAATTCCTCAAAATGTATTCGCAAAACAGCAAATACCTAAAGCATTATTATTTAATATTTTGCGAATTTATCTTTTATCAGGCTTAATTTCTTTGAAGCTGAAACCGTACGTTCAGGTGTTTGCTTTTAAGAGAAAATATCTTAATCAATATCAATGGACGACAACTGACACAAAAAATTATAATTTACAAAAAAGAAAACATGTGAAAAATTAAAACTCACATACATTTTCACAAAAAATTAGAAACTAAAAACTTTATCAGAATTTTCAAAAAATTTATAGAAAATTGTAAATGAATAGAGTTTTCTTAAAAATAAAAATTTTAGAAATTTTAGCAAAATGTTACTATTTAAAAAAAAGTTTAAATCACATCGCATAAAAAGTTTATATTTCGAAAAATTAAACTTTGACTAGATTCACAAGATTATTAATACAGACAACTCTTCTCTTATGAAATTAGAAAAAGTTGGAATATGCCACATACTGTGTATTTTTGACCGCAGAAAATGAAAATACTTTAAGTTCTTAATCGACCACTTGACATCTATTAGTTTTCCTTAGTCTACCAGAAGACCCGGATGGATTTTCTGAGACACTCCGTGGTTCAGCAAATTCCTATTTAGGCCTATTGTTCCTATCATATTGCAAAATAAATGAAAAATTACCTAAAACATAATTCGTTTACAAGAAGGCTTTTGAAGTCCATTGGTTCAATTAACAGCTCCGTTAGTTCTGATAAATCAGTGTCCTTTATCGGGGCCCAATTATTGCCGATGATTAGTTACTTGTTTTTAGGACAAATCTCTTAAAATATGAACATATTTATTAGTTATAAGAAAATATACATTTTGAGACAACTGCAGTAAAATTAAATTTGAATTACTAGAAAAATATCGCCAAAGTGCAGCTGGAGATAAGGCAAAGTACGGCGAGAAAACACAATCTTCTCTTTTAACTAAAATCATTTAAAAGCTCTAAATGCCAACCCACATAAAAATTGATTGAATCATATAATAAAGTGAAAAAGTATTTAAACTGGATATTTAAAAATAATAAATTGGTATAAAACTACAGCTGCAATATCAATTAAATACAATTGACGTTTAATTTTTTAACATTAATTTTTGTTGTTCGTATTTTCGCCATTATATTGATTCAGTTCCTGCTGAACAAAACATCACTAGTAGCAATAACGACTGGTGCAATTATACTCAACTTAAAAGTATCTTTCGTAATCGTAATAAAGAAAGACATGCTCCTCTTTGTTTTGTTTATTTTTTGAGCTGATGGTTATGAGTCGCCACTGCTGTTCTTAGTTTGTGGCATACAGCAGCCGCATGCAGGCAATTTCAATATGTTTATTGAAAACGTATAGCAAAAGTACAAGTTCGGACCCCCACTGATATAATGCTTATTGTTTGGATATTTAGTATTTTTACACTCGTAAACAACTTTTTTATTATTATTATTTTTTTTTTTTTTGGTATTTTATAGCATTTTTTAATGAGTGTTTATTTGTTTGTACAAATGCATTTAAGTGTGTATGTAGCAAATGCAATAGAGATAAAGCGCAATGACCTAAACAAATGCAGCTCTTGCAGTTGCTATTGTTGATGCTTTTGTTGCAATTGTAATTGTAATTTCAATTGCAATTTTAACTTTTTAAAAAGTCAAATAAAATTACAACCGCAGCAAAGAAAATTGAAAATAAATAAGCAAACAGCGACAACTGAACGAAACGAGAACCACTCTGACAATTTTCTGTGTATAAAATAAATTAGATTAATACTTAAAAAAGTTGTTTCCTTTTGCTTTAAAAATGTTTTCGCTCATTGATGTTGCTGTTTTTCATTTCATTAATTTTTATCACTCTTGAACGAACACTGTCAATTTAATGGTTTACATAAGTTTTTTCTACATTATATTTTTATATGTTTTATTTTTTTTATGCTGTTTTCATTGGATCCCCTAACTATGAATTTTAATTTCTGTGTGCATCGAAAGAAAGCAAGAAACAATATTTCAAACCATAAATATTTTTCTGTATTAATTTTAATTAAAAAAATATTCAATTTAATTAAAAGAAAACTGCATTGATTGTCAGACAAATTTACGTGAACAAAAATAGGTTTAAACTTGTATTTCTACGTTTTAATAAAATCTTAATTTTTAACACTAAAGCAGCGCCCTACTAAAATTTGTCTATTTCATTTTCAATACCAAAATAGCCTTAGCAACTTTACACATCAAATATATGAAAAAGCAGGCAGTCATCGAATTTGAACTATAATATGAAGTCGAAGATTGCAGCCCAAATTGTGTGTGTAAGTCAAGAACTGGCCCGAAAAATTACATTAATTACCCAAAACCTTGAGCTAACTGCAATCTGTCAATGGACAAAGTTTTCTAGTATACAATGCGCTGGAGTTGGTAGTGCTACTGGGTAGTTTTGCTGGATTGTTGCTGAAAAGCGTGTGAAAGCTAATGTGAGGCTCATGAAAGCGGTCTAATTCGATATAATGATATCTTTTGCTCATTTCTTAAAATATCAGTTTTCTTATTTTGCTATGTATTTAAATGTACGATGCAGGTACTAGCATACTATTATAATTCAGTACGCAAATATGCTCAATCTACAATAAGTGACGTAAAATGCAGAAAATACATTTTTATTTTGAAAAATAGAATTAAAAATCGTACAGTGTATCTTTAGTTTAAACTAATTCGTAACGCAAATAAATTATACTACCAAAGTGAGAAGCGTTGCGTACCATGTATGGGCCCCACTTAAATTTCGAATTTTATGGTAAATTAAAGTATCTGCATCTTACTATTCCAAAGATTCATTATATTTGTTATTTTAGAGGCCTCTTAATTTCAAAGTTGAGTTTTTTTCGCCTCTACGTGGACATATTACAGTTCCGGAGATAAAAAGGTTATGTTTTTATACTTTGGGTAAAGAACTGCAAAATCGCCTTCAAAATATTTTTCTACAGTTGTTTTTTGCGCATTAGATCTGTTGTTTTGAAGTCAATTTAAAATTTTTTGCATAATGTCAAAAAAGCATGTACCTTCTTTTGCAAGCAGGTTGTTACTTTAACCACAACTATTCATTATTTGCTTTTTAAACACTGAACTAACCCTTGCGCCTGTTCACTTTTCCAGTTCGCCTAGCATTAAGCATCTTAAGATGTTAGTATACAAATCGTATTATACTCTACTCTCAATCCTTGTGCGTAAAAATTATTAGAGCCGTTTTGACAAAATATTTGTAACTCTCTAGTCTGTGGAGTTGGTGTTAGGTCCCTGGAGAACAATCTCATTAAGAAATTTTCTGCCGTGTTCATCTTAATTTGTTTCTACTTATTTTGCCTAACTGACAACATGTTAAGACATTCCTTACCGTAATTTCTAATAGAAAAACGAGAACATGGCATAACCACTGAAATATAATTTGTCTGTCATGGCTGGCACAGTGAATCTAATTAAATAGCGGAAAACATCGTGAATCACATTTCTAGCAATCAGTCCCGTTTTCTAAAATTATCCGTTCAGAATATTATTAGTAAATTAATTGTATTCCTCAATCAATATCGTGTCCCGACACAAAGGAAATAGAAATCACATTTATGTATGTCAATGATCTCACAACCCATGAAATGATCTCAAACCAGAAATCTTTCTAAGATATAATGGTGTTTCGATATTTTTATGGATTATGATCACTCCAATTACAACTACTATGCATATTAGTAAAGTTCTAGAAACAAGAGTAAAATCAATTTGAATCTGCGAAATCTACGCGAAAACTGTTGAGAGTTGAATAGAACACAGTTAGTCATTTCGAGACTTTGGTTTTGAATTAATAGGGATTATAATAATAATGAGATAAATAAACTTAACATGAAAAATGAATTTATTTTCAATCCCTTTTAATAGAAGATTATTATAATTAAACACAGAGCAAGTTCCGCTGTCCTTTCTATAAAACCTAAAGAATAATATACATTTCTCTACAGCTTTATTTTAATAAAAAGGGTTTTTGAACAAGAAGGTTTTTCTCTAAAACAAAATGAAACAAAAAACATAGATTAAGATGATTCAAATTTTATTGTATTATAAAGAGAAACGTGCAGCAATTATGAATGAAAAATGATATCTGCCAATATCGGCCACAACCACGCTGACAGATGTCGATTCTTTCACCAAAGTTTTTTATCCTTTTTGGCATTATGGCGGTCCTATGTAATTAATCTCATCACGGATTTTGAGTTTCAAGACTGAAATGGATTCGATTGGCTGCGTATAGATCCCGTCCATAACATAGCCCCACAAAAAGTGATCTAGTGGTGTTAAATCCTACGATCTGGCTAGCTACTTACCTGCTGAATGTCGTGAAGTTATGCGATCGGGAAATTTGGTTTTTTGTTTTTATTTCGTTCGGATCTCCAATAATGCAATTCATTGAGCCGGAGTTATGACATTTGGCTGTGGGGACGGGGAAAGAAGGAGTAGTGTTTGTGGACATTCGATTTTAATTTTCCTACATTGAAAGTGACAGGAAAGCCCTCTGGAAAGAAAAACGAATTTACCATGTAATGAGTAGTACGATTTACTGGCCAATCGACCACAAATCGATGCGCTCTCACCGAAAATCGAGTCAAACGCAAACACGAGCGACTTTCGGGAACAAGTTACCTAATTTTGTTAGAGCACTTACCTATATTGCGTCGATGCTCAGGGAATCAATAGAGTTAGACCTACCGTCCCCAACAAGCCTCTTGGCCGTCTCCTGTACGCGGTAGAGCAACTCGAAAATAGACTTTGGGGCGCGGGACCGTACATGAGAGTTGTATTCCATCTTTGAACGGATATAGATGGTACAACTAGTACGTAGATCTTATAGGGTGAAGAATACCGAGGCACTTGAAAGCTTCTTTAGAAACATGAAAAATGTGTTTAGTCTATCGAATATCGCCATGAATTTTCATGCCAAGAACATCAAGAGCTAGCGATTCCGTAATACCTATATCACCAATAGTAACAGGTGCAGCACCCCTTCCGAATACAGAGCTATGCGTACGCATGCAACATTGCATCTTACGGGCATTAAAATCGACACATTCGGAGATCGTGATTGAGCGTATCATTTATGTTCCGCCTTTTACAACCCAATTCCAACTGGTTCTGTCTATTACCAAATGAATACGAATGAGCAATGGTGATGTCATCTGCGAAAGAGTATATAGGGTTGATAGTTTGACAAAGGAGGTCATTAAGAAATAAAAGACATAGGGTAGGAGAAAGAACGGAGCCTTGTGGTGCCCTTGAGCTTATCTTGAACTCGTCTGATGAGATCCCATCTATATCAACTCGTATGGTGCGATTATAACCGCCGAATTATTGACAGCAGTGCATTATGTCACACTTTATCAAACGCCTTGGAAATGATGTACGGAGTTGCATCATTGTTCCGATAGGAAAGCCAGCAAGTCGCCCGTAGAGCAGTCCCCGCGGAAACCATACTGTCGATCGTTATGTAAGCTGTTAGACTTTAGGTACATCACAAGATGAAAATTAATCATACTTTCCATACTTTGCGATAAATTGATTGTTCATGTGAAATGTGTCGTGTCCTGATATCCTCGCCGTTAATTATAGACCATAATTGAGTTGGTAGCATCTTGCGATTACCGTTACCGCATTTCCAGCCTCATCTTCGAAAAAAAATGACCCAATCATGCCTCCAGATGACATAGCCCACCAGATCTCAGAAGCTTGTTGACAAACTCGGACTAGTCGGCTGTTCCTAAATGAATTGAGCAAATCCGTGGCGATTAAATGGTTGGTCGGCTTCAATTCCTTCGCCAGTTGAACATTGTACGGCTTCAAAGTCAAATCATTAAGCAAAATTCACCATGTGGTGGTTTCGGATAACCGCAATTGTTGAGAACGTCGAGAAATTAACAAATTTGGATCTGCTTTAACACTGTATGGTGTACGTTACGGTTCAGTATACATGTAAAATCATGTGGATTGTAATGTGTAAACAAAGTTTACAAAATCGTATCAGAAATGACTAAGTTCTACAAGTGTAAACTTAAAAAATAAATACAGGCAAATTTACTAATTTTAGTTTTCGTTCAACAAAATAATAAAGTATAATTTAGAATTTTTTCTTGATTTAAATGGTTTAATTCGGCCGATAGCCATTTATAATATATATTTTTTGTATATTTACATTTATCAACCTTTGGGTTTTAAAATATGAGTATAACAAAAATAAAATTAATATCGTGCGAAAATTGTGTTAAGAAATAATTATTTTGAAATACTTAATTGTCAAGAACCAGTTAAATAACTAAGGGAAAATAACAAATAAATAACATCGGGCAAGCCAGAATATAACATGTTATACAACAATTTAGCTTTACCTGAAAAAAGCATTTTTCACATTAAACCAATTTATTGATTGAAAATGGTTCATAAACTTCCTTTCAATGAAGAATATGAGTAAAATAAATATGAGGTCGGAATATGAATAACGCTTTATTTGATTACAAAGAAAATAATAATTTAAAACAATAGCAGTTCAATATGAGTTTCATTAATATCGCTTTTCGTAAGTAAATAATAAAGTAAATAAGTAAATAATATACACTGTAGATGGAGTTAAAAATTTTTGAAGGTCTCTACTTTAGCAAAGCCGAATAAATTCTTACTTTAGCTACGAGCTGCAAAACTATTGCCTTTTTACAAAGAACTTAAGTCTTTGAAGAGTTAGTTTAAATGTATTTGTTTGTTTCACTACCATATTACTGCAATGAAATTATATATGTATGCTATTTTTAAAATAAAATACATCAACAAATTATTATTCCGATCGCGTCTATTTATAACTAAAGTAATTGCTAAATTATAAATATTATTCTTTTAGTATTACGTTTATTTGAATTCTATTTCTCTTCACAGAATCGATGAAATTCACAGTGTAATTAAATGTAACTGCTAAGCTTTAAATTGTATTATTTGAATCTCCTCTATGGGCATAGTATGATGCCCCTATTACAATAGTCATGGTTATCAATAACGCTAGAAAGCTTATTCTGATTTTTATCGAAGAAGCACAAATAGATTAGTATCAAGGTTATCTGAGTAATTCTCATATTATTTTTTACATATTTAATCCTTTAAAGAAATTTAAAGATTCATAACAAATTAAATAGAAATAGAATTTTCTATTTCGTGGTATTTGACAAAATTAAAATCAAGTAATTATTTTCTGATATATGCGTAACTTTTCCGAAGGGGTTTAATTTACTTTTATTTGGGTACGGTTTTCCGTCGATCCTCGTCAAATTTGGTTTTTGAATAAACCGGTTTCGGCCGTTTGCCATCTTTAGTGTTCTATTCGTACTCGTACGAAGAAACGGCCGAAACCGATTTGTTCACAAACCAAATTTGACGAGGATCGACGGAAAACCGTACCCAAATAAAAGTAATTATTTTCAATGGGTTTTAGAATTTAATGAGTAAAAGTTTCGATTCAATTACAATATCAATTTTTCTAATTAATACTTTACTTGAATAAAACTCCTAATCAAAAATATGAACGTGGGAAAGCTATATGAAATAAATAGGTAATTTAATCGCATTTATTTGTAATACGCACTTTGAAAAACATTTGAGTAAATGTTGATAAAAAATTTATTTGTTAATTCATCTTTTACGTTTTTAAAAATAATGCTCTGCCAATGCACTCAAGCCAATTTCAATTTCGAAGGATAGTTTTTTCAGAAATTGTTTAATTTTTAAATAAATATATGTAACTGCTATTCTGAAAAATAAATATAGCATTACTTAACAAATATAAATATAACCTTAAAAAATAAAATAAGTGCTTTTACATAAAAGACGCGTCGACAGCACTGTTTTTCCTTTTTAATTTCTACTTCTGCAACTATCGTTTCAAAGGAAAGGTAAAATTACGATTTGTCCAAAAATGTCAAAATTTTTTCTCTTAGTTACTCGGCATTTTTCTCTTTTGCACAAATGTCCTGTGAAATTTTCTATTAAGCCAAGGAAAATTTGAGGTATCTGCTTAAGTTAAATTTTTATGTAAATTCGTACCTAAACTGTTATTAAAAGTTCTGCAGACAGTAAAATATATTAAGTTATAATATAAAAATATTATTTTATACTTTTCATAAATATCTCTATATTTGAAACTTGATATAATTTAATTTTTCTAGTCAAGCAAATATCCACCTCTAACACGTTTGCTGATGTCCGTTTCTTTCACAAAATTTTTAAGTACATTTAGAAACAAAGCAGTTGGTTATGAGTTGTTCGCGTAAGCCCAATCTTTAAAAATGACTCCAGAGGAAACAATCCAGCGGTTTCAAATCATAAGAACGAGTCGGCAAATTAACAACGCCAAATCAAGATATTATGCGATAGGGAAACTTTTTATGACGTTCTAGGCTCATTCTCATCGCCTTGCTGTACAGCGGCTATGTTTGCATCACTTTGGTCACACCGAGCAATTTTTATGAGTCTCGGGCTTAGCGATTATTTAACTCGCGGCAGTCTCAGGATATGCGGAAAATCTTTTACAAAATGCTACACTAAACTTTCACCATACTGATAATAAATTTTCACAATTAAATTTCTTTGCTTAAGAGTGGAACGTTCCTTGCTGGAAATTTACCAAATTTTTAGTAAATAAATTACATGATAGTTCAATTGAAAGGCAATTTACTTCATAATCTCAAATTTTCCCACCCAACAAATGTTTAACGTTTTTTTTTTTAATTCTTTGAAACAAAATTAGAATAAATAAACTTAAGACTATTAAATAATTCAATGAAAGAGAGATCTAAGAGTTTAATCTATTTAAATCTTCTAACTTCTTCTGGCTCATTCGAAACTGATTTTATCAATAAGTTGGTGTGATTTGTGAGTACTTAATATTTTCAGGTAATTACGACTAAATCTTTTTATTTTAGATTTTAAGAGAAGTCTCCATTAGTCACTAAGAATAGTCTTAATTGTTACACTGAGTTTCTGATTGAAATGTTTGTAATATTTTGAACTTAGAGTTACTTGCGGTTCTACATAATTCTATACAAAAAGTTCATACCGGCTTTAATATCGTTTTGTACAAGAAAACCTTCTTTTCAAGAGAAAGTTAAGATTTAAACCCCAAACAGCCAGCGCATTTGTTGTTAAACAATGCTGCTTTCATGTTAGCTTACGATCTCAATTGAGACCTAAATATTTAACAGCTTTTGAAGAAATTGCCTTTTTTTTGAAGTATAGTTTTATTTCCTAGTAGAACATGTTATTTGGCCAGATTTTTGAGTTAGATGAGTACCAGCAATATTCCATTCTTTAGTCCAATGATCCGTACAATAAAGTTATGCTTGAATTATATTGGATCACTATGTAGATTCGCTTGAAGACAAAAATACGGTTTCATCAGCATTTGTTTCGGAGGTGACATTATCGTTTACTAGCATATCGTACGTGAACAAAATATGTTAAATTAAACCAAGAACACTGTCCTGTGATGGATGGATGAATTTCCTTAAATTTTATAAACCCTCTTCAAATTTAAAATATAAAAAAAAATTAAATTGAAAATACCGAATTTCATTTTACTAATAAACCATTGGTACATATATTTTTTACGTTTGTATGGTAATGTCAAATTTTATTTTAAATATGTAAATCTTGTAAGGCAGCAGACAGTTTTTCAATTCTGTATTAGTTGTGTTCAAATTGTGGTATTCATAATTTTATTATAATTATTACTTTCTTTTTTTAAATATTTGTTTTCTTACCTAATGTTTTAATTTTTTTATTGCTATCTAATGCTAATTAAAGAAACAAACAATGGATAAAAAACAAGCTGCTTGGTTCGCTTAACGAAGACATAATAACAAAAGTAATTAGAGAGTAAATGTACTGAAACTCGAAATATTAAAATCCTACCTCATATTAATAAAAGTTTATTTGAGTTCGGAACAAAAATTTTCAAAAAAATAGATTTTAAACCTTAACTTAACTTCATAAGCTAAAATCTTGACATAATGTTCATGTTAAGGACCCACTAATAAATGTTTTTAATTTAAGGCTGGTTGTGTATAGATTAAAATCTCTTGTCCAAATGTAAGATGCAACGCAACTAATTCAGCAGATTACAACTGAAACTTTCAAAGTTTTTGGCATAATAACTAAAAGTTATGGTAAAATTGCCGAAAAATTATTAGAATTGTGGAAAGGTGAGTTCAATAAAAGTTAAAAAGACAACTGCTAATAAAAATAATTGTAAAAGCCTTTTATTTTTTATGCATATGGGGAATAGAAAAAAACAAAAATACAGCAGGAGATAAGAATTAAGTTATTTTATTTAAGAAATGGTGCTACGAGGAAAGCCCCCCGAGAACTAATTTCATAACACGAAAATGAAACAAGTATACAAAATTTTATAGTACATCATTTTCGATTTTCCTTTCTTAGGATTTCTTACATAGCCGGCCTTCGGTGCAGGACTGTTTTCGTCTATGGTATAATTATTCAGTTAAACATTTGGGCATCATCATCAGTCGTTACAACCAAACTCTAAATAATAAATCCAACTAACAAAAATCGATTTGTAATAAATTGGGTCACTCCAATGATAACCTATTTGAAAATAAGACAAAAGCATTTTAAATCTTAAAAATGGAAGTAAACTAATTTAGATTTGGCTACATTTGAATGAAGATAATAAACTGTCAAAATGTTTTAGGAAATTTGCTTAGTTTGTTCGCGAGAGCACATAGTTGATGTCAGCATAATAGAAAATGTTAAAAAAATTGGTTTATCTCTTTTTTTTTAGCTAATTAGGAAAAAAATCCTATATGTAAATATATAACTTTGAATACGACATACATATTTCGTATAAAATCTGTTTCTAAAACCATAAAATTTGAGGAAATTAAAAATTACTGCACATTGTTCGTCTAATATTCTTTATTCTGGAAGTACTGAATAAGTGTGTGTCGAAGGTATTTCATTTTGTTCATGTAATACTTTTAGGATGTGTAAGACGTAAAGCTCTTTAAAGATTATTCAAACTATACACATTTAGTACCATAAAGAACAATTAACTCTGACGACATCATGGACTAGATTCCAGTTGCCAAAACTAAGCAATTATGTACCTCAATTGCCGATGGAGTTTTCCTATCTAAGCTAATAATTAATGTTGTAACATTATGGTCACTCTGGTATTCGAGATAGTAGACTAGCTGGTTTGTTAATTAAGTTACTACTTCATGGTTAATTAATCATTCAACATTTACAGAAACCATAAAATGGAGGAATAGAACAAAAAAAAAATAAATATATCAAAATTCAAATAAGAAGTCGAAAATTTCCCACAAAATATCGTTAAAAACTATTCTTTGAAAACATATAATAAATAAAAAAATCAGCTAAGTACGTGGTATAATTACATAACAGTCATTCTTTGATTTTTAATTTATATATTTTTTAAACTCATTGCAATAGACACAGAAACACGGTAATTACAAAAGTTCAATAAAAGTTTAATATTTTGTACTATTTCTTATGATGTTGAGAAAAATACTAAATCCTAAAACATGATTCAAAAACAAAGCCGCGTATGTGAAAATAATAGCACTTTTCGGACACCTTTTGATTTTAAAGTCAAATTTTTTTTTTGCTCGTTAGTTTAGTGCACATAATTGTACTGGAGCTTAAAACTTGGCGTCACTTTTGGGACATCTTTCATTTTCAGCATTTGTTTAAAGATGAGATATTACTTGAGATATTGCTTGTAATATTGATAAAGAGTACATTTCTTTTTAATGGAGGAATATACCTTTTTATATTCGACAGCTGCTTTAATAATCAAGCTAAAATAATGTGAAATATTATTTTAGCAAATTTCAAATTTCTTCCTATTAATAAATTAAAAATATATAAAAATCTTATATTTTATTATATTCCAGTGATAATTTTTCTTTTTCAACTTTTAACACACTTTAGCCGAAAATAAATTTCTATAAGTATGTGTGTGTAGATAGTGCACCTGTTTCGAAATAGATTGTTCTTTTAAAACATATAAAAGCCAAAAATGATTATCTTCAAAATATCTAAATGACGCAAATATTTCTAGCATCTTTTTGGTCCATACACCCAGGCCTCACTTACCGACGTGGCGACTTTCCTAAATCAAACAACCCAAATCGAGAAAACGCAAGATATATAAAAAATTAAATTTTTTATTTTTAGCATTAAATTTTAATAAGGAAGAGAATTGTAGTAAGCTTGCTTTAATTCAATTTAAATTAAAAATTCACAAAAATTAAGAGGCAACTTTTAAAATCTTCGCACTGTTTAAAACAAAAAATTTATATAAAATTATTTGGATCATATATGTAGATTCCGGCGAGGTTATTTACAAAACCAAAAGCTTACTAAACAACTTCATTTTTCATTTTAAGGTGAATATTCTAATAAGAATTAATTTGAATTAGCGCTAACGAGATGTTGCTGTGTTGTTTATAAAGCAGGAAAAAGTCATGACCTTAGAATATTGTTCCATCTGGAGGCTAGATATTTGTACCTTTTCCCCGAATAACAAATTTTCATAAAAAAGGCAGATCTAGATTTCAGTGTACATGAATTGGAAAATATATATTTTAAAAGAAAAAAAATAACATAAACTATTCGCCTTTGGCTATTAAGTAGTTTTAGCAAATGATGATGATATTTTTTTCGACTTATAAACAGTTGTTTTTGCTTTTAAACGTCCGCAAGAACATTCACCTCTTCAACGTCCGCTAACGCCCACCACCTTAAAACGTGTGTTATAAAATCGGACAACGTAATATTATTTTGTAATTTTTCAGTTGCATTCTTTTGTTATTGAATTTAAGGAAAAACAAAATCTAAAAATAAAATTATAAATTGTATTGGTTAAAAAAAAGAAATATTTATTGTTTTTTATTTAATTTTTTATTGTATTTTCCTCGTCATTTCTCAGTTCAATATGCGAACGCTAAATCATCATGAAAATGGTTGTCATGTTGTTTTTTAATATTTTAAGTTTTTAATATAAAAAATAAAAATAAATTTCGCGTAAAACCAATAAACTGCTATCCTATATTATCAGCAACAATTTGTGGTTGAATACATAGCATTTTCGTTTACTAAACGCTAACCTTTGTCAAGGAGTGTTTACTACTATATATAAAAGCAACGCTTAAAAGAAAACCTGAACAAAACAAATACTTTTACCAAAAATGATTAACTTTAGTTCTTTTATTTCAAAATAAAACTTGCATTTTTAGACGCTGAAAAATTAAGTAATGAACATAATATATTTTATATAGTTATTAACTGCCTTCTTTTGTAATTAAAATAAAAAAAATCTTTTTGAGAATAAAAAGACCAAAAAAAAAAAGGAAATTACAAAAAGTTTCGATAAGAGGTACTATAACTATATAAGGCGGCTGTTGAATTACTATATTCTTCTCAGTAAAAATACACAAAGAAAATTGGTGACATTATACTCTGCATGTTTTCAGATTTATTTAGAATTCCCTTTTTTTGTTTCCATATCCTACGAAAAAATATCACCTTTCCTGCTAATGGTGATGTTTGCTAGCAAAATGGGTTGCATTTCAAGATGTTTGCAATTGTTACCGTATATCTTAGGATTCATAGTTTAACCGATGTTAAGATTCAAAATAATTAGGTAACAACGTATTAGATTGTACGTTACCGTTTTCAACCCGATACTATTGAACATCTTTGTTGATATATCTTACAAATTGGCTTCTAATTTCAAAGTAAAACAATGCATGCATTAATATCAAAATAACCTCTGCATCCTTTTAGGTTTTTTCTTTAAATTATAGGTTCTTGATTCCTTTAAAATATTTATATAACAACAAGTAACATTCTCTTAAATTATACACTTTGTGTAATAAATTGTTTTTAAATGATAATTCAGTCAAATATTCTCATCATAAAATTTACTTTTCCGTTTTAAAAATTATAATTCAATTTTTAAGCCCATTGCTTTGGAACTAAACTTCTTAATTAGCTTAAAATGAACTGTCTAAAATCAGATATCTCGAATGCAATTCAACACTTATTTTGCCATGTCGAATTTATACATAAAAAAATATATGTTCGAGCGAAACTATGCCTTTACTATTCGATCTGCATTTCGCTGATTTCCAAATTTTTTTCTTTATTATCAATCAAAAAAATTATTTGATAATTTATGTAAAAGATTTCTTTGAAAGACTAGCAAATTTTCGCAATAAAAATTAAAAAAAAATATAAAACAATTAATTTATGTTCAAGAAAATAGTCGTGTTAAATAAAAAACATGAAAATAAAACCAATGCCTCGTTTCTATAACAAGTGAAAAATGTTTCACTTGAAAATATAATAGCTATCTCGTTATCCATTGGGTGAGTTAGAGTTATTTAAGATCTTAATTTAAAGTAATAAAAAGTTCAGAATTAATTTCTGTTCACATTGTGTAAAAAAAGATAATTGCAACCAGGTAAAAGCCAAACCGGTTTATAGCTAACGCATTTACCACATGGACTACAGCAGCTTGTACGAAACTTGTACTTGTGTCAAGAGGAAGAAGAAGAAGAATGCACCAAAATATCTTTTAAAAAATAATGAATTTTGCTTTAATGGGGATTTTTTAGATTTTTGATATTAAAATAAGGAGTAAGTTCGGAAGTTTATATATTTTATTTTATGGTCCAAATTGTGGTCCAACATATTAAAAAAAAAAAGAAATGCTAGAACTGAAAATTTTTTTAAGAAATGTGGTGCCGAGTTTTAGACTTTTTTATTTTGTATACCCTTAATTTATATGTTGATTTTATGTTTTAATTGTGATTAAAATATGGCAAAATTATGATATATCAAGACAATTATTTATATTTTTCCGGAAAGAGCTGCTAACGAATATAATGATATACAAATTTTACTAGCAATTATTGTGGGTACATGACGTGATGTAAATCTTTTACATCTGCACCTGGCGGACCTCACTGGACCTGGACCATTCATTGTGTTCAGTGTGAATGATCCGACCCACAAACTCAAACGAGGGCCTCGAAATACGCAGCCACCACGATACACCCGAAGGGCCTACCTCTATAATCAGTCAGAGAACAGCTAAATGCCTAAAGAGACAAATAGCGGAATTCTGGGGCTTTACTGATTCCCGTGGAAATATAATGGGTTTTCTAGTTGGCTCCTACTAGCCTAAGGGGACTGCGCTCCCTTTTATCCCACAAGACACAAGTCTAGATGGTTGTGTGAGCCATAAAGATTTATAATGTGCCCCCGGAGGGAATAATTGTGGGTACACTGTTATAAAAAAGTTTTTGCGTGACTTATTTGGTAAATAAAATCATAGTCTGCTACTTAGAGAAATATCACTAAAGAAGAGGCCGCATGCCGAAATTAATCAGAAATTAGATTTATTGAGTCGTGCTATCCTAATGTAAAAATTAATATTCCTTGTGATTATATTAATATTTAATTTGGTTTTTCTTCTGCTCTTTCAAATAATCTGGTAGATATCTGCTTACGTATTAATGTAAGCTACATACGGTGCCAGCATGTCTGTGAAAGCAAAATTTCCAACACTAAACATGAAAATAAAGTGTTGTTTTTATGTATCTTCATTGCACTTGTATGTATGCATGCAGGTTTGTATGTTCTCAATTCTCTTTTGAGCTTTTCGTTTGTTGAAACAAGCCAACGATCTATAATAAGTATGTATACGAGTAGTATATTAACTGTTTATACATAATGCATATAATAATACTATAAGGTATGCAAAAACTATAAATAGATGGAAAACAAAAGGCTATAATATGGCCATACATTTGTTAGATGCATGCAAACATAGTTACAATTATACTTGTAAACATCTGGACATATCTAAATGAATATAAAAGTCTTGTATTTTTATGGTTTTATGGTACTTGGATGATGTGCACTTTGCACACAAACCTAAATACATACATACATATATACATACGTAGCACAAGTGTAATAACGATTTTAAATTATGAGTAAAAATTAAAATAATTTTCCTAATGTAAAGAATATTTGGCATACTTAAAGCGTATTTTATTGGTTTTTTTAATTTTCCATTATTTTACCTTTTCCTGCTTGTTATTTAAGATCGTAAACAAAGTTATTATTTAAAATTAAATTCGTTTTATTTTCGATAACAGAACCAAAACTTGGGAATGACCCCACTCATGCAACACATTGTGTCAAAACCAGGAAATTGGGTTGTGTGAAGAAGGACATTCACATAAAAGTCACAGAAAATACCTCTACAAGGAGTTTCCTAATTTCATCAGATCGCATTTTATTGTAGTAATGATAACAGAGTGAAATTGGATCAATACAGGTGGATACTCTTTTACAGCCCATGATCGCCCATTTCCACATTACGGTACGTAGTTAAGTAACTTTGAAACACTGGCCCATACATGGGAGTTGTAGTTCGTTTCAGTGTAATAAAGGTTAAACAAATAGTAGGGAGATCAGATGGAGTAAAGTCCCTCTAGCACCATTTCTGAAACCACGGTATGTTTATTCTTCTTTTGCAAACTGAATGCTTGCTCCGAAAAAATGCTATTTGGATTTCATACTAAGAACAATCACTCATAACTATAGATGAGGTAGAATATTTAGCCATCAAAGATAATGATTGAGGGTATCATCCATGTGCCCTTGTATAGCGTCAACTTTCAAAAGGATTAACTATTGCGAAATGATAGTGAGTTGCTTATGCTGCTGTCATCTGCCATCTGCGAAAGATTATATAGGATTGGAAGTTTAACATAGAGCTTCAGTAAGAAATAAAGTAAAAGGGAGAGATGGAGGAATATCCCTGATTGATCTCTATAACAACTCGACCTTGACGACGACGAGTATAATCCGAGAAAATCTGCCACCGACTCCAAAGGAAATAAGTATTCATACGAGTGTACCATGCCACACTACCGTGTTCTCACCAAGATGTTGAATAAGATTGACAACATTTTTCCGAAAGGAATGCTAGTAAGTCACCTGCATAACACCCTACACGGAAACCGTTCTGCTGATCACTAAATAAGCTGTAGCTCTCCAGCTATCTTACAAGATGAAATCGCATTCATTATGAAACAAAGTTTCTAATTAAAATGCAGAAAACCTGTTTAGATCAGCCCAACGTTTCGTCAAACGTTGTGGAAATCTGATACCGAAAAGTGGAAAAACACTTAATTCATATTTATCAGAATCTAAAGTATAAAAGAAATCTAGAGCCAAGATGAATTGTAAACTTTGAATTCACCAATAACAATAGTTTAGATACTCAGACAGTTGTCGGGAATCCTCGATATAGAACTGAAAAGGGTTTGGAAGCCAAATATAGATATATCCCTTCCTACGTCGAGGGACCTACAAAATTGCGAATTAAAAAAAGTGTTGCCCTGTCTGGGTTATGACTATCATGGGTACACGAGCAGACTAAACAGAAGCGAGTTTTATATAAGGTAAGCCCGATGGTGGCAAAAGATTAAAAATTTATTCTCAACCGACGTATGTTCTAGAAATCAGTTCTTAATCTTCCTGCTAAGGCAAGAAGCAAAAATTTTAACTTTTATTGTTTTTATATACAAATGAAAAACCAAGTACCAATGAGCAATCAGTGACCAATCAGTTAAAGTAAAATCACCACTAAAATAAAATTTATATTAATGGTAAAAGGACTAAGATGAAAAAGCCACAATTCGCACTAAAAAGGAGCCTCTGTTGCGACCTGCTGTGTCAACATTTGTAATTTTCTATTTTATTGTTTTGTTTCAGTAGCTGTGGTTTTCATTGTGTTGTTATTGATAATTATTCTGTTTTTGGTAAGCTGTTTCTACAACCGATTTTTTTATTAGTAATTTATTAATTTAAAATGCTTTTTATTAAAAAAAAAATTAAGAAATTATTACCCACATATCTTAAAAATTCTACGTAAGTGTTTATACTTTTATTATTTATTCGATTCAACAAAATATTATAGTGGATATTCGCTTGCTATTAAGTTTGCTACAAAATTCCAAAATCATGTAGATACCGCCGAACCCATACAGAATACTTGAATTTAGACATCTCCAAAATATGCATTAATAAAAATTTCAACTTAAATTTGTAGTTATTATTGCAGCTCATATAGCAGAGGATTATTATATCTAGTTATAATATTAGCATTCACATTTGTTTGCTTATTAAAATTTTTTTATTATTATTTATTAAAAGTTCAAAAAATACCAAAAACATTATTGGAGTTATTTTGTGCATAACAGCTATTAGTATTAATAACAACACACAAGGCAGAACTTCTTTCATTAATGTGTTTTCCGATTCCCTAATATTTTAGAAGCAAGGCTGACGTTAAAAATATATAAGGCGATTGCTGTAATTTTTGTATTTGTAAAGGATATTATTACTATTTGGTGAGCAGAAAAAATTTTACATTTTCGTATTTTAATCCTAGTTTGAAAAGTGCACTTGAATCTGAGCTGAGTAAAAAGATAAATACTGACATACTGACATATAATAAAAAATGTTGTGTTAGAAGTTGTTCTTAGTTTTTTAAAACTTTTTTGATTTAGGTAAACCATTTGCAATATTTCAATTAATAAACACGGAATTGAATATCGCTAGTTAATTAGGAGGGAACTATAATCAAACCAGAAGCAATATGGGTATCTCACTATGGCCAATGCCTCGAATAATGAGCACACTGGTAGATGTTTATTTTTAAATATTTCTTATGCTTATTACAAATAACAGACGTAGATAAAATGTTGGATTCAACTTTACCTTTATGCCAATACATATGTAAACTTAATATTTTTGTAGCAAATTTTGAAAAGCATGTATATGAGCTGCATATCTTGTGCTATTCTATATACACGCGATAGCGCATTAGATATCATTCAATCAAAATTATATAAAACATTTTACTCCCATTGAAATATTATCACCAGGGGCTATAGAATCAATTCATAAATATACAAGAAAATCTAGAATAAGGTAAATGGTAAATAAAATTAGGGTTGAACCTTGCAAGGACCTATAATTTAATTTTGCAGTGCAGTTATAAAAGAAGTCTAAACCAGTGTCATAATTAAAAATTCACTGAACCTAAAAAAATGAAAATATAAATGATGTAGTTTAATTTAGTGCACACAATATATTTAGACTTATGGTTTTGATGTAATATTTTGCAGTTATGCACATTGGTTAACTGAATATTAAAAATAATTCTATTATATATTTTACAGTCTAAGTAGATATTGTATTTTAAGAATAGTTCGAGTGTCCGAGCACACAATATTAAAGTAATTTAGTGTTGGAACAAATAGAACAACTTGTATTTTCATATTGATATTTACGTTTATTTCCTGATTTTTGCTACCTTTCGACAATACCCTGTATTTTATCTCTGGAAATAAATTGAGTGCTGTAAAACTACTTGTATTTCCAAATGTATTTTTTCGTTGTTAATATTTTTATTTTCTTCTTTATTTTTTTAATCTTTTGGTGATTCTAACTATCGAAATTTGGACTATATTAGAATAGTACTGAATCATTCTGATCTCATTTTGCATTCATCGACAGATTTGCCAGTTAAACTTTCTTTACTTTCTTTACAGTTGTAAGCTCTTAGTATGCTGAATAAGTGAAGATTATAATTGATTAAGAATGCACTTCAATTTTGACCTTTTCAATCTACATATATTTTACTAATATTTTTTCGTTACTCTATTACATTGTCATATGCAGTTAACGACAATCATTTTCTACTGCTAGAGGAATAAACAGATTTAATTATATTATGAAACGCTCCTGCGCTGTTTTAATGAGCACTTTGTACTCGTTTTACGTATAATGCAAATTTACTTACTAATTTTAAGAAAAAAACACAACATAATTTTAGACACCGCACTCGTATATTTTTTTGCTATAAATATATGCAATATGTTGTGTCTTGTATCTTTTCTATTTTGTTTTAAAGTATTTTAAAATTGTTGCTACCAGTTCCTTTTCGAAAATTTATCCAAATACATTTTAAGAAGCTTTCGAAATTGCTTAATCTGCAATTTTACTTAATAGGTCCTCGTCAATGGTTTTTTTTCATAGAAATATTTAACAAGAGAGCAAAACATTTTCAACTATAAAAGTCTTGCGTCATAAGAGGTGTACTCTTAGAAATGGCAACAGAAATAAGTAAACAACAATAACAACAAAGTATGGTAGCAGTTTCTTAAATAAAATTAAAAGTCTAAACTATTGTCATTTGACTAGTATAAATACACGAGCCGCAAAATGCATAATTAGAAATAAGAGTGCAGAAAAAAAAAAGAAAAAATTGTTTGTTTTTTGAATACTAATAGACGCTGCTAAAGAAATTTGTTAAAAATAAATATGAACAAAAACGAAAAATAAATTTATACAAGTAAACAATTTTTTTGGTGAAACTCGTGTCAGCTAAACGTGGTGGAACTTGAGGGAATAATGTACATATGTATGTATGCTTTGATTTTTTGTACAAATATTGTGTACTAAATTGTTTGAATTTGTTCCGCCAATGAATGAAATACTGTTGTCAATTTCTCCTCTTAAAATCTTTCCTGGCCGTTTGTTCGCAAATAGCGAGCGCTTTCGATGTGAATACATCATTTTCAAGCCACGTTCTGTCACGTATAATATTGTGTAATAAACGAATTATGAATTAATTTGTGCTCTTCGAAGAAATCTCTGATTAAAAAAAACTGAATCAATAATCTGGCAAAAATTGATTTTTATTAATTACGCAAAAACTTTTTTTTAACAACTAATAATATTTTTTTTACTATTAAATAACGATTAACTGTTAAATTAAAATTTTAGCGAAAAGGTACTGTATATATACTAAAGGTACTAAATATGTACCGTACTCTTCTAATAAATTATATTTTGTAATTTAAAATTTTAAAATTTTGTATATTAAAAAATATAAGCCCTTAATGATTTTAAAATAAATTAATATTTACTTTTTTCAACCATTTTAAATTGTTTGAATTGTTTTCCCAAGGGTCAATCACCGTTAAAAAACTGTATTAAACATTTTTAGTATAAATAGAATTTCGCCAGAGTAAGAAAGACAGTGTTTTTCAATTCATATACAGAAGGTGAAATAAAGGGAGAACTGTAATTTTATACCCCCAGATGTAGCACTTCAGGCAACAATGCCTATTTGGTCAAGTACCGTGCTATATTCTTCAGGAAAGTGGTAGAGAAGAGACGAGACAGATGGTGAATGTAGAAGGATAGTTACGGAAATCAACTATCGTATAAGACAACACATTGGCCAGTGACCATGCCTTCATCATTGAGCAGCCCCACCGACAGTAAATTTTTATTTTTGTTGTGAAAAAAGCCAAGGTCTTTGTTGGGAATCGAATCCACAACCCCCCGTCTTATAAGCTAGTACACTACCTACTGGAATACAGGGACACCTAATAAAATCTAATTGATATGCAAACATTTGAAATTTGAGGATGCAATAGGCAATTTATTATTTCAAATTTATACCACGTAGATTAAGTCGAAAAAAGCAATTTTATATGGCTGTGCTGATAATCGAAATATAGATAAGAGGCTATGCGTGTTTTCAGAATGGTCTTAAGGAAAAAAATCGGAGTCGAGCGTTATCTGGGACATTTACTATGCTTTGCCTATATATTAGGTTGAAATGAGTTAAGGCCTTGTGTTCCTTAATAATTACATGTTATTCCCTGCAAGGCCCTAATTTATTTTAGTACGACCTTAAGGATTAGGTACAGTAAGCGACACTGCTTCTGAGCTTTTAATTGTTGTGTATCCGCAAATACTTTTTCAATTGAAAATATTTTGCTGCTATGCTAAAATTGCAGAGAAAGGCTATAAATAATTTATAATTTTGACAGAGCTCGAAAGATTTCAGAACTGAACTTAAGCCACTTATGTACCGTTTTATACTTATGTATTTTTTTTTTTGCAAATTGTTAGGCCCCACTGTAATTTTTTTAAATAAATAATTTTTTAGAACAAACTTAACATAAAAGTTTTATTTAATTAAATCTCGTAACATCTAAAATGTTCCCCTGGTTTATAATTGTCATAGGCCCATTCTTTTTAAGAAAATGCTACGATTACATGGATTGAGATAGGAAAATATATGAGTCCAGGACCACTATACAAATGCTAAAACAATACACAACTACAAAAGTACCGACTTAACGATATTAACGATACGCTGAGAAATATTTTAAGCTATAGGCCTATGTATATAAAGATAACAGAATAGAAGCGGTCTCAAATGATGAAAAATATTATCTTCAAAAAATATGTAATAAAATATTCAGTTGTCCCAATCAGTAGCATAAATAAATCATTAATTAATTAGAAAAAAAAGTCAATCAAAGGATGCCTGCCTTTTTCTGTTATTGTCAAAATATAACTGCATCAAACTCTGTAGTGGCATTGTTTTGTTAATTGATACAGAGAAACAGATTTAGTTCTAAAAGTTAAAGTCCGGAATCTCACGATTTTTAAATGTCAATCGTGATTGTATTTCCCCAGGCTCTGTTTTACTTGTCAAGTTGACTAGTGCTACTAGTGTCAATAGAAAATAAGAAAAAGTAATAAATATTTGCTTGGAATAATCTTCATTTATCGACAGTAGATAAATTATCATTGACTATTCAGCTTGTTAGTGGCAGCTCTTTTTTTGTATGCTGATAATAAAAAACGGCAGTAAATTTAATATTTTTGTTAATAAAAATAGAAGCAATAGGACATCGCTTTTTATAAAGTTTCACTGAATAATACAGGGAAAATTGCAACATAACACCAAAACGAAGATATCTAATTTCAGCTTTGTAATTTAAAAAAAAAATACTTTTATCTCATGAAAATGCTCTTCATTTAATAAAAATAGACTATTTAGAATATAAGGAAGAGCAGAACGTTGAAGATTTGCTAAATTAGTAGTGCCAAATTTCTTTCAAAAATGATTTTTTTTTGTCCAACAGCGATACTAAAAGATTATTCCCTATAATCAGTTAATCGAATAAATATTAAAAAGATATGTGCTTAGATTTTCCGACGGCGTTGATTTTATTTTTATTTGGGTACGGTTTTCCGTCGACCCTCCTTAAATTGGGTTTGTGAACAAACCGGTTTCGGCCATTTGCCATCTTCAGTGCTCTCTTCGTACTCTTCAGTACGGTCGAAACCGGTTTGTTCACAAATCAAATTAGACGAGGGTCGACGGAAAACCGTACCCAAATAAAAATAAAAAAGATATTAAAAATGTAAACGTGTTAATACAGTTGTTGTTGTTCTTTATTACACTGATGTTATATATTAATTGACGCTTTCACAGTTTAAACAGCTTGCTCTCATAGTTGTACAATTATATTTTTTACTAAATTTTAAATTTTTGGTTACAGTTTGGTAATTAGTTTTCTGACAGCTTGCTTTTTGTGTACCTTTTATAAGCGTTTTGTTGTTGCTGAGTTCTTTGTTGCAAAATAAATAACATCAGATTTTAGATTTTTCAAATTAATTGAAACTTGTTTACTTTAACTACACACAAAATAAGATTTGTACGTTGGCACTACAGAACAATTTTCTTCACGAGGTTTATGTTTTAACTAAATAACTATCCACGCAGACGCTGTCTTTTAAATTTGTCCACTAAAGGTCCAGAACAATTAAGAATCTTCTACTCTCTTTGTTTCACATTTTTTTATTGTTATGTTATTCATTCAATGTATAGGCGCTTGTTGGTCAGTGTGTATTTTTATTTTTGTCTTTATGCTGTTGAAGTTTCTTCCTTTATTTTAAGAAAGTTGTTGTTGTTGTTGTATTGAAAACCACGCAGTTATTAAACAGCATACCCAATTGTTGTCGTTTTGCGAGTAAAAAATTTCTACGCAGTTTGTAACTAGAATGTTGTTGTTGTCGTGCGTGCATAAGTTTTCTTAGCAAACTACACAGTTAGTAAACAGCATACCCAGTTACTTACTTTGTGTCTTAATTATTTTCTTTTAAAAATTAAGCAAGACGCATCCGTAACAATATAATAAAGTTCCGAGTTGTTGGTATTGTTGGTTTTTGCTAACATTTGGGTCTTGAATAGAATGAAGCAAAATAATTTAATGGCATAAAAAACCAATCCATAAGGAAAATGTGCACGTTCTTTTAACCATATTTCTACTATTTACGAATCGAAGTTCAACGCTATGTCTAAGAAAATTTGTATGTCGGACATCACTAATCGGCTTTATATTTTACATAAAGTTCCAGAATACACATATGCGTATACTTTGTTACTTTGCAGACTAGTATTACAAAAGATAATATTTTTCATTCGTGGCGCAGGGTATGTATTTCACAGAGTATTTAAATTTTAGTCAATACCAAAGGTACAAAATTTGAATAATATTGATTGTTCATAAAAGAATTTTATGGCCAAAACTCTATATGTGAAGCCGTTTTTTCTTTTTCAAATATATTTTATCAAAAATAATAAGAAAATATTATTTTGAATTATAGTAGCTTAGTGGGCTGCAGAAAAACAAATTTCAATTCTTTAATAATGTGCCTATTGGCATAGTGTCAGAATATACAATTACATTGTACATTTAGTTCAGTTCAACTTTCTCTTGTAAATTACAAAGAAACTGTTTTATTACATATGTTTTATATTCATTGTCGTAATGTAAATAGCGCCCGGTTAGTACTAATGAGAAGAGATGATCCCGGCTATAAGAAATATAGTAAATTGTTAGGACATTTAAGACATAAATACATGAAACTTTGTTGCGGTTGACATTTATAAAATGGGTAAGTTAAAAGAGTTAAATTGGAAAGTAAAAACAACAATAATGTATTTTATTTTACCTAAGGGTGGTATGGGTTAGAAATAATAAAACCGAAGGTGGACTAGCATGATTTTTATTACAAAAGTTATTTCATTATTTAGCCAACCATTCTAAAACCAATGATTATATCAACAAACCAAAACATGGTAACAAAGAGAAAATTTATCTAATCAACAATAACATGTAAGATGTGTCAAACAAGAATAATAGTGAACGATGAATAACATACAATTACAGAAAGAAAAACCAAAAACTAGGGGAAAAATAAAGCAAAATGAATATTATTTGTATCTTGTTGTAACACCAACTACTTGAAGAATTGATTGACATATAGTCACAGGAAAATATAAAAATCTGGCCTCCATATTTAACCAAGGGTATTTCTGGCGCTATTCTTGAATTTATTTATTTATTTTTGTGTAAAAATAAATGAAAAATGATTTTTAATTTTCTTTGTTTTCTTTCAGAAATTCCAAGAATTCCAAGAATACTTTTCAACAAAGCAAAGAGACCTTACGGCGCCAAAACACATAGTCAAATTTTCAGTATTGACCAGTCCAAATAGAAATGTTGCATTAATTTTAGTAGTTTTTCATATCGAATTTTTGTTATAAAATTTGCATTAATTTGGATGTCTTTAGTTGTTTACAATAATTTGCACTACTCTAAACGATATTGGATAAAGGTGAATTCTCTTTAAAAAGTGGAATCATATGTTTATATTATTTATGAATAAATAACTTAAAAATTAAGCAATTAAAGACAATGTGCTCACTTGATTGCTTTGTACTACATGCGATTATTTGTGATTGGCTTCTTTTTTATGCTTCACTTACGAGTTCGTAACACGATTTCAAGGCTTCCAAGACTATACCTAAATTCACAATCATTTGTTAGTATATGTAAATGCATGGGCTTTTCATAATTGTTTTCCAATCTCCAGATGCCACAATTTTGTTTGTTGACAAAGTGATGAACGATTAAAAGGCGAGTCTATTTCCAAAATCAATATACGATTGGTGGCTCCATGAGGATAATCCAATATCGTAGGTCAGCTCGACTTGGGTATTTTCTTCTAACTCCTATCCCGTGGCACCGCCCAAAAATATCTCCCTACACCATTATGCGGCACACGAAACAAAGAGGGTGATTTGCAGTAAAGAAGATTAGCGGCAAATAAGGGCTGAAGATTTATACCGAATCAACCAGCCGCCTTTTAATTAAGCATTGGCACAACAAGACCCCTGGCGCCGTTGAGCATACCCCAGAAAACGTGTATGTACAACCGTCCTTCGAGGGTGATCATGAGAGTTTTCCAATAGTCTTACCAACTTTATGCTCAAACTTGTGCACAGTGCTTGCGGTAGGTGATAAGTGTAAAAGCATTTACAATTACATCTTGTAAGTGTAAATGTAAAGCATTTTCATTGGCATTTTTTGAATCTTTAAAATCGCATAATGATTTCATCCACATTGAAGGAGTTTTCAAGGAGTATTTAATTAGCGCTATAATTATTAATCTATTTTCGTAAAGACATTTATGATTTTATCTTATATATATTCGGACATAAACAGGTTGTAAGGCCATCGAGAGATGTAACGGGAAATTTTAGGCTGTTTTCCGATTATGACAAACTTTTAACGCTCAAGGCGTTAATTAGCTGGAGCCTATTTATTACCCTTTCGACTTCAAATAATTTCAGCTATGTTTCTAGTTGAGCTATAAACTGTAAAGGATATCCATAGCACGAGCGTAAAATACACCCTGACAGCAATATTTTTATAAATCCAAAAATTATATTTTAGAATGCATAAATGGCAAACACAACTCTTTCACTCCACATTTCATTTATATATTTAACCATATCAAATATGATTAGTGATGAGAATTAATTACTTACTTAATAAGTTATTGGTTGAAAGACTAAACACAGTTTTTTTTGTTTGAGAAAATATCGAAAAGCGATACAATAAAAAACACAATTTGTATGTTAAAAGAAATATAATACAAAAATTACTCATTGCTTTGCATTTGCATGTATTGTTCATAAAAAATGGATTTTATTTTTAAAAAATCATCGGAAAACAAAATTAATACTATTTTTGGATTGAAATATAAAATAGCAAGTCTATTAATTTAAAAGATAACTTTGTCACCCAAAATATTATTTTACAGGAGAAGCTTAACATTTTAGATTAGATACTTTTTACTTCTAATAAAAAATTTAGTCGCTTTCACAATATTGTGGGGTTAAAACTTTCTGATGATTAAATAACGATATGTTGTTATAAATGTATCTGGCTTTGTTTGCTTATTTATATTCAATAAATTGCCTTGTGTTGTAAGCGTGCCACATTATGTAGTCAGGCCTCTATTAACTGCGTTTTATTACCATTAATACAACAGGTTTTTTTAATAATTTGAGTTTGAATAAATAGATGGAGTTAAAAAACCTATAACAGTGTTTTAAACTATAATCACATTTTACATTAGAAAAAAGAAGAAGTTGTAAAGTTAAAGCACGTCTTAAATAAAAAAAAGCATGAAGTGATTAGCTGCAATAACTGTAGCAGATAATTATAATACAGTATTTATAATAAATATATACAGTCTGTGACAACAGAAAATAAAGTTGAAAACGGTTGGACATATATAAAAAGTGCTTTTTGGATTAAGAAAACAGACTTATGTTACTGCATCTTTTAGTTAAGGATCTGATCATGTCACACTTATATTAAATCAGTTAATTTCTATTAGGCTCGTCTGTGTGTTATATAAAATTATACCTTCGTTCTTGATTTTCGCATAGATTTGAAATATTTCTTTTATTTACATTTTAGCACAAAATTAATTCTTTTAAAAATACTAAAATAATTTTTAATTAATTTATTTTTAAATAATATATTGATTTTAAAAATTAACATGTTGAGAACATTATTAAGAAATGGCAAGCTATGTTAAGTGCTAACAACATAATATGTTATTTGCTCATTTTCATTCGGCATTGAAATGTTTGTGGTTTAAAAAAATCTAATTCGGTTGATCCAATTTTCCAAAAACAGCGATTTATGGTCTCTTGAAAATAAAAACCTTAACATTAACTTAAAAAATAAATAAAAAATGATAAATTACTGTTCCACAAAAAAAACAGTCTTACGATTTTTGCGTAGTGATATTGTATGTTATATGTTTCAACATTATGCAAACATGTTACCAACATGTATTATTTTTTATAACAAATTGGGTTCTTTCAACCCATTGCGAAATTAATTAAATATTAAATCAAAAATTTTACTATAAACAGAACGGAGGCGTCCTAGTTTTCAAAGAAGCGTTTAGTGATGCAGCGAAATCGACTGCAAACAAAAACAAATAGAGTAAAGTGTCTCAGTGAAGTCTCGAGCTGATTTTTCAAAAATTTTAAAAAATAATTTGAAAATTACGAAGCTGTTTTTTTTAAATGTTGAACTCTCTGGTCACTCGAATTTATATACTTTTCAGAAAAATAAAAAAATAAGTTCTGTGTTATTAATTAGTTGGTGGGTAACACCCTTTCTCCCTCTACAATATAAGAACCATTTGTAGCTATGAAACACAGTATTATAAAAACCACAACCGTTATAAATATTAAATGCCTATTCTTTAAAAGCAACAATCATATATTAATTTTTATATAATAAAAAGCACATAAAAGCAACACACTTGTTCAAATTGTTACTCAATCATGCTGCGTATACTTTTTAAAAGATTTTCAATTTTCGTTGCTATTTCCTTTTTAGCCAAACAGTTTATTAAACTTTATGCAAACTTGTTGGCAAACAAATTTTCTGCAATAAGTATACGAAAAAATTAAGCTGTAAAAATCTTTCATTGCTTAGTATCAAATATGCACGCTTTTTTTAGCATAATGTTGCATAAGTGGAAAATATAAATTTTGCTGTGATAATTAACAATTTAATTGCTATGATGTTAAAATATACACTATTTGAAGAAAATAATTTTTGCTGCAGATAATTTATGTCTATAATTATATTAAATTTTTATCATTTTATCTGTTTACAATTTGTTTCATTTAATAAGAATATTTAGCATAAAAATTTTTCTAATTTTAGTTTGGTTAATAAATCCAATTAGTGTTTCGAAAGCTGTGTAAAAAAAGTAGGAAATTAATTCTTATTTTCTGTTTCACTTACCGTGTCTTTTCATAGCTCTTGTGTCTTCCAATTTTGCTATATATTCACTATGTTTCTTAATATGTTTCTTAATATTCCCGGATAATAAATTTCTTTACGAATTCATTTTTTCCTACATTAAAATTCTCCGTAAAATCAGAATCAGTTGTTTATCTTTAGCTGCTTTGATTTGTATAAGAAATTTTACAAACAACGAACGAAAAATATTTGTAAGTATAAGAAGCGAAAAAATGTTTAGCATTGCTTTTATGATTTGAAATGATATACGCTGAAGTTAAGCATAAGAAGCAAATATTATGCAGTAAATAAACCGGCCCTTAAGTTTTGCTGGCAAAACAAAAACATTTTGCAATTCTTGTAATAATTAAATTGATTGAGGCTTTTTATTTTAAATCATGCAGGCGGTCAATCGGAATGTTACCTGCTGCTCCTTCACCTCTTCCAGCGTCTTCTTTAAATTTCTATTTTATCGGCTTATTGGTGTTTACATTTCAATATTGTATGCACTGATTTCCAGTCGCAAAATATATTCAAATAACGATTCCAATAGTGAACACTCTCTGCAGTTTGTTTTTGGTTCGAAGATGGCCCTTTCCCAAACGAGTTAGCCACACTTTCCACAGACTCATGCTTCTTCGAAAGAAGACAGCTCATATTCAAAATTTGAGTCATACTAAGTTTTCCTGGAAGATTTTATTTTTGGGTCGCTTTATGCCTTACATACATCACCGTAGACTCAATTCAATTCATTCAAGAGCAACCGGCTGGAATTTTTGAAAAAGCGATTTTTTACAAGCCTTTGCATACTGAACGTGCCTCTGTATGGTGCGTTATGTGGTCGGAAGGACTAACTGGGCCGTTTGTTTTTCGAAGATGAGGCTGGAAATGTAATAACGGTCAATGGATCACGCTATCGCGAGATGCTAACAATTTAATTATTGACGACATGGATATCACTGAGATGTGGTTTGAAGACATCCAATGAAACGATCAATTTATTGCAAACCAAACTTCGCGACAATCAGCAGTTAAGTGGCCACCTAGATCGTGTGATTTAACAGCACTGAATTGTTTTTTGTGGGGCTATGTTAAATAGTCTAATTAAATTGATTTTAGCCTTAAAACTTAAAGTCCGTGATATTATTAACGATATAGGTTCGCCAGATATCATTTTTCTTTCATACTGCCGAACTTTTGTTTTCTCTTTTTAAATTTGAATCATCTTTATCTAAACTTTTTGGGTTATTTTTTTTAGAAAACAAATTTCTTATTGAAAAGCTCTTTACAATTCTGGATTGTATAGACAAAAGCATAAATATTAAAATGTTGCAATTTTTTATTCATGATTTCTATTTTCACTTCCTTGCTCTGATCAATTACATACTCTCACTTTTAAATGTTATTTAAATATCTTTACTAATGAATATTTTATTTAGTGAAATGTGGTAAAGTTTCCACTTTCGATAAGAATATTCTCAAAATTGGTGTCAATTTAATAAAAAAAGTTTTTACTTTAAATTTTGCCTAAATCAGTGTATCTCTTATAAGAGTCATTTGAGTCTTATAGGAGTCATTTGAGGGAATTTATTTTCGGCTGAATGTATTGAACTTTACATTTTAAAATTATGAGTTCTTGTTTTGAGAAATCCAAAAATTGTTTGACTACATCCAAAGTCGGTTGCAGGTCATATTTGAGAAAGTAAATAGGCCGCAAGGGCTAAATTATCGGTCATAGCTGCCTTATAATATGGATGTTCATGCGTTAAGATACAATTAAATTTTTAATCTCTATTCAATATATTTTATGATAAGAAATTATAACTAAGAAATCAGAAATATATTTAAAAATATTACGTTGCGTGACAAAAAAATTATTAAGAACAAGGATTTCTTTTATGTTGTACACTTAATAATTAAATTACTTAATAATTAAATTGTGTAATTAATATTGATTGTTGTTCATCGTTATTAAGAGATATTATTTAGGAAAATGCTATTATTTTTGAGAAACTTTTGACATCGACTGTATTCTTAAATTCTTCCATATATAATTTAAGATTATAAATACTCTGCAACTTAAACAAAGAAAATTATGAAAATTATCATTCTACAACAGCTACGATTGTTATTTGTCTTTTTGCTTTTCAAACCAAATTTTTTAATCAATATAATCAGACAAACTTGCGTCACAACATCTCTGAAGTTACTCCCTTATAACCTTTTTTAGCTTCAATTGTTTTAAACATAATTTTCAAACGAAGCATATATTAAAGTTATAATGACCATTTCAAAACACTAAACTTCGCCTTTAATTATTTGTTTCTCATGTAACAATTGAAAAAGTATTCAACGTCCAAACATAAAGCAGGAAATATAACAAAATGCTTGAAAATTGGGAACATTTTGTAGGTTTGTACACAAAAAATCTGATGCCATAAAAATACACATCTGTTTTATGAAAAAGGGTCATAAAAATTAAATTATGTAGTCAAAAACGGAAAGAATTAAATTCAAAGAGAAACATATCCGCAAACCTTTTAGCGGCCTCGAATGCTGTTGTTTTGTTTTTTGTTACATTGTTTTTAAAGGGCAGAGCAACAATTAAAACTTACATTATTAAGATTTCCAACGGTTTTTATGATTTGGGTCTTATCCTCTACTCCCATAATTTATGCAAATTAAAATAAAATGTTAAAAATATAAGAATGTTAATTGTTAATTATTTCTATACTTATATTTTCATAGATATTAGCGGCTTAACGAAAATATGATTTGGTAAAGCGTAAAATTTGAAATTTTAAAAACACACTTTCCAACATGTTGTCGAAATTAAGGAAATGAAAATTAACGTTTATTTTAATTAAATCGGGACCTTAAATTATACTATATTACATTGAACTTTAAGCGCTAACGAAATTTTAAAAAATGATAAAAACATCTTTCTTCATGTATTTTCTGGGTAGATATGTATAACAGTTTTACAATATTTGATAATGTATTAGTATCAGTTTCAAACTCTTCATAAGTTCAAAATATTGAACCTATTTACAAAAAAATATTGATTGTTCATGGCTGCATAAGTATCTTCGTAAAGTTTAATTTTTCATCGAAATCGGTTGCATAACGTGAGTGAAATCGTCTTGCCTATTAAATTAAATTTTTCATTTAGCCTAAATAATTCATAAAGTTTCATTTAACGTTTATGAATGTTCCTGATTTTACTACGTTCTTCTCAATACAAGATGTTGTAACGAAATATAATTGAATTCTCATCATTAAATTACTGGATTTTATCTTATATTTTCAATAGTTCTGCTATTTTGCTAGTTTTAAAATTTCTCTAAATTTCCAATTTCCCGAGTCATTATAATTGTGTATAACACTAAAAAATTCTAGGGTGTTAAATCGTGGAAATAAAATTTAAAACCATCTGCAGATGGATGTTAAAACGATAAATAAAATAAGATAGCCATCACTGAGGCAACGAATATTTGGTATGTCTAAATGTCGAATATTGATTTCGTACTTCTTTGGTCTTTACATAAATGGACGTTTGCTTCTTCAACGTCGTCTTTTTTGCTTTTTCCGTTCGGACCAGTACTCAGGGGATAACCCCTATTCATGCAATGCAGTGTACCATCATTAGATAATTAGGTTATGGGGAGGAGAAAGGAGGGAGTAGTGTTTGTGGACATTTGATCGAGCAAATCAAAAATAGACTTTGGGGCGCTGGCCATTACATGAGAGATGTATTCCATCTTTGGACAGATATTGTTGGTATAAATAGTACGAAGTACGAAGATTGGATGGAGTGAAGTATCTTTTACACCGTTTTAGAAAACCAAGGCACTTGAAAGCTTCTTTGAAAACTTGAAAAATGTATTTAGTCCCGCGAACATCACACAAAATTTTTACACCAAAAACATTAAAAGCCTTCAATTCCGCAATATCTATATATAATATTTTACAAAAAAGCTCATGTTAATATTTCAGTAACGTTACAAAATTGGTCACCTTAATGTGTTACTGCATTATGCACACATATATTGTAATGTGTGTTATATATATATATAACTAAGCGAATCTAAATAATTTTGTCTATTATCTCATGAATGCATGTTCTCATTAAACTAATGAATATAAATATTTAAAAAAAATGTATTCCTTAGAATCATTTTTAAGTTAATCTACGTTAATCGTGCTAGACTTCTTTAAACATGAGTACTTTATTATATTCTCATGGGGAAACCGTATACAGTTGGTAATTTCACTAATTCTCATTTAGATCATCAGTAGATTTAACCAACGGCAGTCTTATATCTCAAGCCAAATTGATTACATAGGAATAATATTCAATAAACACAATAAAAATACAGCGAAACTGCAACACCAAAACACAGTAACCTTTAAGACACTATTTTTTGGTTGCAATGCAGTGAAGTTAACACATTTGTTTGGTTACGATAATATTCTATATATAATGTTTTTTTCTCACAACTTTGTCATTTGCCGATCGATTTAAAAAATTTTCATAACTCAAAAATTTTGTATTAATAGACTGATCCCAAACTGAAAAAGATATAATATAAATATAAAATAAATAATAGTAGTTGGACCTAATATATATGTATATGGGACCCGTTATTGGTGGACACGCAATATTTTTAAAATCGCTTATCGCATTGGAAGCTAATACCAAAAGTCTGAAAAAAATTTTACTTAAAGTATATGGCCTTGTTTTTCCATCCTTAAGAAGCAGAATCTTCAAATTAACAAAGCGTATACGATTCTATTTTATTATTATAAAAAATAAGGGTAATGTAGCGTTATGTCTTAACACTTTGACCCGCAAGATGCAGAAACTAAAAATTTTAAATTGGTGAGTGCTGCTATGTTCGATAAAATATATAAAATCAGAGAGTGTCCCACAAAATATGAAATTTGGCGTAGAAATTTACTTATCTTAAAACTTCGATGAACAGACACTTGATAAAGAGTGTGTATATTGGTATATTTATATGTATTCTCAGATTAAATAATTTTAAGGGCTCCGTTTTCATTGAGAGGAGTGTATTACTTCGCTTCGATAAACGTTTTGAGAAAAGTTATGCTTACAAATTGGTGTCGTTATCTTTTATTTATTTCTTTTTTGCAGAAGTTACTGATTTATTTAAATTACCAGTATTAAAAAACAATATATTGTCAACAAAACAAGTTACACCATAGCTTTTGAGAAGAAGTATTTGTGATGGAGCTTGCGCAAGTCGTTGATTGCTCAGTTGCCAAAGTGTGACTTATTGTTAACTAAGAAAATCATTTATTGGCTACAGAATTAAATGCCAATTAAAGATTAAGGCAAATTAAATGTAGTGGCTCATAATTCGAATAGTTTCACAAGAAATTAATTTATTTTCAACTGAGTTAAAGATCTCATATAGCAGCTGTTGGTGTTACCACGACTGTTTCTAAGTATCTATGCAAGTGTTTAGAGATGTAAAGAAGAATGAACATTATGTAGGCCTACAATTTTATTGCATACATGCATGGATGATGTATAAATAATAAATGTATTTTAGCAAAAAGATTCAGCTACTGACACTGTTGTTGATTGCGTTTTGGGTGCAACAACCGCATTTGTAGTTCATGAACGGCCAGCGAACCTAAGGCATGACAAGAACAACAAAAAAAATGTTTTTTAAATAAAAGAAACACAAAATAAAAAAAAAACAAGCAAACAAGGTTTTAAAAATGACAAACTGCGAATAAACTTTTCAACGCTCAAATGCACAAACATTTAATAAGGCACATACACATACAAACGCATGTTCAACTGTTCGCTCGTTCATGTGCTCATGTGTTGAATTTGTCATGTTTTTGTTGTTGCACTTTGTAAGTTTTTTAGTTTTAATGCATTTTGCATTATATCCCATGAAAGTATGATGCACTCGTACAAAAACATTTGATGTGGTACGTTGCAAAACAAAAAGCAAGAGCAACTGCAACAGAAACAGAAACAGAACCAATGCACAAAGATTGATTCTATTCCAAAGAACACAATATAGAACTTGTATAAACAATAGAAGAAGAACATGTTTTAAGAAAAACGGCAACACGTTACAGAAAACTTGCCAATGCAGAATACGGTGGGGAGTGGGTGTTTATGTTCACTTACTTGTGTGATTAACGTATGGGCTGCAAAGACAGCCGGAAGGTTGGGGAAGGTGTATTGACGTTTATATGCAACAAAGCTGAACACTTTAAACACACAAATAAGCAAAACGAAATGCATGCACAAACAATTATTTTGCTATTTATTTAATTTTTTTAGTTTTTTGTTTTTATTTTATTTTTTTTTTGCAAAACATACAGCTCGTAAAATTAGTAACAAAAAAGAAGACAACACGACACAAATTTAAAAATACATACATACATACTTTACATGATGAAACTTTTAAAAAATAATTAGTGGAAAGCTGTAGCTCTTGCCTGATTTTCTTATCTATTTATCATTAACTTATACCTGCAACCTTAAGGAAACAAAGCCAGTAGTTTCGAGTGGTAAAGTCGAATAGAAAAAGGTGATACCATAGATAAGTGATCTGTAAGCATGATTGCTTCGCTTACTTTTAATTTATTTGATTTACTTTCTTGGCACCAAATTGAAAATGATAAGAAGATACACAAATTTATTTTCATAGTATTATTTAAAAATAATGAAACCGTCTTCTCAAACTCTGGCAAGGAGTTTGTATCAAACAAATAAATTTATGGGGTCAAAACTCTTTTAAATGTCATACCTATAAGCAAAAACGAAATTGGATTTAAGCGATTTGACAGCTAAAGCTTCTAGCTAATTCTCGGGCAAATATAAATATTTCCAGATTCTCGCTGAAGTTCTTTGACACACAAAAGTTCCTGCGTCTTTTTTTCAAATTGAAACAACCACCTGGATAAAATGTTTTAGGCGTGGTACTTTTTCTTAATTATCACCTTGTATCAAACACGAACGGACCCGTAACATTTATGGGTCACAATTTAATTTTATATTTATTGTTTTTAGCATTAACCTGTTTCTGCAACCCTTTAAAAGGCAAGGCCATATACACTACAGGAATGACTTTATTTTGAATATTTAAAATTTTTCATTTTACTACTTGTTGTTGCAGCGGCCATAATATTAACTTCAACTGCCTAGCTAGATGGTTTCCATAGATAAATAGATGCCCATGATAAACGAACAGGTTGATTCGCAACCAGACAATATAGTGAAAACAAAAAATGCGTTGCTTTCTTTGTGTCCAAGTTAGTTTTAACTAAAAACATCTTTTTAATAATTTTAAAATAACATATATACTTTCGCAGAGTTCCCACCTTACTACCCTTCCCGAACAATTAATAAGGAAATGAAAATACCGGGGCCGGTATGGAAATAAAATTAATAAAATATACCCGACCATTTTAATTCATTTCTATTTATTTTATTTATTTAATTATAACAACCAGCAGTATATCACGATTTCAAAAAGAAGTTTGTTTTCTAAAGCAAAAATAAAGATTAAGGTGATTCAAAGTTTTATTGTATTACGAACAGAAAATTCGGCAATTTTGAATTAAACTACGCTGAGAGATGTCGATTCTTTCATCAAAGGTTTTAATCACTTTTTTTGGCAAAATGACGGTCCTATTTCGCTAATTATGTCACGGATTTTGAGTTTTAAGGCTGAAATCGATTGGATTGGCTCCGTTTAGACTCTGTCCATAAAATAGTCCCACAAAATAATCCAGTGGTGTGAAATCACATGATCTGGCTGACCACTCGACTGTTGATTGTTGTAAAATTATGCGATCGGGAAACGTGGTTCGGCTGAAACCACATATCAGCGATATCCACTTCATCAGTAATAGGCCAAAATTGAAGTATTAACATCTCGCGATAGCATGATATATTGACCGTTACCTCATTTCCAGCCTCATCTTCGAAAAGAAACGGCACAATCACGCCTCCAGACCATACGGTGACAAGTCGAGCATAGGAATGAATGGATTGAACGAATCTACTGCGATGTGAAGGGCCGGTCGGCTCAAATGTGATGGTTTTGGATAACCCCCATTGTTGAAAACTTCGAGGAAATGACAAACATGGATCAGCTTCAGCACTGCGGCACACGACTGCGACTTTTTTCAACTGAACGACCCCGTCGAACGCGCGTTGGTGTTCGCACATTTTGTATCGAGCCTGTCGACTCAAATTTAACGAGTTATCTCTTAAATAAAACTTTCTACATTAAGTGTTGAATAAAAAGGGAATTAACTAAAAATTTGGCGTCAGCTAGTCTCGTAATACTCTGTGGCATTTGAGTAGACTGCAAAGGAAAAAATATTATTGCATATAAAAAATTGTATATTATTGCTTTTAAATATTTAACACTTTGCTTTTTTTTCTTCTATGCTACCTTGCTTAAGTATTACACACGAAAGATAGATTCAATAAATACAGATAATTAATCATTAAACTGTTGTTAGCATTTTGCTGGCTCGTTTTGAATTTGTTTGCCTTCAAAAAACACACGATAAAATTTTGGCTATAAAAACAAATATTTGTCATCTTTATTTGCTTAGTCAAATAAGCATTTTTTATTTAATTTTTCTCTCATTTGTTTAAAATATGTTCTGAGTTTTAAAGCACGTGGGGTCTCCCACAACATTAGAGTTCTATAAAACGTAAGACATCTCATTAAATGGATATCAAATTAAATGTATGGACTCACGCAATAAAAATAAAACTGCGTCGCATTAATTAGTAATGTTTCAAAAAAATTATTTTCAAAGACAATTTACTAATAATAAATCAATTGAATTTTTAGAGATGTAAAAGTATTACGCCCGATGTTCCAAGGTAAAGATCCCACATAACGTTAAAGCTTTCATCGGAGCTACATTTACATATTAAAGTCGGCCAAAATAATGTATTAAGAAATCATATATACGTAGCAATACTTAATCATGTTCACCAAGATTTTATTTGAAAAATAATTTATGGAAATCAAATTTTCGGCCAATTGAATTTTCTCGGTTGTGCAACTTAATTGGTTGACTGAATATAAATATAACAAAACGAATAATCATTTAATATTAATTGTGTCCACTTGTGTTCCATATGCTCTGTTAAGCTTTTATTAAACCAGGAAGCCTCAAAAAACTCTACCTCCGAACTCTTGTTCAACACCTTTATGATTTCCAGCTGATGCTTATTTAGGTTATCCATCACTCTTCAATAAAATTTCTAAATTATTTTTTACTAAAAAGTGAATGAATGCACCTCATTATGGAAGGAAAATTTAATGTGTAGTAATAAAATTGTCTTGATTTAACTTAACGAAATAATTGCTTCTCTTTAAATATTTTTTATATTATTTTTAACCTTTAACAATTTGATTACTGCTTGCAAAACTTTTACCAAAAACAATTATCAGGTTCTACATGAAAACACTAGAGTACATAAATTAATTCTGATAATACCAATACTTAAGCTTGTGCAATAAAAGCTGCTACCTTGAAAGTAATAGCAATAAATATAAATTAATATTTTACTTTTTAGTTGCCAAGCAGCAATGTTGTGATCATGGCTTGAATAAATTTTTTTAGTTGTTTACATTTTTCTATTAATCAAAATTTATGTTACAAACATACACGTGTCTGTTTTTTTTATTTATTTACAATTTATTTTTAGTTAAATTTTTTAAATACAATATTAAATAAAACAAACCCTACACATGCCATGGCCATCGACGCTATTTCTGCCGCAAGTAAAAATTGTAAGCAGAAACATATTTCTTCTTTGTTTTTGTAGAAATAGGAAACATAAAAATATGTCAATAAAAAAATGCGTGTTTTCGATTAAAAATATTTGAGCCGATAGCAGCCAAGAAGTACTGAAAGCGTCTCACAAACATGTTGGTTGGGTGCATTTGAATTATCACCTTTATATCCGTAAATATATCTAGCAAAAATTAAGTACTTAATTTTTTTTGTGACGTCAATTTAATATATAGACGTAAAAAATTTTATTATTTATTTGGTTTATTCACAAAAGAAAAAATCTGTTAATAAGTATTTAAGTTTCACAAAATGTTTTTTAAAAACATTATTGCTCACAAATTGGTTTTCTCTATTTTTAAGATTTTCTCTTCTTTAAGTTTTCTTTTAGTGAATTATTATTTTTAAGTTAGGCTTAAGTTCGTTATTAATTACAAAGTGACAGACAAAATGAAATGGACTTTCTGGCTGGCTACAATATTCATAGCGTTCTTCTTATCTATTTACACAGTAGTTTTAAATTTAAATTGTATAATTATTTTGTCTACGCTAGCTAACCCTTAGTTACTGATCAAATATGTTTAGCCCTTTTTTATCAATTCCTTTTGATTTAAATTATTGCAAAAGTCACATATATAAGGTCTGTAAATTAAGTAATGATACTGATTATTTAAATTTTTAATAAAAATAAAATTACAATTTTATAATGTCACCCTCAAAATAACTTTCTTTTGAAGCCACACAACGCTAAGAAAGTTCTCATAGTAGTGCTGGAAATCCGATACTGGAATAGCCTTGAGCTAGTGTACCATTTGAATGTTTTGGATTGTTCCAAAATGAGTTTCCTTAGATGATTTTTCACTTGGACTTAAGTCAGGCGAAAATGGAAGCTGCTGACTCACAGGAATGTTTTTACTGTCCAAAAAATCGTTTACTGAAATTGCTGTGTGATAAGGAGCATTATTATTATAATCACCCTGTTGTTCTTGACCCTTTTTCGAAGTCTCATAGGAGTATTCTTTGTGAACGATTCTAGTGGATATCGTAGGCTGTGCCATTCTAGCTTTTTTGGGTCTTGGACAGGTTGAAGTGTACGCTGCATGCTCTTTTGCTTGGTTTCTGGGTCGTATTCCAGCAGCCAAGACTTGTAGTTCTAGAAAACTAATTTTCATTTTCAATTGAATGCAAAAAATCAAGACACCACTCCTTACGGAAGTTCTTCTGGTTCAGCGGTAAGTTTTTTGGAAACAATTCATTGTTCAAAATCTGACAAGCGGTGGTGTGAATCAAATTTAACTCTTCCCCGTTTATTTTGACATTTAGCATTTCTTGGCTTCTTGAAAATTAATCACAAAGTGGATGGCCTTCATCAGTTCTCTTTTTTCCGAAAAAGCTTTAAACCACCGGAAAACCTACGCTCTTGACAAAACACTATCGCCGTAGGCCTGCTAAAGCTTAGCAAGAGTTTCCGTTACACTCGTCCAATCCTGTAGCAAAACCTGATAACACACCTTTGTTTGAAACTGATGTCACTCATTTTTAGAATGCAACAAAAATATCGCTTCTAACGACCAAAGGACTCGAGCGATGCCAAACCCGCACTGAAGGCAAAGCGCTGGTTCATCTACCGCCTCTCCACGCCCAACGCCTGCAGTGTTGCCATACTAACATAACATAACGTTATCAGTCTCGTAACTTAATTTACAGACCTCGTATGTAGTCTAAATAAATTCTTAAATTTTGAAAATATTTTGTTAAATAGGTAACGCTTATGACAACGTATTACATTTTACTACTGTTTAATGTTTTTTTGGTTGCTTTATAAATTAACAAAAAAAAATTGTAAATAAATTTAATTTTTATAAGTAAATGCGAACTTAATAGTTTATTTTAAAAATTAACAAATTTTAAGCTAAAATTTAAACTTAATTTCAGTATTTGTTTTTGTAGCTGCCATAATAAAACCTCGAAATAAAATTCTTTACTCCAAACAAATTTTTTAGTGATTTTACAACAAGGTTTGGACTATTCCTCCGAGCTTCTGCTTATAAAGCCAACAACACCTGTTCCGTATATACTTTGAAATGCCCAAAAATAAATTAAATAACGCCTACATGCAGAAAAATGCTTCTCAAAATTGTGGTGCTCATTAGCTAACGAATAAGTTTTTTGCTATACACTGTAAATTTTTTTTGTTAAACAGCCAAGGTACTTTGTATGTTATTCAAATGTATATTGATTTATATTATTGATTTGTTAATAAGTTGAAAGCAATGAAATTATATCACATTTGTTAAAAACTTACCATTTCACTTTTAAGTTTGAACAGAATTCTTGAATAAGAAAGAAATGCTTTCAGATTGAAGCTTTCTTGTGTTATTTGTTGATTATTAATTTTTTAGTAATGGCGATTTATATTATACAATGAGTTTAAAAATAAATTTAGTCAGGTCGCGTTAGTTGTCAAACAATCTGTACGAAGCAACAGTGGTAAATGGTTTGTTTTTATTTAGTAGAAAATATAGAAAGAAGACGATTTTTAAAAATCTTATTTAATTTTAAGAAACGCATTTTGGGAAAAAAAGGAAATGTTCCATTGTTTATGAATTAATTAGTGCACACAGTTACATTTTTAAATAAAAATGCAAAAACCGAAAAATAGAATATTTTTCTATAGAATTCTTTAATGGTCTGATTAAACATTTTTCAGATGTTTTTGCTAGGTTTTTGACATAAGCTTGAATCAGCTGAAGGATTTTAAAGTTTATGATATTTTATACTCTTTACGGTTATTAGAAGATAAGTTATGTGCACTTACTAAAACTGCACTATGTGTTATTCATACAACATACACTTTGCAACAAGTTGTGAATTGTTGTTATTAATATTTTGTCATCAAATTAATTATTTCTGCATTTCTATATTAAAATAATAATTTTAACGTTTAGTTCCAAGTAAATTTGTATTTATGACTGCAGTTTTATTTAAAAGAGTTAAAAAGAAAACACAAAACACAAAACATTTAGGAAAATCCCTTGGCATTAAATTTTAAATATCTGTTAAATAAGCCATGGTTTTAATTGTTTTATAAATTCTTCTCAAAATTGTTTGCTAAATAAGCAAATAAAAGTAAACTATTTACTTAGTTGAATAATGATAAAATAAATTAAAATTTGAGTTTATTTGTCATTTCCAGTATATTGACACACGTGTACATTTGACTTCCCTACTTAAAACAGTTAATAATGAATTGCTTGACAATAGATAAATTCTTAATCCAACAGAAACTTTGTCACACACAGTGAAATGTCAACGGCGAAATATGATTAAGTGTATTATAAATGAAATTATAATAATACTTTAAAATATTTCCCCAAAATATGCAATTTAGATCTCGTAGCATTCTGCTGAGTGTTTTATTTGCCGGCAAAGATGTGGATAATCACTTTAAAGATTTCGTCTGATTTAGTTAAACAGCACTTTGTTCTATTGCATAGATAGCGCGTATTATCTGTAACAACATTTTATTTTAGTTGCGGGTAGGCTTTATTGTTATTGTTGTTCTCAACTTTGTTAATTTCTCATTTCTATAGCTTTTATGCATCTTTTTAATAATTGCAATGAAGAGATTGCCATATATATATATATATATATATATATATATATATATATATATATATATATATATATATATATATATATATGTATATATATAATAATGTATATTTGCTTGTTTGGTTACCTATTGCCATCTTTAAAATTAAACCTATATTTTCACAATTTTTGCGATCCCATGGGTAATGTTGCCTAAATATGTTTTTTGATATTAAAAGTTTACCTGGAACTTCTCATACAACGTGAAATAATTTCGGACATTGGGGTATACGCAGTGTATAGCAGCATTTATTAAACATAATAAAATTATAAAACTAAAAGCTTTTTTCACTTTAGAAGAAAAGGGACATTGGAAAATGATTGATGGATCCGCTACCTTATAGTCAATGTTAAGCAGGAAAGGAAAGAAGCATCAAAGAACATTTGGCAATTAAACTTGGTCGAAATTTCCCAGCAGCTTGGAAACAATTTGGTAAAATATATTTAAGCCAACAGGAATTATTGGAATAGTAAATAAAATGAAAAACATTCCCTACAATGAAATCATAATGCGCTAGGTAACTAGTTACAGATACGCGATAGTATTAACGTCAGCACCTGGGAGCGAGAACTTAATCTGAAAGTGTTCCTACCGCTGGGTGTAGGAAAAACTGTCCACCCACGCCCTAAGGTGCATAGACACTAGGTGCATATACGCCTTAGTAGAAATTTTTGGATGTACGGTAACAGGTCAATGCTTCCACTCCTTGCTAGAAAGCTATTCAACTATTCAGACTATTCAACTCCTAACCCAGTTACATGAGAATGAATGTTAACTTTTTCCATGACTACAAAATCTCTTCGGAACAACCTTCAAATCCCGGTTAAACCACAGCCACTATATTACTCCACAGCCAATATATTACTCGGACTTCGAGAGTTCTGTGTTCTTCCAGTTTCGGGCTCCTGCTAGCTCAGGCGAATGGTGCCGTCTTTTACCTGCGTTGTCACGTGTCAAGATGAGGAAGAAACCCGTCTAAACTGCGTGGACCTGGGGGGAAGCTGACTGGTAACAGTTATATCTTATAAGAGTACAGGAAAACATACCACTAGTATTTATACATATGTGGGTGTAGCGCTGTTAACGAAGATATTTTCGCTTGGCTTAAGTCTAAGTTTAGTTTTTCAGGTTGGGGTAAAATTTAAATTTTACAACACGTTTTAACTATTTTTTAAATGTGACAAAGAAATCCACGTTGTTCTCCATTTGTTAACAAACGTTATTAATGTATCACAGACTTATAAATCTAAAATTATATACATTTTTGGACATATTAAATAAATACATTTATGCCTGGTGATATATAGGTATAAGTGAATATACATGCATATATTAGCCTATATAAAAGTGGAAATTGAAGATTCTGAACAGAGAATAGTCAAAAGCAGTGAGTAATTCAGAAAAAATGTAACATTTCTGAATTCTTTGAGAAAGTGCTGATGTAAAAAATGGAATTTTGCAATGACCTGAAATGCCGTTACATAGACCACTGCATGAGCTTAACGATCTTTCGTTTCGACATTTTGTGAGGTTTAAAAAAAACATCTATCACTGGATTACGAATGGCAACTGGAACACTTAGCAAGGAAAGTGAAATTAATCCAATTTTTTTTAGGCGGCAAACGGTTCTCAGTCAATCAAACTGGAAGATATTTCAGATTAAGTTGAGGCTGAATTAACTACCGACGCAATTTACTAGTATAAAATCACTTGCAATCCTTGTCATGAGGATTTGGATATATTATTTCGATTGGAAAGATAATCTGCAATGTGTTCACTCAGCGCTTAGCGATGTAACAGGTTTTATAAAAGAAGATAATAAAATTCAATTGCATGGATGAAACGTTCACGATTCAAATAAATAATAGTTTAATTAGCTTAAGAACGGAATCGAACTGGGATTGTGGCTCGATCTTAGCAAGAAAGACTTTAAAAAATTAGTTCTATTTCTTCGGGGTTTGATTTAAGCACCGAAAACACTATATTTATCGTAGAGTCGGCATAACTGGCGACAGAATAATACATATTTTTAATTTGTTAATTATCATTTTTAATAAACGGTACTTCCTTTATTTGTACTTGTACTTGTTATATTGTAAATAAATATAAAAAATGGAAAATATCTCACAGTTGTTTAAATAGTATTTTTAATAATAATTAGAATCATATTTATAGATAATTATTAATCGATTAGCTCACGTCTAGACCTTACTTAAATAAGTTTATACAGACACAGTAGTTAATATAAAAATGTTTAGAATGGATATTAAAAGCAATATTTGAATGACAATAAATTATTTTAAATAAATTCATTATCAAAACAATTATTTACATTTAAACATAATTTTAAAATATTAAAAATAGAGATCATATTTACGTTTTAATTTAGAGTATAGAATTCTATATAATAAATTTTTATGTGTTCTGATTCTATCTACTAACTCCACTTTTTGGCATTCCAAGAGGTATTTATATTAGTTACTGAGATATTGTCTGTTTGGAACAGAAATAAAACAAACTCAAATCTAACCAAGCACTACGATGAGTTATTTACTTATAAAATCTTAACCAGACAGCTTGATATGCACAAATGTATGTGTGTGATTTAAATTTTGGTTGGAAATCACATTTCCTAGAAAAGCGTCGATATCTCGTGTGTAAACAATTGTTAATAGAAACTATACTCATCAAAGGATATAACAAGGCACTATTTGCACTGTTAGTAAGTGTGCAATTTAGTATCACAGTTATATTGGCTACTCAAAACAGCCAGTGAAAAGGAGTTACGATTTCAATTTTACTAAGGTAGATATGACGTTAAACCACAGGGTTTCAAATACTCGAATATGTAAAATTTCAATTATTAATATTTTTGAAATTAAATCTACGTTAATTTCTACCAGATTCTTTTAAAAAGAAATATTATTATGATATTCTCAAAAAATAATAATAATAATTATTGACAAAAATATTTTAAATGTATTTTACGGGCGAAAGCATATATATAAGGCCATTTCATTTAATGAGAATATCATAAAATATTTATTTTTAAAATTAACATAGATTAAATTAAAAATGATTCCTTCATAAGAACGAACATGACAAATGTGAATAAATAAAGTAAAAGACGACATAACCTAAAAACAATGAAATACGCCTTAAGTAATCTAAATCTCTTAGAATTCACACGTCCCTTCAATTAAAAAATCAAGACTGCTTTTTGTATTGCAACTAATGCTATTAAAGTGAAACCTTAAAATTTGATTGTTTGAACCCCTGACAGTTTTTCCATTTAGTATTTTTTTATGACAAATGTCTCATTGATTTACAACTTGTCTGCTCAAATTCATTTTCACATTTGTAAATATAAAATAAATGTTTATTTTAATGAATTTTCATTCAGTCGATTATTGAAGAACAATTCTGCATAAAGTATAACAATAGAAATGAAGCATAAAAACTGAAAATAAAGATAATAAAAATATAATGTCTTTTTTGCTTTTTCGAAATAATAAAAAATTGTGAAAAACAATAAAAGTACATAAATCTTATTAAAATAAGAAAATTAAATCAGGCTTTTTGATTTTTATTCAAGACAGTGTAAGATCATAAATTGAGAAATACTAGATGTCTATTGATTAAGACAAAGATTGCTTCTTTACTTCTAAACATAAATTTCTGAACAATTCAAAAATTAGTGGCAAATCTTCAAAACCCTTTCAAAATCTAGAAGAAAAGACTTTCTTAGAATTGTCACAAAGACAACGCCTTTTGAAAATTAAACAAATGGCTCTGAATAAAGCGTGGTTACTTATTTTGTTTTGATATAACAATTTAACAGTATCGTACAACTAAAATATCCCATGTAACAACTGATGATCTATTAAGAGATTTTTCATGAAAAAATAATTAAGTTGAGGCAGCATGCTACTGTTGCAGCTAAGTATATATATATATATATATATATATATATATATATATATATATATATATATATATATATATATATAATATATATATATATATATATATATTTAGTTAATTATTTACTTGGCTGATTATTACACTTATTTTTACTTTACTTTAATCTAATTTAATTTAATAATTATCGATATATTTAAGTGCCGGCAACTTCTCGAGATGATGTTTTCTTGTCAGAGTTCAAAAAGGAAGAGAATGAAGTTAGTTGTAAAAACAACTTGACTGCTAAAAAGCGCATTAGTCAGAGTTGTGTACTTAATGAGTACTCTTGGTACTCTTTGCAAAACATACAAAATTTAGTATTAAAAGTGTGGGTAACACTGCGTAATGTTGTGTATGCCACATTATCCCCCCCACTGTGGCAGGCTCATCTGAACTTCAAGGGAACCTTGACCTGTCTACCGCATCTAGTAGACTTTGGTAGTAATACTTCAGGTGAAAAACTTACACCCCAGCTAGAATTTTTTGATGAGGTACCAGAGTTGTGATCAATTTCAAAAGGAACTTGTTGATTTGTAGGACAGTCTGATGACAATTGCACATCTTGTGAGTTGCTCTGGGAAACTGTGGTAGGAACCTTTGCAGTATTTGTACTATAGTTGAGATCATTTTGCGAGATGAAAGCGGGTTTGAGCTGATCGACACTGATGTTGTTCCGGCGACCTCTAATCAAAATTGTAAAGAAATTTTGAAAACGCTTTACAACCAAGTATGGACCATCATACGGTCGTGACAGTGAAGGTCAAACAGAGTCGTTGCGAAAGAAGACGTGCGTTGACTCTTGGAGATCTTTCGAAATAAACGTTGAAGGCGTTGAGTGATGGGCGGTATCGGTTGGCCTAAGCTTTTGCATCGTGGTTCGAAATTCGGAAATGAAATCCGAGGTAGAATCTGAAATTTTTGTAGAATTAAAAAATTCTCCGGGTATTGTTAAGGTGGAGCCGTATACTAATTCTGCTGGCGACGCATTCAAATCTGGCTTAAAGGCAGCTCGTTATCCAAGCAAGATTGTTGTTACATGATATACCCATCTTGCTGGATCCTGGCACAAGATTGCTGCCACCTCTCAATTATGCCATTCGATTGTGGGTGGTATGACGTGGTACGAAGATGTGTTGCACCAATTGTAGAAATTAGTTCGGCGAAAAATTGTGATTCGAATTACCGATCACGATCAGACGTTATACGAGCTGGGACGCCAAATCTAGAAAACCACTCGGCCACAAGAGCCTTTGCAATTGTGAGTGATGACATATCGGAAATTGGAATCGCTTCTGGCCAGCGCGTAAATTTGTCAGTGATTGTTAGGCAGTAACGTTGGCCATCACACTCTGGAAATGGCCCAACTATGTCGATGTTGATATGGGCAAACCGCTCCTTTGGAGGCTCGTACTTCTCAGGTGTTAATCGAGTGTGACGTTAAACCTTGGATCGTTGGCATTGAAGACAATTTCGAACAAAAATAGCTGTGTCTTTGCGAATACCAGGCCAACAGAATCTGCTCGTGAACACTTTGGTGGTTGCTCTTACGCTTGGATGCGAAAGACTGTGCTTCGTTGTAAGAATTTGTTGACGAAATTCTCTCGGGATGTAAGGTCGAACACGTGAAGTTGTTGTATCACAGATGAGCTGATGGTTCGAACCTGGTACTGGAAAAAATTTAAGTTTTAATGATTTAATTTCCGTAGCTTTATTCTGTAACATCTGCTGAAGCTCTTCATCTTTTTGTTGGGCTATGGCGATGTACGAGTAGTCCATAACCTGGCTGATTGACTCAATGCGTGAAAGTGCATCAGCTGTCACGTTTTCTACTACAGGAGTATGGCGAATGTCTGTAGTAAATTGACTGATGAACTCAAGCTGGCGTATTCTTCGAGGTGAGGCTTTTTCAAATTTTTGACGTAAAGCAAAAATCAGCGGTCGATGATCGGTAACGATATGGCAAGTGCGCCCCTCTATCATGTATCGAAATGGCATACAGCTTGGTACATTGCTGCTAGCTCCCGATCGTAGGTCGAATATTTCTGGCCCTATAGGCTGGTAGGTAGTGTACTAGCTTGTCAGTATGGGGGTTGTGGGTTCGATTCCCAACGAAGACCTTGGTTTTTTCACTACAAAATTAATAAATTGACTGCCGGTGGGGCTGCTCAGCGATGAAGGCATAGTCACTGGTCGCTGTGCTGTTTTAGACGGCAGTTAATTTCCGACTATCCTTCTACTTTCTTTCACCACCTGTTTCATCTCTTCCCTATCCCTTTCCTAAAAAATGTAGCACGGTACTTGACTAAATAGGCATTGTTGCCTAAGTGCTACTTCTCTTAAAAAAAAAATATTTCTGCTGCGTAGCTGTGAGTCTTTTCGAGTAAAATGCCAAAGGTTGTAAATTACCATCGATTTTCTGATGAAGGGCTGCCCCCACTGATGCATCGGAGGCATCTACGTGGACTGCTAGTTCGGCTTCTGCGTCAGGGTACGCTAAGAGTGTTGCGTTGGCTAATTCATACTTACAGCGGTCAAATGCAGCATCTGTAGCCGGAGTCCATGCTAATGGTGAGCGATCGTTTTTTTTATTGCCCACTATAAGTTGTAAGAGATTGCATGTGGTAGGAATTTCCTATAAAAGTTTATCATGGCGATAAATCTTTTTAGTTCCTGAGCCACTTTTGGTTTTGGAAAATTTCGGATTTCCTCAACGTGGCAACGGGCGAATACCATCAGGAGTAAGAAGATGACCCAGAAATTCAATTTCACTTTTGCCAAATTCACATTTGTTAAGGTTGATGGCAAGATGATTTTCCTGAAGGCGTTGAGAAACCACGGAAAGATCACGACGATGTTGCTCAATCGTCGGCGAGGTCACACAACTGTCATCTATGTAAGGGAATACAAACTCCAACCCTCGAAGTACCTCATTCACTATTTGGAATGGAGTAACATATTTGTAAAATCAATATATATGTACTCAATAAAAATATTTCTACAGATAATTCAATTCTTATTGTTACTCTAGCTTTAGGTTGGGAAAAAGATAGTGTGTATGTTCCCTACATAAATGGTGAAAGTGTTATATATATATAATTATATTCTACTACAAATTATGTAAATATTCTAAAAATGTTTGAATTAGGCGTTTGGAATTCAAATTGCACAGTTGTACTTTATTAAAAAAATTTTACTTTTTAGGAATTTCATTTGCAATATTACCGGTATTACCCTTTTTGAAATGTGTTTGGAATGCATAATAAGCCCCTGTATAATGAATTAAATACAAAATATTAACAAAAAAGCAAATTTAAGATCACTTTAATATGTATGTTGTTGAATTACATGCGTAAGAAGTAATGAAAAAGAAAAAGAAAAAGGATTTAAAAACGATATGATAATTAGCATTACAAAATTTGTCCCCCTGTTGGAAGATGATTAAAAATTTAAAATAATTTTCAAGTGTAACATCGCATATAAATTTGTGTTGCTAAAATTTCAATCTACATTGTTATTTATTGTTGTGTTTGTGAACTCTGTATACGGACACGTATTTATTAAAGGATTTCCCTATTTATTTTTTTGCAGTTTAATAGATTTTTTTTAACTTATTAAGCCATTAATACATATGTCCATACGTGCATGTATAAGATACAAAATCTCTTGCAGGAACTTGTATAAGAACGTGTACGAATAGACAACGTTATAAAGGATGCATAGATTTCAAATATAATTAGAGATAAAATATTAGATATTTGTGGGGATTTGGTGTAAAATGAAATACTAACATTTTCTGTTTGCTTTAATTTTTTTCTAAGAAATTAACAGAAGTTTTTCGGTTTTATAAATTATAGCGACCCTTTCGTTTCAATACTTTTCGTATCAGGAAAATTTCTTAACGAATTATCAAAATTTATATTAATATTAAATGTATTCACAAATATTTGGAAAAGTTAAATAAATAATAATTATTGTAATTAACTTTAAATGCAATTTAAATGAATATAAATATATCTGGGTTTTGAGCAGCTGGTGGATTGTATAACTAACTTTAAATCGTTCATGAATGATATTTATTATTATTTAAAGATTCAATTTGTTCAGTGTTTTGGCTTGTATGTTATTGGTACTGTCACAGACTTTCCTTTCGATTACAAATTGTAGAATTTAATTTTATTTAAATTTTACACGTTGTATTCGTATTTTCTTAGAATAAAGTGTTATACCTATAGTATTGTGTTTTTCCAACGAAGACTTCTTAACATTTGCTTTAAAGTTTTTCGGAAAACTTTAAAGTTAATGCCAATAGTAATATAGATAAATGAAAGAAAAAGGCGAATAAAGTAAGGTAAATTTTTAAATAGGTATTTTGCATTTGTTTAAAACTTTTAATTTTCTAGTCTTAAAAAAATATAAATACTCATTCAAGCAATTTATTTTAAAGCTTAGTTTCTACTGTGTTTAACCATTATATGAGAAGAAATCGTTAATGCTTTTCACACAACAATCGATTGTGCCGTAATTGTCCGAAGACGCACAATGGCTCAAAATATTTTTTTTCCGGCCATAACTCAATAGCTTTTAAACCAGTTGAAATATTTTGTAATTATTATTTTTAATGTGGCAAATAATTCATTAAATAATTCATCCATTAACAATATTAATTTTTTTATTTCAATTGTAAAAAAATTTCGGAGAGCAGATATTTCACTTCATGCGTAGTAAGTCGAATCAAAGTTTTTAATTTCTAGTCCTGTAATAGTTTTTATAACGCGGCAACTTTATATAATTTCTATTCGTTCAGATAATCACATATGAGTGCTATAAAAAATAAAAAAATATTTCTTAACATATTATAGAATTTAGGTTCCATTACTATTCGTTAATATTGCGGATGGCTTCAAGGTTAGTAAGTAGGTTAAGTATTTACACGTAAAGCTTCCGCATGTTTTTAAAATAAGTTAGCACATCTTTAGCAACTGATAGCTTACAAAAAAAAACCACTTTTTTATTAATTTAAATTTTCATTAAATTGTTTTGATTTTTATTTAGGTTGCTTTAATCAACTTTGCCAACCAGTATACTATGTCAAAAAGGGTAACTAATAAAAAAGGGATTTACCAATTATATTATTATAGTTATTTAATTAAACTGTTCAGATTGGATTTTTTCGTTATTAATTGTGATTCATTATAAAGAGAATATTAAAAACATCAAAAGAATATAGTTCACGGCATTCTTCATATCATCTTCAAGTTAATTATCAATTATAAAGTTGCATAAACAATTAAGAAGAAACAGGATTTTAAGGAAATGATGTAATATTTATGTGTACACCCAACTACGAATTATTTACACATTCTACCAAAAATTGTACAATAACTATTTTCCTATTAGCTTAACTAACGCACTTTTGGTAAACAATTTCAAATTTCTAATTTATGTTTGGTGTTTTTAACGAATTTTTTTGAATGTTTAAAATAAATAATAAATAAATATGTTCAAGTGTAAATAAAGTAATAAACAATAACAACAGTAAGAGTAAAAATCGCAATAATGCTAATAAAAAATAATAGAGAGAATTGAGTTTGCCTATGGTGTTAATATACATGTATCGAATTTAATTAAGCAAAATACGTTAAATAAATAAAGATAAACTTTTTCAATTTACAAAAACTGATACGTAAAAACGAAGTGAATTTTTAACTTTAAAAAATTCGTCGAAAATGTAACGTCATGTTCACCAAAGAGTACCTAATGAAGCCTTTTGTTTCGCGTATTGATATTATTCAATAAAATTGAAATTTTTAAGACTACCATTTATCCAGAACACTATCGAGTTAAATTGAGCCGAAAAGAGATGGTTATAGATAGACTTTAGTTATAGACTTTAATTGTATTGGATATTTTTGACATTTTCGAAAAACTTTTTTGTCAACAAATATTATTCTACCGATAAGTTATTATTGAATTGAAAATTTTATATTTTAACGGTAAGGTCATATTTAAATGAATGTTTATCTAACGGACCACATAACATAAGAAAATTGTTTTTGTGTCTTTTAGTAATGCAACGTTAAAGTGTATGGCAATTTAAGATTAAGATGAAGAAAAACGCAAAATTATTTTTTCCTCCAAAAAAAAAAAAAAACCAAACAAATAACAATTTAGAACGAATAATTGCAATTTGGAAAAACCTGTCGCACTCCCTTACTGTATGGCGAAAACATTATGAAGTACCAAAGCTACGATCTTTAAAGGCAAAATATCCAAACCGTGAACATATATTGGTTCCTATCACGCCATTCGACAACTTACTCGTTAGAGAGTTACCAATGCATGCAAATAAGTAATATTTCTTCATTTAGAATGCTTTCTGAGAAAATGCACAGCGAAAACCATAAAAAAGATTCTATTCATGGATTAAATATTACTTTACATGGTACAAAACAAATATTCATAGCGGACGTACTGAATGGAACTCATTGGAAATGAAATAAAACGTGAAGTTTATTTAGGAGATACATTGTTACATTGTTTCTTATATTTTAGGATCATATTTTGAGAAAACAAAGTATTTAAACTTCTTTGTTTCACGTTCACAAAAGCCTTTTTTAAATACACAAATTATTAAATTTTTAAAATATCTCTAAATAAAGTAAAAAATTTCAATATGGAAAATCTATAAACCTAAGTTTTACAAAACCAAAGTTGTAATATTATTCTGTTTACGAAAATTTTCCATTCAGCTGATGCTTCCAATAAAACTTAGTAAATATTAAAATAAATTCTTTTAAATATAAATTTTATTTATATTTCAATTCGGGAACATTTACTGTTGTTTCAAGAGCCTGTGTACTACGGCACAAAGGATCTACGTAAAAATCACGTTTTTTTATTTCTGAATATTATGTCTTATAACACGTTGCTGTGATGTCTCCAACTCTGATTCAAAATATAAAGTCATGTACATGCGTCAAAACATATCTCAGTGGTAACACCCTTTAAGAATTAAAGTTATTTTTTAAACATGTAGGGCCGTTCTAGTCATCTTCTTGGGTCTGTTCGTAAATACAAAATCAATAGTCCTGTATGATGTAATTGACTATAGTCCTTTTTGTTAGATATGTGAATAAAAGAAGGGTCCATCTGCCTTACAACATCTGCCTTACAACATTTTTTAACTCATTTTGACATGTTATTCGTTTATATAGGGCACTAAGGATCTTTTTCAGCATAACAAAATTTAGTTGACACCTTCGATTGCTAGGTGTTGCTATGCTGAAAAAAATAAAGGATCACTATTCGGTTGGTATATTAATGGTTGTATACATCAAACAATAAATCGTGTGACGAAAATATAATTTCTTTAAATGCAAATTTCGCGATTTACAGTTTTTCTTACCTTTCGTCCTCCTCAATATCTTTCTAAAAGTTCTGCTTAATAACTGCTACTCTCGGCTTTTGTATTAAAAAATAGCCGAAAGGTTGATCAGTTTTCTGAAAAGTGCATTGCAATGGTTACATTTTAAAATAAAAATATTTTTTTTTTCTTCTTGAAGCGCTCATGAAAATCTCTTTTTCTCGCTTTCTTTGAAAATCGCTTTCTTTATTGATCTTCACACACATATTACATGATACAAAATATTATATTTACATTGCTTAACCTAAATTAACCCAAGCACAGTTTGTAATTTGCAAAATTGCAAGAAAGGGTTCTCTTTTAAGGGTTTGTCGGCTACTCAGTATATTTTTGGCTTTTGATTTGGTTTAAATATATGCGTTTTCGCTTAAAAACTCATCATCATGTATCCAAATTTTATTGGTAAATTTTCTGTGTTCATTGCACACTTTTTAAACAAAAAGAAATATCAAAATGTTGTTCTCTGAATTAATCCTTTAGGTTGTATTCCACTGAAAGATGAAAATAATTTTTTTTTATTAGAATAAGAACAGTAAACTCTTTTTTCATTCGGACCAGCACTCAGGAAATGATCTTTACTCATGCAATGCATTGTACCAAAACCAGGAAATTTGATTATGGGAAGAGGACGTTCGATTTGAATTTTTCGACATTGAAAGTGACAGGAAAGACCTCTGGATGGAGTTTATTCCATATACCGACTCATCTGCTAAAAAAGCAATTTTTCTTGTAATGTGTAGTACGATTTACTGGCCAATCGATCACAAATGGATGCGATCTCAACAAAAAGTGAGTCAAACGCAAACATGCGCGAGTTTCGGGAACAAGTTTCCTAATTTCGTTAGAGCACTTACCATTGTAGTACCGATAAAACAGTGAAATACAACCTACATTGCATCGATGCTCGAGGGAATCAATAGAGTTGGATACCCTACCGTCCCCAATAAGCCTCTTCGTCCTCTCCTGTAACGGTTAATCTACGTTAATTTGTTTAGATTACTTTAAAAAATGAGAATTTCATAAAATAGTTTTTAAGGAATCAAGCACAATTTAACGTAAAAAAATAAAGATGATTCAAAATAATAAAATTTAAAAAAAAATATTTATGTTTAAAGGAATCTAGCACAATTAAAAATCTTTGATAAATTGTTTGGTAATTCTTTTCTACCGTTAATTTTAGCTACAGACCCAACATTAGTATGCAGTTATCATGAAATTCGAGATCCTGCAGAAATTCTTCAATTTGACTACCAATAACCACAACGACTAAATCACCATGTCTAACGATTGCTTGATGAATTTATATTTTCTCCATCCTCTTGCATCGTCGGAATAAATAAGATCTACAGTGTTTCTGCAGCCTGTGACATGAATATTGGGACTTTTTGAATTCTTGCATTCTTAAAATATTAATATTTTCATTTGTTTTGTCCATAAGTAAAATTTGTTTTGAGACTGAGATTAAAAAGGCGTTTAACCAATTCCATCTGCTTTTTCTTTTTCTTAACAGAAAATATATTTAAGATCGTTCTACTCTCCAAATTTTACCTTTAGCAGAGAGGTAACTTTATGTTTTCATGTACAAAAAAGAAAAAGTGAGCAGTTATACTATCAATATTGCATGCTAAATGTAATGTGGAATCGACTACGTTTGTAGAACCCAAAATTAAACTATTATTCATGAAAAATTAAGAAGAACTTTAACATATTTTGTGTCATAAATTAGTAACCGGTATTTATTACCATTGCTGACCTAGGACAATTTGCACATGCATTCTGTTTCTTCTTCCGTTTTCTACCTTCTTCCGTTTTGTGCTGTCAACAATGATAGACGTGTTGGCTACGTCGCAAATATTAAATTTTATTGTAATATTAATTTGAGTTAATAAATAGATAAAAGAATTCACAAGTTTACATTCTTTTATTTGATTAACGTAAACCTACAATCCAAATATATATTAAAACTATTGCACAAACGAACGTCCAAACGCAGAGCCATTATATTTTAACACTATTGATATAACAGCATTAGCATATATTGCTTTATCACATACATATACGTTAAGGCATGAGGTGATACAATTTGTAAAAATTTTAAGCATTAGCTTAGACTAGAAGCAGAAAAATTAGTTTATTGTCATCCGAAACAAAATGTTTTATAAAAACACCTTGAAACTGAAGTAGAGAAAAATGTTAAAGCTTGTACCGGCTGCTGCAAGTCAAACTTCTATGGGTATTCGATGTGTCGGCCATGCTGCTTTCAAAGTTGAAATTAAATTTCTTTTACTTTTTTTATTTGTTTTTCATGATAAGTAGTTTTTTGTAAGTTAGTTATTTTTAAGAAGATTAAAGTATGCAGGTTATCAATTGCACTAAAAATAAATCTTTTGCAGAGGCACACACTTAAGGGTTAAAGTAGACTTATTTTTTTAAATTCATAATGTCTACTCCTTCAGTAAAACTACTTGGTGTTTGTGGGTTGTTTTTCATTGTAATGCCTTGCAAAATTGAAATATTTTAGGACGGTTTATTACCGTGACGTTTATTTAAAAAACAAATTAAAATTTTTATATTTATATATATATATATATATATTTTAAATATATATATTTTTATATTTTAATATTATTATTTTATAAATAAATATATTTAAATTTAAAAATTATTTTAATAGTTAATTTTAATCATATATATATATATATATATATATATATATATATATATATATATATATATATATATATATATATATATATATATATATATATATATATATATATATATATATATATATATATATATATATATATATATATATATATTTGCTTAACATAACATTTAATTTGAGTTATATCTATTATGGTGAAGTTTCCATAATGTAAAACAGTTGAAAATTACCTTAAGTAATTATTTGCAAAAACTAAAAACAAATAGAGTGTAATGCATCCTCCGTGTCACCACATTGTTCGCCAGCATTTTTGGTGCGTGTTATTTCCTAAAATTTTTTGTTGCAACCGTTACTTGAGTCAATTGTCGCTATTTCTATAAAAGAATTTCTGATAATTCGTTTAAGAACTTACACCTTCCAATTGGATTGCTTCCACAACCATGATCCATACACATGGTTTTGAAAGACTGTCGTGATTATGTCGGCGTACAAGTAAATTTCACGGGCTTAGGAAGTAAGTTGTTGATATTGCTTAAAGGGCTTGGTTTGATAAGGATATCGGTATGACGCCTTAGGCGTTAACTAACTCTCGAAAAAACGTACAACAGTGCAATTTTGCAGTGTTAAAGTTTTGCATAACGAAGGATTAAATTTTTACATATAACAGCCAATCAAAGTCAAAATCCATGATTTATGTAAATGAAAATTATCAACTTCTACTGTATGGATTTCATATCTCATGTCGCCGATTTTAAATGATCTGAAGGGACCTCTTGAAAAACAATACACATAGAAATATGTTATTGCATCAATTAATTAATCAAAATTATAAAAGAACTTCCCATTGAACAACAAGAACTTACGGCTAAAATTAAAGCTATAATTTCGTGGCTTTCGATTAACCTAGTCTTTACTCTCTATATATAGTAATAAGTGTTGTTTAATAAGAAAAAATCAGGAACGTGAACTATTTAGTGTTGCTTTCGCCAAGACTGCTCATTTTTAATGTTATGAAAATTATTGTTTAGAACTGCGGCCCCATCAGCGTTTAATAAATATTTTTTTGGATATCTTTAAAGCTAATTTAAAAATCTACGCAAACAAATTTCTTTGTTAGTTGAATTTTATAGCTTTAAGATTATCTCATAGATTTTTGCTCACCTTGAATAAATTTTAAAGTCAGTCATGTCAAACTAGCTTAGAGACATCTAGCAAAATAAAATTTAATGTGATTTCTTATCTCCTAACCAAGAACAAAATAAATCTGTCTATTTTTAATTCATATAAGAACTTGAGCGCTACATTGGGTGCAATATTAAAATAAAATACGTTACCTAAGAAAAGATCATGTAAAAAAGATTTATGCCACATTAAACATGTTTTCAAGATACAAATTTTATTCTATAAAAAACTATAAAAAACAGTACGAAAAATACAACTCTTGTAAAAAAATAAAAAACAAAAAAATAATAAACACCTGTGTTAAAACTAAAAATTTGTTTTTACAGTATACAGAATAAACAAAAATAGAAAATGATTTTATCACACGAAAATAATAAAAGGTCTTGGCATTTAAGTTGAATACCAAAAAAAAAAAAAATAATATAACAAAAACTAGGTCTGTAGATATTTAATATATAACCAAAAAACATCAAATAAACAAGGAACCCATAACAAATGAAATTGTACAAGGGAGATTTGATAACGAAAACCAAAACAGACACGAACAGACAGATACGATAAATATACAACATAACACAACACAATTTTAAACTGGGTTAAAAATACACTCAAAGATTATGTTAGTTATGAGGGTCCACTTTATTTTATTTTACTCTTTTAAGACAATACTATGCATATCGTAACTATAAGCAATCAAATCCACCTCCAGATGAGATTAGTCGCAACTTGCTGTGCATAGTGGGTAATGATTTTAGTTACTTAATTTTTACCGGAAATAAAAATGATGATTTTAATTTAGAATGGCTGAAAAAACTGTATTATTTATTCGAATATAAATAAAGATCTTCTAATCACTATTATAATCAAAGAACATAGGTAAATTTGACATAATGAAAAAATTAAACATCAGAGAGATTTAAAAAGTAATTTTTAAAACTGAATAGGTAGCGATCCAAAAATATTTGAAAATTTTAAATGTGCCTTTTTAAATTAATTGCTTTAGCTCCACTTTTCTGGCTTTCTATTAGTTCGTCTTTACTTTTTAATTAAATACGGTAATAAATGTTGTTTGACAAGAGAAATTCAGAAACATCAACCAGTTGGTGTTGCTTTCCCCATTCTAGGCTAGGCTTTCTAAAAATTTTATAGTACTATTATAAATTTTTGACGCAATGTTTTCAATAAAATGTTAGCATCTTGATCAAAAGGATTTGCAATTGGTAAATCCCTGCAAATATAGAATACTGATTCTAATTAAACGTAATTTTTAATTTTTTAGATTTTAAAATTTGTATCAAAGCAGCTTTTAAACCATGATAGTGTCAAACTATGACTAGCTACACTGCATAAATCATTATTCTTCTATAAGTTATTTTTATTCTTTTATTCTTATTTAGTTCCAATAAAAAACATTTAGTCTGATTAAATTTTCATATTAAATTCTTTATTAATAAATTAAAACTAATTTGAACAACACATTGGTTATTTCTTATTTCGGTTTCCTTTCATACGGGGATTGCTTTCTCAACGATAGTCAAAGAATAACTAACTTAAAGCTAATGTAATAACTATTAATAGCTGGAGAGATTGTTTACTGAGAACAAATGATCATATGCAAATTTAATATTTGACATACTGCCTTAACTTATATAACAGAAAAATTTATTTTAACAGGATAAGAAATGTTATTAGTAATTACGTTTTTTATATATATATATTAGAAATGATCAAGATCGAATCTTCTATAATTGTATTCTATAAACTGTGGATTTTCGATTGATGAATATATATGATGTATTTCTAAAAATTAGATGGAGATATTTCTATTCTACAAACTTTAAAACGCCTAGAAATATTGTTTCTACTGTCTATAACAGTTCGCCCAATTCCAGTGTCTTCAAATATTTTCAAAACTATGTTCAATTTAAAACCTTTAGCGCTATCTGAACGTCTTTGCTCTTGTATACCTTTTTAATGAACGACTACCCTACCTCTTTTATACTTAAGTCATACTAGCTGCATACACGATGACTGGCTTTTTCTCTCCCAGGTATTATAAATCAATTAGAATTTATGCTGAGTAGTATTAAAAAATGTTTAAATTTGCTTGCACTTTGCTCACAGGAATAAATATTGGATTTGCAAGTCAGAATAATTACATGTATAACATTATTATCGAGGCTTCTTTCCAGTTAAGTTTTTAGTGATTAACAAAAAAAAATATTAGAAAAAAGTGCATTTTACTAAGAATATATTCTGAGTGTAAATGATACATGCAATATCAATGTACCAGAAAACAATACCATCTTTTTCGTAAATATATTTTTTTAAAGTTTATTTCTGTCTCGTCTAAAGGGACCTTTGTCATCCTTGTAAACAAATTTTTACATAGAGATCTTTCAAATGTATGCTCACACATACGAGTTTTATTTTGAAGTGTATAGTACTCGAAATTTGTTTAGTAGCAATTAACTGCAGCAGATTCATTTATAGATATAAGTTTTTTCTTCTTCCACAACAGTAATTTTCTTTTATTATCAGAAAGTCAATAGTAAACTCATCCAGTTAGGAAAATTAAAAATTTTATAATTTTATTTCTATAGTTGTAACGGTTTTAGAGTCTTTTTTTGAATACTTTGCAAAGTCATATTATAGTTAATTTATAATTGCAATTTAAACAGAAGTTCTTATACCGGGTGTTCCTATAAAAGTATAAAACTTTAAGATGGCAACACTTTTTTAACTGGCGGACATTTGGTCAGCTATCAAGCGATTTATGTTTAGTTAGGTTTGGAATTTCAACATGAATTGCAAATTGGTACCAAAACAGGATTGCCGTTGAACCCGTTGAACGGATTTTGCTTAGCGATATAGTTCACATTTGTTTTAATACATACGTTACTGAACAAACCCACCGTATTTGTAATGATAAAAATCTTCAAGTTTTTGTTGAGACACCACTTCACCCAATAAACGGACTGTTTAGTGTGCTGGTGGAATTATTGGTATGTACTTCTTTAAAAAAATGCTGGTTAGAACGTTACAGTTACAGCTGAACCATCATTATGTGCAGAACCTGTGGTTTCAACAATATGGCACAAGGGCTGTATAACAGCTTGTGACACAATTAATTTATTGAAGGAAACGTTTGGTAACACCATAGTTTAATGTTTTGGACACATGAATTGGCCACCGCCGGGTGCGATTGAACGCCGCTAGACTATTTTCAAGTCTCTAGTCTACGCCGATAAGTTCGAAACGATTGACTACTTGGAAGATAACATTCGCGGCGTTTTTGGTGATATATGGCCACAAATGTTGGAAAAAGTCATCGCTACAGATTAAACTACGTACGAGCCCGTCGTGGCGGTTATATGCCACAAGTAAAATTTATTTTCTTCTGACAATATAATTAGAATATTATTACCAGAAGAAAGTAAATTTCATGTCAATATAAAAAGATTCATCTTTCTTAATTCCATTTTAAAATTATACTACAAAATCGTACGCACGCTAAGCATACATTCAAGTTTATAGACAAAGCTGATATGCAACCACAAAGTTCACCTAATTTTCCTTCAAAAGTATATATAATGTTATATTAAAATGTTAGGGTGAAATTGCTAATCTATGTAAATGGTGTATAAAAATGGTGTAAAAAATGTATAGTAATTCATGAAATGAGAACGGCTGGGCCGATTTCTGTAAAATTTTGTTTTTTCTGTCAGTTGTTCGTATTTTCGAGGAGAAGGCTTTTACGGAAGAAAATTTTAAAAAATTCCTCTGAAAAAGTCGGAAAATTGGAAAAATCGAAAATCCAGTTTCTGCATGAAATTTTGTGTGAAATTATTCTCTAATGGCTTTCCAAATCAAAAAATAGAAAGTTCTTAGTGTAAATCGTAGAAAATTGCGGAAAATGGGAAATGTGCAAAATTGGAAAACCTCTCCACAAAGGTTGGAAAATTAGAAAAATCGAAAATAATTTTTTTGTGTGAAATTGTGTGCAATTATTCCTTAATTATACGTTGACTTAGACTTTGCGCAATCTGGCAGGTGTCATTTTAGCATTGTAATTTTCTACAGTAAATGTGCTATTTTTCTTGCAGCAATTTATATGAGAAGTCTGTGGGATTAATCTTGAATTTCCCGGTCAGCTGTACGTTGCATGTTAGGGTGTTGGGAAATCGTATTCGTTATTTGTTTTTGCGTCAGAAAACAAATCCAAAAGCATTTTTCATCAAATCTTTCTCTATTGATTCCATTCAAATAAATCACATTGAAAATTTAAATATTTGTATTATATTAATACTATAAAGGGCGCCGGGTCCGCTAGTAAGATATAAAATGTCATCAATGATTCGTTATCATTTGCTAAAGGTCAGCGTCACATCTTGTAAATTAAACTTTTTTATTGGATTTTGTAACAGGCTCTGTATAAGTTTCAAAGTTCTATCTGTGTAAGAATACCATGCACTTTTTATTCTTGTTATACTAGACAAATAAAAAAAGTAAAAATTTAATGTCCCTAGATTTTATGATACCATAGATTTTACTCTTTGGATACAAAATACCACGTGAACTTGTACAAATATGAGCTTGCTTATTCGAGCTCATCATGTCACTTTTTAATTATTCATGTCATAGACAGCCTTAGCTTATCTAAAATATAGTTAAAATATCTATGATGTGTTAAGTTTGTCAGTAAAAGAAGTGGTTAGATCGACTACCTAAATCGCCTTAATTTAATTCCATTTGATAAACTTTAAATATAAATTTTTAATTCGAAACCTTAAAATTTCCTTAGCAAATTCTTTAACTAAACACGTTTTCCTATTTTATATTTATTGTTTACTGCTTTCAATATGATTTTGTCGCTTTCCACTGGTATCGTTAAAAATTATCAACTTAATTGTCATCAAGAATATAAAAGACTTTTTGTTGGTAGCAATAAATGCACGTGTGCTATCTGTATATCTATGTATTTGAAGAAATATATGAATTTTGTACATACATATGTATTTTTGAAAATCTCTTTTTCTAATAAATTATCTCTTACTTTTCTTTCAATATAGTTTTTACCTGTTATGGATAATAAAACTATAACTATACCTAAGACACATTATCAGGTTAATTTTTTTGTTTACCTTACGCATGCAATTATGTGCAAGTGTAGGGATCCGTAATACTAATGCCTTATTTGTTATTACAATATTACAAAAATAGAATAAAAGAAAAGCATATTTTATTTAGATCCCCTAAGAACAATATGATAGTTCAAACAAAAAGGCATTAATGTGTATTGTTCTTATTATTTTAGATTTTGTGCACAAAAAAAAGATAATTTTAATTCAAAAAGATTTGCTAAAGAATGCAAACAATGTTCGAAATTTGTTAATCTTACTTACTGATGAGGAACACGTTTTCTGTTAGTTACTAAGAGGAGTTCTTCTTTTGTTATAGTTTTCATTACTAGGGAGAATATTTCCCACGGGGTCTGTCTATAATTTCGTTCGATCTCTTTGTAGCGCGCCAACTTGGTTAGTGAACATTTGCACCTGTGTTATACTTGTGCACATATTGGCAGACTTCCTCGCATTATACATGTGTCAAAATATTCAAAAGTAGAAATGACATGGGTAAGCTAGAAATGTGCGATGAGCATTTATATACTCGTATGTATGTCTGAATAACATAATTGGTGAGTTTTTGTTTGTCTTTAACACTTAATGTACCACTAGAGTGTTAAAAACAATCAGGTATGTTGTTTAGCTTTTTTTTCCTTTTAATTATTTTTATTAATTTTGTGTAGTGGTTTGGTCTTAAATACATAACTTGCAATAATATGAACTGCATAAACAATCATGATCATATCAATATGGTGCATTCAATACAGAATTAATTGAAAATAAGTATGAACAACACAGATCGGTTTAATCATTAGGCAGTGGCAGTTAAGTAAAAGCCAAGCTTAAGATATCTAGAGTTCCTAAAATAACATTGAGAAACCTTATTTTATATATCATATTGATCATAACACGATATAAATGTCACCCAGTGAAAAAAGTTTTCTAGTTCCCTAACGACTGAAATGAGTTCTGCCAAGCTGGTATAGAAGATTTGTAAATTGTTATTTTTAAAAAGGCTTCCATAAGAATTACAAAAATTCAGAATACATCTAGGATCGGCTACGGTTATAGTGTTAGTAGATATACGACTTTTAAGGCTTTAATTTTTATCGATATAGTTTTACGTCATCATTTAATTTCGAGGTTTAAATATGTAGAATATAGGAACGTAGAATATAAAAAATTGCTATTATAACAATGGCATGCGAATATTATTGTAAAAGTTGTGTCGCGATTTAAAACCTGATCGTTCCTATTACGTTATTTTATATAATACAAAATTTGCACAAAATGAGATTAGCCAAAATTTTTTTATAAAATATAAATAATAGTTTTCTAAGATTTCTTATTAAAAAATTTGATGGTTTGTTCAAATATTCAAAGTCATGCATTTATTTTCAATATTTTGATTCACCATTAGGTGGCATCTTCAGGACAGAAAATGTATAAACAATTTTTTAAATAATCAATAAATGAAAAAATGTTGTCAAACAAAGTCAAAAGAGTCATGGATTTTTTTTTTTTTTAGAAACAATAGAAACTACAAATTGAACAAATAATTTAACTATAAATACAATTTTCTGATACTAAAAAGCTAGTCAAATGAATTTAAATTTTGAAAATACTAAATAAATAATATAAAACGAAATTATTTTATATTTTATATATATATATATATATATATAAACTGTATTGAGCAGATGTTACAAAAAATTTCAGTATTAATTATAAATTTGTTTCGTATAGTTTTGTCTGCTTTAAAATTTATTATTTTTTTGATGGTATTTTAGTCATTTATACTATTTTTGACATAAACCGACGTTAATAATTGTTTTATAAGTTTATAATTTAAACATTTTGATTTTCTTATTCCACATTATTTTTGGACAAATTTGGTTTTATTAAGAGAAACTTAAGGTGATTTTCATAGAAAAATAAAGAACTTAAATACACTCAAATTAACTGAATCTCAAAAAGCTTGCATAGTCTTATAGATAATTGCTTCGCTTTAAGCTGTAAGAAGTTTAATTTTTTAAAGAGTTGTGTGCAAAAATCTATACTAAAATACTCAATGTGGGAGACTCAGAGGATTCAAGTATACCAAATTTTAAGAGGCATGTGGTGTAGCTTAGTAAAAAGTAGTTCTAAAATCTTTTTATTTTTAAGCATTGATTTATTTTTTTATAAGTGTGTTCTTCATGAATTTTGTCCAGGTAAACTGAACGAACACACAGCTCTATTCATTTTTTAATATTTGTGAATTTAGTTGGAGATTTTTTTTTCAAAAGAGAAACTATTTAAACATTATCGGTGACATGTTTCTTTATGTTTTTACGTGTTTGTGTGCTTTTGCTTAATTAGTTTAAGACTTCGGTCAATTTATATCAGCTTCGCAACAAACCAAATGTCTACAAGCAAATGTCTATAATCAAACCTCTATCTTTTTCGTCTTGTACTGCAATTTATTTTGTAATCACTTCCATAACAGTTACCAAAAAGCCTTAAAAACGGTTTGATTATATTTTTAAACATTTTGATACAACAACATTTAAAACCAGAGGATAATCAGGAAGTTTTACAGGCAGTTAAACAACATGTTAAGCTTTTTATCATCTTGTTAAAAGGCCTTCAAGATAAACCATACACATATAGTATATGATGCCTGTGTGTACATAAATATATGGTAATAAAAATTCATAATTAAATTTTTGGTTTTAATTATAATTGTTATTTTCCCAGCAAACCGTTACAAAAGAAAGAAAATAAACTTATTAAAATGCACACACATAAACACTATAAAAGATTCATTGTTAATATATTCCAATGTTGTACTCAAAACAGATATAAAACTGCATCTTAAAAAACAAAAACAAACAAACAAATAAACAATAAAACTAAAAATATACTAAAGATCATAATAAAATATATACCGCGCCCTGAAAATATTTAATTTGCTATTTTTTAACCACAGGCGTATTAAAGCTCATATAGAAGATGCACGTATGAGAAGTAACCCTGAAACTCATACCTGTATTATCATAATAACCTAGAGATGATAACCAAAATTATATTTATTCTGCGCGGCATATTTCTTTTTTAGCCATTCGAATGCTCAAGAGAATTTACAAAATCACAAAATTTATACAAAATTGTATTTATCGAGTATAATTGCCCAATTAAAATAGCACAATCTGCTCTACATATGTATGTATGTCCTAATTTCATAAATATTCATAGCAGAATTTAAATAGCTATGTTTGTATAAAAAGTAGAGAAACTTTATGTGTTAACTTTAAACATCAATCAATTATTGAGGTTTTTATCGATTTGTTTGTCAAAATCAGACACGTTAGCTTATTTGTTATAATTGTTTATTGTTGTTTTTTTATACAAAAATTATTGTCATAAAACTTGAAGGTGATTTTCTTAGGCATCTTATGTTATTTAATTTATTCAAATCTGTTAGGTAAACCTGGCACCATTGTGAAATATTGTACGAGTATATATAGTATATATTTACTAAATTCACCACTTTATCATTTGCCATGCTCTTTAAAAGATCTATTTACAACGAAAAAACGGAAATAAGTCTTTTTGTCACAAACATACTGGTGTTATGTACGGAGTATAATTGGTCAATGTGCTAGACTGCAGTTATCGGATAACATTTAATGAAAACCTTTATTTTATGTGTTCAATTTTGTAGAATCAGTACAGTCATAGAAACACTACAACCCTTACAACTTGTTGTTAATTAAATGTGATGTTGTCCACTTCTAAACGAAAATAATACAAAAATACATTATTTTTCTCCAACATTCTTATCATCAAGATTGGTGTGTCTAAAACAAAAATGAAAATAACGAATGTAAAACAATTTTAAATATTAGTTTCTGAAAAAGAAAATCCCGTATATCCTAATTATTTAATAAAATAAAACCGTTCAATTTTGACTGTTTTCGAAGGAAATTAGAGAATTAGTAAACTCGTTTGAACCATTAGCTTGTGAGAGATATGGTTGGCATAACATAATAAGAATTTTAATCACAAATATATAAAATAAAGGTGTGAAAATATTTGAATTTGAAGGCCCAAAAGAAACTTGTGAACACCAAAGCAGAGTCCAGAGGAGTCTGATTCGATACTCATAAATATATTCCTTTGTAACCAAAAGGAAAAATGGGAAATACAGCAAAGAAGTTTAGACACTGCCAATGGGTGAAGAAGAAACATGCAACATAACATCTGAAAGTGGAAAAAATATAGAACTACTGCTTCGAAAAAGGCTTCAAAAAGTAATAAATTCGCCGAAATGGAAAGGATAAGTTTATTGAGAAAGCAAACCGAAGTGCAGTAAGAGCATTATAGCTATTTAGAATCCATTAAGATATCGAAAGACATATTCCGTTGTTAGAGCAAAATAAAAACACACAGAACAGAGAAGAAGAAAAAATGTGAATTAGTGCAAAAGCAGCTTAATTCACATAATTAATTTTTAATATTTATTTTTTACTTGTCGTTTTACATTGAATAACAATATCAGATCTACAAAAAAAAGTATTTTTTAATTCTTTCATTGATTATACTATAATTTACTATGGCATTCGATGTCATTTGCAAATCACTTTCGTGGCATTGTAATGAATTCAAATATTGTGAACGAGTTTTCAAGCATTAAAGATTTGTGCATTTTTTGGATATTACGGTGTAGTTTATGTGAACCAAAGAGGCATCTAAACCTCGATCTGAGTACACTAATTACATGGTCTATAATGTTTAGGGCTTTGGAATGAACTGTATTCAAACGGCTTTCTCATCTATGTTCAGTCGCTGATCCGTATGGTGTAACTAAAAAGACTTCCAACGGATAAGTAACCGATTCAGGAATTGCACTAGACAGCTGTATACTTTTATCGTACAAATTTTCGACCTCGGCTGGTATTTCAAATTAAAGAATCATGGGTAGATTCTGAATGTCTGACATCAATGCATTTTATACGCCTCTTCTGATCACAAATCTAAGATAATGAAGAATGAATCTTTAAAAATTTAATTCAGTGTTTCTATTAATTAAAATCATTCCCAACATCGAGTGGATATAATCCTTGCGCGAAAAAAGTAGAGCTGTTGCTAGCAGTTTTGTTATTAGTGTAGATGGAGCCTTTTGCATGCCGCTTATTAATTTCGGACGGATTATTTCCAAAACGTGTTGAAATGTATTTTTATTTAGCCTAAATTTGTTCACATTGTGGAAAAAAGACACGTTCACTAATAGAATATACATGCATACACTTACATATACATTATTTGTAAGTATTAGGTTTTTTTTTCTGTATATATATATATATATATATATATTTTTTTTTTTATTATTTTTTTTTTAAATATGAAATAACAAAAAGTATACAAATCTTTATACTAAAAATTTATTTGAAGCTAGCAAATGCCAAACAACAAAGTAATGTTCCAACGCGTGACTGCAAAGTCATCTGTCTTGTGCTTGGATGATAGCAAGGGTATCCCTCCTTTTTAACCGAGCGTGGCCACCAAAATTAAGGATGTTACGTGCGAGTGGGTTAGGGTGTGTTTCAAGTTTGTCGATATACTTAATCGCGAACCTGGCGAATTCTGCTCTTACCAAGGGAACGCCTAGGTCTTCGTGAATACGGGAGTTTTTAATATACCATGGAGCTGCTGTAATCATACGGTGAATTTTGTTTTGTTGCTTTTGAATTTTTAAAATATTTGATGCTGATGCTGTACCCCACAATTGAATTTCATAACACCAATCTGATATTACGTATAACAAAGTTACAAAATTAATAACTGAAAAATAGTTCAACAAATAAGATAAATGGTTTGCATAAAGCTCTGCATTATTTGCTAAATTAAAGGTTTTGAAAATATATAAAATTTTTTTATATATAGTGTAGTGAGAAATATTTTGCATTTTATCCAGAAATAAATATTTTGGAACTATAGAATGTATAGAGACAACTAAATAAGGAAGTACAACAAAAATAACAGTTGGTCCAAAAGACATTGAACAATCATCGGAATCAACAAGGAAGCATATAAGCTATTTGTCTAATGATTTGATCTCAAAATTAAACTGGATAGAAAATGGTTTTGCAAAGAGGAATGGCATTAATATACTTGAACAGTTAATTTTTATAGCGAATATATTTCAGAGAGTAAATTTATAAAACATGGCACCACGTAAGATTTAAGTGACCTTTAAATAAATACATTTTTTACACATTATAATTTTTCGGACAATTAGCTGAATGCAATTTTTGTATTGGCAAGAAGTACATACAGCCAACGGTGTAAGAAAGATTGCTAGATATAGTATATTGTAGGTCATTTCGATTCGCATTTGTATTCTAAGACATTCGTTTAGAGTTGTGTTTCAATATTTCATTCGAAATCAATATAAATTTTTCTCTCCTTTGTTGTGTTTTTGTCGTTTTATAAATCTGGTCGTTGTTGTTGCAAACTGCGCAATTGATTAAAAAACCGCAAAAACTATAAAAGATAAAGGTTGCGGTTTTTGCTGTTTAATTTAATTATACATATTTGAAATTATTAAATATGGAATCTTAATTAATTGATTAAGTCTTTCTCATGCATTCGCATAACAAATTGTGTGTGCATGTTTCTGTGTACGTGTGTGTGTATGTGTGCAAGTGCTAGTGTACGGCAGTTTGTTGCATGCGGTAATTTTTCTACAATTAGCATAACAATATTCATACATGTGTATGTACATTAGTATAATGCATGGATTACAATATAAGTAAGCATTTGTAAGATTATGTGGAGTGATTGTGTGGCATTGGAAACCACAGAAACTTATGTAGTAAATTTTAATTCATTTTATTATGGAAACTAATGTGATTTTGCCGTCGCACTATGACGCTTTACACTGAAAAGTGTGAAAAACTTTAAACTCAAAATATTTTAATTTAGCGGGAAAACTCATGTTGATATCCAATACAAAATATGAATTATAAGCATCAAAATGGGCAAGTTAATGTAAATATTCTTTTTTACTGCATTATTGTTCAAATGATTCGCCTTCTTATTAGATCTACTTTGAATAAAACAGTTATCACAGTGCTAAGTCTACGATGTTTCGTTGCATAACTCATAAATATAAATTTTTAACTGGTTATTAAATCTAAATTTTTATATAGTAGAAGTAAAAGCAAGCTCTTTGTCTACACATCGATTATTATTTTCATGCAATTCTTAAATCGTTATTTAATGTGATTACTTGTAAAGAGAACAGTAGAAGGAAAATAAAAAATATTTTCTGTTTTTCTGCTTAAGCAAGTATTTAGAAAAAGTAGAAAGTGAAAATTGATTAAAGTTTTAAGTAAAAGTGATAATTGTATTAATAGAATATTAGAGCATTTAGCTCTCTTGGACACACGAATTATTTACTTGGTCACCTGGTTAACTCGCTGAAGAGTGATAAAACAAAAGACTGCAAAAAAATTAAAAAATAATTCAATAGTAGTTACGCTAATGTATTAGATTGCATTAAAACCATTTTTGATGTCAACACAGGCGCCGAACACAGAATCATGTAATCAAATATTTTCTTCGGAACATTTCTTGGCTACGCTATGAAAAAAATAGTTTGAGATATTATGGACTTAGTAATAATGACACCAAAATAAAGTCCTGGCATCTTGGCTACGTGAAATGTGGAATGGCCTGTCAGTGATTTAGTAGAGAGAGGTTGTTATAAAGATCTCACGTATTTCGAAACTGTTAATCTTTAATATAATAATAGCAATATTTTTAACTATATTTTTTTGAAAAAAGAAATATAAAAAAAGGCAACATTTCCAATATATTAATATTAATGCTAATGTCTAAATTTTTTTAAGAGGAAGTCAAAACCAATCATTTTAATATTAAAAGTTTAAGAAATGTTGTAATGTTGTGGTTGAGGGAAAATAACTGCTGCACAAATAAAACTTTTATGTAAATGATACTCTACTTCAATAAGTAAAATTTTAAAATTTGACATAGTTTCCAAATGACAAAATTAAAACCAAATCAAAAAGTCCCACAGTGCTTCGTTATCACTGCGTAGTTGTTAATGCTCAAATGCTAAAGGGCCATCTAGACAGAACATTATTTCGTTTCAACAAAAATGTTGTTTTTGTTGCTTGGAAATATTGGATTTACATAATGAAAAATTAAACCTTTTTCATTTCTTAAATCGAGTTATAACTTTTACCACTTCATCGTTTTAAAAATGTTTTAAATATGCATATGTATGTTTCACAACCTTGTCATTTAAAGGAAAATTATTAGACAAAAATAGGTAGTGTTGCTAGTTTTAACATAAACTAACTTAAAGGCTGATACCACAATAGGCGTGCTTTTGACGTATATGGCTCTATATTTTAAACCCTAATGAGTAGGCATTACAAAATTAACATATTTAGTATAACTATGTTCGTTACGAGAAGAATGCAAATTAAAATTTTAAGAGTGCGATATATATAGTTTTGAGCATTTCTGTTCAGCTGGAAAATGCAGAGCTGTAAAATTTACGCAACGTACAAATAATACTATGTTTCATTTAAACTTTTATTTTTGGTTCGGTAATCGTCTGCTCGTCTTTTAATTTTGAGAGTTCTTTACAATAGTAATTTACTTCTTCATTTATGCTGGTAATTTTGATACGACTTTTTTTGTCATAAAATGCTAGACATTGGGTATGGAAATTTGTGATTTTGTAAAAGTTTCAGAAAAAAGCTCCTGTTACTGTGAAGAAAAACTTTTATTCTTTGAGGAAACAAAAATAAATTTAAATTGAGTACCCTGAATCTATATGATGTTGGCACTTTTTACCTGATTGAAGGTTTTTCATTTAGAGCTATCTCTATGTGGTCTTTCCTATCACTTTATTCACAAAGACTGATATCTCTATCTCTGCTTTTGTCCAAAGTTGCGCAACCCAATCGCCTAGTTCTGGTACAATGCATGACATAAGTTATCAACTGAGTGCTGGCCCAATAAAAAAAAAAACTACAGTCTACCGTATACTTCGTTTGCTTGCGCGAAAATATTATTATTTTGTTATCTAAATAAGTGATAAATAATCAGACTTATAGAAGAATATCCATATCTAAGCTGCGATTTCTGAACTGCTTATTCACAAAATAAACTGAAAGAAGTTTTAAATTCCAATATAATGAATTGAATTAACGATTAATAATTTCTGTTTTTCATTAAAAAATTTTATTCTTGTATTTAATCGGTAACTAATTTATAGTTTTTGGCTATTTATCATTCGATTAATGAAGATGATTTTTACGAGCATTAGAATATAAGTTCTCGGAATACATCCTACCAAAGTAATTTCTGTAAACGAAGCCTCGAAAAATTTTTTAGTTATGTTAAAGAAATAGAGAAACCTTACGCTGAAACTGAGAATTATTTATTAAATCATTTTGAAACCAAATGTACTTTGAAATAAATATCGTAAACCAACGTTATTTTTAAATACATTTTATATACAAATTAATATACCTTAAACCAGTGGCGTACCTAGAACTTTTACCGCCCGGGGCGATTTCCAGTTTGCCGCCCTTTCTATTATAAGTCAATCAAATACTAGTATTTATAAATTATTAAGTTATTTAATCAATATTAATTAATACACAGAGTAAATTATTTTTAAACATATTTGTATGAACTCGTGAACATATTTGCATATATAATATCTACTCTTCTAGCTTTCATACTAGATAAATCGTGTATAATGCTCTCAAAATTTATATTATTTGTAATTTCTTGTTCTATTGACAATATTGCAAGATTTTGTAGTCTTAATTGAATCATTGTAGAACGAAAATAATTTTTTATCAACTTCAATTTTGAGAAGCTTCTTTCGCAACTAGCGACACTGATTGAAATTGTTAAAAATATTTTTAACAAAATTACAATGTTGGGAACAGAATTTTCCAACCTCTTCTGCTGAATAAATTTTAGCAGATCAAGAGGGCCTTTTCCCCGTTTTTCCTATGTTTTGCCTCTTCTTTTAGTGTAGGTACAGCCATTAAAACCTGAATCCTTTTTCTGTTAATATGGAACTGTTCTTTACCAATGTAAATCAAGTCATTTATTTGACATTAAAATTCTCATTTAGTAGGTTACATGGTATTATACACGAATATTTTCTTACAAGGCGCTCTTTTATTTCCTTTATAATTCAGTCTCTTCTTACTTCTTCTTCTAAGGATAGCCCCACGTCTCGCGAATTTTCCCCTTTCATATTTTTTCTCCTTCTAACTCGACGCTCAGTCGATATCTCCAACTCTTCACAAATTTTTTTGGCTGCTATAACAGCGTTTTGTACTAGCGTATCTCTTTGTTCCATGAAATGTGTTTGCAAAGAATTTAGTTTTATATGGCATTGGTGGACATTGAACCCTTTTATTTGCAGGTATTTTTGAGCGTCATTAATTTCCAAAAGGTAACATAGAAAAGTAAAAGATTGCATAGAATTGAGTAATATTCCAGCATCTAATCTCGTTTTACTATTTTCTTCTTCAGATGTCAATTTTTCCAAAGCGCTTTAAATGTAAAAAAAATATTTTTTTTACTATAGTTACCGCGGCAGCTCTAGCGCTCCAGCGAGTTTCTACACTGCATTTAACAACTTGACAAGTGACAGAAAGTAAAACATTCCATCTATGAGTGGAAGAAGAAAACAACGAAAACAACTGTTCGATAATTCCCAAAAATGTGATGGAATTGATAGCTGTAGAAGCTCCGTGTAAACATGCCAGGTTTAAAGACTGATTTGTACATGCTACAAATTCTGCATTTGGATTTATTTCTTTAATACGAGTTTGAACACCGTTGTGCTTTTCTGCCATGACGGCAGCATTATCGCAAGCCTGTCCTCTGCAATTTCTTATATCTAAACCGTCATTTTCTAATTTCGTTAAAATCATATCTGTGATTTCACCAGCAGTTTTTTCTTTAGTTTCTACAAAGTCAATAAACGATTCTACAACTTTAACTTTGCTACCATCAATAACTACATATCTAATAATTTGACTGGTTTGATCTTTGTGTGAAATGTCAGGAGTGCTGTCAAATATAATACAAAAGTATTTAGCCCGCTTTATTTGATCCATAATTGTTTTTCTGACTGCGCCTTCCAATAGCTCTATGAATTCGTTCTAAATCTTCGGCGACAAATAAAAGATACTATAGTTATTACCTATCTTAATTTTTACTACGTGTTCTCGTAATACTGGGACGTACTTAGCCAATAAATCAACAAGCTCAATAAAATTTCCTATATTTTCCATTGAATCTACGTTTTCCTGATAAACACTTTCAAGATGTCCTCGAAGCGCCAAATTTTGTTTTGCGAAGAATCTAATTATATCAAATATTCTTGTTAGAATTTCCTTCCATTTTTTATTTCTTTATCAATATCAATATATTATATGTTTTTGTAGTTTGTCAATAGTTGCGCCACGCCCAAGTCTTATTTCCAATTCCTTCCATTTGGAATATGATTGAATGTGCAGTGAACTCACCTTATGTTGACTAATTTTGGGATTAAGTTTCCACCATTTGTTAAAACCATTTTCCGTATTAAAACCTGCTTGACAAAGATTATCAAACAGTTTGCAGCAGAAACAATAAATACTTTTCTTCGATGGTGAATGTACCATCCACGATCTTAAGAGCTTTTCGCCATTAGGCAAAATTTTAAAAAACCAGTCCTGACTCAGTTTTCTTGTTTCACCTTTGGCTTTGATTGTATTATTAGGACGTTTTACACCTTCGCTGAAGTCGGCGTCCAAATTTTGAACCTTTACGTACCAGAAATACTCTTGTATTGTCGTCAATTTTGTTCGGCCATAATCCAATATTTTTCATAGAAATAGACGGAAAAATTTGTGCAGCAGATTCTTCATCAGAACTTGAAGAACTTTCTACTTCTTCGCCAGTATGTGAAGCAGGTCATTCCTCTTGAACAACATTGGAAAATGTTCGCCCATATTTGAGGCAACAATACTAAAAGAACTAGAAGTTTGATGATTCCAGAGCAGGGCTTCAAACCACCACTCCTTGCTGAAAAGTTGGAGACTATCCAACTCCTGTCCAGAACACACGTCTAGCATGCTCACTGGATCTAGGAATATTCCACCAGGTAGGTGTTATTAAAGGTGAAATGAACCTGGCCCTATTAAAACTGACCTGTTCTGGGGCCGCGAAAACACAACCACCACGATACTTCCAATAAGGGGCCAACCTCAATAATCAGCCAGAGAACAGCTAAATATATAAAGAGATTCCGTGGAAATAACGTGGAATTTCCAGTTGTACCCCTTCTGACTTCAGGGGACTGGGCTCCCTTATACCCCCAGTTGCACAGGTCTAGATAGTCGAGCGTTCTATAAAGACCATAAATGTGCCCCCGGGGGGATCTATAATACGTAATTTGCGTGATTTGATTTTACATCTGTACCTGGCAGTTAGCCCTAACCAGATGGTGGTCAAACCACTGTGGATGGTATGTAGCGCCATTCTCGCCTTAGAAGGCCTTCGAATCCGTGCATTCTCCGGTCACTCCTAGTTGCAATTTCAAAAGCTCGAAGTAGGTCGCAGCCTTTACTCCTTGCTTAAGAGTTGGAGACCATCCAACTCCTGGTCCAAAACGCATGAAGCTTAATATAATTAAGAACACTACGGCATTCATACTCACTGGACCTGAACCATTCATTGTGTTCATTGTGAATGATCCGACCCACAAACTCTCACGAGGGCCTCGAAACCACAACCACCACGATACTCTCATATACGGGCCAACCTCAATAACCACCCAGAGAACAGCTAAATGTCTAAAGAGACAAATAGAGAACTCTGCGAGCTCACTGATTCCCGTGGAAATATAGTGGATTGTCCAGATGGCTTCTACTAACCTTTAAGGGGCGTTGGGTCCCTTTTACTCTGCAAGATACCGGTCTAGATGGAATAGTAGGCTCCAAAAAGAGTGTCATGTGCCCCCGTTGGGACTATAATACGTTCTATAATATACTTACCTATAATAAACTCTCCAAATGCACTGGCACCCTAATAATTTATTTCACTCTGCACTGTTAAAAGATTGAATCGCGAATGAACAAAATGGTTTATAAGCAATTTATCACTCCAAATACAATTCTTCAAAAGGGACTGAGTATATTTATCTATTTGCGATTCCTGAAATTGTAACTTCGTCAGTATTATTGTTTTGTCTCGTTTAGATTTTGTTGTTTGAAAAAGATAGTTCTTATTCCGGCGCCCTAATGCTTTGCAGACCTAACAGACCGCCTTCCGCCGGCCCTGCTTTTCAAAAGAAAAATCGATGATTTTAAAAAATATTGATATATCACTTCAAAGTAGTCATATAAACTTTTCAAAAGAAATGACATTTATAAACTGATATCAAAAAATTTTAGTTAGGTAAAATTGCCGAACAAAATCGTAAAGATCCTTTTACGATTTCAACGAATTTTAATAAATACAATAAAATAAAATTATTATCTTGTTCTTGAATTAGAATTCAAAATTTATTCTAAAATGCATTTATATACACCGAGGAATAATATTCGAGATCATATAGTTAATCATTATTTATATAAATCAAATATTAAACTTATAATAATCATTTATTATTCGAGAAAGAAAATAAATATGAAATGAATAAGTTGCTTTTTACAACTATGAGTAAATATAAAAAATGCCGCCCGGTGTGAACCGCACCCACCACCCCTAGGTACGCCTCTGCCTTAAACTATTTTATACGATACTTGAAAGATATATTTATTTTCCAAAAATGCAGTGATTGATAACGTAACAGTATCGTTTATACCTTTTATAAATGTTTTGTTGTGAGTTCTTTATCGCAAAATATATAACACCAGTTTCTAGAGTTTTTAAATTAATAACAAGTTTATTTACTTTAACTACACAAAGTTTACACTACAGAACAACTTACTTAAAATGCACGTCTTTACTTCAAGGTGTTTAATTTTACACTGACTGACTATCCACTGAAACGCTGCCCTTTTATAGTTGTCCATAAAAGTCTAGAAAATTTAAGAATCTTCTACTCCCTTTGTATCATATTTTGTTGTTGTGCTTACGTTTTCTTAGCAAGCCACGCAGTTAGTAAACAACACACCCAGTAGTTTACTTTATTGCTTAATTATTTTCTTTTAAAACTTAAGCAAGGCACATCCGTAACAATATTATTTACTCTTTTCCATTGTCTTATAATTATTAAGTAACTCATTTTCTTCCTTTTATTGCACAACGAAATTCTAGTTAAGTGACAATTGACTCTATTATAATAGAAATTTTTAAGTATTATATATGAAAGGAAAGGCTAAAACAGGGTTTTTTAAAAAAAATATATCACTTCCAAAAAAAAATATATATAATTTAAAAACTAAACCAAAAAAGTAAAACATATTAAGCCACAGAGAGATTCTTTCATCATTATGGAAGAATTGTATTCATATTCGTTTCTTTTCATACATGTTTTCTTTTTATCATTTAGATTAAAACGGTGCGCTGCTAGCGGGTGATGATTAAAACCTGTGTGTGTGTGTGTCATACAATTGTGTTGGTTTACCAGTATTGTAGTATTGCTGATTGTATAGGTAAATAAATACGCTGCATAATAAAATTTTATTTTCAGGTTTCCTTAATAAAATATTCTTTTTGTAAATTTCAACATATTACAAGTTACGTATATACAAGAGTGAGCATATGTATCAATGATTGTATTCGTATATCATTTATTTTTTAGGAGTCCCATGTTATAGACAATTTTAAAAATTTATTTTTTGTGTGTTTGATATGGTTCACAGAGCATGGAATTGATGTGAATATGTTACATAGGAAAAGTACACAAATCATGTTGGAATAAAGGTGTATCCCAGCAATTATATTACCTTGATATTAACAAATAAACAAAAAACACTAAAAAGGAGAAAAACAACCAAATACTTTTCTAAATTAAAATATTTTATACCTGACTACAGCACATATTTTAGCATTATGCATTCACCACCCTATTAACTTACAGGCTGCCTGCTCTTTAAAGGAACGGAAGTACTAATTCAGCCGATAGATTTCTTCTCTGCTATTGTTTCCATATTGTTTACAAAATACTGTGACTATTTTCGATTGATTTTTGGAAAGAAATTTTATCTTCAGCCACACTTTTCTTGTCAACGTTTTTTTTGTTCTTAACATCATCATCAGTAATAACAGTTTGTGAAAAGTACGTACATCAATAATTACATTTAAATACATTCCTCTTGATTTAATGACTGTCCCTTTTAATTTGGTAAACACACTGAGAGAAATAATAACGGATTTTTCTAATACACATAATTACAATTTTTCATAAATTTTAAATGGAAATGATAATTGTAGCCATCAAAAAAAAACTTATAAGTAAGCGAGGAGAGTAGAAATTTTATTGGTTTTTTATGAGTGTAAAGTTGTATGTAAACAAATATAATCTCCTCTCGGATAAATTTTACTTAGCTACAATAATATTAACTGATGTACTGAAATGGATGAAGTTCAGAAATTGTACAAACGTGATTCGAAGGATAAAATTTATTTAAAAATTCTACATTGGAATGATGAGTATTTGCTGTTTATAAATATATAAAAGCAATATGGGAGTCCTAATGGACTATAATGAAGGGATTACAGTGGTAAATTTTTTACACAACTTTCACTTAATAGTCGTGAAAGTTGAGTTTTCTAACTTAAGCAAAACAAAGTCGGACAAACTTTGTAGGGTATAAGTTGCGAAGCAGATGACTATTTATAGTTTGAAGAAAAAACAACAGACATTTGTAACGCAAAATGAAAACCAAAGCGTTTAAAAACAGATGCATTAAATGTATATGATGACATTTAATGCATAAGTGGGAGTAGTTGAGCGAAGCGATTAACGGAAAGGCTTAACAGCATTTCAAAATTAAAATATTATCAGCGACTGTTCTTTGACTTCTTTGATATGTCAGTTAACAGCAAATATATTGTTGGGATAATGTCGAGCTTATAGCTCATTCAATACTCAGCTCAGAGCTTGACCAATAATTTTATTAATAAGCAGCTAGCAATAACTTTAATATCAAGAAAGACAATTACCGTCGAATTCCATAAGAAGAATCAACAAAACATAAGCCGTACCTGCGTATATTTTGCCATGCTAAGAAAAGAAACTGAAGCATAACATATTAATCGAATTAGAGAATTTGTTTTAATATTAAATGAATTATCATATGTCAGTTACACTAAACTTTAATTTTAAAGGCTTTACGGACACATTTGTCCCAAAAAGTTTTGTGGTTTAATTTCAAAATAATGCGTTTTGATGATTAAGGAATTATAGCAAATGGTTAAAAAAGATAACTTTAGTGAAAAAAGAGTTATGACCCTGAAATAATTAAGGACAAAAAACGGAAATTGCTTTTAATCAACAAGTAAAAAACCACGAATTAAATGCAAATGGCAAAACAGTTGTCCAAATCACTTGTGAGAACAGTTTTGGAATATGGTTTAGTAATATGGAACCCACAATAATAATTGAATCGGTTTAGAAACAATTTCAAATTCTCTGCTTACGAGGCGTAACATGGCAGTTGGAGTTCATCCATCTTGTCGTTGCAGGCTAAGAACAATAGAACAATAGTTAATGTATCTTTTGCAGTCAGTTTAATTAATAAAAAAGTGCAGTCGAATTCCTGATTTCTAATATCTCTTTTGTTTCGTTCAACTCGATGCTATAGCCACTGTTCTTACAGTTTTTCTGAAATAACCATTCCAAAATAAAACCAACTCGGAAAATTTGTAAAATCATTAATAGTCTACTTAAATTCAATGATTATTCTTTATCATGTTGTACTATTAGATGTTGTAAAGCGCAATTTAATAATTTATTTGAACGACTACTTATAGTTTTAAGTAGAAGATTCATATTATAGTCTGTCAAAATAAGAATTAACTTACAAAATTAATTTTTTTTTTATATTTAATGTATGTATGCATGTACAATACATCAAGTATTTAAAAGTAAACAATTTCTCAGCACTAGAACTGATTGACCTTAAATAAATCAATTTACGTAAATAATCTCTTTAATATAATATAAAATTTAACTAACGAGCTAACGGTTAGGTTGACTCACATTAGTTTAAAACATATTAGTTATTTGTTACAACACGTACAACATTTGCTCATGCCTATTGAATGTAATAAAGATAGTTAGGAGGAATAATAATCCATCTTTTCTTTACAAATTTTTGTAAATCCTTTTCGAAGTTAACTATTATTTTATACTTTAGTATATTTTGCGATATTTCATGCAGACTACAATTTTCAGTGGATTATGACTCCAGTAAAGCTTGTCAAAATGCCCATCCTTAACAGTTTAGTTCTGTGACAGTTTAACATTTGCCATATAAAAATATTGAATTATTTTTTTGATTTAAGTAATAAAAATAAAAAATCTCAGCAGTTATTACTGAATAAAAATAAAAAAAAAATAATTATTAAAATGAGTTATTGACTGAGTTTAAACAAATTTCATGAGAATACCTACCACCAACATCAACCCGCATGCTGTGCGCACATCTGAGATGTCCTTTTACTAAAACATTTGAAAAGATCAGCAGGATTAGTAATAAAATCATCACAGTCATCATTCTAAATGTTACTGCTTGTTTGTCATGAATAAAGAGTTTAGTTTGCGTGTTTTGGTTTTGTTATGTATATCAGATATGAAATTCAAAAATTTTGTTTTAGATGACTGAATTTTGAACAATTCACCTGCTCTAAATATTTTGTTCGCCATCTGTTTAAATATGATCTGCGAAACCCTAAACATCACTTTCACATTGTTATTACTCCATATTTACATTCATATGCGTGTACAATTTTTGCTTCTAAAATGCTAGCTTTTTTAATTGTTCTTTGTATTAATACAATTTGTAAAAAAAATGGAATGCATTTTAATTAAATTAAAAATATAAAAATACAGTTAAGTAGTGTATTGAACCAAACGTTAATCGTTGAAAGAACTGACTTAATTTAAAACTAAAATTACGTTCCCAATGTTTTCTGACATCTGTGGAAAAATCTTTTACTTTAATGCGAATTTTCTATTGAAAATACTTACAAATATCTACAACTATTGTTAAAGTCGTAACAACAACAAACAAATATTTGGGCCATATCTGACTATCCTACTGAAGAGTCACTAGTGAAATTATTTCTAGTTAAATGTTTTTAGTTTAATATTGAAGTAGCACTTCAGGCAACAATGCCTATTTAGTCAAGTACCGTGCTACATTCTTTAGGAAAGGGATAGAGAAGAGATGAAACAGGTGGTGAAAGTAGAAGGATAGTCGGAAATCAACTGCCGTATAAGACACCACAGCGACCAGTGACTATGCCTTCATCGCTGAGCAGCCCCACCGACAGTCAATTTTTATTTTGTAGTTGGAAATCGAACCCACAACCCCCATACTGACAAGCTAGTATACTACCTACTAGCCTACAGGTGCACCTAATAATAATAATAATCTTGCAACATACTGTTTCATCTATGATGAAGGCTGATGATTTGTATAAGTTTTCAGAGAAAATAATTATCTGTAACACAGTAAACGAATAATAGTAAAGCACACAAGAGATCATTGTATATTTTTTTTTTCGTTTCGGACCAGCACTCACCTACACAAGCAATGCATTGTGCCAGAACTAGGAAATCAGGTTATGGGGAGGAGGAAAGAGGAAGTAGTGTTTGTGGGCATTTAGTTTGAACTTTCCTACCCTCACCCTTTTTGGAAATCGGCGTTACATTAACAACACTTTGGAAATTCGCTGGCATAATACATCGTACTGAAGAGGGCTGCTAACGGACGCGCTAGCGTCGAAGAGCCCTGCTTCAAGACCAGTGTTGAAATCCCACCCGATCCAGGAGGCTTATTAAAATTGAGATCTGTTAAAACTTTTTTAAATGGTACGAGCATGAAAAATATCTTCGGTATAGTAGCGGATACTCTGTCGAGCTAGGCCGGTTTTTGAACAAATGATCAAAATCTCTTGCTATTCCTAGAAGTGGCAGGAATTTTAGCGTGAAGGCATTCATCGTACAGATATTTATCGCACCTTAGTGCATTGCACACGAAGATCTTGCCCTTTTGGCTAGCCAATCAGTATCTTCGTTTTTGTTTCTACGCCAGATACTGACTCCATTTTTGTACGCCGGGTTAAGTAATCGAAATTTTTTGGATGGAATAAAAGTTTTCATTCCTAACAAAATGATGTTTGCAACCATTTTTGCTATGGCAATTAAGTTGCCTAAAAAATTCGTTGAGCCCATCCCAACGATCCTTCTCATAAACATATTTTAAACATTTAGTAACCGATTTCGAAGCATTTTGAAGTTCTGCATATGAGAAGGAGGCAGAGATGCTGCAGTGATTAGAGTTGCCGAGAGGTGCACGAACACTAACTTCATACTTATACGAGTGTGAAGTTAGAAAAAGGTCGACCGTATTACTTTTGCGCCCTACAACACAAGGAATGTGTCTTGGTTCATTCACTAAATGTAAGATGGTTGTACGCAGCAAATAACTCAACATACTGGCCTTCTGCAGTTCTATGGCTCGAATGACGAAGCCATGAACAGTTCTGGACATTGAAATCACTAGCAGCAACAATTTCACCGTTCGGACAACTTTCGATAATCTTCGATATCCAGTCGGAAGGAAAATCGAAACCAGTTAGAGTTTTATCCCTTCCCGCTTTCGTAGTTATGAAGAGAAACCCGAAGTGCAAGAGATGTGACCAGATCATAGCTGTTAAGTAATGATTACTAATCGTAATAATTAGTAATTAGATTATTTTTTTTTTAAGTTGAAATAATGACTATATTACGATTATTTTCAGATTCGCACGATTACTAATTGATTACGATTACAGATAATCCAAAAATAATCAGGATTAATACAAATTACGAGAAAGTAATCAAAAATAATAAAAAGTAATCAAAAAATAATTCGACTACTTTCAAGAATATTTTTCGATTATTTTTGATTATTTCTTTTTTATTTGGCGAAATTTTGACAGTACTGTCGCAAATACATTTTTCCACATGCAATTCTACCGTTATTTAGTTAGTTGTTTGTTTTTTATAATTTTTCGTTATTATTATTGTTATTCATCGATTTGACAGCATTCTCCATTTGAAAGCAATGGCTTGCGGTATTTATTGTTTTTATTATTAACATTTTGTTTTGTTTGCTATACCCCCCACTTATACAAGAGATATATGATATTATCCGTTTGTCATTCCGTTTGTAAACGAGTTGAAAATTATTACTTAATTTGGTTTTTTCTTCAATTGTGCTCTATTTGTATAAATATATATTTTACACTATAAAGTATATATTTGTTTTACATATATTTTTGGTGAGAATTAGACATAATTGTTGTAAACTCTTAATAATAAATTTAGTTCTTAGGTCAAAATGCCTGAATATGTTTCCGAAACCGATTTTTCCGTAGACGCTAGTATTGAAGATCCGGACTTTAATCCTAATACTAGTAAACGAAAAAGCTTATTAAGCGAGGAATCAGGACCGACCCTAAATTAAGTCTGTGTGAACTCACAAAAAATAATTTTCAAAAAAGAATTTTACACAGAAGTAAAAAAAATGCAATAATTGATTGTTCATTGCCCCTTTCTATTCTGGAAAAGAAATCCTTTATAGATCTTTTTCAAACAAAAGGTATGAAGGTGATGTGTAGGCAAACATCGGCTAAGAAATTGGAAACGAAATATACCATCATTATAAAAAACGTAAAAGGTCACGTGTTTGTTCTAAGTATTTTTGTACCACAGCAGATGTTTGGTCTGAAAATCACAAAAGCGTCCTTGGATATATGTGTCACTGGCTTACAGACAATTTGGAACGCAAATCGGCAGCTTTGGCATTTAGAAGAATTTGTAGAGCACACACCGCAATAAATATTGCTTAAATGATTACTGAAATCAACACTGCCTTTGGCTTGAACAGCTCAAACATTGTTTTGACCATTACGGACAACGGTTCATAATTTGTAACAGCATTCAGAGATTACAGTATGGGAAATGAATTTTTCGAAGATGAACTTAATGATGAAATGCCAGTCTTTGAAAATGAAAGGTTGTTGCCTGCACATCAGAGGTGTTGCAGCCATACTCTGAATTTACTTGCTTCAACCGATTTTGATAAAATTTAAAAAACGAACAGCCACTGTATACCCAGCATAAGATGGTAAGTCGCAGAATAAAACGTATTCTGTTGCATTAAAAAAATAATTGGAAAATAAGTCGAAATTAAAAAAAAATCGTCAAAGTAAAAATCGTATAGTACATTCCAACTCGAATAATAAAATTTTAATACGTTTTCTACTTGTGAAAATTAGTTCAATGTTACTTTTTTTAGACATTCGATAAATGCTACAACTTGTGGAAGAAGTGCAAGTGGCATGACGCAGTTCAAAAACTACTTTGCTTTAAGGAAAATATTAAATAATCTGTGTGATAAGTTGACTTTGTTACATTTTTCTGCAATAGACATACAGTATCTGGAAATGTACAATTTGTTAAAGGAACCAATTCTAAACCAATTTGAAACGAAAATTAATAATGTATCGACTATGCCCGATTTTTTTGATTTCACTGAAGATGGTAAATTTATGCATATGTACATATATTTTGTTTTTTACTTTAAAGATTTGGCTTTGCAGATGGTGAAATTGAAGTGAGCCCCTCTCCACAAGTGGCACAAGAACAGATTAAAGTTGACCAACGATCTGCAATAAAACATCAGTTCTTCAGCTATTTAAATAATAATGCAAGTACTGGCGAGATTTGGCAAAAATATGATTTACTAAGGGATGCATTTATTTTTTTTTTAACACGCCCTTAACGTCTTCAGCTCCAGTTGAACGACTGTTTTCTTTTGCCGGGATCGTCAATAGTCCAAGGCGGCAATCATTGTCTGATTTTTCTTTTGAAAAAGTAGTTGTAATGAAGGCCAATTGTAAATATATGTAAATTATAAAACTTTTTTTTTTGTAAATTTATGTATTCTGAAAGTATTTGTTTCTCGTTATTTTTTTCACATATTTTTCCTTTTTTTGTCGATTTAGTAAGTAATAAAATTGTTATTGATTGTTTTGTTATTGAAGTGAATATATCTATATTTTGCAAGCAAAAACTATCTAATTTTGTTTTATTTCTTCAGAATTTTTTTACATTGTAAATGCAAATTTTTCAAAATAATATGTATATATAACATGATGTAAATTCAAAATTTTTAAAAAATAATCAAAAATAGTTCATAAAAGTAATCAATTATTTTTTGATTACTTTTGATTATTTTTGATTATTTTCTCGTAATCCTAAATAATTTTGATTACTTTTGGATTATTTGTAATCATAATTAATTAACAATCACGAATTGTTCTAAAGAGAATTATGTAATCAATACCATTCCTTTTAAAATATAATCTAATTGATTACTAATCGCAATCCAAATTTAACAGCTCTGGACCAGATCCTGTATTTTACCCATACACAGCTAAATTCCGAGTCATCCAATGATTGCTGACACTGGTACACAACTTCATTGCGTATGTATAATGCAAGGCAGTATAATGCAAGTAATTAGTACCCAGGTAAGTGAAAACTCTATGGACCAGCATTTTCAGATATCTGAGTCTCACATAAGGCTAAAATAACCGGCCGATGAAGACAAGTGTGAGCTTATACAGAGTAAAAGTTCGCCCTCAGCACACGTATATTGCAGAAGTCAATTTTGAATCGTCCTGTCATAACAAGCAAGTAAGTCACACTTACCCCTCTATTTTGCTATATTGCAGCCAGTGCAATAACATCCGCTTATTGAACTACTTTCTGTTCAGTGCTTGGCCTTCGTCGCAAATAGTTCAGAGCAGGTTAAAACAGTGGCATCAGCAAAGTAAAATTTAATTTCAATAAAAAAGCAAAGGTGCAAATTTTATTACAAATAAAAGAACTATAAAAGTCTTGATCCGGTTCTTTTCTTCGGTAATGCAACCCGTTGTGTCATCACTGCTTATTCGTACTCAAAAAAATTCCTTCACTTTTACCGTTTATTTTGATCCACTTTTATAAAAAATGTTTTATTTTGTCTATCATTTTTGTCGTTAAATTCAAATTTTTAAAACAATAAAGCATTTATGTTTATTCTGCTATATTTTTCCTTTCCTTTATATTTTAACACACAAAAAAAAAAACAAAAAACACTAAACAGTCAAAACGATAAATTATCAACATAGACCAAAACAAAAAAAAAAAAAAAAAAACGTCCAAACACGAAGAGACACAATACAAAATGCGTAGTATTTTAAGAAATCCTGTACACACAAGACAATAACTTGTTTATAAGAAATTCTAGGAAATAAGCTAAACAACAGAAAACAAAAACAACCAACACAGGACTGGATGATATTAGCAACAACAATATGGGGTGGGGGTGATGTTAAAGTAGAATATTCTTGTATATGCGAATACTACTCAAAAGGCTATATAGGCACCAATTGATGGACATAGAGAGGGGGGAGGTATATACACACACATCATTGACCATTGATTTTGTTAAGGGACATCAAGGAGCAAAGAGCTTTCCTTAATGTTGAATAACTTTCTGTGCTACTTTAATTAGTAATGGCTGATAAAGGTTTTAATAAGAATAGTTCCTGCAAAATTTAGTCTGGTTTGTTGTTTTTGGAAACTTGTTTTATATATGCTTAATCTAATAATCCGTTAAGTATTTGAAAGAGGAATTATATGTTGTTTTTTTGACGCACATTCGCACGACGGCTAATCACGCAATGGATTGTTTTTCCATTACTAGTTCTTCTACAACACATCACACAATATTACCAGTGCCGGGGGGTGCGTGGGTATGATTTAAATGAAATATTTTGATTTGATAAAAAAAAGGACAGATCATTATCGGATATAAAATAAGTAATATTTTTTGTCATAAATAAAAACGTACCTGCGGGTTTGGGTGTTGTTTTCAATAATAATTCTTTCCGTTTATTGAGTTGTACAATTCAGTATGTGGTTTTTGAGTCGTATTTCTTAGTAATATTTAATAGGGTGACCAGCCCTAACACCCAGAAAAAAGTAAAAAAGTAAAGTAAAAAAACAACAAAATTAACTAGTTTAGTTTTTTTAAATAAATATTTTAAATATTTTATTGTTAATAATTTATGCTTTATAAAAATTAATTTCCTGAAGAAGCCTTCCAAGGGAAAGAGAAATATGGAATTTTTATGTGTTAAATTTTAATAAAAAGACCTATATAAAGATAAATACTTATTTATTAATGAATAAAAAAATGTCGATTAATAATAATAAAAAATAAATAAACATTTTCATTTAAATAAAATTTATGTTTAACTGACTTAAAAAGTATAGTATAGTATAGTATAGTCATAATATCTGAATAGATTTTGAATTTTGTTTGATTAAAAGGTGTTGATTAAAAAATTAAAGAATATCTAATACCATGCACATTACTTTTACATTTAAACCGTAATGGACACCCAAATGGCACAGTTATTTTCATGATAACTCCAATAACTTAAAATATACTCTAAACGTAAAATTCTTCCCTATAGGTGACTTAATACCTTTGTAGCCGATATTAATAAACACGTATCCGTTATAACAAAAAGTATAAATGATAGGACGTTGACGTAAGTGATGTCATCTGATGCATAAGGCCTTATCTATTAAATTTTTATAGACAGTTAAAATTTACTACAGATGTATAGATCAGCATTAGCAACAAGCATATTAAATAGTGAAGTTTGCTTTGAACTCATTTTAAACTATTTTAAGTTATTGTATTTTCAATTGTTGTTTTTTTTAATAAAAAATTAATTGTTAGTTCTCGACTTATCACACTTATTTTTATGATGCGTTACATTTCTTTAAATTTAAAACAGATTACTTGGCTTAAATTTAGAAAACTATTTTTTGCGATTCTTGTTATAAATTTTCAATTGCTGTAAATATCAGCGATGTCTTTTCTTAAGTATCATTAAATATATCCTTATTTAAAATACTCCAAAAATTAGTTGATTTTTGTTATAGTTAATCTTAAATTTATCAGAGAGCTATTAAGGCAATTATTAATCGGTTATTTTATTAACGATTGAATACCGAATACTGGTATGTCTTGCATTTTTTAAATACGAGTAAATTTACAACGATGATTCCTGAAAAGAGAAACATTGTTCGACCCCATTTAACTTAGCGTATACTGAAGTCATCTGTTATTATTCATTTCTTCTTATTGTATTATGATCACATAGATAATTTAATGTTCAAGTCGATTTATTCACGAACGTTCTGTATGACTGGTCAGTATTTGGCTCTAGTTTATTTGGTCATTTTCTTGTTTGATCATTTTTAATGTTGCACACGTAAGTAATAAATATTCATAGTACAGCAACATATAGCAACAAACAACAACAAAGACCAGCATAGCAATTATGTAATTTGATAATATTTCATTCTTGGCAATAAATATTCATTATTTGGGTTTTGTTAGCTACAGACTTTAAGTAACTACAAATAGAAGCAATCTACACAACTAAGGCAACCCAGTTAATCTATGGGCACGCATTCGAGACTTAAAATATATAATAATCTTGATTTAAAGTAAAAAACATATTTAAAATACGAATTTAATGGTTTTCCAAATTTTTTACTTATAAAATAATTTACAATACTGAAGTCTGCTAATTCGCTTTTTGAATTACTATTTAATTACTATTGTGTGTAACATGTTTATTGTTTATTCGATCATGTAAGCTTCATTAGTTAAATAAATTTTCTTGAAGATTATTACAAAAAAAAAACACACATTTTTTTATAATTGATTAATAAAAGTGTTGCAGTTTTAAAGTTCTTAAGTAGCAAATTTAAATCTGGGATTTCAATATGAATTTTATTAATATTTAATCAAGCATAGAAAATAATACCTGTTGTATGGTCACAAAAACCATATTGTGTTCTCTGGAACAATATAAAAAATAAACGTGTATAAATTTTATCTGATTTATCATTGTCATTATTTATTCGCATTAAACAACAATTAAAGTTAAAGTTTTTCAGGGTTAATACCATAAACATTAATCCTGCTGGATTCCCTAAAAATATTCATTTTTCAGAACAATAAACATAGAGCAATGTATCCTAAAGTATTATAAGAAGTATTATAAAGCTAGGATCGGGAACTAGCAGACGCACTAGTAGAAGTGGCAAAGTCTATTGAAAATGAAGCTCTGTTGCATTCTGACTTCAGGCAACGGGTGGCACACAACGTGTGGTTTAAAAATAAATTAAAAGACGCAGTTCTAAGAAATAATTCTTAATACATATATTTTAAAATAAATAAAATACTTCATTAATTGAGAAAAAGTGGTTTCTTGTTTTCCAAAAAAACTCGTTCATGCTTACATTACAGCGTACTTCAAAAGCATTGTATTTCTCTTCTTTACATTTTACGCGGTTAATGTAATTTTGCATTGGAGCTTACCATATAAATTGAAGATGCTAACGTTTTTTTTTTGTTTTTGTACTTCAGAAGATAATTCAAACTGAACCTTTCTCAAACTGACTAAGTACGTATAGTAAGAACAGTATGGAATTGCTTTTAATTTGCCCTTTAATATTTTGTGTTTGCTGGGCTTTGTATTGTGCTGCATGCAGCTAGACTTATGGAAATATAAAATACTTTTTTTATTTCTTCAGTTACTTGTTATATTCTTATATTCTTTTTTTTTTGCTGCTGCTGCTGTTGTTTAAAATCGTGGTGTTTACCCGCTTTCAGTATTTTCAAAAGATGTTTATGATGCTGATGCTGTTTGAAAGTCTCCTAGTATTTGTTTTTAAATTTTGGTGTTTTACATTTTTTTTATTTTTTTACTTTTGATGCCACTTGTGTAGCATTTATGTGAGTGGCTGAGGATAATACACAACAATTTATAGGAAGAGCAGTCTCCATTTAGTTTTTTTTTTGAATATTCATCCCTTTTTAATCCTATAGTGCACACTTTGAATTTAAGTTATGACATGAAACGTTGGTAATGGATCTTGTGAAAAATATTGTTCCAATTCTACCCGAGCATCGCTTAAATCTTATTAACTAAGTTAATTGGAAAGTAATAATCTGGTACAATTTTTTAAAATCCTTTTATTAAAAATGAATCGATTAAATTAGTGTTGCCTTGAAATATTTTTAGTTCGATTGTTTATATCAACAATTTTTTGTTGGACTTAAAGCAACTTCAATTTTAAATAGTTACGTCAATTAACACAATTCGTTTGTGCAAGAATCTATCTATTTATTTCTTTAAACAATAAATGAAGGTTACCCAATTGTTGTAAGTGCTTCGTTTTTCCTTTCGATCCATTTTCTTTTAGAATGTAAATGTAAAATGCATAATTCAATCCATCACAATGGTTGGCATTATTTATTTTCTATTGTACTTTAACTTATGATTAAAATGTTACGAGTAATTTTTATTCTTATAGAGAGTAAAATTAACATGTAGACGTAATTTTAAATTGGATGCAGGTACAATAATATATTTTGCTATTTTTTATTACTAGGGTGGTACTGGAACCTATTGTGTATTATTTTTTAAACTAAAGCTCAATTGGAAAGTTCAGTCTGTGTTTAGTGATAATTTTTACATAATGCCAAAATGGCGCACTCATACTTGAGACTTTTATATCCTACAAACGCTTTATAGAAAAACCAAAATTATGTGGAAATATGTATCATTTTTTAAAAAGGTTGAAGTCCAACCAAAAAACAAAAAACTGAAATTCACCAAACTATCAAATATTTATACAATATTTTAAACTTTTAAGACAAAAACCGAAATTACCTTGGAAAACTAAAACTCAACTCAAGATTTCCATATATCTTATACATATATATATTGATATTTTATAAAGTAGTAAAATTTAACAAAAATGAAATATGGTAATTTAGCTGATATATATTTTTAATTTTTACCATAGCAGATTTTGACAACTTTCAACACAATTTTTTTTTAATGGCTCTTGCAACACAATTATAAAAAATTACTTTTTGTAAGCGTAATAATTAAATTTTTATTAAAATTCTGTGATAGCGTGGTAAAAAAATCAACTGAAAACGGATTTAGTAAAGATTTGGATATTTGAGTTACCCTAAAACCGGAATCTGAAAAATGTCTAATTATTGATCACATTAAAATCATTCATTATTTCAAAACGCTAATATAATTAAAAATAACTTTAATGGTAATTTTTTCGATGTTTTATTTTTAAGTATCAGATATTCAATTCACAGGTCCAATTTCGATTTTAAATTATCGAAATTAAAATCTATTTTTAAATGTGTGTTGTAAGATTGAGTAACGTTTTTATTACAACAATTTTAGATTAAGTGTCCCAATAATCTACTTTGACTTGAATGAAATCCCTGTTATAATTTTGTAGTCGAATATACTGCCTGCCACCTTAAATATTTTTATGTATGCATCTACTCTATATAAATAAAAATTAAAATTTATATACTTTATGTGCATAAATAAATTTGCATGTTTGCTGTTAATGTACAAGTATGTATAAATATTTCTCCAATTTAGTTCAAGTAAACTTTATTTAGATATCAGTATTTAATTCAGATGTCAGGCAGTGAAAAATGAATTTGATTCCAATTTTAAACAAATGTAACATAATTTAAATAAGTTGTCACACAAAGTGGTTTTAAAAACTAAAAATAAATTTGTTCAACATTTCGTTTATTAAGTAAATATATTTTTAAATTATATGCAAATTAAGCTAAAGTGAACGTAATAAGAATTAATATGGAAGTAGAACAATAAAATGGAAATTAATTTTTTTTTTTTGTTATAAATAAAACATTTTCCTGACCACACTTAATATTATAAAAGCAATACAAACAAAAAATATAAACAATTTTTCTGTTTATTGAAATTAAAAAAATTAAAAATAAAAATTGTTATGTAAGTTTTTTAAAATTAAATTTTATTTAATTTTTGTCCTCGAAAATATACTGCCTACTATATCCTTAAGAATTGAAATATTCATTTGTCAAACTAAAATAGATTATTTAAGATGTTTGAAGGGCTTCTTGCATAATGCCATTTCTATATCCTGACGAACTTTTCAGTATTTAGGTACAGAAATGCACCAGAGTTATTTCAGTATTCTTAGAAATCTACGTAACAGAAAAAATGCCTTGTGAAAATTGCTACTCATTAATACTTTGTCAGCATTATTATTGTTATTATCCTAAGAACGCATTGATAATGCAAGTCGCGGTGTTATAAATCGAACTTATTTACAGCTAAATCATATGTCTATTTTAGCAACGCTTTCAACGTTATTTGTTCGTTTTAATATGAATACATAAATTGAACATGAACTTAAACCCTGCACACAAATTATTGTTTTCTTGAATGTATCTTTGTTTGCTAAGTTCTATATAGTTTTGTTGGCAATACTGTTGTACTGCACAAGCTTAACTACTATATATTCCTATCTATCTCTTCAGAGTTTTGTTTAATACTGCAAACGGAACCGAAGAACTGTGCCCATTTTACATTCCTTCTTAGGAATTTATAATATATTGTGTTTGATTTAGTCGACAACTTTATGGCCCCAGTCTTATGTTCAGCCAAGCTGAAGTGCTTTGAATTAAGCCAACACTAAACTGCCTGATATTGTTTTGTGAAAACTTTCTTTGTTTTTCCAATAAATTTTACTCCTCCCAGAAACTTTAATCTATAAACACCATAATACATAACATTTCATGACTTTGTGCAATCACAGATTCTTGCTGGATGCCTTGTATATTTTGTTTTCTTCCTCCGTTCTTAGTTTAGAAGTATTTTCCGGAGGTTATTCTTGAAAATTCTTTACAAATACGGGATGTTAAAGTTTCTAGTGAATAGACGACATTGTATTCCACGCATTTCTGGCTTATGAACTTACAATCACAATATATACGTAAGTGCCGTTCTTACAAATTTTAGTCTTTTTTGCGTTCTTTGGAACATTAACTATCGAATAATTGCATTTATCGTTGATTTATGCTTTCTAATAATAATAAAAATAAAAGTATAATAAATTTTAAAATAAAAAGTGTCGTAGTTTTTTTCCCGATCTACCATGATTTAGTATAAAGTTTTTCTGGCCTATCACATTCTTTTCACTTCGGCTCATATTGTAAGTTTTATTAACTCTGCGCTTTCCAACACTTTTTGGTAGAGCTACAAGATTGCGTTATACGAGATTTAAAATCCGGATGATAAACCGCTATCTACGGGTGGCTCCGTATAGAAATCTGCAAAACTATTTAAAACCACTGACCTTTGGCATCACTGAGGCGTCAATATTTGGGTTAGACTTCCGTTATCTTCTTCTGAGGAATCTCAGTAGGCCCTTGTATTTGATATAATTTTGCAGAAATATGTACTAATTCTAGAAGCTTTTTCAAATAATAAGCAAATATGTACTGACCACAATTCCTAGATACATTAAATTTTTTCTTCTTCTTTTTCCTATTTGCACACTGTTAACGCCCAATTCGAAATTACTAAAATTTTAGTTCAAAAATATTTTCTGGTATCAACTCCACCACATTAATAGAAGAGAAGTCAGATACAATTCTTGGAAATTTTCACTGATTTTCTGTATTGTTTACAGCTATGTATTTCAGAAAAGAATATATATATGCTTTAGTGGATACATGTATTCGTATTCTTGTATGATTGAGTTTAATAGACACATTATATATTTTTATTTCTAAATACTTTACCGCAAACGATTCTCATCCTACAACTTTTATAAAACGATTATTATAGTTGATCTACGTATTTTTTATTTTTACATTTCTCTCTTAGTTTTTATAGTGAGATTCTACATCAAATAAACACACATTACTGGGCACAAATTGGTATCTAGAAAACTTCGGTATGAAAATAATAAAGTTGTAAGGAAAATAGTGCAGAAATTGGGATAAATACTTGTTATCCATAAGTAAGATTGAGATTTTGATCTCTACTCCGTATATTAGAGAACGATTTGCTTAACATAAACTTTAATTATGCTCTAGGTTCAATTCAGCCTAAAGCGGCTTTCTAAACTTATTACTTTTATAATTGAAAAAACTAGATGTCTGCATGTATTCTCTAAGTTAATTATGTTTCCTATTAAATCTATATATACATATATTTGTTTGTTATTTTCTATAAATGTATTGTTAAAGATAGTGATAAGTAAAAGGTGGGCTAAAATAAACAAAATAGCAATTGGTCTTAAACATATAAATATCACTTGAATAACATAAAAAAATAATTAAATGTACAAACACATTCATGCATACATATTTACAGCATTTAATTTATAACTATAACCTGTGACTGCAAATAAACCATTTCCAACCAATAACTAATTAAGAAAGCATCTAGTGAATACATAAATGACAATAAAGCGGCAAAAATTTAATTGTGAGCACAATAGTTAATGTCTGCCATTGAGGTAACAAACCATTAAGAGTGTTTGCCTTCAGTATAATAATGATAATTTAATAGTTCTTTTTTATCTTTAACTTCATGCACGTCCTTAATGAATTTAACTAACTAATTTGATTATTATTGTTGTTATCATCATTCAATCATAAATGAAGATGCAAAAACTAAAACTAACAATCAGTTTTGCTCACAAACTAAATATTTTTGTAGCTAAAACTACAAGAGGTGTTATCGAGACTTATTAGCACAAGGTTAATTACTTTTTAAACAGTCTTCAACATCGAATGCAATTTTTATTATTTCTTCTCCATTTAAAATTTTTTTTATTTTTATTAGGGGTCACTAACGGTTTAAAATGATAATCACAAAAACTGTCGCCTAGACAACACACTACACTACACTACTACACTACTACATTAATTTTGCAATAAGTAACAAAAACTACATAAATATGCTAATAAAAAATTATACTTAAGTTCATATGAGTAGATAAAGTTCCAAGACGGTAATCATTCCTGTTGTAAAGATTTTAGTTGATTTTGTCCCCAGAAAATAACAATTGCTAATACACCATGTGCACATTATACTGACACAATTGCGGCTTTAGTTCTGGAGACTCCAAGTTGTTAGTTCTACTAACTGTAAAGTTTCTATAGATTTTTAAAAGCCATCGCTAAGCTCATTTTACATAAACGCTGAAAATTAAACATATCTAAATCGACGTTTCTATATGTAAGGATTCACTATGTATGTATGTATTTATGTTTTATAGGCACGGTAATGAATCAACATATTATTTTATAGGGTGGCCAATACATAATACGAATACCTTAACATTTTAACACACACACACAAACACTAAATCCCAACATTCTATACTCTTCGGTTTAGCTAGGTTAGACAAATTTAATAATAGTCGTATGGCACTGGATTTTCTGAAGAGAGTTCGCTCAAAATTTACAGTAGAAAGGAAAACCATGTTTTTAAATCTTCTATAACAAGAGCCCTCTTCCGCAATTGTATCTTTTTGGTGACAGTAGAGAAAATGGTGTAAGATGGGGGTAGATCGTTTTTTTTTTCAAAAAGTTAAAATTTAAAATATTGTCTAAATATTTTATTTCAGTCAACTTCATATATTTCAACACTTATATAATTTAAATTTGTACATAGTTATCGGTGAAGGATATTCTTTTTTGAAAAGTATATTGTGGATTTTTTTATTTAATATTTTGGGAATATCTTGATATCTCTTAAATGAATTCACTCCTACTTAATTTTTTTACTGGACATAAACACACATGTTCATTTGTTTGAGCTTTTTGAGGTGGCTCTATATTTAGACTCAATATTTTATTTATGTAAAGAGCTTAAAAAGACGATGTATTACCGGCAATTCTAAAGTAAATTGTATCGATCGATCGGTACAATAAATGACAATAGTTATATAAGTTTAACTACTAAACGCACACACTATGCCAAAATGGAGCAGTTGGGCCACAAAAGTATTTTGTTAATGAGATTAAGTTCTATATAATTCGTAATGAAATTCATCGAAACAACTACCATTAAAGCAATCTTTAGAATTCTTTCCGAAAAGAATTTTAAAGAAATACTTAATCGACGGCAATTGCACCATAATATTGAAATCTTCTATCAACGCCACTTATAGCAATTTCCAATTTCCTATACGATAAATTCTGTATCCTGCTCTTAACTTTAGTAATAAACATTAGGTACCTAAAAAGAAAGACTAAAATTTGTTACAAAAAAAAAAAAAAAAAATAATAATAATAAATCAAGTTAATCTTCACTTTTTAGAAAACGCTTATAATACTCGTACAAGTATATTTTGTGCACAGAAAGTCAGACCTATAAAATAAAAACAAATAAAAATAATAAAAACACAACATCGTTAAACTGGTCTTTACACAATGTTGTTTATCGTGGATAAAAACTAAAGATGGCATCGTACTTCTTGCAAGAAGATGAGAGAAAAGAATTGGCTGAAATGTTGTTAGTATTGAGCTGACTATGAAACCGACTTATAGTGGTTTAAGTATGACATGACACTTGATTGCCCATATTTGCTTAAGAACAACGCAAACAATTGCTCAAAAGTTGCCATTCACACAAAAACAACCAAATGAATAAATGTACATATATGACTACGTATACACACATATGTATGTATCTAATTCTGTGTATGTATATATGTGCATATATGCATCTACATTTCTATGTATTTATGTACAGATAAGGGAATGTATATGTACATATATATATAGTCTAAGCATCAAACTGCCAGTCTTTTATACAGAAGAAGAGCCATTAAAGGTACTCTAAAGCAAACGCATATAGATACATATGTATGTATGTACTCGAAATTTCTGTAATTTTGTACATCTACAAAACGTCATAGGGCCAGCCAGCGTTCTGGTTGTTGCTAAAGTTGATTTCTCGCTCGTTTTGATGAGTGGTAAATTTATATTTTTTCTGTATGTTTTTGTTTTTATTATTTTTTATGGGGCCATTCAAGCACATAGACAGCATTAAATCGATTATCAACAGATGGCCAGTTGCGACTACTAGCCGGCAGGCAAACAAAAACGAAAAAAAAAACTTTAAAAAAAACAGCACAAAAATATCGTCGAATAAATTGTCTTCCTTATTTCATACATTATTGCTAATCATACTAACAACAATAATAATTTTTGGTATGTCAGATTGACAGTTATGCTGTCACTAGGTTTTATGTGCATTTTTATTTATTTACTTATGTTTAACCCTTTCGAACCTAAAAATATACCTGAAAAATTTTGAATTAAGAAAGCATAGGTGAAATTATCGACAAATTTTCAAAATAGTGAACAGGAAGATCCAAAAAAGTAAAAATCTTAGGCTAAAAATTCACCGATTTGAAAATTATAAAACTAAAATTTGTTAATAGTTAAAATCATAGAAAAATGGAAACGTCAACCACTATTATATTACATTCAACAAAATTACAAAGTTCACAATTTTTTCTTCTGTTGTATGTTTATACTGCAGCTTTAATAGGGTATTATTAGGACTCTTCTATCAAGGCGTTAGGTTCATATCAGTTCATCCCTTAGCAGCATTCTTTTCGGGGTTTCGAAGATATTGGAATGAAAAGAAATAAAGTATCAAACATACTGTCCAGATCATGGTCGGATTCGAATTATTTTATATAAACAGACAAACAGAGTTCATGAAGAATTTACTACAGCAATCTTTCGAGATTGATTAATGCGAACCAAAATTATCTTAATGATCTCATGCTTTTCGAAAACAGTAATTAGGAGTGCCACAACACATTATTCATTTAGAAAGAACCTCAAGAGAGGTAGCAAAAACTTTTGTAGATTTTAGGATAAGAGAAAGAAAAGCCATTTACTGGAATACAAGAGTCGAAAGAAATATCTAGAGTCTTGGTCTTCCGCTTTCCCATTTAAACTACGACTCCCAGATTCTAATTTCTAAAATGATCTAAAACACATATTTCTTTGAGGTGAATATTACTGTTAACAGGTTTTTAAACAGTCCACTACCATACAATAAAATTCTATTTTAAAAAAATAATAGTTTTGTTTTGCTCTCTTTTGGTTTGGCGTTAAATGAAATTGCAAAAACATTTATTATTTAACAAGTAAATGTAAAATTTTTCTAAATCAAGTCAAATGAAAGCTTAGTAAGGAGTTACTGATAAACAATACCAGAACGCTACATATTATAATTCTCTGAACTATCCGCATTAATAAGAGAGTTACTGCAAGTAATTTTAAGCTTTTACTTGTTAGTGTTTCCTAAGTACAGGATTAGAATATTGCGTTGGTAAGACTTTACCTCAGGTATGCTGGCTTATGCCACTACTTTGGTCAATAAGCTAAATCTTAAACTATGCACTTTGATAAGAAATTACTTGTACTTCACCCTTCACGGTGCCAAAAACTTCAGGAGGATCGATTTTTTGGTGAAAACACCTATTACTTACCCAAAAACAACCCAACAAATAAATATATTTTATGTTTTACATACGATACTAACACACGTGAATGGAGAACTTACAGAACTTAAGAACTTTCTTTATTTTATTTTGGTACTTAAAAGATTAAATTTAAAATTGCAACCGATCTCTTCTTTTTCTATTATTCTCTCCTTATACACGTACACAGTATTTGTTGTGTTTATTATCCTTTGTGTCTTCGTCAGAATCTTTAAAGTTTGAAAACCATTCATCATTTTTAAATGAGAAGACACGCTACATACTAAAGTCTGTATTAAATATAAACCAGATTTGTCGCTCTTAATGTATTCTTGTATAATTGACGACTAACTAAACAACCATTTAACTAACCTACAATGGGGAAATATTAAAATAACTTTAAGAAGTTAAACATGTAGTTCGATTATTCAGTTGTTGTTATTATTACCTCCGTGGCATAATGCTTTAAGTCTTATATCTCAAGCAAAATTGATTAAGTAAGAATTTTGTTTCAACAACCCAGCAAAAAGACAAGAAAATTCAAAAATACATTTCCACAAAAACACAGTAAACATTTCACTTTGCTGTGACTCTTGATTTTCCTTTACAAAATGTGGAGTAATTTCGTGATAAGATTTACATCTGCACCTGGCCCTAGGAAGCCGAGGACTAATTCTAGCAGCAGGTCTTTCCTAGTTGCAATTTAAGCGGTTCCAAAGCAGGGTTGCTAACCACTACTTGCTGAAGAGCTGGAGACTATCCAACTCTTGGTCCAGAACACATTACTAGCATGCTCACTGGATCTGGATCATTCACCCGTTGGTGTTATTAAAGGCAAGATGATCCTAACCGTCATAATAATATTCATGCGGGAGCCGCAAAACCACAACCACCACGATACTCCTGAAGGGCCAACCTCAATAATCAGTCAGAGAAACAGCTAAAAGTCTAAAGAGACAATTAGCGAAACTCTGGGTCTTACTGGAAATAACGTGGAGCTTCCAGTTGACAGCCTGCTTGCCTTTAGGGGACTGGGCTCCCTTATACCCCCAGCATCACAGGTCTAGATGGTTAAGTAATCCATAAAGAACGATAAATGTGCCTTCGGGGGGGGTCCCTCACAGTAGTACACTTAAACTGATTTTTAATAAATATTTTATGAGAATATTTTTTTTTAAATATAAAATTTTAATTGTTTTTCTTTTTTTCGCTGCCTTCGTGCATTGATTATTTTTTATTTAAATTTATGGAAATACTATTATATATTCAAATGTAATAGGTACAACATATTAGGACATGCAAAATAGATTCCATTAATCGTTAAAAAAACGCTGACTTTGTGCTTAGCTTAATTTTTTTTTTTTGTACATAAAATTATTAGAAACTTATTTATTTTGAAGATCGATTTTCTGGCTGCTAATGATCGTATCTCCGTAATTAAGTTTTCCATTTGTGAAAATTATTTTAAAGTACTCGTCCATGTTTAGTGATAACACCTGTAAGAATAGAACACATCAGAAAATTATTTGAGTGATAAAGTGTATATTGGCGAGTCGATTTGTTTGTTGTCTTTATAATTACGTTTTCAGGTTTTATTGATTATTTTCCGACTGTGGAAAAAACATTCAAAAATATTATTCAATTTTTTACAATTATCTTAAATCAAAAAGTTGCTAAAGAAAAATAAAAAAATTTTGTTTTTTCGTATACGACGTGGTTCTATTAAAAAAATAAATAAATAAAACAAACCTTGAAAATATTTTACATATTATTTTATAAACACCCCACTGTTCATTTCTGTTATTTATGTTGTTTTCCTAATTTCACAATCTGATTCTTCAAGATGGTCAAAATTGAAAAAAACAAAACGTAATAAATGAATATATAGAAGCATAAAAGGGAGAAAACCAAGACAGTAGCATTGTTTGTAACAAAAAACAATTTCTGCAGAAGATGAAACAAACAAAGTAGAAAATTATTAAACATCATTAAGTTTTGAATGAATCATTTATAAGTTTATCTCTAACTTAACAAAAAAAAAAAAACAAAAACGGGTGATTGGCTGTTGCCAGTTGTTATGGCGTTAATTCAATTGAAACCAAGTTTAAATTACATGCATATATACATATCAAAAACTTATATAAATACGTATGCATATACAAGCAAATAAATTTTAAACCTTTTTTATGTACACGTAAACCTAGTGAATAATATTATCTGAATTTGGACAGAATTTATGTGATAGTCAGCGTAAATTGCATATTTTATATCCACTACCAATCACTAATTTTGCAGACACGGCACAAAAGACTTTGGGAAATTACAAAATTTCTCTTAATTATGTTTAAATTTATTTTAAAGTCATCTATGTTTTTATATCGTGTTCGTCAAAAGTTCAGTAATAACAATAACATTTATTTAGTTTTAAAATGTATGTATTCATAGAAAGAGTTTCTCTAAAACAAAAAAGTTTAGAGTAAGATGATTCAAATTTTTATTGTATTTCGAAGAGAAAAGATCGGAAAAATGATGTTTGGCAAATGTCTATCACGACAATACTGAGAGATGTCGATTGTTTTTTCAACGTTTTTAATCACGTTTTGGCAAAGTGGCGGTTCTATTTCTTTGATCACACCACAAACTTTGGACTTTAAGACGTAGCCCTCAAAAAATAATCCAGTGTTGTTAAATCACACGATCTGGCTGGCTACTTAAGCGGTGATTGTCATGAAATGGCACGTTGAGCACGTAAAGACTTGTCTATAACCACTGTAGGATTTTCAGAAGCCCAAATACCATTACAAATAGAAATGGGCTTCGTTTGAAAAAATGAACCTTGTAAGGCCTCAAGGTCAAATCTTTATGCAAAATTTGACATGTGGTGGTTTTGGATAAACCAATTGCTCAACAATTGGTTGAGCACGTCGAGTAATTAACAAATTTGGATAAGCTTCAACACTGTGGCTCACGGCTGCAATGTTTTCAGTTGAACGACCCGGTCGAACACACGTTGGTATTCGCAAATTTGGTATAGAGCCTCTCGATCTAAATTTAAAAACTAAATTGTTAACAGCGGTCTCAGAAGAACGATTATGTTATCCGAAAATATTTCGAATTTTTCGAAATATAACTTTAACAGAACCACCATTTTCAGTTGTCGATTTCAATTATTTTAATGTGAGTTTCATGCAAAATTGAATTCATTTTAACATTTTCCAACGCATCTACTACGAATACGTCGAAAAGCTAAATGTCGAAACTATCACGTTGTTGATGTTGCCACAACTGAAAAACAAACATCTTGTTCAAAACCATAGAAATGTACCACATATTTAACATATAGCTTGCGCTTTATTGATTTTCTATTAACATAGCGGGTATTACTTTTGTTAGCTTTTGCAGGATACATAATGACTGCATTTCCTACCATAGTCGTCCTGTTGGAAGAATTATTTAATAGTTCTCTCGCCTTTCCTCCATAAAGCATCAATTATTGTATTTAAACGTTACTTTTTAGCTTGTATGCCCAATATGACGATTAGACGTTAATTTTTTAATTTAATTTCAATTAAAAGTAAGATGTCTGTTCATGAAGAAACGTATCGTTATGTAACATAACAATGTAACTTATCAAATCGTCAGAATATAAAATAACAAAACATCATATTTTCTTTACTAATTTTAAAGGAAAAAATTCTTATAAATTTATTGAAAATATTATTAAAATATTTTTTTTTACAATTATGTGGCTAATAGTTTAAATTGAACTTAACATGTGTCAAACTTAAAACGATTTTTCTCAGTTTTAATAAAACGATGATTTAACAACGTATTCCCATTGAGTGTCTTTCTCTATTTTACTCTAAACACATTTTTAAGATTTTAACTTAAAATGTTGTTAGTTTATAGATTATAAGAGTATGTACTTCAAGTTCAAGTTTTTAAATTATTATTTGGCAGATCCTGTTAATTTAATCATATATACGACTAAAAGCCTACGACTCCTCAAAAATCGGGTTCTTCTTAAGAAATTAAATGATTAAAGAAATAATAATAATTCCCGGTAGTTAATTATTGGCGGATTTGCCCAAAAATTGCATCCTAACAGAGCAGTATTCCAACATTTCTATTCACAAAGTATCTATTATTGGAAGCAGTGACGACAAATCCAGATTCACGTCTATCATAAAACTGTACTATATAAATCACACATAATCCTAAACTCATTTGTTTGGTCTTCGAAAATTAGGGAAGTATTTTAAGATCCACTCTTCAATTGCTGTAAATACTTTTTAAGGGATCCAATATTATAAAAGATTACTGTAAAGTAATAGAATAGAAATGTCTTCATAACAATTTAATAAATTTACGTAAATAAAAAAATTATATTTTTATGAAATATTATTTTTTAATTTTCGCATATGTTCTGTAATAATTACAAATAATTAACAGAGAACAGCAAAAGTTAGATACAATCCTCATTGTGTCTAAAACATTATTTTTGTTTGAAATGTTTTATGGCATTATGGGACAAACAGAAATATTTTGGTATTCAGATATAATTAAAATGTTGTTACTTTTCATTGAAATATTATTAATATCATGTCTAAATTTCACAGAATAATTGTGTTAGTTACTTAAATAATTTCTACCAACAAAAGATCAATATTATGTGAAGCCAACATATGGCTTACAGATGTGAACTACTTACAACACCGAATACTATAAATATTGTTTAGATTGTTTGTGTTTGTACAATGCCAGAATATATGTTGCACACATTCATATTTATTAATAATCACATTGTTGTAATTTCACAATTGGATGGGAAAATTGTTTTTAAAAGCTTTAAATGGTTCACAGCTAGTGTTGTAAGTCTTTTTAACTTAAAGTTGAGTACCAAAAAAGGCGTTTTGAATTGACTATATCCAACTGACAGATCGAACTCAAGAAAATTGTAGGTCAATTACACATTTATTAATTGATATGAAAAATTTTAAAAGTATTTACGTATTTAAGCATTTAAGTATTTAAAACTACAATGATCGAATAAGAGAAACATTAGTCCTAATCTATTTTACATTACTTTTTAACGATTTTCTGCTAAAGGATTCAAATGGTTCATAGTGCGATTTAATAATCAAGTCAGCTTATAAAAAAATTAAGCTAAAACTTTAGCTACGAAAATTTTATATTTCGAAATTTTGTTAGCCACAGAGAGTTAAGTTAAAAATATAATTTTTTTTACTGTTCATTAGAATTTTTGTAGGTTCAACTTGACACCGGGCGACAACCAATATTCTGAATGGCATATCTCATCTATTCAAAGAAATAATATTTATTTTATGTGGGAGTATTTTAAGATTTATAATTGAAAACGGGAAAAACGTTCATTAAATTATGATTTAAATTGTAGTTTCATTTATTCACTAATTTAATAACAATTTAGTTTTTATCTATTGATTTTATTATGTATTGTAATTAAAACTATAATAAATATTAAGCACTAGAAACTTATACTATCGGCTATTTATTAATAATAAACATAATACTTTAAAGCAAATTAATTTAGTGTAATTTTAAATGTATATAAATTTTAAAAACTTCCTCAATTTCTTGATACTGCAAATTCGAATGAATTTATCAAAAAAATTGTTCCTAAGTTTCATCAAATTTATAAACCCAATAGTCAAAACTTTTGAATCATTTAATTTTATGTAAATCGTCTCATGATTATATTCTGTATACATTTTTCACTGAATGAAAATAATTTTTAAATCGTTTAAACACAATGCAATTTTATTGTATAAATTTTTGTTTATCCCAAGTGTGATTTAAAATAAATACAATTAATATAAAATTATATGCGAAAAAATCAAAACAAATATATAATCTCGTTGATAGTGATGAAGAAAAAAATACGATATCTAATCAATATTTATCTAATAATATTTAATTTGCATAATTTTTGTTAACATAAATCGTTGTACAGAATATTTTATGCAAATTTGGAAATATTTTTTAGAAATAAAATGCGACATAGAAAATATTTATCACGCATAAGTTAACGAGGTTGGACTCTAAATTGCCTGAAAAGCCAAAGTAAAATAATTATGCAGAAAAATTTACTTAAAGATTATCGAAAAAATTTTGGTGAAGCGGTTCAGCTGTAACATTTTGTAATTGAAATGAAAAATTTCATCTATGGGATGCCATTTTCCATTAATTTTTCGTTTTTTGTTTTTGTTTTTTATATTAATGACAGTGGTTTAAATAAAATCATGTTTCGTTGTTTAAGCCAAGGCAGACGGATACAAATTATACATAAATGAGAACATAGTGTTCAGAAATAGAAAAACTTTGGTAACATAAGTTTACTTATAGAAATTTAACCAAATTAAAATGCAATAAAAGTAAATCTTTACATTACCAAATGGGATAAAAAAGCATTTGAATTTTTATAGAAGTCAGCAGTTTCTGGTGGTGAAATAAAAACTATGATTTACAGTAAGGATAGACTAGAATAGAAAAAAGGGAAGGTGCTGAAACGAAAATAATTATTTATTCCAGGAATTCATTTAAAATGTTTTTATCGTTACAGAAATAAATTTACTGTCTTATACAGCAAATTTTTTAAAGAAGTTAAACCAAAAATTTATGTTAATTTAAATTCTCACTTAATTAAGCATATTTAAGTCACTGATTTCATTTCAGCGATCTTTGAAACAGTTTCGTAATAATAATTTTTAGAATGAAAATGTTTCATAAAGTCAGTGAAGTTATTTCATTCTTGAAATATAAAGAATGAAGAATGTCATATAAAGAATGAGTTAGTAGCATTGCATAGATGAATAATATGAATGAATACCAAAATTGTAAAAGCATTTCATTTAATATATATAAAATTCTTCATTAATACCATGAAGCTTTTCGTTAACTCGTTGTGACTGAAAAACCCCACTGACGTTATGAAGAAATTTATTACTTGAATGAAGGTTGTTGTTGCAGTTATTCCTGTCAAATCGATTAACTCGATTTAAAATAATTTAAAATTGATATAAAATCTATTTAAATAGTCAACATAAGTGAAAGCTTTAATAAAAGATTCTATCATTTCGCAGTTTTAATACCATTGACAGAGAAATTTGTTTTTTTTAAAATACACGTATCAAAATTTTCAAAAAGTAATTTTAAATTATCATTTAAAAATAAAACGAAAATGGAGTTAATCGATTTGGTAAATTTAGCATTCAATTAGCTTACTCTTCACAAGATAATAAGGGCTCCTTTTACAAAATCCGCAAATTTACTTTGACTAAACATATAGAGTTCTAAAGATAATACTGCTACGGCCATAATTCCAGAGGTAGCTCTTTTCAGTTTAAAGTGAAACACTGCCTAAAATTTTACCATTTTTTTAAATATATATGCATTCATATGTAGATAAATATTTATATAATTGCTAAATCTATATTACAAAGCTCGTTGTGTTTATTTGATGACGCGACATAACTGGATAATGGAAAATAAGGAAGGTATTTGCTTGTACGCTTCAATAGACTTTTTATATTTTCAAACCCTTGATCAGGAGATAAGAAGGATGGGAAATTTGCATTTTTATACATCAAATACTATGAAGTGAGTTTAAAAAATTCATGGTTAAAATGATTTTATGAAATTCAAAAGATACTTTGCATCTATAAGGACCAATATGTTGTGTCTGTTTCCAGACAAAGGATTAAAGCAAAAGCAGGAGAATTTATTATATATTCTTTAATACAATTTTAAACATGGCCTTTACATTTTTTTTTTTGAAAAACCTTCAATATCAAAAATGTCCAAATTTAAAAGCATAAATAAAGATCAATTTAAAAACCAGTACAGTATTGACCGGGCTGTTAGATAAATTTTCAGCACGTTAGCAACAGCATATTAGCAACACTTTTCACTCGAATTTGATCTAACACGTTGATATTAATTTTTAATAACTGCCACTACTATCAATTAAAAATAAAGTACATAGAACATTCACGATTGTGCCTGAGGTCACCACTTTTTCATTGTATTGAATGCCAAACGGGATTGTATACATAACTTGGTATATTGCTACTGCTACACAAAATTGACTCATTTTTATTATTTATATGTGTACTCGGTGTCCGCCGGGAAGGTGTACAACTTTGTTTTGCGGTCATTTTGGTAAACATAGTCATATTTGGAAGTCGTGAAGTAGATACGTGGCAAATTTATTCTCTAAAAATAATTGATAAGTCAAGGTGTTTTAATCGTTAACCGGCAATGACAACCCCGACTTTCATGATAAAATCATAATGAGTGACGAGGCAGATTTCCATTTGAATGAATACGTGAATAAGCAGAATAGTTGGTTCTGGGGAATGGGAAACCCTCAAATTATTTAATCTTTGCATCCTTTAATAGTGCAATTTGGTTAGGAGGAATCATTAAAACTTACTTCTTTGAAAATGAAAACGGCGTAAGATAACTGTAAATGGGGAGCGACGTCGTGATATGATTGAAAACTTTTTAACGTTACAACTGCATGCTTTGGGTTTGATTAACATGTGGTATCAACCGCCTTAGCAAGACATCAGCCACGATTATAACAGAGTTATCTCCAGATTTTCTTTTGTGGGAATCTCTGACAAGCAAGGATTATGCAAACAAACCAGAAACACTTGAGCAACTCAAAAAAAATATTCGTGATGAAATTAATGGAATACCGCGTGAAATGTGCGAGAATGTAATGAAAAATATGTTCAAAAGGGGTCGCATTGTAAGGCTAACAGAGAAGGACATTAACTGATATTCCAAGTGAAGAACGGATAGGGCCTAATATATAAATCACATTGAGCTATGTCTAGAGTCAGGAACTTAATGAAAGCAAACGCAGAAACTGGGTGCTTATGGTTTATAGAATTTTTACAAAATGGAGGCGCTCAAGCAAATTAATAAATCCCAATATATTAGAATAATAAAAATTATGTTATTATTGAACATGTGCATGTTATTTGTATTTTCTGACTTGAAGCATATACTTTTACCATAAATATAAAAAGGCACTAAATTTTAAATAAATTCAAGAGTTATGAAAACCTAATAGGGTTAGCCAGATGTACAAAAAGGGCTGTAGAAATTGAGAAACAGATTTGCATTTGAGACATAGCACAACGACGTAAACAGATAATGATTCTACTGCAACCAAAAACAGTGTCTTGTTCACGTATAGCCGCGGTAAACGACCGAATGTGTGATAAGGTTTACACCAGTACCAACTGCTGGGTCATAACCTGTTGGTGGCCGAACCACTGTGGATGATTTTAGCATCATCCTCGCCCTAGAAGGCCTTCATATACGTGTATCCTCCGGTCACTCCTAGTTGCAAATTCAAGAGCTCGGAGCAGCCCCCCAACGCCCCCACTCCTTGCTGAAGTGTTGCTTACTGCACCTGTACCATTCATTGTGTTTATTGTGAATGATCCGATCAACACAACTCAAACGAGGGACTCAAAACCATAACCACCACGATGCTCCTGAAGGGCCAACCTCAATAATCAGTCAGAAAAGACTAAAAAGACAAGTAGCTGAACTCTGGGGCTTGACTGATTCCCGTGAAAATATAGTGGAGTTGTCCAGTAGGCTCCTGCTAACCTATTAGAGGACTGGCCTCCCTTTTACCCCCAAAGACACATGTAATGGCGGTGGATTTCTGTCAAAATATATCAATGTGCCCCCCGGGTGAGGAGGTAAACTACCGAACGGATGTATTCATAACGGGATGACTATACTATAACTTAATGAATATAGTTTAGGAGTGCAAGATAAATATAATTGACGCTAAAAGCGCCATTGAGTATCCTTATTACTAATGTAATTCAGTCTCTTACAAAAGCTATTTATTTAATACATTCTGTCATTTTTGTTAATATTCCTTTAACACTTGGTAACAATATGAAAGTATACGCAATATACAGTTCAAAATTATTTTTCTATATAATTTTCTAACAAAATCATAAAAACGCATTACCTTTAAGCTGCGTCCATATGATAAATAAAACCGTAAGTAAAATCTTATCTTAAAATATAATTTAGGCGACCGTAAGTTGTGTAAATTATCATCATTTGCATTCAAAAATTAATATTGAATTTTTAGTAAACTTAATTACATATGTGTAGATTCACAATCAAAAAGCGTTAAAAATACAACTAATAAAAAATATATACCTACATGTGGATGTATGTATGTATGTATGTATGTATATATGTATGTATGTATGTACGTATTTATATATATTGTTTTAACCAAGGTGCAGGTAACAGGCCATTAATGATCATGGAGGCTACAATTTTATATTGTTTACAAAATATATAAAAAGTTATAACAAACACACAACAAAACAAACCGAGAGGCAGACAGAAAGTCAAATGCAATAAACCTATATACATACGTAAATCTATAGATGTGTGTGTATGTATGCCTGTATGTAAGCAAAAAGAGAAAAAACAATAAACAAAAAAATGGAAGAAAAATTAAAATTCAATTTTATTTTATAATAAAATTTAAAAAAAATATCAAGTCAAGACGCGCCTTGGACAATTTACTTAAATAAATTGATATTTTAACGAAAAAAAAACATAAAAATAAACAAAATTTACCAAACTCTCGCTATACGGCATTGATAATGCGAATTGGTGGTAACAGTTTTAAAGTACATAAATTATGATATTACTTTTACTCGATTCTGCACCCAAAACAAACAGATGAAATTTTTATGGAAAGTGTATTATAACGACAAAAATATAATTCTTGGAAAAACAAAAACAATCACAAAACAGACTGGCTGGCAGAGAATCATTCAATATGAAAAGGAATCAGTAAGTATAAATTTCAAAATATGCAAAATATGGAAATGGCAGGTTCAAGAGATATGGCCACATACTTTAATTTTGCGTCAGTATTTTACAATTGCACATATTTTGTATAAATCTCATGTATAACATTTCAAAAGATAAGATAATACAAGTTAAATAGCGATACCTATAGGAACACTATATATATAGTGTTTAGTTTATGTTCTTCAAGAGGATACGCCAAAATTAAGTGCGGTGCACGGGGTCTTCCTTTAAATTAAACTGAAATAGCGCAAGCTCACGTATGTTTTAATTTCAAAATTTATAAGTTTTATTGTTATTTCTTAGAAATTATTGTGTTAATTATTAAAGATAACATGAAAATTATTTCCGGGAGCACATCATATAAGACCCATTATATTTTACTATTCTTATATAAGTGTAATATAAAAATTTTGAACATAGTTAATATAAAATATATAAATATAACGAGTTCTACAGTGAGTTACCTATTATTCAGATAAGTTTTCTTATTTGCTTTTTATTTAAGGGGCTCAGGAGCCCCAGAGAAATTAAAAGTTGCATACGCTTCAGAAAACGTAGTTCAGATTAATAAACCCCTTATTTCAAATATTTTATGGCGGATATCATAGGTACACATATTTTAAGCTCCCTACAAAAACGAGGTTTTCTATGTTTTCAATTTTGGTTATGCATATATAGATATATGTAAGTATGTGTTTAAACCTTGTTAAAAAATGTTGTTCTTTAGAACTGGATTTAAGGGCGACTTTCTATATTTATTGCAATGAGAAGTTTACTGATTCATAATTCCATAATGGGGTGATAAGAATCATCAATGGTTCAATGATACCCATACTACCTTCTTTACCATATTATGTTTAAGATGTAACAAAGTATTTATAATTTTTTGGGTTTCTGTAACTCTAATTATCAGGGTTTTCTATGGTTTCTGCATTTTTTCCTGAAGTTGGTTCTCTACCATAGGGCAAGCTCTTACTTTTAAACAAACTATCCAGCAAAAACTTTTGCTATTAAAAAAAATATGCTTGTTCATTGCTTACCAGACTACTTCGTCAATGCTTCTGAATATCGTTTAAAAGCAATTGCTAACATTAACCAATTGCTAACATTATTTTATACGAGCTCATCCGACAAACGTTCTTCTGCCTAAATTTGAATAAATTTGCTTGTGATTTTTTTAAGAATTTAATTTAAAAAAAAATGTAAAAATTCATAGAAAAACACAATTTTAGTTTTTGCCGAATTTTTAAAATTTTCCAAGCAACTTTTAAAATTTTTCTTGCCATGAAAACTTTTTCCATATTATTACACATACTCCAAACAATACTCCAAAATTGCCGAAATCGGTCAAGCTCTTCTCAAGTTACGGACTCGATTTCATTTTTATTTATAGAGTGGTTACCAGTTTTGTTAAAAATTTCTGTTTAGTAAATATTTTGTTTTAATTAATTTTTGAATTGTTAATATTTTTCGTGTTTTCTTTATTACTCCGATATTTATATCTATACTACTATATTATAAAGCGGAAAGATTTGTTTGATTGTTTGTTTGGTTCGAATAGGCTTCGACACTATTGGACCGATTTAAAAAGTTCTTTTGCCATTGGGAAGACACACATTCCCGAGTAACATGGGCAATATTTTTTTGACCACACCCACTTCCTCGCCTACTTTTTTATTTTATGCAAAATGGAAAACGGCTGGAACGATTTGTGTCATAACCTATTGGGAAGCTACACTTTTCCCGAGTAACATAGGCTATATTTTTTTAAGCACACCTACTTTCCCCCCACCCTTTTTTAGTTCATGTAAAATGGAGAACGGCTGGAACGATTTGTGCAATTTTTATTTTAAGTGTTCGTCATAACCTATCTTAGATTTTTAAGAACTATTGTCAGAATTTGATTAGTGAGCGCGGTAACTCCTATACAAAATGAAAAATTAGAATTACAGGGAGTTTTAAAATTTTTTTACAAATAAACCTGCACATAAGTGAGATTAGAGCAGGTGAACCAGCAATATTATCATCGTGTGCCTAAGCAACTAAAGAAAGCAAAAGCTGTAACTTTACCTTCCTTTTCGATATAAGGATTAATGTGAGAATATTCCCTTTTAAAGATATAATCTAATCGATCTTAAATTTGTCAAACGGGGCTCAGTTACAGTAACTGAATATTGTCATTGCAAAGGGCACACCGACCGACAGTTTCGAAAAGCTTAGAACGAAACAAAACAAAAATATTCATTATAATCTGAAATTTGTTTACAGATGGTACAAAAACTAATGGCTTCATTAAATATTCCAAAAATTTACATATGTAAACGAAAATATATGTTTATGCTATATGCATACATACACAAATAATAAATTTAATACACAACAACCATTTAAAAATAAAACGAAAAATATTTAAATTTGAATTGCTTACAAAAAAAAAAAACATCGTAGATTTATTACTTTAAATATTAAAAACAACAAAGACGCAAAATAACAATGGATAATATAATATAATTATTTAAGTATGTGGAAGTGTTTCGATTAAGCTACTGTAACTAGCTGTATGAAACAAATAATGATTTTTGAGATTTAATTAAAATTAATTTAAACACTAAATTTATCTAACGACTAACTTAACACGAAAGTGTTTAAGACTTAGTTTCACAATCAAAGCTCAATAACTGTTAATAGATGTATGTGGGTCATTTATATTTTTATAGCACAGCATATACTGTGCTATAAAAGTTTTCAAAATAATAGTTTTACTTTACTTCCAGCGTTTCATAATTTTTTGAAACGAAAAAATTTCTTTCCTAATCCATGCCGATCAAAAAATTCTGTGTTAATAATAGTTTTGTTAAAGATAAAAAGTATCTTAGAAAAGTTTATTCTTCTTATTTTTACTTGTTGAAGGAAAATCTTTCCTAAATATGTTTTTTTGTTAGAAAATGTAAAATAAATAAATTTCAAAATTTTAGTTCCAAACTAGTACTAAGGTAGACCGAAGAATTCTGACCCTATTAAAGATTGTTTGATTTTAGCAGGCTTAACTTTACCCGGAAGTAACTAAAATCTACGTAAATAAAGCACAAACTTATAAAGCATAGCTTAAACTCTTCTTATCGGAATGTATTATTTTTGTATAACGAGCTTCGACACACACTCATATTCTTCAATAAACGCATGGCTGCCGAACTTACGCCACTTGAACTTAAATCATTTTATAGTTGTATGTTATGTTTTGTTTTATTAGAAATTGTAAAATGGAATTATTATCTTTATAACAACATAATATGTAATTGTCTCTACTTTCGAGTATGAAATAATTATTTAGTAGATCTTATAACGAAATATGCAATTACGTTAAATACTTTAAGGCAGGTTATTTGCATTTTGTTACTTTTTTAAATTGTACTTTTTATTTAATAATTAAAGATTATTTTAAAATTTTGTTTTTAAGTCCGATTATTACCGATTATTGTTTGTTTTTATTATTACTTATTACCAATTATTTGTTACTCAATTTAACAAGTCATTGTTTTCCACTGATTCTAGATATAAAGCTCGAAACGAAAATCGGTTCAGTTAATGTAAGTTTCAGTGTGGAAATTACTATCGACTATAGCATATCCACAAACATAACAATGTAAGAGCTTGCGTCACCTACTACTGTAATTTCTTTAAAAATCAGATAATGAAATTTATCGGCTTTACAGTGTTTATTTTCTGAAGAAGAAAAATTAAATTAAAAATTAGTAAATAAAATAAACAAAAAAGCTATTGCAAACATAATACACCCACTGAAAGTGATTGTCTATTTAAGTCAAAGTAATGAAATTATTAGTCTGTTTGTTTTTTGTAAAATATTAATGATGTTCAATGTATTTTTAATTTTTCTTATTGTTTGTATATTTTAAGTTTCAGAAGAAGAACATCAAAGCTGTTCGAAATAACATATAAATTTAATAATTACTGTTTAATAAAACAAAAAAGAGTTTCATTTAAAGAAACGAAAAAAAACATTCACTTAGAACCCAAAGATATATAAAATATTTAAAATTTTTAAAGGTCAAGTAAAGTACCAAATAAATATTAAATATAAAAATTTATTTCCCTCTTTATTTTCTTAGCAAAACGAGCTTGTTTTTAAAGTAAATATTAACACTTTAACTTTTTTTGTCGGTTAAAATTGTTTTTATTTTTGAGTTTTACTAAAGTTATAAATATAAAAATGAATCAAATTAATAGTCCTTGCACAGCCTATAAAGTTTGCCTATTTCTTATGCACATAAAATATCTCTGACAATATGATTCGTTTAGTTTAAATTTGACAAATTGTTGTTATTTGCAACTACTGGTTCTCTTGTTTTATTTGATTTTATATGAGTTTTCAGTTTCATTATCATATTTTATTATAACTTGAAATTTTAGTGAAAAAACAGTTTTCCCTTGAGTTTTTAATAGCAGATTTAATATTTTGTGAAGGTTTGAGGTTTGGGTGAAATCTGAAATTACGTCAATAGTTTGAAGTTAATAAGTTATTTTAATTTTCAATTTATAATGAAACATCAGTTCTATGGTGAAACTTTGGCGAATGCGATTTTTTGAGAAATTCACATTGTTTGTTTCCATTTTTCTGTTTTAAAAATAATTTTACAAACCCAGACAGATACGGAATTTGGAATTTTCACTTCTTCGCGTTTAATATTAAAGCTGTAAATTATGTGTAGTAGTAATTCGCCTATATAAATAAATTTTAAGAAGGCACACTTATATTAAATAATATTTTATTCTACATTTCACTAGAAGGTTTCAGAAAGAAGAAAAAATAATAAAAGAAATAATTTCATTATCTGCTTAAAACCAACATAAAATCAGCATAAAAACGCAATTTAAAAATACCTTTTTTAGCACCTACAATATAAGAAATAAAATACCAATTAAAAATGTGTAGTGTGCGGAAAGTTTTTTCCGTAGGAATAAACTTTCTAAATCACAGTGGTAAAATTTTATTGGGATATATGCACACATAGTCTAATTATCTCCAATTGACAAAAAAAAAGGAAGCATAAAGACATCTAAGAACAAATTTATGTTTCTCTATGCAATTATCCATACAATGTTTTAATTAAAAGTTCATTTGTATAAATATTTTTAAGTTTCTGCAGTCAGCAGCAGTTTCAAACAAAAATACGTTTATAGAGCCAAGAAGATATAAAATTGCATTTAAATTCCCTAAGGAGAGCTTAATTGGCAAGAAGTAAGACAAAACTGCAATTTAAAAAATAAATATATAAATAATGATACAAAAGGACGGGAGAGAAGAGTAGAGAATAAAGACTACAAAATAATACAAATGGCACAAGACGAGACACGTACAAACTTGACTTTTCAAGCAAAGCAAATGAACAAAAAACAATATTTCTCTACCCGCAAACAACTAAAGTAAAAGACGATAGATACACCTCATTTCAATTTTAACACACAAACAAGTGTGGAGGTCTAAAGGGAGTGAAGTCACAAGTTAGAGGAAATTAACAACAGAAAGTAGAATTAAAAGAAGAGGCCTGTTTTAATACTGTCATTGCCGCTTGGTATAAGAAATGCAACAAAAAACAAAAAACAAAAAAAAACAGCTGATATTTTTATATACATATATACATATCCCGAAATAAAAAATCCATATAGAAAACATATGTTTTGTTTAGTTAGTTTTATTTGAGTGTTCAAATACAAACATCAAAACAGAGAGGAGCTCATTTATTATCACAATAAAGCCAAAAACAAATATACAGAAAATATATACTCAATACACAAACTCGCACATACATTCAAAATCGCTTTGTTAATAGTATTGTGTCAGTTAAAGGGGTGGAAAAAGAAGGAGTACAAAAACATTCATTGTTCTTTTTATAATACCATCTACACACATTTCTACATATACATATATTCTAGTATATATATATATATATATATATATATATATGCATACCGCATAGTTTGGGGACACAAAAATTATGTACTTTTTTTGAGATAATTATGCAGAATTCATAGAAATTGATTTATATATCCCGATATTTTTTCACTAAATCCTCTTCAAATCGGTTTAAAGTTAATTCTTATATTTAACGCATATTCCGAGGACACTTTTCAAGCTAGCGCATATTATGAGGACATGTCCCCATACTATACGCAATATAGAAGTAAAAATTTATTGCCAGATGTTTTGTAAATTTTACAAATTTTTGTTGCCGCCGTCAAGTTTTGCAGCCAGGGTTGTATGTATTTGTTCAGTAATGCCAACGTGTTTTATAAAAAAACCATAGCGATTATGAAATTTTATTATATATTTATTATATATATTTATTATTATATATAATAATTATAGTTATTTGACCTCTTTTAATATTTTTTAGTATTTTATTATTAAGCACTAGGTCATTATTTAATAAAAAATGATGATGCCAACCAATCAATGGTTTAGCGAAGTATTGAAAACTAATAAAAAATTAAGTTTTAAAATTTTTTATTAAATAATGACCTAGTGTTTAATAATAAACTGCTAAAAAATATTAAAAAAGGTCAAATAACTATAATTATTATATATAATAATAAATATATTTTATTATGAAATATTGGTTACAATTTACTATGTATGGTATCTACGTTTTTGCTTTTTTCACTTTAATTCTATAAAATGATAATTAAATGTGTACTAATCTTTTATTTTATAAAATAGTCTTTTTAAATAAATTTTAAATATAAAAAATAATTTCCTGAAGAAGCTTTCCACAGGAAAGCGAAATATCGAAATAAATCGTTAAAATTTATTTAAAAAGACCATTTTATAAAAAAAAAGATTAGTACACATTTAATAAAAATAAAAAAGGTCGAATAAAACTGAAAATAATAAAATGAAAATATTACAATATTTTTAATATATTCTGTGAAAAATGTGAATATTCTAAACGCTGCATCGTCTCATCATTTATAACTAATTCAGCCTTATTAAAATATCGTTATTCTAAACTCAATGATTTCAATGAAATGTAGCACAAGAAAGTCGATGGCTATGAAAAAAACGATATATTTAACCGGTAACAAGCAATTCAATTGGTGATTTATGATAAGATAAAGTTTGAACTGATTGAATTTTCAAATTACCAAACAAATGAATGTTTTTTAAAAAAGTAGCATAGTGTAGTTTATCGCATTATTTAATTACACGGTACAAATTACTCTAAAATTTGTTCTTAAAAATGGGTTTTTACCAACTTTTTAAAATATCTTTAATGCTATTAGTTTATGATGTTTACATTAGAAATAACTTAAGAATCGTTATTACTTTCGCTGTGATAAAATAAAGGTAAATTTTCAAGTTTTGGGCAAAACGGGATTTGTAAATACCTCTAAATACTTTCTAACACTGATATACGTATACAGTTATAACGATAGCAATAAAATAAAAGTTGCTTAAGTTTGGATTTGACTTACTTAATATATCTTTAAAACAATAGAAAACATAAATGATTTTTTAATGCTGAAATTAGTAAGTGGTAAAGAATTCACTTATTTTGTACATATATGGAAACATTTTGAATTACTTAAAGAGGTCGTAATTCACATTCTTCTTTAGACATTAAAAAATTATATAATTGGAACTGAATGACAGAAAAAATCAATCCTTATATTAATGGGATTTTAGTTCATATTCCATTAATTCTCTAAATTACTTCCTTGTTAATAAAAAATATTTGCAAACATAAAAAACTGCCTTTATTAATATTTTATTATGCTGTAATAGATTTAAGTAAAACGTTAGCTATTACACATATGTACAAAATTTTAATATCGACGCAGCGACTCTTATGTAAGCCATACACGTTGCGATCTGTTGGTAATCAAGTGAGGGTTTTGTGTACAAATTATATATAACTTGCGTACAATCACACACAGAACAACTTTATTTTATAAAGAAGTCATTGAACCAAAGATATTGTCGAATATTATTGTGAATGTTTTTGTTTTTATAATATTCATTTCTGCAGTTCCACAATTCAGGCATCCATTTGTAAAACTCTATAAAAATACGCATTTCATTTGAACCTTACATTTTTCTTAATATATTTAATTTTTATTAATAAATTTAAAAACAAAATTGATTTTGTGAACGCAAAAAGTTTAATTAATTAGCGTAAATAATATCAATTGGTTTTTTGGGTATTTAAAAAAGTAAAAAGTTGTCAACACTATTAGATCAAATCTGCAAGCATGTTACAAACACTAATAGTAGATATGCATTGTCTGCAAAGGTTAAAATAAGGGATGATATCTACTACGATCAGTGTTACCATTAAGTGTTTTTATTTGTTCAAATAAAGTAAATTTTTTTCTTCTTGAAAAGTCATCTTAATTGTAAAGAAATATTTTATTTATATTTAACTGAACCAAATGACATGCATATGACAATCGAATACAGTTTACTACATCGTATTATTTATATTTAACTGAACCAAATGACATGCATATGACAATCGAATACAGTTTACTACATCGTATTATAAAACATGTACATAGGGTATAAGCTAAAAAATAAATAAATTTTAATGGTTACATTACATTGAAAATTGGGATTCATTCTTATTTGTACAAATTTATTTATTATTATTTTTGATTTATGCGAATATTGTTCCTACGTTTTTAAAACTATTAAAAATAACAACCTTTTAACTTGCTATAAAAATTTATTACATCTTTTTGAAATAACATACAGCACTATAGGCAACAATGGCTGTTTTTGTTATTTGCAGAAATAACAATCTTGTCATATTAATTTTAAATATAAAGAAAAATCAGAAGCATTAAATTGTGTATTGTTAGATCTGCAGAAGAAAAACATTAATGAACATGATAACATGAAAAACTCTTTGATAAAAAATTATTAAGTATATTACGTTAAAAATAGTTTAAAGAAAATGCCACTAATAAGAATAAGCTCAATTTACTGGCAGAGCTCAAAAGTAGCTAGCTATTGGATTTTGAAGCAAAAAAATTTAAAATAACAAATTCTCATAATTCATCTGATATCTAAATATTCAACAATTATTTATATTTATTTGACATGTTTCGCCTAAAAATCGATTTTTTTATTTTTGAACTCTGACAGTAAACTTAAACCAAGCGATATCTTGCAATTTAAATCCGCTGAGATTTGTCACACTAAATTTCGAAATTTTTAAACAACAACCTCAAATAATTAAATTTAAGTTTGCCTACTACATTTTTTTTTAATTAATGAAGTTTTTATAACAAAATCGTAGTCGTTACTTCAAAGTTCAAGAACATATACATATATATCACTAGTTATAATTGATTTTATACTTTGTAAGTATAATTAAAAATTATTATTAACTTCTCATGTTTAAGACTTATACAAATAAATTTTTTTAAAATTGATTCGTTTAGTGTTTCAAAAAATGCATTAAAAAATCAAAGGATATAATATGTTTCAAATATATTGATAGGTATAAAACTCTGGTAACAGGTAATATTTGAAACGTGACAAATTTTTATGGGGGAAGATGTTATTGGTCATAACATAGAGGAAAAAATTCTTGTAAAAAATATAGTATAAAACACAAAACTAAAAATGTTTTTAGTTTTTTAATTTAATTAAATATGTACTAATCTTTTTAATGGTCGTTTTAATTAAATTTTACCGATTTATTTTTTCAATATTTCGCTTTCCTATGGAAAGTTTCTTTAGGAAAATTAAATTTCAATAATTAAAGTTTTAAAATTTTAATTTTCCTGAAGAAGCTTTCCAGAGGAAAGCGAAATATCGAAAAAATAAATCGTTAAAATTTAATTAAAATGACAGTTTAAAAGATTAGTACATATTTAATCATACACTTTTTGTGTATGTTTCGAAAACTTATATGTTGATTTAATTACATATGTTCAAAGTTTTCCTATATTATTATAAAAAAACAACAATTTCTAAAACTAAAAGTTTCATCAAAAATGTGTTGCATTATTAGAAAAATAATTTCATTCCACAGAGAAAGACGCAATTTTATTTTAACTATATAATAACATTATAACTTTTTTGTAAAGTGTAGTATGGCAGCACAGTAGCAATACCTTATAAGTAAATTTGCCTTGGCAAATGCAAAAGTGTGCGTGTATTAGTGATAATTTGTGAATGAATTGCTATTGCGATGACAGCATTGTCCAATGTAAAAATGGGGTTTCCCTAAAGATGGCGATGATTTCAAGGCAAATCAATGTTATGAATGCTATATAGTTTAAAAAATAGATACAAAATTGAGAGATGCCAATTGTTTCAAAGATTTTAGGAGTTTAAAAAAAAGTACTGATATTATTTCAGCCATGAATAAATTAAAGCCACAAAATAAAATTTAATTAGTAATTATCTACTATATAAATTCGAAGTTCTTTCAATAATGAAGAGTTGTTTGAATATACATAGTTTAATTTCCTTGTTAACCATTCAAATATTGATTGTCTTAAAGTTAGTTTAAATACACTAATTATATAAGTTTATTATCCATATAAAGTAATTAACGTCGCAAGCAATCAATAACTAAAAGTTGTTTTCAATTGTTACTGGAAATAACGAGTAATAAAGGAAATTGATTTCTTATTTCTTTTTATTCATAATCAGTTTTAGATTACATCAACATTTTCTTGTTCAATAATATAAGTATGTATATACTATATGAATTTTGTGTGTTTAATGTTTTATTTAAAATATATGCTTTTGCATTTTCTAAACCTCAAAAGTCAACTTCGAAATAGTACAGAGATATCTAAAATTCAGAATATCGTATCGATTTTTTTATTTTTATTCCATTCCGAATACGGAATAGACACATAAGTTTTATTAACTCGGATATTGGAATTTTTATATAAAATCTTCGAAAAAAAATTTTGAAGTCTCACTAAAAATATATTTAATATTTTTTAGCAGTTTATTATTAATCACTAGGTCATTATTTAATAAAAAATTTTTCAAAAAAACTTTATTTTTTATTGTTTTTCAATATTTAGCCAAACCATTGGTTGACATCATCAGGATAAACAAAAAGAAGAATGTATAAAAAAATATTGAAAAATAATAAAACAAAGTTTTTTTCTTTTTAAATTTTTTATTAAATAACGACATAGTGCTTAATAAAAAACTACTAAAAATATTAAAAAGGTCAAATAACTATAATTATTATATATTTAGTAGTAATATTTTTGTAATTTTTCTGCTTTTGTCTGATAATATTTTTAATGGATTAGTAACCTTTTATGTTCGAAGCAATTTATTGATTCCGTAAATCATTTATCGCAAACTTTAGTACTTTTTCCGAACTTACCGCAATTTACACCAGAATTAAGAAATCATTCTAAAACCAAGTCGGCTTAAAACTTGTTTGTTAAAGGCAGATATTTTTTTGATGCAACCAAATATGTCTTGCATTTTTACTTACTTGTTTGGAAAAAATTGAATTATGTATGTAATGCTCACTATATACATACATCTAAATGTGTGGGATTAGAATGCAAACTTTTTCCATATCTAAACAAATGCCACTAAAAATACATGATATTTTTTGGTTGCACTGCAGTTAACCATAGTTAACCCCCAGAATTAATTTAATAATACTTTTATGAATTTCAATATACTATGAATTTTATATAAAAATAATGGGTCGTACAATGAATAGATTTTTCATTTGGAAAATTCTATAAAATAAATAAAAAAATAAAGGTGTATGTAGTGGAAAACAACTTGTAAATTTGTTTCCTCAAAAGTTTTCTGTATGTAGTTACATACTTATATTTATAACCTTTTAAAATTTATCGCTGGTGTATAAATCGATTCGATTTTTAAATCTATTCGATTTTTACCAAATAATCATTTTATTATTAATTTTTTGATGAATTTTAATTAAATTCAAGAATCACACACAATCCTCTTTTTACACCTTTTCAGAAATCAGACCATAAAAATATTAGCTAAATAGAGAAATTATTACGGCTAAACACTTTTAAATTCACTCCAATTAGAGTTAACTTAAGAATTTATTGCACAAACATTCAAACAAATTTCTCATTAATAACAATACATTTTTTAATGGCACGATTGTGAATAGTACGTTTTGCGGCATGAAGTTAAACACCTTTTTCAATTCAATATTTATATACATATGTATATTAGATAAAAAATTCATATTGTATTTTTATAGACTAGTATGTATATTTTCCTGACAGCGTATCCCTACCCTGATACTAAACAAAATTTGTAGCAAATTTTTTTGAAAATTTTGCTAAATTAAAATATTTTGTATATATTTTTCCATCTCAGCAGTGTTTGATCAAATATGTGTTAAAAGAGTGTTAGGTGTAATCGCAAAAAAAGTCAACATCATCAACAATTCTGTTTTCTTGCAGAAGTGTTTCTGCAAAGATATAAAAACATATATTGCAAAAAAGGCGCATTTATTAGTACAAAGTCTTTATTATGCCAATTTGTAACGGCGTCAAAAGACAAAAAAATACGTTTTTTTTTGACAAACTTTTAGCATAAGTATGGCAACACAATTCCTAATGAAAATTTTTTAAAATCAATTTATATGGCATTTATTGGGTGTATATAGGGAAACGCGTATTAAATTTATATTATTTATATATAAACAAATCAATAGACGGTGCAATTGGAAAATGCTAAAAAAATGTCCCCAAAGTAACATGTCCTCAAACTATGCGGAAGGCATATAAAATTTCGAGGACTGTCCTCAAAGTATGCAAATGTCCTCAAACTATGCGATGGCTTGAAAAACTGTCCTCAAAGCATGCGGTATGCATATATATATATATATATATATATATATATATATATATATATAATATATATATATATGTCACATACGATATTTTATACAAATGGATTACATACAACTCGTATTCATATGTAGAAATTTGAACAACAAAAAATAAATAAATGAAACAAAACACATAAATAAACCAAAATGTTACACACTGTTACTCTCTCTGAAAAGAAAATCTTGCAAAAACACAGCACATTTTATAGAGTGTATTCTTTAGCCAATTATACTCTTCCATATAAGAAATGAAATTTTTGAATAGTATGAATTCAGCAAAATGAAATGGATCTACAATTTATTCTCGTAAAATGTTATTTATTCCAGTTTTCAGATTTATAGTTATTGTACCATGACACATTCAGAACTATTTTACAAGAAGCCATAGCATTTATGTGCTTAATTTTCGATCCGCTGCTTTAACGCAGCGTTCATTTCGTCAAAGTTTCCCTTGCTATCGCGGCATACTTTTTTATAGCGATCCTGACAGTATTTTTTTATATATTTTTTTTCTTAAGCTTTGTCATTATTATATATTCTTCTTGAATTCCTACCGTAAAAAACACATTTATTTTAATGTAATTTTGCTTTGATCTGTCGTCGTATGTTATGTTTGTCTACCTCATACCTACCACCGTAAGCTCCTTCTTTTTCCTCTTTAATGGTCCTGCTCGTATCTTTTTTAAATTGGGGAGGGGAAATTTGGGATATTGAATACAGTTCTCTTTTTTTATCAGCTTTGGCCCCAGATTCAACACCTCAGGCTCTTAGCTCGATGTGGCTCCTTCCATTTGGATTTGTCCTAGAGAAATTCCCCAAAGGATTGTTCCGCGACAAAAGATTTCGTTGTTGGTTGTGTTTTTTTCCTTTAATAAAAAATTTATAATGACCCTATAGTAAATGATAATATTTTACAGGATCGCCATATAATGAATATAATAGGCGATCCATGTGCCAGAATCAGTATATAATAAAAACTGTTTATTATTTATTTCTTTATCTTTAAATATCTTTGTTTCACCAGAATGAATGATTTCCAAGATCATACACTGCATTATTGCTCAGATTTTCAGATTATTCTGTTGAAATAGAGATATTTAAGAAATAAATAATAAATATCTTTCAGTATATGCCGATCCTACAATATGTATCGCTATATTATATTCATTATAATGTATTAAAACAAACCATAAATCCTACAATTCATTACAATTCTTCAGAACAAGCAATAACTACGGATACACAGTGGTGCATAGACTCGGTAATTAATCAGTTGACTATATTTTTCCAATTTACAAATAAGTTTATCTTCCCAAAAACTTTTTGTGAAAAAAGACAGGTTAGCACCCCATCGACTTTATATACCTCAAGTTTCTATATATTTACCTTTTAAAATTAAGCGAATGAGCATATCCATTTATTTAAAATTATGCCCCGGGAGGGCTTTAGCATATAATCCTAAAACCATTGTTTTATTATTAATGCACGATATAATTTGTCTGTTTACTATAAGAACCCCTTCAGAATAATATTCTTGTTACGCTATTGATACTAAAGTTGTTTTTTAAAGCCGTCGTTCCTTATACTTCGGGTCAAAAGATAAGCACTTATACATAAAAATAAGGCTGTATGATAATATCCTTTAAGTGTAAATTTTATTTTTTATAAGAACTTATCATCATATCGGACATGGTGCTTCATATTCTATGTAGAGTTCAAGTGTGTGCTTTTAACAATTGAAAAGATAAAAGCATCTCGGTGAATGGTACGCTTTTTTGGAAATAATCTTTTAAAATTTAATAACTTCAAATCATAAATACAATTCAAATAAATTTTTTATAGAATTTAGGACTGAATGTAAATATTAATGAATTGCTTTAAAATAAAAACTAAATACAGAAAAACACAAAAAACGAATTAACTCGCTTAAATCTGCGTGATAAAAAGTTATATCTAGATACATATAAACATACGTACATATATAATCCGCATCTCTGTGTATAGTGTGTGTGTGTTGATGTCGGATTACTTTAGTAACTTTTAGGATGATTGGAATGGTGGTAGTGGATTTATTTACTAGACCTCGAAGAAATTATTAAATACACTATAGGAAACCAACAAAAAAAAAAAAAAATAAATAAATAAATATCACTACATATTTATTATATACATAAATGTGTTTACTTGAATTCTCTTTTATTACTCTTTATTTTACTCTCTGCGTCGTTTGCTCATTTTATTGTTAGTTTCAAAATTATTAACCGAGCTCAGTGATTTGACTAAGTAAAATCTGAGTAATTGTATGATATATAGTACAGTATAAACATGGTATGTATAAATGAATGGATGTTGGTAGTGGTATTTAGTAATGATGAGGATGGCGGAGTGTAAGGTGGTGGTGTTTTTTTTTGTGCTCTAAGTGCTTGTTGTTCAAATGTTTGAGTGTGGCATGTATGTAAGTTAATGCCGAAGAACAATACAGAACGACCGACCTGTACGTCAGTCAGTGAGTCATTTAGCTACAACGCAGGACCGTCAAGAGCTATAAAAGGCTGAAGCAAATAACCGGCCGGAATAGTAGCTTCGTAGCACTGCTGTTGACAACACATCTTGAGCAAAAAAATTAATTTATAATAAGCCTTAAAATTTATTAAAAATAAAAAGAAGGCAAAAGAAAATTCATTTTTATTACTAAATAATTTAGGCCGACCAAATTTAACAACAGCAGCCGCAATAAAATTTGTTAAATATATTTTTTTATTAGACTGATATTTAATTTTTATAATTGCAATTTAAATTATTAAAAAAAAGTTTTCTGACTTTATAAAATCACTCAACAGCAGAATAAAAAAAATGGGAAATTAAGAAAAACAAAAATTATGCAAATCAGTGCTAAATATGAATTCCTAAGGAAAGTCTATTTTTCAAATGAAAAACTCAAGTGTTATTAAACAAAAATCAATGAACGCAAGGAAAATATCTAATTTATTTTAAAAGTTTACTGGCAGCCACAAGATAAGTTGAATGAAAAACAAAAAGAAAAAATAATTCACAAAAAAAGTGCCGTAGAACGAAGTAAGCCAGAGAAATTTTTAAAATTTTTGTTGAGACGAATCAAAAATCAGCAGCAACAAAAAAATTAATTTCCCCAATTAATTGTGATATTTTATAATTAAAATACTTGCTTTACTATAAATATATATACTCACCTTATAAATTGCTTTAATTTGAATAAATGAACATGGAGGTGTTATCCGTACAAAATCAATATCCATCGCAGTTCACTCTAGCTACAGGTAAATATCAATCTCCCTTCCTGATTTCGCTATTTATAAGGAAAATGTATACACACACACTTAATGGTTTGAGAAATCATAATCATCTGTTTTTTGCAAAAAATCAATATCTCAAATCTTTCCTGTCGCTTCTTTTTTTTTGCTTCTTATTTGAAAGAAAAGAACCAAGTGCAGTTAATTTAGAGTTAAAGAGCTAAAAATTAAATATATACACACAAACAGCCACACACATACATAAATACACAAAACATAAGTAGTCAATACTTCTAGCAACAATTATTATGTATCTAATGGTGTGTATCTGATTTGGCTCATACAACGAGTCGTGTAAAAAACAACTGATTTCCAGCTGTGCCATCAGCTGGAAACAAGTTTTTCCATTTTGCTGTTTTACCTTAATTTTCTTCCTATAAGACAAGAGCATATACCTACATTCTCATATTTATCTATATGTGTATGCATGTGTATGACTCGTTCGTTTGCTCTTTTGTAACCTAGCCAAACCGGCCCCCATTAATGTTATAGCTCTTGTATCTTTGAGTAATCACTCATTTCTCAAACAGAGTTAGTACATTTATAATTTCTCTGCAGTTCTTAGTACTTAGTTCTCTTTAACAATAGTTTAACGCTCAAAACTTCTTCAAGAGAAGGAAACTTGTTTTAATGCATGCACTAAGTTGGCTTTTCTATTCTGTTTAAAGGTAATTTTTTGGTATTCTATACTTCGCTTAAGTCCTTAAGGGTAGGAAAACTAGTGCAAGTGCCAGTTGCTATAAATGTGAACGTAAATTATGCAAAAGAATTTCTAATAAAAACAAAAGCAAATTTTAAATTTGTTTAAAATTCTTTTGAAAGTACAAATTTTTAAGTTTCAGCACACTTCTTAAAGTAATTAATTCTTTTGGGTGTCATATTAATAATTATTGAAATAGTTAAAAAATATATTCTGTTCTTAAATACATACTTTTATTTAAAATATATATTAAATTGTACAAAAATATATAATAAAGTCAAAACGGTTTTTGCATTTTAACGTGTTTTTGTATAATAATTTTTAGTTATATTTCATTCCAACTATTTAACAATAATATATGTATTTTGTTTGTGTCTTTTAGATTGGAAGAGTCAACTAACATTATCTACACCCGTAAATGCAGGTGTATTAAAATCGCAGCCGTCATACAAATTTATAAACACCCCATTCAAACCACACCATCATATTAATCATCCACATAACCATCATCAACGAAAACAACAAAATCTTAAAACAACTAAAAGTGTTAAAAACACCTCCAACTCCTCAAACAAATTAAACTGTGATACAATTATTAAAGCTACAGGTACAACTACTACAAATACGTCATCAACATCAGCGACTAAAACCGTAAACGCAAAGTTGCTACAAACCCAAGCTGTTCAAGAGCTTTCGCTGCGTTTATTGGATGAACTGCGTACAGCTAAATCTCAACACTTAGCCTGTACAGAAGTGTCGCTACCCTGTGATCTCACACCACGCATAGCGTTAGAAATTTTACGCTTAGCTGGTGAAGAAGCCAATGGTTTGCGTGACTGCACCATTTATATTGAATTCGAGGATGAACCCAACAATTCGAGACGCATAGCTACACTTGACTTGAATAATCAACGCTCTGGCAATACCGGTTATGAAATTTATGTTACAATTAGCCAGGATCATCGCGGCTGGACTGCATTGTTGCCACAGTTCATGAAAAGTCTATCGCGTACTATAACTATAAGTCCTGAATTCAATATAACAAAACATCGGCCATATTCGAAGAATTTGTGTTAAATAAAAAGTTTTCAGGAAAAAAAATTAAAAAGTATAAAACAAAGAGAAAGCAAATAATAAATCAAATAACAAAATGAAAACAAAACTAATTTGGTTGGCATATAAAAATATCATTAAAATATAAACAACTTTACATTTATACTTAAAAACTTAGAACTTCTTGGTATAGACAAGCAAAATACAATAAATATCTTTTTCTTATAAAGCAATTACACACAAACACACACTAGCACTCTTAAGAGCAGAATGTAAAGTGAATAATAATAAACAAAAACCACCCACCTCTTTAGATTTCTACTTTTCTAGATAAATAAATGAAAGGAAACTCTTAAACATAAAACTCTATCAAACCCACTAAAAACCAACCTGTTTTTAAAGAAGAAAATTTCTTGTATTATCATTTTTATCAAATTTCTCAAGTAAAAAATGTTTATTCTTTTTAGGATTTTAGGCTTTGAATAAATCTCATTGATACATTTGTTCAAATTAGGTCTTAGTAAATTATTTATTTTTTTATACATTTGTAATTAATTAAAAGTTTGATTTATTTTTGTCAAAATTTCTTTGTGGTATAAGTATTATAATTATTATATTGTTTCTTAAATGGCAGCACTTATACATTTCAAAACGAAACAAATCGAAATTTTTTATTTTTAAAAGAAAATTGTTTAATGAAACGATATGAAGTATTTGCCAAGATCTCCAACTCATAAAAATGTGATACTGATTAAGTTGCTTAGGTTAAGAAATCATATATAATCATTTAACAAACAAAAAACAAAATAACAATTTAAATTGAAAATCAAATAACAAATTGAAGACACATCCATTTTAAATTTTAAGTCAAAGGAAAAAGTGAACAAAATTCAAAATTACAAAATTACAAAATTTTTTATAAATGAAAAACAACTCAAGGCTGCATAACTGGCTTAATATTTAGAACTTTAATATAATTAAAACTAATCAATTAAAAATTGTGAATTAAAAACAAAAACAAAAACAAACACTTAAAACAAATTATGAAAAAGAAAACTGCGATATATGAAAACGTCTTGATATCAAATTATCAAATATTACAGATCATAAGAAAAAGAAATTATAAATTTTTTATCACTAAACAAAAATACAAAAATAAAACAAATCAAATTAAAAAAAGCATATAACATTGATATCTTTTAGTTTGTAAACAAAATAACATATTTGTCTTATCTGCTCATCATTTAATACAGATTTGCAAAGCTCATGAACTACAATGTTCATCTAAAAGATTCGGCCTGAAACAGCATGCATTTTATTTAAGTATTTTAGACGTATTATACTGTCAACCCTGTGATCCATGTAGCTCATGAGTTATACAACTCTAATTTTAAACAATACAAAATATGAAATAAAAAATTTAATTAAACACATAATATGAATGTGTAATTAGAGCAACTAAAACAAAAACAAAAAAAAAACAAAAAAAAAATAACAACAACATATAAAATTTCAAATTTATACTACATTTTGTTGTGGTTAATTGTTTAAATTTTAAATATAAATTTTGTAAAATCTATCAACAACAATAAATATTATTAACCAAAAATATCATTTTAAAACAAAATAACTTTTCAATACCATTCAATGTATTTTTTGAGTTTTCACTTCGAAAAAAGCGAAAGTCAAATTTATTTTTGAATTTTTAATAAAACAATAAATAATAAATCGCCAAAATACAAACTTTGCAAATAATTTACAATTATTATTATTATAACAATTATTATTATTATTACTATTATTATTATTGTACTTATACAGTTAAGTTTTGATTCGTATTAACGAAATGTATTAATTATTCTTAATATAAATTTTTCAATTTTGTTTGTTCTTTGAATTAGTATTTTATCAAATTAATAAACTTTTAAGTTTTATTTACATATAAAATTAAAAACTGTGACATCTTAAATTTTCGTTAATAAATTAATAGATTTTAAGCAAAAAACAAAAAGAAAAAACAAACACAAACACAAAACAACAACAACAACAACAAAGTAAATTATTAATATCTAACAAATTCTCTAGGATAACAAATTAAATAATTAATCTTCATTTTTGTATGAATTATTACAAATTATTAGACCAACCAACAAATTTGCAATAAAAAATAATATTTAAAAAAAAAGACAAAAAACTGTATTTTTCTGCTTCACTTTTTATTTTGATGATGGATTCTGAAAATTGTTTTGTGATTTAATCACTTTGTTAGAGATTTAGGATTTTCAGTCATCCAATGCACCGATTAACATGGCATAATGGTTATAAGTCGGTTATTTCTAAGCTTCTTTTCAACAAAATATTACATGATGCGCAATTTCCCAACATCATTTAGAACAGGCAGCTGTAGTACATAACTGAGCGCATCGTAACAACATGTATACTCAGCCATGGTATAGGGGACCCATTATAGAGGAGATTTTGGCACTGTTCGTATTTAAGAGAGACTCCTTTCTAAAGACCTTGTTATACTTCACTCACTATCACGACTAGAATTTTTTATGAGGAACCGTCTTGACCAATAACGTACGATAATTTCAAAACATTCGCCTAGAGACTCTGTTTTTAACACGGGTTTATTCCAAATTACAAAAAACGACTTTTAGACAACAAATGCTAAGTGATTTCGTGGAAAAAATCGAAGAGTGTATGATAAAAATGATGAAATAAACACAAAAATGCCAACATAGTCAAATAAAGTTCTTGGAAATTTGTAGTTATAAAATAATGAACCAAAAGTCAACGTTGACAGTTTCGTTAATGCGTTGTCATTAAGTTTACGTCGACATCAACTCGATGTTAAGTCGGTATTAACGACTGTGCGGACGTCGATATGTTTATACATACAAAAGGTTAAAAAATCATTTTTTAAATTTGCTTCCGTCAAATATTTCAGTTTTAAAGAGAAGCTTTATAGCAAAGGTAAGGCATTTTCATTCTGCTGGAGAGTTAGGTGTAATGATGAGCTACTGCTTTAGAAAACTCTAGAGTCTTATATTTTAATAGAAGCTATTTCAATAAAATTTATATTCAACAAAATAAGCAAAAACATAGAAACCATTAAAAAACTGTTTTCATAAGATATAAGACTTCAGTTTTTTATACAAAATTTAAGTAGAATTCACTGATGAGCTGCGTAAGCAGTACTAAAATAAGTATATGGTATGCTTTCCTCGTAGTAATACATTTTCATGCTTTAATTAATAAGTATTTTATGAGAATATCATCAAATATTTATGATTGCATGAACTTAAAAATGATTCTAACTAATTAATTTAGTTAAAAAAGGCTTTTATTATTATTATTATTATTATATTATTTAAAAATAAAAAATAAAATCAAAAATTATTTCCGCTTTTAACAAGCTAAAGTTAAAATCATAACATAGTCTGAAAGACTCCAGTCATCACAGTCTCATAAAATTTTGTAGACTTTTCTTTATAAAACCTGAACGGAGATGTAACAGTAGCTGAGCGTGCGTTAACTTCTAAATGGAAATTCGTGGAGAAAAAATTATGTTAAATATCTGCATTAGAAAACAAAATAAGATTAAATGCAATATTGAAACATAGACGAAATGGAAATAACTCATATAGACGTAAAATCATTTAAATAATAATTGATACAATCTTTAGTGACGAGGATTTTAGTGGTTCCCTCGGAAATTAAATACAATTACCAGCAGACTGGAGAAATATAAAAAAGAGACAGATATTGAATCCTTGCTTAAATATAAATAGTGGATACTAATTTACGTAAGTTTCAACCACTTAAAAGTTCAATATATATTCTTCCGCCAAGACAGTTAAGCTATAAAAGCTTGTATAGATGTTGCAAATAAAAATAAATTTTAATTCAAGTGAGCACTAGTTGTAGTAACAGACAACTTGAATGAAAACAGTAAACGAACACCGTCAATAGCCAAGTAGAGTCCACGAAAATTGGCATAGCCGGTCAGGTCCTGGACATCTTCCGAGCGGGCTGCAACTGGGCCATGCCTAGGCTGGGCATTTGCAATACAAGAAGAAGAGCAGTATACTGGAACAGTGCCATAGCAGAACTGTGGGGTGACTGTTTGCGCAAACGGCGCAGATACACCAGGGCTAAACGCAGAGGTACAGCTGAATCGGAGCACAAAGATTACAGGGACGCAAGGAAACTGCTTGGAAGAAAAAAGAAGAGAAAATTAAAAGAACTAAGAGAGGACGTTAGTAATGACCCATGGGGGCTTGGCTAGATAGTAGTGATAAAGAAGCTCGGAAGAAGATAGAAATGGATGAGGGGAGTATGCCCCTTTTACGGTAGAGGAGCTTAAGACGACCGCCCGCGTTCTTAGGAATAAGATGGCTCCTGGCCCGAAGAGAATACCGGCGGAAGTTTTGAAAGAGTTGGCGATCACGCGACCGGAATTACTTCTACTTCTCTAAAGGAGGGTATCTTTCCAAAGCCATGGAAGGAACAGAGATAGGTGCTTATAAGCAAAGAAAATGGGCCTTTGGACTCATCGTCTTCATACCGGCCACTTTCAATGTTAGACACGGCATGAGAGCTACTCGAGCGGCTGATCTTCTTTTTTCGACACCAAAATCTTTTCGTGAGACCCATCCATATAACGGGTGTTATACCCGGAAAATCAATTTTAAAAAAATGTAATTTTGCCTCATGTTTTTCGGCTTGTGTCATGTTGAACTTTATCCACAATGAACAAACTCTGCTTTCCACGACATCTAAATCCTCTGAAAAAATGTTTGATATCACGGGCTACGACATTCCCAGGTTAAAATCGTTCCCGACACTGAGCTACTACGATCCCAGAGCTAAAAATCGTAATGTCGCTGCCAATTTTATGATGTTTGGAACGGAAGTCGCACAAATATTTTTTTAAGTCTGGCTCTATTATTGCCAACACATACCGAAAAGCTGTTTAGAAGGAAAAAACTTTCGAACCTTAAATGAAGTAACAAAGGATTATTTTGAAATGGATAACTTTGAGTATATCACTTACTTTTCATCTGGTAACTGAAAGATTTTTGACTTCTGTCTAAAAAGTCTTCTTTCACATTTTGATTTTAATTTGTTTTGATTTCTAATTTATTTTAGATTCAATTTAATAGAGACTTTATATTTTCACAGCAATTTTATCAAAAATAGTACACATATGAATCAGCATATTAGATATGTGTGTTATAATTAATTAAAATGATCGATAAACTGGTCGTCATAAGACTGTTAGGAAAATTAGTATTGATGTTGTGTTAAAGTAATGTTGCAAAATTATATACGCCCTAACATAAAATCTGGAGGGGCTACAACGTAAAATTATTCATGAATGAAATTTTAATTAAATTAAATTTTTTATGAATGTGAGCCCATTCTTTTACAGCAAATGCCGATATTATTAATGCCCGTAAATGTCTTTCATTCTGACTAATTACTGATTCTAAAATTCTGCCTCTGATCAGTTCACAAAGTAAACCAAACAGGCAGTTTCTCTCATTTTTTCGATAATCATATGCAGAATCCTTTTTACCCAGCCGTCCAAGTAAAGTGATCTTTGTTGCTAAACAAAGATTTTCTTTCCAAAAATAAAAGAAATCCGTGTTGTAACTCTAAAGAGAGCAATGGCGCCATATAGGTGACATGACGCTTTAACTTGCTAGATCGAATGGTGTATATGCGGCGTCAAAATCCATATTATTATTTTTATTAGTATTACTGTTAATAATGACATGTTCAGTATTGTGTGTAACATCCTTTCTGTAAGTTTGTTTCGTTTGTTACCTATGTTATCTTTATTTTTCAGTTTGTCTTTGAACTTTGAGTAGAGCATACACATTTCTAGAGTTATTTTCCAGAATTTAGCTTATTGTATATAATTTGTTTAAAATCTTAAGCTACGGCAGAAATAATCTGCGATGATTAAAATAATGTCAATGATAACAGAACTGAGGACGAGTTTGAATGAATGAATGATAATGATTATAATGATAGTGATAGTTAAAAAGTGGTAGTAAAGTATTTTCCAGAAAAAGAAGAAGAACACCAAATATAATTTACAGTGTAGATGAAAATGAACGCAAAAATGTTGACGAAGGTGATGACTTTCAATACGTTTTCGAAGATCACAGGTACGCCAGTTTCAACTCCCATCAAAAAGCCCTTAAACATTATTAAATTTTATTTTCACAGGCTTATTATTATTATAAAAATGACAAAGAATTATGCTGATCAGAATATAAAAGCTGTGGAACACTTGTTAAAGAAATAATTTTGGAAAGATGTAGAACGTAAAGGATTTACGGCGTGCTTTGTACCCATTTTCAATGTAAGAACGAAGTCTACAACCAACAGAAAAGAATATTGGTCAATCGGATTGAACTATACCAAAAATATGACTTTTGACCGGGCAAATCACTATATGAAAAACTACTGCTTCTTAAGAAAATCTCCTAAATGGTGGTGAAAATTTTTCTTCTGGATTGTTGAAGTATGCGCTGGTAATTATTTCTACATTTTGTATATTTTCGTCCTATAAGAAAACAAAAAAGCTAAAAGCACTTTTACACTACATATTTATAAAAGAATAGATTGATCAGTTAGTGGATAACTTTCACATGTTGAAAAAGCTTCGAACAAGGTTTGTAGCAATTTGATGGTATGCTTGAATAGAAAAGCTTCAGAGGAGAGACGAGTTATGCGCATATTGCTCAGCGTTTTAATTATTTGATCAAATAAGACGGGAAAAATATTCAAATAAATTGGGTTTTTTTTTTAAATCTGCCATTCATTACTAGCGATATGTTCCTAAAGTCGTTTCTCGTTATCACCGTAATAGACAGATTAGATTATGTTTTTAAACTGCAGAGACGATAATAAGCGATGACTTAATATCAAGTGATTTATGTTTAGTTTGGTTTGTCATTTCAGCATGGAAACAGTGACGTTTTCAAGGTGTGCAAATTGGGCCCAAAACATGACTGCCATTAATGCCGATTGTCAGAAGCGAGTTTTGTTTAGCGATGAAACCCACTTTTGTTTGAACGGTTGTGCCAATAAATAAGTCTGCACTATTTTAAGTGATGATAATCCTCAATCATATGTTGAGTCACCATTACATCCCAAAAAACCGACAAATGTTTTTAAAAACGATGCTGGCCAGAACGGTACAGTCAATGCTGATCGCTATAGAGTTATGATTACTGACTTTTCCGTTCATTAATTGAACAATCATGAGCTATGATTTCAACAGGACGGCACAATACGTCCCATAGCTCATGTCACAATTAATTTATTGAAGGAGATGTTTGAAGTAGTTAAAATCACTTGTCCGGATCAATAAGCCCGAAACGATTGACGACTTCGACGATCACATTCGCCCAAAGATGTTATAAAAAGTCACCAAAAATTAGGCCTGTATATTACAGTACGTCTGAATCAGTCGTGGCACTCATATGTCAGGAGTTTAAATTATAATGTTAGAAAATTATATTTCGTTTAAAGTACATTTCATATCAATTTAAAAAATTCACCTGTGTTTTATTCCATTTAAAATATCTAGACCTCTATAAAACACCCTTTATGAGTGATCTGTATTGTAGTAAATGAATATCAGTTTTTTGTTATAAATTTATTTAAGTTTTTTTAAGCATTGTGTTATGACAATTTGGGTGAAAACCAAACTGTTCCTTGAATTATATTTATGTTGATATGTATTATGTCTTTTGTACTTTGTTATTGTATTGTTCTTTCATCATGCATGTAGATTAAGGGAACTGAAAGGTGTTACAAATTTGTTTAATTATTCAAGCGACCAAACGTTATAAATATTAGTTTATATTTCACACACGTACGTATATTTTTAATTGTTCGTCCATCTATTGTTTATTTAATTATTTTTGTTTTTTATTGTTTAAATGAATTTAGTAGCATATTAGTGAGTGTTTCACTATTGTATACATTTTGCCATTTATAAATGAAATTGAAAAGAAACATTGTTGTAATTTTATTTTGTATTGTTTGTTGGTTGAAACTGTTGAAGGGTAACACGCATGACTAAATTTCAGACCATTAGGTCATCAATTGCCGACAAAAAATATCTGTTTGATATTTAAAAATCATAAGCAATTCAATGGCTCTTATTTAAAACGGTATTTACACACAACTCATATACAAATACGTATGTGAGTTTTATGTTTATGTATGAGAGAAAATATATTTTTGAAATACATACATATATATTAAAACATACTTCTCTAAAAAATATGGAAGAAATATGGACTTGGTGATGAAATATTCTTACATTTACCACTAGCCAAGTATGATTTCTGGACTCTTTCTTGCCAACTAGAATAAGTCCTTGACATCCATTTTGTTATTTATATATAACAAATAGATGAACTTATCGGAGAAATGTAATATGAATTGTTTTCTGTGTTTCTTCATAGAGAACGGCTGGTATGCTCTGCCAATTGCTTTAATTCTAGCTGATACTAGTGTTTTGATGACAAAACTCATCCAAACTGCGGCAAAAAGCGTTTGCAATTAAAAAACTTGGCAATTAATATGTTTAAACTGGAAAAGTGTAGACACTTAATTATCATATTAACTCGTTTCAGCACATTAACGCATCCATCATATTAATATTAATTATTTCTTACACCAGAGATATAGGAAAATATTCTTCTTGCAAAAACTCAGCTTGCAAAAGATCCAGAATACACCAATCCACTACCGTAATAAAAAACCTGTTACATACATATATTTATAATGGCTTAAAATACACTTAAAATACACAAGTATAAAACAAAGTTACAGGAAAATAAAACTCTTTATTATTTCACTTCAGCACAAAGGCAAGATAAGAACAGAAATTGCTGTGAGTGGACGTCAGACGTTTAACGAATTAATATCAGCGCCTTTTGTAATATATATGTAAGGTCAAATATAAATTAACATATTAACAACATTCAAATGAAAATTCTTACATTTATTTAATTCTTTTTACTTACCAAAGTATAAGGAAATAACTCAAAAACACAAAAATACAAACAAAGAAGAGTACTGTATTCGGATGTGCCGAATCTTATATACCCTCCACTAAATGAATTGTGCTATTATTTTTTCAAATGCCGTTAAAAATGTTTGATATAATGAAACAGTTTTTAGTGATGTTTGATACTCCGCCCTCTAGAAACAGTCGAGCTCCCAGTGTATTTTATAGTGCACATATAAAAGAACCAAACACAAAACAAACTGTCTAATACCGGAAGATCCCTTTAACCTTTTACAATCATTTTAAGCTTTTTGGTTGATCCATTCTATTCCGTTGACCCCTACCCATAGACTCGAGAATATTTCACTGTGAATTTCAAAACGCCAATCGGAAATCGTCACATGATGTGTTATTTTCCAATGAAATGGAATTTTATTAAAAAAAGGGAAAACGTACAAATCTTAAAATCTTAAAATATTATCATAAAGTATTTGTTATTCCAAAAATTGAGGAAAGGAATTTAGTGCAATTAAGTTAGATTTACTTAAAAATGATTCCAAATAATACAAATTTTAATCAATCTTAAAAAAGAAACTCGTCATTATAAATTATAATTTTTTTGAAAAATTAAACTTTTTGTGAAACTTTAGTGAAAACAATTATTTATGTCAAATTTTGGTTTATTGTGAAATTCAGATTTTTTGATTATTTACTGTCTGATAGTTTGCAACAAGACATTAATAGCTTCACTTGTGTGATGTCAACATAATTCTCACGTTAGTAATTAAATAAAAAAATAACAGCATTAGAAAAACATAAGAAAAATAGAGACGCACTAATCTTCTTCAAAGCTTGAAACTATATCTGAGAAATTGGTGGATTAAATCGGTATATATACTTTTTATAGAAATGAATATTGTAAAAATTACAAACGGAATAACAAACTTATATAAACTGGCGAAGGACACAACAAATGTGAATATGAATAAATGTTCAACCGAACAACAAGAAAGGACTAAATTAATTTTGCCTATCTGAAAAATAGAAAATCCCATATATATGAAAACATTTCCTAGAAAAAATTATAAAAATCGGAAAATTCAGAAGCAATTGCTCAAGCAAAAAACTTGACATTTCCTTTTGAAGACACAACTTAACTTATTTTAGTAAAAAAAAAAACTACTCCAGGTTTTATTATGCTGCTTCGCGATAAGTTTGAGTGAGGAAGGCTAACACAAGCAACTGCTTAATGATAAATCAAGGAATTTTGTTCCTAACGCTCGCCGTTAGTATGAAAACAACAAATTAACAAGAAATAATTTTCTGGTTCTAAGAGAAGCAAAAGACTATGATACGATTTTTGTAAGCGAGTATCTTAGAATCGCGCATCTTAATGATTTTATTCAGAATAAATATCAGTTTTACAAATAATAAATATCTATTTAAGATAAAACATCTCAAAAATAAGATGTTGAATTTTTCCTTTCATTTCATATTTTATTTTTGTGCATGTTTTTGTATTTACTTGTAACACATTGCCATAAATTCAAAGATGATAAAAAAGATAAGATAATATATGTTCATAAGAATTATATCTCTATTTTCAATTCAATTTTACACACTAGTTCTTGTAGTGGGCATAATGGTGTACACTGCCTGGATATAATTGCTCAATAGATACAGACGTATATTTTTAATTTAATTATTAAAATTTTAATTGTCTGCTTGGTGGTCATATTTATGAAATTTACTTGTTCTAATTATTAATTATTTTATACCTTGTCCTTAAAGCAGACTTGTTGCTACGCTTCTATTTTATAGTTTTTAGTGGCTATCGGAAACAGTTTAAATAATATTTTAATGTTTTCCAGAGCAGAACAAATTTGTCTCGAAATATTGAGTTTTTAAATTAAGGGTGCACTTAAAAATTCGTTTCAAGTGCTTAAAAGAGCATAGGTGCTCACAATAATACCAGATATATTCTTAAAACCAGGGTTGTATATCAGTTAGAATTACGGAGGATCTATATAAGGATAGCAAACTGAACGGAAGCAAAGAGTGTAAAAAATAATAGAACCCGAAAAACTAAAGAAAGAATAGGTTTAACTATTGTAAGTAGTCGCACAGAGAAACACAGTGCGGAAGAGTATCTGATAATACGCAGCCATTCTTAGGAGTGGCAGGAGTGACGCTAAATTCAAATACTTCAATGCATTCACTACTGTACTGCCTAAACTCAAGCGATGCAATTATGGAAGATTGGCTAAGTATGTTCTGCAACCAGGAAAAACTTGTGGATGTCAAATTATACATAAAGAAGAAGGCCTTAAGACATTGCAAGCTATTTCAACTAAGATAGAAGTGCTAAATGTACATTTTCACTCTTCCCGTTTAAAACGGCATAGGTGTACAATAAATCTAAAGGAATTTATAATGTAATATACCATGATAGAAACCTAGAAGGTGGTATGGTACTCCCTTTTTTCATTTAATTTTTTTTAAACCAATTATTATTTACGATTTTGAAAAAGTAAAGTAAATAAGTAAAGTAGTGTTGCCTTGCAATTTTATTTTATAAAATATTGAATAACAAGAAAAGGAATGCCATGAAAATGGTGTTGAAAATTAAAACGATTTTAAAGTTAATGGTGTGGGAAATTTCGTTAAATTATTATATAAATTAATCTACGTTAATTGTGCTGGATTTCTTTAAACATAAATATTTTATGCAAATATCATATTTAAGATTAACTCTAAAATGATCCCAAATAACAAGAAAATATTTTTATTCTTGATCTAAAATCTTTACAGTATTTAAATTAAGTTTTTATTTATTTATTTTTTTTTTTTTATAAATTTAATAGAAACTTTATATTAACATTTTAAAATTATATCCCAAACTTGTTAGTCGTAAGAGACTTTAAGTTGGAGGTAAAAATTATTAAAAATCAATTTTTGAATAAATTGTTTTTAGAGTAAGATACTTAAATCGTAATTTAAAATCATTTTAATGGTTTTATTTTAATATTGTTACAAAATCACTTTTAAGAAGTAAACAACCTGTTTTGACCAACACTTACGAGGTTTTCTATTATAAGGAATTATTTTAGTACTACAAATTTCTAACTCGTAAAAATGTTTTTTAAATAAAATTTGCTATCAATTTTTATCAAAATGTTTTTGGAAATTACGTGCCCTTCTCATACTGTCGCAACACTCTTTAACTATTTACAATATTAACCTTAACATTTTTAATTTTCTAAACATGGGTGCACCAAAATGCTAATTCCTAAATTACAAACTATGGAGATATAACACCCAAATTCTATAGGTGGCATATTTCAGTAACTTCTATACTCTTTTGGTTTGATCGACTCACTATTCCGTCTGCATTGTCGTAATCCGTTAAAGACACGTCTTTTAATAATTTATATATTTAGATTAGATGATTATGGTACGCTATTTAAGATTTCGTGTTTGAAATCAGGATAGGATGCTTTATTAAAAAAACCTCATCCAGAAGTATGGTTTTTGTGTTCGTCATCCATTAAAAAACAAACTTGTGTCATTAAATAGTGGTAAGATAAGAATATTTTTGTTTAGCGTTACTTTAATAGTTGCGTTGTATCTAAATACTTATTTGTATATTTTTTTAGTAGGAATATATGGCTGCAATTCCGATAGAAATTGTTGTCATTCTTTTTGGGGTTTGCTAGCTATTTCTTCAGTATGACATCATTCTCAAACCGAGTTCTTAACTTTACTGGTTCGGATTTAAGTATTTCCTTTATTAAGGTCGTATCTACTAATGAAGGCATTTTATGCGGGGCTAATTTTTAATATTTCCGTCTTGAATTATTATCTAGGTGCGTTTTTCCATCTTCTGAGGGTGTTTTCCGTTTGTTTGATTATATGAGTAGTTTTGTGTGCACCTGGTCGTTTATATTGTTTCTGTTAAAAGTTTTTGTTTTGTAGATTTCAAAGTTTTCAAGTCTTGTCTTCGTATTTTTTTGCTATTTCCCCTGATATGTATTCGTGAGTGTCAAGATGTAATGCAAAGTTAGTATCTTCTCTCTTTGTAAATCTCGTTTTTAGCATTCGTCCAGTTTGTATAAGTTAGTTTGTGTACTCCGCTGAAGCTAAGTTTGTAAGTTATTTCTGTCGATGTTCTGTGATTATCTCTCTGAGTTTTGCCGATTTGTAATGCTGTGAGTAAACCTTCTTGTGCAAAAGGTTAGTTAAATCTATATATTTCTGATCCTGTGTAAGTGAGACTGTGTCGTGTTGTCTCAAATGTCTCTTTGTGTTCTTTATTCCTATTTTTAGTGTTGTATTATCTAGCAGTTTGTTGATAGTAGCGAGTTTGTAGCCATTGGTTTTAGTTATGTTGTAAATTGTGTCGTAAAGTAAGTGGGATTATCTTAAGTTTGTATATCATATGTCTAAATGCTGCTCGTTTGTGTTGGGTAGGGTGGTGTTTTTTTTTATATCAAGATAATGCAAATTTCTGTCTTGTTTTTTTTTCCATTGTGTATTTAACGTTATAATAGACTGTGTTTAAGTCTGTTGGAATTCGTTCCGCATTGTCTTGTGCGAGGATAAATATGATATCATCTACGTATCTATAGTAATAAGTTATTCTTTGTTTTTTCATTAATGTTTTTATATGTATTAATTCGAAATGCAGCAAGAATATTTCCTTAAGGATAGTTGATATTGGATTTCCCATACCGAGTCTGTCAGGTAATTTGTAAAAATGGCTATTAGATCTAAAGTAGTTCTGTTTATTATTCTCTCTGCAATATCTATAACCTCGGTGACGTTTTGGGTGTCGTGTAAATTGGCTAGTGTGACGCGAAGCACAACTAAGATATCTTTTGTTGTTGGAGTATGTATATCCTGGAAGTGAAAGGAAACGAGTTTCTTGTTTTCAGTTGCCTTGATGTCTTTAACTTTTTCGACAAGGTATTTTGTAAATTTATCTTTAAATAGGCAAAAAATATATGCGGTATATCGAAAGCGTTAAGAATCGAATTAATATTTTTTCTTAGGAGTAAAGATTTCTATCGCCAATATTATCGGCTAGCTTTACAGGCTGTATAATTTAGCCTGTTTGTACTGTTAAATCACTGTCAGGCAACAAAGTTGTTTTTGTTAAGTAAGACTGACTGCGAACAGTGAGTTCTTTAATTTAAGTTTATTGTCAACAATTTATTACTAATTATTGCTTTACGCAATTACTTTTTATTGTAGGGCATTTCGATGTTGCACTACTATCCATTATTTTCTTTTAGGTAGTAACGTATTCTTCCTGCAAATTTTCCCATGCACATTGTGATTTTTTTCTACTGGTAATGAGCATAGCAAATAGTTTTCACTTAGTTGACTAACAGCGACTAGATGCCAAACCCACTCTGTTTCGGTTTGCGCTACGCATGCAATAATACAAGTTTATGTCGTATATATAGATTTATATATATTTAGATATGTATTAATATGCATAGTGTTGTGTTTGGAAAGTTATTATTTCCCGTAATAATACTTTTATTTTGTTTAGAGTACTAATTAATAATTCTACAATAAAAATAATTATTACTCTAAACATAATACAATAACTTTTATTATTACTTATTAATTTTATAAAAATGATATAAAATATAAGTGTCAAGATATGTAACAGAATTTACATTATATATTTCTGTTTTATCTGAAAGAATAGAAAAATCAAAAATATTTGATACCAACAAATATCAAATGGCATATAAAAATAGTAAAACAAAAGATTAAACCCAAAAATTGGATATGTTTAACAAAGTGTATGAAACACCTTTTAAAAAAATATTAATAGAAAGAGGTGTGTTAATTGCAGGACATAAATCAGTTTAAGAATATAATCAGCTAACAGAAAGTTCCATTGTATTCATTATATTTTAAAGTTAGTCACTTTGAAAATTATTCAATTTTAAATTTATTACATAATTATAAAAATCGGTATACGTTGCAAACGTTACAAATAATTAAAGTTTCATTAAAAGAAGAAGAAATTTTAAAACACACATAGAAAATGTTGCACAAAATTGTAAACATTTAGTGCATAAAACAATAAAACAAAAATCTGTATTTAGCTAACATTTATAATTAACACTTTAATTTTTGTAACATTTTATCACAAAAATGTTTGTATGTATTGTATATGTAAAATATTTATATTTATTGTTTTGAAAATTTAAATTTATTTGGAATGTTTTTTAGTTTCACAAAATTGTATCAATGTAGAGGTAAAATATTTTTTTCAATTTGTATATTTATACATTTTTTTAACGAATTTTTTCGATTTTCTGAATTTATTTGACAAAAAAGTTTTTCATTTATATGATATTTAAAAAATTGTTTATACATTTTCAGTTATTGTTAGTGAAGATGCCTCCTAAAGCTTTGGCGAAATATCGAAAATAAAAATAAATATAAAATTTTTATACTTGGGCGTTATAAATTAATTATAAAATAGTAAAAAGGTCAATAAACTATGATATTTATTTTTCTATATTATTTAAATCAGTTTTTTAGTTTAATTAAAATTTATGGAATATTAGACTAAATTTTTGCATCGGAACATACTTTTAAGCAAGGTAAACAATGAAAAATTTTTCCAGACTTACACGGAAGAAGGTGGTTAAGTTCTATGCATTGTTAACCCTAAAAAAAGGTCTATCGGTCATATATTTCCTCATTAATTTGATGATTCGAATAATCGCGAAACAGAATATTGAGGCTTCAATTACAACAATAAATATAAAGGACACCTTAGCAGTTACCTAAGCTCTCCATTGCATATAATTGTGGACTAAACACAAATTAAGCCCATTCAATCTGTTTTTATTCAGTGTAGTTTGCTGTGGTGAGAATGAAAAATATGGAGACATAAAAAATTATACTTTATTTGTGTCCAAATAACAAAAAGCAATGATACCTACATGGGACGATTAATAAAAATAAGAATGGAAATAAAGCTTTGGGTTGTTTATGGAATTCGCCTAATTAATAATTATTGATAAATTAGCTGGTTAAATAGATTTAAATAGTATTAAACATTTATTTCCAATCGATTTATACATTTCGATTTTTTCTTTAAATAATTTCAAATTATAAAACATTTTTAAAATTTACAACAAATAAAAAATGTTAATTTCTGTCAGTAAAGCAACTTTTTGTGGTGAAATCAGATTTTAGGTTTTTTTAAAACTGTAATTGTTTGTTAAACTTATTTTATTTATTGACTATCATCGTGAGGATAACTTTTTTAATTTTTTATTTATTTAGAACTTAAAACTTTTTATTTTTCAAAAAGGTTGTTAAGTATTTAGGATTAAAACTTACGAAATAATTCTTAAAATATTAATATAAATTGAAATTATTAATCAAAATAAAAGATGAGTACAAAGTTCTTATATGTTGTAAAAAAAATAAATAAAAAAGAAAAATTTAGATCTCGATGTGTATTATGTGGAAATAAAATATATATGTGTACATTAAGGTGCTACGCACTTACTATGATTAAATATTGCTATTGACTACATCTCTTGGCATAATATTGTCTATTTAAAAAAAAAAAACATAAAGCGTCGCCCAGTGTTAGATTATAGATAGGAAATTTTATATCTAAAGCATAATATAATGGTGAATTTCTTTTCTACCCATTCTTGTCCCATTCGATTCAAATTAGGACAAGTGTATCCGATTAATCCGTAGAAACATCTATTTATGGTACAATTTCATTAGAAGCCGTTATAACACTTAAGCTAGATTTAACAAGAAACCTTAAAAATTTGATATTTGTAATATTAGTGTGATGTAAATGGTACTTGCTAAGGATGTCATGTTATAAAATTAAATTCCAAATGCAAAAGATAGTCTTTTGCAAAATTAAAAATGGATGGATAGATGGATGGCGTATCCCTGCCAAAAAAGTGAAGTTGTGGTATAACTGCTAATACGATATTATGAAAAAATTATTAATAAAAGAGCGTTCAAACAGAATATACTTAAATGTAAATTACATACCTGGACATAGATTGTACTTTAACCTGATTCAACATTTCTTTTTTCACTGGTAATGACATTTAAATTTGCGTGAGTAAGTTTTTATTAAGTATTTATGATAATAATCGGTGAATTTTTACTGATAAGAGTAGTGCTATTTCAAATTCAGCATCAGTAAAATTTATTTTGGATATTCGTATGTGATATTTTTTACAAATTTTCTAATGCAAGGAATTTTCTGATGTTGTGAAAATTAAACTGCAGTCCCAGTAAAAATATATTTTAATTACAATTTTACTGGTACTTTATAATACGCATCGAAGATAAATTGAAAATTTTCATAATTATTGTCACCTTAATTTATAAACGTCCCAATATTTATCAAGCTAAGTATTTCGCTTACACAAACATACACCTGTGTATACATTAATATGTTAAGCCAAAGAAGCATTACGTGCAATGCAAATTTTGTAAACATTTTTATAAAGAATTGATTGCGTTTGTATCTACTCCCCTTAAAAGTTGAGCGTAAAAAGCAGATGTTTCTTGAAGGTTTTTTAAGAAAAAAGTGAGTTTTGTACATAATCTCATTACATATTAATGCATATAAACAAAATCTAAAGTTAATATAATTTTTATTTGTACAAGAGTACACAATAAATATAGAAATTGTAATAAAATTTTAGGATGACAGAGCCATAAATTAAATATGTATGAATTTTAATAACATTTTTGAAAGCAACTACAGTTAACCACAAATAAATTTTTATTTCAATAATATTTTCCAGTTCTGGTATTATACCGATTGTTTTAGAGATCTATAATCTCAACCTAAGGTAAGTAGATGTAGGGAATGCTGAAGACGGATGTAACCATCTAGAATATGCCGCACTGAAATAAACTTTCTTAATATAAATGAAACTTAAGCCGAATAAAATTAGTTCCTTATTCTTCTGCTAAAACTTCCAAATTTACATTCATTTACATCGACATTAATAATGGTTTCTGTAAGAAAATCAATGGGCAGTCTCTTGCTGAAGAAGCTTAGCAAATAGCTAAAATAAAACCAAACAAGCCTATACTAACTAATACTCGATACAAAATTTAAGATGAGATTTAAATTTAATGACCTTTAAGTCTTAATTTTCCCATCTTAAATCAGAAAAATTGAATCTGACGTTATCTTTTATGGGATACACAAAAATTAATTTGTTCCATTTATTTTTTACGCAGTGGAAAGGACGTTAAATATCTTATAGGACAACAAGTTATTAAATTGGCTGACCATGTCATTAGTAAAGATACAACTACTATCGTCTTTTTATTAGTCATTCATTTTATACACTCAACTCACTTATTTTGGTCATAAGTTTGCTAAGCCAAAGTAATTAATGTTTGTTTCTTTTTAAATTAGCACGTGTAAGTCTATAATCATGTTTATATTAAGACACTTCATAGCATAATAATTGTGTTAAAACATAGAGGAGTGTGTTAAAATGGCAGGTGCGCCAATATACACACACACCCACACATATAAACAAAATGTTTACCCTCAAAAACCGTGTTTAATAACATGTTCTATCTTGTTAACCGCAAATTAGCTATTAATAATGAATGCTAACAAAGTCAAATATAAATTACCTACAGTGTAAACTTAGAAGAACCCACCGGAGATTAAGTGGGGTTTTAATATTTTATTTTGCTCTACTAATGCACATTTATTGGCTATTTATTTATTTTAAACTTAACTAATCGGGTTTCTATTTCTGTGGCGATTGCTCGATTAATATTGTAATAATCACTAAAATATGCAATAAATTACCTGACTAGAACTTTCGCAATGAAGTTACTAAAGTTATATTGTTTACTTTATTAAAAAAATATAAAGTATATCAGAAATAAAATAATTTTAATGTAAAAAAAAAAAAAGTTAAATAAAATTTATTATAAGCTTGACTTCTTCTATAATTGAAGTAGCAAAATCATTTTCAAACTATTAAAACTGACTCGAACATGGTTCCAAGTATGAAGAACTAATAATTTCGTTAGAGTTTTACTTTATATGTAAGCAAATTTTTTCTCTTACATATAAAGTTATTTCTGTAGAATCAGTAACTTGGTATTGGCTTTGGTTCTTTAAGGAAAATGAATAATAAGAAAGATATGCATAGATGGATGGACTGAAAAGAAATCGTTTTCTGACGAAATACATCAGAAAGTTGATTTTAGGACGAAACATAGTTTGATTGTCGTACTAATAAATAACGACATCCTCTTTAAAAACAAAAACCTCACAATTATATTGGTACAAGTATAGCAAATTGTTTCTTTGGACTTATCTAAATTTGTGCTAAAAAGATTTTATAGAGTTCTAGCTTTTTGCAACCAACGCGACCTAGGCTCAATTTTAAATTATTTTCAGGAGTTCCTTCCTACTCTGTGACTCTATTCCGTACGTAGTAATTCAAGGAAGTAACTTCCAAGATAAAATATTAAAGATCTTAAATGCAATGCAGCTTTTATGCAGTTCATTTAATCAGTGCACAGTTTTCTATTTGGAATCTTCATCATTCTATTAAAGAATTTTAAAGACTTTAGGTAATGGTGGTGTTTAAATGTGCACTAATTTACATTTTCCTTTTGTGGCATTTTTACTCCATAAATTTAGTTTCGTAAATTTTTAACGGGCTGCGTTACTTTGCTTTAAAAAACCCTCTTAGTACTGTCGTTCTTTACAAATATTATTTTAATGGACTTAAATATACCTAAATTTATACTTCCTTTGGCTTTTTCCTTTCTACTTTAATCTGAAACTATATATTTATTGCACAATAAATCAGAAAACACTTGAAGACTGCAACTCTCGCATATTTCTATATTGAAATTTTAATATTTAATAACTTTCCCTTTCATAAGAGCCAACGCGATATTAAGGAAATAAATTATTGCCACAATGCAACACATGTATGTATTTAAAACAGTGTGTTTGGCAAGAATTTATAAAGAAATAAATTATTAATCTTCAAGTCGCACATCATTTTTATTTTAAAAGTTTTCGTCAAAAACTTCACCTATATCATCTCGTAACTTCTAACTTGGATATCACCCAGGTGAAAAATTTAATCATGACAACTTTTGTCTAGACACCTTAAAACACAATCTATGAAGCATATTAGTTTTATATTAAAATAAACCAAAGTAATGCCCAATTTCTTAAATTTTATTCGTTTATCAATTTTTTCAACTTTTGTTATTTCTGTTAAAAGGCTTATTATATATCAACTCCTAAGCAATATAAAAACACCTATGGTGATTATTAATTATTACAAATTTATATATTTATTTATTTGGTATTTTATACATTAAAAGAATTATTTTATTTAAGGTTTTATTTTGGTTAAGGTTTTATTCTAAAATAAATCATGCTTTATTTATGTTGATAGATGGACGAAGAAATATAAAATTAAGACGATCTAATGCTATTTTGCTTGAAAACTAATAGAGCGTCACAACAACACAAAAAAATCCGATTTTTAGTTGAAATCATTATATCTTACAAAATGACCATTACATCTGTTACTATTTTCAGTTAGATGAAAAATAATTAAATGCTTTAAACGGCTTTTAGCTGGTATTTGATTGGACTGTATTTTGAAATGTTACATAAACTTTAAATTTACATGTCACTCCCGACAATTATTAGCGCAAATATATAATCACCAGGGCCTTATTTTTTACATTTACCAAATTTCCTCTTATTTGTTAAGGAATACCAGTTCGATAGATAATAGCTGTAAGTCGAGTTCTTCAACAAGAAGTTTGCTTTTCAATTGTGGCAACATCAACAATATGATAGTTTTTACGTTTAATTTTTTGGTACATTCGTACTGGATGCATCTAGTAAGTATAATTTAAAACTCAACCCATATATATATATATATGTTTGTGTCTAATTAATTTTTCTTGTTACTGTAAAAACTCAATTGTATAAAAAAATATTCTAATCTTGGAACTAAAATATTTTATCATCAAATTATTATTAGTTTTCAAATTAAAAAAACAAGAAAACATTAAAATTATAAAAACTTTATTTTGTAAATCCAAAAATTCTTATAATATATATATATATATATATATATATATATATATAAATATATATATATATATATATATAATGTCAGCCAAATAAATTTTTTTTTGTTTTAAATGCTATAAACAAAAGTACACAGCATCGGCTGTGTGGCACGTAGCACCGTCCTGTTAAACCAAATTTTATCAAAATCCGCACCAAACAGTGACTCGTTTTGGGTGCGTCGGCTTTTTAATGTATGCGTGCGGGTTTTCTGTGCTCTAAATGCGACAATTTTGTTCATTTGCATACCCGCCAAGATCTTCACTTGAAAAGATGATTTTTTTTGCAAAATCGGCATTTTCTATAAGTCGATCGCAGGCCCACTTGGCGAAGCCTTGTTCAAGCGTATACACAACCATATTCGTTCAGCGGAAGGATAAAACGAATTATCTGTCAAATCAAACATGAGCTAAGTGTTACCAAACACGAAATAAGCACTAGTTGAAAAAAACGTTAGATTGCGGACCCGTTATATTATTGGGGAAGTCGAATAACGAACCAACACTAAATGAAGTAATAAAACGAAATATTAAATTTATATATTAAAAAATAAGAAAATAAAGAGAAGAAGAAGTTACAATCATAAAACCGTAAAAATATCTCATATTCAAGAGTTCAGCTATAAGAAAGTGATTCAGCTATAAGTAAGTTATCCAAAAGATCTTGTTACTGCCTAACAACAATGATTCCTTTTGAGCTATTCGCTAATGTTCCAAGTTCGTTGGAAAATCGGAAGAACTAGAAAAGTTTATAAAGAATGTTGAAGCAGTTCGAAGTCTTGTTGAGCCAGTATTCATTGAATTATTTGATTTAAGAATAAGCAACAACAATTCAACTACATAGATGGGAGGAAATTAAGAATACATTTGAGTATATCAGATAGTATAGAGAGTACTATTAGGAAACTTAAGACAGTAGTGTAAATCAATTTTATAATTATGTAGAAACATTAAAAACAAAATTAAATTTAAAATCTAGTGTTAATCAAACTAATGAAAAATGATTTAGTTGTGCAAGCAATAAAAAAATGGTTTTAAAGATTTTCATTAACTAATTGCCTAATAAACCCAAATTAATATTACAAGATAGAAATCCTTACTCGTTATTAGAAACAAAAGAAATTCATGTTGAAGCAGCTAATTATTTTTATATTAATAAATTCCAACGTTCACAATTTTTACAATATTCTTCACCCAATGTTTGTAGTAATCGAAATAATTTTTTAATTAATAACCTTAATAAAAATTATTTACAATATTCATATCCAAATAATGACCCACACAAATCAAGAAATTTTGGTGGAAATAGTTTCAAGGTTGACTGTATGAATCTTGCTCGTAATAGTAGTTCTAAAAATCGTACTAATTTTGTAAAAGACTTAAGATGAAGAAATTTTAATAAAAAATTAAACTTCAATAAGAGAAACCTTATTCAAAACTTTAACAACAGCGGATATTTTAACCACAACCCAGATTTTAATGAAGAAGGAAACTATAGAACTAAAAGAAACAACAATCAAAATAGTACCATAATTTCGAATATAACTGCGCATAATAGTATAAATAACACTTTTCTAATGGATGTTGATTATACTGAAATGTCAAATTTTTCCGTTACATGCCAAAAAAATTTACCCTGCATAATAATTAAGTCAAAATCTATCCCTATACATTTATTAATTGATACAGGTACATAAACCACTCTCATAAAAAGAGTACTATTTCATAACACTTTTAAATCCGAATTAGCGAATTCTGTTATTTTCAATACTATTTGTTCCAAAATCGTTACAAATGTAAAGGTTACAATTTCATTCTTCAGAGAATTTGATTTACCGAATTGTAAACATGATGGTATTTTAGGTTGTAGTATATTCAGATCCCTAGGTGCAAAAATTGATTTTAAAGAAAAGTTATTGTTGACTGAAAATGCAAAAAGTCCCCTAATATTTGAAAAGAATGCAGAACTATATAACAAAAACGACATATCCTATTTTAACGAAATATCTCTAAATATAAAATTCAATGAGCCACGAATGGAATATTTAACTCACAAGTTAAAAATGGAAAATTTAAATAATAAGGAAATAGTGGAGTTAACAAAACTTATTAGAGAGTTTAAAGCGATCCTTTATATTGGTAAATACAAACTTGAACTCCTGCGATAATTGATATTCCAGTATATAGTAAAATATACCGTTTTCCCGAAATCTATAAGGTTGAAGCGGAAAAACAAGTAAGTGAGATGTTAAATTCAGGTATTATAACGAAGTCCGTATAATGCTCCAATTTGGATTGTTCCCAAGAAGATAGACAACTCCGGAAAACAAAAATGCAGATTAGTAGTAGACTACAGAAAGCTAAATGACGTAACCATCGAGGACCAATTCCTAATATGAAAGATCTATTTACGAAGTTAAGAAGTTCTCAATATTTTAGCATACGCGATTTAGCAAAAGGATTTCATCAAATTCCAATTGTACTTGAAGATAGACATAAAACGCCATTTTTCACTCCAACAGGACATTATGAATTTACACTTATACCGTTTCGATTTAAAAATGCACTTACATCCTTTCAAAGCAAGACGAACGAGGCTCTTGATTTAATAAATAACTTTTGCGTTGTATACTTAGACGGTATTTTGGTGTTTTCCACGTCACGTGAAGAACATATAGTTTCTTTGAAGAAATTTTTTAAAAAAATTATCCGACTACAACCTTAAAGTACAGGATGATAAATATAATTTCTTTAGAATAGAATCTGAATATTTAGGTCGTATAATTACATCAATATTAAAGCAAATCCCGATAAAATTAAGGAATATAAAAAATCACATTATAAAGAAATAAAAGAAATCAGAACGTTTTTGGGCTTGTCTGGTATCTAATGAAAATTTATTAAGAATTATAGCCAAATAGCCCTTTTAATTTTATCATATTTAAAAAAAGGATCTTTTCTTCATATACAATCATAACTATATTGATTCTTTTAATAAATTAAGGACAATTTTATGCACCAGTCCGGTTTTAGCATATCCTAATTTTGGTAAGTTGTTTGTTTTAACTACTGATGGTAGCAATGGAGCCGTAGGGGCAGTGCTTCCATAAAATTGACATTCAATTTCCTATACGTCTCGAACACTGAATTGTAGAGGTTTTTGAAATTAAATAAATGTCGAATTAAGTGCGCGAAACAAAAGACGAACTATTCTGTAAATGGAATTAAAAGCAATTGTTTGGTCGGTTAAATATTTTAGAGCCTACTTATTTGATAGAAAATTTAAAATTCAAACGGATCATCGACCACTGGCATGGTTAAATTCTTTGAAAGAGCCAAATATAAAACTACAAAGATGGACGGTACAGCTTAAAGAGTATGATTTTGAAATATAATATGTTAAAGGAAAAACTAATAAAGTAGCAGATTATATTAGTCGAAAGAACAAAATCTCAGTTCTGATTTATCCACGGTCGGAGAGAACATTTGAATGATCATATTTTTATTTCTGAAACACCTATCAACTTATATAAAAATCAAATTATAATTTCTTTAGGAAATACAATAAATATATAAGACATACAATTACATTAAAACATTACTTTGAGGAAAAATACTAGAATTTTTATCAAAAATTTTTCCAATAAAGGGAATAGTTGGGATTTTTTGTTATAATTTTGAAATATATATATAAATTAAATTTTTCCTACTATACCTGGAATGAAGTACCAAATAAAATATCAGATATTTAATTTGATTGGAAAATTACTGGTAGAAATTATTCAAAACAACAATTTTATTAGAAAACAATTGTCAAATAATTTATTTATTTTATTAACTGTTAATTTATTTATTATATTTTAATTAATGATTATAATTATTATTGTATATTCATAGTTAAAAATGACTGAACGTATTTATATTTATAAAAAATATTAAATATTTCAGGAGTAATGTTTATCCAAAGGAAGGGAGAGCTATATATATCTAGTAAATATAATTTAAAACTACAACTCAACCCATATATCTGTGTATAAGTAATGTACTAATAATATTTCCTTTCTATATTAAATCTAACTTACTTTCTTTGTCACTGTAAAAACACATTTGTATAAAAAAATTTTTAATCGTAGTACTAAAATATTTTATAATCATATTATTATTAGTTTTCAAGAAAAAAAAAGAGAATAAAATATTTATTTTGATAAAAATAATAAAAAAAATAATTTATTTAGCAACTCAAAAAACTTTATAATATATGAGTATATATATTATTACTGGCAATTGTTACAATCAATTCTGTTAAAGTTATATTTCGTAAAATTCATAATATTTTCGGAGAAAATAATGGTCCTTCTGAGACCGCTATTAAGAATTCGATCGTTAAATTTAAGTCGAAGAGAAAAAGTATTTTTTCAAAAGAAGCCCATTTTCACTTCAACAAACAAAATCCTAGAATGATTACTGAGAAGCCTTTGCATATTCAATGTGTTACTATATGATAAGCTATGTGGTCTGGAGGCTGATTGCGTCGTCTTTTTCGAAGATGTGGCTGGAAATACGGTAACGGCCAATGGGTCACGCTGTCGCGAGATACTAACAACGCACTGAGATGTGGACGGTATCATATGTCATAAAGCCAATGTTACGATCAATTTATTGCAAACCAATTTTCCTAATCCCATAATTTCACGACAACAAGTGGCCAGCCAGATCGTGTGTTTTAACACCACTGGAATATTTTTTGTGGGCTATGTTAAGGACAGTATCTATACTGAGCAATCGAATCGATATCAACATTAAAACTCAACATCCGTGATGTGATTAACGAAATAGGATTGCCATTTTGCCATTTTATTGCACTTTGACTTTATCTGCAAAAACTAATACTCATTATGTTGTTGTCAAATAAATTTTTACTTTTATATATTTAGCATGTCTACAATAATTCTAGATAATTTTTTTGTTAAATGTTCTGTTTTTACTTGACAGTAACAAATTAAGTACACCATTTATTGACAACGGCTACGCCAGGTAAGATTATCAAGTGCCATATACGTAATACTATTTATTACCAATCACACCAGTCACAAACCAGTTAATTTTAAGTTTTGAACAAAACAATCGGACAATTTTTTAAGGGTTTTGCATCGTTAAATGTCAGTTGTTTCCATGTTAATTTATTCCCATTATAAGTTCTTGTATTTGTATCGTTAAACATGTAGTTGGTGTTGTGCGTTTTTTAAGAAGATGTATTTAGAATTCAAATTAGTAAATAAGTTGAAATTGCTAAGCCAAGTGTTAAAAAATTATCTTCTATTTCAATTTACAAAAGCAAAAAAATGAAACGTCCACCACACTGTTGTATATTGTTGTTGCGTTGTAGAGAATATTAAGTTATCAAAATAGAGATCAGGTCCACTCCAAACTCACATTTTGTCTATTTGAAAAATTGTAAATTCATAAAAAATACAAATGACACAAAAATTTTATTGATTTAAATTTATTTGTATTAAGTATAATATGAGTATATCGTTGGCCAAAGAGGTAAAACCATGTAACTACAAAAAATTCTAGGTGTTTTTCAGTTAACACACTAAAATCATGAAGAAACAGATTAAGATTTTTTTGTTATTAAAATGATTTTACATTTTACCTTACGATATCGAAAATAAAACGTTAATAGTAATAATAATAGATTTCGGTTTAAATATTGTTAACAAATCTTATAGTTTAGTTACAATACTCTTGCATTTATATACTAAGGCGTCTGTGTGTTGTCGACTTGTTTGTTATTTAAACTTAATTATTCTTTAAAATGAACTTTCAGTGCTTATTTGTATTTCGCTTTTAAATTGGTGAAACGTTTTATTTACGTATATTTGAATAAAGATGGTGGTAAGTTGTCAAAGTACAAAATGTATCTTTTTTTTTTTTTGTGGAAAAAATCATAAAATCACGAATTATATCGTGCGTTGCGTTCAGTTCTATAGATGTCTGGGCGATTTGAAAATAAAAAGTTCAAGAAAATCTTAAATAACTACATGTGTAACATTCCTTTCTTACCTTCAGTTGTACAATTTATGTGGGTATCAATTGCCAATAGCTATTTCCTAGCTAAGAAAGATGGCAGAAAATTTCATTTATCTTAAATGCTGCAGATTTTGCAATAGTGGGATGTTCAGCTACATTTACTGCAAAATAAGCGAGTGCAGAAAAATCAATTGTTCGATAGAGAAGGATACACAGAAGCATTCAATCAAAACCTTAGTCATTCTACATTTAATGCATGAAATAGAGTGCGGCTTAAAGTTAATTTTTTAAACAAAATTGGTCTATTTCGGCTGTAAGTATTTCGATTTTGTTATACTCCAAAGCAATTTTTGAATATTTCATAAAAGATAGATGCAATTTTTTTGGGACAAAATTTTAATAAGCGTTGTTGTTTAAGTCGTAAATTTATTTTTTTGAGTTAGAAAAGATTTTTGAAATTATTTATTCTCAGTTCTAGAAAGCTTATTTTGATACAAGAAGAGTAAATTTGAAAAATTATAAATAAGATAATGTATGTATTTAAGATCGCTTTTTAGGGCTTCAAATTCCAGTTTGGTATCAACATGAGGTGTGCTAAACTAGCGCAAAGTAACATTACGGTGCCACCTTAAGCAATGCTAAAAGGTATAAATTTCAAATTTTAAGTTGGCTAAATTTCTACTATCCTGATACGAGAAAAAGAGGCAGGTTTTATTGTTTCATGCAGAATAAATATAACAACAATAAATACAATAATTTTAAAAAATGTTAAAAGAAATATTCAATATCCTTTTTATATGTTATATTGATATTTTTATTTTAAAACATTTGAAATAATTGCGTGGTTACTGCAACTGATGTGATTGAGTAATAGCTGACAATGGCAAAGAGTAAAAGTTCACAAAGTAACAAATTTCTTGAAGAATACTACAGTTGCTCGTATTGTAATTACAAGGTTTTGCTTCTGAATTTAGTTTAATTATTTCTACTTTTAAAATGTACAGAGTTATTAAAATAGAACACGTTGCAGATAATCATACGCAAGATAACTTATATATTGAATAAATTACAAAAAATTGAACTATTTCAATTTCTTGTAAATATCTACACAAGTCCAACTGAAAAAAAAAATGACAAGCTCAACGGTTTTAAAAACTACGAGTATTATAGTCAAAATATTTACATTTTTTTTTTATTATATAAACTAACATTGTAAATATAAATCGATGGTTTCTGGAATAATAGAAACTCAAACATTTAGTGTAGATTAAGTTTTAAATTGAAAGCAGCTTCATTATATAGAACAATTTTTTATTTAAACTCATGACGCTTCTTTGTATCTAGTTGAACTTGACCCGAACTTGACAATGAACTATCATTTTCGGCAATCTCGTCATACTGCTTTCTTTAGAAATGAACATAAAAGTCCGCAAATAATTTTTCTTTCTGATAAATTTTTAAATTAAACTTCGTCATTTGCTCAAAAATATTTTATTTTAAGATGGATGTAAAACAAAGGATAAAGAACAATATATTACATCATTTACTAATTTAGGCAGTTACTGTTGTTGAAATTACAAAGAAGAAAGAAAAGAGGTACCAAAAAATGTAGAAAATCGATCTTCAAGTTTAAAAATTTAAATTACTTATGGGACAGAGTTTTGTTTTGTTGTTCTATTTGCTTTTTTGTTCTATTTTTTTTAGTAAAACTAATAATAAAATAGAGCAAAAATTAAATTACACTCGATTTTCTGTCCCATATAATACAAACTTTTGAAGTATCGAGAGCAAGAATTTTCAATACTCTGACACTAGAACACAAGATGTAAGTTCAACTCCATTACATCTTTTCTAACATACAGATAAAGATATCTTTTAAATTTTATTTCTTAAAACTTTCGATGTGTGTTGGCGGGAGAACTACAATATAAAAGCAAAATTAAATTTTTTCGGTGAATTTTAATTCGGTAATTAAGTGAAACAAATAATTAAAAAACAAAAATTTAAATTTGAAAACAATATATCACGCGCCAAATTATATTGAAAGACAGATATTCTGCCTATTTTCTGGTTCTCAACTTAAGAATTGTGTTAAAATTATTTTTGTGATAGCAATTCCTTAGAACTATGTTTATAATAAAATAGAAAATTTATAAAGCTTGAGGTTTTGGTTGTTAATTCATAAGACTACATACATTTTCAACAAATTATTAACAAAATGTTTCAAAATAAATTTGTTTTTATATATTGATATTGTACTGCTTCTTTAATTGCCGAATGCACGGTTGATGTTTGATTAATTATAAAGGTCTTATGCTAATAGCACGAGCAATAATTAATTAAAATGAGATTTTTTATTTGAAATATGTTTCAAAAACTCACTTTTTTTCAGATGCAGTTATTTGTAACATGCAAATTCCATTAATCTTGCTTAATAGGAGGATTTGTTATTTATTGAATTTATTTTTTGGCAAATGCTTTATTATTTTTAATTTTTTTTTTTTTTTTTTTTTGTTGGTAAGTAGAGTTTTTCATCATTAATAAAATTTCGCAAATGTATTCAATTTTTTTCTCCTTTAGCATTTACACTTTTTTCTGAGCTGCATGTTATCTATTATTATGAATTATTTTTTGTTTTTTCATTTTATCAATAAAGATTATTTTGGTCTTAAAACAGGGCTTCTATTTTTGCGTACACTCCTAAAAAAAATCGATTTAGGTTATATTTGTCATCCATCATTTCTTATTATAAAAATCATTATTCTTATTAGAATGTGTTTGTATTTTCAATTATTGCTTATCTAAATTTTGGTTGACAACAGCAAAAGAATTGTACAAAGAAAAAAGTCTTCTAATAAACAAACATTTATATGTTAATGCAAAAAGACATTGAAAGCCCTTGTTATAATAAATACATAAATTTGCTAACACCGTTACCAAAAAGTGAGATTATATTGCGAAATAACAACATATTTCTATTTTAAAGTTCTGTAAGAATATAGTTAAGAAATAAAATTCAGTTCTAATAAAGCACAAATCACGTAAAGCTTAGATTTTTTTAAAAAAATTAATTAAAAAGTTCATAATTTATGCACACCCTAATTTAAGTGAACACATACTTAACACTCGGAGGAAAAACGTACTAAACAGCTTTATTGTGTTTGGCTTGTTAAATTTACCTGTTTCACATAAATAATTCAATTTTATTGCTAAGGAAATAGCTGCAAATAAGGAAAGCAGCATTTTCTACAATTTCCATAGGGATTTGTTATATTTCTTCTTCCTTCTATCCTTCTTTGATTGTTTGAAATAATGGCTGTTTACCAAAAGATGTTGCAATTTACTTTTGTCTATTTTAATCAGCGTTGATTTGATCATCCATAATAAAAATCAACAACAATATAAAGAACTTAAATATAATTTAATAAAAACTTAGAAAATAGGACACTTATTATTGGGGTGGACTTAATTCCGTAGGGCACACTCTAACTTAAATATACTTCATACTTACATACATGTGCAAAAAAGCAAACCTTTACCTGCTGTCTATATAGCACCAGCTATGTTGATTGTTTTTGTTGTAAAATAAATAATACTTAAAATATAAGAACAAATTATTGCTTTTCAAATAAAAGATTCGCCAATAATACACATAATATTAGAGGCAGTTGCCAACTAAAATAAAAATCATTAACGATAGCATAAAAATTTGCTTGATGCGGAGGCCTAAATCACCAGACCCTTAAAATTTTTTGGCATTAGTGATAAAGCTGGATGGGGTTTCGTACATCATACAAACTGTAGGGAAAAATATGCTCAGGCAGTGCTCAATACCGTCACTCAACCTTATCCTAAATTTTGTTATATACATGGATGAGAAAACTAAACTAGAAGTTTAAAATTTACACAGCTTTAAACATATATATCATCTCAAAATTTTGATAGTCAGTCGCCCAAAACTATCCAGTCTGGTTTTAAATTGTGGCAAAACATGTATTATGTTTTGAGTCCAAAACCAAAAGTATATTTATTTATAACCTGGATTTTTTATGATTAAATTCATTCAACGAAAATCATCACATTCTCAGACATTTCATGCGCTTTTTCATTAATTTCATCGCAAAGATTTTGTTTGAGTAAATCAAGCATTTTTTGCTTGTTTACATAAATCTTTCTTTTCAGATATCCCCACAAAAAGAAATCCAAAACAGTCAAATCAGGCGGCTGTGGAGGCCAATCAACATCACCATTTCTTATTGTGGAAAGGGGTCTCGCAGTAATACCACTGTGATCCTGGCTGTATGTGATTTGCACTGTCTTGTTGATACCACATGTTAATCAAGCCCAAAACATGCAGTTGTGTTGCTAAAAAGTTTTCAGTCATATCACGATATCGCTCCCCATGCACAGTTTCCGTTGCGCCGTTTTCACTTTCAAAGAAGTAAGGTTTAATGATTCCTTTTAACGGATGCAAAGGTGACTGTTGAATAATTTGAGGGTTTGCAATTCTCCAGAACCGACTATTCTGTTTATACACATATCCATTCACTCGTCACTCATTATGATTTTTTCTTGAAAATCGGGGTTTCTATGGGCGAGCTGTAACATCCTCTTGCCATATGTTGAAGAAGCTCTTGTGTCAACTAAATCTTATATGCAAACAAATACAAATCCTTGTGCAAAGTTGTGGCCAAAGTTATTCTTTGAAGACACTTTCTTGAACAGCAGTAATGTTTTAGCCAATCTCGCAGTACGTTGTGGCCCATACTTAGGCCTATCATACCACCCTACAGACCCTTTTCCTTCGAAATCATTTACTACACGATAAAAAGTGCGTTTTGTTGGCACTTTGTTTCCGCCAAAAATTTCACGTAATTTTCTCATCGTCACAGTAATCGACGATTGATTTTAATAATTAAATAGTTTTCCATAATAAATTTGCACGTGTCTACTTCACGCCTCCCGTATATGAACTGTGAAGACTAATGTTTACCAAAATAACGGCAAAACAAAGTAAAAAATTCTTTTAAATTTTTTACTAAATCTTTAATATTATTGCTATTTTATTTACTTTATCACAAAAAGTTGAGTATCAAAAACTTATACAGATTTAAACAAAATATGCAACGTTTGTTTGATAACAAATAATTACTAGCTGAATAATATATTTCTAGTCTACGCGAAATATGACTAACTTGGCAACCTTTATCCTCAGTATACCAGTTACACTATGGCTAGAGAATTAAAAGAAGAAGACTCTGCAAATTTGGCAGAGCCCTAGTGCAAAAATAAATATAAAAATAAAAATAAAATATTAGGAAAGAAAGAGCTATTACGTCTAATTCCTTGGTTAATTTTTCCAATTTTTCAGACTTAACTGGAAAAAAAATGCGGTGTGCAAAATCCCGTACCTAAAAAATTGTTTGCGGTGTAATTTCTTATATGGTTAATCAAAGAGATCGACCTAGTGATAGATATTAAATATAAAAAAAATCGTGGACTTTTCTTTTCAAGCGAAACGCTTCAAGTAAAACGTCAGACAAAATATTTAATAAGAAAAATAAAGCATTAAACAAAATAAATAAATAAAGAATTATCGTATTAAGATTTGTTGAATAAAATATTTAAAACACTACCTATAAGATAAAAGCTGTGATCCATCTAGAAGGTGAAAACTATAGGGATCTTAAAGTATTCTCTGGATGAAACCTCTGAGGTGATAACATTTATTCTTATATGGCACTTTAAACCGCAGTGGCTATGTCTGTATAATCAGCACGCCTAATTCGGGTTGCCGAATTAAATACTGATTAAATACTTGTTAAATTGTCAATTAAATTCTGGAATACAAAAAAGTGAAATTAAAAATATTTTTTTGTGTCTCATACAACAAAATTTCTGTAATGAGGTGGATTTTCGAAATTCATTTTATCGACGCCTATTACAGAATAGCCATTTTCGTTAATACTTATAGCGGTAATATCACTAAATTCTGAAAACTTTATACCGCAAAAAGTAAGCAATAAGAAAGTTTTACTAAAATTAAATTGAAAAATATGCTTTCAAATAAACATTATCTGATTATGCTGGTTAAAAATTAAATATAAAGGAAATCTCACTCTTGAATTAAGCCCTCCAAAACTACAGAATTTTTTTAATGTAACTCCTTTACATTACAAATAGAAAATACGAGTTATTTTGAAATAATATTTTTCTAAATAAAAACATTTTTTTAAATAAAAATAAATATTTTTAAATCAGCTTGTTAGTGAAAAAATGTTATTGTGGTAATCCAAGCTTATATTTTGACACCTACAAAAAATTAACCTCTTGAAAATGAGAGATAAGAAAAGCCTTTTTGTTTTTCTTCCAAAAAACTTATCTATTAGAAAGATCTAAATTGAGCTATTTAAATTTTTTGTTGTATTCCCAGATGAATAATCAAATCGTATGGAAAGCGCATTTGGGAAGGAAGAAAAGAATCAAAAAATAGTTCTGAAAGATTGTTTATTTGTTATCGAAAAAAAAAAATAATAATGATAAAAAAATTATTATTTTACCCACGTTAGCGTGTCGCGCTACTTTAGCTCATTTAACCTTTGATTAAAACACTTTTGTTTCATCTCAGCATGCGTTTAGTAAAGCAAACTAAGAAAGCTTTAATGTACTTGTTCAAGAATTTTTATCATAAAACAGAAGTATAAAACTCTCCAAATAACCATCAGTGGAAAAATTTGCATTAAGTGGATTATTTTGAATTGATTGAAGTTCACAATTTTAAAAATTTTGTAACGAAAAATCTCTTATTAGGATATATTCATTAATTATAATTAACCTATTAAGCCTCTCATGTTCTAAAACGGTATTTGAGTAATCTCTCATTGATGCATTATTTAAAGACTGAAATAATGGATAAAATGTCAGCATGATATTTTGTCCATATGTCTATGAAAAATACTGCTTAGAATCTATTTAAAAATATTTGTGTCAAATAAATAAAACATAATGTTTCCGCAGTTGTACAATATGTACTGCAAAATATTTTTAGGATCATATTTTTCAGCTTGCGAAATAAATAGGAACTTTGTCTTTTTGCGTTGAATTGGTAGCCAACAGTAAACAATTGTGCATATTTAATTGTCACAAAAACGAGAATTTTCCTCTTGTACGCATTAGTGGCACCACCAAGTTATAAAATTTTTTACCAAAGCAAGTAAAGTTGTTCAACATTTTTCTCAAATTTAAACAGAGTATCTTAAACTTAGATCATAGAATTTTGAGATATCCCGTTATATGTGTATGTGAAAATAAATTCAAACGAAACGTACGACAAAAAAATGAGTCAGATAGTGCATGAAGGAATTACTTCTGCGTTTCTAATTTATTTTGATGATATTAAAATAGGTTCTTAAATGATATTAAAAAGCTGTAGTCGAAAACGTCAAAACTATTCATATAAATGATATAATTATATTTTAGGAAAATATTTGTTTATGAAACATAAACGGAGAAAATGCATACCATGTTCAAAGAGATTTGACAAGCAGTTAAACCCGCTATGGATATTGGTTGTTTTTTTTTTTGGTAACCTAAATTGATAATTTTAAAAAACCTAATATGGACAGTTCAACAGATAGTCAAAACTAAATTAAAATATATAATTTGAAATTAAAATTTAACTAGTTAAGTTAATAAGTATATTATTAATTTACGACTGAAAGCGATTAAATAGGTTGAACTTAATGTTAATTTTTACGATATGATTGGGTATTAAAAATAATTTAAAAAATTGTAGCAATTTCTTGCACAAATCATCTAAGCGTATCTAATCTACAAACAATATTTCTGTTTTACAGAGCCATTTATGTCAAGCTATTTTTTTGCTTATTTTACATTTTGACATAAATTTTCAGTGTTTCACAAGTTTCTCATTTTGCACCCATTAAATGTACCATAAACTACGTTTCTTCTGGTTACCTTTCTCTTTGTTCAACTAGCAACATTTCAACACCCATCAACACAATAAGTTTCTCAAGAAGATGACAAAGAGCGGGAAATGAAAACAACCCCTCTATAGATAAATTCCTTTAAAACAATGACATTGATTTAAATCTCACTTCAATAAAATAAGAAAACAAAATTGACATTAAAGAAACTTCAAGGATTAGAAAATTTACATAAAACATGTTAAAGAAAATTACATTTCAAAAACGCAATAATCGCACACAGAGGAATTGCAAAGAAAGAAAATTGCAGACAGTTCTTTCTACATTTGAATGAAACAGGGCAAAATATAGAAAATATAGAATAAAAGGATTTTGTTTTCTAGTTGCCTAACGTCGAAGTAATAATAATGAAAGGAAGTTGTAATAAAAGTTGTTGACTATGGATTTGAAATATGGTTGTTGTTGTAGTAGAAACAGGAACAAAAACTGGAAAAAAATATAAAAATAAAAACAAATAATAGGAGACTTATTGTTATTGTTTATTCAGTATTACTTTAGCCATTAAGAGCATAAGAAACTTCTAAGTAATTTACACCGAAAATTTACATACAGCAATAACGACGTAATCGCTTATGTACACAAAAACACACACACAACAATTATTATTAAATGGCAAAAATTTACAAAGATATCAAATGAAGGAAAAAACTTATATAACATTTTATAGAAAAGTCCTTTTTCATTGTTGTGCGACTAGAATTTTAAACATCTTCCATTACGCATCACAATCTGTGGATGAATATAATGGCAACAATTTATGGTTGAAATTTTTGTGAATGAATTTAGTTTAATGGGCTTTGACAAAGCCGTTTTATTGTTCTACTTTTATTTGGGCTCCGTTGCGCAGATATATTTGGTCGCTTTTTTAATTTCCAACTGCGGTTACACAGAAATAATAGAAAAGACGTAGTTGAAGCAGAAAAACGACTTAACATGTAAATGAAGTGCTTGCCCAAGTGAGCACTAGAAAAAATACTGGATGAAAACACATAACTTTAACTTGATACCTTTCTCTAATACTCTAAGATTTATGGCAAATATTTTCTATTGTATCGTTTTGCACTACAATCTGAATACAAAGACGTCAATGTAAATGTTTTGCCAGCAGCGAAAGAAATAGTGCCAACTTATGAAAAAGGCATTCATATATGAGGGTAGAGAAACTACTTCTCTATTTCTTATCTTTATTCTGCCTTATCTCTATAAGTTAAGATAATTATAATACTATCGTCTCTTTTTGTTATTTAATTTTGTATTTTTAAAGATGCAGTTACCAAAATTTAAGCCCTCTTGTTATTTTGCCTCTTCATTATTATATATTTGATAGAAATGTTTGGCTTTTTTTGGTATATCTCTTTTGGTTATTTTTTCGACAATAAAGCTCTAACTGAATTATATCCTTATTAATACGAGAACATTGCAGCAAATTTGGAAAAATGTTTCAAACAAAGTACTACTAAAGTTCATAGCAGCGTGGCTGCTAAAACAGGCAGCTTACATTGTGTCCGATCCATTTTTTTATATCACTCTGAAGCATAGTGGTGATGTCTTTAAAAATTCGGTTTGACCATACCAATATACCAACTAACATTGCCGTTATAGAAATTTGTTAATATTTCAATGCGAAATAGTGTCCTAAACAATATCATCTCTTAGTTAAAGTAATAGTACCGTATCTACTGATATACGATTATCCTTTTTATTTGAAAACAAACCATATAAATTTGCAAATTTAGTGATTGCTGTGCTATTAATTATAAAGATTAAACGTATCGGATAAGATAGAACAATCTTGGCTAACGGCATGTAAATGTCCCACAAACCTTTTTGCGAAACAACAAATTGATGTAAAGCTGTTTTGTAAAGAAGCTAATTTATTTGTAGCAATACGAAGCGTTATTACAACTGACATTTCAAATTTAATAAAAAATATTCTATTCCATGCTGAAAATTAACGGAACGTTTTTTTACAAGAATTTTTGAAATTTCAATTTCGCTTTTTTCTCAACGATTTCGTTGCCTCTTTCCGTATTGTTAAACGTTGAGGAAACACACATGACTGAATTTGTCGAATTTAGATTACGATATTTTTTGTATTGTGTACTTGGATTTGTAAATTTTTGGCTAAAGAGCTTGATGATCCATACTTTACCCAATGCCTTTATATGTCGCTTGTCAGTCCTATTCTGGAGTATGGATCCATCATTTGGGACCCTATGTATAAAAAATATTCAGATGTTCTCGAATCTGTTCAAAAACAGTTTCTGCTTTTTTGCCTCCGTGGTTTGAACTTACATGCTTACTCAGCCAGACTTTCTCTTATCAAACTACCAACTCTAAGGAGTCGCAGAGCAGCACTTAATACCTCGTTCATTTTTAGCGTGATTAATGGCGTTGTTTCTACTCATTTACTTATTAACAGAATCACGTTCAATTTACCACAAACGCCCTACACGACATTTTATAACTTTAGCAGCAGAATTCCATCGAGCCAGTTATGCTAACGCGGATCCTTTTATGAAAATTTGTGCAGATTGTAATAAATATTATAATTACATTGATTCAAATTTTTCACTAAACGCAATTAAAAATAACTTTTTAGTATTTTTTAGTAATTAATTTTAAGCACTAGGTCTTATTTAATAAAAAATTTTTAAAAAACTTTATTTTTTATTATTTTTTTTTATTTTTTCGATATTTCGCCAAACCGTTGGTTGACATCATCAGGAAAAACAAAAATAATGAACAAACAAATTGAAAAATATATTGATTAACAAATTCAAAATAATCAAAAAATTTTTCAAAAAACAAAACAAACAAAAACAATAAAAAACGACAAATTGAAAAATTTTTTGTTTTACATACATACAAACAAATTTTCAACATTAAAAAATTTTTAAATGAAAAACAATTTTTAAAAAACATAACAAATTTACAAAACAATAGTATCTTACGCATATATTCTAAAAACATAAATTTAATGACCAAACGTTACAAAAAATTAAAGTATTAATTATTAATATTATGCAGATACAGAGTTTTGTTTTATAATTTTATGCACTAAATGTCTATAATTTTGAGCAACTTTCTCCGTATCTGCCTTAAAATTTGTTCTTTTGGTTAATGGTACTTTAATTATTTGTAACATTTCCAACATATAACGACGTTTATAATTATTTTCTAAATTTAAAATTGAAACATTTTCAAAATTAGGATTGTGATTAACTTTAGAGCAATGCGAAGATAATGCTGTCTTTTGTAAACTAATATTATTCCTGTATTTCTGGTCTGACCTATGTCCTGCGATTCTAGTTTTCAATTTATTTCTTGTTGTGCCTACATAAACCTTATTACAATCTTCCTTATCATTACCGTTACAAGGAATTTTGTACACTACATTGGACATATTTAATTTTTGAATTTTATCTTTAGTTTTACTAAACAACCTATTCAATGTATTTGTATTCTTATATGCCATTTTGTATTTATTTGTATCATACATTTTTGAATTCTCTATTCTTTCAGACAAGACAGGTATATAAGTTATCGATTTATGGCAGATTGGCAGATTCAGATATAATACAAAAAAAATCATCTACATATTTTGTCATAATTTTTGGTTTAACATTTAATTTTTCAATAACATTATCTAACAATTTTTCCATAACAATATCTGCCACAATTGGAGAAGTAGGAGAGCCCATCAGAAGTCCTTTTTGCTGAATATATATCTTTTCATTCAACTGAAAATATCTATTACCTTCTATACAAAACTTAAGAATACGAAAAATTAAACCTTTCTCAATCTTTGTAAAATTTTCCAAAACATTCCATTTCTCTTCCATTGTGCTGATCGCCAAATCAACAGGAATACTTGGAAATAAGGATACTACATCAAAAGAAATTAATTTTTCATAATCCTGCGCATTAAGGTTTTTAATTTTTTCTTTAAACTCAATTGAATCTTTTATATTATACGTAGAACCCTCGGTGATCTTTTTCAATATGTTAGTAACATGGTGATGGTGAATTAACAAATGAACAAATTGGCCTTAAAGGATATTCCTCTTTGTGAATTTTTGGCAGTCCATATCATATAACCTAGGTGCAATAGCAATATTAGTTTTAAGCTTATTTCTTTCTGTAATATTGACAATTTTAAGTTTGAAAAGTTCTTCTACTATATCATTATTAATCTTCTGCAGTTTGGTAGTAGAGTCCTTATTCACTTGGGTGTACTTAGTTATATCTCCTACAATATTGTCAATCCGCACGTTATAGTCAGTTTTATTTAAAGCTACAGTAGTGTTACCTTTATCTGCTTTTAAAATTAATAAATCTTTATTATTTTTCAAAAACCTTTCAGTTTCTTTAACTTTATCTAAAATGAACCTATCTCTGTTTGTCAATATCATTTTGTTCAAGTGATTATCTACAATTGTAGTTAATTTTGTTCTTGCTATTTCTTGATCTTCTTCTCCCTGAAATATGTGTACAAAATCTTCTCCATCTGCAATAATCTTTAAAATTGGGATATCCTCCATCTTAGTTGGTAAGGCGTGTTTATGTCCTAATGATAAAATCCACTTAACGTCCGTTGGAATATTTAAGTCAGTTTTGTTAACAAACCACTTATCATTTAGTCTTACATTAAAAGTCCTCTTTTGTAACTCATAAAGTGAATTAAATTTCGTAATATGAATATTTTTTACCTTTTGTTTAAATGAATCTGCCAATACGTTTTCATAATATAAAAATTCCCTCATTTCTTCTGCTCCAAAATGATTTCTTAAATTTCTTTCTATAGCTATCCTTTCCCTTTGAAAATGTTTCAATATCACATATTTTTCTTTTAATGTTAACTTTAAAATTTTGTTATGGAAATCTTGATTATGCTTTCCAATTAAATTTCTCATCTCTCAAAATTTTGTTGATTTAAAAATGTTTAGAATATTCTTCGTTGAGTTGGAAATAAATTTTGGTATGATTCCTTTATTTCTACACCTGGTTAGAAAAGTTATTGCCGCTTTCGTTTTTATGATTTTGCCTCCTACAGACTTGAATCTGTTGACCAAACCTGCAATCTCCAGATTCTTTTTGAATTTGTTCAAACTCATTTTCTTTTCTTGTTTTTATTTTTATATTTTTATTTGTATCGAGCTCACTTATATTGTATATAATAGTTATAATTTTTTGACCTTGTTTAATATTTTTTAGTAATTAATTTTAAGCACTAGGTCTTATTTAATAAAAAATTTTTAAAAAACTTTATTTTTTATTATTTTTTCGATATTTCGCCACACCGTTGGTTGGCATCATCAGGAAAAACAAAAATAATGAACAAACAAATTGAAAAATTTTTTGATTAACAAATTCAAAATCAAAAAATTTTTCAAAAAACAAAACAAACAAAAACAATAGAAAACGACAAATTGAAAAATTTTTTGGTTTACATACATACAAACAAATTTTCAACATTTGTTGTTTATGTAAACTTTTTAGTTTACATAAACAACAAATTGTTTGCATCTGTGTAAATTTTTTTTATTGTATGTATGTTTAATTTAAGCTAATTTTTATGTTATGTAAAGTTCTTTTTTTTAATTATTGTGGATGTCATTTAAAAATAATTTTTATATTGTACTTAAACTAAAATGTCTGCAAGGATGTCAATTTCCGTAGACAATTAATAAATAAATAAAATAAATAATTACTTTTATCTTTATTCGACCTTTTTTAATTTAAATATGAACTAATCTTTTAACTGTCTTTTAAATAATTTAACGATTTTATTTTTTCGATATTTCGCTTTCCTTTGGAAAGCTTCTTCAGGAAATTATTTTTTATATTTTACAAAAACAAAAAATTAGAACAATTTGAAAAGAAAAAAAGCGAAATATTGAAAAAAGAAAATCGTTAAATTATTTAAAAGACCGTTAAAGATTAGTTCATATTTAATAAAATAAGTAATGTTAATTTACATGTCTACACGTTTTTTTGAAAGATATTATTGATTTACAATTAAAAAAAACATATTTTTTATTTTATATAAGAAACCACCACAAACTTTCAGAAGTTAAGAATAATCCCAACAGTATATAACTTGTTCATTTTGGCATCCTGGAGGTTTTTAGGACAAGCACGACAGTCTTAAATATGCACTGAATTTTTTAAGCAAGAAATCAAAATAGTATAGTTGTGATTATTCTAAAATCTAATGTAACATAATATTTTCGGTTTTACATAATTACACTTCAAATAAAATAAAAAAATTATGTCATTCTTACAATCATGATAAGATTACAATTTATAGTATTCCGAAAGCTTCCTAAAACGAGTTCTATAATGGAATGTCAAATACCTTTCCGTATTATTTGACATTTTGCTTTCACACTTTCTCATAAGTCAGTACTATAGTGTGAAACAGGTTCATATAGTGTAGGCGTAAGGGGGTTCATTATAATATTTTTTTTTTTTGTATTTGAAATAGGATTGCACTAGTTTTATATGGTGAGAATATCTCACAATAGAAACAAATTTTCTCATCATTTGAGCTTCCCTCTCATCTGCAACGTCTTACATTCTTACATTCCCATTCATAATTATAACAACGCCACAGTTTATTTTTTGTTTTTTAGAATGAAAAATGCTTTTAATGTCGCTTTTAATTTCAGGAAATAACAGCAATTTACCATAAAAACAACAACTGTAATGACAAAAGCAATCAAAGAAACAATAATTAATGCTCCCTAGAAGATAATATTCCTTATACTTCACACACATTATCATCGATATCATTCACATATTAAATGCATCAGAAGAGAGCGTAATATTAAAAAAAGTATATAAATGGCAGCAACAATCAGTTTCAACTGTATTTTGTAAAAAATAACCCCAACCCCTTTCTGTAGACGTTCCTAAATAAATATGTTTTTATATGTTAATAGAAATTGCTTTGAGAAAATATTTTAATTACGCGGTTATAAAAGTAGATCTCAAATTTAAAAATAATAAAAATATAATTAATTTTTAATAATCTCAAATTTCTGTAAATAATTTTTTCATCTCCTAAATGAATTGTCTGAGGAAATAAATGGTTTCACTTACGTGACTGAGAACAATGCTGTTAAAGAAAGGAAGTCACACAGTGCTTACAGGCAATTCTTTAGGAAACTTACATTTTGTAATAAAATATTAATTTTATAGTCACCAAAAAATAATAATAATAAATTTAATTCTACTTAATTGCTTTTTTTGTATTTTTTTTTATCTGTTTTGAAATATTTACCATTTTGATATATCTGAACTCATAAGGAATGCACTGTACCAGATATCCCAATTATGTTCTTGTAATTTTTTTTTTTCATTACTGTGTTTACGTAAAAAATTGATATACATTTGTAGTTGTTGAATTTTTTTATTGACCTTTTATTTTTAAACTGTGACAGCAAAAATATATAAACCGCATAAAAAACAATATCGGAAAATGTGGGGAAGAAAGAAGACATTGATTTCCGCTTTTATCTACGTCATTACCTATTTTCATTACAAACATTTTTTTAAATACTATTAAGGAATTTATTTCGAGCTCAAAATATTTTTCAACTTGGGCAAAGAAAGTTAACGGATCTACTACCTGCCTACCTCCACTTTTTTATTATTTGCAGATTTCGATTTCAGTCTCAATCTTAAATTCAAGAAGAAAAGTTCTAGTTATAAATTGTTATATATTTTTGAAATATATTGTTAGGAAAGTGTCTTGCTTAAGTTTTAACATAAAATAATTAAGCAATAAAGCGAACTACTGGTTACAAACTGGGTAGAAATTTTATACACACACAAACACAATTTGATATGCTGTTTACTCAATGCCTGGCATGCAAGTAAAATATAACATGCATGCTGTTTACCATTTAAACGCGCGAGAAAAAAAAACGAATTTTACAACAACAACATGCACGTATTGAAATAAATCCCAAGCAGAAACCTTATCAGCATAAAAATAAAAACAACTATACGCACAGACATTCAGGCGCCTATACATCAAATAAACAACATAGAACAACAAAATGTGATACAAAGGGAGTAGAAAATTCTTAAATCTTCTAGACTTTAAATGGACAAAGATAAATAGGGAAGCGTCTGAGTTTATAGTCAGTCAGTGTAAAATTAAACCTCATCAAGTAGAGACGTTCATTTTAAGTAAAGAGTCCTGAAGTGTCAACTTTGTGTAGTTAAAGTAAATAAAATTGTTATTAATTTAAAAACTCCGAAAACTGGTGTTATTTATTTTGCAATAAAGAACTCACAACAAAACGTTTATAAAAGGTATAAACGTAACAATATTTTAAACTGTTAAACCTTTTAAACAGCCATAATAAAATGAAATTAAATTTTTTTTAAAATCTGCATTATTAAAATTCTAAATATGACAGAATTATTAAGACTATTGTTGCAGCATGTTTTTTTGTTTTACTATTTAAAAAAATCAAATCTACAAATTTTAACAACACTCTGTTTTATAAAAATATATTTTTTTTAAACAATATTATTTGCACCCAAATCGAATTTGCAAATAATTTCAAGTAAGAGGCAATAAGTATATTGCTTTTAAGATACAAATTTGTATTTGAATGAAAGTATTCTATGCTGCCTTTCGACCCTAAAAATGACAACAAATTGTTACCTAGTAAACTTTCTTTCCTTCAGCTTGCTCAAAATATTTACTAATTGAATTTTATTAACCCCCAGGAAAGATAACAATATAAACATAACATCTAACCAAAAACAACAACTAAAATGTTGGAAGTTATTAAATAAAAACTTTAATCTAAAAAATTCAAAATCAGACATCAATAAATAAATTTCATACAATTTGCATCTGTTTTATTATTATATTATGATAATAAAGCTATTAAATGCATATATTGATTCAAACAAAATGTGTTTGTGAAAATAATTACGTTTTAATGTATGACTAGAGGAGTTTTCGGGAACTTTATTATAGCAAAACTTTTTGTTCGGATCAGTGCTCCTACTGATGGAATGCACTGTACCAGAACTAGGAAATTACGTCATGATGTGGAGGAAAGAGGGAACAGTGTTTGCGGTCATTCTCTAATTTCTCTAGAGCATTTACCTTTGTAAGAACGATTAAACAGTGAAATACAACCCACATTGCATCGAATCTCTAGAGAATCAATAGAGTCTCTTATACGCGGTCGAACAACGCGAAAATAAATTTTAGGGCGCCGATCCATACAAAGAATTGTTTTCCATTTTTGAGCGGATATAGGTGGTATAAATAGTACGAAGATCGGATGGATTGAAGTATCTTTTAAACCGTTTCTCAAAAACCTGAAGAATATGCTAAGTCCACCGAACATCAAACTGAATTTTCATGCCAATAACATCAATATCTTCGGATTCTTTAATACTTATATAACCCATAGTAACAGATGCAGTTCCGAACACAGATCTATGCGACTCTATTCACACCATCCAATTAGGAGGTTGTTGCAAGATCATGATTAAGCGTATTATTCATGTTTTTCCATTTTTGAACCCACTTCCAAGCAGTTCGGTCTATTACTGAACGAAAGCGATTGACAAATGTTGCTGTCATACTCGAAAGTATATATAGGGTTGAAATTTTGGAAGAAGAAGGAACGGAGCCTTGCGGTACCCTTGAATTAATTTTGAACTCGCCTGATGAAATCTCATCTATAGCAACCCGTATAGTGTGATTCGTTTTACATCCGCACCTAGCTATGAAGCCTTAATCAGATGGTGGACAAACCACTATTGTATAATTGGAACGTCATACAGCGTCCTAGGAAGTCGAAGACATAATTCTAAGCAACAGAACCACCTAGTTACAACTTTAATGATTCCAGGGCAGGGCTGCAAACCATCACAACTTGCTAAAGAGTTGGAGACTTTCCAACTCCTGTCCAGAACACATGCCTAGCATGCTCACTGGACTGGATCATTCACTTTGCGTGTCATTATCAGTGAGATGATCCTGGCCACCATAATAACCATTATACTGTTATGGGGCCGCAAAACCACAACCACCACGTTACTCCCATATAGGGGCCAACCTCAAGATCAGTCAGAGAGCTATTAAATGTCTAAAGAGACAAATAATGAACTCTGCGGGTCACTGATCCCCGTGGAAATAAGTGGAGCTTCCAGTTGACTCCCTGCCTGTCTTCAGGGGACTGGGCTCCCTTTTTTCCCCCAGTTGCACAGATCTAGATAGCTGTTACGTACTATAAAGACCATAAATGTGCCCCCGGGTTGGAAGCAACTCGTATAACGCGACTGAAAAAACTCGATATAAATCTAGAGAAATTGTCACCGACACCAAAAGCAACAAGTTTTGATAGAAGTACATCATGCCACACTCTATCAAACTCTATTGGTACATCATTGTTCCGAGAGTTGTTGGACGCCAGGTACCTCACAAGATGAAAGTTTATAATACTTTCCATCACTTTAGAAAAAGCAGAAGAAATTGCAATTGGGTGGTAATTTTTAGAGCTGTTAGACCCACGCTTTTTGGGAATCGGCGTAACATTAGCAACTTTCCCACACTTTGCAAATTTACCGGCATAATAAAAGGGCTGCTAACGGACGCGCTAGCAGTACAACACATAAAAAATAAAACAGAACATATCTCTGTTTCGTATATGCAACATTTTCTGTAACTTAAAAAATAAAATCTACACCCACCAAACAAAAATTTCTTGTTTCTGTTAAATCGTCCTTCTTTAGAATTTATTTTTGTAATTCTTTTATGAAAGTTCTAACTTCGCGAAATTCTAATTTATTTTTAGTTTTTAGTTATTTTTTTTTTGCATTATGATATGAAATTTCAATTAGTTACATTGAAATTAATTAATTTTGGTATTTTATAGTGAAACTTCAGTGAAAAAAGGATTGTGGTATGAAATTCTGATTTCTTGGAACAGTAGAGTTTTTTTTTCTGAATATTCTGTTTATAAATTTTTTCTCAACTCACGATACAACATTTTTAGCTTCATAGAGAAGATGAAGGATTAGCTTTTTTGGTTAAGAACCTGCGCCACTTTTAAATTAGTTATTTTGCTTCATTTATATATACTTTATTACATATTTAACCAAAGCATAAATTGTGTTAAAAAGAATTAGAAATATAAAATAGCTGAGACTATGGATCATAGAAACCCATTGCAATTAACAGGGTCAATGTGAGTATAGGTGACCCTATAGGCTAGTACTTGCTTACACTAGCTGGGGGTTCTGGGTTCGATTTTTTTTACTGCAAAAATAAAAATTGACTGTCGGTGGGGCTAGTCAGTGATGAAGGCATGGTCATTTTGCTGTCTTATATGACAGTTAATTTCCGTAACTATCCCTTTACTTTTACCACCTGTCTTATCTCTTCTCTATCCCTTTCCGAAAGAATGTAGCACGGTACTTGACTAAATAGGCAATGTTGTCTCTTTAAAAAAAAACAAATATAAGTTTTTGGCCAGGACGTTTTATTTGCACTTTGGCTGACAACTATCGATCTCTTTTGCAATACCAATTAAACAACGCGGATTTGAAAACGCTGTAGAATGTTAAAGTAATTACGTTTTTATTGCACAAAAGCTTCTATTTGAATTTAATCTTTCGTTTCATCTATATCTCGCACCCATTAAAACTTCACGATATCTTGATTCTTTTCCATAAATTCCATATGTTTCCAATATTTGCAAAATTTGTTTTAGCTTAAATGCTTTTTTATTTTATTTTCATATGCACATAATTTATTCCATTAACTTCCAACCTTTAACAACATAAAGCAAAATTAAACACAACACAATTATGTTTAAAAATTTATTTATTTCTTTTATTGATTTAGATCATACTGGAAATATGTTTAAATACATTGCGCGGTAATTTTCTTTTGAAAATTATATACTGGATTCTATAACACCTACCCCTATTTGAAGATAATATCAGTTTTTGTAGCGTCAACAGTATTTTAGTGTCGATTTCAATTGTAATTCATTACTGTCAGATTCTATAACAACTCTAAATAATTTGAATTTGAAATTTATTTTTAAAATGTTTAAAGTATATTTTAAAATATATTTGAAATATAAATTAATTTTTATAAATATGAAAGTAAAATTTTAAAAATTAAAAAGAACAAAGCAGGAAGATATTTATAAGCAAAGTTAAGATCTGAAGTTGATTTTGAAAATATGTGACTTTTAAAAAGGAGAACGGAATTATAAAATTACCCAGTAAGGCCTGAATAGGCTGAAGAAATTATTTATGAAACACCAGCATTTTTCTTTAGATTAAACTGCATTCGAATATCACTGCATACATAAATGTAAGATTCTACTCAAATAGCCATCCTAACATTTCCCTCAAAGGCATTCGAAAAGCCATTTAAGTAACTTTAATGGACGCAGAAAAGAATATTGGGCAAGAGCTGTTTGAAAGACAGTTTATTTTTTTAGCATTCATTGACACACTGTGAAAGAAACTTTAAATATTTTAGCCTTTTCAAGAAGATCAACAAAGTTAATCAGATCATATCTCTCAGGCGAACACAATTTAAGTTTACGGCTATACCACTTGTGTGCTGAATACCTCAAGGATCTATTCGTGGTTCCATGTTATTTTCTTTATACATATATTGATGATTTCTCAAAAAATAAAATCCACTTTAATATACCTACGTGTGCTCATAACGTCTAAGAATATTTCAGTATTCTAAAACTCTCTAAACATTTTTGAACATTTTATTGCAGACTTGAGCAAAACAAATAGACCAGAAAAATAAAAATGTTAAGCAGCCTATAAAAGATTATATCACACTCTTTCCAATATTAACGTAACTATTATAAATTAGACTATAGTTATCATTCTAAATGTTAGAATTCTTGTACCGGTTTTTCGCATTTCGAATTATATATTTATATGATCGTATAATATAAATCTATACTAAGGTGATGAATTAGTTAGAATGTCAACAACTAGCAATATTCGTGATTAATAACATACATAATATATTTTCAAATATATTAATATTTATTACATTATTTCATTAATATGACATTATTAAAGCCTTGGTAGCTGACATTAAATTTCATTAAACTTGACTAAATGAAAAGTGTAACTACATTTGTTCTTTAATTTGTATCTTAGAGCCTTAAAATTATTGAATTTTAATATATGCAGTAAAAGATATATTTTTTTAAAATTAAATTAATATTTTCATAGTCGTTAAGCTCGCCTAATTTTCACTATAGACACAAACAACATATGTGAATATGTTGAATCTATTAAAAATACTGCTGCCACTATTTTTTTTAGTTCTAATAATTTAATACTGTTATTTTATTTTTATTTCTGACTTCAGCGTATGCAGCGTTTTAAAAGCGACTTACTTTTTTCGTTAAATAAACGCTACAGTATCATTCTTGGTAAATTACGTCCTGATTCTTATCTTCGAAAATAAATACACCAATACCTCGCTTTGTGACGATAATTGGTTCCAAAAAAAATCGTCGCAATCAAAACGTCGCAATTCGAAAAAAAATTTTGTTTGTATGGAATTGCACTGAAATATTAAAGATACGCTCCAGTTCTAAAGCAAAGCATTTTGAAGTTTTTTATAAATTTATTTATTAATACAAAAAATTAAAACATAAAAAATTAAAGGAATCATTAAAATTAAAATAAAAACTTAATATAATTCAGTTCTACTTTCTCGAATTCAAACAAAAAATTCATTCAAATTAAAATAAAACGTAACAATTCAATAGTTTTTTAAAATTAAAAAAACAAATTCATTAAAATTAAAAAACGTGAGAATTCAAAACACAAAAAATTCATTAAAATTGGAAAGGAGAACATTCAATACTGTTAGAATCTAGAATTTTTAATGCTTATGAAGAATCAGAACCTAGCGTTATTGGGGATTCTGTATCGGATGCTGTTGTTGGATGTGTAGACGTAGATGCTAATGGCTGAAATTATTTTTCCAAAGTTTGCTGGATCATTTTCTTTTTTTCTTGCAACTAAATCTCCTTGCAGCAACTTACGCAATCAGTTAAGAATCGCACAACTTTTGAACTTCTTTCTTCGTCAGGGTCACATTGTGAGAAATTGAAGCTGTAGGGGCATAGCTTGGCTAATTCGTTTTGAAATAAGGATTTTTGGATCAGGAGTTTCAATTAAATCTTCTGTTTGGTTGTCTTTATACGCCAATTCAGTATCCAAATCTATCAAATCACTATTGCTCATGTCTTCATTCTGTGTTAAAATGAGCTCTTTCACGCCATCTCCGTCCATTCCTTCAAATTCATTTTCCTTTGCCAGATTTATAAATTCAGTACCAACTGCAGATGTGTCATCAGTATCTGCAATATGACTAGAGTCAAAGTTTTTATGAACACATTCTGGCCATACACCATTCATACAAGAGGCTGTAACTTCATTCCACGATTCTGAAATATTGTTGATTGCATCCAGTACGTTAAATGTTTTCCAAAATTCTAGAATTGTGCTTTTTTTTAGAATCATCAATAATTGTTGAATGCTCTTCGAAGATAGTAGCTTTTAAACGTTGAAATTATTCCTTGATCCATTGGTTGGATAAGTGAAGTGGTGTTTGGTGACATAAATAAAAATTTCAAATTAACTGTTAAATCAGTAATGTAAATAGTACGACTGGGAGAATTCTCCATGATGATCAAAGCCTTAAAATCCAAGTTTTCTTTCGAGCAATAGGATCTTATTTCATGAATAGCACATTCACAAACCCAGTTTTTAAACATTTCAGAAGTCATCCACGCTTTATGGTTTTATCGCCAACGTATGGAAAGAACTTTTTTATTAACGCCTTTCATTGCTCTCGGATTTTCTGAATTATGAATAAGAAATGGTTTGAATTTGAAATCTCCTTCAGCGTTTCCGCCCAGCAGAAGATTGACCCTCTTTTTGCTTGACTTAGATCATGAAACAAATTTTTCTGCTTCAGAAAAACAATCCCGTCTCGTCAACGTTGAAAACTTGCTTAGAAGTAAGTCCTTCACTATGGATAATGAAAGAAAGTCTCTTGCGCGTGTTATTTTTTATATCTGAGACAGAAACAGCTGCAGCAATTTTTTTTTAATTTTACTGCCGTCACGATCTCTTATAGTTTTTACAATTGATTCTGTTAGACTATATAGCTATATTAACAGGTCGTTCTCCTGCTTCAAACACCTTAAAATTTTTAATTTAGTTTCCAGGGTTATGGCCTTTCTCTTTTTTTTACCAATTAAAGCTAAAAAATATGTAATATCAACTTATGAAAACAGACTCCAAAATAAAAGATTTGTTTAAATTTTATTTTTCGATACCTACAAAAAACTTTAAAAAACACACTTTTCGTTTCAAGAACTTTTATCAAATTGAAAACAAAATATAAATTTCTTACGTATAATTGTTAATGAAAATCAAAATATAGGATTTACCTTTTTATACATTGCCTGTAACGTGTTTACAATAACACTACTATTGTAAAAGCAAACAAAAAAAATTCGCAAATTTTTTTTCGACGCAATATGAAATGTCGCAAAGTGAAACGTCGCAAAGCGAGGTATTGGTGTATTTATAAAATACGGAACTATTATTAACATACCTTCTCAGAGCATTCAATTAACATACATACATACATATGAAAAATATTTGCATGTTTTATTATTTTTTTTTGCGCGGCCTTCCTCGATCTACATCGAGTAACTTTAGGCACGCAACGAGTCCGTCGTTGGAGTAAATTTCGATATAAAAAATCGTTAAATGCGGTTGGACTCAAGGAATCCGGGCCATGCATGGGTTATCCTTTAACTTTTTGTTTTATATCTAAAATTCTTGTAGTAACACGTACTTTAAGTAAACTTTAATTAAAGCCCAATGAAAAATTACGTTGCTATTGGACACATTTTAATTTTTATACTTACTTTTAACTAATCTCTCATACCCATAACATTTATTTAAAATGTTTCAGTGCTCTACAACTTTATAAGAACTAATATAACATTCGGAATGTTTTGCATTTGAGCCCTCTGAGTGGCAGGCATATAAAATTAAAAACTGTATTTTCTTATCTAGGAAAAAGAAAAATGGGTTTGAAATGCCGTTTGTATGAATTTATTACAATAGTTGATTAGTATTATTTAAAGCCTTGTTGACTTTTACAACTTTATTAGCAATTTTAAAAGTTTTTGTGCGCGTTTGTATATGACTGTAACTGCTTTGAACCTTTTGCTGCCGTAAGGAAAATATAATTTTCTTTGTAACCACAATTACTTATGAAAGTCAATGCTTACATTTCCTCGTCTACATAATTTTGTCACTGTATTTACGTAGGAATACATATGTAAATACGTTGAACACTGTGCGGAAGCATTTTACTTAAGGCAATTGCGCAAAACTGAAGTAGATTGTTGGTGGATTGCTGTTATTTAAAACTAGAAATAAATTTGGTCGTTCTTCTTTCTCCATTGGAATGATTTATTTATCTTTTTTGTTAATATAAGCTTGAGGTATTATAATGAAACTGTTTTCATCATAGTTGTATAACGGCCAATTGCGTTGTTGAATAATTATTGTACTTTCCCCATGAAAATAATTTGCAATTGGATTTTAATTAAAACACGTTTTGCTATCAGCAGTATTAATAAAAGACATCAATTTCTTTTCTACAAATAAAATACAAAAAAAAATTATACTCCTGATATTGATATTGTTGATTTTGAATTTGGACTTTACGAAGTTTATAATTAAAAAGTTGCACCTTTCAGAATATTTAGAAACAATATTTATAACACTTCTTTTGAAAACTGACCTCAAAGTTAAATTTCATTAAGTTATGTAAAGTTCCCTTACAATCTTGCCTTTTTAACAATGTTTTGGCATTCAAATTCCAGGAACATCTTTGGATAAGGCAGTGCATTTTAATAATAGTAAGTCATTTCCCTTACGTTTTGTTCGTAGATTTTACTTATCTGTTATGGGAGTTTTTCTATTCTGAGGGCGTTTATGTATAACATATACAAATGCGTGCAATACTGGGTATTTAAGAACATCCCTGTTATAATAGGATTGCAATGGGGATTAAGCAAATGCAATAATAACTATAACTATCAAAAAAAGCAGGAAACTATCAACAAAATAAGTATGTTTTCTTATATAGCTTATGGTACCTGGAATTTTTTAAGTATACTTGGAGGACACTTTGAGTATACTTATACTCAGCAAAACTTTTTAACATCGTAGGAGAAAACCTTAAAATTCCGTCTAATGTATAAAGTTTAAGATAATAAATTTTGGAATTAACTGGTCACTTTTGGAGAACAACATGCACAAATAAAGAAACATTTAATTTTTATACTATGCGTTTATCTATACATTCATCGCAGTATAGATTCGAGTTTCGAAATTCTCTAGGTGTGAGTTTGCAGAGATAAAATCTTTATTTGTTTTCAGTTTCACTAAAATCTCTCGGTCTGTAAAATACTGGCATTGTATCCCACTAAGACTTAACTTTCATAAGTCGATTTAAATGGCCGTAAGATACAATGTTACATGTTTACGCATAGACCTGTGTTCGAAAATGATACTGCATCTGTTACTATTGATGCTATAGGTATTACGAAATCGGAAGCTCTTGATGTTCTTGGTATGAAAAATCAGTGTAATGCTCGATGGACTAAACATATTTTTCATGCTTTTAAAGAAGCTTTCAAGTGCCTTGGTTTTCTAAAACGGTGTAAGAAATACTTCACTCCATCTAATCTCCGTACTACTTATATCACCTATATAAGTTCGAAAATGGAATACAATTTTCATGTTTGGGCCGACGTCCCAAAGTCTATTTTACGATTACTCGACCGCATACAGGAGAGGACCAAGAGATTCATTGGGGACGGTAGAGTATCCAACTGTATTGGAGGGTACTTGTTCCCGAAACCGGTACATTTTTGCATTTGACTAAATTTTCGTTGAGATCACCTCCATTTGTGGTCGATCGACCATTGAATCATACAACGCATTACAGGGAAAATTCGTTTTTTTAGTAGAACAGTTCATGCCACTTTCAATGTGAGAGAATTCAAATCGAATGTCCACAAACACTACTCCCTCTTTCCTCCTCCCCATAATATATTTTCCTATTTCTGGTAGAATGCACTGCACGAGTAGGGGTCTTTCCCTGAGTACTGGTTCGAGCGGAAAAAGGAAAAAAAACAACTCTATAGCCTATTGCACTCTCTAGATCAGATTAATTAAAATTTCGTTGATTAATCCCTGTAAAGTAACCGTTTTTTACTATCTTCCCTTTGAAGCCGAGTTAAGGAGTTGCAGAACCTTTTTTATTCTCAGATTAGGAATCCGCTTATAATTTTATTAACAGTGGATTATTATTAAAAATGATGCAGCTCTTAAGCAGTAACTAAGACATAAGTAAAGGAACATACATATAAATAAACATACTAACAAACAGATATATTATTGTAATCCCTGCGTTAAAAAATTATTATTGGGCGATGAATTTACTCGCGAAAATAAATAAATATCTAAATCGTGAATACGTTTTGGGAAACTATTCCCAGGATGTGCAATCGCTTTTCTTTATAGTTTCACGTTTGTAGTTACGACTTTAGTTTAGATAAAGATTTTTTCTTCTACACTCGCTTTTGGCTTGGCATTTCCGCACTGAAATAGCCAAGTCGCAGTAATACACCGAGAAATCATCTAACAACTGCCGTTCTTAGTCTGTATCTTTTTCAGCGTTTGCCTAAATAATTGCTTGTTTAGCTAAAGATTTGGCATATGCTTTCGTATTATAGAGTGTGGCAATGCCAGGTAAGGAAAAGAGAAAATTAGATGCAAAAATAAAACGAAAACTCAGTAAATTTTTCCCACCCATCGCGACAGAGAATAACTGTCAAGCTTTTGCTTTTGAATTAACTCCTTTTTATTCTCTATTCAAACCTGATACCATTAGTAATGTCAGCTTTTTCAAAAAACCGATTCATTTTGTTTGGCTACCTTAATATATTTTGTGATTAGTAGCGTTTTATTAATTTGCGGTAAAGAAGGAAGACTAGATGGTTCTTTTACATCAAAATACAGCGGCGCATTGTGGAAACATTTTATGAGAAGGCGGTCAAAAATATATAACTTTTGAACGGATCGTAATTTTGATACGCGGTTTTTTTTGTCTACTATGTGAGATCATAGGTTTTCGTTTAAGGTATACAAATTTAAAATCGAAAAATAGTTTTGATAGATTTAAGAATTCATTATAAGTTTTAGCTGATTTTTGGTACGAAAGTAAAGTATTAAAACAAGAGTTTGTTTTACATAAAGTCTTATATTTTGAGTCACATATAGAACTTATACTTATTAAAGACTTAAATTTAATTAGGTAGGCCCAAGCTTTGGCCACCGTGAAATTTTTAGTACGAAGGCCAAAGGTTGGTTTTTTTAAACAATTTGAGTTAAAAATTGTTTCAAATTTACTTTAGACAAGGAGGTGTTTGGAAAAATTACTATTAATTAAACAATTTTAGTAAACATTTCTTCTAAATAGCCTTGATGTTCATCTTCTAGAAGCAGTTTAGCTTCTACGTCAAGTTCAATAGAAGTAGTTTTCCATTCTTGCCGGATATTGGACATATAGGGATCTGATGTGCATAATAAAATAACAATCAAGTCTTCATTAGTACAATATCTAGAAATTTTTCTTGTGTTGCGCTCGCGAAAGAATCTATAGTCTTTGTTTCATTTTTCTTGCGCCTCTTCAGATAGATCTCCTATTGGTACCATATTGTATTGAAGTATTTGTTCCCCATGGTACAAAATTTTATGAACTGTGGATGCCATATATCTTCAAGAATATTTTTCCTTGTAAAGTATAGCTGTTTTTTTTGCGCACTCCTTATTAGTTCCAAATCTACTCCTGCGATAGATGCTGCAGTGTTTCCATCATTTTTGATCCCTTCCCTTGCTATGGCTGACCGATGATTAGGCCTTGCTCTAAATACTTTTCTTGAATTTGTGTTTTTTTTTTGGTTTCTTTTTTCTTCATTTTCCTTATTTTTTCTCACTGTTTCGCCTAACGAACCAAAATCCAAATCGGACTTCTTCAGTTATGACATTTTTTGTTTCTTTTTTGAAAGTAAATTTTATTTGTCTGCAAAATTTTGTTGACGAGGGATATTTCTGTTGTTGTACTAGTTGAGGGCTCTAACTCGGTATAACTTTTTATTAATCGCAATGGAACGAATGATGTCATAAATAAATCAGCGTCTGATGAATTTTTGGCATTACATTGCTTGTATTGCCTCTGACCAGAGGATCCATCACATCCCCATTTAGAAATTAAAGTAACGCTGCTGTTTCCAAGTTTTTTCAAGCGGTTAGAATCAAACGTATTTAACAACCGTTTGGCAGTGTGTTCAAGAAGGTTTTGCAACTTCATTTCTGCTGAAGTGGAAGTGACAGTTATAGCGGCTTGTCAAGGTATGCATTCTTTTTTGACAGCGACTAAATCTCCATACTCTGGGAAAATCCAAGAACTCTTTTTATTTGTTAGCTTCCGCAATTCACTGTACTGATTTTTAGTTAACTTTAAATCCAAAAATAGTGCTAACGCTTCTTCTGGAGTAAATTTCTTCTCTTCATTTGGTGTAGGAATAGCTTTGTATGCTTTGGGCTTGCTTCTATTATTGTTTCAATTACCTCAATTTTTGCCTTTTTACGAGTATTTTGCGTTTGGCATAATTTTTTAATTCCATTTTGCAAAAACTTTTCGACCATGTGTCAGAAAAATTATCTGGTGCTCACGGTCGGATCGTGCCGGGTACACAATGGGGTATAGGCGTATAGGGGATATTTAGGACTATTACACAGTGCTAATGCTTTTACATTCCCTAATGAACTTTAGAAGTTATCCTCTATTTAGTAAGAGAATTTAGAAAAAATTTGGACCTCTAAAAAAATTAATTTCGAAAAATCAAAAACATTTCAGTTTTCTTATGTTAATAGCTAACAAATTACGTTATTATACAAAGTTTGTTTCGTTTAAAAACCTTCTACAACAAAGGAGTCATAATATATAAAATAATAATAATATATAAAATATTATAAACATAAATCACAAATTTACTAAGAAATTTCTCATTTTAGCAAAATACTGAAAATGCTCATTTTGAATCGTCCTGTTTAGTGTGATATAGTTAAAATAAAGTTTTCGTTGCTTGGCTCCCGAGGTACACTAGTACCTACTTTCGAATGAACTTTAAAAGTTTACAATTGGGGACCATGAAGAAAAGGACTTTTGGCCGCCTTCTCTTAAAATGATCCACTGTGCGGCGATTACATCTTTGTATTTTGCTGAGTGCTATTTAATTCTCTTGAACTTTTAGGACAATACTGACTGACCTATCGTTTATCCTAAGAGTAATCGAAGCAAATTTTTTTCAACCCCTCCAATTAAGAGATGCTCATTTCTGTTTTACTTTTATATGGCCATTCTATGTTTAATAAAACTCGTTAGAAAGGATATAAAATTCTTATTTTTTACTTTATTAGCTACACCAGCAAATATTGTCAGCTTAAGTCTTTATAATGATTTAAAATATTTATGCGCTAAATCGTAAAACAAAACAATAAAACATTTAACAACTAGTGTTATTCACGTTATCCACCAATTTAAAATACATAAAAACAAAAACAAAACTATTGTTATTAATAATCCGAATTCATTAAAAATAATTATTTCTATGACATAATGTTAATTGCTGTTTTAGCAATTAACTTTTTATTTTTCTTTAATTGATGTAAAGGGTGGCGTAAAATTAAATTCATGTATTAATTAGATGGAATGGAATAGAACAAAAATTTACTCTATTTTCGCAAAAAATGCCTTTGCGTGTGTAAGGGTTTAAAATTAATTAAGAGATTTGAAAACTGCGTTACTCTAATGGTCGGTATTTAATAACACAGGATCCTTTACTAACGCCTTTCGGAATTTTATTCTACTACCTTAACTTGCACAGAATTAATTTTTTAACTATAAACATTTAAATTGTAAATCTTTAAAATCAAAGTTGCAATTAATAAATTATTCTTTAAGTTCTGGCTATTGCAGTAGGTGTGGATATTATTTTGAGTTTGGTTGTTATAACTAAATAAATATGGTGCTCGCAACAATTAAGTTCTATTGTGTATTACCAAACATACGATTTTTTATTTTCGAATTTAAGTTTCCCGGCCTAGTGGACGACAATAGGGTCCTTTTTAGTTACGTCCACTTGCCATCGGATTTTTGCTGAAAATTGTTCTTGCAAAACTTTTCATTTGATTTTGATAGCAGCTCTTAATACTTTGAAATCATCAAATTTCTGTCCAACTTGTCGTTTAGAATTTCTTTCACGCCACACTTTTTTTTGCATTCAGATGGTCCAGCAAGGTGCAAGTCTACTTGAGAAAACGTGCAGACATGGACGTCTTCTATCTTCAACACCAGCAACAAATATATCATCTTCGTCACTCGAGTCAATGTCAGGGCTGTTTTCTTCATCAGTCAATAATAACCGACAAAAACAAAAGAACATTTTTCTTAGTTTAATTTGAATAAATAATTAAATTCACTAACTACATATCATTTTAAATAACTATCATGTCTTACTAGTCTAGCTACCGGTCATTTTGCTGAACTTCGAACCAAGAAGTTTGATTCCAATAGACGGATTAATAGCATAGCATAGGTATGTGAAATGAAATGTTAAACAGAACTTACCCATGTCAAAAATATCCGCCAGGAATTTCTTTTTCATTGCCCTAGCTCCTTCCGTTGTTTTTTATTTTCCAATCTAGTCCGCTTGAGGTCAACTCCAGCCATAGAGCTCGGACGTCACTTCCCCCTTTATTTCAAAAGGAAGGCCTTGTCTTCTTCTGATGTCATTAAAATCAGGGCCTCTTGATGAGCGACATTAAAAAGATCATCTAACTTGTGGCAAATTCTTGGATTTTTGCTTCGCACTTTGGGTTGGTATATTCTTTAGTTTCTGTACCTCGGCGTGAAGCATCTCCCTCGTTCCTTGTTGGAATGCTAGCTTTTCTCCAGAAGAGTAATGCTTCTCTAACAATCATTGTGCCGGACTCTCTGAGATTTAATTTTACTACATGCACCTGATAGAATAAAGTTTCCAAAACTTGGCAGTTTGAGGGTAGCTTACAACCAGCGAGTTGGTGCGCCGGATAACCGAGAAAAAAAACTTTGTCTTTACTTTTGCTTCTAAATGTATATACACTACTCAAATCTTAGATGTTTAAAGAATACTTTGCAACTGACTAGAATTTGAAGAGAAATGAGCTTAAAATAATTAAGTGTGCTCTAAAAGGCACTAGGTCACGTCTTTTAGTATAAAACCGCAAATATCTCAGTTGGACTTAAAGCAACGGTAATATTGACCATACATGAAATTTTAGAGAGGAAGAGATGGTATGATAGGTATTGGTCGTTTAGGCGTTACGGCCAAAAGACTCCGCAAACAGGCACAAAATCGTACTTTTCGAAACTTTGACCGCTCAGTTGCACGTGTTAACGTACTACGATCTCGCTAAAATTTCGGCCATCTTCTTTTCTGCGTAGATTGAACAATTTGAAGGGTTCGGAACGACAAAATTCCGGCGTTTTTTTCGCCTAAAGTTGCGCACCTTGCAACTTTGTATTTAAATGTCAGTTATCTTTAAACTTCGTTTAAGTAATGAATTCTGAAGTTCTAAGACTTAAATTTAGCAATTGTTTAGGTTTATCATATGCTTATGGCAGCTTATTTTGCTCCAGCTGTGACTTGTGGTTCTTAAACAAATTTAAGAAATAACTAAAAATAGTTCAGATGAAGAAGATGATAATGAAGAAAAAATATTGTTAACTCAATTTCGCTTCGATTATTTGTTAGTTGTTGTATTTTTTAGAAAACAACAGATACATTTATTAACATTATGTAAAGTTGTTAATTTTTGTTATATATAATTAATAATAGGAACAAACATTTTTTAACTAAAATACTGAAAATGTGAAGAAAAATTTTATAATCATGACACAATTTAGTACACAATGATAGCAGAACTTTTCTACAGGGTGGGGTGATTAATGTTCAGGGCATAGGCTAAGAATACAGATCATGAGTTGAGTTATATGAAACACGGTAAAAAATTTAAGATAATAATTCTAATGAGAGTAACAAGATCTCCAATTATTAAATTTTGTCAATCCATCCAAAATTTCCAATGCAAAAAAACTTTCTTTTATACAGTAAAATGAAAAATAAATATACATTCATGTATATTTAATACTCTCGAAATAATATTTTAACCTACAATCTACAAATGCGGATGTTAAGCTACAAAACTAAACTATAAAATAAAAGTGGATTTTGCTTTGTATTGTTTATTTTTTGTCTGAACAGTGAAAATACATTTCCGCTCTTTCAAAAGTGTAACAACCTTTCATGCAAATTTACGTTTTTGGTTAGGTTTTATATATGCTTTTTTTATTTAATCGATTTAAATAGAAATATATTCGCACGAGTAGTTTTGTGAAAGCCATGATACATACAGAAGATGTAAAAATATTGCATATATTTTTATCTACGATAGCCAACATTTGGCGCTTGTAATGTTTACGGCGAGACTTATCGATTAAATCGATAATAAATCTGATATTTAAAACAGATTTCGTTTGCATTTCCCCACTTGTTTAAAAATTTAGGTTTACTTTTTTATAAAACAATTGTTTGTGCGACTTCTGGGTATACAAAACTATTTTTTAATATTCTCTATGATTACAATGTTTTAATTACTTGTTTTTATGTTCTCCCCCTATTTTTAACAAACAAAAGCAGACAAATAAAATTAACAGCTGGCCAACAGAAAAATGAAAACGTTGATTTCTGCAACACCGTTACGACTGGAAAAGCTGACGCTAAAGGATTTTCTTTATTTGCTGATTATGTTAATTTCGATAGATCAACAGGAATGTTTTGTTTCATATTAGGCTGTGACACTAAAAAACACAGAAACATATTTTTGAAAGTTTATTTTTTTTTTTAATTTTGATAAGAAAATATATTTTTTTTTAATTAATGCAATTAACTTTTTAAATAATCGAGTAATTTATTAAATTAGTTATTTAATTATTTGTTAAAAAGAAAAATTAATAATTTGCGAATTTAATACAATATCTCTTTCTAAATGCCAACCCTTTACAGATGCCTTGTGTCCATTAACAACTTGTTTAAATGTAATTTTTGTTTTTCGAACGACTTAAGATTTGATTTGTATATTTGTGACTTAAAACTCGGTCGTTTTTGAATCGATTTCGAATTTCATTTATATAACATTTTTGTCAATATACCAAACAAAAGATGTCCTATGTAACATACGTCACTTTAACATATCTTTACCGTTCAAAGGTCCGGATATTAAATTTAAAAATTAAAAACATTAAAAAGTTATTTAAAATTTATGGTTGTTTTATGGTTGTATTTCGCTTCAGTACGGAAACTTATCGTGCAAAGGCCTATATTATACACAAACACATGCAGTTTGCTTAGGGTATGCATAGAGGAGGCCACGATAAAAGTAAGAATGAAAGCTAAAATTAATAATAAAAAGCGTTCTTTATAGTTTTACAATATTATTAATTTTTTGACCGAAGCCAAAGTTTTTTTGATTCATAATTAGTTATCAGTGATAGGATTGTAATGTAAAAAACTAAAAATCAAGTTCAAACACAAATATTTATGTATGTGACTTCCTTATGTTTATTTTTATGTTATTATGCAATGAAACGCTGAACGGGCGTCCTTAATAACTTTAAATTGGTGCGGTTGAAGGTGTTGTTTATTAAGTTTAATTTAAATTTTACACTCACAAATCATACCAAGTGTCAGTGATACTAACCCTCAGCACGTTGAGGAGATATGAGAAATAAGGATGCCGTACAGATCTTTCTATTAGGATCATCGTTATATTATGTCCGAATACCACGAGTTTCCTACATGGACCTAACTGATTGAAAAAGATAGGGAATCTACCTAGAAAATGACTTGGGCAACCTACGCGGGCATGCCTAGGAAAAAATTGCACTGATGCAAATTTAAGGGCGATAACAGAGGCACTGCTTACTTCTTTTGGGTAGAGTTGCCCACTCCGAACCCCATCCATGAGAAACCGAGTAATGGAAACGAATTTTCACAGATGGAACGTGATCGTACGATGTCGAAAATTACTACCGATGATATTAACATCATCTGTCATCTACTCGAGGACTCTAAAGAGGTCCCCCTGTAGGCTAGTAGATAGTGTACTAGCTTATAAGATTGGGGGCTATGGGTTCGATTCCCAACAAAGACCTTAGTTTTTTTCACTACAAAAATAAAAGTTGACTGTCAGTGGGGCTGCTCAGTAATGAAGATGTACTCACTGATCTCTGTTGCTGTCTTATACAACAGTTAATTTCTGCAACTATTCTTCTACTTTCACCACCTGTCTCATCTCTATCCCTTTCCTGAAGAATGTAGCACGGTTCTTAACTAAATAGGTATTGTTGCCTGAAGTGCTAATTCTCTTAAAAAAACAAGATAGCTGCTTTGTGCGTAACATAGAATTCATATGATTCTTAGAATTGTTTTATGGAGACGTGTTATATCTGCTGATATAAAATAGGTAAAGGTCTGCTAACGTAAGCGAACATACAAAATTTATTAATTAAATATATTTTCAAAAGAAAAGTTTTCATGAGGTTGGCTACCTCATACAAAGATTTGGTTGGGTTGTTATTTAGTGTGTATTTTAAATTCATTCGTACGAATTAATGAGACAACCGTCCACATTAGGTGAACGTGACAAATGATGATGGGTTCTCTTACAAAGAGACAGCAAAGAAGAACATAACGACGACCGTAGTTTTGAAGCTTACAACTTTGATTTGTTAGTAGATTCTGTTGCTTTTAAAAATTTTCTGCTTATTTGGTTGGGCTATGAATATGTGAGTTAGTGTATGCATGTGATAACCACACATATACATAACAAATTTGTGCACATAAACGATAACTATATTATTATTTTACACCAGCAAAGAAATATTTATATTAAACTCTTGTTTTTTCGACATAATCCTTGCTTGTGACAACTACCAGCACATAAAATACATGTAACTAGCCTGCCAACAAATAAATTTGATATTAAATTTAATTTATAAATTAAGTGTACTCCACTGTGAATCATAAACACCAAAAAGACCATTAAGATGCCTGAATGTTTCCAAAAATTCTTTAATTGCAGCAAATTTAACATAAAATACAACGCTTGCCTGTAAATATAGATTTAAAAGTTAACTTGTAAAAATATTTTTCATGCAAGTGTGAACGCGGTATAAAAACAATCTAATGCGATGACAGTAACACAAGAAAAAAGATGTTTTTTTTTAATGGCGACATTGCTGATGATGATTGCTTAGCAACACAAAAAGAAAAACTAAAACCAAATTGTGTGAGAGAAACTGGCAAAAAACGAAACATTTCGCACCAGAAAACCGCTTAGCAACACCTTAAAAATATTGTTGTATTATTTGTAAAAAATTAAGCAAAAACAAAAACTGGGCTTTTGAACTGGGAGAATGGAAACGCTTGAGTTCATATTAACGCTCTTTGATGGACGAGTATTGTTTTACAAAAAAATGTTCAATTTGATTTTGATTTTTGTTTATATTTTACACACAAGTTTTTAAATTTTATATAAAAACGATCACTAAAAGAAACATTCGCTTTTAGTTTAAACTGTAAAGTGATTCATATTTTAAACTTTGGGTGATATAAATTATTTTGAGATAAGCAAACTGCTTCCATTAAAAAAGATTTTCTTTTTTAATTTGGAATCAATTACTTACTCATGCCTAATTATTAGAAATTCATTATTTTGCGCACTAATAGACAATTAGGTGAATGTAGAACAAACATCCACTCATAAAAAAATAAAAATTCAAAAACTTGACTTAAATCGTAGAATTGTCCACTTCTCACTTTTTGGCATTAAAAAGAGTTTTCTAAGAAATATGTGTGTTTTTTTTTATTTTACTTTTTCTATTAAAAGTAAATTAAAATTTTTAGATTTGGTAATCAATTGTGACTTCTTTTTTATGTTGTTAAAGTGCGTGTGCGTTTAAACAAATGTATCGGGTGTATTTTTGAACTGATTGAAAGCTTCGATAGACATTGGTGGCTTCTGGTGCTTTAATCACTTAATGTTCCACACACTATATATTCTATTCCATTTAAATTAAAGTTAAGTATTATACAAAATCATATATAATTTTCTGCTTATAATTGTATGCTTTTTGTAAGAACGATAACATATATTAAAACAAATACTTCATATGACAAGAGTTATCCATTCAAATTTGTTAAACATACATACATATGTAAAATTGGCAAAACAAAAGAATGGAAACAAATATTTAGAATATTTGGAAACGCCAATAAAAACGGCATTGGATTACTCGATCTAACGATGCTTTTACGTAGAACAATACGGGTGCATAAAAATTTAATGTAAAAAATTTAAGATTTTGTCGATAGCTGTACGGGAAGTAAAATTTTGGTTAATTTTTAAATGCATATAGGATGCGAGTTGTTTAGAAAACAAAAATATATTTCCGTTTAAAAATAAAAGTGTCGGCTTGAACTTTGGAACAGTCTATACATAGATATAGTTTAAAATTATAAAGAAATTAGTTAAGAATTATTAGACCATATAATCAGCTTTTGCCCAGTGTTTAATACAAAATATACCCAAGAGCTAAAGCGTTTAACTCTTCAAGAATGCGAATTATTCGCCTTGTAAAATTTTACCTTTAACTATTGATAACTTATAGCAAGTTTATTATTAAACTTTTCTTATTATAAATTAAAGGATCTCTTAAATTTTATTTACCTGTATATCGAAAGTTATTTTAAAGCTAAATTATAGATATTACTTGTTGGCTAAAACGAATTAATTTTTACCATCGACAACGGGAGGTTTGTCTAAAAATGGTAATTTTTCTTTGATTTAAAATGGATTCCATATTTTTTATTGAAAGTTTTATATTTAAAAAACAAAATACTAGGAAATAATATTTCAAATGTGTGTTACAGTCTTTCTTAACTAGTCATTCGTTGCTTTAAAAGTGTTAACCCTGTTATTTTTCTGTGATTTTATCAATATTTTTATATATAATATTACAAAGTATACACACACACAGTGTAACATCATACACGTATACTACACGCAGTATATACGCGTGTTACGTGTAGATAATTTAATTTATAATCATGATTATCAATATAAAAATTGTATTTACTATTAATATATTTGAATATATTTGGACATATTTGATTGCTTTGTTTTGCTTCAATAATTTTCTCTAAGCATATGTTGGTTCATTTCAAATTTCGGTTTGCTCACATGCAATCAACCAACGTTAGCTCTAATAAATATGTACATACGTAAATTCATTTACGTGCATGTAAATATGAAAAATTGTTTAAAGTACATACATTAACAAAGCTCGCTCGTGATGAATGAGTACGTGACAGTATTAAAACACGCGATGTTGGCTGCTTTTCTTCGATTGAAGATTGAAGAACAAATTACGTGGTGATGATGCCATTATTTTAATGACGACAATTATTTTTAAAAGTTTGTACTGGTGCAATTAATTCTGCTTTAAAATAAAAATTTAAAAACGTTATTAAAATTGCCTTGATGGATTGTACAATTTTGAACTTTATTTAACGATACTCTCAAAATAAATGATCTGCATTCGCTTTTACAAAACTTTCACTTCATTCAAATTTTACAATTAAGAGTTAGTACCCCAAATGCAACAACACATTTTTAAGATTAATTTTGTTATACTTATATCCAATTACGGCCTATAAAAATAAATTATCAATAGTTAAAGTTAGGATTTTGCATGGCAAGTTTGTTTCTGATAAACTTTATATTACTTTTGGATGAAATGGGAAGACATTGATTGTTTGATCCTCAAACATAGAACAATATTTTTGTTTCCTTTTTTCAATTTTTGCTATATAAATATTGTACCAATATACCAAAAAAGTTTTTAAATGATTAATTGCAGAATACTAAAACCTTTCAAAGCTGTGTTCCAAAATTGAATAGTTGCCAGGAGCCGCCATCTGGAAAGGATTATCTAATTTTTTTTAGAAAAACAATATAAGAAAATGTTGTCTGTACATATTTTTGCATGGGGCAAACAAACACTATATGAATCTGTCTGTCTGTCTTTTAATGTTAATGGCAGCAGGTTCATATCTTTAAATCAAAGTCATTTGACTTCTTTCTTCATTTTATTTGCTTTTGTTTATAGTTTTCATTTGGTAATTTTAAATGTCCCTCTTATGGTGCTATGCACACCCTTTTATTTTTCTAGTTAATTTTTTATTTTCATTAATAGGGGCCATATCGATTCTCACATTACGGAAATTTAAAGTGCCAGCCAATGAACTATTTAAAAAATCACTTGTGTTGTATAGAAACAACGCTACTATGTGTTTTTTTATTTATTTCTAACAGTGCACAGTGGGTTCGATGACACCGAAACTGGCGATTAATTCATAGGAGCCGTAATTTAAATTTTTTGAAATTTTTTTTGTTCAAATCGTTATTCTGAAAAATAGATACAGGGAAAAAAAATTTATAGACATTTTTATTTTTCGGAAAGTTATAGTTTGCCGTAATTTTAAAATGGAAAGTGATTTTTTTTTAAATTAGAAGCAAACGAAGGCTTAATTTACAAATTTTATTGTAAATTTAAAATAGAAAGCTATAAATCATTAAATAAAATTTAAAATTAAAATATATTGAATATATTATTAAAAAGATAAATTAAAAATAATATATACATATATAAATATTTCTAAATAATTGATTTAAACATCTATTTGTCCTAAGGACATAAATGAAAGAGATTCATGAATTCTAATATTTTTATAAAATGTTAATAAAAAACAATATTAAAATTTTTTATGCATTTTGTTTGTATTTAAGAAAAAAATTATATATTATACACTAATTTTTTTAACAATCTGCATCATAATCTTCCTCATCTGTCTCATTATGTTCATCCTCACCTTCATCGTCATAATCTTCATTATCATTACATGTATTTCTTGAGAACTAATAGGCAAAAGCTGTAGTTCGGAATTTGATAATTGTTGCTTTTCTTTCCGCCCATTTTGTTTATTTATACTAAATATGAATGGATCTGAACTGAGAAAAAAACTATTTAGAATATCTTCATTCACCTTTTCTCGGCTGCATTTGCGAGCAAAGTGTTGCCTATAATTTTTAAAATCCTTATTTCTGGCTTCCTGAGCTTCTTCTGAAAGTTCTCCAATCGCTAAAAGGGCATATTTTTTAATTTAGGGACCGTGAATTAAAAATTTATGTATTATAGGAGTCATAAAAGAGCATGGATATTTTTCAACAAAGTACTTTGCAGTGTTATGAGCAAAATTGCGAAAATTCTCTAGGTGGATTTCGTGACCGCATTTTTTTTATTAAGGCCAAATCAACTTTCGTTATTTCTGCTGATATTTCTGCATTTGAAAAAAAACGTCTTGCTGTTTTTCCGTCGTCAAAATTTCCGGAACCTGGCTTTGGCTGATCCACCATTTATCCAGTTCTTTCCCGAAATTCTTTTTGAATTCGTGATTTTGTTTCTGCAATTATTTTCTTATCCTCATCCGAACTTGCTTGCCACTTTTTTATTGGTATTTTATAGGATAAGTGGAGATGACACTCTATCCACCCGTGAAGTAGTTTTGTTAAATACATGATTTTGAAAAAACACGACTTCAAAGAGAAAAATGTTAATAGCAAGAAATGGGGCAACAATATAGCAAATATCCTTTCTTGTATTATCAAGCTTAGATACTATACTTTAAAAAAAAATATGATTCAAAACCCAACCTTAACTAACTTAGAAGTTATGATTCACGAAATATCAAAAATAGGCCAATTTTAGACCTTTTTTAAAAAAATCGTCAAAAATATATTTACACATATTTTCAAAAACACTGCATCATTTTTATACACTTAAATACCTGAAGTTGAAGGTTCCATTCTTAAAATAACACTTTGTTAACGTGGAAATTACGGACTCGTTTAATGCAGAATTTTCCTTTTTTCGCTTTAAAAACAAAACGCAAACAATTTTTAAATTTGACAGCTCACTACGGAGTCAGCTGACAAGATAGATGCCTGAGAATTTACATACTGATGTAGAATATTATTTTTATCTGATATCAAATAGTAATACAAAAACTTAATTTAAAAATTCAATTAAGCTACACTTTCGACCCATTTCAACTCACAGTGCAGTGGGACGAATATATATATAAACATTATCTTTTAAATAGTTTTTTGTTAATATAATAACCATGCGAATATACTCGAGATTAAATATTTTTGGCTTGTATTTCCGAAAGTTATGACGGACTGATTTATTACTAATTTCTGGGAGCTATCTAGTTTCTTCGAAAAAACACAAATAGGGCATTAGAATTTATAGCCTAATAATATAGCAAACAAAATAAACTCATTCATATGTACACACATACATGCATATATACATACATCCATCCATATATATATATATATATACAAAGTGCAAAGTGTTTTATTTTCTATATTATTGTTGCTGTATTATGAAAAAGCCTTGTCTTGAGAGTTAATTATTTTCAAGAAAGTTATTGCCCAAAACGGTTACCTGTCTATATTAGTATATTTTATAGTAATTGGAGATTGTGTTACATTCATGTTCATTCAATGAATCAAATCATATTAATTTCTCTTATTTACTTGAATGTTTGTCAACTTTTTCTTTATTTAATACCCTATTTAAAGAGCAAATTCTCTTGTTATTAGCGCTTAGTCAACAACATATTTCTACATTTATAATTTTTTTTTTATATTTTTATTCAAAAAATATCTTTAAGATAATTTCCTTAATTGAAATTTCATTTGCTTGCGAGATAACATTGATTTGATTTGAAACGATGTTGTCACATACATTTTGACAATAAAAGTTGCGGTGTCCTTTAGGTTACCTTTGCAACGTGAAAGTAATAATTTTCCTGGGTCTCTGCAAGCTAATCTGGGTGTAACTGGCCCAGCATTAGATATCACAAGGGTGCTAAACAATGAATAATTAATTATTTTTGTTACAGGGCCAATTCATCTATTTCACGCGCTATAACTATAGCACAGGCCTTTTAATTTTTTTTTTATAAAGCAAAACTCCATTTTTATATCCCGTATTTCCGTTTCATCATATCCAGGTCAGTTCCAATTGTTTCAGCTTTAATATGGTTTTACACTCATTTGTATATGAAAATATTCATTTAATTTTATTATTTTCATCTTACGTTTTTATTATAAAAACGAAGAAATTTCGATAATTGATTTTAAAAAGTTTATTATGCCGAAATTGGACTTGACAGAAACTTTTTGAATGTGTAGTGAAAAACATTGCAGTGCCATATCTAATTGCCTAGATAATAATTTTTTATGTAAAATTGGAAACTTTTGCAACCACACCCAATATGACTGGATAAGTTCGATTATGAATAAGTGTAGGCAAATTTATTGTAAGTATAAATGATTTCACTAATTGATTATATTTTCTTAAAGCCCTGCGTTCAAGTTGCGTTTATCAACTAGTCCTCATTATATGTTTTTTACATTATAATGACAATTTTTGTAAAAGTGGTTTTCCACAAGAAGTTTGTTTTCTAAAACAAAATAAAACAAAAAATTTAAATTAAGATGATTAAAATTTGTATTGCATTACGAAAAGAAAATTCGGCAATTATACAAAAAAAAAATTATATCTGGCAAATAGTCACCACGACCACGCTGATAGATGTCAATTTTTTCATAAAAGTTTTTAATTACTCTTTGCAAAATGGCGGTCTTATTTCGTTAATCACATCATGGATTTTGAGTTTTAAAGCTGAAATAAATTTAATTGGCTCCATAAAGACTCCGCCCTTTATTGATCGTTTTATTGGCTGTTTGAGATGTAGCACCGCCCTGTTTTAACCTCATGTCAGTAATATTCACGTCGCGACGTCTATAATAGGCCAAAATTGAGTTGTTAGCATTTCACAATAGTGTGATCTTCTGACAGATCACAAAGCATACCATGCACTAACACGTTATGCATGCCAAAGCTTCTCGATAACCGCTCCAGGATTTTCAGAAGTACAAATTCGGTCATTTTGTTTGTTGGCATGCCCTGATAAGTGAAAATGAGCTTCGTCTGAAAAAATGATTTTTTCAGAAAAACCAGCAGGTTGTTTCCCAATCAAATTCGGCGAATCTACGGCGATGTGAATGGCCGGTTGGCTTCAATTCTTGCACCAGTTGAATCTTGTAAGACTTCAAATTCAAATCCTTACGCGAAATTCGCCAAGTGCTGGTTTTAGATAGTCCTCATTGTTGAGAACGTCGAAGAATTGACAAATTTGGATATGCTTCAACACTATGACTCACGGCTGCGATATTTTCTATTGAATGACCCGCTCGAAAGCGTTGGTGTTCACACATTTTGTATCGGTCTCAGAAGGACGATTATGTTGTATTTAACAGAACCACCATTATCATAGTGAATTTTAATTATTTTAATGCGATTTTCCTGCGAAATTTAATTCATTATAGGAATTGTCAATGAATATACTACGAATACGTCAAAAAACTAAATGTCAAAACTATCATGTTGTTGGTGTTGCCACAATTGAAAAAAACCCGATATTTAATTAATACTGTTACTTCATTACCAAACATTGAAGTTAATTGTGTCTTTCGTTTAACAAAAAAATGTTTTTTTTAACATACGCTATTTTTACTTCAACATTTTACTTAAAATACTTTTCAAAATGTTTAAGCCTACTTGTAAAAGAATTAAAATTTTGTTTATTTTTTGTAAATGATATAACAAGCAGTTAAAATAGCACTTTGAAAAATTCCAATCTCCTTTTTTGACGCAATATGATATCTAAATGCTGCTCCTTGATTTTTAACGGATATAAAATTGTTTAAAAAATTAATTTTAAAGTTGTTAGCATCAGATGTTATTTACTTTTCTATCGTGCCAATAGTTTATTGTATTTAGTTATTTTTAGTAATAAACATTATTTTCTGTTTATTTAAAAATAACCTACCAAAATTTTAAATTTTTAAACTATTTATTCTGCTATTTCTTTGACTAATTTTTGTTTTATTTTTAAGTTGTTTGTTTGACACGTTTTGCTATAACACGCTGGCTATTATTCATTTTTCCTACCATACAAACCAGCGTGCTCATGTGGTTAGGTAAAATCTACTAATTTTCGCTTTAAAACTATTGCTAGAAAACGCATGTTTTTTATTATCAATTGATTTATATGTCAATCGCCTTTTCAACTATCCATAATACAAAATAAAAATTATTAAATATAAAATAAAATAAAGTTTTTTTAAGATTGGGGTTTATTTTCATTAAATATTAATTGTGCATGTTCATATTTAAATATATTTTTGTTTCAATAAGAACATATAACAATATATAATGTTACAAGATTATATGGTGCAACTAAATTTTTCACACAGTGTTCGATTTTGGATGTAAATACGACAAAAATACCAAAAAAATTTTAAATTAAAAATTAAAGCAGACACGGGCAAAGCATGATACAACATGGTGAAAAGGGTTGCTAACGGACGCGCCAGCGTCAAAGAGCACTTTATCAAGACCGGTGCTGCTACCCCGCTAGAGCTCGAAAAAATATCTTTGGCATAGTAATGGATACTCTGTCGAACTCGGGCGGTGGTTAATTGCTCTCCGGCTAATAAGAATTATTTGCAAATATAGCAGCCAAAAGATTAGCTTTAACAACCGAATCAGAGAATATTTGATCATTATTTAAAAGGGCTGGAATTGAAGAACTACCATATACTTTACTCTTCATGGCTGTTCAATTGATGACAAAATGGCGGCCCAAAAAGTATTGCTAACTCAAAATTTTATATAAAAAACTACCTTTATAATATAACCCAAAAACATTTTTCATCAGAGAATTTTAGGTAGGTGCATGTTTTCTTTGACCTGGGATAGTTTAAAACTTTGAGTTACATATTTGTTCCTTTTTCAGTTTTATTTTTAGGGGGTTAAAAAAGGGTCCGAGTATCGAATTGTTCATACAGCTTTCAGACAGCTTAAACCAACTAAAACGTTTTTTCTATCATGTCGAAAAATAATTCCATTCACCCGCTTTTTTGCAATAAATTTCTGCGTAAAATTTCTCTACATTAATATCCGATCCCGTAATTTATTTATGTCAGTTTTGTCAAAACCCTAAATATTTTTCAAATAATAAGTGGTGGAAATGTAGCAGAAAAGACGAGGCCCTCTATTTTCCTTATATTTTACATATTACTTTGTTATATTAAAAATGTAAAATTCATGATATAGTCTGCGAAAAATCGACATATCACACTTTTATCAACATTTTCAATAACTATTCAATGTTGTCAAAAACATCAAATTTTAATAAAAGTGTTATATTTAAAAAATAATTTAAAAAATAATTTAAATAATTAAACAAAACTAATTTTTCCCCTCAAAAAAAAACAACAAAACAACATATTTCTATTCAATCAGAAATATTCTTGCACGTTTTCGATTCCCGGCTAAAAAAAAAAGTTTATTGAACTTAATCCCTGTCTACTTCAAAGGATATTAAGGAATGTTATTCTTGTGCTTTTTTTAAGCGGCAACTAATTCGAATAGCACTAATTTACCTGACCTCAGCAGTTAAATAACTTTGAAATTCTTTATTATATTTTACAAAGCTATACGCCAATTACATTCAGATGTGGGTCTCAAAAATGCACAATTATGAAAATTCGGTTATTAGAATTATTCCATTAGATCAACAATCCAAATTCAGTAGTTTTAAGTTTATTATATCAATTGTGACAGTGTTGCTTATAAAAGTACGCCTTTAAAAAGAACACAATTTTAGTATCTCCAATTTTTCCATGGAAAATAAACTTTAGATTGGTATTTCAATATTTAGTATCAAATAAAAGTCCTCGCATAGCAATTCTACTTAAACATGCTTAACTTAGATACACGCACGAATTAACTTACACCCCAGTTAGCAATTCAAAGCAGGAATTATGTACATACTATTCGTATTCATTACCTAAAGACTAAAAATGTAACAAAATATATATTCGGGTAATTATGGCAATATGTAAACAATTATCAACAATAATAATTAAAAAATAAATATGAAAATGTATTCATTAAACCGGTATATAATTCATTTAATGACTTTTTTTAGATATGAAATCAGTAAACAAATGTCTCATTTCTTTACCGCTGAATGGAAAATGATTTAATTATTTAATGTGTATAAAACTCATACAGTAAACATTTTTTTCAAGGTTAATTAAGGAAAATCAAACCCTTACACGATCACATCACCAAAAAAATATACACAACAATAAAACATTACGGGAAAAAAGTCATTAAAGATTCTAGAAAAATTAACTAAAAATAAAATATATAAAATATACTTGGTCAACCCTGATCAAATTTTACGCTACTTTAGTTGTTTAAGTTTATACGTATTATTCAAAATAATAAAAGTACGTGATTATAGTGCAATAGGTTTTGTAAGATATATACACATATATATGCAATATAGACATATATGTATATATACACATATATTCATATACATGAATATATGTTCGTTGGAACTGCAAAGATTTTACTGTTTGAGTTGGATCTATACACAAGTGTGTGTGTGCGTTTTGTTCTTTCTTAGAAGTTTTTAAACCAAAAAAATGTTAAATAATTGGCTGTTATAAAAAGGCACTTTTAGATAAAAACTGTTATTGTTACATATAAACATACGTACTTGAAAATCAGTATTGTCAAAACGATGGCTAAGTTAAGTTAGATTTTGCTAAAATTTATTTCGAACAAGAAAACGAAAACGATATTATATAGCGTATTTCAAAGGAGCCGTATTTTGAGTTGCGCGACCATTTAAAAAAAATTGAGAATTTTTGAATGAGATTAAATAAAACTAAACCATATTCTGAATAATATCATACAAAAAGTTAAATGCAAGAAAATTTGGTGAATATGCTAATGAAAAAGTAAAATTATACAATAAAAAATATGATGAGAGAAATATGCCATTGAAAAAATAAAATATGATGTGACGAAAACATTATTCAACACAATATGTTACCGATTGGAGATCTTTCAAACAAGGAACAAAGGTTATTGATAATTTCGCGAGCACTACACAAGAGAAATATCTAGATGTAGTACTAATGAAGACGTCTTTATTATTTTATTATGCACTTCTAATCCATATATCTAAAACATTCGACAAAAATGGAATTCCATCCCCAAGGAATTGGATGAAGACACCAATCACCATCAGAAATCATATTAAGAAACAGGAAATATATTAAGATGAAATTTTTACTCCTAGAAGTAAATGAAAATTTGTTTCTGTACAAATAAACATAAAAATATGAGTAACATAACATAGCATAACAAATATTAGAAATTTGTAAAAAAAAATTCATTTCATTTGGAATAAAAAGCTTTTCTAAAAATAAATGCTAAAAGTTTTTTTTTAGTATGGATCACCTACATATCGGTTATGCATTCATGATCAAAAAACATAAAACTGGTCTTATAAAGCTATTTATTATCAGATCTTACATTTTTTAATGAATTACGATCAGTAGGGCTACTTTCCAAATTTGGACTAACAAACACCAAAGACTAAATGTAGGCCATTGCTCTAAAATTTTACAAGATGTCAAAACTAACGTATGAGCTTCAAACTTTCATTCTAAGAGGGTCGTAACAAAAAGGGTCGAATAGACGACTTCATTTAGTAGGTAATTTTTTAGTTCAGTTAGCGTTACTACTCATAAAATGTAATGCAAATTTATTGTGTTTTAATACCGATAATAATTATATTTTCAAAAATCATTTTCCATACTCATACAATTTTACTTTAATAACGCTCGATTTTAAAGTTATTTCATTAGAGTGAAGCTTAAAATGTCTTCTAGCCAACAAAAAATCATTAAAAAATTCCTATGCAGTCAAAAGTTATAGAATTTTGACCGCCAACTCACTGCGCTACTGTACGGTGCACATAGTCTTTTATAAGAAATAAAAAACTGCAAATTTAGAATTTTCATCCGGCTTTGCACGCATTATGCACAACCTACTGGGTAAATTTAATTGTTATTTTGTTTTTAACGAAAACGTGAAAACAATGCGAATGCATAAAATTTTTCAATGATCTTATTAGAACATTTTTACAATAAGATATTATTAATATAAACCTTTATATTTGAAAAATATAAAACAAGCGTATTCTTGTATTAAGCAATATTTTCAAATCAAATATTATAAATTCGATTTACATCAATTTAATAGAAAACAAGCTCAAATATTTATTATTGAGAGAGAGAGCGAGAGAAATCATTCTCTCATTAACTGTTTGCAAAGGGCAGTCTATTTGGACAGACGGAGATATTTTATGATAATTTATGTATTCTTAAAGTAAGAAACACCTATAAAGAACATGAGAACTCATATTGCAATGCAGCCATTGCCAGATTTAGGATATAGAAATATTGGTGTCTTATTTTTAAAAAGTATATTACTTTTTCAATATATAATAAATGAAGTACTTATTTATATTATTCAAAATGTTTAAATATTCTTGTTTATTAAAAGACTATAAAAAATATATTGATAAAGAGAAAACCAAGTGTGCCGTGCCCTATTTTATATTCCCTTTACCATAGTGATGTCAGATATTGTGTTACGCTAATATGTTGTCTGATTTCATATACTTTTGTTTTATACTCTTTTCAACATAATTTGTGTAACCATAATTTTAATTTTTGATTTTCTGTAAAGGAGGCTTATGAAAATAACGCTCATCGGATTTAAACATATTATATGTATATACATATACATATAAATGTACAAGTTAATTTCCATAAAGAAGCACTTAAAAGAAAACCAGCATTGTAATCCCACTGATCACCAAGGTAAGAAAGAACAGAACTCGTAAATGATTCGTAAATGCTGTCGTCTTATTAAACCACCTGCCCTCAACACTCAATTTAGGAAGATAAAGTAATAATATTGCTAAAAAGTTCAAAGGCAGTAGAAGTCAAATTTTTAATTTCGATTCCATCTTTTGATATACAGAAAACCTCTATTTGTTAATTTTACTTAAGTTCTCTAATAATTTAGTAAGATATTTCTCACAAATTTGAATTACTTTTTTCGCCAAAAAACCTAAAAGACCAAGAAACCCATTTTAGACACAAAAAGAAGAAACCACATTATATTTTTTTTGAATCGTTTATTTTTAGCTTGGTCAGAACGAATTCTATTGAATTATACTAAAAACTTTTTATTAATAAACTAGATTTAATTGCAATGACAGAAAAAATAAAATTATTACTTCAGTTGCTGTCATTATTGGAAGGTTTGAGAGGCAAAACTAATATATGGGATAATTTATAAAAAAGAAGAGGGGCGAACAGCAAACAGGTTTTAAACAAAACAACTAGATTAACCAGTAGTTTTCAGCTTGCAATGGGCTAATTTGTTCGAATAAAATAAATTACCGCTTTTCTGAAATACTTTAAGTAGAAGAAGAACAGTCATATCCGATGACAGCTATAATACTCTATTCTATTTTTTTCTAGTGCCTATTCTATTTGTGTTCTTGCTAAAAAATTACTACTCAAATAATTATTTTTTAAAAATAGTTTCATTATGCAAAATAGAGATTAGTACAAATTATTCTTTGAAATACTTGTTAAACAATAAATACAACCGATACATTTTGATAGTACTTGTGCCACAATTCATTAAAGTACTTGACGTTAGTTTCCCATTTCAGAATACTCACCTTTATACGCACTAGTGCGTCACACTTTTTTATAACAATTTCTTCACATACCTGTCGCCAACACGTCTGCTAACAAAAGTCAGTTTATTGTTTTATTTCTGATTTTTTGGCCACACATCAATTTGTAAAAATTTTTGGCAGATGAAAGAGTTTAGTTTAAAATATTAATACAAATTTTCATTTCAATATAAATACAAAGATGTGTGATAAATCTACAAGAAAAGGTATGAGAGGATAAAAAAATGAGATGTCATTTATACGTGAAAAAGTTTCAATATAAGATAACGTGCAACGTAAGGTATAACACATTTTGTAACATTTATTTTTCTAGTATATTCAGTTATTTTTTGTGATATTTGTTTTGTTTTTCATTTGTAGCCGTTATCATAAGTTTTGTGTTCGAGTAAAAATAATTCAATCAGCGGAAAAATTATAATAATTTTTCTAAAATAAAAAAAAAAAAACTTTTTGCCTTAACTGTTGAGATAACCATAAATAATATTCCTCATTTATTGTGTTTTCTTTTTAAGATAAGACAGTTTAGAAAATGTATGTTTAACACATAAAATCTTGTCCACAATCTTACCAGGAAACTCTGCTCTCGCTGCGGCTCAATTTGCACACTATAGCATTGATTTGCATAGGTTTTTATCAGCAATTCATAACAACAGTTCTAAGCCAGATACTGAAGCTGTTATCTGTTTTTGATTTTCTTTTTTCATGCACAGTTTTAATATAAAATTCTTAAACTACATAATCCTGTGATATCCTAAAGACTTCAGCCGATTTGACCACCTGAAGTCTACAGTTGTTCAAACTATATGGTTAATTATTTCTGAAGTAGCCGCACATAACATACATATGTAGATATTGAGCGATATGAAGCTACATTTAATTTTATTTAGTGAATAAACAATTTTAAACAACTGCTGGCAAAGATGTGACATGAAACTCGTCTAAATTTTCTGTGATTTTGAAATACATTAGAGTTTTCGCTGTCAAGTGCGTCCGTTGTAAATTTCTTTGCTGTAAAAAATTAAATTCAACAATTCAATTGATTTATAGAAAACCTTCATTTTTTAATTTTTGTTTTTTGTTTTAGAAAAAAGCCTGTATGCAATTACAATTTGTAAGAAAACAATAAATTGGCGAGGATGGCAAAGATACAAAATTTGATGCCAAATTGTTGTAAAATGAGTTTCTTGCTAATTCCAATTCAAAAACGCTTTTCCTAATTAGATAAAAACTATAGCTCGAAGAACTGCTTAAAGTCGATAATTTTTTAGAAAGCAAATCAAAGCAAAAGTGATCTTTAATAAAAATACACTTTAGAAGTGAAGCGTCACAACCATTGCCATTTGATCATCACTTTTTTGGTATTGGTTTATTACTTATCAAAAATTAACAAAATGTTCATCAGACTTCCTACTTTTTCGTCTGTTGCCGTTTTTCAGGCACCGTCTATTTACGTAATTTTTACAGATAAAATGGAGCATATCAAAAAATGATGTCGCCCAATTTTTCTAAGCATATTTACTTTACAATTCTTTAAATGATTTAACTAAATTTAGGCAGAAAAAAACCGGTTTTCTTGGAGGCTGTTAGAATCTCATAGCGAAAACAAGGATAATTGTTTTTTAAAATTGTTTTCACTGCACCAATATTAGTGCAAACATTATTTTGCTTTGTCAATCAGATAAGTTCCAGGGTACCACGAAAAGGATATTGAAATCATAATTCACTTCGTTTACTTGAAAATTAATAAAAAAATACTTGCCTCAAAGCATACGGGAAGACCTGCAAAAACTATACACGAACGCTAAAACGTAAACTGCAAAATGCCACAAAAGATATATCTAAATCACATCTTTCATTATGTGATGTCTTAAGTTGTAAAAGACAAAGATAAATCAAAGTCTTAATTGCAAAAGCTGTGGCGCTACAGAGGATTGAAGAGAGTATTCAACTCCTCCAAATGGTGTATCCACAAATTATAGCATAGAAGAAGCCATAGCGATGCTTATGGAAACGGGATTACCAAATGAAAAATATTTTATTTTACGAAGCTCTTTAAGGAATCGCAATGCGAAAAAACTTTCTGGACACAAAAAGTCACATCTGTCAAAAAAGAAGCAGTGCCACCTAATAATGTAAATGGATGGTACAGCCAAACACCTTATTCAAAGTTTGCCTGCAAAGAAAGCAGTATTACTTCCATTGATAAATATGTGCGGATGTGATGGATCATCCGGATCATCTTACAAACAAACGATATCAACGAGTAGCACAACTATTGCAGATGTAAATATTTTTATTACTTCTGTAGTTTCTTTGCGAATTAAGAGCGAAATATCTGAGCATTGGAAATATCCTCGCCCATCATGAGTTAATTTTTGCCGTCCAATAATTTTTAATATGCGAAGGAGTCCTCAGAAATAATCAAATCTACAGCAAACGATATAAAAAAGTAAATTTCTGAACTAAAGTTTGATTTGCAAAAAGTCATAGAAAGACTTTCGAAATTTTTGATTCAAGTGATGAACATGGCATACCTCCGTTACATGCCAGAATTAGGTGCATGAAGCTTATTTTAAAACTCGCTTACACAATTCCGCGAGGAGCAGAACGTTTTGATAAGAATGCAACACCAAAGGAAAAGTATCTGCTCGAAAAAAAAATACACAATGAATTTCTTAAGAAGTTTGGACTAACAGAGGTAACAGCCCTAATTACTGGGGTCGGCAATCATATTATGAAAATGTTAAAATGTTATATAAATGTTATAAACTCTAGTTAAATGGTAAATGGCACAGAGTTTGATAATTATACTGATCAACTTTTGACTCAAATGTAACCCGAGAACAACATTACTCCTACGGTTTATGAAATTTTGTCAGATGTAAAAATTTAATTGAATATCAATGTTTACCAATTGGAGGGTTATCAAAAAAGGCTAGGATTGCAAAAACAAAGAATACAAGAACTTTAGATACTCAAATACTTGAAAGACTTCATGTATTAGACATAATGGGGACCTTTTCAATATGTTGGTGGCCTCTTCAAACCCACTATTTCATCACGTCCGGATGTAAGATCTTGAAACGATTTGGAAGAACATAAATTAAGTTCCGATATGTTAAGTCGCTTAGATATCAGCTCCAATGTTGATGAGTGTTTTAAAGAGAACTAGCTAATTAAAAACTGACTCTAGTTTGAATAGAAAAAATATACTATTATATATTATATAGTACTAATATTATAAATCGATACAGATACAAATATGTGACATACATATGTGTATCTGTATCGGTCGAAATATGAGAGCACTAATTTTTATATTAAAGGATTAAAAATTTAAGTGATTTGTAACCATCAGAAATATCTTTTTAACTTCAAATATTATGATTTTTGCAACGAAAAACCCACTGCATTGTGCTTCTGTGGGACTGCGGCCATGCCAGTTACTTATTGTTGAGAAGAAGTGGTCATCTTTCAAATGCTGTATACATTTTGAAAATATCTTTATTACTTTAAAACTTCTGATTTTTGCAATGAAAAAGTCAAAAGGCCCCACTGTGCGACGTCGGCACTAGCGAAAAAGGTGGCCAAAATGAGAATAAAATTGGATTGAAAATAATAGCTTATTCAAGCAAAGGGATTAACTCGATATTGTATTTAAAGTCAAACACATAATTTATTGAATTTTCTGATAATGATTCAAATACTTCTGAAATAAATCATTTTGAAATGAATTGCTCTGGTACGAAAACTGCTCAACCAAATCCTTCTGAGACAATACCGCCGTCATTATATAACATGGATATTACAAATATTAAGGATGTGATCATATATTTTTCAACATTATTTTCCAGAGCAGTTTTCATACACGGCTCTTTAAAATTTACTCATGGCTTTTAAGGAGCCTTGTATGAAAACGCATACCCAATCTTTGTTACAAATTTTATGCTTAAAAAGATAAGATTTTACTCTTCTCGTACAAAGCAAGAAAGAGCATACAGAGTGGTTACTAAAAATTAACACTACTCAACCTACTCACTACTAAATATTGATGACATAAAAGCAGTTGTCCAAAATTAAGGTACGAAATGTTCTCAATAATCCAATAATCAAAGTGATATTACCGACCAACCCTTTGTATGTTCGATGACCTTGAACCCAACAACAAAAGTAAGGAAATTTACAATCTGAAATAACGCTATCATGACTACTGAACCTTCCGGAATGCTAGAGACATTTCTCAATGCCAACATATTGTCGTCATACACGTTCTTATTGTAATAAGCCATACAAATTCGTCAAATGTACAGAAAACCATTTAATAGCTGAATGTACCAAGTATGGTTGTACCTGCGAAATGCGCAAATGAATCCCACCCTGCCTGTTATAGAGTGTGCTTTGTACATCAGGAATTGAAAAAGAAATTTCAAGATTAAATGTCTAATTTTCAACAACCCTATAATGCACCGCTTTTGCATGATTTCACTCTTCAAAACAACAATCTTTAACATAATTCGAAAAGGATATATTTTCAGATGCTGTAAGAGGAATGAATAAATCACACAACGATAACAGAATCCTTCAACAAATTTAAACTTTATTAACATTTCAAATGGAGATGACAAGTTCTCTTCTAAATATGATTTCAGTCTAATGCAGTAAAATATGTCAATAGATCTATGTACAGCACCTTGGGTTGCCAACGCACTCAAGTCATTTAGAGGAAGTTGAAGTATTCTTGCAGTCAAACAACATCGACGTATGTCGTATTTCTGAAAGGTTATGATTTGATAAATGTCAATCGTCCTAATGCAAGAGCTTATGGCGGTTCTGCGGCGGTTCAAGAAAATCATCTTTTTAAGGAAAGTGTCCAAGCTTCATGTATTATAATTATTTTTCAAGTGTCTTCAGTTGTTTAATGTGCAGTTAATTTTTTCTTCTTGTTCCTCGTTTTTTAGTTGGAGGAAAGTTTTAAACATCCCTGGTGGGGTTCACTTCTTGTAAATCCTAAAGGCAGAAAACTTTATAAATGCCTGAAATCTAAAAAATCTGGAAAATCTACATATTGGCCTTCTGATTCATTTTCTTGTATATCAGGAATACCTTCTTATCTTGGCATTTTTGATAATTACGGCCTTAGATTCGACCACTCTCCAATTTTAGTAATCATGAGATTACCTTACCTACCCAAAAACGTGATAATAAACTAACTTGTTATAAACCCGTTAGTCCATTGAGTATTTTTTCGAAAATTTTTTTGAATTTCTTATTCCCATTTCTTGAGAGTTAAAAAATTATTCCTGATTATCAATTTTGATTAATGCAAAGACATGGCACTCTTAAGCAATTTTATAAGGTAATTGACACCATTAGCAAACCATTTGAGGAAGAGGAATGTTGCTCTCATGTTCCTGGACAATCGAAAGACATTTTATGAAGTTTGGCACGCTGGTCTTTTATACAAACTAAAGAAACTTCTCCCGTCTACATTTTATTAATTCTTTCTTCAAATCAGACCATATCACGGAGAATTGGTAGATGGAAGACCTCATTTATTTAACAGGGCAGAAGTTCCTCAGGAAAGTGTATTTGGCCCTGTGCTATATACAATATTTACGATATGACAGTTTTGGAGCTTGTAAATATCTATACACCTGCATGTGACACTGCTATTTTAGCTTCAAACAATTGCCCAATTACTGTTAGTTCCTTTATTTAAAATAATTTAAATTTAACTGCGTCAAGATTAACAAATGGACGTTTAAGGTGAATGCTGCAAATCTCTACACATTACATTCGCTCTTAGAAATGGTGTTTCCCCTGATGTTGCCATAAATAAAATCTGAATTTCAAAAAAAGGACTTATGGAGTGCAACTTTCTGGAACAGCAGGTGCCTCAAATATAAAAATATTAGAAAGATACGTCAGAAACTTTGAAGCTTTCAAGTATATTGGCGCCATATCTATAACCGCTAAACAGACTTAACCTCTACTATTAGCGTAGGCAGTTTCAGTATTATTATTAGGCTATCTGTTTTGGAGAGTGCAGTATTATTTCCATTTTGTTTGTTCCTCAACTAGTTAATAAAGCCTACTTTTAGTATTATAAATAACAAAATAGATAACAAGTAAATATTGTAAAATATTTTGTTTAAATAATAATTTTAAGCTGCATTTAAATAAACTTTACTGTTCAATTAAATGAGATGATGTAAGATATTCTATTAGTTAGCACTTATATAAATAAAAAATATATTTAAAAAAATTATTTTGATAAATGAGAAATGCTAAAAGCACTATAAGCCCAATGATTGGTGTTTGATGCATAAATTACAGAAAGCAAATAGGCTATTAAAATCTTTTACATCTGGCTACGAGGTAAGGCCCTCTACTGGGGAAAGAGAAAAAGAAGACTTAGAATATAGTATAGTTTGTGGTGTGGGTTTCAGCAATGTAAGTAAAATGAGAAAATTTAATTACAAGTAGAACATAATAAAATCTTGCGTTATATCACCTCTACATCTAATTTAATTCAGAAAATTCTGAGATTCCCCTATTCTCTCTGAAACATTCTCATTGAATGTGAGTTGCTATGATATTATTGAGGTAAGTTTTCGCTATAAGCGACTGAAAAATTTCTATTTATATAATACGGCATCTGGAGTTTTGCAAACAAAAATTTTCATTTTTGAATTGACCAAAAAGCGCTTGGGAACTGAAATTTTTTTTGTTTACATCAAAATTTTTTTTTAGAAATTTTAATTTCACTAAGTGAAATGCATCAGTCTCTCAATTCAATTACTTTTGTTTTAGGGCAAGTATGCAATTGCTATTGTTCATTTCATTTTGGTTAATTTTCGACTTGGGGGTTTAGTCCGACTATATAATTTTGTCATTATTAATTAAATTTTTATTGGCATTGTAATTAATCACAAAAATAGAGTAATGTAAAATTCTTAAAAACTTTAAATATATAAAAAATATTGATGCAAACATTTTGCTGAAATGTTTCGTTGAATTTAAAGAATTGCTATTAATGTGCATATGTATGCCTACCCCTCATCTACTCTTTAAAGACAATTTTCTTTTCTTTAAATTTTTTAAAATCTTCTAAATTCTTTTATGAGTTTTAAGTTTTAATCTAACTGAACAATTATCAAGGGAATAAGAAAGTAAAATATATGTATTGCAATGAAATTCTTTCTGTTATTCTTTTTTGTCGTAATAAAGTACATTAATTAGTACTTGAATTGTACGGGTTGCTTTGTTTACTAATTTGCTGAATTAGCAAGTGATATTTTTAAAAAATTACTTCATTTTATTGCTGGTTATTTTGTAAAACCAGCTGGCCAAGCCGTTTCAATGAAAGATACTTAAGAATTATTTATATACATGGATATAAGTCAATTGCAACAAAACATTTAATTCATTTATATTTTATTTTTTTTATATATTTACAGCGCTATGACAATAATCGTGCTATTTAAACAGATAAGAACTTAAAATAAAATTCAAATAAAATAAATCATTTGACCGACAAAGTGAGCTATTGACTTTGTAAAAAAACAAAATTGAAAAACTTTATAAAATCGAATTGCAAGTGTGTGGGTTCGATTAATTATACCTACCAATATTAGCCATTACAAGATAAAAACATGTTAATTGCCTTAAAGATTTTGAAGTCTAAATGACATCAGTGAGTTTTAAATATAAAACACAAAACACTATTAATGAATTTAATTGTAAAAAAACTATATAAAACTTTTTATTCCAAATGAATTTTTGATAATGCTTTCTTAGAATTTAGGAGCATAAAAGTTCTATGTAGTACCAAAAACTTGTTTGCCTTTTACAGTATACTAATGGGGAGCCGTAGCAACCCATTAATTTAAGATGACTTTACTATAGCATGGAAAACCTTATGGACAGATAAAACAACAAAGGTGTTCTTATTAAAGCCCAGCTAAAATTCCTTTTTAATATTATCCCCATTGTTCCTGATACTAGCCCTAACATTAAAGTCCTAACGCGAACCATAAACGATTGCATTACTAATCTTTCGTTACTCAATGTGAAGACTGATAGTTGACATGTGATTTTAGTTTCATTAGTTTACTAAAATTATATTATTTACAAAAAATCGCAGATTCCGAGAACACTAAAAATTTTTCAATTTTCATTCTAATTTTAACCGAAGAAAATCGTGTGAAACCAAAAAAAATCAGATTAAGAGTAGAAAATCAATAAGACATAAAAATAACAATAATTCAAAAAACCAACAAAATGGTGTGACTTTTTTTAGGATTAAAGTTATTTTGTTAGTTTTGATTAATTTGTTGTATTTGTTGGTGGTGCAAAGCCCAACAATGTCGGAGTATAACGAAAAAGTTAAAAATTAAAAAAAGCCGAATAAATAAAAACTACAATTCCAGCAATTGTTTTGTTGCCTCATTAGGTAAAAATGCCAGTAAATAAAAACACAATAGAAATTAATAAAAGAAATAACATAAGATTATATGGTACTTGCTGATAAGAGATCGAAAGTTAAAGACACGCCGAGACTAAGTGATCCTGATGGCTGCAAGTAGTGCGAGTCGCGCCAGTGTCAAGGTGTTTAATGTTCACTACATGAGATCGAGTAAAAGAAGATGAAATAAAGAATAGATAAAATGCCCCAAAACAGTAAAATAAAAATGAATATGCATATGAATATGTAATAACACTTTGGAGACGTGCAAATTCGCTTTTAAAAATAATAGTCGTCAAGAATTTTCAGAAAATTTTGTTTTCTACTCATGTAAATCATTCTCGAACGAAATTTAAATCAAAACTAATTTTTTTTACTAAAATAATCAAAAACCTAAAAAAAATTATTTCATAACAATTTGTAATCAGCTCCCTTCCACATATTTTATCTACTTTTTGCTGGTATTAAAAAATTAATATTTAATTTTTTATGAATTCATAGTGTGTAGATATTTTTAATAATACATACTTTTTCAAACAAAAATTTTTAATGAGAATCTCATTTGATTGTTAATAATAAAAACGTGGTTTGAATATAAACTGAGGACAAGTAGTTGTTTGTGCTCGTTCAATTATTAGCTGGCACCAGCACCGCTATCGGTGGACATCGCATAAATACAATAGTGAACAACAAAAATAATAAAAATTTATTTTCTTTAAAGCAAAATATTGTTGTTGTCGCCGTTGTTGCAGTATTGTTCTCATTTTATTCTGCTTGATAATTTAACGTACAAGTCATTAGATGTAAATGGGTAATAAAAAAAGATTTCCAACACAAAAAAATATATATATATTTTTGTACTGGCTTTATTTAGTTTTAGTTTTGACAGAAATTGCTTGGAGTACTTCCTAAAATAGAACACATAATAATTTGGAGTGAGTGAAGAAAATAAAATTGTGTGTTTTTAATTAAAACCAAAAAATTAATTCGTTGTAAAAAAACAAAGAATAAAATAAATTATACTTGCTCTTGTAAGAATAGTTTAGAAAATATCTATAGTTGTATTTATAATTCTTTACACACACTGACATGTCGCTAATCCTTAAATTTCAGCAATAAACAATGTTGCACAAATCTTGAAACTTAGAATGATAAATCGATTAAAATCACCATCAATCAGCAAACCTACGCCCAGGTATTGAAGGCCTTGCTTATTCTGATGCATAAACTCTTGAATTTCTGTGACGCACACTGGGGATTTCGCGGATAAAAGTCAAATTGTCAACATACTTTCCATGCAATATTCAATGATATTTTGAAATTTTAGACTCCGATCTGACTGCTAGTTTTTTCTTATAGCCGTATCAAGCTCAGTACTTGTATGTTTTACTGAACCAACCTAATTTAAACCTAACAATTTCAAAACGAATATTATTTCTCAGTGTTTGACGTACAAAAAGCTCATACGCGGGCTAAGCTAAACACTATTACTATTTTCTGCTTTACCGACACAATTATAAATATTTTTTGATGAGAAACAAAAACTAAGAATGAAAAAAGTTTAATCAGACTAAAAATTTGACGGAGCCAGTGATCAAACTTCACTTGCACTTTACATTTTTTGGAATCGTAAGATTTATTGATATATGTTAAAATTGTTTTATATTAAAGTTATCAGTTTAATAAAGGGTCCGCCAAATAACTTTTTGTTTTGTTTTAAATACTGTAAACAAAACTACTGAATATTTTCTCAAATTTCTTTTTATATTTGAAAGTACAATCCTTCCGGTTAATAACGGAAAATAATGTCATTCAAATAGCTACATGATCGGTCCGATTTTTAAGCACATTATCGATTGTGTGCATCTGTAGTTCACCAACGGCTTCATGAACACTGTCTTTTAAAGCGTCAATTGTGTCTGGCTTGTCGGCGTAGCACTTATCTTTGACGGCTCCCCAAAAATAATAGTCCAACTGTGTCAAATCGCAGCTCCGAGGTGGCCAAACGATATCAGCTCTGCGGCTGCTAATGCGATCTTCAAAAATAGGGCGCAAAACATCGAGTGTCGCTTCGGCTGTGTGGCACGTAGCGCCGTCCTGTTGAAACCAAATGTTGCCAATATCCTACTTTTCAAGTTGTGTGAACAAAAAATCATTCACCATGGCCCGATAACGATCACCATTAACTGTAACGGGCACTACTTGCTCATTTTCGAAGAAAAATGGACCAATTATGCCTCTGGGCCAAAATCCGTACCAAACAGTGACTCGTTTTGGGTGCGTCGGCTTTTCAATGTATGCGTGCGGGTTTTCTGTGCCCAACTGCTTGTTTACATACCCGCCAAGATCAATATGAGCTTCATCTGAAAAAATGATTTGTAATTTGATCGCAGGCCCACTTAGCGAAGCGAAAACGCATTGGATGGTCACTTGTCTTCAACTCCTGAAACAATTGGACTTTGTATGATGTCCCTGAAATTTTCAATCGTTGAGAACGACGGTGAATTGATATTGATGGCCTTTAATGCACACTTTCTGCCACAGCAGCAATATTTTCGAGTGTACGCACTGTTTTTGGCTTTTCACGCTTTGGTTTATGGATGAGGATGCCAGTTTCTTTCACTTTTTTCACAATATAACGAACACACGGAACTGACGGTGCTTCTCTTCTCCCAAAATCCGTACGCAATTTTCACACACATTCTGCAACATTACCATGATTTTCACAGTAATGTCGCAATATTTCCCAGCGTTGTTCAAGCGCATACCCAACCATATTCGTTCAGCGGAAGGATAAAACTAATTATCTGTCAAATCAAACATGAGCTAAGTATTACCATTCACGAAATAAGCACTGGTTGAAAAAAAAAAAAAAACGTTAGATGGTCGTCATTTAAAGTGACTGGCAATAGCCCTTAAGATTCCTTAGCTTGCCAAAATATGTTTTGTGAGACAAATTTATATTGGTTTGTTAATTTTTATTGAATTTTACGTAAATTTATTTGCACAGGATATTTCCTGTTTAGTTTATTTATGACAATTTTCTAGTTAGTTAAAGTAAAATTTCCAAGAGGTAAAATTTTGTTAAACGTAGAATCACATTTACGTGCTTTCAGGAACATATAATGCCTTAATATTTGCTTTTGCGGTTTTTTATTCAAAGATCATTAGTAAAAAACTTGACAAAAGTAACAAAATTAATTTTTTTTAATTAAACAGATAATTGACAGATAAAACAGATTTTATTTTATTTTTTTGTCAGTTCTTTTAAAAACACGTTTGTTTTCTGAAAGTCTTTAAATCCATTTCCTAAAAGTTTTATTTAAAATTTTTTTTAGTAGTTAATTATAAAGCACTAGGCAATTTAATAAAAAATTTTTAAAAAACTCTTATTTTTTTATTATTCTTTCGATATTTCGCCACACCGTTGGTTGGCTGGTTTTTTCAATTTGTTTGTTCATTATTTTTGTTTTCCTGATGATGCCAACCAACGGTGTGGCGAAATATCGAAAAAATAATAAAAAAAAAGAAGTTTTTTTAAATTTTTTTATTAAATTGACCTAGTGCTTTATAATTAACTACTAAAAAAATTAAAAATAAAACTTTTAGGAATTGGATTTAAAGACTTTCAGAAAAAAAACGTGTTTTTAGAAGTGCTCTGACAAAAAAAATAAAATAAAATCTGTTTTATCTGTCAAAAAAAATCGTTTTATATTTTTCCGAATAAAATTTTTCTGCAAATTTTCGCACAAAGAATTCAGGAAAATGAATCTGGAGGTCGCCCTCCTAGCAAATTAAACGGGAAATCTTCATTGGCAAAAGGGAAATAATAAAAACTCAAAAGAAACAAAAATGTTATTAAAAAATGATGCGCCAGATCACGTTAATACGCCAATTTTTGTTGCTCAGAGCCTCCAACCTTTGACTGGAAGTAACTAAAGCAGCTTCTAATGATCTAGCGTCTGAAAAAGAGAGTGTAACGCTTCCTGATGAGCAAATGAACGAAGTACCTGTACATGAAATGCCAGAAGAGTCATGGTCACTTTTCTCGTGGGAAAATGAATTTAAAACGATAAAAAAAGAAGAAAAGGAATCATCAACGTGATGTATCTTTTGGTTTAGCAACTTCTAAATTTGGGCAAGATAGCAGACAATATCGATCGTAGTAATAAGTTGTCTATACTGGGAGATTTATGTTTAAAGGGTGATGGGCCACTTAATAGTACATTTTTACACAAAAAAAAACAATACTTCAATACAGAATACGCACTCTAATAGTTCGTTTTATCCTCCAATTATCATTGAAAACGTTAATATAAAATCGCTAGCTGACCAGCTGAAATCCAAAAACGTTGATTTCAAAATCAAAAATAAATCGCAGTTCAAAAGCAAATTGTACTTTAAAAAATTATCTGCCCATTTAGAAATGGCGGAAATAATTAGGGAAAAGAACATTTCTGCCTGTAGCTTTACTCCTAGAGATTTAAGGAGGCAAAGCGTAATTTGTAGGGGACTGTATTTCAAGTCAGATGTCAATGAAATTAAAATGGAATTGGATAAACTCATTCCGGATACAATTGATTCGTTATCAAAATTTTTAACAGAATTTTCAAAAAAGAAAGGGGTAGATACAGGTTTATTTTTGGTGGTTCTTAAACCAAACCGGAAAGTTAGAGAATTGGTAGGACTTAAATTTATTCTTAACCAGTGGGAAAAGCCGAAGGCAAGTTCAAAAATTCCGCAATGTTGGAGCTGTCAACAATGGGGTCATTATTCTAGAAATTGTACTCGCCCGTATGCCTGTTTGAAATTCAATAAGAAACATGGGCCAGGTGAGTGCAACTTTGTGTCTAATAGTAATGAATTGCCTTTTTGTATAAATTGCAATGAAAGGGGGCACTTTTCAAATTACAGAGGCTGCTCGGCGTACAAAAAATACGTAAGCAATAGGAAGAAGACTTTTTCAAAAGCCAAAATTAGAAAAGCTTTAGCTACGCCTAATGTCGAAAGTCCAGCGTTGTTTCAAGTAAGCATTTCGATAGCGTATTTATTGAAGTTCCAAAAAGGAGCAGAACAGAGAAGCTTTCTTTAGTTTAGTTTGAGGGTAGCAAATATTATATGCTCTGCAGATCCATTAACACTGGCGGATAGAAATCAAGATTTTTTGGATACCTATCAATCCTTGACAAAAGATCAAATCAAGAGGGAGTGCTTAAATTTCATGAAGGACATAAAGTTTATGGGCCGCAACTTGTTGAATTTGGTAACATTTAATGTCGATTCTCTTGTCCACAGGGTAAGGAGAACTGAACTTAACATTATATTGAATCAATTTAAAATTGATATAGCCTTTTTACAGGAATTGCATTTGCGTTCGGGTTTGAATATATGTCTTGATAACTTTTCAATTGCTAAAGATGACACGCTATTAAGCGTTGCCCTTGCTATTAGAAAACCAGTCGATTATTCACTTATTAGTGTACCTGGTCTAACTTTTCCAAATTTATTTGTTGAAATTAAAATTTCGGTAAGTGGAATCGTTCGAAGGATTCTTTGTAGTTCGATCTGTTTCCCGAGTAACTTCAATCGTCTAGGTATAATTAAAGGCCTATCATCTATCCTAAATTTTTCTAATGATTATAATGGACTTATATTGGGCGGAGATCTGAACGCAAAAAATATTTTGTGGGGTGATTCAGTCAACAATTTTAATGGTGACGTAATTTCTTCGGTGCTTCAGAACGAAATTTTTTTTATCACCAGAGTGTGTGATACTTTTCCGACATATCCTGGAGGTTCATCTCACTTGGATCACTTTATATTGAGCAACGATATTTTGAACAGCTACGAGCCTAATTTCAAAACGGAGACATTACCCACGTTCTCTGATCATAATCCTTTAGCTTTAGCTATATCGTTGTCTAACTTAAAGTTCATATTAAGAATCCCAAACAGCTATATCAGAATACAAATTGGAGTTTATTTAAAGCTTATTTAGCTGGTATTTTCCTCCTTCAACTTTAAACAATAGAAAGTTTTGTGGATTAGATAGCATTTCAAATTTTCTCATAAAAAAATTTCCCGTTAGGCCTTTCGAATATATGACAATATTGTTTAACAACTATTTAAGGCTTGGAAAGTGACTAATGTTATACCTATTCACAAAGTAAAAGGTGATAATGATATTAACAATCTTAGGCCAATCTCTTTAGTTTCTAATTTGAGATAAACGTTTCAAAAAGAAGTTCAGGAAAATATTAATCTTGTTCTATACCAGAGAAGCAATTTGGTTTTAAAAAAGGTAATTCAACTGTTCATGCTCTTTTGAAATTCCATACAGATGTTATTCAAAATTTACGAGAGCATAAATGCACTGTTGCTATATCTCTTGACATCGAGAAGGCCTTTGACAAGGCATATCATGATGGCATTTTGTTAAAAATGATCAACATAGGGTTTGAACCGTCAATTATAAAATTTTTCCAGAGCTTTTTCGATGGCAGGAGATTTTGTGTTTAGAGTGTTAGTAAATTGTCTAGTTACGGTTACATTTCTTGTAGTGTTCCGCAGGGCTCAGTGTTGGCACCTCATTTATACAATATTTTTATACATGACTTTCCTCATGATTTTAATGGCTCACGTGGTATACTTTACGCCGACGATTCACTGTTGTATGCGCAAGAAGGGTCTCCTAGTGGCACTCCAGATCGTTTCCTTGCACCTTAAAAACGTTTACGAATTTTATTCACATTGGGAGATAAACATAAATACTGCTAAAAGCTTTGCTTCAAGTTTTGCGTAATGTTTCCGGAAAATGTCAATACACCGTAGTGCCGGAGAGCAAAAGTCACTAAGTTGACATTAAACGGAAATGAAATACTTTCTAAGGACAGCATCAAATACCTTGGAGTCTATTATAGTAGACTTAGGAAATTTAATAACCCTGCTTGGTATAATATGGAAAAGACGAATAGGGTTAAGGAAGGAAGCCTTTGGTAACTTGTATAGTAGTAAATTTTTGCCAAGCAAAACAAAATTGCTTTTGTACAAAGTAAGCATTGTACCAATCTATACATTTCCAATATGGTTCAGCATCTCAAAGACGATCATGAAGAAGATGGAGATTTTTGAACGTCATACATTACGGAAATGCATAGAAAAGGCTTATAAGTATTTAAATAGGAGATTTTGAAATTAGTATATTTACGAAAAGGCCAAGCTGCCGGTAATATCTCGTTGCGATTTCGAACTGTTAAGACATTTTGTTGAAAATTTGAGATTCTTCAAGTGCAAAGCCATTTAAGGTATTTTATTTTGTGAGGAAGGTTTCAGTTGGTCAAACACTTAACACATTACTTGTATTGGGATTTTACAAGAAAATTCTAGCGGTATTGGTGGTCAAAACTTTTACCTACACGATATTTCTGGCATTCACAGGAGGTAAATTTGGTTTTTATTTTAATTTTTTTGGTATTTCTTTGTTTTATTTTTTTTTTTGTATTGTTTTGGTTTTTCTTTTGTGTTTTTTTTTAGTTTAAGTTTACTTTTAAGATCTAGTTTTTAGTTTAATAGTTTTAAGTTAATATATGTAAACGATGCGTTACTAATAATGACAAGTGCCGGAAGCAAACACTGTAATAAAAAAACTATTGTCAAAATATAAATATTTTATGTAAGTACTTTAAAATTTAATTAGCAAGAAGCATTTTCAAAACAAATTTATGTTAATAAAATAATACTTTATTGTTTTAAGTTTCCATTACATTAATATTACTAATATTGTGTTATGAAAAAAGACTTTTAAAAAAAATAATAATAAAACATTTAAAATTATCGTAATTTAAGTTTGATATTTGAAACTTAAAAAAATTATCATCAAATTGAAAATGTTTAGATTTATTATAACAAAATTTAGAAAATGCATCTTTAGATACAATGCATCTTTAGATATACAAATAAGGTTTAACTCATTAGCTAAACAGTTTTTCAAAGAATTTTGATATTTAATGTTGACATTTAATTCATCCATTGAGTGGTCTTTATCTGTTTCAATTTTATGTTGACCAATGGGACCTTCCAGTTAGCACCTAAGGCCTAGGGTGCAGGGCGGCATTAATACTTTTTAAAATTGTCTGACAGCGTCAATGTCATCGGATTTATACTTGTTAATAACCACAGCTACACTTTCAGCGTATCGGGGATGATATCAAAGCAGAAATGCTGCTGTAAAAATAAGAGACAGACAATAATTCAATTACGTTATATACAATATTCGCGGTAAATATTATTTTAAATGTTTAACAAACAAATTAGCATTGTCAGTGTTATTTTTTTTTCGTGTTAACGTGATATAAAGCACAATCCTAACAACGCTTGTGAGAAAACTAAATTTGTTTTGTGATTCCTTTAAAAAACATCTGTTTTATACTTTTAATGGAGTTCAATTAAAATATTTTAATTTAAATTTATAAGTACTTGTATTTGTCGCAAGGGAGGCTAGTCTTCTCTTCGTCATTTCGTGCACTCGTTAATCCATTTTTCTATTGAGGAGATTTGTGTAATTTCAAACTGTTCTTTTGCAAAATCGAATGAAATTTTTATTCTATAAATGTAGAAAAACGTAAAACAATTCCTGAAATTTTATAAAATGAAATGCTTAAAAAATGGATTAAAAAACATAATATAAATTAACACCAAACTGAAAATTCAAATTATCAGTAAAGTACTGAAAAGGAATATCTGTCAATCTTAGGAAATCCAAATTGACAAACAAGGAAATAAGGCTATTTACGCCGAGAACATAACGTAACTGACGTATCTGACATAACATAGTTCTTAAATAAACTATTCAATGCATGCGTTAAGTCTCTTATTCCTTAATTAAATTTTTATTAAAAGCTTGGAAGGAATACAAAAAATATAAAATAATTTAAAATATTCGTTTTGTGTAATAAATGCTGGCAACTACACTGTAAGTGACAAAGGTATTTCTAAAGGAAGAGTTAACGGGAAACTCCGCAATAATTTCCATCATAAGATTAGAAGAAGGTTAAAAATAAAAAAAAACAAAGGCCAGGAAAAAATTAAAAAAAAGTGTTTTTGCGGGTTAAATATTTTCGCAGTGTAGCTTAAATAGAAAAAGCAAAAATATATGAAAAATTTTAATAATTAATAAATAATTTATAAAATAATAAGTAAATTATGTGTAAGAAATTAAACAATTTATTTCATTAACAAGAGCAAAAAACTATTCTATAACTATTCTTCCGAAAAAGTTTTTAAACCGGTTAAAACTTATTAATATAAAATCATTTTATTGTTATTATTATAGTCGCTATGAATCTGTTCTATTTTAATTAATTGCCAGGAATGGAAATTTTAATTTTTTTTGGTTCTTATTTTTTGCATTCTGCCAGTTAGGGAGAAATCAAGAACAGGTATTTGTTAAAGAGAATGAGGACAGAAGGCGTTGCCTAACCCAACCAATACTGATTAATTACACGTATTCTTAGGTCCAGAATTAATATGCCAAATAGATGCTGTTTACAATATATAATACAAACGAGTGCCGAAATTTTCAATAATATATCTTTTTTAATAACCATTTAAAATTTCAAACTGACCGTATCATGAACAAAATATTAAAAAGAAATTAAATAATACTGCTTTAAATGCTTTTTTAATCAACAAAGATATCGCATATGAATCCAGGCAATATTATTCTTCGAAAATTAATCTGTTCTTGGATTAGCTATTTGAAAAGTTCAAGATCACAATGAACATTTTTTATTACATATGGTTTTTTGAAATAAAATGTGATTTTCAGCAAACTTTATACAAATTTGGTCAACCATTCTCAGTTTAATATGAAATAATACAATATACAGATACTTTTGCATTTTCCATTTAACACAAATCTAGCATAAATTCTGGGATATCTTTACCATACAATTAAAACATTGCAGTAAAAACTACAAAAATGATAAACTTAAAATGCTTTATACTATTTTATATTTCAATGCATTGCCTCAAGTTGCAATAAAACTCACACACGTGCAAGTATATTTGTATACATTCAGGCATAAATAAAATAAAGGATCATGAATAAAAAATAATAAACAAAAAAGAATCCCCGCAAGTTAAATGAAATAACACAAGTACATTCAAAGGACTACAAAAATATACTCGTATGTATATCAGCATATGTTTTCTATTATTTTTGCTTAATCTTTATTTGTTTTGCTAAAGAAAGATTACAAATTCCAAATTTTTAAATATAAAGTTTAAAGAATGTAAATGCAATAAATTTCTGCTGCTTTTATTCCGATAAGTAAAAAAGATTTAAATGCAGAATTTAGAAAAATTCAAAAATAAATTTATATTGCAAAGCATTACAATATTTTACAATATATTCTGTTGATTCAAAGTAACAAAGACCTGTTAAAACTATTAGGACATAGAAAAACCAAAATTCTTAAATAATTGCAAATATATTGGCTGAAAAGTTACATTTCACACTGTTATGGAAATGGCATACAAAAACCGTAATAATTTTTATAAAAGAATATTTTCAACTTCGTACAAAGAAGTTGTTTCAGTTTAATAGTAAAGTGCTTGTAGTTTGAATATTGCTGTTAACATAAATATAAAGATTAAATATACAAAATTGACGTCAATGAACATAATGGCTGACATATATTATTTTCCAATTTCAAGAATACAGAGAATAAGTAAAACTATAACAATATTTTTCGTATTCCATCTACTCATGGTACATTTTGTCCAGTGATGTACAAAAGTCGCGCAGTCGAAAAACTTGTTAAGAAATCTTTTATCTTAAATCTTTTTCAAAGACACAGTTCTAAGCTCTTATCTCAGTACAAGAACTCCGGTCTTATTAATTAAATGATGGATAAAACGTATATATATAATTTTAATTTTTACACACGAGAGCAGGGGTTAATAAGTCAGGGACTTTTTGAATTTCTTACCTCCTAAATTTTAATCTTCTGTCGTTTAGATGGCATATTTCGGCTTTTGAAAAAAGGAAAATGGAAAAAAGTGATTTTATGTGGTTATTAAGCATTATTGAAAAAAAACCCCATCCAGACCATTCCATGACAAAGAAGTGGTTTACTGAATTTGCCAAACGTTCTGGACGCCAACTTGGGGTCTATGCATCCGCAACAATTAAAAAATTATTCGAAATGGTTTAGGAGATTGTAAGTCAGAAAGCTTGCGGAAGCTATAGTTTTCTTACATGGCCTAGTGGCTTCAATTTTGAAAGATCAATATGGTATGAGAAAGTTTTTCGCAAGATGGGTGCTTACAATTAAAAAAATACAACCGTGTAACAATTTCGCAGGAATGTTTGGCGATACTCAACCGGCAATATAGACGAGTTTGGCGCCAAAAAAACCAAAGTCGGGTTTGTGAGCCACTATCTTAAAAACAATCAATAGCGAAAGTTATACAAACGTAATGGGTATATTCAATCAAGAATAAAAAAAGCGACCGTATTTGACCAAGATTTGTATCTTCTTTTTCACCAAGACAACGCAACTGTCCATGGCAAAGATCCATAAATTGTGCTACGAGTTTCTCTCATATCCGCCCTAATCACAAAATTTTTCCTCTACTAACTATTTCCAAACAGGAAGAAATAGCTCGGCGGAAAAAGATTTAACTCATACGATGAAGCAAAGTGGGAAAGCGTTAAACTAAATGATGATAAATAATCCTACTTTTTCTTAAAAATCTGTAAACAAATGCAAACGTATACATAAATATATACATATATATTTTAATTTATTCCATTTGCAAAAAAACACCATAATATATATAAGTACATATGAAAGGACGAAGGCCAGTTCCTATAATTATAATTATTGATTTGTAAATTTATTTACTTTTAATAAATAAATAAATAAATAAAAAATCCTACTTTTTATATAAAAGCATGAATTTCATTTAAAAGGTCACGAACTTATTGACTCGTCCTCGTATTTACTCATAAATCTTTTAACTAATTTTATTTTGAACTTTTTTGCTACTTTATTTTTTGTTTCTCAATAAAAGGAAACAAATAGATGGTTGTGGGTCTTTGTAAAAGAAGTGCAGAATGAAATCCTTTTAAGAGAATCATTAGACACTTAATAAAACTTTACTCGATAATTTTTGTTAAATATTTTCAAGTTTTTAGATTGAAAAGTTTTTAGTTGTTTTGTGTGAGTTGGAAAACTGCTAATGTAAGTTTTAAAGAATACTAATTTTTAAGATTGTGTTATTATTGTTTTGTTTGTTGTTTCTGTTGAACTATAAATTTAAATAGAAAGCAATTAAACTAAAGCAGAGCACTTAAATAAGAAACTGTTTTGAAAACTTTAACTTATATTCAGTTTATTGTTATTGTTATACGTTAGGAAAAAGTTTCGACAACTATTAGAACAATTTACATACATTTTTATTGCAATATTTTTCTTTATACTCGTATACATAAAAAATGATGTAATAAGTTGTTTGTATACTCCATATTTTAAATATAAATTAAAATTTTTTTTAAAAAAGCATGCAACTCTAGTTGTTTCCAAAAATAGTCTTCATCAGTTTCGCTGGCTTGGATTACACAGATATTTCGAATATAACGCCCTTTAGATGAAACAATAATTCGTGGTTTAAGGAATATTTAACTATAAAAATTAGAAATCGTAAAAAAACAAGTCAGAATCTTAAGCTTTGAGATTGAAAATCAACTTTGGCTTCAACATTCCACTTTTCTTTGTGTAGCATTAAAAAATTAAAAACAGGAGAAAGAAAAACTTTAATTAATACTTATCTAATGTAGTAGTGTGAGTAGGGTTTGTGGGATTATGTCTAACTTGTAAAAGCGAAAAAATTTCTATTTTAAACTCTATTACCATTGCCCAACGTGTAGATCAATTCTCAACCAAAATACAAAAAAAACAATTTTTGAAATCAAAGACTTAGTTTTGGAGTTAAAAAATTGTTTCGATCACAAAATGCAATACCAGGGCTTCAAAATGTTAAGATTTGTAATTTGGCAATTCTAGTATTGAAAATTAGAGTTTATCTATTTAAGGTGCGCGGGTTATCCTTAAACGCTAACTTCTTATAAGGAAGTTAGAATTGGCAAAAAATCGTGTGGAATTTTACATTGACGACGAAAATTAGGAATATGTTAATGTATACTATTTCTACATTTTAAATCTTTTATTGGATACCTGGCGTAATTTATTAAAAGAAAAATATTGCTGAAAAAATAATTAAGTTCTTATGTCAAGACTAAAAAGACGAACTATAAAACGCGACATTCTTATATACTGTAATGATATTCCAGTTTTTTTTAATGTAAAGATCCTCCAAGATTATTAACGAAAACACTGGGGACTCATTAGTCATAGCTGTGTAAAAGTGTAAAAATGCATGTTACTACATAACAGAAATAACTACATTTTAGACTAAATTTCAGTTCATTTATGTGAATTTAAAATGACTAAAATTTTTTCTTACGTCAGCAAATGTTTTATAGTTGTTGTCCGTAAATCCTTTATCTGTGGAATATTCGAGAGTAAATATGATATTGCCCAAGTAAAATTCATTTGTTCATTAGTAGCTTTATATATAAATTCGAAATTCATGAGTAACATACTCACACATGTTTGTAAAATGAGGTGTTATAAATTTTTAATATTTAAAATGTTTGTGCCAGGCTTTTTGACAAGCTACAAAAACCGGGGGTAAAACCACGAACACTATTTTCTTTTGTTTTGTTACATACTTTAATTTAGTTCGACATAAGTTCAGGCTTATAAATTTATTAAAAAAAAAAAACAACAAAAATATTTAAAAACTTGTGTTATTTATTTTCTTCATAAATTTAAAAATAATCAAATAAATGCTAGCCGATAGTCTTAGTTACTAGTGCTTTAATTTTTAAGATTTATTATAATTTGAATTATAATAGATGAAAAAAATAAATAGATATATGAATATATAAATTAAATAAATGAGCTGAAATATCGAGAAAAATAAAATCGTTAAATTATTTAAAAGACCGTTAAAAGATTATTTCATATTTAATTAAATTTAAAAAAAGGTCGAATAAAAATAAAAGTATTTTATTTATTTTTTTCTTTTCTGATTTCTAAGAACAAAAATAGAAAGTTTTGAATATCTTCGACACAAGAAAAAGAAGAAGAAGACAAGTCAAAAATTTCTAAAATTATAGTTTGATATAAAAGTTTATGCATAATAAAATTCTTGACCAGTGTTATTTCTCTATCGTAATATGTGGCTCGACTCTTAAAAGTGTAATTTTCTCATTCCGGTATTTCTCATTCCGCTCACTCTATTCACATTCAAATATGTCATGGAATTTTTTGCCTTTTACGTCATTGAATGGCGTGCATATAATTTTATCTAGCCAGCGGTTTTAACAATAAATTCAACACTCCAAATATTTCCAAGAGTCATTTCTCTAACGACCAAAAGGGTCGCAAACTTATTTGAGAGGCAGTTAAATATAGAAAAATTGAGGTACATAAAGAAATTTTAACCACTTTTTCTCCAATTGCTATTACTTCAAATGAAATTATAAAAAACAGTGATAAAAGCAATAATTTTTTCTACATATATTAAATTCTAGTATTTTCATTTTATTCAAAACTGTGTATTAGTTATTCAGTTTCAGAGTTCATCAATATATTTAGAAGATATATTGAAATGGACAAATTTTTTAGTGCCATTATTTTTCAACCCTTTTACGATCCTCTGTAATGAGCAAAAAAATACCATTCTCGATTCATCGATTTACTAAGATATTGGAAACAAATATTATAAATAAGATCACAAACACTACAAAATTAAAATTGGCTGTTGGTGGGGCTGCTCAGCGATGAAGGCATAGTCACTGGTCGCTGTGCTGTCTTATATACGGCAGTTAATTTCCGATTATCCTTCTACTTTCACCACCTGTTTCATCTCTTCTCTATCCCTTTCCTAAAAGAATGTAGCACGGTACTTGACTACATACGCATTGTTGCCTGAAGTGCTACTTCCCTTTAAAAAAAAAAAAAAAAAAAAAAACAAATAATTGTTAAAAAGTAAAAGCGGATTCGAGTAACTGCGCCAACTTCATGATGGTTGCAAAATGCAACAAAGGCGATTAAGTGATTACGTAAAGGTAGGCAGCCAAATAATAACTTTTTTAAGATTTTCGAAGGTGTTCCCAGATATTCTAATAGCCTGTACTTGTGCGAATTTGTTTGTAGGTATATTTTTGTTTGTTAAAAGTGAAATTACATTATTCAATGACTTTTTTTTCTTACTCTCACTGTATTTTTCGTCTCAAAGTGTCCTCAGTAATGTTTGTTTTTAATAGTAGCTATTAATAACACATTGATATATATCATTCAAATTAATTGTTGTATGTTTGCCACCAATCTAAGCAAAATTGTTTAAGAAATCGCTGACTAAGCAATAAGTCGTCCGCTAAAAATTGTTTTCTCATAATGGAATTATTTCAGAAATACACACCTTAATATACATACATATTTAACACATACGTATTGAAAAGTAAATTTTAAACATAACGATGAATTTCTTAAACTGAGTCAATATTTTACTTCGTTTAATATGTTCCACAATAAGGCAAGTACTTTCGAAGAACAAATAATAATATCATAAAATATATCACTCATATACAAAAACATATCTAACTAACAATCATGAGCTTTCTTGTAGTAATTTATAAGAATATTTAGAAAAATGAAGAAGGCTTCCTTGCCGTAAGCAAAATACTGTCATCTTTAGAAATAATATGTAATAAAAATCCATACAAAATTAAGATGCCATAAATGTATAAGAACTTGTGATATAAAAAAGATTTAATGAACGTGGAAAAACTATTTCATAAATACCCACATTCATACATACTCTTATTTACATGATTGCTCATTTTGATAAAGTAAAGGAAATTATGGCAATGAAATTAATTGGATTTCTTTGTAAGTTTTAAAATAAAATTACAAATAAAAATGGTTTATAGCAGACAAAAGTATTAAAATTAGCTGGTGCATTTGTATATAAGTTTTACAGCTTTCTTGACTGTATCAGTAATTCTGTCCAATTTTTATTTTTAGAAAATTATTTATATATACAAAAAATCAATTGATTGAAACAAATTCCAGCACATATTCAGAGTTTAATTTGTTTACTTCTTAGGCTTTCATTGTATTTCATAAATATACCAGTCAAAATATCTCCGTTGCCTATTCAAAATTGAAGAAAACTATATTCACTTTCAATCACGATTTCAATAAGGTTCTTCAGAGATCGTATAGAATGATTACAAAAATATAAACATTTAATATATGCTCTTTAAAAAACCAGGCTTTTTACAGTTTTTGAACAAAAGTTTAAAAAAAATACCTCTAAAATTTCTGATTCAGCTAACTATTTCTATAAAATTAATATCTGGCATCTAGAAAGTATTAATATTACAATGGTCGGAAAAACCGCTTAAAAATATAAACCATTCCACGTTCGTTTTAAAGATACGCATCGAAAATAAAATAAAGGGCGTATCTAGGAAGGCGTCAGGTTTACATACATCGCAATAAATAGATATTTGAAGCTGACGTAGAATTTATGGCCATCATTATAATAAAAAAATGATAACATTTTATTCTAAAGAAGGCAAACCCTTAAATGTTCAGAAATTTGTTAAGGCAAAAATTAATAGTTCATCCAATAGTTTGCGGTTGCAAAACAGCCATTGGGTTAAGGGAACAAAAATCATAGAGACTTTGCGTTAATTAAAATCAGGACAAGTGTTAAACAGCAATTGTTAAATTAATTTAAAAATGGTAAGAAAAGGCTTTAGAAATAACACACAAATACACATACAATAATTATAATGATTTCAATATAATTTTCTTTCATTTAATTTTGATAGCATATTACACCCATGTGGGGTTTTTTATTCTCTATAAAAACAAGCTGAAAAGGAAATTCGGAAAATGTTTTGGAACTATTTTTGATATTAAAAACCTACGGCTTTACAATATGAAGTTAGTAAATTCATATTTTCAGAAAGTTAACGAATACAATCTGCTATTCGCAATGTATAACTGTTTTGAAAAACAACTCGAAGTTAAAATGCAAATAACTGAATCGCTAAATGCAAAGAATTTATAGATAAAAATCTGCGAAAGTAGCAGACATTCGCCTTTGAAAGCCCGTAATTGCATTCAATGGTATCCAATAATCTTGTGGTCTGCTTTCTTTTTCCCTGCATATATTGTTTATATTTACTTTTTGCAATTTTGTCTCACTGGATGCAGTGAGCTAATTCGTAAGAAAAATAAAACTGCCACAGGCTGGTGAAATGGATGCAGTTTGGCTTCAGTAAAATGCAAATGCATTGTAAATAAAAGCTCGAAAATTTAATGCTATGTAGATGAATGTATTCTTTTTAAACTTTTTCCATTAAATCTTCAATGCAATTCAACAATTATAATTTACTATCATATCTAAGAAAATTCAGTTACACTCTACAGCCTATATAACCATATAACAGCTTACAGTACGAGCACTCTTGTTAATCTATTATATTTATAATTTTATATTTTCAAGTAAATACTTTGTTTATTTGGTTATTTCTGCATAAATCATCGCAAAAAACCATACCGAATTCAATGAAAAAGTTTCACCTAAAATATGCTATAACTATTTATAAGACATTGTCTTAAAATTCATTATTGTTTTACTCCACATAAATGTTTTGAAGAATTTTTAGTGGATTTTTCTAAAATTAATTTAAATAAAGTTTAGCATTTTAAAATAGCATTCTTCTGGAAAATGAGGAAAATGTTTTGCGAAACTTCTATTTACCGATCCATTAAGGAAATCTAGTGATCATTTGGTCACTAGTTTTTTGAAGTTAATTTGTTGTTCAGCTCAAAAAATGGTCTTGTGAAAGATAATATTCAGCAATGTTATTATAACACAATTATTTATCTTAAATTGTATCACAAATTGAAAAGTCACTATTTTCTAGGCTCCTATTGTAATAATGTATATTTCTGCACTACAAAATAGATACCGTAAATCTGTCTTGCGCCGATATTTAAAACTTTGGAGCTTTGTTGTGCACTCCCCAACAGAAGGAATCGAAGGAATAAAATGTCACGCTTAAAATTTCTAAATATTTTCTTGTCAGTCCACCTTAACTGGAAACATTTGTTGCAGTAGGTGCTCTATCGTACACTTCATCTGCTTATTGTTTTGGTTCCTCCCATAGCACTACCGTATAACTCAAGAAGTCCCAAGAGGCTGCACATCTTTTGGTTTGTTCGCCAGACTATTTTGTAACCAACTATTCAGAGGTGGTCCTAATAATCATTTGGCTTTCAGTAAAAATGTAAACGTCCAACGAACTGAGAGCATCAGTAAACCATTTTATATATGCGGACTTCCATACAAAACATAGTTTTGTGATTTGAGAATTGGAAATACAAACTGATCTTCAACTCATCAGTCCTGGTGTGCCATTAAGTATTGATCCGCGCATAAAGCAAAAAAATTTAATACACCGTGTATTTTCTCTTACACCAGGAGTGTGTATTTGGCATTAGCGTTTCGCAGTAGAGCGCCACCCACTTACTTTGGATTGTTCCATTGCTTGTAAAACTTGCTTTGGCTCGATCACTTTTTTATGGTAACATCTGTGATACCGATTGATTATGTAGTTGATCAAATGATTAAAAGCCTACAAAATGGCTATAACAAACATCTCACAATGGAAAAAGGCAGAAATTTGAATTATCTTGACATCACAATAACACGAGGAACTGGCTGTTTAATATTTGACATCATTGAAACCCAACTACAATGGACACTACCATCCACATCACCTCGAACCACCCTACCTGACATAAATGCTACTAGCATTTCCACATAGACTTAAAATAATCCCACTTACTCCAGATAAGTACAACGAAGAACTCAATATAATTTACATCATAGCTAAAAATAACGGCTACAAATCCACTACTATCGAAAAAAACTTATTAGCCAACACAACAATAAAAACAAGAAAACAAAAACACAGCCGATACAACACGACGGCATACTTTTACTTACGCAGAATCAGATATATAGAGATAAACTAACATTTTCAACAAAGGAGGTTTACTCACGACAACACTCTGACACATAATCTCAGCAGATCGACAGAAACAACTGGCAAATTTAGTTCCAGCGAAGCATACAGACTTACTTGTACATGGAGAGATACTTATATAGGGCAAAGTGGACGTACACTAAAAAGAAAATTCTCAGACTACATACACTTATACAAACGAAAAACAGATGACTCCAACTTTACATTACACCCTCACACTTACAGACACGCGCCAAGGGTAATAGATATGTGGATGACTATACTAAATCTTCGCAAAAGGTGCGAAGACTTGACATCCTTGAAAACAAAAACTTTTAACAATGACATTATAAATGAACAGGTAAACACGATCTCAGACACTATTTTCAAACCACTAAAACTACTCATCCAACGGAAAACACCCTCAGATGGACACTAGTATTTAGATAATAATAAAGGTGTCTGGCATTCTACCTACATAAATAGATACGATCTTAGCAAAAAACTACCGATACCCAAACACTCACTCACCAGTAGAGATTAGAACACGGCTTGAAAATTAAGTCTTCATATCGAAAGCACTCGCTGTTGATACCAAAAAAAAAAAAAAAAACAAAATAGCCAGAAAGGACAGGAAATAATGACAACAGTACAAACTTGAAGTGTTAGCAATGTAATTTATGGTTAAGCTGGTAAAAATCTTTTGAAATATTAATATTTTTTTACTAGCGTTATGTTTTTTTTTAACAAATAAAATTATGTTTTAATAAATAAAATTTTATAAAGCTAAAAACATATAACTTAAATAAGCTAAAATTTATATTTGAAAAACGACCTTCTTGTTGTACCACCAAAACTTATACACCAACAATTGTCAGACCCCTATCGCTTTTATGTGACGTTTTTTTTCTACCTGTTACATTCTGAATAAAATTTTAAAAATTTTCCTAGTTAACTCTTTCATTATAATTTGTATTTTCTGTTCATCACACAGTCATTTTATTCTTTTTATTTGTATGTATGGACTTATTTTCATTACAATTTAAAATATTTTCTCAAATTGCTTTTACTTCCTTTTGTTTTCCTTTTTTCTTGTTTGTCATCCGTTTTATATTTCGGTGGAAGGGATGGCAATAATGAATATAAAACATCATAAAAATAAAAATAAAACTTTTTCCTTTAAATTATGAGCCCACGCTCGAATGCATTAAATGTAAAAAGTATCCATCAACTTGTTGTATTTGTTTGTTTTACCTATGAAACTTTTCCCAATTAGGCGCAGATACGCTTGCAGCATCTGAGCATCAGATGTTTTAAATAGCTATATAGTTTTAGGGTAATCATTTCTAAAGATATTCTCTCACTCTAGTTTAAATATTGTTTACCTTGCAAAACATTCTAAAAGTGTTGCCATGTGAGAAATTTGGAAAAAAGAACAGGAAGAAAACTAAAAATTTAACTGACAAAAAATTTGTTTCTACACTAAAGCGAAAAGCGCAGAAAATAACTAAATCACAAAAATAATTCCTTCCTAAGTAGCAAAGCTTCATATCTGGTTTAAACATCAATAACGCCATATTATTTCATTAAAGCCATAAGGTTACAAAAACGTATTATACCTCCCTGCTATCGGTAAAAAAATTCTATTAAAATATAACAATCCAGATACAAAAAAATGTTTAGCAATGATCCTTTATGGCGTTATATAAAGAGCCAGAATCTTGTAAAAGTTAGGAAGCAATAGAACAAAATTAAAAATATTTCCCTTCAGCACCAGCTTCTACAGTAAATGTTTGGTTAACATAAATTATGAAAAGTAACTGCACTTTCTCTCTAATATTTTAGCTACTTATATGCAACCTTATTTAATAACATTTGAAATAATACAGGCGTCCCGGCAATTTATGCAAAAATATGCACAAATTGAAAGTCAATTTAAAACGCAATCCGAAAGAATTTCACAGATTTGTTAATCAAAAAAGGAAAATAGATGGATTCCCTTCTACTTTAAAGTTCCAGCAAACCGAATCTAGTGATGAAACTGTTATATGCAATTTATTCGCTGACTTTTTCTCGACAAATTACTCAGTTGCAGATTATGATGAATGTTTTAAGTACCCATTTAATATTGCAAAATCTCAAACGATTAATATACCATTTATCGATATTTTGACAATCTCCAAGGAATTGAAAAGGATTAAATTTTCATATAATTGTGGACCTGACAACATCCCCAGTAATATTTGATAAATTGTGCTGAAAGTATTTCCATCCCTTTGGAAATTTTATTCAACATGTCAATAAAATATGGTACTTTTCCTGAAATCTAGAAGGATTCTAGATTTTTAAATCAGGTAACAGGTCTGATATTTCAAATTACCGTGGTATTGCAAAATTAAGTTCTATACCCAAATTATTTGAAAAAATTATCACTGAACATTTATGCTTTCATACATCAAGTTTGATAACCAATAATCAACATGGATTTCGGAAGGGATGCTCTGGTATAACAAATCTTTTACACTTTTCAACAATTATACATCGTGGATTTTTAAAAAAACAACAAACTGACGTTATACATACTGATTTCAGCAAGGCATTTGATAAAATAAATCATATCTTCCTAAAGAAAAAATTGGAATTAATAGATTTGCCAAATGGATTTACTCTTACCTAACGAATAGGAAACAAATGGTCCGTTTTAATAACGCCTTCTCTAGATGCATAAAGGTTCTATCTGGAGTACCACAGGGAAGCCACCTTGGGCCGCTTCTTTTTTTGCTATTTATTAATGACTTGCCTGATGTCATTCAATCATCCAATATTTTGATGTATGCTGACGATGTAAAAGTTTTTCTTAGTTATTGTCAAGTAACTGACCAGCAACGCCTCCAAGGTGACCTTAACTCGTTTCACAACTGGTGTAGAATAAATCGTATGGAGCTAAATCTCAAGAAATGTAAATATATGTGCTTTGCTAGAAAGAAACCGATAACTGCGTGCTACTATATCGATGACCATCATTTGGAGGAAGTTGACAAAATACTAGATCTTGGATTGCTACTTGACTCCAAACTCAATTTTATTGCACATATCAATTTGACAGCAAACAAAGCTAGAGGTGTACTTGGATTTGTGAAACGTTGGGCTAAAGAGTTTGATGATCCATACGTTACCAAAAGCCTTTATATGTCCCTTGTCAGGCCTATTCTAGAGTATGGATCCGTCATTTGGGACCCTATATATAGAAAATACTCAGATGTTCTCGAATCTGTTCAAAAACAGTTCCTGCTTTTTTGCCTCCGTGGTTTGAACTTTAACCCATTGGACTTACCTGCCTATTCAGCTAGACTTTCTCTTATTAAGCTACCAACTCTAAGGAGTCGTAGAACAGCACTTTGTTTTTATTGTATGTATGTTAAATTTGAGCAAATTTTTATGTTGTATGTAAAGCTAGTATTTATTATTGTATGGCTGTTAATTTAAGATAATTTATATTGTATTTTAATTAAAATGTCTGCAAGGATCTTAAATTCCGTAGACAATTAATGATAAATAAATAAAAAAGGCTATCTCCATTTTTTATTATTATTTAGTTACGTGTGTCCGTCTGAGGGTGTTTTCCGTTTTCTCGAGTATATGAGTAGTTTTAGTGGTTAAAAGGTTTTGTTTTGTAGATTTCTATGTTTTCAAGAATGCCTACTTCTCGTCCTTTTTGGCTAGGATGTAGTAATTCATTCATTCCTTTATTTATCTTGCTGTATGTCCGTAAGTGTCAAGGTGTAATGCAAAGTTGGTGACTTCTCCTTTTCGTTTGTATGAGCATGTGCGTTCTGTAAATCGTGTTTTTAGTGTTCGTCCAGTTTGTCTTATATAAGAATGTTTGCAAGTAAAAGTAAGTCTGTATACTCCGCTGGCATTTGTCAGTTGTTTCTCTCGTTGTCCTCAGATTATGTCTCAGAATATTGCTAGTTTTTAATGCTGTGAGGAAATCTTCTTTGTGTAAAAGGTTAGTTAATCTATATATTTTTGGTCCTGTGTCAGTAAAAGTGTGCTGTCGTGCTGTATAGGTTGTCACTTGGTCTTCTTTATTCCTATTTTTAGTGTTGTATTGTCTAGGAAGTTTGTTGATAAGAGTGTAACTTTTATTTTTAGCGATAGTGTAAATTACTTATCAGGAGTAAGTGGGATTATCCTAATCTGTGTATTATATGTCTAAATGCTGCTATTTTATGTTGGGTAGTTCGAGGTAATGGTGTCCGTCGTTGGCTTTCTTTAGATTATTAAATGTTATATAATTCAAATTTCTGTCTTGTTCTTTTTCCATTGTGTAACATATGTAATGTTATTATGGATTGTGTTTAAGTCTGTTAGAATTTGTTCGGCGTTGTCTTGTTCGAGGATGCATATGATGTCATCTACGTATCTATAGTAATGATTTATTTTTTGTTTTTCCATTAGTGTTTTTACGTGTAGTGATTCGAGGTATCAATTTTATTCGCTTGTTATTGCTTGTTACTCAAGACGGCTATAAAATTCCTTTGTACTAATTTGCATATGGATTCCTTGTCTTAGGGCCCACAAGAACTACTTTTTATGTGGAACACCCAGAAAAGTTACTTCCGAAGAGCTTTTAAGCTCCGAAAAAAATTGTTTGAAATGTAAAAAGGAATATAAAGACTATAAAAAAGGAAGGCGTTCTGCTTATTTAGCTTGATAGTTTACAGTCTAACTTCCCAACTTGACTATTACTAAGATGCAAATTTAATTTTGTTTCGATGATATTAAAGAGCTCTTAGCTTGAGTAATAGGGCTCTACAGTAGCGTAAAAATTAATAGCGATCGAAATCAATTTAACTTTATCTTCGAAATAAAAATAACACAAAGAAGTTCCCAAGTCTTAAGAGAAATTGTAAATAAAACACAAAACTTTTACATCCATTAGTTTTTAATAATGAAAAATAATTTCAAGGCCTTAATAACTGTTAACGTAATAAAAAACTCTATTCTAAATACAACTAGTAAAAACCTTTCTTCTTTTATAATGAACAATTACTCAGAAACAAAATCCGTGGGCCTTAAGAATTTACATGAGAATAGCTGAAGGGTGGGCAAAATAATTTCTTTTCAAGGTAAAAATGCTTCTACGTGTTTTAAAGCAACTACCATAGGTAGGGTCCTAATATTGGAAGAAGGCACCACTTTTAACGGTGTAGGTTTTGTAGTTGTTTAAAAGTTACTAAATTATGACTAATTGGATTAATCAATGCAATATCTTTATAAATTTCATGTTATGTTTGTGAAAAATTGTTAATATTTTGTGTTGAATACATTTGGATCAGATTTAAATTAAGGCGATAAAATAATATTAATCTAGCTGCCGAAAGATATGAAGCCTACAAATTTTATGTAAAAAATGTTTTTATCAAAAGTAATTCAACGCTTGGCTGACCAATTCATACACCTAAAATATTTTTAATCGGCATAAATTGAATGCGTCATCATAACAAAAGCGTAAATATCCAAAATTTAAAATTATCTACCCGGAAATTACGCAGGTATCAATTCATCGTAAATTGCAGTATGGTGTCATTAGTTCAGATTACAAGATATTTTATATCAAAAGTAACAAAATAATAATGTTTTGTTTTAAATGTTGGCAACTCTCTCGGATGGTCAAACATTCATGCAGGCAATTAGTTTGGTAGAAAAGTACGAGTGTTATTAACTACAACTTTTATTTTACCCTTATAATTTTTGCTCATTATGAATTTGCTGTTGAATTTATTAAGTCGTTAGTTTGGTTGTAACACGCTGGCTTATTTTTAAGTATGGACACACAAACAATATCAAAAGAGTTATATAAAATTTACATTTAAAGCTTTTTTTCTATCTTTTTTATTGACTGAAATTTATGCTGGTTATGCTTTTAATTATGTTGAGTATTTTAATCCGGCTTCATTTGTTACATCTGCGTTTTTTCGTTTCATAACATTTAATCGCCAAAATTACGATACTTTAAATCCCATGAATTCATAATTTTTGTAAAAAGATTAATTTTTTGTGTAAAATCTTAATTCGGATTTTAGAAATACGGTACGTCCAAAGGCAGCTTCTGCAAGTGTTTGTGATAATAAAACAAAGCATTGATGATTAAATAATCTCAAAATCAGATTTTTTTGGAATCTTAAAGGCTTTTATTTAAATGTTTCATACTAGTTTTTGTGTTGAATACTTTTGTGCAGTAAATCACACATAATTCGAATGGTTAAAAAAATTTCAAACTGCATTTTATTAACTTTTTTCGCAAAGTTTGATCGCCTAGATCAGAGTAACCCAAACTTTTTTGTGTCGTAGACCCCTGCCATGTTTTTCTGTGTTGGGTAGACCCCCTACCCACCTGATATTGATTTCCTGTAAATTTCTAACTGTAGTGAAGTTTAGTGTTAAAAACTTAAAGTTAATTTATACATTTATTATTTGAATTGAAATTAAAACTACTCAAAATAAAATTTTGTATCTGTTATGTAAAATATACATAACATTAAATAAACATAAAATAAACTATAAATAAAATAACATAAGCAATAAGTCAATATTTTTAGTGAGAAGGATGAACCTGATGCTTTAATAATAAATTATCAACATTTGGTGCCAATTTTGTAAGGGTTAATCTTAAATCTCCTCGGCCAATGATGTCCAGTCTGTTTCTTTTTTTTTTTGTTAGGAGATTGGTAACAGCGCTGAACCCCCTTTCCACAAGGTATGACGATGGAAAGGAAATTAAAAATTTCCTCGCTATATTTCATAATACGGGATAAGTAACGGGTATGTTGTTTTGCAGCCAGAATTTTTGATATCCATTTTTAAACTGAACCTTAAGTTCTTCGTTTGTACTTAGTTCAGTCAGTTCCTCTTGTACTATGACATTCGTTTTTTTTATTTCACCATATGGATTAATTATCCACCGTGGTATTACCATAGTCAAAATATCCTCAAACCTAGATTCAAAATATGAATAGAGGGCATTTAAATGTTGAACGTATGTTGAAACGTCGTCTTCCTGGCAGCTTGTTTGTGATAAATTGGGGAACTGAGAAAATTCGCCCCGTCCAATATTTTGCTTCATTAGTTTAACTCTGGCAAGAAAGGCTGATAAGATAGACTTTGTTTTAATCCAATTTTAATTGTCGCCTTGTAATTGCAAATTAGCCATATTAAATTTTGTAAACAAATCTGTTAAATAGGCGATGTCTGTTTTCCTCTTCATTAAGTTTTCTTTCAAAATTTTATCTTTAGTATCCAGAAATTCTAAAATAGTCTCAAAAAGTGCAAAAAATCTTGTCAAACATAAGCCTTTCGACAGCCATCGTACTTCAGTGTGAAGTAGTATTATGAAAGTGTTCGTCATTTTCTTCACACAACTGCGCAAATAACCGCGTGTTTAATTTGGATTCGGTTTACTGCATCAATAGCTATGTGAAGTGATTCATGCAATCTAACACTCAAATTTTTAGCAACTAAATGTTGTCGATGTATGACGCAATGTATTGCTAACACCCCTGACAAATTTTGTTTTAAATAGCTTATAAATCCACGATAACGCCCAACGATGGCAGGTGCTCCATCTGTAGCTACTGATATTATATTTGATAAAGGAATTGCTTTTTCAATGAAGTAATCCTTCAAAACATGAAACATTGTTTCACCTTTAGTGACGGTTATCAAAGTTTTTGCGATCCATAATAAAACGAACATATGCCAATAATAATGCTGCATTATCCGGTAAAGTTGACTCGTCCAATTGTAAAGAGAAATAAGTCGTTTGCAAATAATTACATAAGTAGCTTTCAATATCAGAACTCATTTTATCATTACGTCTTTCAACAGTATTGTTGCTTAAGGGAATTCTTTTAATGATATCAGATGCAGGTTTGTGTAAAACAGGTTTTTAAACCTCTTCAACTGCTGGCAAAATTAACTTCTTTTCGATAGTATGCGGTTTTCCGGATTTTGCTATAAGTAACAAGATATTGTAAGACGCCCGAAAACCATCATCATTTCTTTGTGAAGTCGAAGCGAACATTCTGTCCAGTGTAGGTCTCTTCTGAAGTTCATCTTTGTGTGTTTGAAAGTATTTCAAATCTTTTTCTGTTTTATCAGGGTGGCATCTTCTCAGATGATCTTGCAGTTTAGATGGTTTCATGGCGTCATTGCCCAAAACTTTGTTGCATAAAAGGCACATAGGCAATTGTTTGTCCGGCAATGATGGAATGAAGCCAAATTTCAAACTGTCTACATTTCTTTTTAGATTCGAACATGGTATCAGTCATCTGTTGGCAAAATAAATTATTTATAATTATTATTTATAATTATTATAATATAAATAATTTATAATATTATTTATAGTAATTATTTAAAATCCAGCAGTTGTATTTTAAATTTTTTTTTTGATTTAGCACGGTTCGAACTATCAAAACACACAGCGTACAAGTAACTATGTATTTGTATTCTCTTTCGTTTTTTTTTGTACATACATTCAAGCAAATTTACTTGTCAGAGAAATTCTAAATGTCAAAAATTTAAGGGGATTCCCTTTTTTGCAATATGTGCAAACGTTTAGTAGAAGTTCAAAATGTATTGCGACCACAAAGCGAATACCAACATCCTACAACTTACACAATTTTATAAGCATATATAATAATTTTTTACTTCATAGGTACTTTTATAAATAATGTGTATGTTTTGATATTATAGGATAGTATGATGTAAGTAAATAGGTACTATCAGTGTATGTGTTGAGATCCACTATCGTGGACCCCCATTTTCATTTCATGGACCCCCCAAATTTTTTTTCGCTGACGTAGACCCCTAGGGGTGGGTATAGACCACTTTGGGAATCATTGGTCTAGATTAGTATATTTCTAAAAGCTTTAACTGAGTATCGGATACTATTTATACATTAGTATGAAATATACTGCTTGAGTTAGAGAGATAATTGCCAATGATCTATTTTATTAACTCCATCTGTATAAAATATAACACATACTTACGATACCAAATACGATGCCTTCCAGTACTCCTCTAGTTTCACTTAAAAAGACATACATTTAACAAAGAAAAATTTGTCATTCAAGCGGCAATTTTAAGTTCACTCTCGTCTTCTTACTAGAAAGTGAAATAATGTCTCTTGGCGAATAAGACACCGTGCTAAAATTTTCACACGTCTTGCCTGATTTAGAGTAAGCTATTATAAGATTTCCTCCATCATAGCGGACATCAGTTCTTGATGTGGTCCCGTTAGAAGAATGTATTTCATTCATTTTCAGGTACGAGTTGTCTACGGACGGTGTGAAATGTGATATCGAAACATTAAATTAATATGCTGAAATTGACTTCAATTGTAAGTATTGGATTTTTCAACAAGAAGTTTGTTCTTCAATTGTGGCAGCACCAACAACAGCTTTTTGCGTATTCGTAGTAGATGTATTGGCAATTGTTAAAATGTATTCAATTTCGCACTTAAATAGCATTAAAATAATTAAAATCCACTATGAAAATGGTGGTATCTGTAAAAGTTACAAGATACAAAACACCAACGAGTGCTCGACCGGGTCGTTCAACCAGAAGCATCGCAGCCGTGGGCCACAGTGTTAAGGCAGATTCAAATTTGTCATTTCCTCGTTTTCAATAATTGGCGTTATCCAAAACCACCACATCACAAATTTTGCGTAAGGATTTGACTTTGAATCCTGACTAGGTTCAATTCGTGCAGGTCTTGAAGCCGACCGACCATTCACATCGCTCCTATCATTCAGGAACAACCGACTAGTTGCGGCAAAATTGCCGCAAAATGGCTTCCGAAAAATCCTAGGGTGATTATTGAGAAGCCTTTGCATGCTCAACGTGTTATCGTATGGTATGCTATGCGGTCTGAAGGCGTGATTGGTCCGTTTTTTTGCGAAGATGAGGCTGGAAATGCGGTAACGGTCAATGTTTCACGATATCGCAAGACGCTAAAAATTTTAGTCTATTATTGATGACATGGAAATTTCCCGACCGTATAATTTCAGGACAATCAGCGTGTGATTTAACACCACTGTATTATTTTTTGTGGTTCTATTTTAAGGACAGAGTCTATACGTAGCCAATCGAATCGATTTCAGCCTTAAAAGTCAAAATCCGTAATGTAATTAACGAAATAGGGCCGCCATTTTGCCAAAAATTAATTAAAAACTTTGATGGAAGAATCAACAACTGTCAGCGTGGTCGTAATAGAGATTTATTACATATCATTTTTCATTCATAATTGCTTTTGTCTTCATAACACAATGAAAATTTTAATCATCTTAATATAAATTTCTTCTTTTATTATGTTTTCGAAAACAAAGTTCTTGTTGAAAACCCCTTTATAAAAGAAACAAGTACATAAAAATATAAAGCACATATAGCACATTACAAAAATTATAAATTACACTTGACACAGTAAATTTTATCATTACGGTAACAAACATTCTTAATGTAATCTACGTTAATAGTGCTAGAAACTATTTAAGATTTCGGGAAAAATTCATTGATGATCTGCACGGCCATATGGATATGATTTGAATAATAACTATCTTATAAGAATATCACAAATATCATATTTATCATATTTAAACTTTTATGTTTAAAGGCTTCTAACACAATTAAGGTAGATTAAGTTAGAAATTATTATAAATAATAATTTTTTGTTATTTTTAATACTACTTTACGATATGTGAAATAGACTTCGATGGGCTTGAAAACTGTCAGCTGTATTGAGTGAAAAAGGCATGAAATAAAAGTTAATTTCAGATTATAGTTACGTTAAACTTTAATCCGTGCACAGATAACATGGGGTTATATCATTGTGGTTGCTAAGAGTTTTAATAATAGATGCAGCAACAATAGTATAACTGTTATTGGTGCTTGATTTAAAAGAAATGTTTTACAACAACTTTTTATGCAAAGTGTAGGATCTGAAAACTTTTCCAATATATGTATTTGCATACACTAAAGAAAATAAAGAAAATTGTTCTGTAAGTTCAATTCACACTAAAGTGCGCTTAAAGCAAACAAAAATAATATTTAACTAAAAACATTAATTCTCTTCATGTTTAAATAACTACTTACCAGTCACTTTCTCCAGTACAAAGTTTCCGCACAATTAATACAAATAAGAAACAGCTTATTTAAATAAATTTGATAAATAATTATAAATAACTCATTATATTGTTAATTTGATGTTATAAATAATGTAACTATATTTTTATCACAATCTACTTTAGCACTCCTACCTGCACGTACATAATTGTAATTAAGTTTGAAATTTATATGTAAATAAGTCACAAAATGAGTCGCTTTCTAAAACTAAAAATAGTTTATCATTACTATTGTAGAAAAATCTATTTGGCAGGTGAAGTTTCAAAGGTCAAGTAGCCAATAAAATAAACAATCGTTTATGACTCTTAGATATTTCCTTTATACAACAAAAGGGAAATGCAAAGTATTGCGTGTTTAACTCAGATACTAAAAGAAAAAATACCTAGGGAAAGAATTACTGATTAAGTTACATCCCTATGGACAAAAAAAAAAGTGGAATTCAAAATTCAAATATTTGATAAGTTAATTGGATTTGTGTGAGTGTAGTTAGTAGTCTTAAGAGTTATGTAAATTTTCCCAAAAAAAAAAAATATTTAAAATTTTTCTTTTATCATATTTTACATATCGTAGACCAGAAATACTCTTGTTAAAACAAAAAAAAAGGGAAAACGGAAAACAAATATGAGAAATAAGTTAATGTTCGGATACAACTTGGTCGCTTAATAAGCCAACTGTTAATATTTTTTTCGGAAATATTTATTTTGTATATGCAGTTTTGTTTATTGTAACTACTCACGCACTGACAAAAATTCTCTTAGAATAATATTAGACATTTCCGCCCCACTTTCATGGTCTAAAAATTAAAAATAGTTTGCCTTTGATTTCAATAATGTAAAGCAAATAACGCTATAATTCATGCTCGGCGTAATAAATAATATAGTGCCAGACCTATTCACATAACAAATTCGTTATATTTCAGTTCATTTTTCATTTTATTTCTCCTGCATATATTTATTTCAAAGGAAGAAAGCATTCAATTAATTTTTGTTTTTTAGGAATATTGTTTAGAAAAACCTTAGAAATATTAAATAAGTATTGTTTATTTTTATTTTCGTTTCGCCGCAATTAATATTCTTTGTTGAGTTTATGAACCCAGAAAACGTTATATTTAAAAAATCCGTCGAAATGATGAAAATTTAATTATTAAAATGGTTATTTACTTTTTATTATTGATTTAAGAAATATCTCTTATTCTTTTTTACGGTCTTTTTAAATTAAATTAACAATATATATTTTTTTCTTTTCGATATTTCGCTTTCCTATGAAAAGCTTCTTCAGGAAAAAATTTTTTACTTTTGAAAACAAAAATTATTAACATATTGAAAAAATTTTTGTCCTTAAATTCCAATGAATTTCTAATATTATATATTGATTGTCCTGTTATCACCTTAAGAATGTTCGTTATATACTTGCACAGTCCGTAGGCCGGGGAATTAATGCAAGAGCAAATAGGCCTTAAAGGAAAATTCTGTTTATGGATCTTAGGTACTCCTTTGGAGAATTTGATACATTAGTCTTAAGTCTATTTCTCTCCATTACTGAAATGATATCTTTTTTAAAAAGTTCATCAACTAAAAATTGGTTGTTTTTTGCAGTTTAGTAGTCGGATCCTTATTCAATATTGAGTATTTAGCAGAATCGTTAAGAATGTCATTTATTCTCGAATTATAATCGTCTCTGCTCATAGCAACAGTAACATTACCCTTGTCAGCATAAGCAATTAATATGTTCCTATTAGTATTCAAAAATTTTTTAGCAGTTTTCACTTTATCTCATATAAAAATATCCCTTGCTGTAGGTCTAATGTTGCTAATGTGCCTATTAATAATCATTGTTAGTTTTGTCCGCGGTACTTCCTGGTCCTCTTTTTCTTATATCTTAAAGATAAAAAAAGGTCGATTAAAAAAACTACAAAAATTTTATTATTGATAAAATACAATCTTGTCTATTTTTTTTTATTAAAAATCAACAAATGATATTTAATAAAGTATTTTCGGTGCAACAACTGTTAAGATATTTTACCTGAAAATATGAAAATGTCGTTATGTTACATAGAATACATTTCGAACATAGTTTGGGGTAGTGCGGGTATTCAACTATTTTAATCGAATTTTAAATAATACGCATAAGCAACAAAATTTAATTGGCAACAAATTTGCGTTGTCACAATGTTATATGGTTGTATCGAAGATTTCGATGTTATTTTATTGATACAAGTCGAAATAAGAATAGGGAACTGATCCCTCCTTTCAGTATCAACCTAACAGCGGGGCTAAAAATCTTTTGCTATAAAAATTGACAATGTATAGGAGAAAAACTCCTTTGGAGATGAACAAATTAATTAAACATGCGAAACGAAATAAACGTCACAGACTAATACTCGTATGTTAAAAATATGATTAAGATTTTCTGCCTTCTTAAATAAAATATTATTACTCTTCTTAATGTTTTCCAATTAGACGTCTAGTAACTCTTAACAGTAAAATATTCTAAAAACTTCCAAAATCTTCACGAAATTTCTAATTCATTTAAATTCATTTTAAATTCAAATAGTTTAGCGTTAGCCACTAGATTTGTTAAGATTAGTGAACACTACCTATATACATTTATCAAAAATACATGGAAGTCGAAATCATGTTTGTCGGAACTTAAAAATTATACCTTTACACAAAATCAGTCAATATCACTTTTTACTTTATAATTTTTCTACATAAAATATGTGCCAGTCACAATAAAAATTTCATTTAACTTTAAACTTGTAGTTGGGAAATAGAAAAATTTTATAAAAAGCCGCTGATCAAATGTTAAACAAACTGAAAAAATGTGTTAATTTAGCTTAATGGTAATTTTATTCTGCATCTTTTGCAATTTTATTTATCCAACCCTATTAATCATTCTAGAAATCTGTAGAAAAAACTGGAAGGATAAAAAAAGTTTACACTTTTCGTTTACGTTTCATTTTTGTTTAATGAGGTAAAAGTCTTTTTGCAGAAAAGTATTCTTAGATTCGTACCCTCACTAAATGTTTCTTAGAATATGCAAGCAAATCCTGATAAATTTCTTATAAAATAGAGGCACGCCTTGCCTTAAAGTTTTTAGACCTGAAGGTCATTAAGGTTTAAGAGATTTTCAAGAAAGAGACAACACGTCAGACGTGGGCTTATAAAAAAAATATAACAAATCGGCAATATAATACCCTTGATCAAAAGTACGGATTGAAATAATGATGACTGCATTTACGTACATATAAGGACTGCATTAGCTAGAAAATATCTTTTTTTAATTTAATTTTTATAATATTTTACGTCTTATAACAATGACGTGCTAGTTTGAAGATTTTTATTGTCGTGTTAAAAAACGACAAAAAAAATAAAGAAAAAAACTTCCTTATAGTGATTCGTTGTTTGGGTTGTCATAAAAACGTCATAACAGCAAAACCTAAACAAAGTTAATTATACATGTTATTTATGTAGCTATTGGGCCTGCTCCTATGCTTATTTTTATAACTACATACTGCTCGTACAAACATAGAATTAAAAAAAGAGAAAAATTAAAATTATACATTTTTATTCCTTTATACTTTTATCAATCACTGTGACTTTTCGCACTGCAATTTCCGGAGTATCTTAACAATAACTCAAAACTGGCCCGTAGTTAAACCAATGCAGATCCCAAGAACTTTCTTGTCCAAACCTAGAGTATGATATATAACTTTTTGTATAAATGCTTATTCAGTGCATGCTTAAATGTAATTGAACTAACAATGAGTGCTCACATCCTAAATCTGCATCGTTGATGTTTTCTATTATAATGCATTTCTCGCGTTTTCGACCAAATAAGGAAATATCCATTCTTCTTAGTCAAATATAAGCACGAACATTTATAATGTTTCATTTTATCAATGCACTGGCAGATAAAAGTCTTATGTGTGCGATTTTCTGATCAGGGAGTGGCTGTAAATATGCTCAGAGTTTTTTTTAACTCCTTGACTTTTTTCCCCTGCTTTAAGCTGAAATATTTCCCCTTCACTAATTTCTCTAAGTTTCAGTATAGAATTGTGCAATAAAAATTTATTGTCTACCGATAAGTCAGTTAATTTTAAATTTTAATTGTGTTACTTAACCTGCGAGACTTGCTCAATGATGTGAGAACATTTTTATTCATTCATCTTATAGTTTAACCATTTGGTCATGTAATGTTTCATTGTGAAGCTACTTGGATGCTTTGATAAATGTTTAGACAAGATTTAAGTCAACTGATTGCGACTGAAGTATTTATTACGGGCCCAATTGGTTGGGGTAGTTTAAGAACACTTCTTCCTTCATGATAACATTTCTGTTACTAAAAAAATTTATTGACATCATAAGGAAGCTTCAACCTGCATATTAAGCCTGATTTAAAAAAATTAATTTCTGCTCTCAGATTTTATTCTTTTTGGTTTTCAATAATTTACAGAATCTAGGGGATAAAATCTGATTACTTAAACGAAAATGTACAAATCCAAGAATTTGGTCATGCAGGATGTAGGTTGTTCATTTTGTGACTGCGTATGTGTATGTGTCTTCTAAAACCGAAATTTAAAAATTTACACAGTTACTACTGAGGAAAATTTAGTTAAAAACTCATTATTTACTTATTGGTGGTAACTAATTGCAATCCATTTTACTCTTTCTCTCTCTCTCTCTCGCATAATCATAAGGTGTAGTACGTGTATCGATTATACGTTGAAAGCTTAGCATTTAGCCAGTGTACCCTGTCGCTTATTTAAGGACTAATTCGAAATTTTCATAGAGTGATTGGCTCACTATTGTGGGAATAGTTTTTAAACCACAGCACTATATCCTTTCTCCTATTCAAAGCTACCGAAGGTATATCGATACTATGATTACAGTTTGCATTAAATTTTCGAATTATAGTGCAACTGGCTTTTACAATTTCATTAGATATTACTTAAGACACTTTTACCACCCTTGCTTAACCAATTTCATATTTAGTGTTGTGAAGGTATAGAGTATTTAAGTATGAGTACCGCAAACTGAACAAGTTTCCAGTAATTTAATATCCCAAAGTAAGAACTGAATACAAGCAGTGTTGTATTTAATACATAATACAAAAAGTATCGAGTAAAAATTATCACTATTCAAATTGCAACATTTATTAAATTTTGGTACAAATTTTATATATGTTTATCACTAAGTTTTTAAATATTTTGGTCATTTTTAAATTTTAGCAGAATATACTGAAGATTACTATATGCAATTTATTCAAAAGTAAATTTTAACGCCACCCATAATTCGAATGGAACCATTTTTTCAACCTTTAAAAACTTTTTAAGTGCAATATTATACTCGACATATATTATATTCGAAGTTAATAGTGTTAATAAACAAATATTTGCAAAGACGCAATTCCTGGTTCGCAAAACATAAATTCTCTAAGTTTGCTTACTTGTGGTTCATACCATTATTACCCATTGCACCTTGTTCGAAAAAAGCGTGAATAGCAACCAATTCTTTACATACTTAAAGGCAGCAAAGAATTTAAATTCTTGCGTACGTATTTCTCATTCGAATTTATTGGCTAAAATAAGCTGATTTTTTTCCATATCCAATTATAACCTTTAAAGGTATCGGATTTTGTTTTTCAATTGTGACATTGAGATTTATTCTTTTAAGGTATTCGTAGTAGATGCATTGGCAATTGTTACGAGGAATTAAATTTCGCACAACAATCCCATTAAAATAATTAAAATCCACTATGATTTTCTTAAAGTAATATTTCGTAAAATTTGTGATATTTTCGGACAACAAAATCGTCGTTCCAAGTCAGCTATTAAGAATTTGGTCATTACATTTGAGTCGACAGGCCTGATACAAAATGTGCGAATACCAACGAGTGTTCAACCGAGTCGTTGAACGGAAAACATCGCAGCCGTGAGCCACAGTGTCGAAGCAAATCCAAATTTGTCAATTCCTCGACATTCTCAATAATTGGCGTTATCCAAAATCAAGACATGGCGAATTTTACGTAAGGATTTGACTTTGAAGCCTAACAACATTTAACTGGTGCAGGAATTGAAGCCGGCAGACCATTCACATCGCCGTAGATTCGCTCAATTATTGATTCACCAGACGAAACCCATTTTACTGGTCAGAGTATGTCAACAAGCAAAATTGCCACATCTGAGCTTCTAAAAATTCTAACGCGATTATAGAGAAGCCTTCGCATGATCAAAGTGTCACTGTATGGTGAGCTATGTGGTCTGGAGGCTTGATTGGGCTGGAAATGCGATAACGGTCACTGTTTCAGGATATCGCAAGATGCTAAAAATTTTGGATTATTTTTTATTGGGCTATATGTCCCTAACACAGCCTATACGGAGCCAATCAAAACGATTTCAGTCTTAAAACTCAAAATCCGTGATATAATTAAAGAAATAAAACCGCCATTTTACCAAAAAGTAATTAATAATTTTATAAAAGAATCGATATTTGTCAGCATGGTCTTAGTGGATATTTGCCAGATATCATTTTTCATTCATAACTCCTGAACTTTTCTCTTCGTAATACAATAAAAATTTAAATCATTTTAATCTAATTTTTTTGTTTAATTTTGTTTTAGAAAGCAAAGTTCTTGTTGAAAAACTCTTTATAATCTCTAAAAATACTCATTTAAAACACTTAGATGTAATACTGCTTAGAGTAAACTAAAAATTATTCCAAATAATAATTTTATTTTAAAGCTAAACTAAACTCACTAAATAACTAAACTAAAGTTGTAACGTATGGAGAACCGGATAGCAGTTAAACTAACAAACTGATCCTCTCAGTGTCATCGCTACCATATGACGCTGTTGTCACTGAATGTCTTTATTATTATTACTATAAAGCTTGATGTCCAATTTCCAATTAATTTTATCATCTTTATATAATTTTCTGTGAATCTTTAATAGTTTCAAAAAATTAATAAAATTGGAAATAAAAGCGTTATCAAGGTAATTTAATTTATAATTTAAACAAGAAATATTTGAAATGGTAACAATGATTGAAGGGTTGGCTGTGCTTACTGAATTTAACAAATAAAAAAATGTTTATTAAAATAAACTCAGCTCTTTAGTAACCATTCTGTGGACAAAAAATTATGTAAACAAATTTTACATTTCTAAAACAAAAACAAAAACCATTTTGAAACGCAGAAAAACAAAACAAAACCGGCTCGCTAATACGGTTAGAAAAATAAATTAAGAAATTAAGGAAAAATTTGTTACGCGTTGTTGAGTTTTAATATATAGACAACAAAATACATAAACCATACCAATCACGAGAGTTTTTCAAGTTAATATGAAACAAACCCAACAATTTTAATTTAGATACAAAATGATTGTCTGCATCAGTCATTTTGAGCCGCATAGGAAAATGGGACCATATTTACACAAATATTAACGTTTAATCAGTTAAAGGGTCTTTTGCATGGATGTATGCGTATTTTAATTTCCGTTTTTAATTAAAATTTAGTCAAATTGCCTTTTTGACCGGACTAGCTCATACTTTTGAATATTCTATACAGTTCGTCAATTGAAAATAAAGCAAGCCAGCCTCTGACTCTTAAAAATTGTAAAAGAGCATTTTAGAAGCAAACGTTAATTAAACATGAAATAGAAAAAAGATAATTTAAATCAAATCACAAAAAGTAATAAAAGTTTTGCAATTTATTTTGTAAAAAAGGGAATTCATTTGTGAAAAATTGGGTAAAATGTTCAAAATTAAAAGAAAGCAAAATCTCGTTCACGCGATGTCTGGATGATGGTATAAAAAATGCAAACCTACATTTTACTCCGTATCTACTATTTGAGAATAACCTAACTAGTTCTAACTTGCTTACGCTGCCTAAGCTCCTGCAGTAACAATGATTGATTAATGGCTATGAGAACGTTAGTCATGTGGAGCTTGTAGTCACAACAATTTACTTAGTGCACTGCTTGGAGTTATTTCTCTTTCTCTCTTTTCCGATGTTGCCTTGTGTAAATTTTAACACAACTCAATTACACGTGTACTTTTAGCAAAGATATTAGGCAGGTGCTTGGATATAGAAATAATTCGTTACGTACTTCTAGCTTACTGAAGCGTTTTATTCTTCGATGCTACACTAAGAACTGCCAAAATATATATGATCATTGGTTCGATTGGGAATCATGTACCTAGGCCAGCTGTTTGTATTTAATCGCCAACGTAAAAAAAATAATTTGACAAAATTATAAAAGTTTTGAAAAATGGAATTAATTTTATAATTTTGTATTCAAAAGAAGTGAGGATAATAAATAAAATTCGTGCATTAACATGTTGTCCATTTAAAATCCAGTTTGTATCTTAAATACAAAAAGAAGGATCGATGGAATGCTGAGAGTGCGGTATAAAATAACCTTCAAGATATAGTTGTAAAGTTTTTATTATCAGCTCAAGTATTTCTGAATTATTCAGAAGAATCTATTAGTTAAGATACATGTAAATTTAGCTTTCTCAATATAAGTGGGTTATTATGTACGATTATATAATTACGTTTATTTCCTTCCACCTTAAAATTCGCAATCAAGGATACACGATGATAATGATTTAAAGCTGCTGTATTAACTTTTTGACTTTACTCGATAACATTCACACTTAAACTGCCCTATTGGCCAAAAGATAGAGCTTATATATACTGTTTGTACCAGTTCCAACATTCTCTCAAGCAGCCTACTTCAACGTCATTACATGCAGTTGCTGTTATAATTATTCAGTGTAGGCGTTTGTTTGGTTGTGCATCATTATTGTTCTGTGTTAGTTCATTTTGTGTCAGTTCATGGACCAGTACTGAAGCATATTGTTGATGTTTTGTGCTTATAAGATAATACATATTAACTTTTACAAAGCAACATTTCTTTTTTAATTTATCATAAAAAAATTATTTATTTAGCTGGCGGATAATTGAAGTCAAAATGAATTTAATCAAACTTTATTAAGCCCGTCCAATAAATCATGTAACCGCATTGCTACACCCTTTTTAAAAATAACACCTAAAGCGGTTTTTATATAGATTCTTTATCTTCGTTAAACTTTCGTTGCGAAATGTTTATTCTTTACGAAAAGTTTTAAGACAGTATTAAAAATTAGAGCATTCAATCTATATCGGGGTAGAAACTAACAGAAGTAACTGATAAAATTAATTCTTAACGCACGATTAGTTATTTGCAGACATTGCCTTTATTCAAGATTTGTTCTTAAATTTATATCAACGCAAATATCATTTCGTTTCAAACCAGAGTTAATTTATAAAATAAAGTTACCGTACCAGCTTTGAATTGATGCACCTACTTGAAACCAGTAATATTCTAGAACTTAATATGAAAAAACTCTAACTTTGCCACTTCTTTTCTTTTTTTAAACTGCAGAAGATAAGGTAAGAAAGCTGCTATGAATACTTGAACAAATATCTACTGCGCTTTCATTTCATTAGCCTTAATAGTGTTCCTTCATCTTACAAAACCTTAAATTTATACTTAACGGAGTTGAGCACTAGGGCCGGACTTATCACTCGCTAGCGTACTAGAACTAGTACTTCTAAAACATGCCAATTCCTTTTTACTTATTTTGAATATTAAGCTTTACTATTTCACTTTGTTGGTTATTTCTGTACGAAGCAATAGGCAGCCACCTTATTTATTTATTCATGTAAGAAAATACATTACATTTTAGGTGAGAGGCCCAAATGTCGGAGTCAAACATCAACAGTCAGCAGTTTCCTCCCGTGGACAGATTGATATGTCTTGATGAAATCTTACCACCACCGAGGGTAAAAGAGAGTCCACTCCCCTAAAGACTAGAACCAGCCAACTGGGAAACTCCGCGTTATTTGTACGGAAATAAGTAAGCCCCAGAGTTCAGCTTGTTAGCTGTTCTCTGACTGATTAGGTTGACTGAGGTTGGCTCTTCGGAGGCATCGTGGTGGTTGTGGTTTCGCAGGCCACCATGAAATAGTTAAGAGGCCAGGATCATCTCACTTTTGACCAAGAACACACGGTGAATAAGCTAGAATGAGGATGCTTGTCATATGTTCTGGACCAGGAGTTGGATACTCTCCAACTCTTCAGCAAGAAGTGGGATATCTGACGGCTTCCTACGGCGTGGGTGACGCTACATATCACCCAAGTGGTTTGATACTTGGCATTGATTTAAATCTTATCACGCATCCAACAGTCAGCTCTCTGACTAGGTTATTAAAATCGGCTTGTGCCAATAGTTTTGGATTCAAAGTTAAAGTTACTTGGTTTCTTCTGTAAAGCGTCAACTAAATTTCAGCTGTATTGTAAGGACTCTGAATAAATTAAATAAAAATAGTTTAGATCAGCCGCACAAACTCTTTTTGAAACAAATTATAGTAATTTTTTGATAAAACCTGTAATTTGTAAACCAGATCTGTTAGAAAACAAATGAGGGTTTATCTAGAATCAATGACGTTAAATTATTAAACATCATATTACGTTCAACAGTGACAAAATTTTAAACTGTTGTACAGTGTTATCTATCATATTCATGTTCATGCCATTTGAATTGTGCCCCAACTTTTTTGGCATTTATAAACGATTTTCTACTACATTCTCATTTCGGTACGCAATAAAAGTTATTTTTGTCTTTCCTCGTAAAAAGAAAAATAAAAACGTCAAAACCTAATGGAATAAAATTGTATCAAACGCTCCAAATGACGTGTTTGGAATTTTAATATATTTAAAAAATTTAGAGAAAATATCCTTTGCGCCCCTCTTTTTTTTCCTTTAAATTTATACTTTTCATATTATTTATATGGAAGCAACGGAAGGGTTCATGCTGTTTAGCTTGCCAACTGTTACAATCGAAGCAAAACGAAACGTGACAAATTTCTAAGTGTTTGAAATTATTTAATTCTTTCAGTTTGGTTTGATTTGTGCTAAAAACGAATTTCTATAAAAAATATTCCAGTCATGTTTTATTTATGTGACTAAAAATAGAGGTCATTTGCTGATTTGTCAAATATAATAATAATTTAAAATTTAAATGTTTCTTGTCCACTTCAACAGTTCGCCTTTTTGCTGCAAATCATAAATGTTGAAAGCAGTGGACAGATTAAAGTACATTAAGGGCGAGATTTGCAATTTCACTAATGAATAATTAGAAGAAAACAATTCTAATTAGAAAATTTTCAAGCATCAACTCATGACTGAATAATAATGAAAAATATTTCAGATTTTATTAAATGATAACGAAAGTGCTTAGGAAAAATTAATTGGTTTATAGCTTGCCATTGTTTAATTAAATACTGATAATTTGGGGCTTAATTTTCACTTCGTAACAAAATACATATTGAACATTTTTGTCACCAAATTAATAACAAGTCTTAATTTATTAAGTTCTATTAATTAATTGCTTAGATTACAATGGAAGACAACAAAAATCAAAAAATCTCAAAACGTTTTTAATTCTTTCTTTTCTATAAATATTTACATTTTGAATAGACAAGTTCTTTAATAAAGCTTCATATGATCATCCTAGTTATAATATACATTTTTTAGCTTAAATAATATTATTTCAATGTTCTTATTACCAAGTAAAAACAATAACATTTATCAATAGTTTGATTTTGCGTTGATTAATATTTTATCACAGCTTTTATTTATAAAATATAAATTAAGCTGGTGACCTGATTAGAGCTACTGCCGTTTGCTTTGTTTACATTGATGTCACGATGACTTCTGTTGGCATGACCCGCCTGGTAATAGACTAAAACTCCAAGATTTTGAATCTGATAAAGGGAGCTGGTTGGCTGTATGTTACTAGTGAATATGAATGTAGCTAGAGAGGACATTGACAAAATCGTAGAGTCAATGAGTTGTGTCTTTCGTAGTGTTGTGGAATTTCCACTAAGATCCATAATGCGTTTTATTGCTGAAAAAAAGAGTTCGCGCTATAAGCAACGATATGAGGATCCGGGCTGCTGTTCTTTTCTAACAGCAGATATGAAAAACCTATATTAATATATACAGGGAGCCGCACAGTGGACCATTTTACGAGAAGGCGGTAAAAAATATATAATTTTGAATGGATCGTAATTTTTATACGCGGTCTTTTGTCTACTAAATCGGTCGGTTAGAAAAATAGCTGTGATAGGTTTAAAAATACATTTCAAGTTTTAGATGATTTTTGGTACGAAAGTAAAGCATTAAAACTTGTTCAAAGAGTTTGTTTTATATAAAGTCTTATATTTTAATTCACGTTTAGACCTTATACTTATTAAAAACTTAAATAAGTCAGATAGGGCCAAGTTTTGGCCACCGTGAACTTTTTATTAGGAAAACCAAAGTTTGGTTTTTTGAAACAATTTGAGTTAAGAATTAGCTCATTAAGTAGCAAACATGAAAAATATATTCAATGCTTCAAATTTACTTTAGATAAGGAAGTATTTAAGTCCAAAATAAACATAAATACTACTCGTATATGTAAACTTTTATTGTAAATTGATTAATACTTTTTTAATGTACAAACAAATTTAAAAGGATGAAAAACTTTAGTAATTATTTCCTCTAATAGCCTTGATTTTCTTCTTCTAGAAGCAGTTTAGCTTCTACGTCTAGTTCAATAAAAGTGGTTTTTCATTTTTGCCGGATATTACACATATAGGAATCTGATGTGCATAATAAAATAACAATCCAGTCTTCATTAGTACAATATCTAGAAATTTTTTGTGGGTTATGCTCGGGAAAGAATCTATAGTCTTTGTTTCGTTTTCATTGCGCTTCTCCAGACAGATCCAGATGGAAGCATATTGTGTGGAATTATTTGTTCCCCATGGTACAAAATTTTATGTGGATGGCATATATCTCCAAGAATATTTTTCGTTGTAAAATATAGTACTCTTCAAATTTTTTTGCATTTATCTTTCTGCTGGATGTTAGAACTTGTAAAATAATACTGAATCTAATACTTAGTTCGAAATCTACTCCTGTGATAGATGCTGCAGTTTCTGGATCTGAAAAAAATATTCTTGCAGTGTTTCCATCATTTGTGTTCCCTTCCACGTGCTTTGGCTGGCGATGATTAGGCCTTGTTCTAAATATTTTTCTTGAATTTGATTTTGTTTTTTTTTTTGGTTTCTCTTTTCTTCATTTTCCTTATTTTTACTCACGGACCAAAATCCAAATCATAACCCAATTTAAGAATATGCTGCATAAAACGTATTTTAGTGTGAAGAGGGTACAATCCAAATTCGTATGCTGCCTTAAAAGTGTCATCTTCTGGAACTGGATGGCTTAATTGACTTGATGTCTTTTTGCATATAATGCAGCTTGTTGATGCTTTTATGTCAGTTAAAGCTTATGCAACTTTTCCATCAATCATTGTGCGATACATTTTAATATTTGCTTCGATTTTCTCTTAATCAACAGTAAATATTATAGGTTAAATGTCTTTTATTTCATCTTTTATTTTTCGGACTTCTTCAGTAATGGCATTTTTTATTTATTATTTGAAAGTAAATATTGATCTGTAGTATTTTGTTGACGAGGGTATTTCATTTTTCCATATATCAACTTCTGTTGCTATACTAGTTGACGGCTCTATTAATGGGTGACATGCCTAAAGCTGCTAACGGTGATCTCCCTTTAATATTCGCAAATGATAACTATCTGGTTTAACTAGAGCGCCATTTTGCCAAATGACTGCTTTATTTAAACATGGATAAAACTAAGGCCATTATAATTAAAGGGAGACGAAAGAGCAGAAATTTTATACCATCCCTAAATATAGGACGAGAATTAATCAAGGTTTCGGATAGGATCGAATTTTGAGTTTTATAGCCACATCAAGTATGTCTTAGAACACACTCGATAGATATTTGCTTTTATTTTGCTAAATAATGTAATCTTCTATATCCTACCCCTTCCCAGTCTGGTCGAGGAGTTTTTCGTCACAGAGCTAGAGGTTAAGGATTTGGAAGAGGAGAATCATGGTCGCTGGCCTTGGTATACAGCTCTAACAGGTTTTTAATGGACTCTCTCGCAGGCCATATTGCGGGTCGATACATGAGGCAATAAGCTTTGACAGAATCGACGCTTACATGATGGTATCGTTTATAAAATTTATCAACAGAACTGCTTCCCTTGAAAACAGATATTGTTTTGAAAAGCCTGACAATTTAGACACTTTTCGGGTGTCAATATCTTCTGTATCTTCTGTAGACTTATCTACATTAAACGGATCTGGCCTTCTTTATGGAAATGCAAACCTATAGTTTCATAGAGGAATGAACGATTAGAACAATAATAACATGGTGTATAACACCGTTCAATAGGCCATGAGCCAAATAGTTTATTAAGTTTCAACTGTATATACTCTCTTTTCTTTCTTTTGTACATAATCTTATTATTCGTTATATTAAATTATTTAGATTTGTTCTGCCAGTAAATTGAACACTGTTGTCATTTCCTTCGATATAAACCGTCATTGCTGGCTGTTTGTTAGGTGTGACCGGCGAGCGATTTCGATGTAATGACTCATTAACAAGCCTTGTTCTGGACTGTACCGATGAGTCAGTGTTCGCTTGGGTTTGGGTAGTTCTTTTATAGGTAGATTGTGCACCACCTGGCATCTTATGCGGGTCTTATGTAATATTTCCGTCTTTTATTATTGCCCAGCTATTATTCCTTTGTTATTTTAAGAATATTACATATACTTAGCATTACGTGCAAACATCTTCCTTTATGAATTTTTTAGGGCAAATTATTAACAAACTTTATTTAACATAAAAACATGTAAATAAAATAATATAAGACAAGTCCTTGAAAACTAAAATCGTATGTTAAGATTAAATATGTAGTCAAAATCAGTTTTAAGAAAACATGTAAATATCGAATTACGAATAATTAAGTATAAGTTCAAACATGTTTTTACTTTCACCTGTAAAATCTTGTAGGAGAGTTCCGCACTGTGTTAACCACAAACCAACATGCTACAACACAATACTAATACAGAACAATTCAGGCTGTTGTAAAAATGGTAAAATTATTAGTATCGAAAAAAGTATAATAAAAAAAAGATAATTTTTTGGACAGGCTATACGTGTTTACATGTTAGAAATTGTGGAAGTTCTTTAAGATGCGAACTTATAGTTGACTGACAATTAAACACGTACGCAAAATTTATAGAATGTGAAAAATGTCAAGAGACATGACAACTAGATTGTCATAAAAATAGTTTTGAGCAAAGTTTGTCAAAATCTTTCATTTGCTTGAACAATAAATTCCTTCAAAAGGAGCGGTGTCCTATTTTAGGTTTGATATATAAAATATTTTTGTTTTTCGCAAAAATAAATATCGTTGTAATATCTATTCTTCAAGGAATAAATGTAAATTTTCGTAGTTATTTGTAAAGCATAAAACATTTACTTAAACTAAAGTTTAGATATATTCGATATGCCAATTTAGCATCTCTCAAAAAGTGAATAAATATTTAAATACTTAATCAGTAATCAGAGCAAGAAATACTTTTTCTTCTTATCCAAATTATACTCTACAAAATATATTTTAATAAACCTCTTTAATTATCCTTATTTAAAGGATACTGTAATATTTCTATTTATAAAACTTCCGGTTTTTTTCACAATAAATGATTACTTAACTCTTAATCAAAAATTTACTAATTGTTCGTTTGGTTAACAAGAAATATTTAACTATGGTTAGTAATCTGTGCTTATGTCCTATCTAAAGTACGGCAACACCCTATAAACACGAAAAATAGAATAATAAAATTCTGAAACTATATAGATAGCCGAGTTACTGTAGATCTAAAGTTACTAGCAACAAAATTATCTAAATATATTTTCCCACAAAGAATAGCAGCTAAAATCGTGTGAGGACAAAGTTAAATCATTTCAATGTGCATTCAAAATTTTATCATAATGGCCAAAACAGTAAAGTCGATTATGTCTGATATAACGCAACGATATTAATTTTAAGAAAATCTTTAAAAATTTGCCGAAACCGAGTCTAGCTGTTATTTCTTATGGGCACAGATATTTTGTTGTAGTCTTTTTCACGGAACTGCTCTTAAGATAAAAAAAAATTGGTCAATTGATGCAAAATTGCAATTTTTAGTCTCGAGATTTTTAAAATTACAACATTAACAAAAATTTGCAGGCTAACTTTCGATATTCAGTTATTGAATTCTTATATATTTTTTCGCATGCTTTCAACAGTCACTTTTGTTTATCTGATATACTCTGCATCTTGTTTGGTAAAATTAGAATTTTCTACACTACTGGGTCTTATATTAACTACAATTACTAGATGCAAGTTGTTATATATTCAAATATCTTTCCACCATTGAGACTTAATACACAACTTACAGGATGCTGAAATGATATTCATTTACACAGTAGAGGCACTTAAGTTTAGTGTCTTGCAAAATAGTCATAAATCTTATATAATCATTTATAAACAGACGACTATGAATTTTTAAAAAAAATTTTAAGTTTCGCTAAAATATTATTTTCATTTCTAATTTTTTTTAGACGTCAATAACGTAAATTTTTGAAGATGAGAGCAATTTCATTTTGACAATAGTTAATGTACCGTATTTTCTCATCTATTTAAGTAGTTTTCACTGTAAACATAACCTTATTAGCCAATAAATTTCGGTTGAAGAAACACATTATCAATCATGTTATGAGACCTAAGTTTAAACGCCGTTATTTATCATCAGTTTTTACTGTATTTTGATAGTTAATTTATTCGTTCAGTGATTAAAACGTTCACCTCAGGCTCTGTTCCTACAACTGAAAGACTAGCTCCCGCAACGGAATCCGTTTTTCGGATCAGGGATCTGCTCCTAGCAACATTTCCATTGACGCTATTGTCATCTGCTGTTAACATCATACTAAAGCTAAATTACTGCTTCACCATTTCATTAGGCCCATTTCATGCACCAAAGTTCCTTCAAAGCTTTAACTTACTTCATCCAACTTGAACAAAACGATCACAATGGTGGTTCCTAAGCCTACTACCTATGCTGAATGCCTCTAGGCCCCCATCAACACAAAAATCCTTTGAATTTCGTTCGTGCCTAGCAAGGCAAAAGAAATCGTCTAACCTAAAGGGACGCAGGGGGTCTAGTTTTACTAATCTAAATTGATATTTAATAGAAAAAGCAGGTTTTTAGTACTTTTAATTTTTGCTTTTTTTATTTTGTTTACTTACTAAAAAAAACTAAAAATAAAAATTATATATAAAAAAATTATATGCTTTAATTTTTGTGTGACTTCAGTTTTGATTTTAAAAAGGCATAAGATTTTTCCGATTATCAAATTTGTAACCTACATTAATCTGGCAGCTCTTTATCAAAATTATATTTATTTTCGGATGATTTAATACATCCTTTTTAACTTGCCTAACAAAAGGGGTCATTAAATTGAAAAGTAAAATTTGCATGTTTTAAAGAACGAAATCCAATAAGTCACAAAGCCATTAATCAAAAGAGTCGAAATAACAAACAACAGTTGCAACAACAACAACAATGATTAATAATATAGGAATAATTTTATTTAATCTTTAGCATCTTAAAACTTAATTAAAATATTATTCTTGGTTATTAGCATGGTATAAGCTAAAACCAAAACTAACAAAAACAACATATGCATGAACGCATAAATTGGTTTTAAAACCGAATACAATTTCAAATTAGTTTTAATTTAAAATAATTAATAGATTTATGTGCTCAGTTTATGCTTTGTGACTTTAACAAACATAGTAGAAATTGTTTAGATGTGTAGATACAAGTACATACTCGTATATGTAAAAACTATGTAGAAATAACTGAAAAGTTATTTAATCAACATCAGTCTATCTGATCTGTCGCATAATCAAAATAAATAAAGATTTTCGAAAATTTAATGTTTAGACAATAGAAGACTTACACTCCGAAAAGTATCAAGAGGGAAGAAAAATTTTTTATATTAAATTAAATGATGTGAAGTAAAGTAATTCTCGGAATAGTTAAAGCTGTTTTTCATAGGTTTTGCAGAAAGAAATGTTTTGATCTAAATTAAATGGTTTATTACAAATAAATAATCTGTATTCGCTGCTAAGTGAAAACGATTAATAAAAGGAAAAATGAAAAAAAAGTGGTGCTGTGTGTAGACTTCGTGTATTTTAATTTCCTAAATTTTTGGTAATCTTTAACGGCTGTATGCATAAAAACTTAAAGCAGGTTTAACTGCCGTTGTTAAGCACAATTTCCTAAAGTTGTATTCAAAAAACGCTTTTATTTTAAAATACCCTTGTTAACTTTAAAGTAGGAAAAACCTACGTTAAACCTACAATAAATTGACAGTTTAATTTTATTATTGAAAGTTCAAAAACAAAACAAATTGTGTTTACAATAAACTGTGCCGTTTATTTTAAAACTGGCATAAGTTACTTTGTTATTGTCATCTTTTTTATTTTAAATTAGTTTATATAACATTTTAATTTTTCGCCATTTCAACTAGTCTATATTTAGTTTTCTTTCTGAAACAGATTTTTCTAATGATTGTGTTGAAATAAAATCTTTTTTCTCCATGTTGTGCACTGTGAAGGATTTTTTCGACAGGGAACTACTATTACTATTTTGTCCTTCACATAACTCTATGTTCAATAATATGCTTTTGAGTTGTGACATTCTTAGATATTTTATACAACACGAAGCAACTTCCTAAGAATAATAAAAATAACAAAATAATGCTAATTATGTGTAGTATATTAGATATCACTATAATATAGTTCAGTTAACTGCACTATTCTTTCGTACTAATAAAAATAAGTCCAATACTCACAACAATACTTCATACACACTTATTACATATTTCAATTTCTTTCACACGAAGCTCCGTTATTAATTTCCTGAGTACAGCGACTTACGCCGCTTTCAAAATAAACATTTTTGTTATACCGTTAATTATCAATACTCCTTTCAAACAAATCTCAATACTTCTCAACTTATTAATTTCAAATTTATTAAAAATGAAAAAACTGTTCAGTTGTGACTTATGGCACTTTCAATGTAAACGGCTCAATTGACAGTTTTACTTTGTTATTCCAAAAATTTTTAAAAATGTTTATTAAAAACAAATTGTAGTATACAAATAATATTAAAAACTAAAATATAACACGCCATTCAATATAAAACATTTTTACATCATTATTTTATATTTTACAAAAATATAATTATAATTAATTATTTAAAACAAAAGTTTTATTGATGTACATATAATCAAAACAAAGCTCGTTATCCGAATAATTATTTTTTTAATATGAACAAATTCTTTGGAAGTTCTTCGTTAGCCTTGCAAATTGACCTTTTTTGGGTTCTTTGCTTGTTATTAAAGAGATTGTTAAAAAAACAAAAAAAATATGTTGATTTTGCTGAAAACAATTAAAACATTTTTTATGGATCTAACTACCCGGGTAAATATATTCATTTTTATACATCGTTAACTACAACGTGACGACTGAAAATAGTGGCACTGCCAGAATCAAAATACTAATTTTACTAAAGCATACATTAGCCAAAATACTGTTTATGAATACCATTTTTTAACAAACGTCTGTTAGCCTTAAAGTGTTTGTAAACTAACGTGTACTTTAAAGCTCAAGTAATCGTTTTTTATGCATACAGCCGGTAGTAAATACTGCCTAAATTTTCTATTTACTTAAAAAATTAACATCATACTTGTTTCTGAAGACGATTTACAAAGTTCATCGAAATAGTGGGAAGTGGAGTAAATAAATATTATGACCAACAATTTTTTTTAAAGATATTTATATATTAATGAATTAATAACTGATTGTGAGCTGGAATAAGATTACATATAACTTATAATATATAACTTCCTAATAAAGAGAAATGTCGGTTTAAAATTTTCCTGTGGTAATTTATTTTCTAAATCGTTATATTATTCTTTGCTATTGTTTTATTTAACCAAATAATTGAAAAGTCAGCCACAATCGCATAGTTTGAACTAGGGCTTTCTTAGTTCTTGTAACACAAACACAAAACATAAGAAATAAAAGTATTTTGCCATTTAGTTTCCAGTATGAATAAATAGAATATGTAGATTGAATTAATTATATTAATTAATTATTTAAACAAAACAAAAATTGGAATAAAACTAAAAAGTTTGGATTAAAATATTTTGATAACATGTGTCGATTGATTTGCTTGCAGCGCTTGAAAAGAAGCGGTTATTTCTTGGCAAACTGCAGAAATCGATTATTTAATTTATTGCAGCTTTGCATATAAAGCTTCTTAAAGGAAAATGTTTTTCCTAATAAATAAATAAATAAATAAAATCACTGTACATTTTTGCAATTAATAATATCGTCTAATTATAATTGTCGAGAATAACAAAGCGGAAAACAAGAAGGATACTACACCGCTAAATACAAGTTAATGTAACAGATTCCGAAAGTATGAAAAGATGAAATAATTGACTTGATAAGCTTTTTGCCCAAAATTCCTTTCTAACATTATAACTACCAAAGCAACATACATATTGGGTATTTGGTTGAATGTGTTAGGAAGGAGGCTCAGCTTGTTCAACATTTTCCACCAAACATTTATAATGTAAGTAATATATCGCAACGCTTTGTTGTTCAAAGTTTTATCTCCTTACAACAGATTAATAAAAAAAATTATTTACGTTTCAGTTATAACAGATTATGGGTATATTCGTGTACCATATGGCCGGGCACATGCACATTGAAATGTACCAATGAATAAGAACTAAACATTTTTGAAATGCGAATATATGAAGCATAGACTATGAAATTGTTAAATAGCAAAAACTTAGGGGTGGTTTGCTATCTAAATCATGATATCTACGTTTCGATTTGGATTTTCCTCTGGTTGTTTTTGACGTTCTTTATGTTACTTAAACTCTGCAGTGGTTTTCTGACCAAACCACAAAAACAATAGCATAATATGTTTTAAATTATGTTTTTTAAGGTTATAAATCAATTATGTTAGTTTTATATTTGTGTGGTATCTTCCTCTTTTCATTCTATCGGGGTTGGCTGTTCATTAAATTAAGTAGTGCCAGAATCAATATGTTGGAGTATTTTGTAAAATTTTACAGTATAATTATGATGCGTTGTGCACCACACACTTTTGATTTATTGAAAGAAAATTATTTTTAAAGGATTCAATTGCAACAAAAATATAGACACAGTGTACATACGTACATACATATGTACACTGTATTTTACATTGAAGAAATTCAGTTTTCCATAGCTCAGGCTGTCGCTTGCCTTTCAATGAATGCCTTTCACCTTTTTATCTGGAATTATATTAATCCACTTATTTTGGCGTATAAATAATAAATTTCGTGTGAAGATTAAACTTTTAAAATTCCTGAAATAACTAATTAATTAAAACTCCAGTTTGCAAAATTGAAAATCAAATCAAACAAACTCGAACTAAGATGAATGGCTTTACATTTTGGTTCGACTCTCTGTATCCCATACAAATATTTCAACCTGTAGAATTCATACGGTTTATCATTGAAGAATATTTTAGACAGAATTCTAAAATCCCGATTTGCGACTATTTTGCAGCAAAGGCTTGATATTGGTCTGAAACTAATATAAAGACAGCGGTGGAAAAAATCTTTGATAATAATTTTTGCAAAGATTGAAGTTTAAAGAATTGAGCCAATTAAAAATAGTTTTGTTACAAAAAACATCTCCGCTCTTGAAAAATTAGTTTAAGAAAAGTTCTTTGAACTTTAACTAATCCGGAATGAATTCAAATAATACTTTGCCATGTGCCTTTTAATTTTATGTTATCATTTTACCACATTTTAAAAAGCATATTTTTCAGTGTACTCCTTAACTACTTTAACTTTACTTTGACAAAACCCCCCATTTCATAGTGGAATTTAAATATTTTAATGCGATTTTGTAACATTTGCTAATGCGTCTACTACAAATACATGCTTGAAAGCATGTATTTCAAATATTTATTACAGCCGTAACGAAGTTTCCAACTTTTTTAGAGATTTCCATAATCAAACTCTGAAGAGAAGTCGATTTCCTCGATTTCCATAATTAAAAAAAACAGAAATCACAAGAAAAATTAATTTCACAAAACCTGCCTGACGTGACGTACGTGCACTTAACTTCTTTTTATTAAAGTTTATAAAATTTGTCCGTCTATATTTCTGGAATATCAACCAGGAAAAAATTTCACTTCCACCAAAAAAGATTTATTGGGTTTTTGATCGATTATTGTTTTTTTTTGTTTGTGCAATGAAATAACGCTACGGTTCTTTGTGTCCTTTTGAGCGTTTTCGTTTTGGCATATCTTATATTTGGAAAAGCGCATGCTTTGTTAGTTTTTCATAAGGCAACCTCTTCAATATCTTATTCTCCTTAAACAACTTAAATTTGTTTCAGATAAAAAATTATTTTTCAGATCAAATGAACGTAAAGAAGATAAAAATCTAAAAATAATAAAACTTCAGAAACATACTGTCTCATTTTACAACGCTAAATTACACTTAAAATTTAAATTTATGAAATTTTATGCACATGTACATACATTTAACTTGTTCTCATAAACGTACACTTGTGCCTGCACATGAACATGTACATATGTACATCTTGCCTCTTTATCTGTTGTTTTAGGTGGCATAAAAATTGTTTGTATTCAAAATGTTTAACCAAACATTGAATTTTCTCTACATAATTTATGAGAGCAAATTAAAAAAGTGAACATAAAAGATAAGTTAAAATAAAAGAATAAAAGAAAATATAAAAAACTTATTTTAATATTTCACATTTCACTGAAAGCATGTGTGTACGCAGGCTACAAAGATAATCACTGCTGTTGCCAAGTGCGTTTTTTGTTTGTTTTTAGTGTGTTCTGTGAGCAAGCTGCACCAGCAATATCAAGACCTTTAAAAGGCACTTGTTTTTAAATATTTCTTTTATTGGTTTTTCTGTTTAAACAAACACTTTTTATGGGCTTTTATGACTTTTTTTTATTATTAATCTCAATATGTAAATATTTATAAAATTTAAACAAAAACTCAACAAATTAAAAAATATTCTGTGCTTGGGGTGAGCTGGTGCCAGTATTTGTTCACAATACATTAAATCTATATCTGCATTTAAGTATTGTGACACAAAATGCTTTGTTGTAGTTTTTTTCTTGTCAATTTAAAAAAAAACAAAAATTTGAAAATGTTCTTTTAAAGACATAAAATATGTTTTCTTGTAAGAAGCGCATAAATAGATTTGTTAATGCATTTGTTAATGCATCTTGAAAGATTTATTCACAGTGAAAATTTTAATAATTGCATCTGTTAAACAAATATATACACACACACAATATTGACTGATTAAATTGTATTATAAACACCCGAAAGTGTTTAAAAGATGCTTAAGAAAAATTTTTGCGTGGGTCCAGATAATAAGTTTTAATGATTCTAATGATTTATCTGAAGAATTATTATTTTTGTATTTTAGATAGCATGAAAATAACAATTTTAATTGCATCTCTCATGGAAATTTAATTTGCAATGCACTGCGCCACTATGCCAATATAATGGCCAGACAGCTGTTACTTTTTGGGTCAGTGTTAGGAAAAGCACGTAGTCATCCGCGCTCAATTATGTCGTGCTTCTTTCCAAGATTACATACCTTTACTAAAAAATATATGAGATTTCTTCAGCTGAAATATATTGACGAAGCCATCTCCTTCAATGATTCCACTAGCCAATAAAGCATGCCAAACATCCAGTTTTTCTCGATTTAATGATGTGTTAACATAAACATGAGGATTATTATCATTGCAAATTGATGTAGCTATTCAAACAAATAAACAAAATCCGCTTACGTAATCGGGATCGGGCATTTCGGCTAGAAATATGATTTTCAAAATGAATTTACGGAATTTAGAAGCGTTGTTCAAGCATCAGTTGAAATGGCAAACCAAACTAAGCATAAATCACGAAAGCTAACAACTTGCAAACTAAAAGTTATATGACATTATAAAACACCCTTTATTATCAAAAAAAACTGTGTAAGATGATATAAATAACTAGTTTCGTTTTGTGAAATTGATAAAATTTATTTGTGATGTTAATAATTTGCAAACTTGTAGCAAGTTTGTTTCAAGGTGAAAATTTAATATAGAGAATTGTCTATCAGAAGATATATCTCTATGTAGAATTTGCATGATATTCTTTGCTCTTGAAGACCTCATAAATCTTAAAGTTAGCATTAAAGTTGCTACTCATAAACATGACGAAATTTCTTTGAACAGTCGTATTGAGTTTTGCAGTGAATTCTTAAACACATACAGCAGATCTGTTAGTAAATATGTTTAGTGTTTGGGATGTGTAATTCTTCGTTGCCCTTCAAGATCGCATCAAACTATTCACCATTTCGTATGATTCGACAAATCTATTTAATTAAGTTAGTATCTGTTAAAAGCACTAACACTACAAACACTAAGATTTTCGGCAGGATAAACAAAAGGAAATTGATATCTTTTACAGAAACTACAAATCTGATGCATATGTATTTACAATAAATCATCAGTATATATATTTAAGTTAATTTCTTGAGACAAAAAATTTAAGCTATATAAAAATTAAAGCTATACAGCAGTCGGAAGAATATGCCTTGCTACTGCCAAAGCTGCCTGGTGGGTGTTAAGATAAATTATTATTTTATCTTTTCACATTTTTACTTTTAAATTCAATATATTGTGTTTTATCTTTAAATTTAAGTTTTTTTCTTTCTACTGAGATTTCCCCTTTTTAAGTATTTTCTTTATCACAAAATGAAAATTAGCCGTATAACTTTGGCAAGCAAACGTCGTGAAAATGTGACAGTAGACAAGGTTTCTAGATATTATTCACCTCAAACTCCCTAATGAAATGTTTTTATCCCCTTAAATACCCAGAAGGCAGTTTATTTTGTACCCAAATATACTTGGGTATTTTACACAGGCATTCCTCGTAGATAAACAAGGTGAAGTTAGCAACAATGACTATTAATCCAGCGGTATATTGACAGTTAAAACATTTTTCAAATTATTTGCTCTTTGGATCGAAAACTTTTTCTTTAACAGATTCTGTATATACTTTAAAAAAGATATGACCCGGGTTTAAATTGCTTGCTTAAAATAGCAACAACACTAAAATCTTTGCTTAGCAATTAAAAAGCTAGATTTCTCAGTATTTACAAAATATTTCAATACAAAGGAAGCAACAGCAAAAAGCAAATGCGTTTTTCTCTTTTTTTTTTGCATTTGCTTTTGCTGCACATTTTTATCCTTAATAGATTGTTATCTTGTTATCTTTAATAATGTTTTCGCAGTATTTCAACTGCTTGAAAATCTTTTATTTTTGCTTTTGCCACCATAACTTTTTATTTGATTTTCGTTTTTTCTTTTTTGTTTTGCCAATACGAACAAACAAAATAACTTGTATTAATTAGATATATCTCTAAAATTGCCTATAAACTTTATTGTTATAAACACATACATAAACTTATTAAGCCCTGTCTGATTTATAGAATTAATCTGACGAATCCGTCACTGTACTTAAATTAGTTCTTTTTCGCAACATTGAAAAAGGTTTATCAATTCAATTAAATTATGAATTCGAACAAAATACCCTGTAGTTGCTTATTTTACGATTACTCCCCACACATAAAAGAAAAAACAGGTTGTAAGTAAATTATTTGCTTTTGCCCACTGTCGAATGTGAGAATAATGAATGACCCATTAACGAGATTGGTTGCCAAGAACATGTTTTAATTAAATTATTATAAATTAATTAAAGTAAATTAATTAGAAATACTGCGTTCTAGAAAACCGTTTAAGATTTACACTTGTGCTTTTGTCTGTTTGTCAGCTCGAAATTTAATCTACGACTTATAATTTGACCAAATTAATTGCTTCGTTATATGATTTCTGATAGGTATCGCTTACTGAGAATTTCTTTCCTTGCCAACAAGTTAAGGTTAGCACTTCTTCTAACACCGTAAATTGTGGTGTGTACAAATATAAATTGTTAAGTTTCTTTAAATGGAAAGACTGTTAGTGACAATGATAGATGTACTGCGTGATGACACTTTATTAAGGTGGTAGATTTACAAATGTGAATTTAAATATAAATGACAGCTACAATTCATTACACTAAAACAGCAACATTAAAACCAATGCAAAACATGGTTACAACTTCTTTAAATACCTTAGTGTTTTCAAAACTCTTCCAAATTTTATTCTTATAACTGTTGTAATTTTTCACTGTTAGCATTTTCGAATAACGAAATAGTTCGGGGCTTTTATTCCCCTATATTTGAGAAAAGCACTTGACTTATCAACTCGATTATCCCCCTCAGCGAATACACATTTAAATTGGCTGACATTTATAAATTATTAGGCAAAATATGTATGCGAAAAATATCTTTAATTTTTGAGTTTTGATAGCAGAAATATTTATTTAAAAAAAATATTTATATCATCATTCAAACAATCGATCATGTTTTTATGTTGATAATTTAAAATACACATTTTTATTTCATAAAAAAGAAACTTTATGGATATATATTTTTATTTAAAAAGGTTATAATAATAAAACTTTATATACGTTGTATTTTTCTCACTATTTCAGCAACCAATAAATATAAAGCTGTTGTGTTGTTCAAAGCCGAATAATACATATATTTTCAAAATTTTATCATCATCGAGCATGCAGTATACAAATATATTCAAATTCTTTTTAGGACGACTTTTTCTGCAACAATTTGAAATATAATGCTGCATTCAACCAATAATATTATTACATTTATTCTCTTTTAATAAACGTTTAATTATTTTTAGTTCTTTTAACGCAAAATAATAACACAATACTTTGGAGTTTTAAATTAAGTTAAACGATTTATTTACTTCTAATACACACAAAATAAACACGATGGTAACCTTGTTGTCTTTATTCACTGATGACAACTTCAAATAATTTATTTGTATAGCAATGTAACGACACCTTTTCCTGGTAGCTGAGGTATGCTCAGCGTCGTCCAGGGTCGTGTTGTGTCGATTCCAAAAAGAAAGACAAAGCCTTACTCACACTGTTGCTCTTTATTCAGGAAAGGGGTTGCCCTATTCCTAGTTCGCAACTTGACTGCAGCTCGGCCTCGAATCTTTTGAACTGGTGTGTATGCAGGCAGCTTCACTGTCTAAGTCGACTGCGGGCACAAACTCGGCTGGATATTACCACGGCTCTGTTTGTGGTCGCTCCGTCGAAATAGGTCGGTACGCCGCAAGCGCCAAGGCACGGGAGGCTGGGCTGGGTATTACCACGGCGCTCCGTTCACTGCCTGGTCACTGTTGGTGGCGAATGCGGACACAAACTCGGCTGGGTATTACCACGGCTCTGTTTGTGGTCGCTACGTCGCAGTTCTGTCCTGTCTCAGGGTATAGCTTCGGCTGGGTATTACCACGGCCTTATCTATACCCTGACTACCAGTCCAAAAAATAAATAAAAAAGTAGAAGAAGATATTTACCTTTGCTCCTGTTGCCGGTCGTCGCACACCAATTAACCAATTCTGATTGATGTTTGCGCTTTTATACTCTTTTTCCTTTCACACACCAATGCACAAACACACTTACATTACTTCGGCAGTAAGTACACCACAGCCGACGGTTGTTTTCACCACCGAGCTGCAGCCAGTTTTACAATATGAATGTTACTAATTAAAATACTCGTATGCCTTCGTGGCTACTTACAATAATAACTAGAACTAAATCTTACGTCAACATAAATACTTATAACTACATGCGTATATAAGTAAATACATGAATTCATATTTTTAGTAAATGATTCTATAACTAAATAAATACATTGGAGAAAATATAGCAATTTAAATATAAATTCATTATCTTAGTAAATACGTTTAAAATAAAAGATAGGGATTAACCCGTGACCGTTGTCAGATAGTTCTATGTGTGACCAAAAATGAGGTTGAACTTTTGGTCGTTACAGCAAGTGGTGCTTACATAGTTATTTTAAGCGGTTCTCGTATTTACAAGAAAATTCTACTTTAACATCATCCCATATTGTTGTTGTTATTATCATTCAGCTTAGGTGCTCGCTTGGCTGTGTATTTTGTTTTGCTCTGTGCTAGTCGTTTTTGTTTTTCTGTTGTTTATCTTATTTGGTAGAATTTTTTTTATAGGAAAGTTGTTGTTGTTTTGTATGTATAAGATTTTTTAGTTTTTAAAACACACACTGGGTCGTTTCGTTTACTTTTTTCTAATAATTATGTCCTTTTAAAGTTTAATAAATCATGTTCGTAACAATATATAGCTGACATTTGATATTCGATGTTACTTGTAAATGTTTTGTTGAACTACTGTTAAAGAACGTATATTTTGCTGCATTTTTGTGATTTTTTTCTAAAATATTTTTTTAATACATAGTAACTATTTATTTGACCTTTTTAATATTTTTTAGTAGTTAATTATTAAGCAGTAGGTCATTATTTAATAAAAAATTCTAAAAAACTTTATATTTTATTATTTTTCAATATTTCGCCAAACCATCATCAGGATAATAATGCCAACCAATGGTTTGGCGAAATATTGAAAAATTAAAAAAAATAATGACCTAGTGCTTAATAGTTAACTACAAAAAAAATGTTTTTTTTAAATAGTTAATTTTAATATTTCGATATCCACTAGATTTTTTAAGAAATTTTTAAATATGAAATTTATTGTTTGAAATCCTTTTTTTACGTTTTATTTCAGTTACGGTTGATTCCTATAAAAATATGCTAGTTAGAGAATATTTCATATTTTTATTTATTTATGTATTATAATAAATTAATTTTTCCTAAAAATTCTCAATTCTCGTCTTCTAGCAAAATTGATGCATTTGTGTTCATCATGTTCTTTTCAAGTAGAAAAAAATCAAAACAAAAATATATCGCGCAAAGAATTGTAAAACATGTTCGTTTGCTCTCTAACTTCCGCAACGTAATTTAAATTTCACATAAATCTAAAATTTTCCTATTTATACTCAGATTGAATTCTACTCACTAACTTGCCTTAAAAAAAGATGTATACAAATTTTTACATTTTCTCTTGTTAATGGAGAAACAAGAACAAATATGATTACTTACCATGCAACTAAATTTGTAGCTGGTTTTGTTACTAATCGCAATGAGCAAAAATTTTAGATTCGTATTAGTCAAAGAGACAAAAATAAGCAAAGAAATTATTATGTCGACTACTAAAACTACTTTATAAATAATGCTCTGGCTTTCACCGTTGAGGAATTGTTTTTATGCAAATTGAAATTTTTACAATATTAGGATATTCTTTTTGAATGACGAGAAAATTGCTTTACAATAAAAAACTTAATGCATCCTTTTGTCAGAGCATAAAATTATTTTAAATTCGGTAAACTACATAACATGTAACTGAACAATTAATTAAATTAATTGTGAGTTTTTCTAAAGTAAGGTAAGTTCGTTAAGTGCAATCATTCACGAGAGCTCTGTGATATGTAAATGTTTTGGTTTTATTTTTTAAACTTGTTACTGTAGACAGAGAATCCACATTTTTGATAAATTTAATATAACGCCTTGCGATAACAATAATTATTTTTTGCTTGCTTATATGTCGACTCAAGCTTTTACAGTTTAAATTTAAAAATCACCTTACCATCGCGATACACTTGCTTTAATTTGATTTTAAATATTGGGTACTTGTTCCTGTAGCAAGCTTAATACATAATCTGTGCAATTAAAGTCATCTACTTATAACGGCTTAGAAAGTCTATTTTCGTCAAAATCATGAGCTCTGTGGTAAAACCCATTAATTTTTAAACTTATTGTTCACACTTATTTTATATTTGTGCATTATCTGTGTTACTTAAAAATGGCATTACGTCTTCGATATTTAAGTTTTGTTTTTAATTTTGTCTACTTTTTCTTCTAGTGCACAAAATACTATTTAAACAAAGTAATATTTAGGTGCCCCTGTAGGCTAGTAGGTAGTGTACTAGCTTGTCAGTATGGGGGTTGTGGGTTCGATTCCCACCGAAGACCTTGGTTTTTTTCACTACAAAAATAAAAATTGACTGTCGGTGGAGCTGCTCAGCGATGAAGGCATAGTCATGGTCGCTGTTGCTGTCTTTATAGGGCAGTTAATTTCCGACTATCCTTCTACTTTCACTACCTGTTTCATCTCTTCTCTATCCCTTTCCTAAAGAATGTAGCACGGTACTTGACTAAATAGGCATTGTTGCCTGAAGTGCTACTTCTCTTTAAAAAAAAAACCTAAAGTGTCCACTTACTTACAGTTCAAAACTAAAGCTATAATAATGTTTTTATTAAAAATTGTCGTTAAAAGTAGTTTAATATGTGCATTGGCTCTAATGATTTGAACAGTATAGCTACAAGGATGCCGGAAATGGAGGACGGTTTTACATGGCAAGATGTTGTTACCAGAACAATAATGTAACTGTTTTCCACTTTATGTACGGAGCACTATAAATGAATAAGCATAACAGCTGACCGGCTTAACAAAATAAAAGCCTTTATATTTTTATTAGTTGCTTAAGAAAAAATCCAGTAATAAATAAGAAAAATTATTAGAAATTATGGAAGAGGTTGTAATCTATCCAGGGATGGTAAATGTACACTAAACTTTTTCGATACTTCATTATTATTATTAGCCAACCCTGCGTAAATTTAAAAATACTTCTACTGCAGGCAAATCAGTAGTGCAGCAAACAAAATCAAAAAAATAGGCATTCAATATAGAGAAAGCAGCAATGGAAGGAAACTAGGGTTAATTTATATTAATATTTATTCTTAATTTATATTTATATATTTACTTTTCATTACATTTTACATTACACCTAAAATTTACTTTTATATTTTAAGTTACTAAATTTTTCTTTAACAAAAATACAAAATAAAATTGTTTACCAGAAAGGCTAATGTAAATAACTAACATAAGATACCTAGTACGAAACTGGAATGGACTAGAGTGGTGTGCCATCGTAAGGAAAACAAATAGTACAGACCTATCTTAAAAATACTATCATAAAAAATAAATAGTAAATTACTAAGTGCACTAGTTTATAATAAATTGTATTTTAAGTAGCATATCAATACATAAACGGGCTTCATTAACAGAATAATCTTTAAATGCACATGTAAAAAGTAAGAAGCAACTAGTAAGTTTCCAACCATTAATATATTAGGTGTTTTGTGTGCAAGGTTTATACTCTAAGTTTTCAGTAAGTAGACTTTCAAAAAAATGTACCATAGTTTTCGTTTTAGAAATTATAACTGCAGATAAGTTCTGCTAACTTTTGTTTTTAAACACATAAATGGACGTTGCGGCCAGAATAGGTGCAGAACTCTTTCAGAAGTTTGCATGGAAACCTAGTGATATAAAGGCACAGATCTAGCTAAATTAGTAAAATAAATTACTTAAATTATCTTTATGTATAAAGAGCCGGATCCATTAAAATTTAATTGAATGAATTATTTGAATGAATTGAATTGAAACAATATTTCCAGTTACAACGACAAAAGTTTTCAGGAGTATTATAAAGGATTTCTTCGTTCATGATTCAAAAATTTTTGCGTTTGTACTTATTTCTACTCTTGTCATTAATTTTCAGTTATGTATGTATGTAGCCATTTTAAAAGTGTCAAATAAATTTAAATTTACAATAGTATTGCAACAGTAATTGATTATTATTTTACAAAAACAAAATTTTAATACTAAAAATATAACTGCTTAAGAAAATATGTAAGGAAGAAATATTTGAAGTTTTTCAGCTTTTTTTATAATTTTCAAACTTCAGCCACTTGTTACATTGTAATGAGTAAACAACTTAAGACAATTGACTGATACAAAAAAATATATTTTTTATATTTTATGTACTTCGTACTTGGTATCCACAATAAATATTACAACATACAATGTGCAATATTTTTATGAAATACTTCGCCACATAATGATTTTTCGAATTACAATATTTATAGAAACCAAATAAGACTTTTCTTTGAATTTGACAAATTAACTCTACAAAATGCTTAACGAATTTTTTATAAAAAAATGTTTTCTTTTTTGAAAAATACCAGTAATCATGTTATTGTCTATTTCTTCCAAAATAAAATTGTGTCCTTTAAAAATGCGTCTTATATCGGAATTTTTAAGAAGAAGTTTGTTTTTCAATTTTGGCAACACCAAGACAATGGTAATTTTGTCATTTAGTTTTTGACGTTTTTGTAGTAGATACATTGCCAGTTGTTACAATGAATTCAATTTCGCACGAAAATCGCACTAAAATATTTTAAATCCACTATGAAAATTTTGGTTCTGTTAAAGATACATTTCGTAAAATCCGTGATATTTTTGGACAGCATGCTTGTCCTTCTGATATCCCTATTAGGAATTTGGTTGCTAAATTTGAATTAACAGGCTCAATACAAAATGTGCGCACATCAACGCTTGTTCGACTGGGTCGTTCAACTGAAAACATCGCAGAAGAAAGATACAATGTTGAAGCAAATTCAAATTTGTCAATTCCTCGACGTTCACAACAGTGGCCAATGGATCACGTAATCACAGGACGCTAAAAGCTCTATATTAGCCTATTATTGACGACGTGGATATCACGGACGATGCCACATGCCACACAGCTAATGAAATGATCAATTTATTGCAAACCGATTTCCTCGAACTCATAATTTTACAACAATCATCAGTTAAGTGATCAGTCAGATCGTATAATTTAACACCACTTGATTAGGTTTTGTACGGCTATATTAAGGTCAGAGTCTATAGGAAGCCAAACGAATCGATTTCAGCCTTAAAACTTAAAATCCATAATGTGATTAATGAAAGAGGACCGCCAGATCAGATATCATTTTTCATTTATAATTGCCGAACTTTTCACTTCGTAATACAATAAAAATTTGAATCATCTTAATCTAATTTTTTTTTGTGTTGTTTTAGAAAACAAACTTCTTGTTGAAAAGCCCTTTACAGGTGGTTTTAAAAAAATCTAAGTAAAGCTTTTTTATGTCTGTTATTTGGCATGTCATTTGAAATATTTGTCAACTTGCATAGACAGTGCCCACTTCCAGATGAAAGATTTGCTCTTGTCATTATAACAAAGTAAATTGTGTGTTGTGTTTTGCGCTATTCTACAAACAAAATTTGAAAAGTAAACAAATAAAAATATAATGAAAAAATGTTTCTTTAAAGTTGCACTTTTTTCGTGCAGTTAATTTAATTATGATTCCCAACAGTTTTGCATATGTTTAAATAGATATTACATGATCACCAATTATTAACAATATTGAAAACTTTGTAATATATTTTTTTTTATAACTTTAATAAATGAAAGTTGTTTTCCAGCTAAAGACTGAATACGGAAATAATAACTAACGAATTCAAAGGGTAGGAAATAAACTAAGTAAGGTTTCAAATATCGATGAAAGCCTTTAAGACAGACGTTTGTAGGTTCACAAAACTTAATCAATAATGTTTGATTCGTGCCCTTATAAGTATTGCTGAGCTATTGCATGCTATGCCACAAGAGATCTATGTGTCATATAAGTTTATGTATCTAAAGCAGATCGGTCTCAGAAATCAACATTACTTCAATCTGTTGGTGATTGTTTGTTAAGTATTGCCTGCAGTAAGGCGATAAATTGTTTACTGTCTGCATAACCGTCTCGACTGTAGTTCAAGGCTGTATTTTGTTCATTTGGTGCCAAATAAATATTTGGGTTGGACTTTCCTTACGTTACGCTTTAGTCTATTGTACGATTTGTATTTAAATTATCGTAGTAAATTGGTATGCTATTAAGGGATAGCAAATATTAAATAGTTACAATATTTAAAATTTTTTTAAAAGTATTTCTTTTGCTAAATTTGACGTTTTAAAGCAAAACAGATTAAGCATGAAAAATATTTAACATTTTAAGACGGAATTTCTTCATTTTCAAAAAAAACATTCATAAATTAACTGTAACCCGAATTAATTCCTAATCCCTAACACAACAAATTAAAGTTTTTTGATGCACTTAATGTAATCTTCGATAATAGATATATAAAATCGTTTATAATCGGCTTTCTGACTATTAAATAAAAATACAAAAAACTTGTTTTCATTTCAAATGATATGCTCAATTCAGGTAAAAAAAACTTTATACACATTATGTAGATACGTTTAAGAAATCTTAATAAGACACAAAAAAAACCAGTCAGAGAAGAAAATCTATAAAAAATGAAGGGTAATACAGTAGCATTTCACAACTAACACAACTACTGTGCAACAAGATTTTGTTAAGAGCAAGAAACAAAAAACAAGAAAAATAAACAATCGAAAAAGGCAACTCACAACCAGTTAATAACAAAAAACAGTCAGCATAAATACAAATTCATGCTGCATACGTAATGTTTTTTTTGAACTACCAACAAACATTTTCAGATAGAGAGGGAGTTCCAATATTTACACAAGATTTAAATTAAAAAAAGTTAGAGTTACTAATATCGAAATCACATCTATTAAGAATTATTGAATTTAAAATCGTTATCTATAAAATACTTATGCTTTGAGTTATGATGAATAGATTTTGAGTACATTACGAATTTGAATGTTAAGAATAAAAAAATCTATCTGTTTAGCCAAAACACAACATAATTATGCGTTTCCTTTTTTTCGATAAATTGAACTTATTTCTTTTGCTATTATTATTACTTAATAACCTCCCCTCGTATCATATGTAAACATACACATTTGAATTTTACTTTAGCACTTTTTAAAAAATTTTATGCAGTAGAATCAGGCATGGGAATTTTTAGCTGTAAATTCATCACAACACAAAATTTTTCAAAATACTAATAGAATTAAAAAATATAAATGTTTAAATCTCACAAAACTTATGTCTAACAACTTTTACCAGCAAACTCAAATTCTTATATTTATTCCTAGGCAATAAATATTACTAACAGCAAGTTTAAAATATTTTGGGTGCTGTTTTTTACTTTTGATTTTCGTATATATATTTTTAGTTGTGTAGATAAGCTTTGCAGATAAGAAACAAATATTTTTTAAATTAAGTTTTTTATCATATTGTTACGGATGTATCTTGCTTAAGGTTTAGAAGAAAATAAATAAGTAAAACAATAAACAACTGGGTATGCTGTTTACTAACTGCGTAGTTTTCTAAATAAAATCTATTTACACAAGACAACAACAACTATCTTAAAATGAAATCCAGGAAAAAAATTAATCAGCATAAAAATAAAAATAAAAATTCACACAGAGGTACAGGCACCTATACATTGAATACATAACATAACAACAATAAAATGTGATACAAAGGGAGTAGAAGATTCTTAAATCTTCTAGACCTCTAGTGGGCAAATATAAAAAGGCAGCGTCTGAGTGGATACTTAGTTAGTTAAAAAATAAACCTCGTGAAGTAAAGACGTGCATTTTAAGTAAATTGTTCTGTGTAGTAAAAGTAAATAAACTTGTAATTAATTTAAAAACTCTAAAATATGGTGTTATTATTTTATTATTATTATTTATTTTGCAATGAAGAACTCACAACAAAACGTTTATAAGAGGTACAAACGTAACAATATAAATTTCCATACAGAGAGATAGGGCTGTCACGTTTAGGTAAAAAATTATTAAATTTTTACACTTTTGATTTGCTAATGGATACTGTGTGGATAATTCTTACCCGAAAGTGATTTGATTAATATAGTTAACGTTTACAATTTTTAATTATGTTGGACCGCTTTGTATCAAATAAATTTTAATTAATTTAATTTAAATTAATTAATTTTTTTTCTCGATATATACTAATAACAATAATTAATATGGTATAATATATAAATAATGATATAAAGTTAGATATGTATTTTTATGATAGACACAATTATTTGGTATTTACAGAACCTGCTGTGTTTGTTTTTTCATGGTGCCATAACTATTTTATTCTTCTTTTGAAGCCTAAATGGTTAGCCAATAACTGTAACTAGTGCTCAATAACGCGACATAAAATTGAAGATATTTCTTTTAAAATTGATAACAATATTCGCTACAACTCTAGGTCTGGAACTCAATTTTTATGGCCAAATTTGCCACACTGAAAGTATTGACTGAGGAGCTTCATAAATCACTTTTCTTTGCAGGATATTTTAATAAAAACAAATCACAAAAACGTTACTAATATTTTCTTTAGAAATCAAATAAGAAGCTACAATATTTTACCAGCAGAGTTAATCAAAAAATACTAAGTAAGTAAATTAAATATGTTACTAAAATTAATTTTATCACTTATTTGGCTAAAAATCTATTCTGCTTTACCTGGAATATAAAACGGATGCAAAATAAATAAAACGTTTTCTTTTTATTTGAAACAAGAATCTCCTAAGCAGCATCTTTACATCCAATCAAGTCAAAAGTTACAAATTCTTAAGCAAATAGTTAGCGATTAAAATCACAACATTTGAAGCTAAACATTTTACTTAGTTTTATCCATCAAATTACCAAATATGCAACACTTATCCACTTTAATTGAATACTTCGTTCATTTAAGCACACCCTTTATTAACACTATGTATTGCGATAAACATGAAGTGGCAAATAAAAGTGTTTGCACATTTAGTAACTTGGTTTGGGTATATTTGGTAGTCTTATAATAAAAAATTTGAAATAAATATGTATATATTTACGTGCATATTTTACATAAATAAGAACTTTATATGTATGTACATTTGATACGTCTAACTCATTTTCATATTTTTTACATATTTTTTTGTATGAGGCTTAACACTACTCAACACAGAAACATAAAAAAATATTCTCTGAATATAATCAAATATATTTTTCTTAATAAAGTATTATCGGGACATATTTTCTACATTAACAAGCAAAGGATATTTGTAATTAATAGTCTGTTGCAGTTCTGTTAATTGGGAGATGCAGTAAAATGAGCCCGGATGCCCAATGTTGGCAGTAAAAATTACAAATTAATGATTATTTTACTTTTAAAAATGAAAATTTCTGGGCCAAAGTGCTGCACTAATGATTTGAATCTTATTCCAGGCAATTATTATTTTAGTAAAATTAAATGTAAAAATATCAAGTTATTTTATTTAGCGAGCGCCTTCGATGTGAATAAATTATTTTCAAGCCGCTATCTATCCCTACCGGTAAGTCCGTATTTCTGGTCCAGCTATTTATGCCATTATTGTCCTATCTACCTATGTAGTTAGATTGTCAGCCATCTAGAATTTTATTTATTAATCTTAATATTTTCGTCTTTTATTATTGTACAAGTACGTGTGTCCGTCTGAGGGTGTTTTTCGTTTGTTTGAGTTTATAATTAGTTGGTGTGGTATGCCTGGCTGTTTGTTCGCGAAAAGCAAGCGCTCTTGTTCAAGGTGCGCCTTATTTTTAAAAGCGAAAAAGTGCAACCCTAGAAAAGTAATCCCCCTAGAAATGTTCTCTGTATCCAAAGAATACGTTGTTAAAAATGTCAGCCAAATTGAAATAGGAGAAGGCGTGCCGCATCCGCGCACAAAATGGTAATATGATCAAAATAAATTTCAAAATACAAAATTACCGCAGACGTTGTTTAAATGTAGGTTCGTGTTAAAATCTTAAATATTTTTGGAAAGATTATAATGAATCTGTTCCTTCTGAATCTGAGTTCCATAACGTATAGTGTTCAAACACTGCTATTTTAAGTTATGCCATTTTTTCTCCAAACTTATACTTATTTAAAAAAATGGTTTTTATGAAATACTATTTTTAACAAGGTTTTACTAAACAAATTTCGAAACATTTATTCACTTATTAAAATTGTTTTTTATAATCAGCTACAATTTGCATTATAAAATGTTTTTCTTCTTCATCATGTGATTAAACTTTACAGCTTCGGAAAGAATCAAGTATCGTTAACAAGCCAACTTTATACGACTGATTATTTTGCCATACTCCAGGATCTTTCTGTAAAAAATTAGTTGAAATTGAATAACTGTTGGAAAACTGTAAGGTCTTTTGTGAAATAAGATTTTAAATTTTTTTTGTTCATATACTGATCTATTTGATGAGGAAGAATTGTAAATTTCTTGTTGCTATCTTCATCAGACTAATTTAAAGCTGCTGTCATCATTCGTTTTAAGTCGTTTGAAATTTGTTTATCCACGAAGGAAAGCGCTATTAATTATCGCAAAAAGTACTCTAGATTTAAATTTTTATCAACAATATTGGGAAAATATAAACTTTTTTATAATGTCAAAGCTTGGTTGGGAGCTTCTGATGCAATTATCCAAACTTTTAAATATATTTTTATAATGACAGTAATGGCAGTAATCTCATAGTCAGACGAAAAAAGCTGGTCCCGAAATAAATAAACTTTTAAGCAATATATTGCTTTAGACATCGAAGGCGCATTGTGGAATGCCCTGGGCATTGGAAATGTAAAATTTGGAAGTGTCCCTCCTACGAAAACTATTGCCAATTGAAGGAGTTGTTTGTAATGTTCCCGTCATTATATTTTGCTTAAACTTATTAAAACAAACTCATATATCACCGTTTTCTCCCTAATTACATTTTTCACATATGTGTCTAGAAAACCAGATTTAAAATTACTTTTATTTACCTTACTCAAGTCATCCCTGAATCTTTGAAATATTTTGACAATGGCAACAGAAGGATGTTGACATTTTAGCTTCAAATACGCTCAGCAAAAGTATTTCAAGTAGGTTATGACGACATGGGTAACGCACCTTGAATTCTTTCTGCATTTGCTGCGGTTGTATCGAAGCACAGAGCTTCAACTTTTTCATCGAGCTCCCACTGTTTAAGTAAATCAACGGTGGCCGCTGCTTACTGAACTTATCAACAAAATCCAGAGTAACTGCTCGATTCCATCAAACGATATAATTACAGGAATACGATCGAATCGTTCCCTGTCAATTAATGATTTTACCATCCCAATGTTGGTAAAATTTTGAATTTTCTTGGCTACATCAAAACGAAACTTTGTACGTTACCGACGGACTGAAGTGGCTTTTATTACTAAATCATTTACGTCATGGTGCAAAGCTTGAGCAGTTCCTATTACTTTAAAAACGAAAAAATTTACTCATTTTCGTAATAACTGTTAAAATCATAACTTTAAAAATCTCTCTCATTATAATTTTAATCCACCTAAAAATTGTTATAGTATTTCGTAAGCCAACCCTCAAATCAGCATTTGTAGTTCTTCTATATAATTTTAAAAAAATTTGACTTGTTGACGGTTGCGGCACGCCTTCGCCTGTTCGAAACTGCCTATAACTTTCCACAAAGTATCTTTTTGGTACAGAGAACCAACCGAATTTTGAAAGAAACATTTTGCTAGAAAATAATTTTTCCTCGCTTCTTTAAAAGTGAGCACAAAGATATAGTTAATAATAATATATTAGCAATTTATAATTAAAATACTCATTAAGGTATATTTAGTTTATTTCAATTTTAATTATATTGGAGAGCGATCATCTATAGGATCCGCCAAATAACTTTTTTTTTGTTTTGATTGCTATAAACAAAACTACACAGCTTTGACTGTGTGGCACGCAGCGCCGTTCTGTTGAAACCAAATGTTGCCAATATCCTCCTCTTCAATTTTTGTGAACAAAAGTTCGTTCAACATGGCCCGATAATGATCGTCATTTACTGTAAAGGTCACTCCTGAAAAATGGTCCAATTATGCCTCTGGACAAAAATCCGCACCAAACAGCGTTTTGGGTGCCCCAAATGCGACAATTTTGCTTGTTTACATACTCGCCAAGAGCTTCATCTGAAAAGATGATTTTTTTTTTTTTTGCAAAATCAGCACCTTCTGTAAGTCCATCACAGGCCCACTTAGCGAAGCGTTGTTCAAGCGTATACACAACCATATTCGTTCAGCGGAAGGATAAAACTAATTATCTGTCAAATCAAACATGAGCTAAATACTAGCACTAGTTAAAAAAAACGTTAAATTGGGGACCTTTTATTTCGTTAGTTTATTATGTTGCGGTTTGAACAGCGTGGTTTTAACTTGCCGAATGAAAGAATTTTTCATGTGCTGGTGTTGCAAAACTGTTAAAATTTGTTACCCGTTACTTTGAAACAAAAATACTTTTCGGTGCAATATAACAGGGTACACCACAGGTATAAAAAATGTTCTTTATTAATAAATTAACCAACTAAGAAAATGTGTACACTTAGGTCGGATTAAAATTATATATTTGGAAATTGTACAGAACTAAATTACGTCACTGAACCTTATGTTTAATATATGAATTACAATAATTTGAATAGTGCAACAAGCTTTTTACGAAAGCAAGAGGCCGATGAGATAGTTCTTCTGATTTTGAACCATAATTCATATTACAGGCAAAAGATTTCCATGATTTGCTTGAGGTCCTAATTTTCACTGATTTAGATATAGAATAGTTTTGAAACTCAGTGTACAATTTCAGATTTCCATTATAATTTGTACCCAATGTTTTTTATAGAAAGACTCAGTTAATAATAGGTGAAAAACAAGTCTTTTTTTGTTCGTGTTTAATTTACTGTCAACAAGTTTGTTTTATTCGATTTTTCATAACTTTTAATTTAGTTTTTTTATTAATACGAACAAGATCACGTGTTCAAAGGAATAAAAATGTGAAGTCGGCGGCGTAAAATGTTGAAATATAAATACATACATACATACATACAAATAATCTTAACTAAAATATAAAAATGAAAATTAAAAATAATCAAAATAATTGGCAACACACAAAATTTAACATATTTTAATAAAAATTCATATCAGCCTAATTAAAATTCAAAATAAGTTTGAGAGTAGCGTTTTGTTTAAATTAATTTAAGAATCAGTTGTTGAATCTTTTATATAAAGTATTATTTCTTGCATCCAGTGTGCTTTAATAACTTAGTAGATAAACAAAAAAAGTATAGAGAATACTTGCTTTTGTATCCGGTGACACCTGGATACGGTTTTTCTAGGCACTGAATAATCTAGTATACATGGTATCCCCCGGAAAGGTTTGTTTGTTTGTTTGTTTATAATTTTTGACTACATGAAGGAGTGTGGATATTATATTTATAAATGTTTTATTTAATGTCAGCAATTATGTATGGAATAGAATATCAGATCTGTTAGTCTCACAAATGAAAGACCTTTTGAGCACATTTTTCATTACATTCTCACATATTTCATGTGGTTTTTTATTATTTGCTTCACGAATATTTTGTTTGAGTTGCTCAAGCATTTCTGGTTTGTTTGCATAAACCTTGCTTTTCAGATATCCCTAGAAAAACAAGTTCGAAGCACTCCAATCAGGTGATCGTGGGGGCCAATCAACGTCACCATTTCTTGAAATAACTTGTTGAGGAAAGAGGTTTAGCAATAATTCCATTGTAGTCCTGGCTGTATGCGATGTGTTGATACCACATTCTAATCAAGCCGAAAGCATTTTGTTCTGGCGTTAAAATGTTTTCAATCATATCACGTTATGCCGTTTTCATTTTCAAAGAAGTTAGGTTAAATGACTTCTTCTGACCAAATTGGATGCAAAGGTGACTGTTAAATAATTTGAGGGTTTCCCATTCCCCAGAACCGGCTATACTTTTAATGCACATATCCATTCAAATGAAAATGGTGCTCGTGAGTCATTTTCGGGCTTGTCATGGGCCTATTGGCATATGTACGGTGGCGTAAATGGTCTTGCGGAAGAAGTTCTTATGTCAACTGAATCGTATATGGAAACATATACAAATCCTTCTGCAAAATTGTGGTCAAAGTTGTTCTTTGAAGATCAAGCTCCTGAGCACGGCGTCAAATTGAGATTGATGGATTGTTTTGAAAACTTTTTTTAAGCAGCAGTAATGTTTTCAGCCGATTTTATAGTACGTTATGATCCATGCTTGGTTCTATTACCTACAGACCCTCTTTCTTTGAAATCATTCACTACACGATAAATAGTGCGTTTTGTTGACACGTTGTTTCTCCCAACAATTTCAGGTAACTTTCTCATCGCCACAGTAATCGATTATTGATTTTGATGAAATGTTTTAACGATTAAAACACTGTTTATCTAATAATAATAATAAATTTGTTACGTGCCTACTTCACGACTACTAAATATGAACTGTCAAGATTAATGTTTACGAAAATGGCGGCAAAACAAAGTAGCATACCAGCCAGGTGGACACCTATTCCGCTTTACCGGCGGCTCCATTTTACTCAAATATAACTTTACAAAGCGAGGTAAATAAAAAGTTTAATTTGCTACAAATAACACATTCACAGATATGATAGTGTTAAGCTTTTTAAGTTAAGTTTAGCCACTGAACCAGTATTTTTCCTTTGTCATAAGGCTTGACTACATTTCAGGATAGCAGCACAAATTTCTTCTAAACGATTTCATAAGTCCAACGATTAAAATCATTTATCGTTATTATATTTAAAATATTAATTAAAGAATAGACCTTGTTCATAGTAACATAAATTTTAAAATTACAGTTTTTTATTATGAAATTAAACTATTTTCTAGTTATATGTGTTGAGTACAGTGGTTTCAAAGTATAAGAGATAAAATTAACAAGAAAATGAGATTGGCAAAGTTTCAGTTCAATCTAATAATATAAACACCTACCACATTGAGGTTACAGTTAAAAAAAACAGCGGTTTTTCCAAAAAAATCCTAGTTATTCAGCCTTAAAATCGATCACAATTTTTTTAGGAATATAACTTTAGTCTTATTTTATAGGAAATTTTATTCTTATTAATTTTGAATTTGATAATTTTTTTGCTAAAATTGATAGTTTTAGGGGCATTTAGCATTTACCAGTTCAGTTCCAAAGGAATTTCCTCATATAGGAGTTTTCTTGCAAAGATTAAATTCATTCAATTATAGCTGTTGCAAATGTATTTTATTAATTCAATTGTCGAATAATGTTATAATAATTTTTTTTAATTATAATTGTGAATTGCATATCATAATATTTTAAAACACAATTTTATGGTGGTAATGGCTTACATAATACGGTAGCATTAATAGAGTCCAGAAAAATATGCCTACATCCCGATACCACTGTCGTTGTTTTTCATCTTTTGTCAAGGATGAGTTGAAGTCTTGGATTAATTTTACTCCTCTCTCAGCTGTGTCGTTAACTACTCCAAATCCGTCCACTATTTTTTCAGCTCTTAAATAATGTTGATTTTCGCACCATTCACCAGAATTAGTATTAAAAAAATATATCAATTTCAAATCTCTTGAAAAAATTTAGAGTCCGAGAAGAAACAAAATAACCAATTTTTTGTCCAACAAATAATCAATTTCTTTGAAATCCAGTTTTCCTTTTAGATCCCTGTTATGAGAATTAAATTCGTTGTTTTCTTATAATAATTTTCTAAGCATTCTTATTTTCACATTTTGGTAGAAAATTCAAAATTTATTATTTGCAACCATCCTATTGCTGAGCTATCATAATAACGACTAAAACGCTATTATTTTCTTGTGTCAAATAACATATAAAGGGTCCGCCATCTAACGTTTTTATTTTCAACTAGGTTAGGTTATGTTTGATTTGACAACGCTGGGAAATATTGTGACATTACTTTGAAAATCATGGTAATGTTGGAGAATGTGTGCGAAAATTGCGTACAGATTTTGGAAGAAGAGAAGCACCGTCAACTCCGTATGTTCATTATCTTGTGAAAAAAGTAAAAGAAACTGGCATCCTCATCGATAAACCAAAGCAAAAACAGTGCGTATACCCGAGATCAACATCACCCGCCATCAACATCAATTCACCGTCGTTCTCAACAATTGAACATTTCGAAAACATCATTGAGACGAATTTTGCATAAAGACCTTGGTATGATGCCATACAAAGTCCAATTGGTTTAGGAGTTGAAGCCAAGTGACCATCCAATGCGTTTTCGCTTCGCTAAGTGGGCCTGCGATCGACTGATTTTGCAAAAAAAATCATCTTTTCAAAGGAAGCTCATTTTGATCTTGACGGGTATGTAAACAAGCAAAATTGTCGCATTTTTGGCACAGAAAACCCGCCGCACCCAAAAAGAGTCACCGTTTCGTACGGATTTTGTTTCAGAGGCATAATTGGGCCATTTTTTTCGAAAATGAGCAAAGAGTGGCCGTTAAAGTCAATGGCGTTCGTCATCGGACCAGGTTGAACGAATTTTTGTTCACAAAAACTGAACATTTGGTTTCCACATGACGGCGGTACGCGCCACACAGCCGAAGCTACACTCGATGTTTTGCGCCCTATTTTTTAAGATCGCATTATCAGCTGCAGAGCTGATATTGTTTGGCCACCTCGAAGCTGCGATTTGAGACCGTTGGACTATTAGTTGTGGGGTGCCGTCAAAGATAATTGTTACGCCAGAGACAATTGACGCTTTCAATGACAATATTGCCATTGGTGAAATACAGTTGCACACAAACGATAATGTGCTTAAAAATTGGACCGGTCGTATAGGCTACTGCATGGCCAGCCGAGGCAGCCATTTGCATCAAATTATTTTCCATTATTAACCGGAAGGATTGCACTTCCAAATAAAAAAAGAAGTTTGAGAAAATACTCAGTAGTTTTGTTTATAGCATTTAAAACAAAAAAAAAGTTATTTTCGCGGACCCTATATAAATACAAGGGCCCTTTTTTCTTTTAGAGATATCACTGTTAATTTCCTAGAAATATTATAACTTGAAGCAATATCGTGTAATAGAGTTACAAAAGAAATCTATTAATATAAATTCATTAGTATTTGTTGATATTTTTTCAAAAAAGTAACTCAAGTAAGATAATAATGGTATTGCGTTCCATTAAACAATTCACTAAAATTTACGATTCCACTTATTGCTTATTTACCGTTCACCGTTTTGATCTTATCTTTCACATCTTTGGTGGTCTTATTGCCAATTAGTTATTCTGACAGTTACCCCATGCTTATTATTAGCATTGTTTTTATATAAAATTGCTGAAAGCTTATTTATTAAGTCTAGGAGATGGTTATGCCTTTAGATAACTTTTAATAAATTGGTGCGACATCATGAACATATTTATGGACCATCAACAAATATGTTACAAATGTTTCGTTTTTTGTCATTTTCATTAAAAATAATAAATAAATATGCACTGAATCATTTTTGCAACAGCTATTACTATTGTAAAGTTTGGTTTTCCTTTTAATTTTCCTAGCTAAAAAATTAAAAATCAACTTCATTCGATTTTTCTTTCCTTTTTTTATTCCTTAGTTTTTACTAAATTGCTATTAAAGCTAATAGGCTAAGTGGCGGTTAAGTATCGACTTAACTTAAAATCGCGTTTTTATTTGTGCCATGGATAAACTAAGTTCGTTGTTGCAATTTTTTAACAAATATTTTAACAAATACAAAACAAATCTCTGGAGAGATACATTGTTTGTATATTAGGTATTTGTGAACCAGTTCCAACTTTACTTAAACTTCATTTCTAAACAAGGTGGAATAGCAAAATGATCGGGTCTTGCGTATAACTTCTGTAGTAGTGGCTAACATCACATATTCTGCAAGAGTTAAGATAAACAAATTTTACAATCACATTTTCCATTAAATAAATTGAAAATAAAAATAATTTAAATAAATAACACGAATAATTTTGCACATAAACTTTCAACCAATAACATTTTCTGAAAAGATAAATTATTGGTAGAATACCTACCATCTAATAAAAAACCATAATTTGTAGTTTTATCGATGGCAACCGGAATCATTGCTGTTAGATTTAATCCTAAAATGCAAACCGTAAATTCTGTAAATGCAATAAATTTATCGCCATACACTTCTATTACTTACACATTTAACAAAACTTTTTTTTAAACGGTTTTGTCATTACTTTAGATATTGGCTCTTTTATTAAATTAGTCCAACTATAAATTTTACATAATTTACTCGTACATTTTTGACCTAACATACATTGTATTGAATATATCGTATAAATATTTAAACATTTATTATATTAATTCTGCCATTGAAATAATAAAATATGATTTATTAAAGCTACTTACGTCGCATTAAAAATATAATAAATATTGTCAAAATAACTAAAAATTCGTTGTATAAAGCTATTCTAGAACTAAAAAAATGATATTTAACTAGATAATTTAAAATCAAAAATTGTAGACAATTCAATTGGCATCAGAAATTAAAAGAAATTTTCTGGAGTAGTGTTCTGTTTCTTTTCTCGTTTAGACCTGAAATTCTCTTGCATTTCGGGTTTCTCTACAGAAGTCCAAAGGCGGGAGGGGATAAAACCGACTTCGATTCTCTTTCTGACTTCATATAGAAGATTCTCGACAGTTGCCCGAACAGAGTGTGATTTGTTTTACATCCGCGCCTGACTATATCGTCTTAATCAGATGGTGGACAAAACACTATACATAATTTGGAACGTCATGCTCGTCCTAGATAGCCGAAGACATAATTCTAACAACAGAACCACCTAGTTGCAACTTCAATGATTTTAGGACAGGTCTGCAAACCATCACACCTTGCTAAAGAGTTGGAGACTTTCTAACTCCTGTCCAGAACACATGTCAAGCGTGCTCACTGGACTGGATCATTCACTTTGCGTGTCATTATCAGTGAAATAATCCTGGCCACCATAAATTTCATATTCCCTTATGGGGCCGCAAAACCACAACCACCACGATGCTCCCATATAGGGGCCAACCTCAGTGATCAGTCAGAGAACTATTAAATGTCTAAAGAGACAAATAATGAACTCTGCGGCCCACTGATCCCCGTGAAAATAAAGTGGAGTTTCCAGTTGTCTCCCTGTCTGACTTCAGGGGCCTGGGCTCCCTTTTTCCCCCAGTTGCACAGGTCTAGATAGTAGAGTATTCTATAAAGACCGATAAATGTGCCCCCGGGGCCGAACAGTGAAATTGTTGCTGCTGGTGATTTCAATGTCCACAACTTTTCTTCTTTGCCGCGCATAACCACCTTGTGCAATTAGTGAATGAGCCAACACACATTTCTTGTGTTGAAGGGTACCAATGCAATACACTCGACTTTTTTTGAACTTCACACCCCCAAGAGGCAATTTAATTGGAAACTATGTTTATTGGACAATAATGTCGATGCCATAGCAGAAATGGTTTGCAAATGTTTGAAATGAAAACTTTTATTCCATTCAAAAAAATGTTCATTAAAACCAAATCAAAGTCTTGGTTTAATCACACGCGCAAGAATGCTGTCGGATTAAGAGAGGAAGAGGCGTAGACATAAAAACGCGGATACTGATTCGCTATACAAAAGAGCAAGATCTTTATGTGCCAATGTGCTAAGGCGCAAGAAAAATCTGTGTGATGAGCGCCTCGGGATAGCAAGAACTTTTGGTCATTTATTAAAAGAGTAAGGAATAATTTTAGTTCATAAATTTCAACCCTTTAAGAGAATTACCAAATATTCACTTATCCAATTCATAAAGCTAACCTTTTGGCTGGTATATTTGCATATTGCCGGAAAGCAATCAACCACCGCCCGAACTCGACAGAGTAAACGTTACTATGCCGCAGATTTTAGCTTTTAGCAGATCTCAACGTTAACAAGTTTCCTGGGCCGGATAGGATAGCAGCACTGTTCTTGAAACAGTGCTCTTCGACGCTAGCGCGTCCGTTAGCAATCCTCTTCAGTATGTTATGACCATGCCGCTGAATTTCCAATGTGTTGGAAGGTTGCTAATATAATGCCAATACCCAAAAAGGGTGCACTTTTTAAAGTGATGGTGAGGTACCTAGGGCCCAACAGCTTACTTAGCGATCGACAGTATGGTTTTCGTAGGGGCGCTCTACGGGTGACTTGTTGGCTTTCCTATCGGAACAATAATGCAACTCCATACATCCTTTCGGAGAGAGTAAGGTGGTGGCTCTAGATATTTCCAAGGCGTTTGATAAGGTATGTGTCAAAACTTGCTGCTGTTGGTGTCGGTGATACGAGTTGTTATAGATGCGATTTCATCAGATAAGTTCAAGATTAATTCAGGGGTACCGTAAAGCTCCGTTATTTTTCCTACCACATTTCTCATTTTACTAAACGGCCTTCTTTGACAAACTTTCAACCTTATATAACCTTTCGAAGTTGGAGATGAGTTCCAAAAGGCGGAACATGAATGATACGCTCAATGACGATATCGCTGCGATTCCCGACTGAGGTAGTGCGAATAGAGTCGAATTTAAAACCAGTACGACGCAATGTTGCGTCTTACAGAAAAGCTCTTGATGTTCTTGGGATGAAAATTCAGTGTGATGTTCGATGGACTAAACATATTTCTCAGGTTTCTAAAAAAGCTTCGGTTTCCTAAAACGGCGTAAAAGATATTTCACTTCATCCGATCTTCGTACTATTTATACCACCCATATCCGTCCAAAATAAACTTTGGAGTCGGCCAAGAGGTTCATTGGTGACGGTAGGAAATCAAACTCCAGTGCATCGCACTAGGCATTACAGGGAAAATTCATTTTTTAGCAGAACAGTTCGTATGTGGAATATACTCCCTCCAGTGGCCTTTTCTGTCACTTTCATGGTAGGGAAATGCAAATCGAATGTCCCTTTTCCTCCTCCCCAAAACCAAATTTCCTTGTTCTGGTGCAATGCATTGTATGAGTAGAAGTCATCCCCTGAACGCAGGTCCGAACGAAAAAACAAAAAAAAAGGAAAATGTTCCCAATAGGTAAGAGTTCAGTTAGATAGAATTCAAAGCAAATCTAAAGTGGCGAATAAATGTGATTGCATTTACACTTTAAATGCCGCAGTTGAAGGCCGACATGTTGAAAATCAAAAACTTACTCTTGTTAATTTTAGTACCGTTTTATAAATCGTTTATTAAATTTAAATATATTGCTATCTACTAAAAGAAATCCAGAATTCGCCCTTTTGATCCGATTTGCTGGGTTTCATTATTAGCAAAGATTCGAGTCGAATTCGGAATTCATGTACCTCTTTGTGTTACAGACGACCTAAGAGCTAAAATGCAACTTAGTTCAATGAACGTATATTTTTTTGAATTTTCTTCATATTTGCCACAATTTGATGTATTTGTATCTAAATTGTTAGAATATTAGTTTATCATGAAATTATTATTACAATTTCTTTTTTCTTATTGGCAGATAGTCCACATTTGTTCTAGACTAAGAGTTTTAACCTTCTAATGCGATTTTAACATCGATGTAATAGAGTTTCCTAAAACACAGGCTTAAAAAAATTTGGGGAGCCAAAAATAATTTTCCAATGAATTGTGTACTTCTGTGGCAAACATAAAGTTCTAACCCTCGAACATCATCGTGTCATTGGTTAAGGCCCTAATTATAAAACATACAACATGGCACTTCCAGTAGCTTGAAACGCAATTCCACCGTCAGTAAGTAATGAATTTACAATCATGGTTCTGTTTTAGTTACCAGCGAAATGAATCCCAAGGATTGCAGCTAAAACGATAAATAATTTTTTTAAATAGCCAAACTCGATTTCGTTGAGTATGATGATTAAATATAAGACATAAAATGTTAGAGTGAGTTCAATATTATTGATAATAGTAATTCCAAATTATTATATTTTAAACAGTTACGTATGACTTAGGTTATTTGTAAACTTTCGATTTTTATGAAATTTCATTTGGGGACATTTTGTATTTTGGCTTAAAACACATCTTATAAATTGAAGTTAATAAATGTACTTATTTCTTGTTAAATTCTAATGCTCCGTAATACTACGATTTTTTGATAAGTTAGTAATTTGTAAGAAATTTCGCTTTTTTAATAACAAAATGATCTTTGGTCTTAGGTACATTACTTAATGTGGACAAACAGTAAAGAATAGTAAACTGAAATAAAATATACTCATATAAGCCCACTCAATATATAGAGCAGAAATAAAGATTTAAAAAATACAATACGAAAAACTTTATAGTTTTTAAAATATCGGGTTTTCCAACAAGAAGTTTATTTTTGAAAATCAATTATGCACAAAATTGCATTAAAATAATTAATATTCCCTATGAAAATGGTGGTTCTGTTACAGGTACATTTCGTAAAATTCGTGCCTACATAATCGGCCTTCTGATACGGCTGTTAAGAATTGGTCGTTAAATTTGAGTGGACAGGGTCGATACAAAATGTGCGAACAACAACGCATTCGACCTGGTCGTTAAACCAAAAACATCACAGCCGTGAGCCACAGTGTTGAAGCGGATCTAAATTTGTCAACACCTTGACGTTCTCAACAATTGGGATTATCCAAAACCACTATATGGTGATTTTGCCTAAGAATTTGACTTTGAAGCCTTACGAGTTTTAACGGGTGCAGGAATTGAAGCCGACCGACTATTGACATCGCTGTAGATTCGTTCGCTTTTTCTGAAAAAGCCATTTTTTCACACGAAGCCCAAAGCAAAATTGTCCCATTTGGGCATCTAAAAATCCTAGAGCAATTTTTTTTTCGATGGCTGGAAATGCTGTAACGGTCAATGGATTACGTTACCGCCAACTCAAGTTTGGCCTATTACTGATGGCGCGGATATCACTAACATGTGGCTTTAACAGGACGATGCCACATGTCATTCAGCCAATGAAACGATCAATTTTTTCAAACCAAATTTTCCGATCGCATAATTTTACGACAATCAGCAGATAAGTGGCCAGCATAATAACTACTTTACTGACAAGTACGAAAAATTTGAACACGGACTGTAGCGAACAATAAAGTGCCCTTCAATCTGCTAGTTTTTTTTTTTAATTTAGTATTTTTATTTCCAATTTTTTACGTTTTATATATTGTTACGGATGTGTCTTTCTTAAGTTTTAAAAGAAAATAATTAAACAATAAAGTAAACTACTGAGAATGTTGTTTAATAACTGAGTGGCTTGCTAAGAAAACGTATGGTACAACGACAAAATTTCTCGTTTCCAACTGCGTAAAAATTTTATACACGCAAACAGCAACAAATCGGTATGCTGTTTACTAACTTTGTAGCTTTCTAAGAAAGCTTATGTACACAAGACAACAACAACTATCTTAAAGTAAATTCCAGGAAGAAACTTTATCAGTATAAAAACAAAAATACACTCAGACATACAGGCGTCTATACATTGAATGAACAACAATCAACAACAAAATGTGATACAAAGTGAGTAGAAGATTCTTAATTTGTCTGGACTTTTAATGGATAAAAATAAAAGGCAGCGTCTGAGTGGATAGTAAGTTACATGAATCTTAAGTGCATCTTAACTAAATTTTTCTGTAGTAGTTAAAGTAAATAAACTTCTAATTAATTTAAAAACTCTAGTTTTATTTATGTTGCAATAAAGAACTCACAAAAAAACGTTTATAAAAGATATAAACGTAACAATATTATAAATGCGAATAAATACATTAATTTTCACTTGATGCTCTTAATATTTGACTCGTTTTATTTAACATATTCCTGGACCTATACAAAGAAGAGTTTTTGATTTGTTTTAGTTGTGTGGGCTTCTTTTTTTTGAAGTTTAACGCAATCGTCAGTTTGTCGTAGCAATCATTTCAAAAAAGGATTGAATGAAATGTTAGTAAAGTCCTACTGATGCTGCGAAACATTACAGTTTTTGCAAGCAGAATTATACTTTTGAAAAATACTAAAGCAAATGTTTTGACAAAATAATTTTGATTGATATTGCCTTTGACTGAAATTGTTTTAGCAGAAGGCTTTTTTGGGTTTTATGTAAATTTTGATGTGATTGTTTTTTGATTTTTAACAATTTAGTGAAACATAATTTTAAAGGTACTAATATTCCGTTAAATAAACAATTTCGTTTTCCCAATTGTGATTATTACTAATGTTTGTTTTGTGTGCTTTAGAGATTTTTTTTCGATAACCGTCTTTAAGAATTTTTTCTTAATCGTGCACGACTAAAATTATTTTTTACCAATACTGGAATTAAATTCCAAGGCATCTATTATCTTAAGAAGATTATTATCCATAAAAAATGAACCCAATCCCACCTATCCAATTAAAAGGCGGCATATAGTTTACTTAAACATCGAACAGTGAAATGAAGTAATTTAGAAAAAGACAGCAAAATTGCCTGCAAGAATTATAGGAATATTATAGTTTCCAAACTTAAATTGTTTCATTTCTGATTTTTTTTTTTGCTGCATTCCCGATAACCCTGCAGTTCCTTGGCAAAATTAAATTCTCTAAATACATTTTTAAATTTATAAGTAAAATTAAAAAGTAAATAAAAAAATTAAAAATTAACTTAGTAAAAAATAATGTTAAGCATAAAAGTAACATAAAGTTAAAGTTATTCAAATATGAACAGAGAAAAAATATAACTGTTTTATCCTTGCAATAGCAAATATTAAAAAAAATTTAAATATAAATACACTTAGCAACTTTCACGTAACTTTTTTATGGTCACAGTAATCTATAATTGAGTTTGATAAAATGTTTTAACGATAAAACACGTTGGTTTATTAAATATTTTTTTCATAATAAATTTGCCACGTGGCTACTTCACGACTGCCAAATATTTACTGTCGCGACTAATGTTTACCAAAATGGCGGCGCAGGATTTATCACTTTTGACGATAACACAGTGCGATCCAGATTCAGTGAGCATGCTTATCATGTGTTCTGGACAAGGAGTTGGATAGTTTCCGATTCTTAAGCAAGGAGAGGGGGTTGCGGCCTGCTCCAAGCTCTCGAGGTTGTAACTAGCGAGGGTGACGCTACATATCACCCACAGGGATTTGATCCACCGTCGCATTATGGCTTACATAGCTAGGTACTGACGTAAATCTTATCATGTATTACCTCTGCTTGTTAAAAGGAAGGCTGTGGTATTAAGTTCAGTAAGGATATTTGATATATATATTTCATGTGAACAAATATTTGCGTGTTGTTTTGTGAACAACAAGAAAACTCAATTCAAGTTAAACCACTTTACTAGTTCACTGTACAATAACGTACGTAAAATGTATAAATAACAACCTTGAATGGGCGAAAGTTTTCCAAGAAGAAAACAACAAAAACATCGGAGAAGGAAAATAAATATAATTTTGCTGGTTACAACATGCAACAATGCAAATCATTTTAGTTTATTTATTTATTTAGGAGTAACAAACATTAGCGACAACCATACATTGAGTAATGTCATGAGTCATGAATATTAATGAAGTCATCAATTTACATACATATAACTGCGCGGATTTCAGAAATTTTCCAATGCCACTTAAAATCTCCGACTCAAAACGGTTCAAAAAACGAAACTATATTTGTTAAATTATGTGACCCTTTAATATTTCAAATTAAATTTTATGGCTTTCTGTTATCGTTACATGTAAATTTTATGTGTGATGTATGGGGCTGTCTTTAGCTATTCATACTATGAATATGATCAGGATTTTTGGTTTGTAACAAATTAATCGTTTCATTGGCTGTGTGACATGTGGCACCGACTTGTTAAAACCAATACATTTCCGGCGTCATCGAAAAAAAACGGCCGTGTTGCTTGTTGAAACGTACCCAGAATGAAATGAGCGAATATACGACGATGTAAATGTTCGGTGGGCTTCAATTTCTGCACCAGATGAACCTTTTAAGACTTGAAGTCAAATCCTTACGATAAATTCGACATATGGTGGTATAGGATAACCCCAATTGTTGAAATCGTCGAGGAATTAACCAATTTGGATCCGCTTCCACACTGTGGCTCACGGTTGCGATGTTTTCATTTAAATGACCCTGTCGAACATGCGTTGGTGTTTTGCATCGAGCTTGTCGATTTGAATTTAACGACCAAATTCTTACTAGCGGACTCAGAAGGATGGTTATATTGTCCGGAAATAATCAAAAATTTTAGGAAATATAATTTTAATAGAACCACAATTTTCACAGCGGATTTTAATTATTTTAATGTGCTTTTCGGCCGAAATTGATTCATTGTCACATCTACTACGAAAACGTCATAAAACTAAATGTCAAAACTATCATGTCGTTGGTGTTGCTGCAATTGAAAAACAAATTTCTGGTTGAAAAACCCGAAATACCTATGTTTTGTTTTTCCAAATTATATTGTACAAGAATATTAAACAAAATTCCTACGTAATACGTAATGTTTGACAAAATAATAATGAAATTGAAGCTCGAAAATTTTGTTAAGTGTAAAATGTTAATTAGAGTAATTTTGAATTCATTATATTTCTTTTAGACAGTAATATACAACCAAACTGCACGTAAGCCTGGTCTTCTGTTCACAAAGGTAATAAAGCATCTACAGACCCTCTTAGAAGTTGTTCTCGTTGTTTGCCATCAGATATATGGATTACTTTAAACAGCTCCCACCACCGCGGAACAAATATTGATTTTATTTTAATTAATTTTTATGTTAAAAGCTGAAATTTTTTACGAAAAAAATGAAATCAACACATTCTATCGATATTCCAAAATTATATTAAACATAATGTAACTCGCTTAATATAGATGGCTCTTAATAGTGTATGCAAACAATTGTTAAAACGTGAATAATTAGTTAATGACTTTTTTCAAATTAACGTTTCTATTTCATATAAAAAACCTGCTTCTATGTCATCGGATTCAAAATGACAACGCAATATATTCCTCCTTCTATAAAGTCCAAAGCGATTACTAGCCCATGATCAATTAAGGCACCTGCAAAATTTCTGTGTTTCGTAGGATTAAATACATATATGTTTTATTTTGTTTTAAAATGTTTTATATTCAGGTCAAGCTATAGCAGGAGAGCCGTAAAGACCAAAATGATAGTAGATACATATTTATAATTTATCCCCATTACACTCGTCTCTTTATTGCCAGATTGGTCAGTTCTTCTCGCCTGCTAAGGTTTTAGACCTTGTTAGCCTGTATACCTGTATTTATCGATTCAGAACAGCGCCCCTCTTCAGTAGTTTTAATAAAGTAATATACTTTATGCTTTATATATTAGACAGTTTTCTTGAAAAGAAATGCTAGTGCCACATTTTTGCTAAAATATATATAAAAATGAACAGAGGCTACTTTAAATATACACAAGTTTTATACAATTATTACAGAACCCATATTTGTTCGCATTATTTTCATCAACCATAAGTGGGAATGCCTTTTGATAAAGTAGTTAAGTAAGTATTTAGTCAGTAAAGAGAAAACGTACTGATTAACTTACAATCGACTGTTCATAAGAATAGCATTGCATTTGATTTAGTTTCTTAAGTTTTTATTTTTAATTTTTTTTTTTTTACTTTTAAAAGCCCTCTTAAGAAGGTCAAAAACTTTTAGCAGTTTTTTTCTATGTTTATTCTTTTTATTATAAAACTTACCGTATGGTCAATAAATAGTTTTTTTTGTTCCTACATGGTCGTACAGGGAGCCATTAGAAAAGCGCTTTTATTTAAATCTTTAAAAGTTAAAATTTATTTACGATGTGATAAAATCCACTAGACAGACTGACGGCTGTTGCTTCCCCGCTAAATAATACTCGCTGTAGGTAAACTTGTTGCTGTAACTTTAATTGAGAAAATTGTGGGGCAATAACTAGAAACACACAGTAAAACAAAGTAATTATAACTTTAGCACTTAAACAGAACAACTAAGTGTTATGTATATTTACAAGTTAAAAAAGTTGAATGACTCATTGTTTTATATTAATAATACTAAGGTTAATTGTGTAATTAAATACGGTAAATATTTAGTATTAAAAAAATAAAATGATAAGCACACAGGCAAGAGTATTGGAAAACATATCGAAATACACAAATAACAAAAGTTTGTGATTATTGGAACAAAACAATGCAAAACAATTAAATAACTAAACATTAAATTACAAATTATAATTAAATATTTCACTTCAATCTTTTTATAAGCAATTTTATATCATTTTTGTTTTAATTTTCATTAGAAAAGCAATAATGAAATTCAACAAATAACTTGAACTATTTTGTTTATTGAGAAATTTTCATTTATTTAATTTATAATAGAATCTTCTTTATTTTAATCTGATTTATTTAATATTAAGAACAAGTTTTCATATCCTCCGCGCGACAATTGGGTACAACTGTTTAGTAAAATAAGGTTACGTACTGTTTTTTACCTGAACATAATTATTTTAGAAAGTTGAATTTGTTTCTCAAAGCCTTTGTTCTTATCAGATTAAGTCATTTCATCTAATAGAAATGGGATGTATGGCAAAACGTATGATAGTGAGGAGTGAACTGTTTTTCTGATAGGTCTTTCCGATTTATTTATCTTTAAACTTATCTTTAACAAAAATAGTTGGCTCTGTAGGATCATTGCTTCATTCTGTATTTTACCTTTCTTGTAGAAGAGAACAGTTTCTAGCGAGTTTTCAAAACAGAATTATATCAAAAATTATTGTGTATGAATCGCGTCACTTTTAACCTTCAGTTGGTTAAAGTGATTCTTTTAACAAATAATTTGTTTTATTAATGCCTTCATCAGATCCATGCCATTTATAGTAAAATCAAATATGTAACGAATTTTTCGTTTACCCTACTATGGTACTTTAAATTTTCTTTTTCCTCTGCTCAAACGCAAGCTCAAGTGTAGTAACGTGGACTAAAGTGATTTGTGCGAAAAAAATGATAGTTCAAGAAAAAAAAAATAATAATGACGGCATTACATTCCTTCAAAAATAGAAGAAGTTAAATTCGGAAAAGTATGGAAGATTGCTGAAAGTCAGACCCAGAACTTCAAATGAAACTGGTTAAAAAATAATTTATACTCAGAACAAGCATCGACGAAAGCTTGGACGCAAATTTACTCTTCTAAGAGAATGGTTAAAAATGAAATACCTCATTAAGGAATTAAATGCGCAGCTACAAATATTATATATATATATATTTAAAATGTAGTTGAATAATAAGCTTTAGGTTTTTTATATGTTACAAATTCTTTTACAAAAAATGCAATTTTTATTAAAAATTTCAATAAAGATGCCATTTAATATGACGGCTGTTCTACATTTGGGGAGGAACAACAGTGCACTTTGACGGAGCAGTTAATGAGAGAGTCGGAGATTTTACACACGCACAACAAGACTCCAGGAGCAATTAACACATTAGATCAAATGGCTAACCACTTTGTTATTATCAATCATTTTTTACATGATTTATAATAACAATGTTATGCAAATGGAACTAAAGTTGATGAATATGTCAGAAATAACGTTTAAGTTTCAGGAGCTACTTACACGGCCCTGATATACAGTAATACATTACAAATATTTTTTAAATAGTGAATACATTATGAGAATATCGGAGATTAACATAGATTGAATTATAAATTATTCCAAAAATTATTGTTTATTAAATAATTACTTGAATATTTCAATAACAAATGAAATACAGTTAACAAAGTCTGAATTAATTGATTACTTTTCTTACCGAGACATAAAATTAAAAAAATTATGTTCTATTTATGCAGCCATAACAATCTTATAAATAAAATCTATATTTCTTATCGAAATTTAAATTTTTGCAAGTCATAAAAATATTTAAAACACTTCTTGAAAAGATCAAATTGATTGCAGTTTGTATTTCTCTTGTTTGCCGCTCATTCACGGTTCAATAAAAAAAGGACGATTAAGGGAAAGGAATGAACTATTTCCTTTTACTCTTCGGTCAGGTCAGAGCTATTAATAATACAACTAAACTTTTTTCAAAAATTATTCTATTTTTGAGACAAAGCAGTTTGATATTAAGGTCACAGTTTATTAAAAAAAAAGCAAAAGTAAATACGAACATTTTGCTGAACACACAAGAGTTGCTCAAACGCGTTCCAAAGATTGGTTTATAACAAGTTAACAAACTCACATCACAAAAGTGTTGCAGAAGACTGACTTCACCTCCTGAAAGTAAAGTTAAAAATGTTCTTACCAAAACCTGTAAAATCTACTGTCTGCTGAATGTAGCTAGAAAATTTGCTAATTTCACTTTATTAAATAATATGTCCATTCAATATGGAATACAATCCGTTATATGAGGTTTCATATGACAATTGAAAACTTTCCGGGTTGATAGGAAGCAATCAAAATGCACTTTTTCATCTGTAAATATTGGTGGCAAGCGATAATTACAAATATGTTGCGCATGTTATGATATAATATATTCCGTAATTTTTTGGCCTGAACAAATTAGGGAAGAGTATCAGCAGAACAAAGTAAACCATTAAACGTCATATCAGAAGATCACTTTCCGCACCATTTCTTAGTAGATGCTACCTTTCATTTGCATAAAGGTCTACTTATGTAGAATCAGTTCTAAGTAGATCTACAACTAAAAGCTCTTTCGAGGACATGATGAGCTGTTTACTCGATGAAGAATGAAACACACACGATTTTAAGTATCACTGGACAATGTCATTTCACTTTATCGATCAGCCAGCTACATACACCTATAACTGGTGAATTTTTGGGGTCGAATAACTATATTTCAACATATAAAGAATAAAACATTAATATTAAGTATTTCATATTCGAATTTTCTGTACTTTTTGTAATAAAAGGAGCACAACGATATAAATTTCACAGTTTGTTTAATGTACTCATATTAAATTGCAGACGACTTTTACTAAGAATCGAACATTTTTGAGAGTTTATAGTTACTTGCTGCTGCTGCCGTTGTCGTAATGATACCGAAAAGCAATATAATAGGGTAACGTTCCAACTTTTTGGAAAGCAGTTCACATATTTTCTTGAATTTAATAGAGTTTTGCCAATACTATATATATAAAGTGAAAAAGGACTAATTAATACACTTTAATTAAACTTTGATTTACTCAATCAATTAACTTCACATCTTCCAAAATTTCAAATTTTAATAGAACAAAAATGTGGTGTTCGCGTTCGTTTCTCTTTTTTTTATTATATTAAACAAATTAAAAAACTGCAGAGTTTATTTGCAACGTCATTAATTAGTTTAACCTGGCCGGATCAGAAATGGTTGGTCGTAAATGCATTAATTAACTAAATGACTCATAAAAAAGCCATTGAAAACAGCATACAACCACATGAACATATTTATTCATTTTATGACCACTAAGTACCCTTGTTCTGATGCACTGCACTCTGTGTGCGTAACAATTGAAAACAACGAAAATAAAATCACAAATGTATAAATTTTAAAACTTTGGGCTTTAAAGTGCTTCCTGTTGCTGTATTTAAGCTTCAAAACTGGTTATTCGAATGATTGTTTATTTTACTTAAATAAAAATTTAACATTTTTGTTATGGTTGTTAGTTTTAAGCAAATTTTAAAAAAAAATATTTAAATAGAATTAATTATAGACTGACATTTGCTTTTATCTGTTACCCTTCATTAAAGGTAATAAATAAAATTTTCATTCATTAGAAAGAATCCAGATCCATAGTGTTGCTTTTAGAAGTATCAAAATTAAAGAATTCCAAAAATTATATTAAAATATTTTCTTTAATTTTGCAATAAAAATCCTGAAAACAGCTTACGATATGCGAACATTAAACTAGAATAAGTAGCATTTAGCTTCAAAAGTAAAACATGCAGGAATCTGAAAAAACTTCTTTGTTATTTTAAATACATTCTGTAATTCGCGAGAAAAAACTCATTTTAGTGCTAAATTTTATTTAAAAAAAAAAACAATCATCGTCGTCGCACACAGTTTGAAAAGGACATACAAAATTTTAAAGCTCACCAAAAGCTTTGCTCTTGTGAATTGTTTTTTCTAAATTCAGTAAAAACCTGTGAACCATTTTCTTAGAAAAACTACCATATTTAAACGTTTTATTAAAAGAAATAAATAAAGTAGCAAATTTCGAAACGTAATAAAAAATCAAAACAGCTGATAACTTGTGAATTAGGAAAATATATAAGTACACTTTCAATAGTTTTAAAGAAACTTCTAATTTTATGCAAACAAGACACCATACATAATAAATAAGAACAAATAAGCAATTGAATTAAACGAGTAAATTCCTTACCTGCTATTCTTAAGTTGAAGTTATAATTTCTTAATTTTTCTCTTATAAAAAATATAAAAAGTATATTAAAAAAACGAAACTGAAATAATGAACACCAATTTTTATAATGAGTAAACAGTTGTATGTAATTCTAAACTTGCTATATATTTTAGACTGGACTAACAAAACTTCTCACTAGGAAAAGTTAAAATAATTATTTGGTATTCAAAACGAGTTGCAAAAAACACCCCAAATCTTTAGTATCTTTTATAGAGTTTAGTTTTATTGAGCTTTTCCAAAACTTTTTATTCCAAATATATTGTTTTTGGCAGATGTTCAGAATTACCTACAATTACTTCTTTTCATAAATGGATACTTGCTAACACAGCTATTGCAATAATAATTAAGAAATTCCTACCCATTACAATTAATCAAATTATCACTTTTCAAAATAGACTTTTTTTAGACTTTTTCTAACAGAAAAATGTAGAAATTATAACTTCAAAAATCAACAAGCAACAATCTCACTCATTAAATTAAATTATTTATTAAGTTTTGAATAATAATAATTTTGAATAATATTTATATAAATATAATAGTTATAATTTTTTTGACAGTTTTTAATATTTTTTAGTAATTAATTTTAAGCACTAGGTCTTATTTAATAAAAAATTTTTTAAAAAACTTTATTTTTTATTATATTTTCGATATTTCGCCACACCGTTGGTTGGCATCATCAGGAAAAACAAAAATAATGAACAAACAAATTGAAAAAATTTTTTGATTAACAAATTCAAAATAATCAAAAAATTTTTCAAAAAAACAAAACAAACAAAAACAATAAAAAACGACAAATTGAAAATTTTTTACATACATACAAACAAATTTTCAACATTAAATAATTTTTAAATGAAAAACAATTTTTAAAAATACATAACAAATTTACAAAAACAATAGTATCTTACACATATATTCTAAAACATAAATTTAATGACCAAACGTTACAAAAAATTAAAGTATAAATTATTAATATTATGCAGATACAGAGTTTTGTTTTATAATTTTATGCACTAAATGTCTATAATTTTGAGCAACTTTCTCCGTATCTGCTTTAAAATTTATTCTTTTGGTTAATGGTACTTTTATTATTTGTAACATTTCCAACATATAACGACGTTTATAATTATTTTCTAAATTTAAAATTGAAACATTTTCAAAATTAGGATTGTGATTAACTTTAGAGCAATGCGAAGATAATGCTGTTTTTTTGTAAACTAATATTATTCCTGTATTTCTGGTCTGACCTATGTCCTGCGATTCTTGAATTGGCATGTCCTTATAGTTGCTTGGCTTTCCACCTTGCGGAAAAGTAACCGGTGCCCAATTAGGAATACTAATAGTTGATCCTTACTAATGCAATACATGAGAGAGTAGTGTTTTGGACATTCGATTTGAACTTTTCTAAATTGAAAGTGACAGGAAAGACCTCTGGAGAGAAATTATTCCACATACAGACTCTTCTGCAAAACAAAAACGAATTTTTCCTGTAATGCGCAGTGTGATTCACCGGCGAATCAACCACAAATAGGCCCTTAACGAAAACTGTGTTAAATACAAAACGTGCGAGTAACGGGAACAAGCTCCCTAATTGCATTAAAGCACTTACCATTGTAGTAACGATAAAATAGTGAAATATAACCAACATTAAATCGATGCTCTAGATCAGTAATGGGCGAACTTTTTGGGTGGCCGGCCAATAAATTTAAAAAAATCTTCATTAAAAAGTTATGGGGTTGCTGTTCAATTAAAAGTTCGGTTTAATCTATATATTTATTAGTTATATTACGTAATATTTTAAAACAACATAAAAATTTTATAAGATACGGTTTATTATGATTTTAAGATTTTTCAGACGTATGGGAAGCATGGATCTGTTTCTGACTTGACATCATTTCCTCAAAATCTGGTTCCAGCTGGGAGGATGCGACTTTTAATAAATTAAATAGACTCTCGTCTGACAATCGGTTTCTTATTGAATTTTATCTGCATTTCATTACTGAAAAGGCCTGTTCGCATAAATATGAGGAAGCAAACATTGCCATAATTTTCTGCGCATGATTAATTAGCTTTGGGAATTCATCTTTTGGTAAGGATTTATAGAAATTAAGCTTATCTGTATTTAAAAATAGCTATTTTAAATTATTATTATAACATCGCAATTCTATAAGTTCCAATTGTAGATCAGATGGAACATTGTCAGGATTAACATTAAAAGGCATTGATAAAATATCTAAACATGGTTGGATTTTTTTAAAGTCAGCAAATCTGGCCTCAAATTCTGAATACAGATTGTGAAAAGACTTTTAACTTCTCTTCACTCACAGGCCTCAAAGATTTAAGTCTTGGAAAATGAGTCAAATCATTTTTTCCCAAACATTTAGAAAATATAAACAATTGAGTTTTAAAAGACCTCAAACTGCCCCAAGTTTTATCTATAAATTGATTTCTTCCCTGTAACTTCTTGTTCAGTTTATTATAGTGCTCGAGTAAATCCGTGAAAAAAGCAAACTCGATGCACCAATTCTTATCCTCCAATATTTCACACTCATCCCAAATTTCAGTTTTGGTTTTTAGAAAAACTTTAATTTCTTCGAGAAGACTCCAAACTCTCGAGAAGACATGCCCACAACTCAGCCACCTGATCTTTGTATAATGAAGTACATCTGCATTAACTTCCGATAAAACTCTTGAAATTGTCGATGTAACAAACCACGGGCTCGAATGGTATTAATTAATTTTAAAATAATATTAAGTACGTGGTTAATATCCAAGGCGGCCTTGCAAAGAACATATTGGTGGGTTATACAATGTAAAAAAATTATTTCGCTTTCCAGATTCTGACTTTTATAAACTCCTGCAAACCCCGTATTTTTTTCCCACCATGTTAGGTGCTCCATCAGTTGTTAAATTAATTAATTTGGAAATTGGGGCATTAAGAGATTCCATCCCCTCCTTTCAAAGATCTCAAACAAGTAAGTTCTTCGGTTAATACAAAGTTTTCATCGACTCCTCTGATAAAAATAAGAAGTTGGGCTGTATCACTCCTGTCAACACTCTCGTTTATAGTGACTGAAAAATACTTAAACTTTTTAAGACGTCCATCGAGATGGTGGTTAAATTAGAAGAAATCGCTTCAATTCTTTTTGTGACCGTTCTACGTGACAGCTGTATAGATTCGAAATCTTTTCTGGGCATAATACTTTTCCAATGCTAATTAACACATCCTTAATAAATTCTCCTTCAGAAAATGGTTTGTTATTTTTTGCTATTCTATAGGCAACAATGTGACCAGCTAACATGGAGGATCGCTGGACACTTCTTTGATTTTTGAAAAACATTTGCTGACTCGATATTTTTCTTTTCAATTCCTCTGAATAAACTTTCTTGTCTTCATCTGTCATTTTATAGTACTTCGACCCAAGATGTTTTGAATTAAAGTGCCTAGCGAGATTATAATCTTTTAGTACAGCTACCGGTTCTTGGCAGATAAGACAAATAGGCTTTTGGTTATATTCCATAAAGAAGTGCTTCCATGTCTACTCTTCTTGAAATACTCGAAATTCCGAATCAATTTTTCTCCTTCTATTTTCGATTGACATTTGTGGGGGTAAAAAACTTAGACTATTTTACTATTGCACTTATATTAACAATACACTTTATTATTTTAATTACACAAATAAAACTGTACGTTGGCAACTTTATAATTTTACTTCACAATTTATTCTTTACGTCACGAGATTTACACTTTTACTGATTGCTGATTAATCCATCGCTGGCCGTTTTATATTTGTTGCGCATGTAGTCTCGAATATTAAAGAATCTTCTAGATCTCACATATATTAGTTGTTGTTATGTTATACGTTCAGTTTTCTATATTAGTTGTTAGTGTTTTATGATGTTTATGTTTCTTCTTGGAATATTGCATCAGAAAGTTGTTGTTCTCTTGTGTACAATATTTCCTAGAAAACTACGCAGTTTGTACACAATATAATATGAAAACATCGGATTTTTTTGCTAAAATTGTCAATTTATATCTTTTTTAAAACATAATGTAAATTTATTTTTTGGGCATAATTTTTTAATAGGTGATTAATTATTTTTTTAAACGCTCAGCGGGCCGGATGTGGCCTGCGGGCCGTAGTTCACGCATCACTGCTCGAGATAATCAATAGAGTTAAATCTCCTACTGTCCCCAATGAGCCTCTTGGCCTTCTCTTGCACGCGGTCGAACATCTTCAAAATAGACTTTGGGGTATCGGATCATACATAAGAGTTGTATTCCATTTTTGTCCGGATATAGGTGGTATATATATATGTATATAGTAAAAAGATCGTTTTAGAAAACCGAAGCACTTCAAAGCTTTTTAGAATATGTTTAGTCTATCGAACATCACACTGTATTTTCATGCCAATAACATCAAGAACTTCCAATCCCTTAATACTTATATAATTCATATTAGCATATGCAACATCATTTCGAAACACACATCCATGCGTAAGCATGCAACATGAATTCTTATGGCATTAAAATCGGCTCTATTTACGCGACACCATTTGGAATTTATAAAAACAAGAAGTGGGGTAGGAGAAAGAATAATAGTTTACTTAGAAATAATAGAGAGCTGGTATAGCTTTCGCTAAGGTATCAGTTTTCGCTAAGGCAAATGTGATGTATTACGTAATAGCGCTCTAGTCCGTAACTACGCACTCTTAGCTATAATAGTTGTTTTATATTATTAAAATAATATATGTAGCCATCTGAGTTAGCTGAAACATGAAACCGGTTTAACAAGTTTTAGTTGTTGTTCTTTTCCATAATTACTCAACGGTAGTTTTTCTAGAAGTCTATTTTTATTTTTCGGAATGAATAGCTACGAAAATTTTGATCTTAGGAGACGCAATTCCAAGTTGTTACGCTTTTTATTAGAACCTTTTTTTAATTTTTTCAGTAGTTTTCAATAAACTTTGAATATAATTTAGTGCAACGTCGACTGATTTCTCGCACGAATTCGATAAGTATTGATTTTGACTGTTCGCTGTCCTTGCTCTTTTTCAATGACTTGTATTGAAAAATATAATTTTTCTGTTACTTATAACTTAATCTTAAATTTAAATCCGACTACTTTCAACAAAAATAAAATATAAAATCCAGAAAATCGCCTGATAGATAATGTTTATAAAGGTTCCTTAATACTCATAAAAGAAATGAAAAATTTAAATAAAGGAGTTACGAATATATTATTTAACTTATGAATACCGAATAAACTGAAGAATTTCTACAATTAGGCTGACTGCAAACTTCCTTCAAAGTCATAATGCATTAAAAGAAACAAACCATAATCTCTTCTACACACGACATTAAATGATTGTTCTTATACACGACTGAGAAGGTTAAACATTGTTTTCTTGGCTGAATGCCAGAGAAATAACTCTAAATGATTGGTGCTTCTATCACAAATATTTCCTTTTGTCTTGCAATGCTTGTTTATAATTATAAGATTTTAGTAGTTATTGCTTGTTAGTTAAATAGTTTTAAAGACACAATAAATATTTTTAAAGAAAATATAGTTTATTGTTGGAGAAATTGCTCAAGCCTTCCACTGATTGGAGAGATTTAGGAAAAAGACACATATTTTAAAATATTCAAATAGGCGAATTTATGTTATAAACACCCCAGTCGCATGGGCATTCGAAAAATCAACATTTAATAAATATCGACAACGAAACTGATAAAAATAGGGAGGTCGAAAGAGCGAGCCGATCACCAGTTTAATAGTCCTGACTTATAATGCACTTTTACCTATATTTTCTCTAAACCTCACTGCACTTCAGACATACTCTGCTACATGTAACCTTCAGCTCTTTTTTCGTTGAGGTCTGTATAATTTCGTTCTGATATTTAAAATTCTCAATACTTCATAGCTCTAAAATGTTTTGCACTATCTTATTGAAAACTCATATAACACAAAAATTAATTTTTGCACCACGAGTTGATAGAAATTATTTATACTTTAAGACCATTACGAGTACTCCCCTTGTAAAAATTTTGTTAATACACCCACATACCCAGAAGAAATGAAATTTCAAGTCAAATTCAATTCATCAATCGCGCTGTAAGAGGAAGTATAAAACCAATAGCATGAGAAGCATTCTTAAAGGTGGAATTTTGCAATTATAAAGGATTTTTCAATAAGAAGTTTGTTTTGTAAAACAAAATAAAACAAAATTTTATATTGAGTGATTAAAATTTTTATTGTATTACAAAGAGAAAAGTTCGGCAATTATCAATGGAAAATGATATCTGACAAATGTTCACCACAACCCCGCTGACAGATTTCGATTCTTTCATCAAATATTTTAATTACTTTTTGGCAAAATGGCGATCTTATTTCATTAATGACATCGCAGATTTTGAGTTTTAAAGTTGAAATCGATTTGATTGGCTCCGTATAGACAATGTTCTTAAGATAGCCCCAAAAAAATAGTGCAGTGGTGCTAAATCACACGATCTGGCTGGCCACTTAACTGCTGAGTGTAGTGAAATAATGTGATCGGGAAATTTACTTTGCAATAAATTTATCGTTTCATTGGATGTGTGACGTGTGACACCGTCCTGTTAAAACCACGCCTAAAACTAAGTTAGCATCTCCCCCCCAGATCACATATCGAACCATACAGTTACAGGTTGATCATGCAAAGGCTTCTCAATAATCGCTCTAGGATTTTCAGAAGCCCAAATGGAGCAATTTTTCTTACTGACGTACGCTGAGAAGTCGGAAAAAATGTTTTTTTTAAAAAAAACCAGCCGAATGTTCCTGAATGAATTGAGCAAATCTACGGCAATTTCCTGCAACAGTTGAATTTTGTAAGGCTTCAAAGTCAAATTCTTACGCGAAATTCGACTGAGGAATTGACAAATTTGGATCTGCTTCAACACTGTGGCCTATGTGGCTTTTCAGTTCAATGACCCTGTCGAACACGCGTTGGTGTTCGCACATTTTGTTTCTAGCCTGTCAACTCAAATTTAACGACCAAATTCTTAATAGCGGTCTCAGAAGGTCGATTATATTGTCCGAAGATATCACGAAATTTGCGAAATATAACTTTAATGGAACTACCATTTTCATAGTGGATTTTTATTATTTTAATGCGATTTTGAATTCATTGTTACAACTGCCAATATATCTATTACGAATACGTCGAAAAACTAAATGTCAAAACTATAACGCTGTTGCTGTTGCCACAATTGAAAAAAAAAACTTCATGTTGGAAAACCCGATATATCTCTTCAATATAAATATTCATTATAACAAAAAATTGGTGTTCTAGCTATAAAAAGTGTTCAAATCTGTCTTGGCTATTAATTACTTAAGACTAACAACAACGATAGCTTTAAATCCAGTTTAACATATTCACAACCGCGAGTTACATCTTGTGACTAACTAAAATCATACAAATCAATAATTTACTCACGCTTTACAAAATCTTTAATGACTAAATATTAATCATATAAACGGAGCTTTTATAATTTAAAATCTCTCAGCATAATAAAACTGTCTAAGAAAAAAACAAAATACATTAAAGTACACACAAACTTGGCTTGCGTTTCCATACGCTACAGTTAGGAAATCTCGACACAGCGTTGTAAGTACATTTATTGAACTGAAAGTGTTGGTTGCTTAAGAGCAGTAATGAATAATTTCTCTATAAAATATCAAATAATTTTGCAAACCGCTAAGCATACGTTTATTTACCAAGGTATTATCGATTTCTTTTACAACGGGTGTTTTTTAAGCCAAATAGAACTTTAAATTCTAAAAATAACACAAAAATATAAATTAATCAAAAACTAGTTTCATTCAAAATATTAATATATCATTGAGATTTGAAAATAATTTTGGACATATGGCCACCGCGGTTATTATGTTGTAAGAGGAATTATGTTGGATGATTCTTTCGAGTAGTGTAAGCTATAATTCACCATGGGTGTGGCCATAGATTAACGGCACGTAGCATCATTTTTTAAAAACCACAACTTGCAGGAATTGTTGTCACCTATGTTCTTAAACAAATAATCATTGGGCAACGAGAGCAATAACGATTCACAACGAAATCCTTGCCATGGCTTAAATTTTCAAGAAATAAGGCGCATTTATGCTCAAGTGCTTAAGACTCACCAAACAATATACTTTTCTAAATGTAATAGAGTCTGTTGTCCATACAATTTTGATCGCAAACACAATTTCGACCAATTAGATTGGTAACCAATCTGCAAAGTAAATCTCGCTTTGCCAGAGTACATAGATTGCAGACGTTGTTTAACAGTTAACCCTTATGACAGTTCTATTGGACAGGTTATTTTAATTTTCTTATTAAGAACCCTCTATGTATAGGAAAAATTTAAAGTAGATTTTTTTTGTGATTAGATTTATTTGAAAGTTGTTACGGGTCTAAGGGAGAAGTCAGGATTTATAAACTGTATTTCAGTAGTCCTTATAATTTTTCCAGTTTTTAACCAACGTTTTTTTGTATTTATGATGTAACTAGATTTAAGAATGATTTCTCTGACGGTATTGGTAACAATTACTAACGAAACATCGGAAAAGAAACGTTAAATAAATGGAGTTTTGGTTACGCTTGAACTAAAAATCATAACTATTGAAAATTTAAGAAAATAAAAATTTAAAGAATTAAAGAAAAGGCACTAACTTATCCTGTTAGTCCAATCTTACAAGATAATCTTTGCTCTATATAATGAAAATGTATAATTTGCCAGTTAATTAATTAAGAAAACATATCAATGCTTGAACAACATGACTTATGTTTTGAAATGTGTTGAATTATCATATGATTTCTCTTATAATATTGGCAATGATTGGTATAATTATGTGTCCATATTTAAACAATATGCTTTTCAACCTGCAAGTTTAATCATCCATGTCCAATTAAAAATTTGCTTATACGAAATTAAAATTATTCGATTTTCCATTTATTTTTACTGCACAGGTACTTAACTTTGCTTTCCGTAATTTGTTTTTCTCTTTTAATAAATTAAATTTAGGCAAAAGGTGTGTTAATTGCACATAAAAGTTAAACACGTTTGTTTGGTTTATTCCTTCATTCTTTAAAATATACTTCGTGTGATTTGTTCGTTCGTCTGTTATACGTGAATATTTTTTGTAATTTTCTTGAAGCAGCGTGCAGCAAATAGCACAGGGAATAGTGTTGTTCATACATTTTTGTTTTGGAAAATTAATACAGCAGAAAGTCTATCACGAAGAAAACCACAACCAAGTGGAGATCTGCAAGCAAAATAAAAATGATTACTTAGACAGTCTTTTACCTTAAAGTATCATAATGTTGGCTTGGCTGTTTTATTTATTTAATGTTAAAATTTTATTTTCTTGATTTATTCAGCTGTTAAAGTTGTCTATTAGTTTGAATTGAGTTTAAGGCTTGCTGCCCTGGTAGCAACACAGTAACATTAGTGGTACGAGCAACGTGAACTATGGTTATTGCTCCATGATAGTTTGTGGGATTGTGAACAGTGTGACCAGCTTTACTTATTTTTTGAAAAAACATAAATCTAGCTTTTTGGGCTTTTAATACTATATTACGCTTTAATTTTTTCGCAAGACTATAAGCAGCTGTTTCATTTCTATCTACTTCCATTCCACTTCATACAAGTAGCTTAAAAGTAACTAAAATACAGCAGAGTTTTGTTGTAATATTTTGTATTATTAAATATCACACTTCTGTTGCTGTGAAAAAAATTCAATTAAAAATATTACAGTCTGTATAGCTTTGATAGTTAAGATATAGTTATCATATTTATAGTATATAAATGCAAATACAGAACTGAAAATAAATATGTATTATATTGTTACTGATGTGTCTTGTTTAACTTTTAAAAATAACATACTTAAGCAATAAAGCGAAGTACTGGGTATGTTGTTTACGACCTACGTGGCTTACTAAAGTAAATGTATGGTACAACAACAAAATTTCTAGTTACAAACTGCGTAGAAATTTTATACACGCAAACAACAACAATTTGATATACTGTTTACTAACTGCGTGGCATGCAAAACAAATTTCTGTTTGCTAACTATACGCGAAAGACAACAACAAACATGTATGATGTTTAGCATCTGCGTAGTTTTCTAAGAAAACTTATCTACACAGGGCAACAGCAAATATTTTGAAATAAATCCCAAGCAGAAACCTTATCAGCATAAAAACAAAAACAAAAATACACACAGACATCGAATAAACAACATACAACAACAAAGTGTGATACAAAGGGAGTAAAGGATTCTTAAATTTTCTAGACTTTTAATGGACAAATGTAAAATTAAATCTTGTGCAGTAAAGACGTGCATCTTAAGTTAATTGTTCTGTAGTGTCAACTTTGTGTAGTTAAAGTAAATAAAATTATTATTAATTTAAAGACTGTAAAAACCGGTATTATTTATTTTGCAATAAAGAACTCACAACAAAACGTTTATAAAAGGTATAAACGTAACAATATGCATTACAAAAAATCAGTAGAGTGATTTAGCTTTCTTTTATAGTCTGACAGTACCAAAAACAACACGGATTTCAAATGTTGCATTGAAGTTGGATTTAAGTAAAAGCGATGTATCGGGTTTTTCAACAACAAGTTTGCTTCCCAATTGTGGCAACACCAAAAACATGTTAGTTTTGCCATCAATTTTTTCGACGTATGAATTCAGTTTCGCACGATTATCGCATTAAAATATTTAAAATCCACTATGAAAATGGTGATTCTGTTATATTTATATTTCGTAAAATTCTTGATATTTTCGAGCAACATAAACGTCCTTCTAAGATCGTTATTAAGAATTTGGTAATTAAATATGAGTCGACAGGCTCGATACAAAATGTGCGAACACCAACATCGCAGCGGTAAAGTACAGTACTGAAGCAGATCCAAATTTGTCAGTTCCTCGACGTTCTCAACAATTGGGGTTACCTAAAAACACCACCTGCCGAATTTTGCGTAAGGATTGGACATTGAATCCTTACAAGTTTCAACTGTAGTGAAATCGACGCCAAATGACCACTCATATCGCCGTAGGTTCGCTCAATTTATTCAGGAACAACCGGCTGGTTTTTCTTAAAAAATCATTTTTTCAGAGGAAACCCATTTTCACTTGTCAGGGTATATCAGCAAACAAAATTGCAGCGTTTGGGCTTATGAAAACCCTAGAGCAATTATTGATAAGTCTTTGCATACTCAACATGTCACTGTATGGTGCGTTATGTGGTCTGGAGGCGTGGATATGGGGAAATGTGGTAACGGTCAATGGATCACGCTATCGGCATATTATTGGCGACGTGGATGTCACGGACTTGTGGTTTCAATAAGGCGGTGGCACATGTCACACAGTCAATGAAGCAGTTAATTTATTGCAAAACAAATTTACCGATCGCATATTTTCACGACAATCAGCAGTTAAGTGGTCAGTCAGATCGCGTAATTTAATGCCGCTGGAGCTATGTTAAGGACAGAGTCTATACGGAGCCAATCGAATCGATTTTAGCCTTAAAACTCAAAAACCCCTAATGTGATTGAAGAAATAAGACCGCCATTTTGCCAACAAGTGATGAAAAACTTTAACGATAGAATCGATTTCCATCAGTGTGGTCATGGTGCACGTTTGACAGATATCATTTTTCATTCGTAATGGCCGAACTTTTCTCTTCGTAATACAATAAAAATTTAAAATTTTAATTTCATCTAAATTTGTTGTTTTATTTTGTTTTAGAAAACAAACTTCTTATTGTTTTACAATAATTGCAACTAAAACAATATGTTGACCGAATCCATTACCTTGTTTAAGTCTAAGAATATTGTTTTACGTCTTTACGTCTTTATTTGAAAGACGATTTAGCCTTACAGTATTTTGCAATCTGGTCACACTGATTGTTAAGTCTAATGATATAAAAAAACTAAACATAAAGTAGTAGTGGCAGGCAGTGTTACAAAAACAAACAACTAAAACTTGTTAGAAAAAAGAAAATTTTGCATTAAGGTGACTATAAAAAGTGGAAAATTTGTCATTATAGTTGTAACTTGTTTAACCTTAATAAATTTTGATATATGTTCATACAATAAAAATAAGTTTTTGTTTTCTGACGGTAATCATTTTTATTCGTTAGTAAAATCAATTTTTTTTTAGTTGCAATGCAGCAGTATTATTAATGGTTCTATGAGCTATGAAACCAGTTAATCTTACTTTATCTAAGAACTAAATTCTATTCTATTGTCAAACTTCTATATCGATTAAGCATTTCAAAAATTTTTGCAATATCATACTGGATTAGAAGTTGTGAAATATGTTTAAAATTTGCTGTTATAACTTGAAATTTAACTTATTATCCATAAGATCGTTTATAAAGACGGTTATCATTTTTCTCCCACGATCACATTTTCCAGTAAACGTTTTACGAATTTAATCTAGCCAGATATTATATTCTTTACGGCGGCACTAGTACTGACACGAAACTGATTGCATATTATGAAAAAGAGCTGTCACTTTAATAATACCTTGACTTAGGAGTAGGCCAATTGTCATTCTTTAGTTTTTCTATAGCAGGTGTTCTATAGATTTCTATATTTAGATCTTACCTTACCTTATATCATTTTTAATTTTTGCACGACTCTCATTTTCATTCATGTGATAGGAGAAGTGCCTTTATAGTCACAAATTTCTTATGGGATTATCTTGCTCTGCATAACCATAATTCTAAACTATTTGGCCTATACTTTTATTGGTTTATTATGAATCACAATTATTAAAAACACTTTTAGTTTTCGCGTAACTTTTTACTCTGAGTGCTACAGGCGGTTATAGCTTGGGACACAATTTGGATAATTTATAAGAAGCAAGATACGATAACAACATGAAATTAGTATTTGATTTGAATAAGACAAGATTTTAAACCCTTTTGGAAATTAAGATTGTTGGGACAAAAAGGTACAAAAGACGCGCGCCTTTGTAATCGAAATTGATCAAGTGTCCACTCGATAATTAACTTGATGGAACACCCTTTTTATTGGTGGTCTTAGAATTCTCTATTATTTGGTGCAATAAAGTTTTACAATTTTTCTCATTGAGTTTATGATTTTGTTTTCATCTGGCCACGTTTACTTAGACGAATTTATTCCATCGAGAGTTGTCCTATATTTACCGATATTTGACTAGCAACGAACAAATACTGCTGGTGTTTACTAAAATCTTTTATCTAGGATCAAGTTAAAAGGAAAATTGGGTAAACACGACATTTTAGAAATGTGCATTTTAATCAAATTTCGAGTTTCCTAAAGACTTGCTCGTCTGAAGCTTTCAAAGTAAAACAAATAACAACGAACTTTTTATCTAGTCTTGTACTAGTATTTTGCACAAGTATGTAATAAAAACGTATAGTAACTATAGCTACTTCTAACAACTTACTACACATATATATGTATATTAATGCTTAGGTGTTTTGTATTAGCGTATGTGTGGTGTGTTTGTGCTAGCATTTGTTGATGTGGATAGGTAAGTAGTATAAGCCAACAACCGCAAAAAAGCGGCTTTTTGTAGTTCATGAACGGCCAGCGAACTTTTTATCGTATGACTAAAAGCCATAAGCAAAAACATAAAACAAACAAACAAACAAACAGTCACACACACACACACACACACATCTGTGCATATATTCATACGTACAAGACCTTAAGCACTACAAGCCTCACCAAACTACATTGCACCTATTTATTGGATGTTTGTATGTAAAATAACTATAGCAATAAACTAGCTGTGTACAGAGCAACTTTTTTATGATAGCAATGCACGGCACCGCCGCAATAATAACATTGATTTTTTGTTTTTTTTTTTCTTTTGTAGCGCTTTGTGTATTACTTTGTTTGTTGCACAGTTAAACAGACAGAGCGGCTGTGAGGCGATAGAAGAAACAGTCGGGCGGACTATCTAACTATCAGTGTTGGTGACGTTTTTTATTCAGTCGAGAGTGCGAGTATTTGAATCAACAAAAAGTCTTTTATTTAAGCTCATTCCTACTCTTTTATAAAAATTGCTTTACATGCTTCCAATTTCAAGACAGTCAGTCACTCAACACTTTAGGCCCATTTGTTAAGGAGTGTAGCTAGGAGTATACGTTTATTAATGTGTGTGTGTGGCAATGTAACTTATAAAATTTTATATTCGCACATACTAAATGTTTTTACATGAATTGACTAAAAACTAAGTTGCATTATGATTAAAATGAAGCAACAAAAGAAAAACTATAATAACTTGTTCGTTGTTGCTTTAGCTAACAACTAAAGTGGGTGTGTTTTGTGAGCATGCAAATCATAAGCTGGCTTGTGTAACCTTTTTTCAAAACTTGAGTTGCATGACCGTTTAAATGTTTATTTTGCCTATTATAGAAGCTAAAAACAAACTGACATTAAGACATTTTCGAAAACTCTATTATTTTAGTGACTTTATAAAAACTAACTTCACTAAATTAATCATTATTAGCTGTTGTCATTTTGTAATTAATGTTATCGTAAAACTTTTATTACGATAAATATGTGTGCTGTCATAATTTGCTTAGGTCTCATTGTGCTTAAAATATTCGGCACTTTGTAATTAAAAAAGGAACAATTATATCATGAGTTCATTTACTCTTCCTTTTATTTGGGTAATGAGCCAACATTGACAAGTTGATTAATAACGGCTAACTAATTAATGAGAAAACATCAGTGCCAACCGTTCGAACTCTATGAAACGAATTGGCTGTTGACACGTTCTTCTCTTTTAAAGGCAATTTTCTTGAAAACAAATTTCAAAAGGATATTTTAATTGATATTTTTCATTATGAAGAAGCTATCTGAGGCTTAGAATATATGAAAGATGACTTGACGTTTCCATTATATTGATGTGACAATATTAGTACGGTGTAAAACTAAATAACCTGTTTATCATCAGAACATTACTCTTGTTTTTAGTAAAATTAAATTTTAATTTCGATTTAATCTTTTGAATCATTTTTAACAACTAATTTTAGTCACATTTTAGTAACAATAGATATAGAAACATAGTCATAATTTAGTGTAAAAGCATTACTCCAAGTCAGTTACTATAAGAATATAATGCATTTTAGTATCTATATAGACGAGTACATCCGGTTCAAATAGGGTTTTCTAAAAAACATAATTTATCTTATGCAGGATTTTAGCCGAAAGGATAGAACTTAACCTCAAATAGGTGTGCGGTTACTCTAAAACCAATGCTATCTAAAGTCCCATGATGCTTTTAATGTTTTTATCGCCTCAACAGGCGTTAGAGCATGCATGGTCCTGGTCATAATAAAGCTAAACTTGCTGTCGGCATAAGTCTGTGTATGCTGCATAACTTATAAAGCTGCACTATTAAACTGCCCGACACAGGCCACAGACTTTGTGATCCCTTAGGTAATTTCTCATTGCACGGCGGAAATATTGGTACATCTTAAATCATTGAGTTATTGATTGTGAATTCGATAACTCTCTGTTTTGATACAACTTTCGTTATATTGCTTAGGTTATCGCTGTGGTTTTATTTTGCACTAAAACAGTCTGCTAAGGTACGAAAAGAACACTGAAGATGGCAAACGGCCGAAACGGGTTTGTTCACAAACCAAATTTGACGAGTGTCGATGGAAAACCGTACCCAAATAAAAGTACGTAACAATCTTTGAAGATACAAAAATCCCAATAAAATCAGCGATGTAGAAGGTGCCCAGATTGAACGGACTATTCGTAGAGAAATTAGAATGCTGAGCTGAATATTACATGAATGGTGCGTTTTGCACGTTAACCTGGCAACTACATGTATCCAAATTACCTCTTACGTTTTTAGACTTGTGAGAATATGCTTTTAAAAGTCCTTAGCGCAACTCACGTTGAGATGATTAAAATTTTTATTGTATTACGAGGCAGCTTCAACAATTATGAATGAAAAATGATATCTGGCAAATTTCCACCATGACAACGCTGACAGATATCGATTCTTTTATTAAATTTTTAATTACTTTTTGGCAAAATGGCGGTCCTATTTCGTTAATTACATCACGGATTTTGAGTTTTAAGGCTGAAATCTATTTGATTAGCTCCATACAGACTCTGTCCTTAACATAACCGTATACAAATTAATCCAGCTGCTGATTGTTGTGAAATCATGCATTCGGGAAATTTAGTTTGCAATAAATTGATGGTTTCATTGACTGTGTGACATGTTGGCACCGTCCTGTTGAAACCACATGTCCGTGATATCCACCTCGTCAATAATAGGCCAAAATTAAGTTGTTAGTATCTCGCGATAGCGTGATCCATTGACCATTAGCAGCCTCATCTTCGATAGTAAACCGCCTCCAGACCACATAGCGCACCATACAGTGATACGTTGAGCATGCGACAATTGAAAATCGACTACGTCTGACAAAATGATTTTTTCAGAAAAACTAGTCAGTTATTCCTGAATACATTGAGCGAATCTACGACGATGTGCTCCAACCGACCGGTTTCAATTCCTACACCAGTTGAACCTAGTAAGACTTCAAAGTCAAATCCTTACGCAAAATGCTGGATCTGCTTCAACACTGTGGCTTACAGCTGCGATGTTTTCAGTTGAACGACCGTTGGTCTTAGTGTTCGCACATTTTGACTCAAATTTAAGAACCGAATTTTTAATAGCAGTATCCGAAGGACGATTATCACGAATTTTACGAAATGTAACTTTAACAGAACCACCGATTTTCGCGCGAAATTGAACTCAATGTAACAATTGCCAATGCATCTACTACGAATATGGCAAAAAACTAAATGTCCAAACTATCATGTTGCCAGTGTTGACACAATTGAAAAACAAACTACTTGTTGAAAAACCCTATATATAAGAGTAAAAGAGATTGTCGGCAATGCTGCTGTTATAAAGCAGTTTGTCCAGAAGAAAATACCAATCAATTTGCATGAGTTATTATATTTTAAATCTCATTCCCTAAAAATAATTTTATATGTCTTGTAATTTATTTATAACTTAAATTTGTAAAGTTACCTCAGTAATATGTTTAGCATATAAGTTCGCACACTCCTGGTTTCGATTATATATTCTTAAATAAACATTTATTATCATACGTTTTTAGTACACTTTCACAATTATAACCCCGCACATATCGGTTTTATTGTAAGCAATAAATGTTTTACCTGAAAACAAATCTCTTTGTTGCCACAAGGAAAAAGTAACGTCGTTAAATGCAAGTTTGACAATTTTTACTTAAAAAAAGTTTTGTCAATATGTAAGAATATGTGGTCACAAATTTAAGTTTAAATTTATGCACGTAACAACTCAGGTGAATGCACATCAATTTCATTATAAATGAATTTCAATTTAACCGCACTTGACACCGCAAATCCTCATAACAGAGCGACATCCATTAACTCTTGCATTTAAAATTATTTAAAAAATATACATATTAACAAATAATAAACTGAAACCTTTGGATTAGAGACTAAAGCGATTAGAAGGCAAATATATAAAACTTTCATTTCTTTTCATCACAAACTAGAAGAAGCGTCTTTTTAAAAGGCAAAAGTATAATACAAAGATAAAAGAAAAATAAATCAAATACACATTCGAGCAAAAATAAATGTGAAGCATCTGAAGTGAGATGTTCAGAAATGCGGATGAAAAAAATAATAGCTCTATTTAAATCTAAAATTTTAATTTAAAATATTTTTGTGTTTTTCCTTCGCTGTTTCGTACACCGTGCGACATCGGTTTTGCTAATTGTCCACAAAATCTAATAAATAAATATTTCATTTCTAAACAACAAAATCGTATTAAATATTATTTGCTTATGTAGCTATTCTTTTTAATATTTTTATCGAATCAAGGAATGCTTGTGGGCGTTTTAAACACGCGCCAAAAATATTTCAGATATTAATATATTGTTCTTAACGCATTTTAGTGGAAAATTAAATATGTACGAAAGTACATTGCAATATATGAGATGTTTTTACTTTTGATATTTAAAAATAAAAATAACTTTCCCTAAGGCCCTTTAAAGATATTTAAGGATGCGCAAGTTTATTATTATATCTTTGGTATTTATATAAAAGTGGATGCGTGGCCCTTGTGGGTTTAGAACTGATAATTGTTTACAACATCAAAATTTGTGCACAAACTATGTTTTATGTAAACGGAAATCGCATTGTTAAAATGGTTATTGGTTGGCCACCACATGCTATTCTTAATTTTAATAATAATAAATCAAATTAACAACTTTCTTATGAAACGAACTTTAGGCTAAGCAATTGTTTAACACAGCGCCGATTGTTGGCTTTAATATTTTTGTTGTTGGTAGTTCACCGTTAGAAGTTTACTCTACACCGAGAAGGTTCTAGCCCTCACTCACTCATATAGTTCTGGTCAGTTTTCATAACGAGTCTCCATTGCTCTATTCGACGGCCTATTGTCTGCCGCGAAGCTCTTATTACCACTCCTGCTTCTGCCACCACCGCAATAACATACTATTAATCATTCAGAAAATTCTTTGGCTCGCACTAAAATAATAAAGGATTTTTTTTTTATCCTTCCAGAAGAACATTTTCCCACTTAATTCTCTAATGCAAGCAACGTTGTCTATTTTATGACAATGGCTCCTCTTGAACGTACCCGGGGTCCACTGGGTCACTCGGACATCCGTTAAAGTTTTAAAAACTTATAAGCCTTGAAGTTAATGAGGGCCGTGTGGTTCTACAATAAAATGAGTTGGCTTTATCTTGTAGCTTATTTTAGACTGCATATTGTCAAAGCCACTGACAATTTAAGTTAAATAAACACAAAATTTTTTTATGTCGGGATCTCGAATAATGTTTAACAAATTTATCTAAACCAGTGCTGGTTATATAACTCTCAAATCTCGAAAATATTTTTAACCTGCAAAAGCACCAGCAATAATATATTATTTTGAAAACGACTTTAGATCCTTCATTTATCTTTCCATATCCATGGTAAAGACTGTTGTAATAAGAAATTTGTTTTCCAAAACAAAATAAAGCAAAACACTGATAGCTGATAAACATTGATAGCATGAAAAATGATAGCTGATAAGTGTCCACTACGACGACGCTGACAGATGCCGATTCCTTCATCAAAGTTTTTAATCACTTTTTTGCAAAATAGCGGTCCTATTTTATTAATCGCATCATAGATTTTTAGTTTTAAGACTGAAATCGATTCTATTGGCTCCGTATAGATTCTATTTCTAATAAAGCTCCACAAAAAATAAACTAGCAGTGTTAAATCACACGATCTGTCTGGCAACTAAACCGCTGATTATCATGAAATTATGCGATCGGAAAATTTGGTTTACAACAAATTGATCGTTTCTTTGGCTGTGTGACATGTGGAACCGTTTTGTTGAAGCCATATGTCGTCACTAATAGGCCAAAATAGAGTTGTTAGGATCTTGCGATAGCGTGATTCATTGACCCTTACCGCCTCATATTCGAAAATCACGCCTCCAGACCACATAGCGCATGCAAGACTTCTCAATAATGTCTAGGATTTTCATAGGCCTAAATAGAGCAATTTTGCTTGTTTTTCCTGATGTACCAGCAGGTTTTTCCTGATGCATTAAGCGAATCTACGGCGATGTGAATGATCGGTCGGCTGCAATTCCTGCACTAGTTGAACCTTGTAAGGCTTCAAAGTCAAATCCCTATGTAAAATTCGCCATTGTTGAGAACGTCGAGGAAGTGACCATGTTTTCAATTGAACGAGCCGGTTGAACAAGCATTGGTATTCGCAGATTTTGTATTGAGCCTGGCCACTTAGATTTAACGACCTCTTAATAGCAGTCTCGAAAGAACGATTATGTTGTCTGAAAACATCACGAATTGTACGAAATGTAACTTTAATAGAACCACCATTTTCATAGTGGATTTCAATTATTTTAGTGCGATTTTCGAGCGAAATTGAATTCTACCAGACACTAGGCCATAATCCTCCATCATGACAACGCTCGGCCACATTTTGCGAGACCGGTTAAAAACTACTTGGAAAACAGTAGATGGAAAGTTTTGGCTCACCCATCTTATAGCCCAGACCTTGCCACTACCTTAAGTTTCATTTCAGAGCAGGATATCATCACAAATTGATTTAATTCATTCTTTACCTCAAAACTCGAGTAGTCATTTTAGCGCGGAATCCATATGCTACCAGAAAGTTGGGAAAAATTAGCAACATTTTGAAAAATATTTCAACTCATCTTCTTATTATAATAAATTTATTTTTCAAGCAAAAAACCACATTATTTATACATTATAATGCCAAAAGATTATCTTTCGAATAAAGTAAATTGCATGCCAATCAAAAAAACCTCTATAAAAATACCCTTTATAGCCGATCGGAACGTACCAATCTGAATTATCTATAGATATCAACTATGGATTTGTTGCAGTTTTGCTGTTTGCCAATTTCAAAATCTTAAGAGTGGTTCCCTAATGACTTGGGATATTCTAATAATCGCACGGAGACATTAAATTTTAATAAATATAACTCGAATCACCTCTCATTATCAGACAGATTACATCAGCAACAAAATATAAATAACAGTTTTGCTTTTATGCAACTCTGATTTATATTTTTTTTTTAATTTCAGAAATTTTGGTGATTCCCTGTTAGCGATGTACATGTCCTCATGTTGCAAGATGCTACAGCTTTTTTTATCAATTAAAGCAAAAATGGCAATTACAAACAAAAAAGGTTTGGTGTCTGAACTAAGAAAGAGTAAAAGATTCTTGTTTATTTTAGTCAAGTGTATTATAAAATGTCTTTTATGTTTCAGATTCAAAATTGGGTAAAGCGCCGGCCGTATTAATTAATTCAAACAAAGCAAATACTCATTAGAAATTGGAGTCTGGAGTAAGTTGTAATAAAAGCGAATGTCGTTCGTGCTTCACTTAGATATAATATTGAAATAGCGTCACGACTAATTTTTTCTCATTTTTCTGCATGAAAGTTGTAGTAAGAAGGATGTCACAAAAGCAACAATGTTACTTTTAAGTGCATAACTTGAAATGTGGTTGACTACAGATTCTTTGTATTGAAACACATAACATCAAATCTCATGTTCTGCAATTTGTGCATTAGATCTCATAAAATCTAATGATATTCTTGAAGCTTTATACTTCATCAAAGCCACTTGAGAAATAAAGCTGAAGAAACAATAATCAAAAACTTTTTTTCAATTTTAGATAGAAAAATTTCTCTACATTATTTAAAATGGTTTTTATTTATAACGGTATAAAACCGTTATAATCCAAAGTTAGTGGCTTCGATCCCTAAGTTAATACAAACAGAAGTGACTTTTAAAACAATTAGTTTAAATGTCGAGTTATTATTAATTTATTGCCGCGCACTCAACTTAAAATTTTGAAAAGAAAATCTAATAAAGTTCCAATCCTAAAAAACAAACCTCTACTGTGTGTTTTTGAAATAAAAAATTTTTTTATTGCTGTTTTTTTCTTCTAATATTAACAAAATACGCAGCATTATAAAACTTTTTTGTGCAAAGAAGTAAATATTTTTACCACTAATGCGTCTGAAAAGAATTTCAGTGAAGCCAAACCAAATACTTTGGCAATCACTTAATTTTTTAATTTGTCTTTTGTAATAAATTTTATTTGAAAGACAATTTCAAATGAAATTTAATTACAATTAACGATTCAGCTATTTCATTTGAAAATTAACCCGATCCTTGTTATTGCCAAAGTATACAGATTATTATACTAGAGGAGTTTGCTTCTATTATAAACGACGCAATAAAAATTGTTGAATTATTCAACTATAGTTAACGGTTAACAGTTATAAGTTATAAAATGAATGTTTATCGTTCGTTATTTAACTGACGCACAGTGGTTTTAAAACGTTTGTTTTTGGAAATAATTCGGTAGATCATGAACCAAGCAGAGAAATGGACCATAGCCCATGTAGGGTAAAGGGGGGCTTCTGGGCCCCCAATTTTATTACCTAAGGCATAACATAATTTGAAAATGTTATAAAAAGGTTATTTATTACTCATATGTTACGAGTTTTTGAACTTAAGTTAACCTTGAGAATATCTACAAAATTTGTCTAGGTTACCTCTTTTGGTTTCGGAAAAAATCGGGCTTTTTTTACTTGTGTTTTTAATGTGGTTTACCTATTTATATTTAGATCACTATTACAAAATATCAGCTGCATTCCCGATAAAATGTTTAATAACAAAGTAGTAAGTTTCGTTTTGATAACAGGTTTCGTTAAAAAGTTACAACCCTCTGAATTGGGAAAATGTAAAAACTGCCGTTTTTTTTGGATTATCCTCAAGAAAAAGGTATGTTGTTTTTTTTTCTTATATAATAAAAACTTACTTTAGTGCTAGTAAATATTTTAAAACTATTTTAAAGATTACCTATAGCAAATTTGAATAAAAGAAAACTTGCGCCAAAAATTATGATGGTTCACTCTCCAGTCGTATTCAAACATAGCCAATTTTGAAACAAGATTTATAATTTACTCCAAAATTCCTCAGAGTTCAAAGCACCGATTGAAAAATTATAAATACATTATAAAGGCTCTTGGCTATACCCTCCAAAAAGGATTTGATAGCCACGTAGTTAACAAAGTCAGGATAGGTAACAAAGCCAGGTTTTATAAAATATTACAATTTTTAAGGAATTTATGTATTAAAATTGAAAAAATTAAAATTTTATTTCACCATTTTATTAAAGGCTCTTTTATATATAATGCTTTAAAATTTTTTAAAAATATCTCGATCTGTTTATATTTTGTTCCAGAAAATTATAGTGCAAAAAATGCGAAGCGATAAAAAATGAGTAAATTAGAATTTTATTCAACTTAATTAGAAAAAGAGAGTAATGTCAAAAAGGTACGGCTCAAGTACATAAGCCAGAATTTTATTCGACTTTAATTAATTTGGGTACGCTCGAAAATTTAGCATAGTGCGTTTTGGAGTCACTTTACTTGGTCAAAAGTTTATTCGCCTAAGTAAAGGAAGACGAAAACAAATCTTTCCTTATTTCGCCAGGCCAGAATCTTATTCGACCTAGCTAAACAAGATAGGCCAAGTCACACGGCAGGCTGTCACTACTTAAAACGAAGAGAAGTTGATTCCGAATTTTATTCGCATCAACAACGACAGGACATAATTGGTGAGCAAGCATACTGCTTGATCAGGCGGGAACAGAATTGTTCCCCTCCAACGTTGGTCACAGTCTGCTAGCGGTCGGAGAAATTGAGTCTCGGCTTGAATCGGCCTGGGAAGTTCGCGGTAGATGAGAATGGTTAATGCCACGACAGATGACACCATGTAATAGATTTTGAATTAATCGAGGAAAAAACAATAAATAAAATAAATTAATAATCTTTAAGAAAAATAAAGACAGATATCGCTCGATTTATTATTTAGAAAGAGCGGCGTCACTGGTGTTTTGATTACAGAGAAACAAAGAAATCTTTTTTTGTAACGAACCCTGAAAGCCATGATCTGTATCCGCGTATACAGTTTAAACACGTCGTTACAAACTCATTCAAAATAGTTTAAAAGAAAACAAGGAAATTCTATCAAACCAACTTTGGTAAAAACATATTTAGCAATGTTATTGCATCTCAAGCCTGTGAAAGTCAGTAGCGTGACAATTTCTATATTTTTCACATACTTATAAAGGCGCCGGCACAAAATAGGTTTTACTTAACAGCATACAGACTGACCTCAGGTTACTTAAAATTTCATGCAACTTTCCGGCACAAATACTTATATAAATTGACCACGATTATTATTAATAATTCCAATAGTTGAAAACGAAAGATATTCGATTTTGTTATTACTTATCGATAGAGTACCATTATTAGGTAGAGTCCTACTTTTTCTAGATATGAGAATGCTTGAATCATAACTTCAATTGAGTCATGGTTTAGGGAAGCAGTACTGGAATTGATATTTTCTATCTCAGTGACTTACAACGAGAAAAGCAATGGGATAGAATATGTTTTTATTTGTTAAATTAAATGATTAAATATATGTGTATCTAAATTATACATAAAGTAGAAAAGATAAATGCAAAGAATGTTGATGACGCTTGTAGTGATGCCGAATACGTCGCATTGCATTCTGCTAGTTCCTAATTTTGCTTATTTTTTTTTTTTAATTAACATAAAATTTGCAAAAAAAAAAAGATTTTCTCCATTAGTTTTAAAACTAAAATATACGGTAATTTACGTTGAACGAAAATTACTTTCTTGTTTTTTTATTATACCAAAATAACTAGAACACTAATTCAAAGTAAAAAATGTTAAATAATATAATGTATTTAAACTTTATTTTTCCCTTTTTGAAACTAGCAACATATACCAACAATTTTCTTTTTTGATGCTTCTATATATTTGATCTCTACTGTAATTTTCCTTCTATATACAAACACATTTAAACTGATCGCTTTTAAATTTAGTGTGCATGTATATTATTGATGCTTTGTCAAGAACAATAGAAAAAGTGGAGAGAAAACAACTGACGTGTTCTCGATGCAGGAATCTATTTTTTATAAACATCCTAAATTCAATTACTTCAGTAGTACTTGTACTCAATGAAATTTTTAGGGTTGAACTAATATTTGTAAGCATATGTTTTATATTTTCTTAACAACCTATTTGCACAGTTTCCCAATTCTGGATTAATCACATGCCGTGTTTTTCACCACATACAACGGTAATCTTAGAATTTCCTAAACACTGTAAGAAAAAACGCGACTTTATAAATAACATTGGAAATTAAACTATTTTTAAAAGACAAATCCTATGAGCAAATGCCATTTTTCAACAAAAACTACACACAGTTGTATGGGGGATGAACTGATTTGCGTTTGTATTTCACTATTTGTTCTTTTTCAGATCATTTGGAATTCTTTACCCACAGTTTTAGAATATCCAAAAATACTTATTTAGTAATCAAATTTCAAGGACAGGATGACAATTCCAAAACAAAATACAACAACTATTGATTTTAGGTTTAAAATACTTGACGAAGTACTCTAAAGCCTCATATCTTAAGCCTACTGCATTGAAAGCCTTTTATAGCCCACCTATTCCGTTCAAGTGGAAATAGTAAAAAGGTATATTTTTAATTAATTAGTTTTATCATTAATTAGTACTACAGGGCTTACGCGTGGTTGCACGTTTGGCTTTATCTTGCATGGCCAATACGTTTTGAAAAATAAATAAAGTGATGGCATGTGGTTCAAATTCGAATAATGTTTGCAAGTAATAACTATAGCCAGAGAAAATAAGTGAGAAAGACGGGAGAAAGGTAAAAATAAGGGTTATGTTGCTTCTTTTTATGACGGAAGAGGGATATCGATCACATACTATTAATTGTTTAGGCGATAATTTTAAAATTATAGTGCTAAAAAATGAAAAAGAACTGTTCGAAAACAACTTGAAACAGAGATATTTCAGTTCACTTCAATAGAAATTAAAACATAAAATTATTACTTAAAAGTAAAAGTGTTTTATTTATCTTTGCCATTATTATTCTTATTATCATTATAATTATTATTGACTTGTGAAATAAAAAAATGTTGGCCGAATTCTTTATATCAACATGCATTGCTGCTATTACTTCAATTAGTATGTTGATTTGACCGCTCCTGTATCTATTATTATGTATTTAAAATGGTAAATCTAGTCTTGCACTTGTTCCAAAAATAAATATTGTATGCAACCACATTATAGGAAAAGGAAGAAAGGAAGAAGAGAAAACAAAATACAAAAATAGAAAATATTAAAAGCCGGAACTAGTTAGGAATTAAAGGAAGTAGATTTGTATGTGTATAAAACAAAATAAGTGTATGCTATAATAAATAACAGAACACTATCTTCTGTATATAAATAAACCAATCAAAGGAGATTTAACACATTTTCTACATTCCCTATTTTCTCTTTTAATTATTTTGCTAGGTTTCTATTTGTTTTAACACGTATGTTCTAACTTAGTTATACAAATCGCGTACATAAAAAATATTTCTTTTATCTTATTCTTTTGTTGTGCTTGAGAGAGGGCTGCATTGACAAATGGTTCAAAAAATTGTTTACGCAAGAAATGCCCAAAAGTATAAGAGAAAAATTATATTTAACAGATGATCATACGAACATTCTATATTTATTTATATTTTTTAGGTATAAAATGATCGTTCTGCACGTTTCACCCTCAATTGTTTGTCTGTTTTGTGTTCAGGAAGTTTCTATATGCATGGGATGTTGTTCTTTTTTCTTTCCATGTATATTTTTGTCAGGTTTCAACCGCATGGATACAAGGTGTGTCCTTGAGTTTATTTATACCATACCACTACACTGAAAATAAATAATCTTAGGTCTACGGCATTGGACTAACAAAATTAAAAGATTAAGAAAAAAAAAAGTTCGCAAAGCGACTAGCAAATTGTAGAACATGCAGATAAAAATTTGCAATACACACTGTGAAGAAAACTGACCCCCAAAGCTTTTTTCTGTAAAATTAAGTTAAGAATTTTCAAAATAATAAATCAACCAACAGCGGATATAAAGCATTTACTCTTTATGTGTAAATCCGAAAGTCCGTTTTATACACGTATTTTTCGCGCTTCTTCAAAACCTTTTAGTGCGCTTTTCGTACTTTCTTGTACAACTAAGAATTTTGGAGAAACAGAACATTAATCAGAATATTTATAAGCGTTTATTACTATTAAAGCAACCTGTACTTCTCACATGTTTTGCTTTGGCAATTGTTATCCTAAGCTTCTAGATTTTTATTTAAATACAAATAATAGTTAAAGAGTTTACCAAAAAATCGGAAAATAATAATAAATGATCTTAATTGAATGCTTTACATTAACAAAGTTGTTGATAAACAAAGAAACAGCTTTTTTTGTCACCGGTGCATAGAAGTGATTGCTTCGTTTCATTTTTACTTAGTTTAGAACTGTTTAGAAACATTCCTGAACCATATATTTAGGTTTAATAGTTGAAAGACAATAACAAAAGAAATAAAGCAAACAATAAGCAAATAAGCAGCCAACTTCACTAAAACTGACATTTACAAATGTTAGGCGCTGACATGTTGATATTTTGACAGAATTTAGTACATTAATTTGAGTTTGACTGTTATAGTGAATCTGTTGTGTCCAGAAATGACAACGCTGCAGATTTAACGTATCTATACCAGAAATTGTTTCAGTTGATATTTAATTTACTCTCGCTCCCATCGAAATTGTTAAATTTAAAGTCAGATCAATTTTAGTGAAATTGGCATAATTGTGTTCATAATTTAAAAATAATATGTTTTCCGGGCTTCAAGAGAACAAACATATTGCTTAAGAAAATACATAAAACTGGTAAAAGTAGAAAAGATATAAAATGTCACAAAAGCAATACGAGGCAAACAGAAAGAAATCAAAATATTGCTCTTTGATTTAATACATATTTGTGTTCACAACCTTGATAGTTCAAGTAACTCCTTTGTATGTAGATATGTTATATAACTTTATTAAAATTACTTGAATAAGTTACAAAGTGAAATGTACTATTAAAGCATTACAATTACTTAAAAGATTACACAATTCCTATTGCGTGTATTATATATCGGATTTTTGCAAGAAGAAGTTTGTTTTTCAATTGTGGCGACATTAACAACATGATAGTTTTGACATTCAGTTTTTTGACGTATTCGTAGTAGACGCATTTGCAATTGTTACAATGAATTTAATTTTGCACGAAAATCGCGCTACACTAATCCACTGTAAAAATGGTGGTTCTGTTAAAGTTATTTGGTCGATAAATTTTAGTCGACAGGCGTAAGGATTTGACTTCGAAGCCTTACAAGGTTCAAGTGGTGCAGGAATTGACTCCGAGCGGCCATTCACATCGCCGTAGATTCGCTTAATTCATTCGGGAACATCCAACAGGTTTTTCTGAAAAATTCATTTTTCCAGACGAAGCCTATTTTTTTTTGCATAAAGATAAGTAGCACTCAGGCAACAATGCTTATTTAGTCAAGTACCGTGCTACATTCTTCAGGAAAGGAATAGAGAAGAGATGAAACAGGTGGTGAAAGTAGAAAGATAGTCGGAAATTAATTGTCGTATAAGACACCACAGCGACCAGTGACTATGCCTTCATCGCTGAGTAGCCCCACCGACAGTCAATTTTTATTTTTATAGTGAAAAAAAACCAAGGTCTTCGTTGGGAATCGAACCCACAACCCCCATACTGACAAGCTAGTACACTACCTACTAGCCTACAGGGGCACTTGTCAGGGTATGTCTACAAGCGAAATTCACGCATGTAGTCTTCCGAAAATGCTAGAGCGATTATTGAGAAGCTTTTGCATGCTAATGGTGTGCGATTAGAAGCATGATTGGGCTGTTTTTTTCTCAAATTAGGCTGAAAATGTGGTAACGGTCAATAGATCACGCTATCGCGAGATGCTGACAATTTAATTTTGGCCTATTACTGAAGACGTGGATATCACGTGACACAGCCAATGAAATGATCAATTTATTGCAAACCAAATTTCCCAATCACATATTTTAAGATAACACTACAAAAGGTACTGTTGGTGGAAAAATTCTTCCATTTCGTTGATTACTCAGCACAAATTTAAAGAGAATTTTAATCCAGAGCGTAGTTGAGTGAAACTGATTCTCATTTAAACAATTGTTTTAGAATAACGAATTTTTATTAAAAATATTTTAAATTTTACTTATGTAGCAAAATGCCTAATATGGACTTGCTCTTTCCCTCATGTTTTTTTTTTTCAGCTGATGTTATAATATCTATGTAAAAATGAAAGAATAAAAAAATTTTTTAAAGGAATCTAACACAATTAAATAAAAATATTGCACAGGTTAGTTTAGCCGTCCACAACTGATCTTAATTATAAAAATCTTTCAAGATCATTAGGAAATTTTATGAATTCCTGCTTATTAAAATTAAAAGATTCAGTTTCTATTCCGCATCAGCAGTTTAAAAAATATAAATTAGAATAATTTCGAAGTACATGAATAATGATGAAAATATTAATTATTTTATTTGTTTGGAATACTTGATCTATTTAGATTAGGATTATGCAAATTTAACGCAGTCAAACACAAAATCATACCCTGCCATTCTGTGACGTTTTATGTTAAGAGTACTTAATACGGCAAATAATTGAAAAACAGCGGAATGTTACCAAAACCATGTTATTAACGATCTTCGAATTCAGTTGTATACTTTTGTAAAGTACAAAATATTTAACTGCTCATTTCCTTTTATGTTAATCAATTAAGTATAACTGTGTGTTCTGGAGCAGTATAACTTTAGCATATATTTTATACAAATCGCAATTGTTTAATAACCCACCCGTCAAATCAGTGAAGTAGTAGACAAAATGATGGATGATATGTAGTGATGAGGTTACCAAATCAGCAATATTATTAAAATCATCATGAGCTTAACAAATATGCACAATAACATTTAACAACTTGAAAGCTTTTGTGTGGATGAAAATGCGAAAAACGAAAATGTAACTGGTCATCAAAAATGAAAGCTTTTGCCTTAAAAAGCGATGTATGTATGTGTGTTTCAACTATTTGTTCTGAATTTTTTGCTTTTCATTATTTTTAATCAAGTAAATTAATAATTCATTTAATAATTATTGATGTTCGTTTCAGGATGTCTTATTGAAACTGCAGGCATAATTTCGCCATTATATAGGATGTTGTTCATGGTAATTATTTTCTGTATCTCCAAGAAAACCAAAAAGAACATAAAAAATAAATTTAGCAAACGATAAGCATTCAAATGTAATTGAATTCTACTTTGTTAGATCCGGTTAATGATAAACCAAATACAGCTTTCTCTTATGTGTTCTTTCATTTTAAAGATTTCGCGTTGATCAATGAAACATTAAGGGGCTCGAATTTTCGTGTACCAGGGAGCAGTGCTCTCTCGAACAATTTCCTTTTGGTTTCCTTGTGAGACAGCGCTGCATAGCATTATAAAAAGAAGTTTCCTTCCACTGCACCCTCTACCGATGAGTGCAGTGGTATTTAACTTTAGAATAAGAGTATTATTCGGTTACCTTTTCGAATAGGGGACCATTATAAAAATCTTTTGTGCGTATATTTATGCCTTTTGATCATAATTCTCCATCATAAACAAGTTATGTGGTATTATGTTGCTTAGATTTGTCAGTAATGAAATGCTGTTGTCATTCCTTTCCGTCTTTGCTGGCTGTTTGTTCGGTATGAACGGCGAGCACTTTAAATGTGATGACATCATTCTCAAGCAGGGTTCTAAACTGTAATGTAATGACAGCAGGAATTATTTGGTCCTGCAAAAATTTTAATGCTTCGTGGAGGCTTTCATGAACACTAAGAAAAGCTGTTTTAGCAAAATCGAGGTGTAGATGTGAATGGAATGCTAGATGCATACAAATAGTGATACATTAATCACAGTATTCTACTATGTGTAATCTGGGCCCTATTTCATTGTGGCGAACTAGGGGCATTTGCTTCTTTTAATGTAATTAGAGTACTTTTAAAATAGATGCCACGTATCTCATAGATGTATTTAGGGAGGGTTTTTTCTCAGCTCGTCTCAGAAATAGGTTTGCAAGGTTCCCTATAGTTGGTGTTCCTAAAACTATCAATAATTTATAAATTAAATTTTGCACAGATACAAAACATTAAGGCGTGTGGAGCATTTTTATTTACAAAAAAACATTTGACAACCTGGATGTCGTTTATAATAGAGGATATTCTTTTCTGTACGAATAGCAAAGCTTCGATAAAGTTCCTAGTAGGTGTCTTTATTACATTAAGATTAATCCAAGAATACCGGAATGCGGAAAATTCAGCAGCCAAATTTTGTTCGGTAGATAGACATGGAGACATTATTGACAATAAAAGAAGGTTCTCTTTTTCAGTGTACATATATTGACACTTATTGTGGCACCGCTCTTACATTCAAAAAAGAGGCATGTAAACAATTATATATTGGAACGAGCGAATTATGGTGCCTCGAGAAGCTGACAGCAGTTGAGAATATTGCACCATCCGGCTTTATATAATATTAGCTCGGATGTCCTTGTAAGAAGGCTTAAGCTCCTGCTAGACTTATTAAATGGTGTGATCTTGAATTAACGTCTTATGATTAGCATGTCTGGAAAAGCTGTCTATGTTAGTAATTTTCTTACTGCATGGTTTTGTTTAGTCTAAAGTCTTGCAACTTGACTCCACTAAGGAACGAGATTCACAATAAACTAATACAAGTTCGCAATCTAGTGGGAGATTATATATTCTGGTAAGCATCCACTTTGCTTTTATGGCTATCAACATTAATATTTTATTTCGTGATATTTTACCATGTTGATAGATTTATACATTTTGACATTTTTTAACTTTCAATAACAAAACTATAACTCGAATAAGAACACATTGAATATCTAATTCCAACTTTCTGACAGTTTTTCAATACAAACTGTGTCGATTAACTAGTTTCGATTTTTATGACAAATTGTAAAGGAAATCACATACCAAAAATGCTCTTGAACCAAATCAAACCAAATGTTTTTTATTTTAATTTTACATTTAATAATATAATTATTATTTATTGTATTAATAATTTAATACAATAAATAATATATCAATATTGAAAATTTTACATAACATTACATTCGTTAAAATCTAACATGCAATGTCATACACCTAAATATCAAGAATGATAGTTTTATTGAAAAATAGAAACAACAAATAACAAAAATAAAATGGAGAAACTTAACTATGAAATCTAATTGGCTGCTTTCCTTTTTGGGGTTTAAAGTCATTGCAATATTTTTCCATTTATATTATTAACGAATAGACTCATGTTTGTTCTTAAGACACAATAAACAAAATAAATTTTACAATAGTGGCGTTCGAAATAGTAATGCATATGTATCTATGTAAAAAAGTTTGTAAAAAGTTTTTAAAAGTCAAGTTACTGTGTTTCACCTCGTTTGTTTTAGTCCAAAAGAATCAGAAACGGTTACACAAAATTACACTGAGGGATATATTTTGCGATCAGCAAAACAATTAAAACAGTAATAAAATAATACAAATCATAGTGAGTTATGTTATATGTTGTAGTAGATTACAAAGTGTTAAAATATCACCATCAGCATGAATGCCGTGATGTTCACAATAAAAAATACTTACTGACAGTCAGCAGAAAAACCTCTACTATGTTGCGAAAAAGAAGCGTAATTCTAACTTTTCCTGTTGGAAATTTGTAAAAAATTTTTAACTTAATTCAGCTTAAGTCAAATTATGATCATTTGATATGTCAAAATAAAACTTTACAAGTCTTTTTTTTATTTCCAAAAGCCTACGCACCTTATATGATTATGATAACATTTTTTATACAAAATCCCTATTGTCTAGGTCTTACTTTACTGTGAGAGTTAAAAATATTGTTACGTTTACACCTTTTATAAACGTTTTGTTGTGAGTTCTTTACTGCAAAATAAATAACACCAGTTTTTAGAGTTTTTAAATTATTAACAAGTTTATTGACTTTAACTACACAAAGTTAACACTATAGAACAATTTACTTAAGATGCACGTCTTTACTTTACCAGATTTAATTTTACACTGACTGACTATCCACTCAAACGATGCCCTTTTATATTTGTCCATTACAAATCTAGAAAATTCTTCTACTCCCTTTGTTTTTGTTATTGTATGCTGTTTATTCAATGTATAGACGCCAGTATGTCGGTGTGTATTTTTGTTTTTGTTTTTATACTGATCAAGTTTCTTCTTCGAATTTATTTTAAGATATTTGTTGTTGTCTTTTGTAGAAGAGGTTTCTTAGAAAACTACGCAGATGGTAAACAGCATACATGTTTGTTGTTGTCTTGCGCGTATAAAATTTCTACGCAGTTAGTAAACAGAAATTTATTTTTGTCTTGCATGCCACTCAATTAGTAAACAGCATATCAAATTGTTGTTGTTCGCGAATACAAAATTTCTACGCAGTTTGTAACTAGAAATTTTGTTGTTGTACCATAAGTTTTCTTAGCAAGCCACGCAGTTCGTAAACAACATACCCAGTAGTTCGCTTTGTTGCTTAATTATTGTATTTTAGAACTTAAGCAAGACACATCCGTAACAATATTAAAGTTTTTACGAATGTGTAAATTTAAAATTGATTTTATACTGCTTTTTGCATTCGAAATAAGCTGTATGAAAGCTTTGTAAATAATAAGTCCATCAAACAAAAATTTTATGATATAGAATTTGCTGCAAATCTAAATTGTTTTTTTTTGTAACCAACACACAAGTTTTTTATCGCATACGCAATAACTTTGACAATTTTTGTATAAACTGTTCCATATAAGTTTACACTAGTACTTACTGGACTTCAGATCTCTTTTAAAAGAAGTATAAAAACTAAATAAGTTAAATGATTGCGAATATTGCACTCTATGTAAAATAAGAAAATTTTCCGAAAATTTGATATAATTGAGTGAGTTCTATGACCTCCAAAAATAAATATACAAAATGTTTTTTTGCCTGAATACAAAGGTTTTATTTCCGATATCAGTATCAAATTTATTCCATAATTTGCCAATATATTTCTACTTGAAAATTTCTTCTTTTAAAAAAATCCAGAGAAAATTTCTCTACATTGCTTTTCATTAAATTTAACCCTGACACTGAGCACATTCATTCAGCCAAAACCCAATCTCTGACTCTGATCTACATTAATTAACAACCAGATTGGTGCACTTTTATTTTCTGTAAGTTAAATATTATTAGACCATTGGTCGTCGGATATTCAACAAATGTCCTTCTTAGGATGTTTAACTGTGTAATTGCAGAACCGAATAATTCTTAATTACCAAAAGCAAGTGCGATGAATGTATTTGTACAAAATAATAACATATGATAGCGTCTACGGTGCACAGTGGTTGCGCCCATATGACAAAAATAAAAAAAAAATTTTAATATATTTGCATTGTAGCGAAATAAATAGTCGCTAATGCCATCAAATTTCTCTATTCTAAATTTGTTTTGATAATTTCTAACGGTAATTTTGAAGTGTAAGCAACTAAAGTGTGAATTCGCATAGAAGTAGAAAGTTGATTAAAAGAACTAGGAAAATAAAGTGACACTTCAATTGTTAAAATATATTTTATAAGAGTGATTTACTAAAATTATAAAAAATGGAAATTAATGTGAATGGTATTGGCATTGTTTTTAAGAAATAATAAGTAAATAAATTGTGTTGTGGTTTTAGTAAAATACAGATTTTGAAGAAGTAAATTTTTCAACATGGTTTGCTAATATACGTAAAAATTATTAAGAGTTTTAGTTGCTTTCCCAATCGAAGCCAATGACCAAATTAGTTTGTAAATGTTAACACATGTATGTAGTTTAAGATTATGTATAATTCCAGTGCATATTTTTGCATATTTTTTATATATATTCAATATACTAACCTAACCTCTATGTTTAATGTGCTTTAGAATTTGTGATGTATGTCGTTTGATTTAATAAGAGTGATATTTTTGTTATTATTAAAAGGTATTTTTGTACTTATTTATATTTTTAATTCTATAATTCGATTTCATAGAAACGTCCGGTCAATGCATATTTTCACGCCTGTTCATTTTCGAGATTTGGTGCTATAAAAAAGGTTCAAACGTGGTGAAATCGCAGCAAGTTTTCGATGAAGTAGTACAATACATTGATTTTGAATGCGAGGAAGGTGCGTTTTGTGAATTATTGACATGTGTACAATATTTATGCAAAAGAATTGTTGACATTTGGAAAAAAAAACCATCGCATAAAATCAAACGTTTTACAAATTCATTCTGACTGGCTAGCTACCAAAGAAGTTGTTTCCTTAAGACTTAAAACCATATCTTCGTCACCTAAAGATCAAGAACTAAAAGGGAATAAACGTGGTCGCCCCAAAACTGATTTCTCAAATTCCTCCAAGAGAACAAAACAACGCAGACTAGCAAGGTTGGCAGAAACTGATGCGACTGCAGCGGATGCCTTACGTGGTGTATATTCAGAGCCATCACAAACTTGTTCAGAATTAAATGTTGCTGAGGTTCTTGCAGTAATAATTGAAACAAATTTAACAAAACATCAGTACTTGCAAATACGAGAATTTATAAACTCTAAGGTTTCCTCTAACATGTTCCCTACTTACGAAAAGGTGTTGAGAGAAAAGAAAAAAAGTTATCCAAGTGCAGAATCTATCACCGTGAGTGAATCTCAGGCTGAAGTTGATTTACAAAATTTGCTTGACCATACAGCTTCACGTATTTTAGATTTACAATGTGAAGTCTGGAAAGACATATCTGACGTTAATGTAAATAACCTTGTTTTGATTGGAAAATGGGGATTTGATGGTAGCTCTGGTTATAATGAGTATAAACAACGTTTTAGTAGCAACACTCTACATGACAACAGTTTTTTTGTAACATCTTATGTGCCCCTTCAACTAGTGACAAAATCTGCGAAACCTGAAGATGCAAAAATAATATGGAAAAATCCTCGGCCATCGTCAACTCGGTACTGTAGACCAATTCGATTCCAATTTAAAAAAGAAACATCCGAAGTTTGTATTTCAGAGAGAGATTATTTCAAGCAGAAAATTGATATGCTGAAATACACAGAATATTTTAAATCTGAACAGAAAATTTATGTTGAAAACAAATTGCAACTGACTATGGTTGATGGTAAAGTATGCAACGCATTAAGTCAAACTTCATCTGCTAAATGTTACATATGTAAAGCAAAACCGAAAGAGATGAATGATATTGAAACATGTCTACAAAAAGTGGTGCACAAAGAAAATTATGAGTTTGGGTTGTCACCCTTACATTCATATATTCGCTTTTTGAGTATTTCATTCACGTTGCTTATAGGTTAGGTCTAAATAAATGGCAAATTAGGTCAAAAGATGAAAAGGACAAATTTATGAAAAGAAAAAGAGAAATTCAAAGCAAGTTTAGATCTGAGATGGGTTTGTTAGTAGACAAACCTAAGCCAGGGGGTAGTGGGTCATCAAATGATGGTAACACCGCAAGACGATTTTTTACTAATCCTGGTTTGGCTGCTCAAATAACGGGATTTGATGAAGGCCTCATAACCAGATGTGCAACATTACTGCAAGCTATGTCATCAGGCTACAAAATAAACGCTGATAAATTTAGAAAATTCGCGCTTGATACTGCTAAAGGGCTGGTAGAGAAATACCCTTGGTTCTATCTCCCACCTTCAGTACACAAGATCCTACTGCACGCTTCCGAAGTAATTGACCACGCTATATTATCAATTGGAGAGCTTTCTGAGGAAGCTGCAGAAGCCAAAAATAAAGATATTAAAAGGTATAGGCTCCAACACACACGGAAAATTTCTAGAATTGCAACAAACACGGATTTATTAAATATGTTATTGTTGAGTTCGGATCCATTCATTTCAGGTCAACGAAAATTGCCATGTAAAAAGAAGAGTACGTTATTAAAATCTGCAATTGAATTGCTGCAAGAGTAGCAAATTTTAAACATTGTTTTTAAGGTTTGAAACAGTATATTTTTTTAATTTATTTCAATTTATTAAATATGAACATATGTAATATCTTGAATTTTCAAACAATAAAGTGCTAAATTGTATGTGGCGAAAAACATACGTTTTCTCATGAAGGGCAAAATTGACTTAAAATAGAGGTATAAGCAAGAGGAAAAATATTGTTAATTATTTTTTTCCACTTTTTCACAAATACATTAATCGAAAGCAAAAGTTTGAAGACAATTCGCGCGAAACTAGAAACTCATTCTGAATATTTCATTAACAGGTATGTAAAAATCGGCGGTAGGGGCAAGTGACCACGCCCATTTTATCAGGATATCATGATTACATTATCAGAATAATACTGTGTAAATTTGAAGATGCTATCTTTATTCTAACTATTTTTGTCGCTCTCCTCCATACAAGTGCAACCACTGTGCGGTGGCTAAGTTGCTTGAGTTGTATGCTTGTTATTGTATTATTAAGTAGAAGATCAAAAGTTCAAATGCCAACAGAATTTTAAGTATAAAGACAAATCGTTGCTTAGCTAGTTAGAAGGCTGAGAAAAGAACTTAAATATTTGCTGAATCTTCTAAAAGGGAAAAAATGAAAAGCAGCAGCTTAAACCTCCAAAAAGAAAGACAACGACTCATTTGTATATTACAGCACTAGATCAAATGGACAATACCCTAGAGAGTGAGAAAAGTAACAGCATTACATCATGTAGAAGTATTGACTAAATTAGTTGAAGAACTTGGTTAGTTAACAACGCGTCGTAATTTCGGATGTTGCCGGATTAACAGCATTTTTACGTCTGGGATTAAGGCTCAACCGTAAGTTTTAGGGATGACTGTGTTAATTGGTAAAAATCGTATGATTAGTTAACTTTAGTACAAATTTAGCCAGAGCCACTAAGTAAAAAAAAACAAGAGATGAAAATTACAAGGGAAAGACAAATTATTTACGCGTTTTTAATTGAAATCAAAAGAATCTATAGAATCTACTTATATAGAACGAAACGTTAACGTTGTTTTATTATTTAAAATCGCATTTAGCACATTTTAGTGTTATATTGGAATGTTTAATAATACCTTTCGTCCTGACTATAGCATTGTCATACTATTATAGTCAAGTCTTGGTATGCTTCCCTTTAATCCTCCATCATCTGTGACTACTTTCTTACTTCGTATGAGAGTTTTATTAAAATTTTGACGTTTATCAATTTGTTTCTAACTTTCTTATAGGCACATAACCTTTATGAGTAATCAATATATTTTTGAACAACATGCTTAGATCATTGAGAATTATGACACGAAATACAAACGAAAAATTCTGTATTTGTACTTAATTTAAAGTTAGAACACTGTGCCATTGTTATCACACGTACAACTTACATGGCGTGGTTGAATACAATAATAAAAAGTTTATAAATTACCTGGTATCTGATTTTACTAGAAGCAATTGTTTACTTTCTTATACATAAAAGCAAGTTGACTTGTTTGTATATTTAAAAAAAAAACTAAACACACAAGGAAACCCAAGAAATATTTAACATACATTTCACTATTCAATGTTTTTGTATTTTTAATTTTGGGTAAGTGTTTAAACATAATTGTATTACACACACACACACACAGACACATAACACACACGCCCAATACACTTCGTGCTAAGGTTGCATGGTTAAATCACATTCAATTTAAATTTATTTTATTTTGTCATCTCATTTAACAATTTTACTTGCAGTTATGGTTTATGTTGCAAGTGGTTTAAGATAGTTTCTTCGGCATGTTTTTGAGTTTCATTAATAATTATTTCTGTTGGTGTCAAAGACCATACGCACAAGCATACCGAAAAAATAACAATCCTGAGAAGTCTGCCGGGGGAAACCTACGAAATTAATCCTAAACCCGCAGTAGTATATGCCCAAAGTTATATGCCTAAAAGTTAAAAATTACTTTAGTGTGAATGGTTGCGTAAAGTTTGTAAAAGCAGGCGATATTGTGGGAAAATTCTGTTTAGAGTCAGAGGTTAACAAATAGAAGAAATAAAGTATAAATAAATTATTACATAAGAATACAATAAAATCCGTAATTTTTGTTGCAACTACCACCATATTTACAATTAAAATGGCCTCTACCCTTGACAAAGGAAAAACGTGATAATATGCATTTCATGAAAAGTACAAATAATATCCTCGAGTAACTTTATGAAACCCATAATGGTGCCTATCTAATACAAGAATATTATCAACACAATATGTATAAATATTGGTTGATGGACAACAATACATTGACTACACGTTAGTGGATGGAGGTAATAATATACCCTTAGCCTAAAGACTCAATTCATATTATGGCTTATGTTAAATAAGTCTCTTTTGAATATTTTGATTTTACCGTAGGGGCTTATTCCTTGTGTATGGTGCAAACACACAAAAGAATCTTAAAGGCCGTTTTGACAAAAATGGATGATTTTTTTAATGATATAAAATATAAATCTTTTTTATTTTCTGTTAACCTAATTTTTCTTTAGTCAAACAAGGAAAATTGTGATGTATTTGAAGGACAATTATAAAGGATACTTAAGTTTTCTGAATGCTAGATATCATAATATATACACCTTAAATTTGCTCAAACCCATATAATTTTTAATACGAGGTGTGTTAGATAACAAGCGGAAAAAATCAATTTTTTTTGATTATGTGTGAGTAGCTCAAGTATAATACAGACAACTTACGAAATGATATATGCAATGAAACACTGAGGGTTTTTCCAGATCGAGCTATTTAAATATATTTTTTATTTTTCTATTACCGAAAATGAAAGGGAAAAATAATACACTTAACCATAGTGATTTCAGATATTACCTCACACTTTGTTTTTAACTTTAATTGTTTTCACCTTCATTTGTATAATTATAATAAAAAATTTGTCACTAACTAATCGACTCTGTTGCGAGTTGTTTGTTAAAAAACAAAATAAATATCAAATTAATTATTGATAACAAAATCGAACCGCTTTGTTTATAAATTATTTATTTGTTGCAATATTTCGACAAAAACGTGTTGTTTTGCAAAACTAAGATTTTTAGAGAACGTTTTTGTGTTTTTTTTTCATGACATTCAAATATTAAGTAAAATTTGGTACTTACGTAGTATTTGAAGAACGTAAAGATCATAGCTGCACCACGCCAAGCGTAATTTCATCTCGAGAACATGTTTAACACATTGATTGGATTTATATTCCCTTTTGTATAAGGAGCTACAATATGTAATACGTATATTTATAGGAATGACAAATCTTTTCCAGCTTTGGTACTTATGAATCCTTTACATAATGTTACATCAGATCAGAAAATATTAAAGAAACTTCAATTATTTAAGTCTTTCCTTTTTGATATCCCTCAGATACACATATACATATTTAATTTTTATATCTATTTTGTTAAATTGACAAAAAATACACTTTAGGTAAATAACCATCTATACATTCTACAATCCTTTTAGATTTTCTTTAAAAGTTTTCTCAAGCATTGACAATTACACAAAAAACTGTAAGAACTAGAGTACACTTAAGATATCTATCCTTTAAATTCTCTGAAGCAAATTAAAATTTAATACATCTCCAAAGGAATACGGGGCAACAAACACAATGGTACAAGTAATATCGCATTAACATAATGTAAAATACGCATGTTACAATAACGCATGCCAAAATAATGTATGCGTCAAAGTGCTAAGGTCACTTACTATGGTCGCCTTTGGATTTGATACGTTTGTCAGTATTGGCAAAAGTGTACGTAAAAAATTATTAGAAAAAATTTATTGTTTACTATGAAACCCTTATAAACTTTTATTATCATTGTATTTGTACTGCTTTACTTACATGTAATTAAACCTCGTTATTACATGACAAAAGCTTCATGAAGGCACGCAACATAGGTGTAATTATTGGCATATTTTTTAATTTTTTTACATGCTTTCGTGCTTGAGAATCAGTTAATTTATGTAATTTGCTATTAATTTAATAATACTCCTGAGAAGTAAATTAAAGACTGCAATTAGAAAAGAATTAATTACTCAACTTTTGTTAATAAGCTGCTGAACTCATAATTACTAAAGAGCTAAAAAACACTTGCTAATTTCAGAACCTAATATAGTGGAATTTAAGAACAAACGTCGTATCACGCAGAAAACTTATTTACCGAAAATTTAGAAAACAAAAATTTAAATGTCCAAAACATTTAATCATTATGCACAGAGTGGATGAAAATTAGCTATAAAAATTATATACTATCAGAATGCAATGCATTTACTGCATCGCAACATCCGTCATCTATCTATCTACCTTAAGTTGTTGTCTTTGAAAACGTTATTTATTTAGCCAACTAATAAAAATGTAGGAAATTTTCATAAACATCAATATTCATTAGGTTAGATGAAATTAAAAATTAACACAACAAATTTTAAAATAAAAATCAAATTGAAATTAAAATAAAAAAAATTTGTTGTGAAAAATAACTATAATATTATAGATGGAAGTTTCACAGATTTATACTTCTTTTACAACAATCAGTGTGTGAAGAGAAAAAATAAAAATAATGTCAGAATGCGTGGCTAAGCCGACGGTTAGTTGGAAAAAATATGTGTGACGATTAATAAAGAGAACAACAAAAATGGCTTTGCTTTGGTGCAGTATCGTTTAACCGGTTTAATATTGATTGAATACGAAAAGTCCTTATGTTCTTATTTGTCAAATTATATGTGGTCTATAATGCACACAACGTAATATAGATAAATGCAACGAATGTTGATGACAGATGTAGCAATATAACAAAATGATGCATTACATTCTGCTAGTGTTTTACGTTTTCCTATATTCTTAAAACTTAGCAACAATTTGTAAATAAAGTTTCTTTTCAAATAGGATTAGAAATTGAAACAAAAACGTAAAATTATATGCAGGACTTTAATATTATTATTTATATTCAATGTATTATAAATTTATTTTATACAACTTTTGTTACCCATGCACTTTTAATTGAGTGTCATGAGTCTCCCACTTCCAACTTTTTTAGAAAAAAAATATATTTGCAAATATCAGCGTTGCTTATTGGCTCAAGTCATTTATGCATTCAAACTTTTAATAAAATTATTCCTGTATGAACATAGCAAAAAAGTTATACTTTTTAATTAATAGAACAACAAAAAAGTTACCTTATGATTTTGTCGCGTACAGGAAAATATAAACCAAATAAAAATGTAAATTTATTATGTTTATATGTTTTAAATGTGAAAAGCACGAAATTGTATTTAAATAATTTAACATCTAAATTTACATTTTTTGCTGACATCTTTCTCCAGGACAAACACAAAAAGTAAAGATACAATAACATAAATTTTTGGTGTTTCATGTTGTAAATATAAATGTTAAAATAAAATCTCTAGAGGATAAAAGAAAACATCACTTATTCAACAAAACTTAAAGTTATAGAGCATCTACATTCGATTCCAGAATTTAGTTTAATAATAACTGAAGTATTAAAAAAGATATCTTCTTTTAAAATTATAGAATTCAGGTTTTATTTATGAATTTTGTATTTTCCATTAAAGAATTTTCATAAAAACATTTATCTTTTTAAGAATAATTTATGATTATGATATAATTCTAATCAAGTTAATTTATCATTTGAAGATCAGAAAAGAAGGACTTATCTCTGATTTCTGATTAGATTTATTGCATATTGATTTGATCGGCTACTAATTTTTTATTTATATTATATCTATTTATCTTTTTATTTTTATTCTATTTTTAGTTTTAATGCCGACAAGAAAAAAAATTGTTGCACCACGTACAGACTTTTGTTAAGTCCCATTCGCGCATTTTACCACTTCATTATCAAAATTTTCTGATCTACTTAGAATTATTGAAACACAAACCTTTTTACGAAAAATTTTTAAAAACTTTCGCTTTTAATATTTGGAAAACAATTCCATCGACAAAGCTAACTAACGGTTTAACATTAAATCTAAATTTAAAATTTTAGCTTTATTTAAAATTAAGCACAGACAACAATACGGTTAGCCCGACAATTAATTGCTTAAAACAAGACCCAATTTTTAGTAAAAAAAAGTGTCATTACATTTTTGTTCAGAACAGTCAAAAAATAATAAGTGAATTTATTAATAAATATTAATTTATTGCCCTCTTTCGTCTTGGATTGTGTATCTGCCAAAAATCCTTTTGGTTAGGTTGCTCAAGTACACGGTGAAGTTTTAAGTATTAAAACCTTTCACCTTTCACGTTCGATTTGTAATATTGACTGATATTAATGAATAATGATAAAAATGAAAAAATTTGTCACTTTCCTATTTTTTATTTTGCATAGAAAATTTGGAGATAATTTTGTTTAGTATCTTCTGATGCTTTATTAAATCAAAAGGGATAAACCATTTTCGTATACTGATAAATTTTATGATTGTAAACGCTGTATTAATTTCCAGACTTGTTAAAATATATTTAGGTCTTACAAGGCAATTTTTGTTCCAAGAAAGATTTCTGTGAGAAAGGCTCCATGAAACCAAAACTTTAACTTTGGTGCAGTTTCTACGAAAAACAACATAATTTAAAATAAGAAAGCACCTGGTATAGACAGCATTAATAATAAATATCTTAAGGCACTTCCTCAAAACGGCATTTCGTTTTTAAGAATCCTTATGAACTCGTGCTATTTCCCTCATACGTCTGAGAAGGTTAAGGTTATCCCAATTAAAATGTCTGGTAAGCAATCCGATTGCCTGTCTTCATATCGCTCTATTAGCTTATTGCTAAGGAAGAGTAAAGTATTGGAAAAGTCATTAAAATTAAATTGACTAATTTTATGGAGGCGAATAATATAATCCCTCGATATTAATTTGAGTTTCGCAGACAACATAGTATAGTCCATAATATTCAGCAAATCAGAAGTAGAACACTTCCAACATATAAGGAAGATTTTCAAAACGTTGAAAGATGCCAACATGGGTTGCAACTCGACAAATGCAATTTTTTTAAAAAGGATGTAGATTTTTTGGGCTTCGTTATATCTGAAGATGGCGTAAAAACCAAGCGAGAGAAAGTGGAGGCTATCGCAAATTTTCCACGACCAGCAACAATAAAAGAACTCCGTAGTTTCTTAGGTATGTCAGCATACTACCGGCGTTTTATAAGAGATTACGCAAAAATTGTAAAACCCCTGACAACCCTTTTAAGAGGGGAAGGAGGTCGAATCTCCAAAAATAAATCAGCGAGCATGAAGATTTCCTTAAGCAAAGAGCTGTAGAATCTTTCGACAAAATAAGAAGTTCGCTCATGTCTGAAGATGTTGTTCTCGCCTACCCAGACTAGACTAGAAAGATTTTGAATTAGTAACCGACGCTTCGAATTTTGCGATCGGAGCAGTTTTGTCGCAAAATGACAGACCTATAGCTTTTATATCTAGGACATCAAATAAAGCGGAAGAACATTACGCCGCGAACGAAAAAGAAATGTTGGCCATCATATGGGCCCTTAACTCCTTTAGAAATTATCTGTACGGGTCGGTTAAAGTTAAGATCTTTACGGATCACCAACCACTTACTTACGCACTCAGTAACAAAAATCACAACAGCAAGATGAAAAGATGGAAGGCGATTCTGGAAGAATACAACTACTCATTGTTTTACAAGCCTGGTAAAACAAATGTTGTCGCTGATGCCTCCACAGGTGTCATCCGTACATACGTTGTCAATAGCTACACATTCTGACGAAAGTTCATCTCATGGACTAATACTTAGCGTAGAAGTTCCTATAAACGCATTCAAAAATCAAATATTTTTGGAAAAGGGAATAGCTTCCACGTATCAATTTAAAATTGTATTTCCAACATACCATCGGCATATGATTACCGAACCAGGGTATTCGGAAGGAACAATAATCTCCACTTTAAAACGTTATCTTAACTCTTCGGTTATAAACTGTATCACAACGGATGAAGGGACAATGGGGAAAATTCAGCAGGTGTATCCCTGTATCCCAAATACAAGATAAGATTCACTCAAGTAGTAGTTGAAGATATAGTAGATACTCAGCATCAGGAAAACATAATGATTACATTCCATAATAGAGCATATAGAAATGCTAAAGAAAATAGAAGCCAAATATTGGAAAAATTTTATTTTCCGGCAATGGCAAACAAAATTAAGAAAATTATTAAAAGTTGTAAAATTTGCAAGCTGAACAAATTTGATCCACCCAAAATGCAAATACAACCCACTCCCATTCCTAAATATCCAGGATAGTTGATCCACTTAGACATACTATTGATGGGTAAAGCATTAGTACTAACAGCCGTGGATAAGTTTTTCAAATATGCAATGGCAAAGCTAATCAATTCAAGAGCAATGGTGGATATACGACAACCACTTAGGGATATCGTCTTCGCCATGGTACCTGAGTCAATAGTATTCGATAAAGAAAAATCTTTTAATTCTGACGCAATAAATTTCATGATAGAAAACGAACTAGGTATATCAATTTTTAGAACTCCCCCCTATAAAAGCTGTTCTAACGGCCAAAATGACAAAACGCATCACTCATTTCAAGAACTTTTGGACAGGTCAGTAATAGAATATAATTATTCTATTCATTCGGTTACAGGGAAAAAACCTGTAGAAATATTTTTGGTCGATGTGTTAGTAGTGACCCCCAATTATTGGAAAAATATAGAAACGAGACAATCAAGAAACTAACAGATAAACAAAGAGCCGATCTCGATTATCATAATACACATAGGCGACCACCAAAGGAGTTTAAGCAAGGGGAAGAAATATATATTAAATTAAATAAGAGATTAGGAGATAAGCTATCTGCTAGGTATAGAAGAGAAATTGTAGCAGAAAATTATAACACAACCGTTAAAACACAATCCGGAAGGATTATACATAAAAATAATATTAAGCAGTCCTAAAACATTACAATTGAAGTTAATTTGTCTTTGCAGGATTAAAATGCGGTACATAATAATTATCCTAGCCAGGACAACAGTTTCATATATATGACTTAACTAACAATAACGGATACTTACCCATACAGACAGAACAAGTAAGGACTATAGAAAGATATGACAAGGTTTTACATTTTATCAACACGACGTTATTTGACGAAACTACATTTATAATTTCTGAAAACATTAAGACACTGAAGGCTGTGACATTTCAAGACGAACGACTTCTAGAGACTATAAACAAAAATCTTATTTTATTAAAAGCAAAAATAAGTGGCCTACAGGTGCACTCAAAGCAAAAGCGAGGACTGGTAAATATTTTAGGTAAAGGACTGAAATACATTGCAGGATCTATGGACAGCGACGACGAGAGAGAGAAAAAGAGATATTTGAGGCATTAGCAGACATTCGAAATAATGAACAAGGTAACAATATGACAATAGTTTAATACACATTAATAAGAACATAGCAGAAGAAATCAGGAATATAACTACTCATATTAATAAGCAACAGAAACTTATTAGTGGTTTCATAAATAAATTTAAGGATGAGACTCGGAATAGGATAAAAACCCTAGAAGACGAAGTAGAATTTATCAAACAGACATACAGAATTGACAACGGCATAACACTCTTACGAAACCATATTGAAGTCATTGGACAGATTATATTTTCGTGTAAATTAGGAATTATCCTTCTGACATTTTAACGGTCAAAGAACTAAACCTAATTAATGACTTTGACAGTTACAGGAGAATGAAAATAGCAGTTATTTTCGAAGACAGCAATATTATCCTAACCTTATTAATACCCCGATTTTCTAAAAATACTCTAACAAGAATAAAATTTATTCCCATCCCAAATGCCATGAATAAATCTTTAAAACCAAACCAATATGAAATATTAATTGATAATAATACTAACATATTCAATGAAAATGTCAAGGACGATTTGGAAAAAAATTTGATTAAAATAGAAAATAAATGTATTGATAATATTTTGAAGTCTCAAGAAGCACATTGCGAATTAGAGATATCGCAAGAATCTAATGTAATGGAAGTAATGCCAGGAATAATAATATTTAAAAATTTCTATGAAAATGTTACTCAAGAGTGTAATCAATTAAAAATAAGCCCTAAAGGAACATTTCTTATTAAATTCGAAAACTGTAAAATTAAAATACTGAATAAAATTTACACAAATACTAAAATTAAGATCCATAAAACTTTTATCTTGCCTAGCCTAATAACAAAAATTAAAGAAAAGAAATCTGTTAGTAAATTAGATTTAAAATTGGAAAGCATATATGTAAACCAAATGGATAATGAAGATAACATAAAATTGTTAATTAACATAAATATAAAAACACACATTATAAGTTTAAGCACAGATGTAATAATTATAATTATTATTGTTATAGCTATATCAATTTGTTACTACATTGTCAGTTATAAACAAAAATTTTATATTTCGCCTCTACCACGAGATAATGTAGCAAATAAAACAAATACAGATGGACCATATCTTGAGCTAGTGGCACCTTGTAAACCACCCCGATTGAGGACAATCGACTTAAGAGGGGAAGAGTTAACACAATAAATATTTTCTTGTACTATTTTGCATACCCTTTAATTTTTTTCTTTAATTTTTATGTTTTATGTAAAAATGCATTACTTACATTATTTTTTTATATTGATCTAATTCAATATAAATTGCAGACGCTGAGCTTGCAATTCATATTGAATTTATAAAATTGATTATTTAGAATTTTAATAAGAATTATAACCACGCCACTCTACTAATTAAGTCATCTGCAATAATATAAATAGACATAATTTGTAATTTTAAGTTAGTGTTAATTTTAACATCATAATAAACAATAAAGAAATAACTGCGATTCCCAAGGGACCCTCCAGTTATAATAAAAAATTTGTTTTTTTTTTAGTTTTTGGTAACACAAAAACTTAACTTATATATATATATATATATATATATATATATATATATATATATATATATATATATATATATATATATATATATATATATATATTAACTATTTTAAACCAGTGTATTTAATAACCGGATCGATTTAATCTACATTATTAACATCAGCTTCTAAAGAAAAACTTTTTAAGAATAATAGTAATATGAAATGATGTTGCTGCTACCAATTTTTAAGTTGAAATAGCTTTACAGTAAATTCACGAACAAAATTGTGCATAAAACTTAATAATGAAGGAAATCAGATCACCTGCCGTAGCTGGTAGCAGTTGTTGTTGATAATAAAAAGTTATATTTTCTTTCCTTTGCTTTACTCTTTAGTTACGGTTTCAGTGCAACAAACAAGTATTAAAGCAGTTCACAAATGCAATCATAAAATTTAATTTGTTGCGCTTTATCCATAATATTACCGCGGTACCCAACTGCTCTTACTAAACAGGAAAAAACAAGCATTTTTTCATTTTGACATGATTGTAATTATTGTTGCTTTAATTTTTCCAGTAAGTTTTTGAAGCCACTTTTATTAGTTGCTTCAATACTAAGTAGAATGACGGCTTTCTTGAGTTGACTGTTGCTATTTATTTAAAAAAAAAATAGAAAACATATTCTGCAAGCAATTAGATCGATAAAACGCTTTCCTTGTATTTATACTGACATTTTAGAAAAATTTTAAATTTGATATTACAACTTTGCACTTTTGGTAAATATATGTATGTGCTATCTTATCCAATAAGGTAAATAAGTGAGCAAAACTTGTACTTATGATATCCATATAAGTAAAAAAGTTCTAAATTAGTTATTTTAAAGGATAAAAAGTGAAATTGCCGCGAATCGTACTTTAGGTTAAATCGGATTGCAGTATACCAGTCTCACTTTCACAGTAACATTCGATGTGATACCATAGGAAAAAGTAAAAACTGATTTCCTGTTAAATTGTTTCATCCAAATGATGTTCGTGTTTGGTTTGAAAACACATTTGCTCCAGGAGCTCTTTTCCGTAAGAGTAGATTGCCTGTGACTAGAAACTAATCAAACACAAGCTCCTAGATAAGACAACTCTATAGTTCTATAATTTTCAAAGAAGCTCCTATTATGGCGCGGCACCCAAATAAGAAATTAAAATTATTTAGCTATCGCGATAAGAAGGACACTATGAACTGTTAAGATTTCTGCCTTTAATAAACACTTCAGTAATAAGACAATATTTTTATAATAACTATGAGTAAGTTCATTAATTTTAAGTGAAAAACCAACATAATCCTTTCGTCACCTGATATTTAATTGAATTAATGAAACTTCCTATTACAAAAGTAACTCCTGTTCCGCGGTGGCAAGAATATGTTACCATCTCTACAACAATTATATTTGTCCATTAAGTGGAAAAGTACATTTCGTTGTTCTCAAATGCCTTGGCGTATTTTTTTTAACGGATACAAAAGCTGTTTAGTGCTAGCATAGCCTCTTTCATTCTTTTGCAAATATTAAGTCTAACTTTTTTTGGGTATGATTTTCGTCAACCCGCATCAAATTTGGTTTGTGAACAAAGCGGTTTCGGCTACTTGCCATCTTCAGTAGAACACTATATATGCATATATTAAGTCTTACTTTCAGTCTATTGTTGTAAAATATTCTAATAGTTAACAGTATATTTTATATTTTTATACTAGAAACAAAGGTGAGAATAAGTCTTCCCTCACCATTTTGGATATTTACAAATACTCGTGTGAAGGTTGTTTAATGAAGAACTAAAATATCTGTCATCGTATATTTAATTTTTCTATTAAATAGAAGTATATGACAATTTTTGAAAAATACTTTTTCCAATATTATTTTTATATATTAATACATACATAAAAATATGCTCGGTTTAAATACCCCGAAGCCATTCGAAATCACAAAACTTCTTATAACGCAATTAGAAGCTTTATTATGATTAGTGCTCCGTTTATTTTGCCACAGTTACATAAACAGAATAACACTAGAAGTATGCTGGTTGTAACAAGTTGTCCAAATAGTTTAAGATAGAGGTAACATAATGTCAATTTCAAGACAAATAGTAAATCCAAAGAACTGATTCGATTAACCACGAAAAGTTATCACTTCACCTATATTCGAATGTATGTGATAAGGTTAAAGTCTTAGTACTGGGTGTAGGAAAAAACGTTCACCCGCGCCCTAAGATCCATACACACCTTAAACGCAATTTTTGAGTGCACGATAGCAGGGTCGTTTCCCCACTCCTTGCTGAAGAACTAGACACTCTCCAAGTCCTAGTCCAAGTCCACTGTATGTTAAAATATCTATTCGGAAATTTCTTCAATTAAGCCAGCAGCCACTAGGTTGCTCCTCAACCAATAACCAAAACAAGGCCATAGGCCTTCGGGCAACAGGTTCTCGCGGTACCAGTATATGTCTATTAAGTTCACTGGTCGGACTTCGGGAGTCCTGTCTCTTCCAATTTAGGGCTAGCCAAGGCGACTGGTTCCGTCTTTTACACTCGAAAGCATATGTCAAGATGGGGAAGAGATCCAGCAAGACTGCGTGCTCTCGAGGGGATTCGAACTGTTAATATGCGCTCGTAAAAGCCTCATACAAAGAGTTTTTGCTGTAGATCACAACACTAAGGAGTACCTGATTCTGTCAGCTCGCTATCCCGCTAACCAATTTAAACGAATATATTAGTCCGACGGTTAAGTGTTGCTTTGCTTTATGTAAGTTTATTTCACGAGGTAGTAAACGATTGTATGGCATTAAGATTTAGTATTAAAATGAACGTTTTTTTATAACGAAAACCTAGAGCCTTGCTTAAGTACAAACTTGCTTGCTCAAGTATTTGAATTGTGTAGTTAAAAAACAGCTTTATGTCATTTAAATAAATTGAAAAAGAAGTGAGCTAAGAATTAAAAGTAGAGGTATTAGAAAGATATAAAAACTGAATAAATAAAAATCTTTTATATTCTATGGTCAAAGTTAAAAGGCATTAGTTATTTTAACAAAATAATCATTTACTATAGTACTTTAAGAATGTTAAACTAAATTTTATTTATCTGTTTATATTTATGTCAACAAAATACAAATAAAACTCTTTACTTCAATTCCAAAGTCTAAATCTGACAAAACGTTTTGACTTTTGATAAGACATGAGAAGTTAAAATAAATAAAATTGGTGACTGTAAAAACTTGTTTTAGTGTTTTTTTTTATAAATAACTTTCCACGACTGACTTTTAAGACCATGGCGTTATTCATATTTTCTAGGCTTAATCAAAAACAGTGTTGAGTCATTAAAAAACTACCTGATTATATCTTGAATAGTCAAGAGGAACACAATAAAAACCAAAATACTACAATGCACTTTTTTTATATATATATGTATATATACATATATACATACTAATATGTTCGTATGACTTTATGTATGTGTGTTTGAACTAAGAAAAATCATAACAAAAACAGCAGCAACTGCATATAATAACAACAACGGCAACAGGAAAATAATACAAACAAAAAACAATATAAAATAAAACAAAAAATCAAAACAAAACAACATTTTAACAATAGTCTAACTGACAACATAACATTATAATAGCCGCAAGAGTCAGATAATTTTCGTCTTCTTTGTCTTACAAGCCATTATTTCACCTTACTGTTACTTACTACACCATAGCAACATCTCTAATGTTGCCTTTAGCTCTTCTAGCTGTACTAAGCGACCACAAACATAGAAACTAACAAACGTGTTCAACCAATTTAACCACAAAACATGAACAGCATAGAATACAAAATACATTCACCAATCAGCACTCAAACTCATCCTATAAAAATTGTAAACAAACAGCTATTTATTTATAAGCCCTAACAAGTCACTATGCGAGACTAGTCACAGAAGTTAACATTTTTATGTTTTTGTTTTTCTTGACGCAATAACTGCCGTAGTACGGGTAGGCAGCATCTTATGTGTTTGCTATTATTAGAAGTCTAATGCCAGTGGATTTAAGGACATAAAACCTTTATAACTTTGTATAAAATGAATAGGAATTAATTTGAACATAAAGTTAGAAAAAATTACACTGTTAAAAGATCTTTTGCTTTATCTTTAGCCGCGAAAGTAAAAAATATATTTTTTAAAGAGCTGGGGAGTAAACTGCAGTAATATTTTAAAGGAGGAAGATACTGGCGGCAAATGTTTGAACACCTTTCGGCTTTCGTTTGCGGGATATATATCTGACGCGTTATAGTTCAACTGACCTATAGTCTATAATGGATTTGGTCGATGAGAGTGTGATTATCTGAAAGTGCAAATAATTTAAGCTGCTTTAAGGACACATGTTACTGCATATTTGACCTCACTTTGTCATTTTATTCCATCTAAATTCGATCATCTGTATGATTTCTTATTCGTTTTTATCTGTTTTTCTAACTCTCCACTATCTATTGCAACTCGTATAGTCGTGTAAAGTTCCAATTAAATATGGAAAAATTATATTTCCACCTAACATTTCTATGGTGAACTCTCATAACATTTATTTCATTTTTTTGAATACGGCTGGAGATCTCTCTAAATTTTTTTATTTAAGCTATGAAAATGATACAGAATTTAAATAACAAATATAGGTAAAAAAGGAATTTAAAACAGTCTTCTTTCTTTTCATGAATAATTGTCTAGTAAGTTTAAATTCTAACCGTTCTACGAAATATAATTTGATATCAGAATAGTGTTTGATTTTTTATGGGAAAAAATTTACCACATGTGGTAAGCGATTCAAACAACAGTGTATACAGATTTGCTCATATTATATTATATCTTAATATTTAAGACCGAAGTTATAATCCTTAAAAGAAACAATACTTGCCCTGTCTACATTTTACTCCTTTACCCTTTATCAAAATGAGCAATTACTCTGAACAAAGTTATAAACTTTTAAAATCAAAAACAAAATTTTTTTAAATTCAGACAAATAATCCTGAAAGTAGAAAGAAGTCTTTAATAAAACGAGTAACGCAACAGCTATAATATTGCTGAAAAATATGCTGTAAATTATGATCAAAATAATATCTCAACTAATTATTGCGCTATTATTGATTTTATTTATTTCTATTTCTTATTCTTAATTATTACTTTTCATTTATCCATTTTATAAAACCGCAAAGCAACTTTTACCTTTTTTATCTCTAAATTCAGTTCGAAAAGTTAAAAAACAAACAAAAAAAAAACGAATACAAAAGCTTTCCTTAAATAAATTTAATTTAATTACTTTTTTCTTATTTGCGATTAAAGCAATTAATTAAATATTCATTTAACAATGTGGGCGCTTTACTTAAGTATACTATCAAAATAATACTCTACCAACTCGTGTTTGTGGTCGGTAAATCAAGCGAGTTCTGTATACCTGTCTACCCTCCATTCTCCACCCTGACTTATCAAAGAATATGAGCTCTTTGTGATGAATATCTTTTTTCGATCAGAGAATTAGCTTCTTTTTTTTTAAATAGGCAACAATGCCTATTTAGTCAAGTACCGTGCTACATTCTTAACGAAAGGGGTAGAGAAGAGATGAAACAGGTGGTGAAAGTAGAAGGATAGTCGGAAATTAACTGCCGTATAAGACTGCACAGCGACCAGTGACTATGCCTTCATCGCTGACCAGCCCCACCGACAGTAAAATTTTTTTAGTAGTGAAAAAAAACAAGGTCTTCGTTGGAAATCGAACACACAACCCCCATACTCACAAGCTAGTACACTACCTGCTAGCCCTTTAAAGTTTAAATAAAATCAGGAATCTGATAGGGATGTAGGACAAGGAGAACTCCATGCTGAAGCAATGGCCTTCACTACAGAAGTTTTTAAAACTTTCTTATTTTTAATCCCAGTACAGTAGCTGGTTAACTGCACAATCTTCTAAGATGAAAATTGACGACTGTAGTTGCAAGCTTTACCTGCAAAACACTGCAACCCTCTTTGCAGGTTTAGCGCTGATTAGTGTGAGGATATGGACCATTTGCAGATGCATATTGAATATAGAGAGAGAAACTGCGATGAGAAAGAAGATAGACTGTGATAGTAGAAACTCAATGACGATACTATTGGAGTATCAACATTTTATTGATTTGCTTCGATATCTCGCAATACATATAGACAATTAGTTGAGTTTGTATTTCAAATTATATTTTTTGATTTATTATCCAAAATTATTTTATATTTTAAACTAGGTATAACAGCAGGATCTAAGATATTAAAAATCTTTTTAAAACATTCTCGCAATATTGCAAAGCGTTTATACTTTACTCATTCGTTTTCTCTTCTTCTTGTTAAGTTAAAGAGTTTTGTACCCTACACGACATATTATTAGTAACGAAATAAATCAAAGTTCATTTAAATGCATGAGTATATTTAAAATGCTATGAACAATGTCATTGCTCAGGATTTCTACAGTTGCATCGCAGCCTTTGTTGAAGATTATGTTTAAATCCTTTAAACGCGTCTTTAAAATATATCGTGTTATCCAATCTAGAACACAGCAGCATTAAAAAAGGCTAATTAATATAGTAAGCAATTTATACCTTCATGCGCATTACAAGTGATTTAAAAGGGTCTGCATTAATATGAGAACTGAAATTCACTCGGACTTACAATAGGGCTGTTATCGTCGTCGAATCAAGACATGTTGACATTTTGTGCGCCTGCACTGCACAAAAAGCTTAGTGACCTCAATCTTGCAAATGAAATATACTTGTAACAACACATATCAAAATAGAAATCGCTGCAAAAATGGCCCACTTCCCGTTGGCCAATCGACAGTATTCATTAAAACAAACACTATGCCCTTAATTTATTTCAACTGGATGATTAAATCATTGATAAGGTATGACGCTTCTGCTTGTTAGTTATATATACTTGCATATCAAATAATAGCCTCACGCAACATGAACCAAAAAATCACACCACAAATAAGTGTTGTTTTTATTCATATGAGTGTATATTTATCTCACTCTCTCTCTCATATATCTCACTTCTCATTATAATACGCTACGTATCTAGAATCTGGTCTTTTAAAAACTGCAGTCCACATCGCATTTTGTAGTTTTTCGTCAATAGTTTACTGCCAGGTGCACTGAATCGGAAAAACCTCCTGAAACCGAAGACATCGTTTAAGGCTGTGTCTAGTTTCGCCACAAAAGATAATAATCGTTCAAAACATAAAAATTAATAAAGAAATGCGTAAGACGGAGTTGAATGGAATTTGTTTGACTGTCTTATTAATTTTGGAATAAAGCGATTTTTAATGATCATGATTGCAAGAAAACTTTATCCCAATATGCTAAATTTAATTTAGGGTACTCGACAGCTGATAATTCCTGCAATGATTACTTACTTGCTTTTCGTATATATAAATGACTACAATAGTATTATTCGCTTCGTTTCAGCTCACACTGTTACGCAGTAAACCTACGCACCTTTTATTTTATTCGATTGAAATTTTGTATTGTGTTAATTTCTAACATTTCACTTTTCTTCTTCTTTTTTTTATTACCTATCTGACTCCATCATTTTTTTAATGGCCATCGCAACGAAAACAACGCAAGAAATGAAAAAAGAAAATAATAGAGGAAAATTACAGATTTGTTAACACGATTGGAAAGGAAGAGTTATAAAATGCTTTTATGGCGAAAGGGGCATATAAATTGGTGGGTTTATCTTTTTTATTATAACATGATTAATAATTTTAATGCATTTCTCACATAAATATCGTTTTAAATTAGCAATAATATTTTTATTTTTTACCCTTTTTGACTTTAATTATAATCACACTCATGATTTTAAGGCGAAACACAATAAATTGGGTTGGGTTATGGCAACTAGTCAAGTTTTATAAAATAAACTGTGCATCATGTCTTGTCGACGTTATTTACGAGTACATATATTGTAAATGTAATTTCCTTTTTTTTTTAAATTAATATTTGTGTTTATTACTATTATTATTTCGTTTTATTCAAAAGTATACTAATTAAATTATTTTCATTACAATACAATTTGATTCATATGATTTATTCGAAATGAAAGTGAGACGATTTATCAGTTTTATTATTGGCACGATGCTTTCGGGTAACTGATCAACGGTATGCTTTACTCAAAACATCTGTTAATATTTCATAGTTCGGTTAATCGATTAATTTAAAATATAAAAAATTACAATTTACAATTTACAAAGGAAATACAGCTGAGATCGTTTTAAAATATCAACAGTGTGTCCATTTAGAGTTATAAATAATATAAAAACTTATTTTATCTAAAGTTTAAAGTTTTTATTACAACTAAAGTCTCAAGGTCTTTTATAATTTTTTAATTTAATTATTTAAATTTAAGTTGATTAAGATTAGTTTGCTTAGTTTTGTTATTTAATCAGGTTCTCATAAAAAACAAAAATTAAAGCATTCGAGCGCATATCTAGAAAACAAAGTTAGATAATGATTTCAAATAATGATTGTGTTGATGTTTTACTATGAACATAAAAGACATTTTACTAAATATTAAAATATTTAAAATATTAAAGAAGCCAAACTAAAAAGGTTAAACATTTATTTAATATACAAACTTATATAAGACATCACATATTTTATTTTTCCGTTCGGACTAGTGCCAAGGGGATGAACCCTACTAAATCTATTGTACCAACACTAGGAAATTAGATTATGGAGAGGCGGAGATACGGAGTAGTATTTGTGGACATTCGATTTGAATTTTCCTCCATCGAAAGTGACAGGAAAGACCTCTGGTGCAATTTTCACTAATGCGTAGTGCGATTCACCGAATGGATGTGCTCTCAACGAAAACCGAGTTAAAGGCAAAAACGTGCAAGTAACGGGAACAAGTACCCTAATTTCGTTAGAGCACTTACCATTGTAATAACGATAAAATAGCGAAATACAACCTACACACATTGCGTTGGACACCCTACCGTCCACAACAAGCCATTTGGCTTTCTCTTGTACGCGGTCGAGCAACTCCAAAATAGATTTTGGAGCGCCGGCCCATACGTGAGAGTTGTATGCCATCTTTGGACGGATATCGGTGGTATAAATAGTACGAAGATCGGATGGAGTGCAGCATCTCTTACATCATTTTAAAAAACCGAGGCACTTATAAGCTTCTTTAGAAACCTGAAAAATGTGTTTAGTCAACCGAACATCACACTGAATTTTCATGCTAAAAACATCAAGCGCTCCGATTCTGTAATACTCAAATCACCCATAGTAACAGGTGCAACGCCACCCCCGAACACAAATTTATGCGTAAGCATACAACATTGCCTCTTAGGGGCATAACAACCGACTCTATTCGCACGACCCCATTCGGAGATCGCCGCGAGATCATGATCGACCATACCATTCATGTTCCGCCTTTTGGAATTCACCTTTATCTGGATCGGTATATTACTAAATGAATACGAATGAAAAATGGTGCTGATAGAGTACATATATAAGGTTGAAAGTTTGACAAAGAAGGTCATTAAAAAAAATAAGAAATATGGTAACAGAAAGAACGGAGCCTTGCGGTACTCCTGAAGTAACCTTGAACTTCTCTAATAAAATTCCATCTATAATAACTCGTATAGTGCGATTCCTGAGAAAATTAGATATAAATGTGGAGAAAATATCACCGACACCAGAAGTACCAAGTTTGGACAGCAGTGCTTCATGCCACACTCTATCAAACGTCTTAAAAATATCTAGAGCCAACATAATAGAGTCTCCGAAATAATGTATGTAGTTGCACCATTGTTCCAATAGGAAAGCCAGAAAATCTCCCGTAGAGTGCCGCTTACGATAACCGGTCGCTAAGTAAGCTGGTACCTCACAAGAAGGAAACTAATCATGCTTTCCATTACTTTAGAAATTGCAGAAAAATAGCAATTGGACGACAATTTTTAGGGGGGTGAGCATGACCCTTTTTGGGGATTGGCGTTACATTAGCAATCTTTCAACACTTTAGAAATTCACTGGCATGATAGAACATGCTGAAAAGGATTGCTAACGGCCCGCTAGCATCAAGGAGGGGACCCAGGGGATTTCTTGACGTTGAGATTTGCTAAAACCTTTTTAACCACTTGAGCACGAAATAATATTTTCGGCATAGTAACGGGTACTTTGTCTGGCTTGAGCGGTGATTGACTACTTTCCGGGAAATAGAAATTGTTTACAACTATACCAGGCCAAAAGTTTAGCTTTATCAACCAGGTCAGTTGTAGCAACACCAACAACATGATAGTTTTAACATTTCGTCTTTTAACGTATTCGTAATATATGCCTTAGCAATGGCTAAAATGAATTCAATTTCGCACGAAAAACGTATTACACTAATTAAAATCCACTATTAAAAAATTACATTTCGTAAAATTCGTGATATTTTCGGACAACATAATCGTTCTTCTGAGACCCCTATTAAGAATTTAGTCACAGGCTCGATACAAAATATACGAACACCAAAGTTATTCAAAACATGCCGAATTTTGCATAAGGATTTGACTTTGAAGCCTTACAAGGTTCGACTGATGTAGGAATTGAAGCCGACCGACCATACATATCGCCGTGGATTCGCTCAATTGATTCAGGAACAACCGCCCAATTTTTCTGAAAAAATCATATTTTTAGACGAAGCCAATTTTCACATGTCTATGTATGTCAACAAGCAAAATTGGCGAAAATGGTCTTCTGCTAATCCTAGAGTAGTTATTAAGAATACTTTGCATGCTCAATGTGTGACTTTAATGTACGCTACGATTCCAAGTTTAAAGCAATTTGTACAGCACTATATATATCTTAAAATCCAGTCTGGGCTAAATATAGAATTTGTACCAATAATCTACTTCATTTGTACTGAACTTAGATTTCTCTGGATAAGCTTCGCTTCTATCAATATTTTAGGTATTATGAAGATGTTTACCGAGGTATTTAACTGTAATCGGGTGGCATGGTTATATGCGTAAATACTTTGGCCATATTTCCAAATGATATGTACAGTCCTGCAAATGTATGAAAATAAATGGAGATTTTCATGAATACTAAATAAAATAAGCTGTGAAGTCACAAAAAGTCGGTGTACAAGATGATACCTTGAAAAAATGCTTCTTCCTTGAATAAGTAGTTTTTATCGCTAAAACTGATTAAGCCTTTAAAGACAAGGATCAGCTCTTGGTATATTTAACAACCTTGAACTTCCATCCCAGTATTGCTATTAAGAGCTTTTAAGTGGACTCCATAAATCAAGAAGTCAGTGTGAGCGACAAAGTTTTTTATTCATTCCATTTTTATCTTAGGCTTCAACCAATCTACCCCTTACCTAATTTTTTGTAAGAATAACTAGTAATAACACTTTTATTGCAAGTGGAGTAAATATCAGAATGGTTTTCGTTCAATTTTGTTATAGACTCGTTTACCAAACAAATTTGGATAAAACTCACTCATAAGCTATTTCGTGATAAGATTTACATCTGCACCTGGCCATGGGCCGTAATCAGATGGTGGTCAAACAACTGTGAGTGAAAAGCAGCGCCACTCCCGCCCCAGGAGGCCGAGGACTAATTCTAGCAACAGGTCCTTCCTAGTTGCAATTTCAGCGGTTCCAGAGCAGGGCTGCAAAAAAGAGACTATCCAACTCCTGTCCAGAACATCATTCTGGATCTGGATCATTCACCAGTGGGTGTTATTAAAGGCGAGATGATCCTGGCCACCATAAAACAATACCTGTATGGGGCCGCAAAACCACAACCACCACCTGAAGGGTCAACCTCAATAATCGTTCAGAGAAACAGCTAAATGTCTAAAGAGACAAATAGCGGAAACTCTGCGAGCTACTGATTCCCGTGGTAATAACGTGGAGCTTTCAGTTGACCACTGCTGCCTTCAGGGGACTGGGCTCCCTTATACCCCCAGCAGCACAGGTCTAGATAGTAAAGTATTCTATAAAGACCGATAATTGTGCCCCCGGGGGGGACTTATAAGCTATGTAAGCCAGAGAAAAAAAACTAGTAATTGTTAAGTTTAATAACACAAAATAACTAAATTATACAACTATTCCCAACCTTCCACACTGCCATTGAAATTCGTTTATAAATTTTTTAGCTATTTAAAGATGGAAGATATTAGATGGTAATAACTTACCACCAACTTGGGTTCTTTCGCCCAATTAAAATACAACTCATTAGTTTAGATCAAGTGCTGTTTGCTCATAAACTTAAATAAAAAAAAATCATTTCAATTATATAAAAGGATGACTCCAAACGTTTGATTCAAATATCTCTTTTAATCAGTTTGGAATCTTATTTAATTATTCATACTGTTGCTGGAGATGCATTTTAAATCTACCTAAATTTAAGTATATTTTTTATCACTTCTATCTAATCTAATATTAATTTAATACTTAACATTTGGAAGGCTATTTAACCCCCATGGTCAAGAGATAACATACATACAAATACATATAAATATAATACAATAGTCCCAAAATCGAGTTTCTTTTCAAATCAATTAAGTTAATTTTTTTTATTTTGTGAATGTTGATATGCAATTATTTTATAATAAAACACAAACAAATAAAACAAATTATTCTTTAATAAGTTTAAATTCTAACTCGTGTCAAAGTAATGATTTTTATTTAAATTCTACATATTTCAATTGAGAATTAGTTGTTTTAATTTAAAATTTGCTACTAAATATTACAAATATTTAACAAATTTATTTATTTAAATCATATTAATTTAAATTCCCCATAACAGTAGAGCAGATGACAAAGAAATAATGTTTACTTTAACAATTTTCGCAGCATCATTTACACACGAGTTGCAAATAGCCATTTTATAGAAAAATGTGCAAATTTAACAGCACAAATTTATAAATTTTATAGAAACATTTGTTTAAATATTTGTTTAATTAATTTACACAAATATACAATGTGTATAAGTTATTTAACAATATGGGGAGATAAACTAGTGAACAGACAGACATGGCTGGACGTGAACTTGGAAAAAGAACAGACTCGTATAATTAAGGCCGTCCTGTACTTTATGGAGGGATAAAGTGTCAAATTTTAGGTAAATGAAATTCATGAGCAGACCTTTACATTTAGGTAAACTTTTAGATTGATTCAAAATATGCTTCATGCAATTTATATATTGCAAACTCGGTTAGCGATGTTAGAAATAATTTGGTTTATATTTAGCCAAAAATTTAAATTTACATAGAAATGATGTTGGTCAATATTTAATTAAAAAAAGACTAAATTTTAGCAGTGTAACAATGAGTTAAGAAAATTACTATAAAATAACAGCATCTCTGAAAAAAATACGCATTAGGATTCGATGAAACAACACATTTGAATAACTTGCCATGAAGTAAAAGCAAAGGTCCGCAAATTCCTAATACATGTAGGCATCTCTTGCAAACCTCCTGTAGATGGTTGACAAGAATTGACACTTAAAAAGTATTTTTTCTATTTATTTATTAAGCATTTAAAAGCTATATTCACTCCAAATATATTGACTAATACAGCTGAGTTACAAAGCGCTAAAAAATGATAAGAATGAAGAAAATAATAAGAAAATAAAAACCTTAAAAGCTAATAGGATAGGATAGATATCAAATTAGCGCCGCAAACACGATGGTACCCCTAATTTAATCCATTCATCTAGAAGAAGGTACATATTCCGAGAAAGCTTTGTTTCGTACTTTATACTTCTGCATATTTTTCCAAAACTTTTCATGGGCTGAAAAGGATTGCGATCAGGAATTTATGAAAATTTTGCTACTGCGAGCTTTGTGTTCGGGTGCTTGGCTTACTAAGAATAAAAGTCATTAGCTAAACTCATTTTCGACACACTTACGTAATTGCAGATTATTTGAAAAACTTAAAAAAGCATATTTTCTATAAATGTAAAGTATAGAAGCGCACCATGTGCAAAGACTTTTGCAAGGAGAACAAAACTGTTACGCCTTAATTAAACTTAACCGCTTGCGTCTGCGAACAGTATGCCTAAAAAATTTTGTAAAAAGATTTTCTTCATGCTTAGCTTTTGTCCGTTCACCTTGTTTGCATGCTTATTTTCATTTTATTACTATTATATGTTACATTTTCTAGGTTTATCTATAGTTTGTAGACAACAAGTGTGTCCATAGCTTTGCGTTGCTACATACTATGTAAACAAATTTTAAGGAATATATGCATAGGAAACGTTAACTTCGACCATTTTGTTTACCAGCTTTTCGGATTATGAATTAATGTACATATTGACACACTTCGTGCATTTTTTCTGACGATCTCTGCTGACAATGCAGTTTTTATTGCAACATAAAGCTGAGGCGGCATCTTGCATGCAATGGTTTTTTCAGAAGCAACCAGGACGAGGAAGAGAAAGCAACAATTAACCAACTACGCGTTGAAAAACCAGTGACTACGTATACGAAAAACAGTCATATATGTATATCAAATATAACCAAATTAGTTAAAACCAAATTAAAATAAATATTGTTACTGACGATGTCACCATGTTGTTGTTTTACATAAAAATAATATAGGAATCATAATTATTCTTAAAGTATAAAAATGCTATAAAATGACATGACCATATAACATTATAATAATTAGTATGAAAAATGAAATTAAAAGAGGAGCATTCTGCCAAAGCACAGTGGTTTGAAAACGTTTTTTTTTATTTGTAAATAATTCGGTAGCTCATGAATCACATAAACTATCTCAATGAAATTTCTCAGAGGCCAAGCAGAGAGTCCACCTACAGACGATAGCCCCTGTTGGGTAAAGGGGGGCTTCTGTATACGCCCCCAAATTTGGGTACCTCGGGCATAAAACTTTTTGGAAATGTCGTAAAAAGTTTATTTATTACTCATATGTTACGAGTAGTACTTAAGTAGATCTTGAGAACATCTACAAAAAAGTACTCCCATATCTAGGTTACCTCTTTTAGTTTGGGAGCAAATCGGGCTAGAAAATTTTTTTTTTTCATTTTTGCCCGACTTTAATATTTGGCTTATTACTATTAAATATTAGCTGCATTCTCGATAAAATGTATAATAAAACCGTAGTAAGTTTCGTTTTGATAGCAGCTTTGGTTAAAAAGTTACAATCCTCCCAAACTGAAAGAGCTAGCCTAGACATGAGTAACGGTAAAAGTCGTGCCCTCGCTTTCACCTATACAATATCACCACTGTATTAATACTTTATTATTACTGGATCATTATTTTTTTTCTGAACTGTAACGTATAATTATTGTAAAATATATTTTTTCTTAATTTTATATTCTAACTAAATGAATAAAATAAGCATTAACTTCTTATCTGCAAATTGGCAAGCAGATCACCTGCAGATAAGAAGTCTTTTGGAGGAGTTTTATACTCCGCAATTGCTTCTTATCAGCAGATACAAGTAGATCGCCTGTTGGTAAGAAGCCTTTTAGAGGAATTTTATATTTCGCAATAACTTCTTGCCCGCAGACGGCCCGCCTGCCGGTAAGAGATCTTTTGTAAGAATTTTATATTCCGCAATAATCTCTTATCGACAGTGCAGCTGCAATTGGTGCAGTTTATCTTCTACCGGGGATTGGCTTGACCGTGCGCCTGATGCTGTTGCGGAATTTTATATTCCCTCAGTATTATTCAACACGGCCAAGATATCCCCGCGATCGCTGCTGCTAGGTGTAGCACTTACTGTACCGCTGTCGCCTATACCGCAGCCATCATTGCCGCGGTTGCCTGTGTCGCTGACGCCTGTATCACTGTCGCCTGTTCCGCTGCGGCCGGTACCACCGCCGCCTGTTTTGCTGCCGCCTCTGCCACTACTGCCACAGCAGTCTTTACCACTTTCGCCTGAGCCGCAGCCGTCGTTACCGCTGCCGCCTGTAATACTACTGATGTTCCTACCGCTGCCCATTGCCTCAGCGAATTGACTCCCCGTTCTTCGGCTACGATTCCCGACCGTCCACTATCAACCATCTGCCTTGTAAGAGTTGACTAAGTAAATTTGGTGATAAGTTTAATAACGTTTATAAGCATTGAGTGTCATTCCTTCCACAGACCAAGAAGGTAGGTAATAAAAAAATAAAAATTGCAACGACCCTGGGCGCTATCCCAGCAACCAGCGTAATCGTGTCGTTACACATGTACGCACTTTTTTTGTAAATATTTTCAAGGCCTACTAAAGTTCAAAAACTGGTAACACATGAGTGATAAATAAACTTTTTATGCCATTTCCAAAAAAATACCCACGGTAATCAACTTTAGGGGCATACCCAGAAGCACCGTTATCCTAAAAAAAACTTATCATTATTATAAATATTAATAATATGTTATGGTTGTAAATACCATAGAGGATATTTTGAAGAGTTATAAAAATTTTTTGGTGTTTTTTATTTCATTTCAATAATACTGAACTTTTATTGCGATATTACCATTTAATTATCATATGATAAAAATGAGTTTATCTTGACAAGTTGTATTTAAACCTAGACTGATTTCTTTACTACGTCTTTATTCAGGGTATAAGGTAGAGATATGTTGGCAGCCTATCTAATATTTCCTTTGTGTTGAAATACCGCTGCTTCTCCTTTTTATATCTTTCCCTTTTGCAGAGGTACCACAAACCGATCTGAATTTGGGCCCAAGTTGTCCGTAGTTACAATAACGGCTGCCTGCCAAACATGTAAATATATATATATATATATATATTAACTTTAGATCATTAACATAGTTCTGGGAAGTAAAACAGACTTTCGTAATGACCTTACAAATGCGAAATTTTGAATAGTGGTCCATTTAATTGACGGTCTTGTTACTCTAGCTCTATAGGAACAAATTGTAAATGGAAACTAAATAATCGCCGGGCAACTTTGGATATATTGGTAATTAATTATTATATTATGCTTTATATACAACAAACCATGTACTGTAGTAATTATTTACGATAATATGAAGCAATATATTTTCTCTTTTATTTATTCAGCTTATATTTATATTTGTGTTTTTATACTGTCACTATCTATTGCAATTGCACACATGTAAATACTGGTTAAATACCCTAATACCAACTAAAAAAATAGTGTTTTATTTGTAGCAATTAAAGTTTTCTAAGCAAACGGAAACATGTATAAATTTGTTTGGCTGGTAAGTGCCATTTCTGCTGGGGTAACTTAAAAACTGGAATGCATTTTTAACAGACTTGAAAATTTAAACTTTAGATGCCGGTGGGCCGGAGATTGCAAGGAGAGTGAAAATAATAAAAATCCTTTAACGTAAAAATAGATTCAAGAGGTTTCTCTAGGAGCAGCTGAAAATCGAATTAACTCCGCAATTGGACTACTTATTTTGGTGGCATATATAAACTTTAATAGTCATGTCATATGTAAACCACAATAGCATTTTTGTAGGTATTTTACATTTTAAAAAGGTGTTTTTATAGCATTCAGAATTTTCTGAATCAATAGATTTTTTATTTGTTAAGAAAAATACTAAGAGAATGACTAAAAATGTAACTAATTATTTGAAAATTAAAAACCAATTGCAAAAATATTTAATATTGCATAGCTGAGTATTATAAAATTATTAAATAGCACTAGCTGAGAATTATTCATGTTGGTTTAAATATTAGCTTCTTTTCATATAATAAAAGGAAACACTTTAGGAACTTTGCATGTTAATTCGATCTACTCAGTCGTGCAAAAGTTATAATAAAACATTAATTAAATTATTAATAATAATTGTAATTAAAATATTTATTTAGCTTGTTTTTTAAGGCATTAACCTTTTTGCGTTATTCAAATAGGAAGTTATCGTTACCACTATAAAATGGTAAGAATACCTAAGACAAAACTGCCGCTAAGGCCTTGATAAGACAAATAAGACTCAGAAAACCATTTTTTATTTTTTGCCACATAAACTTAATACTCAAAATCTAAACCTTCAAATTTGTTCGCCCTTCATCGTTAAAATAGAAATTTATCAACAAATTTGATAAGATAAAATTTTTTTATACACATAATTTTTTTTGAAACAACAACACAAAGTATACAAAATTTAAACTCATACGTGTATTAGAATGTATCCTATTTCTTCAAGTGAAAATATTTTGTACCCCACTCGTCAAAAAAGGTAAGCTTGGCCCAAATATAGCTTATAAAAATATCTCTCGCCTGAAATCTGAGGCAAAACCACTTTATTCAATTAAACGAAACAGAAGTCAAAAAATATGATAACCTAATAAAAAATCAATTTGTAAAACTAACAAAATATAATTATAAAATGCGTAAGCTTTATAAATTTTACTAAACGATTTTTTTATAATTAGATAAGTTTTCGATGCTCATGAACCCATTGCATACACTATCTGTCTTTCGCACTTGCTAACATGCCGGGTAGGCCTTCCGCTAACTACAGCGGTATTTTTCGATTTTTAAATTCTTTCATTGGCATTCCCTACTTATCCACATTTCAGAGTAGCTTTAAAATCAAAAAAAAACAAATATATTGAAGCGTAAAAAGAAGTTCATTTGTAATAAAAAAATCTATTGATTTTAGTAAAAATAAAAAAATAAATTATAAAATATTATTTATTATTTAGCCTGATAACGACTTTGTACCTTTATCATTGATCACCTTTTTCTTTGCGATAAGTTTTGCCTCTTTTTTTAACGTCTTTACCATACTTCTTCTTAGAGAGGTGCTCAATCTCACATGATAAAAGGCTAAAGCAGAATTTTTTTCAAGGAGATAACTACTTATACAACTTTTTAATTACTAAATTCAAGTAATGTAACAACTTGTAAAAAGTTAAAATTATTGACGCAAGCTTTGGGGTTATTGGCTCAAGTGAGCATACCAAAAACATTGTCGAATGACTGAAGGATGACTGTAGATTGTTGCCATAACCCAGAACTACATTCTATGACTATTTTTTATGTCAAATTGTGTAGAAGGTGTAGCGGAGATCCGCTGAACTTCGTCAGTTACACCAACTTAATACTAAATTTTCATTATGCTTATGCTGTTGTAGTGTCAATAATAATATGATTGTGGAAAATTCCAAGGATATAGTTATTTTGAGATGCTTTCCTCCGTAATCGATTACCACAGGCCCCTTTGAGAGTATCAACTGTAGCTTCTTCTTATTATCAATATACCAAAGCACTCGTTGTCTTTATAATTTTTAAGTTTGCATGATACGAATATTAAAATATAAAAAAAACTAATAATCAAAATAAAACAAGAAATTAACAAGCGTGTGCTAACAACTAATTTGAGTACCTCATTAATGCACTTATAATATAGCTAGACAGACTTACAAGTACAATATTTATTCACAAGATTTTCTATATGTCAGACCACTTAAAGCAAGAGGTGGTACTTACAGCATGACGACATACACACTTTAATACCGCAATGATACTTGTAGCAGTATCTAGTAACGTTTCAAAAAACGTGCCACAAACGTAGGTTTATAATCATTATTAATTCTTCAAACATAGAAAGCAGATAATGCATGAAAATTCTTATTCTGGCGGGTAACAGTTTGGTTATTAATTTTATTTGCATAATGACTACAACAATAACAATAATTTTTTTTTGCGTTTGATCCATAGTTGCCTGTGTCCTTCTAAATCCGATTTAATGTTGCCTACTTCTGTATTCTATACCATCATATTACGGAAATCCTCAATAATAAAAATTAGTATTTAAATCTGAATATTTCGAAAATGGACATTCTAGTCTTTTCTGTTTTCTTTACAATATAATACACACATTTTCAAACTATTTTCTTTCTTAATAAATTTAAAAAATAAAATTTGCCTAAATTTAAGCCGAATTGATATTACTCACATGCTCCCATAACGATAACATGATGGGCGAACCTTTTTGAATTATTAAATATGAAAAACATTCTTAGAATAAAGTATTTTTACTTTGAGTTAAATGGTGAACTGCCTACACACATAATGCACTTAGTTATCTCTAGGCTATTTTTGTAAAAACGGTTGTGCTGTGTTAGAAAAATGTTTTAAAATTTAAATTTTTAAACGGTGAGGTAGAAAGTTTTAACATTAAACAAACCATTACGAATACAATTTTTAAATTTGCTGGAACAAAACTAAACTGTGGATGTAAATTTTTAATAGTTTTTATGAATAACGTTTACCTAGTAAACGTTTTCATATAAATTCTTGAATAAATATCCTCACTAATATTTCCACAAGGACATAAACTCGATTCGACTAATTTGATTTGATTAAGATGATTCAAATTTTTATTGTGCTACGAAGGGAAAAAAGCGGCAATTTGAATGAGGAATAATATCTGGCACATATGCACCACGAACACGCTGGCAGATGTCGATTCTTTAATCAAACTTTTTAATTACTTTTTGGCAAAATGGCGGTCCTATTTCATTAATCACCTGACGGATTTTGAGTTTTAATGCAGAAATCGATTTGATTGGCTCCGTAAAGACTCTACCCTTAACATAACCCCACAAAAATAATCTAGTGCTGTTAAATCACACGATCTGGCTGACTACTTAACTGCTAATTGTCGTCAAATTATGCGATAGCAAATTTCGTTTCCAATAAATTAATCGTTTCATTGGCTGTGTGACATGTAGCATAGTTCTGTTAAAATCACATGTCACTTATATTCACGTCGTCGATAATAAGCTAAAATTAAGTTTTTAGCATTTCGCTATAGCGCGATCCATTGATCCTCGACAAAAAAAGTCCCAATCCCGACCACTAGCGCAGCAAAAACTTTGTCAATTTTACAGTGGCAAAAGAGTCGAATTTTATTTTGCAGCAGCAACCTTGTGATAATTATTATAAACATTTAAGTATTATGCTATGGGTGATAAGATTTACATCTGTAGCGTCATCCTCGCCCTAGAAGGCTTTCAGATACGTATATCCTCCGGTCACTCCTAGTTGCAACTTGAAAAACCCGGAGCAGGCCGCAGCCTTCAATCCTTACTGAAGAGTTTTAGACTATCCAACTCCTGGTCCAGAACGTATGAAGTTTAATAAGAACACAACGGCATTCATGCTGGACCTGGATCATTCATTATGTTCATTGTGCTTGATCTGACCCACACAACTCAAACGAGGGCCTCGAAACCACAACCACCACAATACTCCTGAAGGGCCAACCTCAATAATCAGTCAAAGAACAGCTAAAAGGCTAAAAAGACAAATAGTGAACTCTGAGGCTTTACTGTTTATCGTGGAACTGTCCAGTTGGCTCCTGCTAACCTTGAAGGGGACTGGGCTCCCTTTTACCCCTGAAGACGCATGTAATGACGGTGGGATTCCGTAAATTCAGGCAGCAGCACAAGTAAAAATAAAATTTTAAGTACATAAAGGATTTCTAATTGCCGTGTGATTAATTTTACTGAGCCCAGTGTACTACGCATATCATTCTGTCATATATGTTCATTTAAAGATTTAGAGCAAAAAATAAAAAAAAGAGTATCTAATTATTAATATAAACAACAACTGTGCATGCATACAAACATCTATTTATTTTCATTATTTTTGCAATAATAAAATATAAAAAAAAAGAATAAACGAATTTTAATAATAAACAATATATAAATAAGGCCTCCATTGTATCAGACTGTTTGTCAGCCACTAAGAGCCTCAACGCTTTGTGTGTTGTGCACGTTTTCCCCAAGCTTTATTTAGTTTAACAGTCAATTTCTTGTTTTTGCTTTTGTTTTCGTCGATTTTCTTTTTTAACAACTGGTGCTTAATATTTATATAAACGATACGTATTTATATACATACATTTGTATTTACTTATAATTGATAACACAGTGATACACATATATGTCCATACAATAACAGAGTGCAGTGCACAATTTAATAATTTTTATATTGTACATAGACGACATTCAGATAGACATTAAACGAGTAGTCTTAATACTTGTATACTCAGTAACAAAGAAAACGTACGTAATTGTATAATTTTGTAAAACAATTTTTTTAACAAACCATTTCGTAGTTTCTTTAGCCTTAATATTATATGTTCTTAATTATCATTTATGTATTATTAAAACACTTTTATTTTTTGACTATTTAATTTTCTGAGAATCAATACCCAATTTAAAATTTCAAACAAACATTTTAAATGTGGGTTGAAATTTTGCTGTCAAAATTTATGATCATCGGCCTTTAATTAAATATACGTTTCTTTATTAGTACTTTATATCGCACTTAAAAACAATTACATATAGACAATTAAATTAAAAAATAAATAAGCAAATATATGCGTCTTGATTTTCTACAAATGGGCCCTATTGCGCAATTGTTACATATACTTCTATTATTTCATAAAACTTGTAAATTTTACAAAGTTTAATTTTCATTTGCTCAGAGTATCTATTAAACTCAATGTTTTTAGTATAAAATTGAAACAAAGGACCAAAAAAAAACTTTAAGCAGTGCTAAATAAATTGATTTGATTTAGTGAATTATAAAGGGCCAATCTCACCGAAGCGCATCAGAGGCCAGTACAAACTTTCCATTTCTTAACAACATATACCCTATTTAAAGATCCTTAAGCCCCAAGTCTGATATATATCAGACGAGAATTATATTTTTATTTTTTATTTAGTTGCTGCTATGTGTAGTGTTGCTTTAAAATATATATATAAATATATAATATATAAATAATTTTAATTTTGACAAATTTTGTATAAATATTTTTAATAAATCTGCCATTTCCGCGTTTATTAGCTATAAAAAGTTTGTTGCCAATATAACACTGTCGAAACCGTATACAAATTTCAGCGTTTCTGTATTCATTAAAAGCCACAAATATTAGTTGGGTATAACTTAGTGAATTTTATATGTAGATCCTTTTTAGAATCTAAAGGGAAAAAGAATATAATAAATAGTTTACATAAGTACCTCTAAACAAAACCATCATCAACAATCTTATTACTTTAGAGTCGCTGGCTCTTTTGTCTGAAACAAGAGAGATACCTGTTCTCTGTCTGTTGAGAGTTTTATATTTTGCTCTGATAGCTTTCAGATATTCTTATCTTAAAAGATAAGAGGTAGTGAAGAATGCCTCCAATAGGAAACCTGATTTTATTTCCGTTAATGTAGTACAGCGAGAAAATGAATAAATGCCAAAAATTAATGTTTACACATTTTTTCTAAATTCAAGAATTAATGAAGCAATTTACAAAAAGTTTAATCAACCCTATGTTACGATGTCTTGACAATCGGACTTTGCGAGATTATATAAGACCACCTCTTAAACTATAAAAATGCAGCACATATATTTAAAATGATGCTAAATTCTATTTCTCCAGTTATCATTCCTTTTACAACTTATCATAGAATGTAAAATTAATTTTAAAAAATATTTCATAAGTAAATTCATATTAAAATCATACTGAAACACTAGACATAGCTAAGTGAATAACACTAAAGAATAACAATGTGCCATAATTAGAATCACACACTAAAGTCTGTCTCCCTTAGACTTTTTTTGCTCCGGTCTGGGCAGAAAGAAATGTTGCATATTTGGTTCATTAAAAAAATGCAACCAGTTTACTCGGAAACGGCTTAACGGATATTAAATTTAACGGTTTAATCATGATAAAGTACAGAGTGTGATTTGTTTTACATCCGCGCCTGGCTATGTAGCCTTAATCAGATGGTGGACAAACCACAATACGTAATTTGGAACGTCATGCTCGTCCTAGATAGCCGAAGGCATAATTCTAAGCAACAGAACCACCTAGTTACAACTTTAATGATTCCAGGACAGGTCTGCAAACCATCACACCTTGCTAAAGAGTTGGAGACTTTCTAACTCCTGTCCAAACCACATGTCAAGCATGCTTACTGGACTGGATCATTCACTTACGGTGTCATCAACAGTGAGATGATCCTGGCCACCATAGAACCATAGACTGATATGGGGCCGCGAAACCACAACCACCACGATGCTCCCATATAGGGGCCAACCTCAATGATCAATCAGAGAACTATTAAATGGCTAAAGAGACAAATAATGAACTCTGCGGCTCACTGATCCGCGTGGACATAAAGTGGAGTTTCCAGTTGTCTCCCTGTCTGACTTCAGGGGACTGGGCTCCCTTTTTCCCTAGTTGCACTGAGTCTAGATAGTGGAATATTCTATAAAGACCATATTTATATGCCCCTGGGGGGAAATGATAAAGTACAATCAAGGTGAGATCATTATAGTTTCCAAAGCATTTTTATAAACTTGTATTTTATATTTTTAATTTGTATTCTTTTAAGAACGCTGATTGTATTATTTAGTTGCTACTATTTAATTCGGAAAAATAGGACAACCCAATTTTTTTTATCAACACTATTTTCATTTGAAATATACTTCTTGTGTAAAAAATGCAGTTCAAAAAACTGTTTTAAAGAACTTGTAAAATATACTTTGGTCTTGGTCGAATGTTTATCATAGCAATACGATTTGCTTGAAAAGGTGTTTAAGTCGCAAATGCAAAATCTATTGTCTAAGAAGACTTTTTATGCTTTTATCATTCTGTTGTACTATTTTATTTTTATACCAGAGACATATTTTTATTCTTCATAAAAGTCTTCTTGCACATCAACTGGTTAATAAAGACGAAGAAGTTTCCAAAAAAAATGATATTATTAAATTTTGCAAATAGATAAATGCCCCCAAAAATCATAGTCCAACAACAATTTTCACTAGGTACATTCAATATTTATTTCTAAATTAATACATAAGAAATAAAAATAAATCCGATAAAAAGCGGGAGTGTAATAGGTAAAAAAAATATTATTAAATTAAATTAAATTGGAACATCTTATCAAACGGGTTAAAAGTCGTTATCAGTTTGTTAAATAAGGACTCCTTGCCATATTGAATAAAATATTACACTTCGACAGAATCTAGATTAGGTAAAGTTACACAAGAAGTTGTGTTAGCTCATTTGGCTACGAGACTGCTTTAGCTGGAAAGAAGAGGAGAAGAAAACAAACGAAATGATAAAATTAAAAACAAAATATAATTTTTATTTGGGTACGGTTTTTCGTCGACCCTCGTCAAATTTGGTTTGTGAACAAACCGGTTTCGGCCGTTTGCCATCTTCAGTGTTCTCTTCGTACGAAGTGAATACCAAGTTTGACGAGGGTCGACGGAAAACCTAACCCAAATAAAAATAAAATCAACCCCGTCGGAAAATCTAAGCACATATCAGCAAAATATAATTTAAATAAAGATATTGTAGAAAATGATGTCTTGAAGAAAGCATTGCAAAGATCCTTAAATTTGGCTATGCCCCGAATATCGAGACACTGTAGTGTTACTAAAAGTGTCAACCAGGATAACTTATTTCCATTCTACGAACTAAAATGCAAGATGTGGCCTTTATATCAAGGGAGAAACAGTGGGCGAATATATAGATGTCGCGACCTTTCGAAATTCTTATTAGCAGATTAAATATGAAAATTATAGTCGTTTAATCGATGAAAGCTGGTTTAAAAATTTACAGTTCGCAAATATCTTTTCCCTTAAGTCAACTATACCATCTGACTGGAGCCGTCACCGAGATATACATGCAGCTTTACACTTTCCAATTATTAATATATTTCAGTATATTTTCTGCAACCTTAACAAATCCCATTATTAGTTTCTTGATTATCCAATACTTGAGAACTAACACTTTCCAAGCCACTGTGTCTTCCATCAGAATCCTTCAAATAGAAGTTTTATGAAAGCAAGTTAGCACACATATTTAAGAACGATACTATAGACTTATTTATTTTAAGGGTAAGACGTAAATCTCCTAATATCGTTACAATATTCGCCCGTTTGTCCGTTTGGCAGTAAACTGTATGTCTATAACCGAAATAATTAGACATATGAAAACAGACAAACAAAATGTGTATTTTTATGATCGCAGCAAAAATTCTGAGAATACTGAGAAAAATGTAAAACTAAAGAGTTATATCACTTGCTATAACAACAAGTTTAAAAGCATTACATTTTAATTAAAGTGTCTACCATTTAGACTCAAAAGGCAGTCCCTTAAAATATTCACAGAATGTGGAACATGTGCGATACGGACACACTTTTGGCAGATTTCTTTGTCTGTTGTATATCACTAATGTTGATGCCATAAAATTATCAATAGCCATTACCCCATTATTATAATTATTTTCTCTGGTTTTTCTACTTGAGATTAGGAAACGACTGTAGTTAAAATACTTAATCGAATCGATTTTAGATTATTAAAAACATGTTTGTTTTCAAGAACAGTTTTTTTACATATCTAAACAAAGATCTTCAGATTCATTTTTATTTTAATCAATATGATGTAAATATTTAAATTTTTAACATAGCAGGACGTTGCTATAAACATTTATAGAAATTTTGGCAAATTTGAAACTAATGCTGCCCCAGAGCTCTGAATTCCGTAGAGTATACTAGTTGTTCAAAAACGCAGCTGAAATTTGAAATTTAAGCAGCAACAAGAGTTTCTTGCAAGTACCCACTTTATTTCCTTTATTTTAAATATCTTGTCTACACCAGGGAGCATTGATTATTTAAGCAAAACATTTAAAACCATTGATCATCTTTTAACCTTCATTACTTTTGTTAAACGTATAAATCGACTCGTTTAATACTTTGAAAAAGTAATTTCAAAGCCTTGGTGATTTGGTGTACAGAGCTTGATTATTTTATAACATTTTCATCCAGAAGACAGAAGGTAAGTGCGGTTACCTCTTTGTGGCATTTTTTTATTAATCATTTCTAAAGGTAAATTTAGCTCAATGTTAGCTAAAATGCACCTGAAAAAATTGCGGAGCACATATCGATAAATTGTAAGAATTTTTTATTAATAAAAATAATAATAATAATAATAGAAAAAACTTAAATAAAATTTTTCTATATTGGGAGTTCAAAATAATTCGGTAACATTTAATTGTTTTTTACGTTTTAAATAATAAAGATGAAGACAGATTAATGTATTAAATGCATTATCATCATTCATTTATTTTTTGAATTTCCTCTCATCTTTTAAGACGGTTAACCAATAATGTTATAAATCTTGCTGCCTTACCATGCCTAACAGCAACCTGTTCGTTCCTTTACTCGCACTCTGGCTTTTTTGATGGAAATATTCTACCAAACGAAATCATTCGGAATCCGTCACTAGGGGAATTGGTAGATGTAAGTAGCACTCAGTATGCAACAGCGTTTTTGTCACACTAACTGCTAACCATGACCTTCGAAGAACAAATTCGATTATTTTCCGTTTTTCTGGACCAGGGTGTCAGCTGCTACTGTCAAACTATTTTTATAAAAACGAACGGTTCCGAAACTTCCTATATCATAAATAATAAAAATGCAATTTTGAACAAAAGATCAGGGAAGATATAACTTCAACCCTAAACATTAATAGCATATTTCTATTCGTTTTGTGAATCGCATTGTAGCGATAATTATTTTAAATTGGCAATACTGATTTAAACCAACCAGCCAACCAATCGGTTGGTTTTCTATCTTATCAACTTTAGAAAATAATATTTGTGTGCCTCAACATTATTTGTTTGCGTTATGGTGTTGTTGTAAAAAATATAAAATAAAAATAGAATAGATAATAGAATCACAATACTTATAACAATTAATAAAGTTTAATAAGTAGATTTTTCAATACTTTGCTTCACTAGGCCGGACCCAACTGAAAAATATTATTTTCGTTTAATTTGAAAAAATCATATTGTTGTTATTACCAAAATTATTATCATGATACTTATTGTATTTACTTGGTGATAACGAAACAAAGTACGTGAGTATAAAACAATGCTATTTTCGTAAATTGTCGCAACAATATAAATATTTGTTTGTAGAAAATATTAAAAAATATACCATATTTACATAACGGATAATGATAGCTTTATTTCCGCATGTGCAATGTTTTGGTGGAAAATGTACGAGTAGATATTATGAAATCATCAGTGTAAACAATATACAATCTCGAACATGTAATCGTTTTCTGACAGTTTTTAATGTTTACAATTTATCAGCAAATGTAAGTGAACCAAAACACTTTTGCGTCCGCTGGTTTTTTATTTTCCTAGTAATTTTATTTAATAGATGCAGTCACTTAATATCAAACAAAATACAGAGCAAATAGTAGTGAATAAATAGTTCGCTACAAACATGGGTATCATCCATGTAATAATTTAGATGTAAATAGTAAAATTCGGGTTAAATGACCCTGAAAGTTGTGATATACGAGTATTTATTTTAGTGAACAAATTTCAAATAACAAAGACAAACATTTCTTTCGTTGGAATCATATTTAAATTTGAATTTCAAAAATAGAACAACACAACAGATATTTCAAGAGAAATCGTAAATAAAATTTTACATAATTTAAACATTTCCCAAAAGTTTTTTGGCTTTTAACTTATTGTTAAGTACAAAAGGTGACTTTAATAAATTTTTTAGTTTTAATATCTTCAGTATTTTGGTGGTTTTGATAGGGATAGATAACCTTATTTTACCTTTCAATCGTTTCTGAAATGTTTTCCCTAAAATTTCAATAATCATTTAAATGCTAAGTTATTCTAAAAAAAAAACAACTATTAAAAAAAATACATTTTGAAAATATTTCTTTATTAGCTGTTTGAGTTTTTCGCCTTAAAAATATAAGCCGAAGGATTCAAACATACGGAAAATGGATAACGTATTGTCTTTAGAAAAATCAAAAATATCGATCTACTACAAAGACTATACTTGTGGTTAGAGGTTTGTAAAAGGTAAAGAGATGGTTGATGTGTCATTTCATCGGTATTTACTTAAAAAAATACACTAGCACCTTTTAAAGTGAATTAAAAGCGGTTGAACTCCACAATTTCTTATGAAAACGTGAAAAGCTTTCCGATAGTATTGCATAATATTTTCGTAGAACATAAATGTAAAATCCTGCTGATTTAAAATTAGTATCAACCAAATGAAAACAACGAGGTAACAACATTGAATCATTTTCGATTGTTTGCACTCCAGTAATGTTCAATGGATGAAAACTTTGATAACCTATTAGATTTGTTATTACCTCGCATTTATCAATTTTTAGCGCACTATAAAAATTAGTTTCTTACACCACTAATTATTCCGATGGCGGTTGTATTGCTAAATTTTAGGTATACAATTTCACACAAAAATTTGCTTAAAACTAATAATTTAGGAATTTGTTAAATTGCCATCTACAAATTAAAATTTGCAGTTGGTGTTTTTGCTTGGAAAGGTTCGAGATCAACTTCAGGTTCGGACTCATTCTCGCTATCACTTGAATTTTTAAGAAAATTCATAATTGCTACTTCTCTACTTAGCTTTGCCTTGCACTCAAATTTACTGATAATTAAAATAATAGTTTGAACATATTTGTAAAACAAGATAATAGATGTAAGAAAAATATTATAAATAACAATTATTATAAAACAAAACACACTTTCGCTGTCGACATACTCGCTGTGCGTGTCTGTCTACAATTTAACCCGTTGCTGGCTGGCTTCTGCGAAAAAAATTCAATTACAAAATTAGTTATAACTTTAGGAATCTTGCTGCTGATTTCTATTTCAAACTTCAACTTCACGGCTTCATACATTTCACGTTTTCGCTTAGATATTTTACTTTTCAGTTCGCTGCTTTCTTACTGCACTATTCTTTTAATTAGAGAAGATTCGATATGCCTAATAGTCTATACGATACTACAATATATCGAAAATATATCGGTGATATCGATACGAATTGTAAATACAAATCAGGGATCGAAAATTGTTTTTAAATTTCAACTTACTATAAAAATTAGAAAATACATTGACCACGAATTAAGTTAAGGTGCATTATCCTTCTAACTATGTTGAAGAATATAAGAGTGAGGTTCTGGTTTAAGCACAAAAATGTTTGAAAGCACTTTTTTTGTTTTTCTCGGACCAGCACTCAGAGGATGATACCTACACTTATGCAATGCATTGTACCAGAACTATGAAATTAGGTTATGGGGAAGAGGCAAGAGGGAGTAGGGTTTGTGGACATTCGATTTGAATTTCTCTATATCAAAAGTGACAAAATGGTCAAAAATAAGTTTTGCCTGTGATGCGTAGTGCGATTTACTGGCCGATCAACTCCAAAAACGTGCGAGTAGCGGGAACAAGTTCCATAATTTCTACGGAGCACTTACCATTGCAGTAACGATAAAATAGTGAAATACAACCCACATTGCGTCGATGCTCTAGCGAGTCGATAGAACTGGATCTCCTGCTGTCCCCAATAAGCCTCTTCGCCCTCTCTTGTACGCGGTCGAGCAACTCTAAAATAGGCTTTAAGGTGCCGGCCTTAAGGCAATTTTTGAACCGATAAAGGTGCTATAAACAATACGAATATCGGATGGAGTGAAGTATCTCTAACACCATTTTAGGAAACCGACACACTTGAAAGCTTTGTTAGAAACCTCAAAAATATGCTTGGTGCATCGAACATCATAGCGAAGTTTCATGCCAAGACCAAAACTGGTAAAGTTATTACTTCGAATTGATAATGTGCGATTGTATCGCTAATAAAAATATAGCCGATATCGGCATTTTAACATAGCAAAGCGATTAGTTCTTAAAAAAATGTTATTTAAGCCGCAAACTTATGGATATTCCCAGTTTGAAAACAGCATGTTTATTGTCATATTCATATGAGCTTTGCAAGAATTTTCAAAATATTGTTTCACATTTTTAACGCAATAAATATAAAAGTTGTCTATCATTCTTAATGGTATTTTTTGAACAAATTAAAGTATTTACTTGACTATTATCAATCATTTTATAAGAAACTTTACTTATATAAACAAAGTCTTTAACATATACGCTACTTATTATCATAGAATAAGTTTACTAGACCTACCCCTAAGTAAGCATAATTGTTATTATTATTTGCGTTTGCTTTTAATTATTGTTTTGCTCCTAAATATAGATTTTCCAATGATAATGATAACGTATAATGCAAGAACGAAAATTACTAAATTGACTCGCTGTATTTTTATATGTCTTTTACACTGTGTATTAGGGTGTCCGTTATTTCCAAAAGTGAAAATATGTTATATCTCAACCCCCAAAAAGATGAGACCTGGTATAAAAATGATTCTCTCAAAATTTCACGCCCCTTCGACCATGCTTTTAGTCTTGTGATTTATGTTAAACAAGAGTGTTTGAAATCAACATGGCATTATCGTTATTTGGTTGGAGCTGTTCATTTTAATATAATAGGATCAAAATTACCATCCAAAAGACAGGTGCTTTCAGTTTTTTTAAATACTCATGAAAGTGCTAATTTAGTAATACGGGAAGTAATGATTTTTTGGGAGAAAGCACGAATATCTAGCCAACATTGCATATCCAAAGTTTTAAAAAAATATGAGGAATGGCGTTATTTACAAAAAAAAATAATAAAAAGGATGGAAATGTTTACCGTGAAAAAGAAAAGCTGTTCAAAAATGGATTAGACGACCTTTTTGATATTGCTCATGCAGATGCTTTGTCAATACTGAAAATAGAAGAGGATAAGCAATTTCTAATTTTGCAGAGACAGTCAGGTCGTGCAGGTTGTATGGCTGAAGTTGACCAAAGGTATTCAGAAGTTGAGAAAAAAAGAGAAAAGCGGAAATAGGGAGAACTCATCACCTTGCCTCTAAAATTCCCAGAACATTCAATGAGAATTTATATGAAAATGATTCAGAAGCAGAAGTGGAAGAAATTAATGAGCTAATTTCTGTACAACCGTGTGAACAATCGTCAGTTACAAAGAGGGCAACTAAACATTTCATCACGACAAAACTAGTCGCTGTCCTAGATCGTTGTAATGTAAGTGCCCGCAATTCAGTTCTTATATTACAAACGGCAGCAGAAGCTTTGGGCCACAACTTGGAAAATCTTGTAATTAATAAGACCTCTATCCACCAACTGCGCGAAAAATTAAGATGTGAGCGTGCTGAAAACATTTAAGCAAAATTTAAGGAATCGGTACAACCATTCATTGTTGTTCATTGGGACGGAAAGCTTTTACCCGCATTAAGTAGGGGCAATCATTATTTAAATATGCTTAAGTACATTACAGTTAATGATAAATCCGTTGAACGCCTACCAATAATTGTAACTAGAACCGACATGGAGCAGATTTTTGACATACCAAGACTTAATAATTCATCTGGCGAACAACAAGCAACAGCAATTTTCAACTCATTGGAAAAATGGGAATTGAAAGACAGTGTGAATGCATTGTGTTGCGATACTACTGCTTCAAACACAGGTCGTTTGAATGGAGCATGTGTACTTTTGGAAAATAAGCTCGGTAAGGACTTGCTTTACCTTCCTTGTCGCCATCACATTTATAAGTTGGTATTGAAAGCCGTGTTTGAAAAGAAGTTGCCTCGAGTCCAGATGTGCCGTTTTTTAAAAACTATTGGAAGAATATAAACCCGGGAAATATCACTAGTGGAAGGAAAATTAACGTTGCCGCAGTATCCTACAACCCGTGGCAGAAGAAATAATGACTTTTGTTTCGAAAGAATTGGGTAAATCTCAAATTCGGGAGGACACCGTGAGTTTCTAGAGTTGACGAAATATTTCATAACCGCAGCTAAACAGAAATGTGGAACAATATGACCGCCTGGTGCAGTACATCAAGCGAAGTGGGTGTCACGAGCAATTTATTGCTTAAAAATATTTTTGTTACGGAAACAATATTCCATTCCGATAGAACAAGAGGCTGCACTAGCTGATGTTTGCATTTTCATCATGAAATTTTATGTCAAAGCATGGTTTAATTGCCCCAATGCCTCCGAAGCTTGCGTCGATGATCTTGAGTTTTTGCAATCTCTTAAATTGTACGAAAGTATCGATTTAATTACGTCAGAAGCAGCTGTAAAAACATTTTGTTACCATTTGTGGCATCTTTTTGAGGAAACTTTGGTTTTTGCATTCTTTGATAAAAGATTAAATACCACTACAAGAGAAAATATGGTTAAGGCGTTAAAAACGGAGGCAAGAATCAGCGCGAAGAAAAAGCTGATGATCAGCTATACAGATATAAAATGTTTATCAGGTAAAATATAAAATCATATTCTATAAATACTTTTGTAACATGACTTTTGTTTGTGTTTTCAGGAAAGTCAATAGATTTTTTCATTTCAAAAAGAAGCATGGATTTTTTTCACGGCTCAATATAGATTCCACATTTTTAAAAAAAAATCCTGAAAAATGGGAAAATATGTAATCCTTTATCAATGGAAGAAATTTAGTTAAGAAGTTAAAGGTTGTGAATGATACTGCGGAAAGGGCGGTTAAGTTAGTGGAAGACTATCATGGTCTTTTTACTAAAGATGAAAATCAGATGACATATTTAATACAATGTGTTCATGAGCATCGAAAGCTTTACCCTAATTGTAACAAAATAACATTAAATAAAGATTATGAAACTTAGACACATTTAGAATTGTAACCTTGACTTGCAAAAAACAATTTTTCATGAAATTTTCATATAATTCGAATTTAGTCAAATGAAAACGGCTATCGACACGGGAAGGCGTGGTCGAAGGGGCGTGAGACTTGAATATTTTCGTAAGAAAAAACTGCCCAAATAAATAACGGACACCCTACTGTGTATGTATGTATGTACGTATATGCCTTCTTTAATTTTATTTGTCATTACAACAACATACGTAAAACATTTATAATTAATTTCTGTTAAGAACTTTAGTTTTTGTTCTGTTTTATTTTTCTTTCCTATCTTATCAACAGACAATAATATGATATGATGTTGAAAATTTAATAATCAATTTTGCTTTTTCATTTATCTTCACTTGTTAATCAATTCTGCTTTAAGGAACAACAGAAACTAAGAACTGCTCTACTAAAATATACGAACGTGGAGAGAGCTGTATGTCTTCATATCGAACTTTAGTTCGGTATGTTTTTTTATTGACAACAATCCAATTTGGCAAGTTTTTTTTTCTTTGGTTTTTGTATCCAATAACTTATGACAGCATTGCTAAAGTCCCTCCTTCCCCCATTGGGTTTTTCAGAGTACCTCCTATGGAAGCATTACTAGGTGCTAATTTACATTTATGATTGCAGAAATCTTTTTTAACAATGTCTTATCATTGGTCGATTCTTATGCTGTTAGAACTATGTTAGAACTTAGCTTTACTTCAGGCATTTAAAAGCCATTAACTTTGAACTATTTTTGTAAATGTCAAAAAATATTAAATTAGCGTTTTTATTTTTCTTGTCGCCCATTTTATTACATTTTCATATATATCAGCACATGTGTTCAGCCAAACTAGCTAAAGTGTTTAAGCTGTTTGGGTCAATAGGGAAAAGGTACATGCTTGTATACTTTCTCTTTAAAAAAGGGAGAAGATTACTACAGTGAATAACATTAGTTATTAATCATAATAACACATATTACTAGTATTATCCTGTTTTTTAAAAAGACATCCCCGCATGTGGACTCGTGTTTAGAGTTTATTTACTACTGACTAAACTGCTCTTAACCATACTCCTCAAATTCTTGGATACGGTACTACGAGTATTTAGGTCTTCGTTTACTATAGTTTATCTATTTTACTGGTGTTTTAAATACAATTATTATAAATTATTTGCTCCTCAAAGTTTCACATTTCCTGTTGGATTTTCGCGAAAAATATTACAACAGTCCCTTTAACACTATTACTTTTCACAGTTTAGTTTTAACTGCTGAATTAATTAATTTGCCTTAATATTTTCGTCCAAATATAGTCTTTTTTCAAAAACTTTAGTTAAGCCAGGCTCAATTGCGCCCAATATTGTACAATTGGGAAGTAAATTATTGAGCTACTAAGTGTGCCTTTAAATTTTAAGAATTTTTGAATAACGATTCTAATATACAAAAATTATCTTAAAGTTTGCAAATATTACAAACTTCTACAAATGTGATTTTAAATACAACTTGGATTTATCGAAACACAATTTTTCGGTAAAATTAAATTTTACGCTTACTGTGGAAATGAAGATATCGCACCCTAAATACAAAAAGGTCACAACTCAAAATTTTCCAAAACTGACTTTTTTTTCATAAAATAATAACGAGCACTCTCTAACTACTGCTAAAATTTCTATCACATCACTATCTTCTTTAACTGGAAATGTCTATTTTGGTGTTAAGCCTGTTGCTTCTGCACGATGAACTACGAGTAAAGCGAATTATTTTGAGTTGCGATAATTTTAATATATTGTGTTGTGACCCTTTTGTACTTAGGGTGCGATATATTAACTTTTTGAAATGCCAGATCTTATGTTAAACTGCGATTTTATGCTCTGCAGTATTTTTGTGTTTTTTTTATTAATTGGATTTTGATAAAAAGACTATTTTTGGTGATATAATAATTTTTTTGGTGACATAATTTTTTTTATTTATTAATATATTGTTACATTTATGCCCTTAAAGTTTTGTTGTATTAAGTTCTGTTATTGCAAAATATTAAAATATTAACACAACACTTTAGAGTTTTTAAACTAAATTTAAATACCCACAAAAAAAAGCGATGGTAACCTTACCACTATAATGCCTAAAAGATATTTTATTATTTGTATGTCTACTAAAGCATCTAACTTTGTTGTCCAGCAGATGCTGCTTACATATTTGTTTTAAGCGGTTCTCGCATATAGAAGAATGTTCTACTTTAACATCATCACATATTGTGTGGCTGTTTTTTTGTTGTTTTTGTTTTATGTTGTTTAAGTTATTTCATGGAACTTTTTATAAGCATATTGTTGTTGTTTTCCAGTTCTATTTAGATGGTTTTTCCTATTCAAAATTTAAAACTTCTTTCCACTATTTTCCATTAAAAAAATTATATAATTTAGGGCCAATTTGCATGATTAAAAGTGACCCTAAACAAAAATTACGTTATTTTTTAAACTTAGAATAAGTATCAAAATATAAAAAATACTTGAAAAAATTATTCTAAATTGTAATTGGAGATTATTTAAAAAAATCTGTTTTTCCTTCTGTAGCTTAATTGTCACACTTCTATAAAAAATAATGAAGCAGTCTTGCTTTTCACGAAGTCAGCTACAGTTTCTCCTCACCGATTTTTTATATCTTAGTAAATCATCTTGATCTTCAACCAATAAAGAGCTAAATTTTATAGAATAGGATTATCGCCAAACATACTCTTCTGATGAAACGATTCATTTGATTTTAAAATTCAGTTCGTATTAGGAAAATCTATAAGTATGGCAACATTGAAACAATAGTTAGTTCATTATTTAAATTTCGCTATTTGTATTTGTATGTAGATAGAAATCAAACTTTAGGCCTTGTTTATTCATTCTCTTATTTATTTATTTATTTTTTATTTTATGATACTCCCATATTCGTCGAGATAAAGTTCTTTATTTACTACAGAATAAAAATAAAACGTGGCTGTCTCCTATAAGACTTTTAATCAACATTTTCAATTTGTAGGTATTTCTAAGTGCAGATGCATTTATGCATTTTCGTATGTATATATTCATTATACTTTTTGTTGATAATAAAATTATTAATTATAGTTTGCTATCACGACTAGTTTTTAAAATTTCTTTTGTTTCCTTTTGAAAATTGCAAATCTCGTGCCTGTCTGTTAATTAGCTGTGAGCTTATCGTTTGGCTGCTTGTTGAATGAATAGTATCCATAGTATGCCTATAAAATCTTTCTACTTTACTTATATTTTTTCCTAAATAAAATCCAAAAATGTATGGTCTTTGGAAACAGCTCGGCTAATTTAATATTCAAGTTCTCTTATGTATTTTTATAACGAAAGGAGCGTTCTCTAAAACATTAGGTATTTATTTACTATGTCAGAGTATTGTTTTGACACACTGTTTGAAATACAGTATGCCTACTTTTTTAGTAAATATATTTGTCACATTTATTGTAACTATATTTACACATGGCTTTTATTCAATTTGATACGTTTGCACCCCAACAGAATGTACACTGCATGCATATACATATACACGAACATATGTAATTACAAGACTTGCAATTAGATCATCACAAAATACATGATGGCATTTGAGGTCTTAAGGTTAGTAATGATAGCAGTTTACGTTTTATATTTTCAATTTATTTAATAAATTGATTGGTTTTCAAATAGTTGATTTGTATAAAATAAATATATTTTTTTAATAATTAAAAATTAGCATCTGTTTTTATCTTATAAAAATAGAAGCATTGCCGTTTTTACTATAATGCCATATGCAAACATTAAATGTTATCACTTCATAGCAAAGAGCGTTTATTTCACCAAGCTTTTATAATTTATAGTTTTCCCCCAGTTAAAAAAGTTCCGGTAAAAGCACTTTCATCGAAATCTTAATGGCCTTGTGCTTACTATGCGATCAACTAATATAAAGTATCTGACTTAAAGTATCTAGATTTCTTATGACTTTTGTATTAATCGTAAATCATTTAGGTACTTTTTTTGTTTAAAAAAAAGAAGCATTTTAATGCCCCATCAATATGTGTATGTGTAAATTTCCCGTAACTTCTGTCATCACTATTTATTATGGCACGGCAATCCTGAAACCTATGAAAATTTCAAAGTATTTATGATTAGAAAATAACCGGTTACCAAGGGTTGTACCGATGCATCTTTTCTGAAGACTGCAAAATGTTTAATCATAATTAATAGCAGGCTATTTTTATGCCTTTCGTAGCTTGTAGGTTCTTATCTGCCTTAAAACATATTTGTTTTTCAGAATAGGGTAGTGAAATCGATTTTTCCATCCGATATTCTAGTTACATTAGATTGGGTCATTTAATTGCGAATTCTTTTAATATTTTTTGCTTGAAAAGTCATTAATAAAGACAAATGTTAAAGGGTGTAACCATACAGCCCAACAAATCTGACATATTTTTTAAAGCAGACACTCCAAATTTTTATAAAGTATATCTTTTTATCCAAAGTATTATGTAATTACTTACATTCTTGAGAAATTACCTATAAAAATTATTACACTAAGTATTATAACATTTTTAGTATAGATATATATGCATGTATATTATAATATTGTAAAAAAAAACTTTTAAGTTTTTGAAGAAGCAATAAGGTCCACAAAGTTTCGTATTATTTCGAACTATTTCCAACTTTAAATCCTTGACTTATTTTACTCATTGTCGTTGAGAGCATATCTATGTAAAATATTTGTTGAGTAAATAATAAACCTCTATCACATTTTATAGCTTCATCACATGTTTGTAGAATTTGATTTCCAAATCTCAATTTTTTATCTAAAACAATTTCCAGATATTTAATTTCATCTATAATTGGAATTTCACTTCTATCTGCTTCGTTTTATTTTATTTTCGATTCATATTAAAGGCCAGATTTCATTATTTTTAAAATTGCATTTGAAACTTGTCTTTAATTTTTGCAGAATCATCCGGATACAATGCTGCTGAATAATCCCTACGAAATTTTAAAATCTGAATTATATATTAAATATAATGTGGGTGATAATACTGACCCATGTGGTACTCCGACAGGAACATTTGGTGGATTATTGAAATTGACAATAAATTACTTATCTTGTAAATAATTAAGAATGCTTTTCTGTAGGTGGATAGTATAGCAAAACTCTTTGAACTTATATATAAAACCATTATGCCAAATCTAGCCGAATGCTATTTCTATATCATTATGCTTGACGGACTGTAGAGTGCACTTTACGAAAACCAAACTGTTCTTTTGGCAGAATGTTGTTACTCTCAGTAAACTCATTTGGCCTCTTCTTTAGAATTTTTTAAAATATGTTATCGCGACAATTTACCATAGGACAATAGCAAGTTTATCATCTTTACCAGGAAGTTTTGGAAAATATCAATTTTTTAAGCACCAATTAACTACGTTTGTTAGAACGACAAAAAGAGTATTTCTCATTTTTAAATTATTATTGGCTTGATGGATAAAATTGCCGGAGATTTAAAGTATTTTACGCAATCAATAGATGTTAAAAAATGTTGTTGTGGAATATAATATATTGCATGTACTTTTAGCCACTCGGATATTATCCATAGTTGAAGTCAAACTGAGTAGTTTTATGATTATTTTAAAATACTTCGCCAAAAGCATCTGACTTTTTCCTATTGTTATAAATATATTTCAGCGCCATCTTTTGTCCAAACACCATAACTTTCTTATAAGACCCGTGAAGTTTTCGCCTGCATCGGATTCTTTGCCCAATTAAGAATAAGGTTTGCTATATGTATCGCTAGAACTTGTAATAAAAAACGAAACAGAGGACGCTTAGTTAGAGTTTTCATCCATATGCGCTATAACCGCAAATATAGAATATAAAATAAAAAAATGTAGACGTCATATGGAGTATATGGATACACAAAGAGTCTATAACTATAGCAAGTACAAGAAGGTGAAAAAGAAACTTTCGATCAAAAGTGTGCCTTTGCACCTATTGACTTTTCATGTAACCAGTAATCGGCAAACTTTCGAAATTTACACAATGTGTGCGATTGATATAATTCCTTTCTAATGCTAAAGCACCCTTTATTTGTAAGAATAGCTTGGAGCTAAAGTATTTAAAAGATATTTTTGAGTGAATGACGTGTTAGGTTTACGGATACTGAATATTTCAGGGGGCTGCTAAAATATACAACCATTTTTTGGAACTAGTTGTTAGATATATATTAAAAGGGCCGTTCAACAAGGCCGCCTTAAGGAAATTTATAAATAAACAGCAAAAAGATAAAATAATATGGAAGCACCTAATAACTCAATTGGTCATTATTTTGAAATGTGTTAAATGCAAAAATTAATATTAACGAATAAAAATTGGCTTTAAAAGTTTAATCCTACAGCATTCACATTTTTTATCATCACTATGAAAATTATTTCTATATCATTTACATGCTCTGTTATATTCATCGACCATTTACTTCAAAAAAGTAAATTTTGTAAATTATAAATTTTCGATGTAAATATGCCGCAATGTTCTGCAGTAATATAGCTATTTCATAAAAATTTAGAATTGTACAGATAAAAATATTTTTATAGCATAACGTTTTACCAAAGTTCCGATTATTGCGCAGAACAAAGATCTCATAACAGTTTTTTAGGCAAAATAAAAGAATACTGAAACATTAGTATACCTGTAACGGCGTTAGCGTGCAGGTTTATAATGATCTTTTGAACAGATTCGATTAAAAAACATTTTTAAATTACATTTTGTCTATAAAAACGAACAAGAACTTAAAAAAATCATTTCAATTTAGTACCAAAGGCGCTAATACGGTAACCCGTTTCATATACAATAGCTGCAAGTGTGTTCGTTTTAGCTTTGCTCATTTATTCTTCGCTAGTCTACTCTGTGGTCAAACAATTCCAAAAACTGTATTACTAGTCTCTTTGTTAGCTTTCTCCTCAAATGGTTTTGAATCGAAAAATAAGTTATAAAACGTTTTTGGTTTATGATTACAAACACAAAAAGAACATGTAAAACATATAAAAATAAATAACTTAATTGAAAATAAAGGACGACGCATATGATTCGAAATTACTTTGTTACAAAATATTGCTTATGGAATCCGCCATAGTAATAAGAACGTCCATGGAACTCATACAGAATTTTGGCAATTCATAAACACCAAATGCACCATTCGGGGAACCTGAACATGAAAAATAGACATGTTTCTGGAAGTCGGTCAAGCATTCTTTTAGGAACCCTTTTAAGTACAAGAGAGCAAGTTTCTTTAAAAGCCGCCTATTACCTAAATCCAAAATCAATGGAATTAAATTCATTTTAATATGAATTCTTAATAAAGAATTCTTCCTTTATTATTTTCTGTATTGGTTAAAAGAGAGGCTTAAAAAGTCTTCTTTCATACGTAGTAAGTGTTGTCAAAAGCTTTTAGCGCATACTTCCCGCATCCCTATAATCAGATAGGCAATCCAAATTCAAACTGTTCATTTCATATTCATATTTCTACAAAACACGGCCATTCTTCTTTTAGTTTTTTTACCATTTCATAATTAGTTCACATATTAACGTGTATTAGCTGATACAAGGACTAACAGGGTGTATAAATATATACTGTTGTCATTCTTTTCCGTCTTTGCTGGCTGTTTTTTCGGTATGAACGACGAGCATTTTCGATGTGAAGACATTATTCTCAAGTGTTTGTGTTTTAGGTAGTTCCGTTGTTAAGGTGGTGTGAAGGTAGAATTCCCGCCACCTGGCACTTTATGCGGGGCTGATTTTTAATATCTCCGTCTTTTATTATTTATAATATCATTCTTGAAAGTTTTTGTTTTGTAGATTTCCATGTTTTCAAGAATGTCTAGTCTTCATCCTTTTTCGCTAGAATGTAGTAATGTCATACATTGATCTATTTCCCCTGGTATGTGTCCGTAGGTGTCAAGGTGCGGTGCAAAGTTGGATTCTTCTCCTTTTCGCTTATATGAGCGAATGTATTCTATAAATCTTGTTTTTAGTGTGCGTAGAGTTTGTGCTATACAAGCATGTTTCCAGGTACAACTAAGTCTAAATACTCTGCTGGAACTAAATTTGTCACTTGTTTCTTTCGATGTCCTAAGATAATGTCTCAGATTGTTGCTGGTTTTAAATGCTGTGAGCAAACATTCTTTGTGAAAAAGGTTAGTTAATCTATATATTTCTGGTCCTGTGTAAGTAAAGGTGTGCCGTTGGGCTGTCTCTTTGTCTTCTTTATTTCTGGTTTTACTCTTCTATTGTCTAAGAAGTTTGTTGATAGTAGTAGGTTTGTTGCCGTTATTTTTAGCTATGGTGTAAAATGTGTCGTGTTCTTGGTTGTACTTATCTGGAGTAAGTGGGATTATCTTAAGCCTGTGTATCATATGTCTATATGATATTAGTTTACGTTCGGTTGGGTGGTTCGAGGTAATGTGGATGATAGTATGCCTCGTAGTTGGTTTTCTATAGTTTTCGTGTTAAACAGTTAGTTCCTCGTATTACAGTGATGTCAAGATAATTCAAACAATTATGGATTGTTTAAGTCTATTATAATTTATGCAAATCGGTCCAGCCGTTTAGGAGGAGTTCAGTCACAACACACGTACAGTAGAATTATATATAAAGACTAGCAAACCCGGCGACGTTCGTTCGTTCGCCACGTTTGCCACCAGATGGCTTCGTTTTTTGTAACATTTCGTTTGGGGATTAAAAGATGAAGAAAAATTATTTTTTTTTGCACAACAGTAATGAATTCATTTCGATTACAAAAATGATGTGGAATTTAGTTGAACTTTTCGAAGTAAAAAATGAAAGTGAATCCAAAGTAAATACTGAATCGAAGCGTTATACGTGTCCGCAAATTAACCGTTTCATTGGAGTGCTCTTTGGTGAACCACATATTTTGTTTTTTGGTCTGACGTTAACACACTTTTTAATTCCTCCTCCTCCTCTTTTTAAAGCATGGGTATCGTAGAAAAAATATAAAAAATAGCGAAAAATATTTTAAGCATTCGTATCGGCAGTTAACCCGCCAATCGCCATTCAAAAATTTTTTCGAATAACGAAATTTTTCATCGTCGTAACGTTTGACGAGAAATTGCCGTAGCTAACCCTTACTGTTAACGTATTTTTTTGTTTTATTTTAGTGAGTTATGACTCTCACCTAGCAAAGGCTCAGTGTATATTAATGTATTTCTTTTATCCAGTAACTGATTTGGGCAACGCTGCTGTTTTTTTTTACTGTTTGAACTCATATTAAAATTGATTTGTTTTCATTGTGGTAAGCTTCAATAGTGATCTATAGTTAAACTATATAGAAATATAGCGTATTTGCAAACCTATAATCCTTTATTAAATGTAAGTTTAATTGCCCCCGTGTAGTTATCTTATAACTATCATGACAGTATTTTCTACCTTAAACATATTGTTACGAAGAAGACTTAATTATCAGTAAAGAGAAAAATAACCTCAACGACCCACTGTGGATTTTGCGGGCTGCGTGGTTTTCCGAGAAGTCTTGTGCACGCAAGACAACAATAACAACAACATGCTTATAATAAATTTTACCAAATAAGATAAACAACAGAAAACTAAAACAATTAATAGCACACACAGACCCAGCAGGAGTTGAAACTGAATGAAAACAACATTATGGGATGATGTTAAAGTAGATTATAACAACTATATAAGAACCACTTGCTGGGTAAATGCATTAATTATATATACTTTCTTCCTCTTCCTTTTCTTTTGTAAATAATCCCTTTCATTATTTTAAGATTATACTAAGATTTAGTATTAAGAACAAATGCCTGTTTTTTTTAATTTTTTAGGGGAAATTATTGACTAAAGTTGTTTAGTATCCAATTTAGCTTAAATATCCTGTAAGCAGACATTCTGTGGGCATTTAAATAATATAATACATGACAAGTCCTTGGAAAAATTATCTAATCAAAATTAGTTTTAAGTGAACATGTAAATATTGAATTTTTGACAATAAATAAATAAATAAATAAATAAAATGCATTAATTCAAGTTGACTCATCAGTGAGTAAAGACAACAAAGTTGGTATTGATTTTTTTGTGTGTATTGAAAGTAAATAAATCGTTTAACTTAATTTAAAACTCTAAATTACTGTGCTATTATTTTGCAAAAAAAGAACTGAAAATAAAGGGAATAAATGTAAAAATATGCAATATGTAAACATATAAAAATAATCACGTAGCGCCTCTACAATGCGTTTCAAATAGTCTATTTAATCGATTGTTTCAATATTTATTTTAAAAAATAAGATTTTTCTTTATATTGGTTCATATAGCTATACAGCAATAACCGCTTTTATATTATTCAATGTAAAATATTTCTCCTTGCTAAGCGTATCTTCGAATAGCTTTCTTTAAATCACACTGTTTTTCTGCAAAATTGGTTTCTTTATTTCTAACCAACTGTAGGTAAGATAGCAGCACTACAACGGCTGCACGAATTTTACTAGTAAATTCTCTCTTTTGTTTCTTAATTTTTACTTTAGTTTAAATTTCATCGTTTTTCCTCTGAAAAGTTTCACTATTTTAAAAATGTAATAATAGATTCTTATGAGAGCGTGTATCCTGTTTATATTTCATACAACCCACAAGTTGTGAATTAAATAATTGTTTTAGTTCTAAAGATTGTTTATTTTGTGTGCTCCAAAGTACTTTCTTTCATTCATCTACGTAAGTTAATTAACACACTTACTGAAAGATATCTTTTTATCGATTTTGCATCTTAATCAAGCTGCGCTAATTAATTAAGAATTAAGCAAAAGTATAATAATATAATAATAATAAAATATGATATAATATTAATACATATTTATATGCTTACTTTAATAAATTTTACACACATATAAACTATTACTAGTGTACTAAAATATAGACCGATACATATATAGTTATGTATACGAGTTTATATGTACGAGTACATATGTACATGTATATGTAATTTAGATTCAAATATCGTAACTAAATACGTCATCAGTTTGTAGGAAACTAAAAGTAGTTGCAGAGAAACTAAATAGAAAATTTTATGTTTACAAAAGCATCGAAAGTGATTATTTAAAAACACGAGTTAATAAAAAAGATACAAATGATAAAGGCAAACAATAAAATGAGTTTTTCGCCGCATAATGAGCCATCATTCAAGTAAAAGATCATTTAAAAATTCAATAGCGAAGTAATAAATGAGCAGGAGTGCGAGCTGAGAGATGCGAGCTGGCTAAGCTAATGAGCAAATAAAGAAGCAATGAAATGGGAAATCATAACAGGCAAAAAACAAAAACAAAAGCTCAGAGAGATTTAAATATTGCAATAACAATAAATCATTGTATGGATAGCTTTTGTAATCAAGCCAGTTTATTTCTTCTTTTTTATTTTATTTTTCATTAAAACTACTACTTTTCATGATTTTTTTATATTCGTTGGCTGTTGTTGTTTTTCTAACTTTTTTTTATCCTTCTTGTTTTATTTTTTATTTGTTATTCAAATGCAGAAAAACAACTACTGGTTTTTAGATACTTAAATTTTTTATTCACTTTTTGAATAGAGATTTAAACATACAAATCAGAAATGTGCAAGTGATTGTTTTTGACCACGATCATGCACACTTACGAACTGAAGAAATCACGATGATTAACAAAATCATTTTTTTTTAGATGAAATGTAGGGAAGTGTAAAGAAAATGGCATGACACTCACTAAAGAAATCTTTCGTTCAGAGTTGTATTTTTATTCGGTAAGCAGATAATAATAATAATAAGTATTTTTGGAGTTAAAGTAAAAGAAGAGCCAAGGCGGAGTATTTTCCCTTATTTAGCATCGAAATGCAACGAATGTGGATCCTTTTAGATGTGAACTTTTTTGATTTCAATTGTTAACCTACACAGGTACAAGAGAAAATTGATTCCGCCACCAAAATTAGCTACTAGTGAAAAATTGTGCAATGTTGTAGATGTATTTTTGTATGCATATTACCTTCGTTGTATTATTTTTTTTTTTTAAAGAGAAGTAGCACTTCAGACAACAATGCCTATTTAGTCAAGTACCGTGCTACATTCTTTAGGAAAGGGATAGAGAATAGATGAAACAGGTGGTGAAAGTAGAAGGATAGTCGGAAATTAATTCGTTGTATTAATTAAGTCAACCGAGATATTCCCACCTTAGAGAGCTTTGTTGTCAGAGGAAACTGTAAAGCAACTCTGAATTTAATGCCAAAATACTAAACAATGTATAATTAATAACGTAAAGTAAGAACTTGCTATTTCCACTTTATTATAATTTCAACACAGTACTGCAGCATTCCTATAAATCCAAATTCAACGTAATTTCAAAATCCACTTTATTCTTATTTTTTAAGAAACATTAAATATTATACAGTGATTTGATATAACAAAATTCACAAGAAAAGTGCGAAAAGTAAAGGCAAGAAAAAGTTATCAAGTAAAGCATAAAATAAAATACTTAAAAGAGAAGTGAAAAGATGCACGTAAAAATTCATGGTATAAATGTGGTCATACCTAAATCCAGAGAATACAAATAACTCACGCGTTACTCCACAAAACACACGTTATGCACACATCACTAATATATGCATACAGATGTAAATATACATATACATACGTAATACATACTTCGATTGCTTTTTTTTGTTGTTTTGTGTTTTGTGTTTTGTTTGTTTTTTAAGATCTTTTTGTATTTTTTATTTCACTCTTTTTTTATAATTTCATGTTTAGTGTTTAAAATAAACACATCCCTGTATACAATTAAATACAACTATACGAAAACAAACCAATATTAGGACAAGCGACCAAACCGTAATAACAACAGACAGACTGCCAGTCAGTCAGTCAGTCAGTCAATCAGTCTATTAGGCAGGAAGCTAGATGTGTTGAAGAGAGTTTTTTTAATAGTGGAAATAGTTGTGATCCATCGTTAAAAGGCAAACAAAGTCAAAACAAGTATCATACATTCAACTAAACTCTATATATATTATATAAACAAAAAATGTACATAAAAACAACTATGTAAGTAACTATGAGTGCATAAATTTATGGATATCTGAATACCCTACAACACTTTATTATCTGTAAAACTAATTGGACTACTTAATTTCATTTAACTAAACTGTATTATCCTGAAAGATGCTTTCATGTTTAGCATAAAAACAGCGCTCGAGTTTAACTGCTGTTATAATTAGTAAAGTCTTATGGCGTTTTTGAATTGCGGTTTATTCATATATACGCGAAGTACTCATTCGCCATTTAACTGTACAAAAAAAGAAAATTTATAATTAAATAATTACCTTAGTTGATTAAAATTAAATTAAAATAATTCCAGAAGCTAGAACGGCGTGACCTTGGCGGCAGCCTACATTAAATGATACCAAAACCTGATTCCGAGCTGCGATAGCTATCAGTCGACGAGCTAAAGAATGCAAACTTAACAAAACCAACGTGGAACACTTTTCAGTACAGAAGGAAATACTTGTACTTCTTACACTTTAGCTCTAGCTGGATTTATTGTAATGATATCTTAATTATGCGTGATAAGATTTATGACTGTACCTAGCTGTATAAGCCATAACCAGACGGAGGATCATACCACTGTGGATGAAATGTAGCGTCATCCTCGCCCTAAAAGGCCTTCAGATACGAATATCCTCCAGTCACTCCTAGTTACAACTTCAAAAGCCCGGAGCAGGTCGCAGCCATCACTTCTTGCTGAAGAGTTGAAGGCTATCCAACCCCTGGTCCAGGACACATTAAGCTTAATAAAATTTAAGAACACAACCGCAATCATTCTCACTGGACCTGAACCATTCATTGCGGTCATTGTGAATGATCCGACAAAACATATCAATGTGCGATATATTTATTATTAAAATATACCATGCTATCGGAGTCGCGGTGGCATGTTTTTCTACCTTTCCTTTAAGCATAGCAGCCGCGACTGGCATTAACCATCGCTATTAGCTAATTTTTTCCTATTTCTAGTCGAGGCTTCGAGAGATTTCAACTGCAATAACTAAACCACTGCGTCTTCTTAACAATAATTATTTTTCTTTATAATCAAGACTCAGTTAGGATCTCAATTCAAGAGCATCGAAATAGCAGGAGCAAAACAGGAATACATGAATGAAAGCCAGATAAAATTGTATTTAAAACTAAATGTTTCAACCTTTAAAAAATTTTAATTTTTGGCATTATTTTTAATTTAATCTACGCTAATTTGTGCTGCATTCCTTTAACAATAAACATTTTGTGATATTGTAATAATATAATATTTATTATTTAAATAAACAAGTATTAATCTTAATAACAGTCTTTTCAAAAATAAATTTAACACTATAATTTCAATATTTCACTTTTCCTTGGAAAGCTTCTTTAGGAAAATTATTAACAATTTGAAAACAATTGACAAAAACATATAAAATAATTTTCTTCATATATACATACAAAATTAAAATTTCAAATATTTAAATATACAAAAAATAAAAAGAAAGGAAATGGAAATTAAATAACAAATTCTTTCTTATGAAGTTAATTATTAATTATTTAAAAAATATTTTAAATGTATATGGCCATTTCACTACTGCTCCAATAGCTCAATAACTCAGTAGATTTTACCCCAAATTTTGTGTGGAAAATTCAAAAGTCATATCTTGATTAAATGAGAGTTTTCATTGAGCCAGCACAGCAAAACAAACAACAAAACTCTATACAAAAGCATAGCAAATATTTTGTAAACAAAAATACTTTTCCTTTTCAATCTTTCTACGTAAAAGTTTGCTTTGAGTGTCATTCATATGCAATTTGAAAAATAAAGAAAATAAAAAATATGTGCAAAGAATTTTACAAAAATCACGTTGCGTTTGCAATGGAAGTAAACAATTTTATTTTTTTGAATTATTTTTAATTAAATCTACCTTAATTTATGCTGAATTCCTTTTAAAACATTTTAGAGTGAAATGGCCATATGGATACGCTTTCCCCCACAGTAATAAATTAAAATAATTTTTGATTAATAAATATTTTATGAGAAAATAACGTAGATTGTAGATTGTATTAACTCGTATTAAAAAGAACTCATGGAACTTAAACCCATAATTAAATGTACATATAATCTCATTAGAAAGCAGGGTATCCAAATTTCGTTCTTGACTTGTACATTGTTTTTTTTCGGTTTTCTTTTAAATTTTATTTACTCAGACTTGGTTCCTCCGTATGGAGGAGCAGACAAACTTATTATTATTATTTTGTTTTTCATTTTTTGTATATGTTTTTGCATTTTTATATATTTTTTCTGTGTTTCTAGCTGCTTTAACTGCTTAAATATATATTTTTACGTACATACAAGTTCACACAATGCTACAAATACAATCAGACAATTTTACTTCATTAGATACGTGCTCTTAGTAAATAAATTTTTGTTAAATAGTGTAGAGCTGAACGGTATGACGAGTATAAAAGTCTCACAACACAGCTGTTGACTGGTTAGTTGCTTTGAAACACTGCTGATATTCACAACACATCCAACTCAAAATAAAGAACCCTTCAGATAAGATACACTTTTCTTCTCCCAGCAATAAAAAATATAATTATAAAATAACAACAACATTCAATCAACTCAAATGAAAAATATACTTATAAAATTTTAACGCGGCCTATTGTTATGTGTCTTAATAATTTGTTATTAAAAAACAAATTATATTCACTAGTGTACTATTGTGCCGGCAAGACCTAGAAAATTTGTTCGTTAAAAATCCTAAAATCTTTTAGAACAGTACGAATACCAGAGAGCGTGACTAAATTGAAGCAATTCAAAGTGCAACTCAATGATGCAAGAAAAAAAGTTAAATAAATTAATTTAATGAATAAAATGACTATTTAATTAATTGTAATTAGAAACAATACAACGAAAAACACATTTGAAATGATAAAAACCAAAAACGTTTGAAATAGTATACGTGTTTTCTAAATTTATTCTTTGAGTGTTTAAATTAAAATAATTTTTGTAAAATCAGAGTATTTAAATAACTTTTTTAACCCAAAATAAAATAAAAATTGATAATAACAAATTTAATATCCTCAATATGGAAGTTTTGACGGTACAAAACCAGTATAATGAACAGCATTACAATGAAATTACAACAACGAGAATTAAAAGTAAGTCTCACAATAAGAAACAACTTAAAAATGAATTAATTTTCAAAACTATAATATTTTTTGTAGAACATATAAACTATATTTAGAATAAGATTTAGAACAATAAAATATATCAGATAAGAATAATTTTATTGAATTTTACTTTTCAAGTTTTTACAACAAAAAAACCTTAAGATTTTCATAAACAAAATGATAACGAAGTTTATAGCTTTGTTATTATAGTGTTTATGTAAATACTGTCAAAAAACGTTTAGATAATAAAAGTACAAATAAGAAATTAGAAAATATATTTTTTAAAACAAACTAGTCGGCTTTATAATCAACGGTTGCTTGTAATATAAAACTATTTTATAAATTTTTCAGCTTACAGATGTTGTTCTTCTTAGATAGTCTGCACTCAAATAGTATGTCCTTGCAAGTATATCTTTTATCGCAAAATAAAAATTAATTTATTAGATGTCACATTGGTATATATTTAATTTTTAACTATTGTTATCAGTGTCGCCTTTATATTCAAAACCTTCAGTTACACACGTTATTTCTACATTCGTTGACTATTGTTAAAAAATTAATTATTTTTGAATCTTCTCATTTGTTCGAGCACGTGTTTTCGTTTTGAATTTTTGTGTTTTCGAAGAAACCTTCACACATATTTTTATAATCTATTTCTGGGTTGTTTAATTTAATTGTTTTATCAATAACTTATTATTATGTTTTTTTTTTGCTTTCATTTGCTTTTCCTTTTTATAATTTTATCAGTTCCATAAATTTGAAATAAAACCGATAACCTTAACTGAAAACAGTCGGCAATAATAGTGAAATTTGAATTATAAATTTCTAATTCTAATTTTAAATTCATTTTAATTAAAATAAAGGGGTTTTCAACAAGTAGTATTTTTTTTAAAACAAAAGAAAAGAAAAAATTCAGATTAAGATGATTCGAATTTTTCGTGTATTGGGAAGAGAAAACTTTTTCAATTATGAATTAAAAATAATATCTGGGTGACAGATGTCAATTGTTTCATCAAAGTGTTTAATCAGGTTTTGTTAAAATGGCGGTTCTATTTCGTTAATCGCATCACGAATTTTATGTTTTAAGCCTGAATTCGAAACGATTGGCTCCGTATAGACCCTGTCCTTAACTAACATAGCCCCACAAAAAATAATCCACTGGTATTAAATCATACGCTCTAGCTGGCCACTTAACTGCTGATTGCCATGAAATTATGCGATCAGGAAAATTGGTTTGCAATAAATTGATCATTTCATTGGCGGTGTGGAATATAATACCGTCCTGTTAAAACCACATACCAGCGATGTCCACATCATCTATAAATGAGTTGTTAGCATCTCGCGATAGCGTGATCCATTGATCGCATTTCCAGCCTCATCTTCGAAAAAAAACGGCCCAGTCACGCCTCCACATAGCGCACCATACATTGACACGTTGAGCATGCAAAGTCTTCTCAATAACCGCTCTAGGATTTTCAGAAGCCCAATTGCGGCAATTTTGCTTGTTGGCATATCGAAAAAAGTGTAAATGGGCTTCCTCTGAAAAAATGATTTTGCCAGAAAAACATCTACGAGATGTGAGTGGTCGGTTGGCTTTATAATTCCTGCACGAGTTGAACCATTTAAGACTTCAAAGTCAAATCCGTACGCAAAATTGTGGAGAACGTAGAGGAATTGACATTATTTTTCACGGCTGTGATATTTTCAGTTAAACGATCTGGTCGCACACGCGTTTGCACATTTTATATCGAGCCTGCCGACTCAAGGACTCCGAAAATATCACGAATTTTACGAAATGTAACTTTAACAGAACCACTATTTTCATAGTCGATTTTAATTATTTTAATGCGATTTTCATGTGAAATTGTATTCATTGAATCAGTTGTCAATGCATATACTACGAATACGTAAAAAAACAAATGTCAAAACTATCATGTTGTTGGTTTTGACACAATTGAAAAACAAACTTCTTGTTAAAAAATCTGATACGATTAATATCAGGTAATACCACCGATACTACTAAAGTGATATAAATTGTTTTCTGAAATCGTTGTCAAATATCCATTAATTAACGTCAAACTACGGGTGCTGTTTCAACAAGGGCAACAGGTTAGTTTAATAATTTGAAATAGTGCACCACATCCATTTTTCACTTCGGTTCAAGTTTTTAAGATCAACTGAAAAAAGAACTGAAGAAGCTATTTGTTTTAGCAATTCTAGCAAATCTTGTAGACTTATTTTGTAGAATGCTGGGCTTTATTTTATATATATTTTGAGAGGTTTTTTGTAAATACAGCCATTATCCTGTAAACCAATATTTGTGTTAAAAAAGTTCTATATTAACAGAAAGGCAATAATAGCGTTGCCTAGTTTTTGAATACAGTAACCGTGGGCAAGTTATAGAAATAATACAAAAATTATAAATTAGCAGCAAGAGCAAAATGAATCGAACTGTTTTTCTTTTTAGATTTATACTCTCAGAACTATTTAACACCACAATAAAAACAAAATTTATTAATAAGTAATAATTAACACATTATTAAATAAGTTTTTTTTAATAATTATTGTTTTTAGATAACAACGATTTTGATAAATATTTTAGTACAATTTTTTGGGAAAAAATTTTTAGCGGTACCACTGAGGGAATACTCAAGCTTTTTATACTTCTTTAAAAATAATAATAACAATAATAATAATAGCGGTTATCTGTGCTTGTCAGCTAGATAAGATACGTAGAACACGATTACTAAATCGTGTTGTAAATGCAGCCATCTATAAATAAATTCAAATCGTTGTACTGATAAAGAAGCAGTACAGACAGCATCTCTGCATATTTACATACTGATGATTCAATTTTCCTATTTTAAGTTATTACACGCTTTTACCCAAGTTCTGTTAATGCTAGCGGCAACTAGCAACATAATGAAGTCTAGCGGTTATCGCTGCATTATTTTGCACACTCCATCCTTCACAAATTATAATTAATATTGCATTGATTACAACAAAACAAATATTAAAAATAAACTATTTTTTGATAAATAAAACCCAACTATATTATTTGGAATCGGTTTTAAGTTAGTCTACGTTAATTTTTGCTAGATTTCTTTAAACATAAATATTTTATGATATTCTCACAAAATATTTATTATTCAAAAATAACAATTTAATAAACTTGTTATTTAATCAATTTGGCTTAAGATATATAAGACTCTTTAGTTTTCAATACAAAATTTGGGGTAAAATCTTCTGATGAGCTATTTGAGCAGTAGTGAAATGGCCATATGGATATGCTTTCCCTACAGTTTTTTTTAATAATAAATATTTTATAAGAACAGCATAAAATATTTATGTTTAAACGAATCTAGCACCAATTAACATAAATAATAAACTTTAAACAAAATTAAATAAAACGGGCAATAAATATTGTGTATTGAGACACTCTTAATGACTTTTGAAAGATCAAAATAAATGAAGGCCTTAAAGTACAATACAGATGGAAAATCTACATCTGAAACAATATTCTTTCGATTAGCTTTTAAGAAACTAGTTCGATACAAGGAGCAGCCAGCAATTTCATGAAAAATATTTTTGATTGTTAACTGCTTCAAGAAGGCAACTTTATTCGCTCGTTCTTGAATACTTTTTTTGACAAATATAATGTTTGTTTTAAAAGATTATTTTTCTGGTTGTTGCTTTATATCTATTGAACTTCGGTCTATTTAGCCAGTTAAACTAGTTTTTTTTTCATATTGAACATTTTTGTTATTTTTTATAAACCCAATTTAAAGCTATTAAAATTTATAATTTAAAGCTTTACACCCACTGAATTAACATTATTATTATTTCAAATCTGAATGTTTTGATAAAACATGTCTTGAATAAATTTGTCTTTGAATAAATTTTCGATATTTAAGAAAAAAAAAACTTGTAATTATTTATAATCTTTAAATAATACTAGTGTTGAATAATTTTATTAAAAAACAAATACATAAAATATACGTAAATATAAAAAATTTAACCGATCACATCATTAACTGCAAAGTTCAGGTAGCAGTTTTTATAAAATTAATTCTTAAATTTATTAGAGAAGTCTTATTAAAAATAAATGGAAATTTTATTTGAACATCTTGGTCCAATTCGTTTATGGTTGACGCTTTTTACTTTGAAAACAATTGAAATTTTTAACTTTTCCGGTTTCGGGTTTTCCAACAAGATGTTTGTTTTTCAATTGTGGCACCACTAACAACATGACAGTTATGACATTTAGTTTTTTTACGTATTCGTAGTAGATGCATTGACAATTGTTACAATGAATTCAGTTTCGCACGAATATCGATTATCGCATTCAAATAACTTATATCCACTATGAAAATTGTGGTTCTGTTAAAATTAGATTTCATAAAATTCCTGATATTTTTAGGCAACATAACCGTCCTTCTGAGACCACTATTAAAACTTTAGTCGACAGGCAATGCGTGTTCGACCGAATCTTTCGTTTAAAAACATCGCAGCCGTAAACCACAATGTTAAAGCAGATAAAAATTTCTCAATTTTTGAACGTTCTGAACAATTGGGGTTATCCACAACCACCATGTGGCGAATTTAGCGTAGGGATTTGACTTTGAAGTCTTACAAGAATCAACTGGTGCAAGAATCGACTATTCACATCGCCGTAGATTCGTTCAATTCATTCAGGAACAACCGACTGGTTTTTCTTAATATATAATTTTTTCAGACGAAGCCCACTTTCACGTGTCAGGGCATGTCAACAAACAAAATTGCCGCATTTGGACTTCTGAAAATCCTAGTGCGACTATTGAAAGCCCTTGCATGTCACTTAATGGTGCGATATGTGGTCAGGAGGACTGATGGGGTGGTTTTTTTTTTGAAGATGAGACTGGAAATGCTATCGCGAAATGCTAACAGCTCAATTTTGGCCTATTATTGACGACGTGGATATCACTGATATGTGGTTTCAACAGAACCGTAACACATGACAGTGCCAATGAAACGATCAATTTATTGCAAACCAGATCGTGTGATTTAAGGACAGGGTCTATATGGAGCCAATCGATTTCAGTCTTAAAACTCAAAATCCGGGATGTGATTAACGATTTTGCCAAAATGTAATTAAAAACTTTGATTAAAGAATCGCCAACTGTCACCATGATCGTGACGGACATTTGCCAGATATGATTTTTCATTCATTATTGGCGAACTTTTCTCATTGTAATACACTAAATATTTAAATTGTCTTAATTTAAATTTTTTGTTTTTTTTTTTTGTTTTAGAAACAAACTTCTTGTTGAAAAATCCTTTATTTACAAATATTTTGAAACAATATTAATAACATATTTTATCTGTTGCGGTTGCTTTTAAAAGCTTTGCTTTAAGCTTGAATATTGCGGCGTATAAATGCTTAATTAAAAAAATATTTCAATATTTACCTTGTGTACTTTTTGAATCCGGTGCAAAATATGTAGGTACGACGGAGTAAATAAAAATTATCCACAAGTTTCCAGTGTGATGTACATATTTCCGATATCACTTAAAGTGGCATTTTTAATTCTATTGTATATTGTTGTAATCTCGCGTCTGGTATAATTCTTATGTAAATATTTTAATTCAAACTTTTGCGAATGTAATCATTAAAAAAGCACATAAATCTTTAGAAAAAATATCGTTTATTTCTGTTTTTTTTTTTTTTTGTTTTATTTTATTTTCATTGTTTTATTGTCGGCATAAGTGTTTTTTAATGACAATTCACAACCCAATTCAAATATTTTTTCTGCTATTCTTTTCGTTTTATTTAACAACTTCCTCTCTATATTCATATTGTTGATTTGTTCTTTATTTTATTTTTAGATTGGCCAACAAGATCTTTAAACAACACACAACCGGCCCCACACGACCATTACCATCCTCACCATCGTCGCCATCATTCTCAGCAAAAACATCAGCAGAAACTAAAGCAGCAACTGCAAAAAATACCACAAGATTATAACTATGCCACAGAAGATGAGCAAAAAATTGATTGTGATAGTATTGATGCGGCCGCAGTGAATGAACTTTCATTGCTATTGTTGGCCGAATTGCGTGCCGCCAAAACTCGCAATCTTACCTGTACCGAAGTTTCATTACCCAGTAATCTCACGCAGTGCATAGCCACCGATATAGTACGTGTCTCGGAACGGGAACCCTGTGGCATACGTGGCTGTACCTTATTCGTTGAATACGAAGAAGATATAAATACTGTGAAGCGCATTGCAAAATTAAAGTTAGATCCTGAAACGGTATCCACTTTTGAAGTATATTTGACATTACGTCAAGATAAACGTGGTTGGATCTCACTGTTGCCCCAGTTCATAAAAGGTCTCTCAAGAACTATAACCATAAGTCCCGATTACACCATTAACAAACGTAAACTTTACTCTCACGATAGTAATTAGTTGTAAGTAATACAGTTAAGAGCAGGACAAGATCACAAGGTCAACAAACAAGAATCGAAAGGGGAAAAAACCGAATTAGAGATTAAAACTCCTTGAGAAGTATTTTGATTGTTAAAAATAATGAACAATCAAAATAGTTTATGAGAAAAAAATATAAAAGAAAGGAAAAACAATAAGCAAATTGTTAGAAAAGAAATTAAAAAATATTAAAGTATTTTGAACTCATCCCACCTATATTCACCACTGTTATAAAATCATAAATTCATAATTAAGTCTTTTTATGTGAGTTTTGATTATGTTTTATTGTGTAAATGTATTTTGTATGAGCAATTGCTGTGTGTGCTTAGAATTTAAATTCAAATTCAATTAAGTGATTTAGCCAACCAGACAGTGATTTTAAAATGTTTAAATTAAGGCAAACAAGCACTTATTCATAATTATTATCTCAGGTCTAATTTACAGGTTTCCAACTTTTTATAATTTGGAAAAGAAGTTTGAAGACCTAAAAAATAACGATTATTGAAAAAATGAGATTCTTGCGAGAAAAACAAAAAACATTCCTTAAACATCATGTGACAAAAGTTTCAGCAGCACTTGAACATTTATTATTGATACCGCCTAGATTAGACAGTACTTTTACTTGCGTAACTTAACTCAAATGAAAATTATCGATCCTAATGATGTGATAAATGTGAAGATAAAATAAATCAAAACTGCAGTAAATACTAAAATAAAATAATAATTTTAAAATATAAAACATTAAATGGGAAACTCTTTTTAAAAGGTTTCTTAGAAAGTTTGACATTAAAAAAATGCAGGAAGCGCCAAAAAATAATCATTTCAAACATAACAAAAATTTATAATTGTGCAAAAAAACACCCAGTCAATTGCTATAGCTCATTTTGTTTATTTTCTTCTTTAATATAAAGTTTCATAATTCTAACTGATAAGGGACATCAATAAGAAATTTGTGATTGAAAATATTTCCGCAGACACACATCCAATGAAAAATCATAATTTTCATACTCAGAGTTTTTTAATCTCAAGTCACATTTAATGTGTATAAAACAACTGATTGTGTGAAGCCCGAAAAAGTAAAGGCTGTGTCAGATAAAACTTTGTTGCTTTGCGTGACATTTGAAACTTTAAAGCAAAAGCGTAAATCAAGTGGTGTATGTCACAATAAACTTTGACAACACTCATGTATTTTTTGTTTACGCCCACACACAAACACAAATAATAAAAGCCAGGTGTTTGTCAAAGCGCGCAAAAAGTTGAATGTTGGTTAACTTTTCGCTTTGCGCTACGTCAAAAGTGCTTTATGTGGAAACTTTCATACATTTACGTACATTTTAACTCAAATGTCAAAGCGAAACTCTGACGCAACGCAAAGCAAAAGTTTTAAGCTATTTTAATTACTTTATTGAAAACACATACATTAATCTTGCGCTTTATTAAACGCATTAAGACAAAACAGCCTGTACAGCATATATAAATTGTACTCAATTGACAACTCTGGAAACAGTACCGAAAGAGAGAGAGAGAGAGAGAAAAAGAGAGAAATATAATTATATATACTGTTACAAAAAAAATATCGAAATGTTCAATAGAGATTATTTCTAAATGCACACATACCAAAGATCTTAAACTTTGTTGTCATTTCTACCCATCTTTTCTGGGTTTGTACAGTTTAGAACACGGCTTGAGAATGATGTCTTCACAGTGAAAGCGCCCGCCGTTCATATTGAACAAACACATTTCATTTACTGACGGAACAAATCCAAACAATCTTTAAATTTCTTTAAATATGTGTTAATTTTGATGATGCAGTCAAAAAGCAAGCTACAAGCGATGGCACACTTCTTACCATTACAAGCTGCTTTACTCAATTCGCAATCACTCTGACAACACAAACAGATTTTTATGTCATCCCTAAACCATGTAATCTGGTAAAAGCCTGGGGAATAACGAATAAAGGCATCACCGTGCCTGAAGCTAATAAAAGTACCGCCACCGAATGGTAGCAAAAATTTGCTACTTAAACACAAAAACAATATGGCGAAAATTCTCATACTGATCAAAAATGTATAGAGGAAACCCAAATTATGTGGCAAAAATGTTTTACAATTTAACAGCATGTAAAAACTGAAGTTGGCTGCAGCTCAAAATGATTTTTTTTTTACTGTTAGAAAAATATAATTATTAAGTATTACTGTGAATAATACAACATTAACACGCTGATTTAGGCAACTTAAGGTACACCAATGATTTCAAATTGTAGAGAAAAGGACAGACTAAAGATATTTTTGGAATATACATAATTTTTATTCTTTATTAATTCTCTAAGCATAAAATCTGCTGATTTTTAATTAAGGGTTGTATGTATACTTTTGTGACATGGTGTGAAATTTAATAATCGAAAACAAAAAAAAATTATCGAAATACATAAAAACCTATAAAACAATAGCACACTAGCACTTTAATCTAAGAAAATTAAAAAAAAGTCAAACATTAAAAAACATTTTTGATTTAAAATTGAAAAATTAAAGTAGAAGATTGTTTGGCATAAAAAATAAATCTTAAATAAAGAAAAGAATAAAACTCATGAAAAATGTGATACTGATTAGATTTTTAATATTTAAGTACTAATAAAAAATATTGATTTATTAAAAATAATAAAAAAGAACTGCGTTGCTGGTTTAACTGCAGTTCCAATATTTTCTGTTTAAAATTAAAAGAAAATAAAATATATTCATTTAATAAATGTATATCAAAATTAATATAAGTATACATTACAATTGGTAAAATTTCTTCCCTGGTTTATTCAAATAAAATATACTTCAGTCTTTAAGCATTCGCAGAAATTCAACAGGAATCATAACTTTTGTGTTCTTCTAAATTTAAAAACAAATAATACACATAAAATTTTAAAACATTTATAAAATTAAAATTAAATATGTATATAATTGTTATTTATAAGTATTTTTTTATATTAAAAAAAGAAAATTTTAAATGAAAATAAAGAAAATAAAAAATAAAACTTCTCCATTTTTTTTCTGGCAACAATTATTATCAAAATATTAAGAAATTAGTTTCCTTTAAAAAAATTCTCATTAATATTTCTTTCAAGACTTGTTCCTCCACTTCATTACAGTTAAAACGAACTAAATCTTAACTTGTTTTAAATAAGCATTTTATAACAAGTCAACTATTTGTAGTTTTTCGAAACTAAGAATTTTCAGTAAAAGTTTTGAAAAATTCCATAAATCGGTAAGAATTTGGAATGAATATAATGTTTTATTTGGGTTATATAAGGGAAATAAAAAAGGTTAAATACAATCGCCACCCTTAGGCCAAAAATATATACCGCTATATGGGATTATCTAATGTTATCCGAAATAGTAGAGTGCGCAAATTTTAGGTTAGGAAGTATATTCTCCGTCAAATGATTACATGTTAAGAATTGAAATGTTATCTTTTGATATTTATTTAGTAAGCAGTTGGAAAATTTTAAGTCTGAAGTTTTACACTCTTGACCAGAGAACTTTATTTGTGAAAATTACCATGGAAATAGTGAAAATTGCAATGAATCACTTAATCAGCCTCCATCTGAGACATCTTCTCGTGATTAAATCGCTATGTTCGTGCCTCACAGTACTGTTTCTCACAATTACGCTCGTAATGGCCGTTGAGAATGAGCATGGAACATCAATTCGTCAACGTTCGCAGCAATGGAGCATCACAATTGCGCATCACTACAGGCACTTTAATCAGCATTATGCATCTTTATCTCTACGCATATAATATTCAACTCGTTCAAAAATTTAAGCCGACTGACCAATTTTTGCGTTGAACGTGCATGAAAACAAGTCATTTTTCATCAAAGTCATCTTTAGCGATGAGGCTCATTTTCAATTAGGCGGTTATGGAAACAAACAAAATTGCACATATAGGGCTCACAGAGTCTAGAAACAGTCCTCGAAAAAACATTACATCCGAAGTAAATGGCCGCGTGGTGCGGTTTGTGGTCAGGCTGCATCGACCTGTACTCTGTGCGACGACGAAACCACGAAAACTAAGTTTTTGTGGTCGCAATTAGCCAATGTGACCCTTGATTATAGCAAAACGGCGCGACAAGTCATACAACCATCCAGTTATTGCATGAGAAATTTCTCGATTTTACGGTATATTGGCCACTTCTTTCCTGTGATTCGGCGCCGCATTAACGATATAAGCGAAGCCTTGTTACAAAATGTCCTTGAAAATTTTATGAAGTAGACATGATGAGGTTACATTTGCCCGATATCATATTCTATTATTTATTCCCATATTGGTATATTGATATCAATAAAACTAAAGTTGTCAAAAAAGTGTGTGCTTTGTACGAACTCACTTCCTAACCTCAAATTTGCTCTCCCAATACTTTTGATTTAAGGAGACAACATGCTGCATTTTTTATTTAATTCAAAGATACCCCATCTAAGTGAGATAGGAAAGAAATTCATAGGATTTCTGGGACAACATTTTTGGGTAAATGCTTACTTGCCAGGAATTTGGCTCCGCAAGGAGCGTTTACGTGCACAATTTTAAAGGCTTCTTCGTCTAAGATATGAGAACGACTATCCCAAAGAAGAAAAATAAATAAATGTATTCTTATTCTCTTGCTCCTAGCTCTTTTATGACGAAACAATTTGAGTCATTCATTAGGCCCAATACATTTTATAAATTTGTTCACATGGCTTTTAATTTTGCAGACCAACTCTTTGTCTAAAAAACTATTTTTAAGGTTTTTATAATGAAGATCGTTAATTGATCACTCTCAAATTGACAATATAACCAGAGAAATACTAAAAAAAAGAAATGAAATTCATGAACGAATTTATTGAAGTTGCAGAAGAAAAAATTGGTCTTGAGTCCAACATTGAAGAAAAGTGAACAAAAAACAGGCTAAATGGCTTGAAAACATTTTTGTGTTAGAAGTAATTCGACTGCTTAATAAGGCAGAATGTGAGCAAACACCGAAATTGGTCAGGTTTTTTTTTAATTTTTTTGAAAATAGTCCGCAATTTCGAAATATTTGAATTCTGTTAAAAAATATCTTATTGTTAATGCTCACAAAAGATAACACGATTTCTTTGTTGGTTATTTTTGTTAAAGTTTTATTATACATGTACTGGACTTCAAGAAGATTTATCATGTTCTTAATAAAACTGCTATACTTTTCTATCGTTCTTATTCTATCGTTCACACTAAAATATTCGCATAACATTTTTGTTAAAATTTAAATTGCTACGATTTAAAAAAATATTTAAAACTTGGAACAGATCGAGATATTATATATATATTCAGGCATTCTCTACTTAATATAAACCAAATATATTGTTACCGATGTGTCTTGCTTAAGTTTTAAAAGAAAATAATTAAGCAATAAAGTGAACTACTGGGTATGTTGTTTACTAACTGCGTGGTATGCCAAGAAAACAACAAACTGCGTAGAAATTTTATACACGCAAAGCAACAACAAATTTCTGTTTACTAACTGCGTAGAAATTTGTTACACGCAAGACAACAACCAAACAGTAAGCTGTTTATTGTTTGCATACACTTATCTACACGAGACAACAACAAATATCTTAAAATAAATTCCAAGAAGAAACTTTATCAGTATAAAAACAAAAACAAAAATACACACAGACATACAGACGCCTATTCATTGAATAAACAATATACAACAACAAAATGTGATACAAAATAATTTTTTTTTCTAGACTTTTAATGGACAAATATAAAAGGGCAGCGTCTGAGTAGATAGTCAGTTAGAATAAAAATAAACCTCGTGAAGTAAAGACGTTTATTAAGTAATTGTTCTGTAGTGTCAACTTTGTGTGTAGTTAAAGTAAATAAATTTGTAATTAATTTAAAAACTCTAAAATTTGGTGTTATTTATTTTGCAATACAGAACTCACAACAGAACGTTTATAAATTATAATTTCTTGCACAATATTATATCCCAACTCTTACAGTGAGTTATAAATTTGTAATTGAATTTACGTTATTCAGTAATATTTTACTGATACTATAATTTAATTTCATTTTTTTATTACTTTATTTTTTATTATTTAAATAGAGATCTCATTACCAGTTTAACTGACTACTGTAATTTTCAGTTGTCAGTATATACGAAAGGCTTATTAAAAGAAAAAGATTAGCTTATACATGTTAAAACTTGTTTATTTAACTTGAATATGTATGTTATACATGGAATGTTTATTAATTTTATAAACGGACAGACATGATACAGATTCACGTCGGCGGTGTTGCCACTGGTTGCTTTGGAAATACGCTCACTAAACATCCTAAGACGCGTACACACCTGGGTGCATACACACCTTAGTAGCAACTGTTACGAGCACCGGAGCAGGGCCGTGCCCCTACTCTTTGCACAAGAGTTGCAGACTATCCAACTCCACGTCCAGCTACATGCGTAATATCGGACGTTGGATGGTACCACCTCTATCAGTAATACATTTATCGGATACTTTAACCCACAGCTGCCACGTTGCTCCCCGTGGTGCCCCAACCAAAAACCAAAACCGGTCCGTAGCTCTGCGGACAACTGGTTCTTATGGTAAAGTCACTGGTCAGACTCCGAGAGTCATATGACCCTTTCAGTTTGTGGCTCCTGCTAGTCCAGGCGATTGGTGCCGCCTTTTATGTAAAGATGGGGAAAATATCCGCCTTGACTGCGTGGCCCCGGAGGAATTAATAAACGCACAGTTTTTCTTTCACCTTTAATGCAAATAACACGTTATTGTTACCAAAATTCAAAAGATAAAGAAACATATAACACAGACGGCTAAGCTGTTGCCAATTTGTTTTGTTAGAATTTATATCACAAAAATGAGTTTTATTTTGAGTATTGTTAGAAAATATATTTTATTATATGCTCTAATTTATCTTTATCAGCCTTATATTTTCGCTAAATGCTTAACAACTTAGGAATATAACTATGGTGATGAGGCCTCTTTCAACGGTTATAAGTAGACGTTAATTTTATACTATATATGTAAAGATATAGCAGTAGCTGATATAAGAGCAAATAAGTAAAATAAGTATACCGATATTTATGTTAGTTTCATGTGTAAAACCTCATTTTTTGAACTTTTGTTGGCAGACTTTTGACAAATGCATTTTGCCTACTCTTTATAATAACAAACAAAATTAGAAATAAAAGGATGTGGAAACAAAAGACCTTGCGTCTGAGTTTCACTCACGCTTACCTGTGTTTAGCGCTATGAATGACTTACTCACTTCTTCCATTTGACTTGCCATGAGGCAACCAAATCAGCATAAACTTAAAAAATTAAAAATAAAAAATAAAAATAGTCACTTTAAAAAGGAACCCAAATTTCTACAGCACAGGTATTAGAAATCAAAAGTGATGTGTGCCTTGCTGCTTAAGGCTTATGATATTTCCGGTCAAATTGTGCTGCGTCATTAACTTAATACAATCTTCTTTTCTTGTTTTGGTTTTTGGCTTAAAAAAAAATATAAAATTGCGCCACAAATAACAATCAAGTAAAGGAAAATATTTGTGGGCTAAAAAGGTATGAATTTGCATATTTATATTGAAAATTAATACAAAATAATTTGAATTTACCCTGCCTAAAGTTAAAAATTAAAAACTCAAGGCTCACAAGATAAATGTTTTTATAGTTTTTAAATTATTAACAAGTTTATTTACTTTAACTACACAAAGTTGACACTACAGAACAATTTACTTAAGATGCACATCTTTACTTCACCAGATTTAATTTTACACTGATTGGCTAAACACTTAGACGATGCCCTTTTATGTTTGTTCATTAAAAGTCTAAAAAATTTAGGAATCTTCTACTCCCTTTGTATCACATTTTGTTGTTGTTTGTTGTTTATTCAATGTACAGGCGCCAGTATGTCTGTGTTTATTTTTGTTTTTATACTGATAAAATTTCTTCTTGGAATTTATTTTAAGATATTTGTTGTTGTCTTTTGTAGAAAAGGTTTCTTAGAAAACTACGCAAATGGTAAACAGCATACAGATTGGTTGTTGTCTTGGGCGTATAAAATTTTGTACGCACTTAGTAAACAGAAATTTTTTTGTCTTACATGCCACGCAGTTAGTAAACAGCGTAACAAATTGTTGTTGTTTGCGTTTATAAAATTTATACGCAGTTTGTAACTAGAAATTTTGTTGTTGTATAATAAGTTTTCTTAGTAAGTCACGCACTTCGTAAACAACATACCCAGTAGTTCACTTTATTGCTTAATTATTATCTTTTAAAACTTAAGCAAGACACATCCGTAACAATATTTATACACATTACGAGAAAAACAAAAACAAATAATTATACCTGCCTTAGATGGTGTTACAAATTACTTCATTGACTTATCTCTATCAGCCCAACTCTTTGAAGAAAATTCGAATTTAACGAGTCATTTTAACTAAGAAAATTTGTTGTCCTATATACGTGACAAAGGTGGAGATGGCAAAAATCCGTCAGTTCATGAAATTAATATCGCAGTGGCAAAAATAACTCAGTTCAGCACCTCTTCAAATTGTAAGAACGACGACGCGATGTTTTTACCCATTAAGTTTCAAACATTTATAGAAGATACTCAAAGGATTTCCTCTATATCACAAAACGCTCTCTGATATTTAAACTGACAATAAAGAATATTTTAATGAAGATGCCAATTCTTTTAACTCCAGCCAGCCATTTGTCAATAGCATTAACATCAGCTCGATATTTTATTGGTTACATAGCACAACGAATATCTTGTGTTAAATATTGTATGGAAATAATTAAACCGGCTCAAATTTTGTTGTATCCTTCTGAAATTTTTATTCATGCATGAAAAAGAATCAGACTTTGGAAGTTTTTGTGCTTCAACCAACCTATTTTTGAAGTTTGTAAAATGCATATACACATATACATACCCATATTTGAAAAAATATTTTTAAAATACAAATGAATAAAAAACATAAAAATTTTGTTGTTAAGCAATGTGGAAATTGTACCAAAAATACAATTTATTCCTTTTGCTTTGAGAAGAATAATGTATGTTATACTCACAGCATGGATATGCGGACTCTGCTAGTCGTTCTATTATTAAATAAAAAAATACAAATCTTTGAGCAGACGGACGATAATGAAGGCATTATCATCGAAATCCCTCAGTTTGGATGCAGGAAACTATCGCTGTTGTAGCTGCTGTCATACAATCCAATCCTCGAGTTTCGACAAGGAGCTTATCTGCTCAGATGGGTGTCAGCAGACAGTCACTGCAGACAATTTTGCACCAAGATTTAAACTTATTTACATTAGTTTAGCCTGGTATCAGCTTTTTCAACAAGAAGTTTGCTTTTCATTTGTGGCAACACCAACAACATGTCAGTTTGATGTTTTGTTTTTTGACATATTCGTAGTAGATGCATTGGCAATTGTTTCAAAGAATTCAATTTCACACGAAAATCGCATTAAAATCTAATATGAAAACGGTGCTTTTATTAAAGTAATATTTCGTAAAATTCGTGATATTTTCGGCAACATAATCGTTTTTCTGAGAACGCTGTTTAAAATTTGGCCGTTTAATGTAAGTCAGTAGGCTCGATAGAAAATATGCGAATGCCAACGCGTGTGTGACCGAGTCGTTCAACTAAAAGCATCGTCGCCATAAGCCACAGTGTTAAAGCAGATCCAAATTTGTCAATTCCTCTACGTTCTCAACAAATGGGGTTATCCAAAACATGGCGAATTTGCGGAAGGATTTGACTTTCAAGCAGAAACTGAAGCCGACTATTCACATCGCCGCAGATTCGCTCAATTCATTCATTCGGGAACAACCTGGAGACGAAGCCCATTTTCACTTTCCAGGTTATGTCAAAAAGCAAAATTGCCCCATTTGGACTTCTGAAAATCCTAGAGCGATTACTGAGTAGTTTTTACATGCTCAACGTATCACTGTATGACCTATGTGGCCTGGGGCGCGATTGGGCCGTTTTGTTTCGAAGATTAGGCAGCAGATGCGATAACGGTTAATGTATAACGCTATCGCGAGATGCTAAAAACTCAATTTTAGCCTATTATTGACGACGAGTATATCACTGACATCGGTTTTAACAGAATGGTGCCATGTGCCACTCAGCCAATGAAACGATCAATTTATTGTAAAACAAATTCCCCGATCGCATAATTTCATGATAATCAGCAGTTTAGTGGACAGTCACATCGTGTGATTTAACACCACTGGATTATTTTCTATGGGGCTATATTAAGGACAGAGTCTATACGGAACCAATCAAAACGACTTCAGTATTAAAACTCAAAAGCCGTGATATGATTATTTTGCCAAAAAGTGATTAATAATTTTATAAAAGAATCGATGTTCGTCAGCATGGTCTTAGAGGATATTTGCCACATATCATCATTCATTATATCCGAACTTTTCTCTTCGTAATACAATAAAATTTGAATCATCTTAAATTAAATTTGTTGTTTTATTATGTTTTAAGAAAACAAGCCTCTTGTTGAAAACCCCTTTAATATTAACTGAATGATTACTTTAAATGTGTTGTTTTGTATTGTGTACGATAATGAACTGTAACTTTTTTGCATTTGTTATATAACAAACTCATAAACAAAGCAGAGGTATTCTACCGATACGCTATAAATATTTACGCACTTATTTTGCAGTAAAAGCGAGCCGCCCTTAATATTTTGTTTTGTCATATACACTGCTTTTTTCTTCATTCTCAATCAACCACAGTTCTGCTATTAACGCATAGTATTCTCTCTGTATTTTGAAAAGAGTTCTCTCATTTTACATATATGTACTCATTTTGAGTTATCGCTTTTTTTGTATATTTATTTAAGATTCCAATTATAACCAATGTTGCCACTTCTTAAGAGTGTCACTGTTAGTGCGGTTTTACACACATCAACTTTTGTTGCTCAACTGTTGTTTTTTCCATTAGAAAGAAAGAGAAGGGGTATAAAGTTTTCTCTTTCTTTCTAATGGAAATAACAACAGTTGAGCAACAAAAGTTGATGTGTGTAAAACCGCACTAAGCAAAAATAAAATTATATGATAACAAGAAAGAGACTTTTAGAGTTAAATTTTTTATAAGTAATTAAAAAATAACCGAAGTGTATAAGGACCCAATTATATTATGCATATACTGGCTTAAGGCAACTTAAGCAACTATGTAAATACCTAATAATCATATGTGGCTAACTATAACGTACTTAACAAAATTTTTCGACAAATGTTATTGGCTTAAGCAAAGTACGAAACTGATCGCACATTCCGTACGGAAACAGCTGTTTGGCATTGTGTTATAGATACATTAGTAAACAAATTCCGAAAAATATTTTATCTGAATTTAATAGAAAATGTAGGTACAAAGAAAAAATAGCTTATGTGATAAAAGAGGCGCGTTTTATTATAACGGCAATTCAAAGGAACGAGGGCCTTTGAAGATGCTATTTTCTTTTCCATTTTTTTTTTAAAGTTTCTTCGAAAGTAGATACTATTATGCCTCGGAGCCAAAAAATTAAAACTTTATTTTAACTATATCACACTGAACAGGGTGATTTAAAATTAGCATTTTCAGTATTTTGCTAAAATGAGAAATTTCTTAGTAAATTTTTGATTTTTAAATATCTATAACTCTTTTGTTGTACAAGGTTTTTAAACGAAACAAACTTTGTGTTACAGCGTAATTTGTTAGCTATTAGTATAGGAAAACTGAAATGTTTTTGATTGATTTTTGATTTTTAGAAATTAATTTTTTTACAAGTCCAATTTTTTTCTAAATTCTCTTACTAAATAGAGCATAACTTCTAAAGTTCGTTAGGGAATGTAAAAGCATTAGCACTGCGTCATAGCCCTAAATGTCCCTATATGCCTATATCCCATTGTGTACCCAGCACGATCCGACCGACCATGAGCACCAGAACAATTATTCTGCCACAAGGTCGAAAATTTTTTGCAAAATGGAATTAAACAAATTTGTTTTCCTTTTTGTTATTTTGTAAGCATTTTATTTATTTTTCAAATCGCCTTTATGAGAGACGTTGTTTAGATGAATATGCGTATTTTTAGAAAGAAAACAAAAATTTTTAGCCAATTTCAAAGTCATGCACAGTTGCTCACGAAAATATTTTTGGATTTAAAGTTAACTAAAAATCAGTACAACGAATTGCGAAAGCGAAAAAATGAAAAGAGTTGTTGGATTTTCCCACAGTATAGAGATTTAGTCGCTGTCAAAAAAGAATGGCTACATTCACAAACCGCTATAACTGTCACTTCTACTTCAGTAGAAATAAATTTGCAAAACCTTCCTAAACACACTGCCGAACGGTTGTTAAATACGTTTGTTTCTAACCGCTTACAAAAACTTGGAAATAGCAGCATTACTTTAATTTCTAAATGGGGATGTGATGGATCCTCTCGTCAGAGGCAATACAAGCAATGTAATGCCAAAAATTCATCAGACGCTGAATTATTTATGATATCATTCGTTACATTGCGATTAATAAAAAGTTATACCGAGTTGGAGCCGTCAACTAGTTCAGCCACAGAAATTGATATATGGAAAAATGAAATACCCTCGTCAACAAAATATTGCAGACAAATAAAATTTACTTTCAAAAAAGAAACAAAAAATGTCAACTAAAGAAGCTCGAAAAATAAAATATGAAATTAAAGACGTTCAACCTGTAATATTTACTGTTGATGAACAGTAAATCAAAGTGAATTTTAAAATGTATCTCACAATGATTGATGGAAAAGCTGCAAAAGCTTTAACTGTTACAAAAGCATCATCAAGCTGCATCATTATATGCAAAAAGACATCAAGTCAATTAAGCCATCCAGTTCCAGAAGATGAGACTTTTAAGGCAGAATACGAATTTGAATTGTTCCCTCTTCATACTAGAATGCGTTTTATGGAGCATATTCTTAAATTGGGTTATGATTTGCATTTTGGTCCGTTAGGCGAAACAGTGAGAAAAATGTAAGGAAAATGAAGAAAAAAGAAACCAAAAATTAACAAATTCAAGAAAAATATTTAGAACAAGGCCTAATCATCAGCCAAAGCAAGAGGAAGGGAACACTAATGATGAAAACACTGCAAGAAGATTTTATTCAGATCCAGAATCTGCAGCATCTATCATAGGAGTAGATTTGGAACTAATAATGAGATTCAGTATTATTTTACAAGTTTTAGCATGCAGCAGAAAGATAAATGCAAAAAAATTTGGAGATTACGCCAAAAAAACAGCTATACTTTACAACGAAAAATATTATTGGAGAAATATGCCATCCACAGTTCATAAAATTTTGTACCATGGGGAACATATAATTCAACACAATATTCTACCAATAGGAGATCTATCTGAAGAGGCATAAGAAAAACGAAACAAAGACTATAGATACTTTCGCGAGCACAACACAAGAAAAATTTCTAAATATTTTACTAGTGCAGACTTGATTGTTATTTTATTATGCACATCAGATCCCTATATATCCAATGCCTGGAAAAAATTGAAAACTACTTCTATTGAACTAGACGTAGAAGCTAAACTGCTTCTAAGAGATGAACATTTTGGCTTTTTAGAAGAAATATTATTTACTAAAATTAATATTAATGTTTCCAAACACAAGAGTTATCTGTCTATATTTCACCCTTTTAAAATTTTATACATTAATAAAGTATTAATCAATTTACAACAAAAGTTTACATATACGAGTAGTATTTATGTTTATTTTTGACTTAAATACTTCCTTATCCAAAGTAAATTTGAAGCAACGAATATATTTTCTATGTTTTTGCTACTTAATGAGCTAATTTTTAACTCAAATTGATTCAAAAAACCAACCTTTGTGCTTCGTACTAAAAATTTCACGGTGGCCAAAGCTTGGCGCTTCCTGACTAAATTTAAGATTTTAATAAGTGTACGTTCTAAGCGTGACTCAAAATATAAGACATTATGTAAAACAAACTCTTTGAACAAGTTTTAATAGTTTACTTTCGTACCAAAAATCAGCTAAAACTTAGAATGTATTTTTAAACCTATCACAACTATTTTTCTAACCGGTCGATTTTAAATTTTTATACCTCAAACGAAAGCCTATGATCTCACCTAGTAGACAAAAAACCCGCGTATTAAAATTACGATCCGTGCAAAAGTTATATATTTTTGACCGCCTTCTCGAAAAATGTTCCCACAGTGCGGCGATGTGAATGGTCGGTCAGCTTCAGCTCCTACATCAGTTGAACCTTGTAAGGCTTCAAAGTGAAATCTGTAAACAAAACCCCAAATTCTGCTCTTGTGTTCTCTTATCTCTTATGTAACGGAAAAAACAGAAAGAAAGAGAGAGCAAAAAATAGATAATATATTAATGCCCAGTCTCACCTCACACATTAGCGGCTTCTATGCTTGCTTGAATTGTAACGTTTTTTTAGGCACAAATATTTGTAATTTCTTGTGATGGCTTTTCTTTATTGTTTTTTATTATTTTTTTAACTTGCTGGTAGAAATTCTTATGTATTCTTCAAACTAATGACTGCATGTTTTAACTGACCGGGTGAGTTTTCAAATTTTATTTTTTTTAATAATCCACTAAATCCCGCAGAAATTCAATGTGTTACTGGTTGAACATAATGGTCGTTCAGGTGAAAACATTACGATGCGTTAGACAAGATCCAAATTTGCCACCTCCTCGACGATCTCAACAGTTGAGTATCTCCACAGCGGTCACATTCCAAATTTTGTGGATTTTGCTTTAATCGGTCGAGCTAGTGCATATTTCAAGGTTGGCCCACCATTCTCTTCGCATTTACCTCCCCAAATTAGTCGAAGAACATCCCGCAGGTTTTTCTGCAAGATTTGTTCTCATTTCTCTGGATCAACAAAAATATCCATATACATACAACATTACGGAATTCAAGACTGAATAGTCCAGAACAAACTTTGCATGCTAAACGGATCATTGTATGTCATGAGGTGTGACTGTGCTACTTTTTTTCGAAAATTTTAATAAAAGAAATAAAAATTATGGGTGACATCACAATTTACAATTGTAACCTTAATCTGTCCACAAAAAAAAAAACAATCGGTGGGGCTGCAGTTATTCTGTAGTCTGCATCAATTGAATTTTCCTCATTATTATAAATCTAAATTCAAAATCATTATACAGCTGATACAGTGATACAGCAGCACAATGTGTGGCAGTAGAACAATTAAAAATATGTAGAGTCGTACCTTTTCATACGCACATAAATATTTATATAAATGTGTTTGGTTGATGTCAGTTTATACCATCCATTCTATAATGTAAACAACAATATAAAATAAAAATTCTCAGTTTTAACTCAAGAGCAACCAGAGAGTAAAAAAGTGCCTTAAAAGATTTCAGTTTCAGTATTCGCTGAGTCTTTGCTGAAAGTGTGTTATTTGTAGTGTTGTTTAGTTAGTTACGTACGAGAAATATTTATAAAAAACTAAATAATTTTTTTTTAAAATGGCAATTAAACCCGACAGTGAGTTATGGAATTATTTTACAAATAATGTGGAAGAGGGTTTGGCAGAATGCAAATTGTGCAAGCGCCGTATAAAAAGTAATCGTAAATACAATTTAAAAACACATTTACAGTCTGTTCACAGAAATAGACGCGAAATCGATAAGTACTTTGATATTGAATTTTTTGGAAATGTTGCCAGATGTAAACTATGCGATAAACGGATTGTAAATACTCCTTGCAATTTGAGATTGCACTTACAAAGATATCACATTCAAGTAAATCTACCAGACGATAACTCTAAAATAGAAACACAAGATCCTTTGCCGCATTCGTTTGATGAAGAAAAAATAGGAAGAAAATCAAAAACGACCAAACGCAAAGTTATACATCAAGCGGATAATGATAAGAAACGTGCAAAAGACCTGCTCTACATTAAGACAAGCAAACAGATAATTATACGTAGTATAATTGGTTTAATAATAGAAGATGGTGTATCACCCAATTTGTTAAGTTCGAAACACTTTCAAGCAATTGTAAGACCCATGTGTGAGGCAATACCTGAGAGTGAAACATTTAAGGTGGATAAGACTGAGATCGAGGGATGTATTAGTACGATTGCCAATTTTATTCGCAATGATTTTTCGACTGATCTGCATTGTCGTTTATTATCAATCAAAATCGACACAGATATAAACGCTTCACCTAACACATATTGTCTAACCGCCCAGTTCGTCACAGATGGCGAAATACAGAAACGTATTTTAGGTATTATTGATCTAGCGCAGGATATTCAGCTAGAAGAGCATCATATAAAACAAATTTTATACAAATTCAATATTGATTCAAATCAAATTGTTAGTGCTTTCTGGAACAGTACTAAACATAATCATAGTAAGAAAGTTAAAAACTTTGAATATTTAAAAGAAATTGAACAATTTGAACTTTATCCTGACTTATTTTTGGGGGATGTTAAAGTCGAGCCTTATTTAGGCACTAAAGCTCAGCAATGTCTTCTGGATATTTTTAAAAACTCCACTATATTTCATCTGTTCTTGCAGTGCCGCAATTTGGTAGAGTACATAAGCAATGAATCGAATGGATATTATGAATTATTTGAATCAAAAAACTTAACTATTCCACAATTGGACTCTCCCTGGAGAGCGGGTTCTACTTTCAACATGATTTCAAACTTACTGGATGCTCAAAACATGTTAAAATATGTGAAATTTGAGTTACCTTCGTGCCCCGAAAATCAGTTCATCCTAAATGAGGATTTGTGGTCATTTATTAGAGCATTCTGTAAATCTATAAATTATTTGCAAAAGGCCATTCTTAAATTTTACAGTGAAGAACTTCACATTAGTGAATTCTACACCCAGTGGCTTAAATGCAAAATTCTGACAGAAAAACTATTTTTAGCCAACAAAAATCAAAATGATATTTTATCTATAATATTAGCAGAAGTTACGAGGGCTATACAGAGCAGAACAGAAGATTTATTAAACCAGAAACGTTTAACAGCTTGTGTATATTTAGATCCAAGACTTCAAAACACTCTGAACTCAACCCAAAAATCAAGTGCTTTCGAATATTTGAAAAAGTTATGGTGCCGAGCCAAGCTCTACATAGTTGATGATTCAGAAAATAATGTAGCTGAGAGCAAGGTGGACGATAATGATGATACATTTTTAAATGAATTTCTTAGTAATGATATTGCAGAAAAAGGTCAAAGAAGCTGTGATGTTTTTCGGAAAATAGAGAAACTTAAACTAGCATTTCAAATGGTAGATACAAACGTTCTATTATTTTGGAAAGGTCAAGAAAGAAGTGATCCCGAACTGTACACTTTGAGTACTATTTGTTTTGCTGTACCAGCCACAGAGGTGAGATTTTCAGCTTTTTAAGTAATAATATGTTAAAAAAATATGTGTTTAAAAATTTAATTTGTATCCATTAGATTTATTACAAAACGCAGTATTCTAGTATATATCGGCTGGATGTTGACTCGGATCTATCGACATTTACCAAAGAAAATCTTCTGCATCTACGCTTAAATGCACACTTTTTGGATAATGTTTTGAAACGCTTACAGCTTTCCGGTGATGAACGATTAAATCCAACTGAAACTCCGGTGAAGTTTTACTGTATATCTGACAGTGAAACCAACTGTTCAGAGTCTACAATAAGTGTATATTCTCAAGGTGGTCGAGCGTCTGAAATTTAACTTATGTCATTAGTTGAGCTACCATCATAATAAGCTATAAAATAAAATTTAAAAAAGAAAACAATTTTTAGTACTTTCCAATTATTTTTTGTTTCATTAAAAGGGTATAGTAAAAAATCATTAAAAATCTGGTGCTTCCGAAGCTTAGTATTTTTTCTTTTTTGTAAGAAAAATATGTACCTAATTACACGGTAGTATTAGGTAGTATTCCTAAAATGCAAAGTCGGGACAAAGCTTTGCAAGCATTTCCTACTATATCTTAAGCGCATGACGTACCTACGGAACTCTCTCCAAAAAAGCATCTACGGTTGGAGAGAAACATACGTAGCGCTGTAGTTAAATCACTAACGGGAAACTTCAAATTGTACATCTAAAATAACTTTTCTGGAAGTAACGCATTGGCTTTCTATTAAAGTGTTTGGTGGCAAAACAATTAATACGAATGTTTCTAATAGAATGAAAATTCGGCCTTTTACTGTTTTGATTTCTGTAGAAGGTTTTTCTAGCCGGTAAAGGAATTCTGAAAAAGCTCCAGAAAACACTGATGTGATTGCTAACGAACCGCCATGAAATTAATTTATCTTAAATGACTAATGTGCCAATCTTGTATTAATGTAGGTTGTAAATAAAAAAGCACACAAACTCTTTTATAAACAAGAAGTACCAACAAAATGGTTTTGACGTATGAAAGAATTAAACAGTATTTTTTTTGGAATTTAGCAGAAATATGTTGTTACACATTTAATAGGGCAAGAGAGAAATTCCTGCACATGCGCGCTGGCAAAAGACGTCTTGACATGACCTCTTTTATTATACTATTTTATTTCTGGTAATGCAAAAAGTTTCAGTAAAATTTAGTGATTTTGTTTTTCGGTATTCAGTAAAAATTTAGTGATAATGAAAATTAACTTAGAGTACCAGTAAAAATTTATCGGCTACTTAACTTAAAGTTATTCTTACTGCATTTCAATCAAATTTGTTGTTTTATCTTTTGAACGTAAAGGTCTTGAAAGCTGCCATTAAAGAAATAATAACTAATTTCACATCAAAACGATATAGGTATATACATGTATCCAAAAGATTGTCGTTAAAAAGAGTGCATTTTTTTATTGCAAAGTAAAAAATGTTTCCAGTAATTCATTGGCTTACTGTAGTATAATCCTAAAATTAATTTTTATTATTAATTTGTTTCAATTTCCTTTGGTTTTTTTTACCGGATTCACACTAGACAATTTATTCCTCTTTTCTCTCCAACAAAAGTTAAATTATATGTACATGCGTGCACACAAAACCAGCTGTGTGCTGGGTAAAATAATAACAACTCGGTAACTCTGTTTATGCCCATGAGAGTTAAGCATACCAATATAGCGTTCGGCTGAAGGTATTTGAAAATCATCATAGAAATAACATTTCAGTAATGTAATCGCTGTAGCCTGACATCAACTTAAAATTAATTTGTTTATGCGAAAGCACTGCTTAAAAGAAAAAATCGCCCTTTTTCCTACAGATGCATACACACACACATGTATGTATATGATTAAGAACTTGAGTGTTTTCTGCACTTATAATGAGCGGCAAACTACTCAATATCTTAACTGTGCTCAGGCAAGAAGAGAATATAACATTGAACCATTCTCTTTGCTTTCAGTATTCAAGTAATCATCGAATGGGATATAGTAAAACTTTGCTGTGTTAAATTTTTGATTGTAGTTTTGTCGCTCACGTTATTGTAATAATCAAATCATACAAGCACAACAAACAATGTGCTCAAAATTCCGATGTGGCGTATGGGAGCATTTTGAAAATATTATTGAGGAAGGTGTTGCTGAGTGCAAACTATGCAAGCTACGTATAAAAACTGATGGTGCTGAAAACTTAAAACGTCATCTCAAGAGACACGATACAATACAACACTACTCAAAAACTGAAATATGGAAGTATTTTGATAAAATTATTAATGAAGAAGGCTTCGCAAAATGCAAGGAATGTAAAGAACTAGTGAGAATCAATCGGTGGTTGAATTTAAAATCGCATATGTTAAAAGCGCATAATATTGTAATAAATGGCATCGACGGCGAATCTTCACGGCAGAAGAAACAACTTAGGCCAACTGCAACAGCAACCACTGTAGATCTAATAAAAACAGAAGGCAGTTTAACAATGAATATTAATGATAAATCAATTGATAATATGCTTGAACGACCGACCGTGCCTTTGGCAACTGGAGGCGTAGACAATGCAAATGTTATTGAGGAAACGCAGCATAATATTGGCATAGACATGGACGAAAAAGTAATTATGACTGCAGCATGGGGCTTAATGATAGACGAGGGAGTAGCACCTTCACTTTTCGATTCTAAGAACATGCAGGCTTTAATACAACCCATTTGCGAGGCGATATCTAAACAAAAAGGAAAGGAATTTAAAATAGATCAAGCAGAAAGAGAAGGTGTTTTACGATCAGTTGCCAATAATTTATCCAATGACTTTACCAATGATCTACAGTGGCGAATGTTATCGTTAAAAATTGATACTGATCTAAATGGCCCAGCAAATACATTTTGTGTCAGTGTCTCATTTGTCACTGAAGGAATAGTGCGGACACGCATTTTAGGAGTTATTGATGATCTAAAAGGCGATTCTCACGTAACTCAGCAGCACATCGAACAAGTTTTACATAAGTTTAACATTGACGCTGATCAAATAGTTTTTGCGTGCTTGGAAAATACAAAATCAAAATATAATATGCATGTTAAAAATTCTGAGTACTTGAATGAAATAGCTAGCATTGAAAAATTTCCTGATATCAAATTTGGTAATATAAAGATTGAACCCTATGTAGGTTCCATAGCACATCTTTGTCTCTTAGACATTTTCAAAAACAACGATATTTATCAACAATTTTTGAACTGTCGAAATTTTGTAAAGTTTATAAGCGATGAAAGTAATGGTTTTTACGATATTTTTAAGAAAAATAAATTAAATGTTCCCCAGCTAGACTCGCCTTGGAAATGGGGTTCTACTTACAAAATGTTAAGCGACTTGCATGTAGCTCGCAAAGTGTTGGAAGCCAAAATATATACAAAACTGGATTACCTAGAGGACCAGTTTGTGGTCAATGATAATTTTTGGCTTTTTGTTGATGCATTTTGTGAAACATTGAAACATATTCAAAAGTCCATCACTAAATATAATAAAGAAGAGATGCACTTTGGAGATTTCTATGGACAATGGTTAAAATGCAAACTATTAACAGCAAAACTAACCACAATAAATAACCAAAATAATTATGTAAATATGATTTCATCCCAACTTCTAAAAAGTATTGAGATAAGAACAAAAGATTTGTTATCAAGAGATGTTTTCCAAGCTTGCCTCTATATGGATCCACGCTTTCAACAAACGTTAGGCTTAGAGGAAAAGTCTAAAGCGGTTGACTATTTAGACAAGTTATGGAGTTTTTCAAAAACTTACAATCCAAACTTTAAAAATCAGTCGCGAGATTTTCAAGATGAGGATGATGCTTTCCTGAATGAATTCTTAAGCCAAGATACAATAAGTTATGATATTCACAAAAAAATTGAGGAATTACAATTGCCGTTTAAGCCTGTTAACACAAATATTTTATTGTTTTGGGATGATAAAAAAAATACTGATACGGAAATGTATATCTTAAGTTCAATTTGTTTTGCGATACCAGCCACACAGGTAATCTTAACTTGTAATAAAAATGAAAGTATTAATGCATAACCTTATATATTTTCTTGCATTTTTACAATTTTAGAATTATTATCAAGAGGTTTACACACATATATATAAAACGAAGAGTACTTCAACATCAGAATCTACCAGAGATATCCTGGCATTCGTTCGTTTAAATTCTCATTTTCTTGTGGGTGATATCAAGATGACCTTTTACAAAAACTTTGAAACTTTAAAGAAACATTAGAATCTATCTTCCGTTTCCTAAAAAATCAGCTGACTTATTTATTGAATACATATATATAAATTTTCATCTTAAATTTGATTTTTTTTAAACGTTAATTTGTTTGCTTGCACTGAAATTTCATCAGTTTTCTATACATTTAATTTAAATAAAAAAATTAATCACAATAAAGGAAATCCGCTTTAACGCATTAATTAAACCAAATTTGATCAAAAAGTATTCCTTGTTTGAAGACAAAACATTGCTTTGTAATTTGTTATTTGGGTGAAATCTTTGTTTTTGTGAAACTTGTATCTTCTGTTTTCGGCATTTAATAAAATATTTTATTTTTTGGTGAAATATATATTTTTTTTTGTAAAATGATCTTTATATTGTATTTCAGTATTTTTATACCATCTGCTGTCATGATGATAATGCATACTTTGATATACTAACCTCCAGTTTAACGCGTGTTATATACCCAATAATATTCCTACTGCCTTGAATTGTTCCTCAAAGGGGGTTTGCTTCACCATCTGTGTCGTATATAATCAGTAGTTGCCCTTATATACAAGGTGCCCCTGTAGGCTAGTAGGTAGTGTACTAGCTTGTAAATATGGGGGTTGTGGGTTCGATTCCCAACGAAGACCTTGGTTTTTTTCACTACAAAAATAAAAATTGACTGTCGGTGGGGCTGCTCAGCGATGAAGGCATAGTCACTGGTCGCTGTGCTGTCTTTATACGGCAGTTAATTTCCGACTATCCTTCTACTTTCACCACCTGTTTCATCTATTCTCTATCCCTTTCCTAAAGAATGTAGCACGGTACTTGACTAAATAGGCACTGTTGCCTGAAGTGCTACTTCTCTTTAAAAAAAAAAAAAAGGGAGTATGGACAGACAGCTATATACATTTTCGTGTACGCAAAATAAACTTAATGGTAAAATGGGAAGTACCAATACTAGACTTTCTGCAAATATTTACACTAGTTCTATCACTAATCATATACATATAATTTGAGTTGATTCATGGTAATAACGTAAGGTTTTTTTTTTTAATTTCGGAGCTAGTGCTTTAATTTTTCTTCATTGAGACTTGACATTCTTTCTTTCAGATTTTTTTCTCATTTGCTGAAAATGTGTAATAATTCTCGTTTTGTTGCTTATTTGTATTCATTGTTGAAAAAGTTTTGATACAGCGGCACTTGCTCCAAAACTAACTCAAAATATTTTGGTAATTGTATCGAACATTTTGTTTAGAGCAAATAATTTACGTGGGCTAAAAAAATTCTTTAATAGAAATTGGTTTAACAATTATATGAATAATATAATGAATTATATTACTATGTATTATGCATTTTTACATATGAACATTTTAAAAATGCCCAAAAATGGGTCAAAATTGGAAGGGTACGGCTTAAATCTTAAATTACAAACTCGATTTTTAAGCCGGTCTTTACATATTTTACACACTGCAAGTTTTTCCAAAATGTTAACACATGTTGTAAAGTGAGCGTATTTCAGTCTTTATCCATGTTAGTTCTGCTGTACGTTTAGCATGCTGTGAAGCGTAGGTTTTTGTGTGTTGCGTAGCGTGGCGTAATGTTGTTGTAATAATTGTTGTTGTTTGTTGTACCGTATGTTTACGATCGTCTTGTGCAATTGTAAAGTCTTATTAGTTAGTTAGTAAGTACAAACTAAAACGCGGCTTGAGAATGATACACTCGCATCGAAAGCGCTCGCCATCGAATACAAAACAGCCAGTTAGGACGGAAAATGGCAATATTATTTCATTTACTGGTGAAGGAGAAACAAACAACATAATACCTTTTATAAACATTTTGTTGTGAGTTCTTTATTGCAAAATAAATAACGCCAGATTTTAGAGTTTTTAAATTGATTAAAGTTTATTTATTTTAACTGCACAACTTGACACTACAGAACAATTTACTTAAGATGCACGTCTTTACTTCACGAGGTTTGTTGTTACACTGACTGACTATCCACTCAGACGCTGCCCTTTTATATTTGTCCATTAAAAGTCTAGAAAATTTATGAATCTTCTAGTCCCTTTTGTATCACATTTTGTTGTCGTATATTGTTTATTCAATGTATAGGTGCGTGTATGGCTGTGTGTATTTTTGTTTTTGTTTTTATGCTGATAAAGTTTCTTCTTGGAATTTATTTTAAGATATTTTTTGTTGTCTCGTGTAGATAAGTTTTCTTAGAAAACTACGCAGATGACAAACAGCATACAGATTTGTTCTTCTTTGCGTGTAAAAAATTTCTACGCTCCTGCCTTAGAAGCTTTAAAGCTATGGGTATAGATCAAATTAGCAATATATTGTTAAAGAATCTGACTAATAATGCTTTAAATTGCTTACTAAAAATTTACAATTTCTGCATCATAAACTCCTACTTTCCAAGTGCCTTTAAAACAGCTAAGGTTATACCAATCCCAAAGAAAGGCAAGGATGCCTTTGGACTTCCATCCAATTACCGCTCAATAAGCCTATTAAGCTCCTTGGGGAAATTATTTGAAAAAATTATTCATTATCGACTCCAATCATTTGTAGAGGATAATAACCTGATTCATCGTTATCAGTTCGGTTTCAGAGCAGAACACTCTACCATTCATCATATTAAGAGAGTGGTTAATATTATTAAGTTAAACAAAAACCGAAGGTACTCTACTGGCATCCTACTACTAGATGTGGAAAAAGCCTTTGATTCTATCTGGCAAAAAGGCCTCTTATACAAGCTTCACAAAATGAATATTCCTTCTAAAGAATTTCCTTAAGGACAGAAAGTTTTTGGTTGATGTTGACGAAAATCAATCAACCCTGCGTAACACACCAGCTGGTGTTCCCCAAGGCTCTGTTCTATCACCATTGCTTTATTCTCTGTACATTTCCAATTTCAAAATTTCCAGAGGCAACGACGTGGCATTTTATGCTGATGACAGCGCAATAATCTGTCACGGTAAAGTTTCTAATTCAATTGTGAACAGGATTCAGAACGCTTTGTTAACAACTACAAAATATTTTTCTAAATGGAAAATAAAGATTAATGAAGATAAATCTCAGGCCACTTTGTTTGCCTACAACAAGTCTCCTAGGAGAGTTCCTTCTAAAAATCTCAGGATTCAAGGTAATGAAATAGAGTTCATGAAATCCGTAAAATATCTTGGAATTACTTTGGACCAGAAACTAAATTTCAAAGAGCACATTGAGAGTGCACGTCTTAGAGCAATCAGATGCGGACGATCTTTGTATCCCATTTTGAATAGGAAGTCAAAAATTGAATTTTAAAAATAAATTACTACTTTTTCAAATGTGCATAAGACCAATTCTTACGTATGGCTGCCAAATCTGGTATGAATGTGCTAAAACACACCTTAAAAAGTTACAAGTAATATAGAATAAAAATTTAAAATAATTTACAATCTGCCTTCAAGATTCTTCCCAACTGTCGAATTATATTCAAAAGCAAATGTTAAGACGATTACAAATTTCATAACTGACATTACGCTGTCATTTAGAGAAAAATGCATAAGGTCGAACTACGCCCATCTGAGAGGTTTGATTTGATAATATCTGATTTTAACTTTGCTATCAAATAAAGTATCCATTAGGTGTTGTCTTAGAGCTTCTCAATTCATTTTTTTTTCAATTAAAAATGATAATGTGAAAATTTGCTGAAATATCTTAATGATAGAAACTCAAAAACTGTAAATATTGTTAAAGATAATGTACCTATAACAGTTAATAAATAAATAATACAAAATTTCTACGCAGTTTGAAACTACAAATTTTGTTGTTGTACCATAAGTTTTCTTAGCAAGCCACGCAGTTAGTAAACAACATACCCAGTAGATTACTTTATTGCTTAATTATTATCTTTTAAAACTTAAGCAAGACATATCCGTAGCAATACGTATTGTTGCGGTTATTCTTAATAGATGTTTGACTTAGAGAGGTCATATAAAAACAGAATTAAAGCAGAGAAAACTAAAAGCCTGAACTGCCTGATCGGTAAAAATATAAGCTATCGTGAAGCGAACGTGGAATCCAACTATAGAACCTCAAAGGCGCCAAAGGAAACAACTACGAATAATAACTACAGCCCCTTGATATATAAAAATTCCAACCTTAACAAACGTGCCTTCGGCAAAGCTAGATGGTAATACATGCCCGCACGCTTTCAACATCTACTTGACCCTGGTTAAATTCGACTAAGGAGAAATATCGTGTTCTTGGTTGAAAATTAGAAAAATGCTTTAAATATTTGCACACTTAGTTTTTGTCTGGCACTGAGTGGACTTAAAAAAGAAAACTGCAAGATTTAAAATTCGTACACTTTTTTTAAATTTTCGTACATTAAAATTAATGATTCTATTAATAAACTTAAAATAACGCGGTATTTAAATTTTTTAAACTATTTTTTAAACTATGCGAGTCATAAAACAACCTTCATTCTATGACTGTTTTCAACTAAGTAACGCAAGAAAAACTCTAAACATAGAATATGGCGTTAGCAAATATAAAATGTCAGAAAATTTTGATTTTTCTGTTTATTTCAAAGTGCCTGCGTACACGCTCAACTTTTGATTTTTCCATTAGAAAGAAAGAGAAGGTTTTATACCCCTTCTCAAGTTGAGCAACAAAAAGCTGAAGCGTCTAAACAGTCACAAAGAAAACATGACTTTCAACAGTAAATATTATTACACACAAGCGGACATTTAGTGGAACATATTCCCTTCAATATTCACCTGTGTGTTATCTAGCATTATGTTGATGAAGTACATTTGGATTACAGTCGGCACATTGCTGCTTTTTGATACCAGGAATTTCACCCTGCAATTTGCCGATTTTTAATCGCAAAATACATTTTTTTTCTAAAAGGCAGGCATTATTTTGCATCAGCTAAGCACAATCTGCATACAGTCCTCCGATTTTTGCAACCAGCAGTTTCTTCTGCCTCAAGCCGTTTAATTAGCGATGCATCAATAACAATTTTTTCAGCACAAAAGGGTTTTTGTTTTCGAAATGTTTGCTATGTTTTTTCTGTAGAAATGTTTTTGGGTTTTGTTGTATTTACTGTGTTCGCTTAGTTTAATTAATTTGCCTTGAAATATAGGACTCTTGAAATTTGAAAGTCTTGCAACATTATTTCATCTATCTATATATATAAAAATAAGTCGGGTTTTCCTTCCTGACGCTATAACTCCAGAACGTACGAACCGATTTCCACGGTTTTGCATTGGTTGGAAAGGTCTCGGGCTCCGTGAGGTTTACAGCAAAGAAACTTCAGGAAAAATTTCAAGAGGAAAGCAGGAAAACAGGGAAAATCATTTTTCACATACAGCGCCATCTCTGATACATAGAATGCACTACAACGGCACCAGAAAGTGGTGTATGAGTATCCCTCACGAAAATAAGTATGTTTCAGTTTAAGTAGATGGCGCCGGTGTGCGATACATTGTTTGCCAGCTACTCATGCGCACGTGAAATTGAGGTTAAAGTTATTAATTTCCTAACAGTTCAATTGGAAACCATCAAATCAATCACGCGTCTTGTGCAAATTTTTATTCAACTTGAACAGCAGGCATTTGTCCTTAAGGTGGTAAGTTGAACTGTGTAAATTATGTGGATCGTGCATTTGAGGTTAAATTCATCACTCTGTCCATAGTCCAAAATGCCGAGAGGACGACGTGCGAACATCGGCCGCCGCACAAGACATGCAAGCCAGCAACAAGTGTATTCACATAACTTAAGCGAAGAAAGACAAAATATAATAAGAGAAAATGCCCGATTCAGACAACGCATGAGCACACGAAGATCATTGGCATCATACAATCGCTTGGCATTCTCATATGATCCCACTGCGAACTACAGTGATTTAATTTAGATATTGGACCATTGCAATGCTCTAAAGTTCAAAAGAGAAACGGCTGAATTGTGCTGCGCAAGTGGAAAAGTCAAACTGGATCCATTACTTATGCCACCACAGCTACTAAAAGCATTGTTCGATGGAACTGATCCCGATTCCCACCATTTTTTTCAACGCATCCTTGAATACAATAACTGCTTTCTCATGACTTCCTTTGGAACTAATATCATTCGAGAAGGCGACTTCATGCCGACTTGCAAGGTAAAAGATTTTATTCAACCAATCACTCACGCCAACACAATCAATAAAAACAACTACAATACACCGTATTCAACGTCAGACCAAAAAAAAAAAAAATGTGGTTTACCAAAGAGCACTTCAATGAAACGGATAATTTGCGGACACGTATAACGCTTCGATTCAGTATTTACTTTGAAATCACTTCCATTTTTTACTTAAAGAAGTTCAACTAAATTCCACTTTATTTTTGTAATCGAAATAAATTCATTACTGTTGTGCAATGAAATAAAATCCTTTTCAAATATAAAACAAAAAAAATATAATTTTTCTTCATCCTTTAATCCCCAAACGAAATATTACGAAAAACGGCGGCGAAACGGAGTTCGCCGGATTTGCTAGGTATCTTGAAAAACACTCAATATATTGGAAAAAATCTATGTAATTTGGTCCCCTCAATCGCCAATCGCTTACTCTCTATATATTGATTTGTTTTTGGACAACTACACTGTGCATAATAATCCACCACTATTAGGCCATGTAAAGTTGATTTATTTTCCGCCTAATACAACATCTAACTTGTAGCCTTTAGACAATGCTTTGGAATATCCAAAATTTTAAAACCCTCTACCGCAGAGAAATTGTTTCCAAAATGTTGGATAGCATTGAAAAGGGTGAGAAACTAGCCATAACAGTTTAGCAGCTATAATTATGATTAAAAAGGCCTGGAAAAATGTCAGTTCTTCAAACAGAGAGGGTTTTTGCGAACATCTTCAGATCAGCTACCACAGCCACCAGAAGTTACGCACTCTCATCCAGCATGACATCTACCTAATTCTGAAGAGGTGAGTTTTGAGAACTATGTTCAGCTAGACAATAACATCAGAGTCTACGGTGCCTTAACTTATGCTGAACTATTGAATCTGACTTCTTTGGATGAGGAAGATGAAGCAGACGAAGATGAGCAACCATCACTTCCAGTGTCATTAAGTCAAGCAACGGCAAGTCTTATCACATTACGCTGCTATGCTCTCAGAACGGATGCAAGTGATGATTTCTTTTCAGCTCTAATCACAATTGAAAATTCATTAGACATTGACAGATAGAAATATTTAACTCCAAAAAAAAAATTACGGCCTTTTTTTATTATAAATTGTTCTTATGCTAGATATGTATGTATGTATGTATGCGACTTTAAGAAAGTTCACTATAAAAAATTTTAAATAAGCTCTTGGTAATTTGAATTTTTTATCTTCTTTTGATATTTTCAAGTCTCGTCAATATGAAAACTCGCTTATTTGAACTTTTTCTCTGGCCCCTGATTTTCAAATTATCAAGAGTCGACTGTATATGCAAAGAATACTGAAGAAGGATACAACGATTAAAAAAATACAGTATGACATTCTGCTTGTGTTTTCCAGTTCTCTTTTTGGAAATTAACATTAAATAGTTGCACTTTCTTAATAAATTTGTAGACAAATTTGTATATATTTTGAAAAGCTTGCGTATGCTTTTCAATAAACGCCGTATGTGCTATAAACGCAACAAATCTGCTAAAAATTAAACAATTTGTTGTTATGTTTTTATGCAAAATAATACCACAGTACTTTAGAGTTTTAAATTAAATTAAACGATTTATGGAAGAAATATTCTTAGTCATATATATTTATATCAAATTAATAAATATCTATGACTAGGAATATTTTTTCCATAAAACAAAAAAAATCAAACAAAAAAAACACAAAAAAATTAAACGATTTATTTACTACCATTACACACAAAAAATAAACACGATGGTAACTTTGTTGTCTTTACTCAACGACGACTCAACTTAAATCCATTATCTTGCTTGTTTTAAGCGGTTCTTTCTTAAATAAAAATAATACATAAATAAATTAAATAAAAATTACTACTTTAACATCACCCTACATTGTTGTTGTCATTATCATTCAGTGTAGGGGCTGCTTAGCTGTGTATTTTGTTTTTGTTCTTTGTAAGTTTGTTCATTTTCTGTTGTTTATCTTATTTCGTAGAATTTTTTATAAGTGTGTTGTTGTTGTCTTAGTTGTATAAGATTTCTTAAAACACTACGCGGTTTATAAAATGCACAGTGGGTCGTTTCGGTGGTGCCTACTCGATATGTTGAAATGTTTAGCAAACAGTTGTTTTAAAAATTTGCGTTTATGCCTTATTTTGTTATCAAAATTTTCAGTATAGATATGTTGATTCAGCATGCCGTATAGTTTAAGCTAACTGTCAATTTTAAACGCAGAGCTACAGTCTCTTAAATAAAATTTTCTGCAGTTTGAGTTTCTTCCATAAATTAGATTTATTTTTTTAATAATGAATTCCACAAAAATCCTTTACGAGTTTGAGGGCCACTAGCATTTTGTTGATAGTTGCCACAAACATCTTAATTCTTTACTGTACAATACAAAATCAGTGGTAACATTGAAACTAATGAGAAGAAAACTTTTGATTCAATAAGTGATTTGTGTGCCTAAATTGCTTATTTTCCTATTTTTATGTTTTAATAAATAATAAAAAATTTAGATCTCGAAGCTTTAAGCTTTTATTTATAAATTATTGTTTTTAACTGATCTATTTTATTTTTATGTTTTTTTCTTAGATTGTAATTTTTATGTGTTGCGACATGGGAAGTAAATTTCTTGAAGTTTACCGCAAGGCTCTTGGCGGGAATGATAACAAAGACTCTCGGTATTGATAAATAACAACACAAAAAACTATAAAATAATTTTATGATTTTAGATCTCAAAAAATTTTTAGCTATCTATCTGTTAAAAATCAGTAGCTTGTTTGCTCTCACATTTCTTTAGAGTCAAATCCCTAAAAAAATACATCTTTCGCATAAATAATACATTATGAATATAAATAAATTTATTTGGGTATTAAAATATTCTATATTTGTGTATGTGTTTTTATCTACTTATAATTTAAATAAAAATATCTAAAAATTCTATTTCAATTTAAATTTTTTCGATATGTGCTTGGATTTTTGAGTACGAAAAGAACACTGAAGATGGCAAACAGCCGAAACCGGTTTGTTCACAAACCAAATTTGACGAGGGTCGACGGAAAACCGTACCCAAATAAAAGTAAAATTTTTTCCTTATTTTGGTTTTGGTAGCGGAAAATAATCATTCCACGCAAGCATTGTAGAACTCATAGTTACACAAGGTAGAGTCAAAAACAAATCTGTCTTGATTTAGAAGCATCATTGTTGTTTGGAACATATTTTAAATAAATTATATTCGTTAGAAAAAGTTTTAATTTTTCCTCAAACAAAAACCTCTTATCTGACAAAAATGTTGCTGAAAGAAATGTTTGTTTCACACTCACGATTTCTAAGGGTTTTGATAGGGAAATAAAAGCAAGTTATAAAAATAGTAGCAGTAAAAAAGCAGCAGAACACTTACGCGAAAAAGTTGTGAAATAAATATTAGCTATACAGTAAAGGGCTGCACAAGTATATTCGTTTTCATATCTTCAGTGAATGACATGCTTCAATGTACAATGCAATGTTGTTCAAATTGTTCTTCTGTACTCAACAGCAAATAAAAACTCAAGCAAAAACAAGCATTGTACTTGACAAGAACATAGCAAATGTGCGTAAATTTTGTGTTTACCAATACTTTCACATGTCCTATAGTTGATTTATATTTTGATGTTCAAGTGTTGTGTCAGCAATTGTAGTATATGTTTCACTAATAACATGAATGACACTGATAACTCGTGCATTTTTAAATGAAAAGGTTGTTTTGTTTTATGATTGTTTTGATTATTTCTTGTTAATTTTTGGTGTTAGTTATTTGGAGATTTATTTTATTTTTATAAGTTAAATAAAAGAAATATAATTTGTATTTCAAATAGAAATATAATTTGTATTTCAATAAATAAAATCGATTAGAGTTCGTTTTTAGTATTTTATTAGATTAAATTAAATGTTTTAAAATATAAAAAATATTTAAAATGTATTTCCTTATTCAGAATTTAATTTTAAATGGCACATTCTTTTATAGATGAAATTATTTCCAAATTTTTGCTAATATAATTTACCTATAAGGCAAAGCGGACTGTATTTAGATAATTTTTAATATTAGGTAATTTTCGCAATTAATCGTTTAGGTTAATTACACTTTTAAAATAATGGGCTTAACAAAAGAATCAATTACAAAAAAGTAGAGCAAAAAACCAATAAATTAATAAAAAATTTTAAAATTAAAAAATTTTAAAATTAAACCTAAAGATAAAAAAACCCTTTCGCGTGGAAAGAAGCTATGAAAAATTTTCCGCAGGTAATAAAATGTACATCATAAAGATGACAAACATAATTTAAATAAGCATTTTTCTGCGGACTTATAAATAATAAAATTTATTTTTTAAGCTCTTGTCTCTTATTTTAGTATTTTTTGGTTGGGAAAAATTATGTGTATGGACATATATAATATAATATAATATAATATAATATAATATAATATAATATAATATGTGTATGGACACATAATTTTATATACATGTACATACATATTTTTTAAACGGAATTTCCAAGCAAATGGATTATTACCTAGATTATTATTACCAGATTGTTATTTTTCAACAATTTTTTCAAAATTTGCTAAATAAAAAAACTAGCAAATAAAATTTACTGCTAATGCAGTTAAGCATCAGTTTATTAAGCATCAGTTCATTATGTTTCATAAAATATTTATTTAATATATTTGAACATAAGGAAATACGCATAATAATAATTAAATTACAGCGAGTACACTGCTGAACTGCACACTGAAATCATATATTTTAACTTAGTTGTATTTTGACCGTCAGTGTCATATATTGTCAATCACTCACCATTTATTAGTTATGTTTTCTCTTTTTGTTTTATTGCTGTTGACACACACTCACTCATCTCGCAACGCAAAAAGTATATGACCTGAAGTAACTGCTTGGTCATAAAATGTTTTGTTTGTAATTTAAATGGTTTTGTGCAGCCCTTTACTATACAGTCGACTTTGGTCCATTTTAAAATCTTTCGGCAGGCTTATCAGAAAGCTAAAATAAATAAATAACTTTGCTCCAAAACGATAAAAGGGTATTAAAAACTTTAGTCACTCAACACTCGCATGTTTTTGTATTTACCTTATAAAGATTTTCACATCTCAGGATATGATGTTATTTTATGCGGCATAATTAAGTGAAATAAGAAAAAGTATTTAATTTTGAGTTTGAGTTAATAAATTTAGTAAATTCCTTTTCTTAACGACTGTTAACGTAAAGGTGTAATGAGGGTTAAACATTTAGCCATTTTTCGGATATATCTAGCGGTAATTTTTTCACCTGGCTATAAACACATCGCTAAATGCTATCTAGTCAAAAAATTTTGCTATTTTCTTACTGCAACAAATGTTTATGATCGAAAATCTTTTTAATTCAAATTTTTCGATAAGTAATAATTTTTGTGATAATATAATTTAATAAAATAATAATAATAATAATAATTTTCGAATATAAAGTGGGAAAGTCAATAATCCTTTAATGATGTGTCAAATTTAGAATTTATATTCATATTCAACATTTGTTTTTGCCATTGTCACAGGGCAGATGTTTGAAATAATTTAATAAATAAAAGATTTTTAGATTTTAAATATACTTTTGGCTATGAGTTCAAAACCCGAAGCAAGTTTTGCTATAATATTTAAGACAAATATTTTTTAATGCTTTTCATAATATCAAATCGACTTAACTTTAAAATTTCCACCGAGGTATAGAACTTTAAACTGCAACACTTTTTTAATTGGCGGCCATTTTGTCAGCTGTCAAGTGAATTATTTTCTTTTGGCATTTTAGCATGAATGGACTGACGCTTGGTATTTTTTTTAGGTATTTTTATTTAATTTGAGTCTATGGAGTCAAGATCTTTACAGCCATTAAAACAGTTAATAATAATGGTACATAAAACTGAAATATAGTTATTTAAATATAAAATTAAATAAAATTTAAGAGCAATAACATTTAAAGAAAAATCAATATGCTTTAAAATTTAAAAATTTACTAAATTCACTATACGCACTATACGAGTTCTTATAGATGGGATTTCATCGGATGAGTTCAGGATTAATTCAAGGGTGCTGCAAGGCTCCGTTCTTTCTCCTACCCTACTTCCTATTTTTCTAAACGACCTTCTTTGTCAAACTTTCAACCTTATAAACTCTTTTGCAGATGACAGCACCATTTCCCATTCGTATTCATTTATAAAAGGCGAAACATGAATGATATGCTCAATTACGATCTCGCGGCGATCTCCGAACAGGGTCGTGCGAATAGAGTCGATTTTAATGCCCGTAAGACGCAATGTTGCATGCTTGCGCATAGATCTGTGTACGAAAAATGGTGCCGCACCTGTTACTATGGGTGATATAGGTATTACGGAATCGGAAGCTTGGCATGAATATTCAGTATGATGGCCTAAACACATTTTTCAGGTATCTAAAGAAGCTTTCAAGTGCCTCGGTTTTCTAAAACGGTGTAAGAGGTACTTCACTCCATTCGATTTTTGTACTATTTATATCACCTATATCCGTCCAAAGATGGAACACAACTCTCATATATGGGTCGGCGTCCCAAAGTCTATTTTGGAGTCACTCGACCCCGTACAGAAGAGGGCCAAGAGGCTCATTGGGGAAGGTAGCTTATCCAACTCTATTGATTCCCTAGAGCATCGACGCAATGTAGGTTGTATTTCACTGTTTTATCGTTACTATAATGGTAAGTGTTCAAACGAATTTAGTGAACTTGTTCCCGAAACTCGTACATTTTTGTGTTTGACTCGATTTTCGTTGAGAGCACATCCATTTGTGGTCGATTGGCCAGAGAATCGCCATACACTTACAGGGAAAATTCAATTTGAACACAACACTTGGTGTGTGGAATAAGTTCCCTCCAGAGGTCTTTCCTGTCACTTTCAATGCAGGAAAATTCAAATCGAATGTTCACAAACACTACTCCCTCCTTTCTCCTCCCCATAACCTATTTTCCTAGTTCTGGTACAATCCATTGCATGAGTAGGAGTCATCCCTTGAGTACTAGTCCAAGCGAAAAAGAAAACGGGTCAGAATTAGTATAAGTTGCTCTGAATATTTACAATGCTAATCTATTGTAATAGCACGTAGGATGAAATGGAACATTAAAAGAATTATTACTAATCAAAAAATCTGAACGGACATTTCTTTTATTAAATTTATTGAGTTGGTAGATTTATCAACAAGTCTACTAGTGTAGGATAGTAGAATTAAGGGATTTCACTGTAAGTCTCCCAGACAAGATAACATGATCTGTTTTTGCGCTAATTACATGCTATTACTATGAACTTGATAATTTGGATCTCAAACTATTGGGCCATATTCCAGAATAGGTCTGACAAGAGAAGTGCAAGGATGTTTTGTGATATATGGGTCACTTAACTCCTTCACCTAGCGTTTTATAAATCCAATAGAACTGCAAGTGCTTCGTTATTGGTTAACGAAATATGCTGTATAAAAATTCTATATAGCATCCAGTAAACATACCAAGATCTGAAACTACATTCAGTTTGTCAAGTTCGTGGCCGTATTTGCACTTTTGACGGCTGAACTCCATAAGGTTAATGTTACACCGGGAAGTAAATGCTGGTGTAAAGTCCTTTTGTAGGAGAATATGATCAGCGTGACGATTGCATGTTTGAAATATCTTTACGTCGTCTGCATATAATAGAACGTTGGAGTATTTAATGGCTTTGGTTAGATCATTAATAAACAAGGAAAAAGAACAAGATAGCGGCACATTAGATGCAACAAAAGTTGCCTTGGAAGTTCGTTTTGATAGATATGAATTAATCCATGTTTTCTTACTAAAAGTTTGTGATTGACCTTGGCAAACGCCTTACTAAATTCGGTGTAAAAAAACATCTGTTTGTTTTCGTTGAACAAAGCCCCGATTGACTAACGCTGTTAATTCCGAAAGATTAATAACAGTTGAAGAATCCCTTCTATAACCATGCTGACCAGGGTCCAATATAAATGATGCTGGACGGGAAAGGTGATCAGTAAAAATTTTCTCACAAAACTTAGGCATTACGCTAAATTTTGCAATGTCTCTGTAGTTGGCATCATTATTCCTACAACCAGATTTATGTAAAGGAATAATAAAAGAATCTTTCCATATTTTAGGAAAATAACCAAAAGCCTGAACAGCGCTGATAAGTTGTGCAAATTAGGCTTAAATCCCGATTTTCATAAAGGAATTTTAATTATCGTTGAAGCTCATTTTTGTTTGATCCATTCAATAAGCAAAACCACAGTATTTGGAGTGATGATAATCCTCAAGTTATGTTGAGACTTCGTTACACCGTCGCCGCAGCTGTGGCGTTCACATACCGGAGGTTATATTTAAAATATAATTCTAGAAGATTATCGCTCGAGTAAATTAAACTTCATGTCAATTTAAAACACTCACCATTATTTTATTCCATTTCAGAATTTTATACTTCTGCAAAAACATCCCTTATAAAATCACTCTTTATTTTTGAGAACTGAATTTTAAACTTGCAATCAATTTTGCTTTAACATTCACACCCAGGTTTGTGTAAAAAACGATTTGTTTTAATTATTATGTGCTCAAAATAATATAGGCGAAGCGCTTTAGCCATTTTTAGCTTTTAAGCCCTAATTTTGTCAACTAAAAAGTTAGTAGCTGTGGTGCAAACGTGTCTAGTATAAACAGGTTAACATGTTACTCAAGCTGCACAAATCATAGCTACTTTAACAGAATTTACAGTTTACGTTAAGGAAATATTCAGCAATGTGTAATTATTTCTAAGACTGTCGGACACCTAGTCCAGGTTGTAGGAGATACGACGCGCATTTTATGAGAAGGCGGCCAAAAGTCCTACTTTTCATGATCACCAATTGTAAAATTTCATTCGAAAGTAGATACTAGTGTAACTCGGGAGGCAAAAAATTAAAACTTTATTTTAACTATATCACACTGAACAGGGTTATTCAAAATTTTTTTTTTTTTTTTTTTTTTAACTCAAAATTATTTATTGTATCTTCTATAAAGAGAACTAACAATAAGTTTTAAAATCTTAAATTCTAAAAAAAGTTACATTAGTCCCGACCATGTCAGAACTAACCTTTTGGGTAAAAAAAGAAAAAAATTGACATTAAAAAAAAAAAACAAAACAAATGTTTCTAAGATGTGTCATCTGTAGCATTGAGGATTAAAGCTGCGGTATCTTTTTTAATCGGCTATGTCCACTATAATCCAAGATATTGCGAGCAAGGGGATTAGGATGGTATTCGAGCTTCATCAAGTATTTGCCTGCGTATTTGATGATTTCTGTAGTCACCAGCGGTATGTCTAAGTCACAATGTATGTTTGAATTTCTGATGTACCATGGGGCGGAAGTTATCAACCGTAAAATTTTATTTTGCATACGTTGGATTCTATCCACGTTTGAAGCTGAGGCAGTGCCCCAGAGTTGGATTCCACAAAACAGAATACTCTTGTAAATTAGAAGTTTGCAATCTAGGCCAAGTCTCGAGTTCCTGCCAATGAGCCAATGTAATTGTGTTAGCTTAAGTTTCATTTGTGTTAGCTTTGAGTCAATATGATGTTTCCATGTAAGGCGACGATCAAGATATATACCAAGATATCTCACATAATTATGGTGAGGAACAATGTGATTATTGATTCGAACGGGTGAACAATTATCTCTTCGCAGGGTGAAAGTCACATGAATGCACTTTTGAACGTTCACTTTAATTCTCCATAATTTTAACCACAACTTCAACTGAGTTATATGTTGCTGAAGATTTATTGAGGCTTGATAGGAGTTTTCATGCGAACTTAGACACGCTGTATCATCAGCAAACGTAGAAGTGTGGACAGTTTCACTTACAGGCATATCGCAGGTATATATCAAATATAAAATTGGTCCAAGAATGCTACCTTGTGGTACACCTGAGGAAATTGGTTTGGATACACTTACGAAGTCTCCTTCAACAACAGCAAATTTTCGTCCAATTATGTAGCTTTTCAGTAGGTTGCTCATGTTACAAGGCAAGTGAGCGGTCAGTTTTAGAAATAGACCTTCATGCCAAACTTTGTCAAAAGCCTGTGAAACATCAATAAAAATAGCTGAACAATACTTCTTCGCTTCAAAAGTCCTTCTTATCACCTGAACCAATCTATGGGTTTGCTCAATTGTGCTATGTCTACTTCTAAAACCAAATTGATGGTTTGGGATACACCCACTATCCCTTAGCATTGGAGACAATTTATCCATAAGCAACTTTTCGAAAACCTTTGAAATAGTTGGTAATAGGCTTATGGGCCTATATGACTCGGTTTTGGTTAGGTCTTTACCCGGTTTTGGAATCATTTTAACTTTAGAAATCTTCCAGTGGTCAGGATAGTATTCAAGCCGTAAAATGGCATTAAAAATGAATAGCATGATTCTGACTGCAATATTGGGGAGCTCCTTCAACATTTTGTTACTTATGCCGTCCATACCAGAAGCTTTTTTCGGATTTACTTCCGAAATTAGCTTTTGTACCTCACGCAACTTAAACTTTAAGGGTCGAGGGGGTAATCCAACTACGCTTGGCAAACTAACATCATCAGTACATATGTGTGGGGTGAATACATCTTTCAAGTAATCGGCAAATAAGTCACCTTTTTCAGCGTCCCTTCTTGCCCAATCTCCACTGATATTACGTAGGGGTGGCTTGTACTCAACGGGCCTTTTAAGGTTTTTTGTAGCACGCCATAAAGAATAATTGGAGTTTGGTGTAGCATCGAGGCCCTCCAGATATTTCTCGAAAGATGCAGTTTTTCATATGCTAGTAAGTAAGTATCAGGAAAAAACAAATGTCTTCTAAGCGGGCTGCAAATAGTTACAATGGTTGGAGAATGATCCGATGATAAATCCATGGAAGATTCTACAGTGACTAAATTTCCTGAAATATTTTTTGTGACAGCAAAATCTATTACATCCGGAATTTTTTGTCCGTCGGTAGGCTAGTATGTAGGCTGACCACTTGAAGCAACATCTAAATCATTACTGCTAATAGCGTTGTACAATGCTCGGCCCCTAGGTGTAATTAAGCGCGAACCCCAGTAATTGTGTTTCGCATTATAATCGCCAGCTGCCAGAAAACATGGTCCAAGACCTTTAAAAAATTTTTTATACTGCTCTTCGGTTATTAAAAACCTGGGAGGAGAGTAGACTGATGATATTACTATATCATTAAAAAGATTTTCAACAAAAATAGTTGTGGCTTGCAAATAGTCTTCTTGCTTGCTGTCTAAAAAATGGTGTTTCAGTCTAGACTTTATTAAAATTGCTGAGCCGCCGCATGCTCTACCTCTCGGATCCTTTGTATCATAAAAAGTAAATCCATTAATTTTAAAAATGCCCCTTGTGGTCAAATGCGTTTCAGAGACCAGCATGATGTCAATGTTATTTTCCGTGAGGAAGTATTCGAGTTCGTTTTTATGTTGGCGAATGCCAATTGCATTCCAGAAACATATTTTCAACGAATTCATTTTCTATTTACGATTGCCTGAAGCAAAGTAGTCTGCATTTGCAGCATTTGTTGCATCATACTAGTCATACTAGTTGTGAAATTGTTTATTGTCTGCACAAGGTTGTCAATAGTAGCTGCAAGACGAGTAAAATTGAAGCTTGAGTTAGCGTCTGCATTGGTATTTGCTGATGGAACATTTTTTGGTGGAACAGTGTTGATTTTTACGGCATCGGCATACGATACATGAGTATTGATTGGTCGGACCATTTGGGGATACGAAGTAGATAAAATATGCTGTTTTTGGGCCGATGTAACTTTAGGTGCCGGTGTTGCACCCTGTCTTATGAAAGAATAAACGGGGCAACCTCTGTAGTTTGCAGTGTGATTACCGCCACAATTACTGCATTTTTTAAGGTTTGTTTCCCCTTTAGGTTTATTGCAACTAGCAGTAGCATGCAATTCTCCGC